>JAGSMS010000013.1:3224375-5691250 GCA_029286595.1 Bhutanitis thaidina
GGTTGCCTATTGGAAAAAAAATATTCTCCCGTACGCCTACAATTTACGTTTATTCCCTTCTTATTCCCCATCCTCTTCGTCCCTCCCATTTCCTAAATATCCTTTAAGGCCGGCAATGCACCTGCAGCCCCTCCGGTGTTGAAGATGTACGAGGGCGACAGTAATCACTTACCACCGCAAACCTTCATCATGAATAATGGTATGCAAGGTTTTATTGATGCTTTTATGGAAAGACCTAGTAGGTTTAGCATCATGCTAAAAGACATTTATCGACCCGTATAAATGGAAGCTGATAAAGAAAAAAAGGAAGTGTGTTTCTTGTACATTAGAAACCATCCATAAAATTATTATGGAAAAGTAATTTCATACATACGGTTAGGCATTGAGATCTGGCGGTACCACCAACCACCACCAAATAATGCACTCAGTCAGTATCCAATGAAAAGTAAAGTTCAGCCGAAACAGAGTTATACAAAATTGTGGTATATACAAATTCCATGGCATATAAACGCGCCAAAAAACGAAACCATGTCTTAGATGTAAAAACTAACTCGGTATGATTGTAACGAGGAATCTCTTAATACGTAATTTTTCAGAAATATTTTTATGGCATAGCTGATACGGCCTTACAAGCCGTGCCTCTATGGGCGTGGGCCGTGGCAAGCTTTAACAAAATTCAACTTAGCGTGAGTTTGATTGCGCCGGGTATGCACATTTTACTCGTAAACAATTGTTAATTGTTACCATACACAATTAACCATCTTATTATTTAATAATAATAATAAGAAGGACACAGTCATTATGAGGATATGATGCGATTACGTAATCTCCCGTATCCGTGGCAGCTCCAACTGTATCCTGGGGTTGTTTACACACATTAGGACTCACCCCTGTTTTTTATTTGGATGAAGCCTCATGTTTTTTGTACTAAGATATTACAGACATATTCCAGAAAGAAATATTTGAATTTTGTTTGGTTCAAGCATAAAACTATCAGCTTTTTGTTAAGCTCTTTTTTCTGTACTTTGTGATATAAATCATTCAGTAGTTTCACCTTTCATCCTTGTTGACTTTACATGCTGTTGCAGAGAACTCTAATTTCGGTTTAATTGACAACGGGGGCGTAGCTCAGATGGTAGAGCGCTCGCTTAGCATGCGAGAGGTACCGGGATCGATACCCGGCGCCTCCAAAGTTTCTTTTTTCTTCAAAAAAAATTACGTAAAAATTTTTGAAATTATTAAATTTTATATTGTAATATTGTTTCAGTCAATGTACAATAGCTTGGGCGCGGCTATAGTGGACGATGGACGCTTCGATTTTGATGGCTACGTTAAAAAAGCTTGCCCGATGATGTTAGTGGAAGATAATCAAGAAAAGAAGGCTACAACAAGTTAGCGACATCATAATTGGCGATTTTTTAAATTAAATATAAGTAGTATAGAGTTTTATAGTGTAGTGTAGTAAGGGGGAATATACGATCTCTTTCTGCCAACCTCACCTGCACGTGGCGCACCCTGTTAGCTAACAAACTAGGCTCTGACGATCGAATGATGGTCGAATATGCATCCAAATTTGCCGCACCCATGCCCCACAGACCAGCGATAGAAAGTAGTGCGAGGGTAGCGGCACTACGCTTACCAACCCGCTTGCCCGGCGAGGTGAGCCAAACCTTCCAAGAACTAACTATATGCCAGCTTTTGCTGGTACTTTCTTAGACAGGATTGTGTTCAGCAGTGGTCTAAAATAGACTTATGTAGTAGTAGTAGTAGTACTACATGCAATACGTAATACATAAGTAAACTAAACTAAACAAGGGAAATTGACAAGAACACAAATTGCGAGTATATACAATTGGTCCCTGGTTCACCCAGACGAACAAATCCTTCTATCACCGTAGTAAAACTGTATTGACCAATATTTGTCGTATTTAAATTGCAGTGGTGACGTTTAGCATGATACATTGTTTTAGAACACTTCCCAATGAGCTTCCCATCCTTGTATGACTATTGCCTGGAACTGACGACAAAGACGTGGGAAGCGTGGGAGTGGCTCGTGCCCGAGTACATTCACGATCGCGACATGAAGTTCCCCTCCATCCTGGTACCCACCGTGGATACGTTGCGGCTGACGTGGCTCATCAAGATCATGGAGAGTGTGAGTAATTATCGATCCCTCATTATCTATGTGTCTCATCGGTCTTCTTTACCTTAACCTTACCAGCCTATAAATAGTCCACTACTGGACGTGGGCCTCTCCCGTTACGAGGATTTGCAATAATTGCCACGCGCGCCAAGCGGATAGTAGATTGCAGTACCAGGCACCTCGCACCTTGGACGCTAGAGCTGTCATTGGTTTGGTTAATTTTGGTCTAAAAATTTTCGAGATGGTTAACCCGCCATTAGACGGTAGCTATTGCAATTATCAAAGTTTTTCCCTTAGTCTCTCTCTCTTTCAACACCCGCGGGAAGAAAGGCGGTGGCAGGTTCTTACGCCGTTACCACGCGATATTACACAGAACGGTGTAACATATTTTTTTAAGCACTTCAAAAATGTATTTGTCATCTAATTAGGTGGACATAAATGACTTGCATAATTAAAGTATACCCATCTAAACACATATTTATGAAATAAGAAGTGGGGTTTAGAACAAATTTTATGTATGATAAATTGTTTTAAGAAATAAACTAGGTTTTTATTTAAAAAACTAATTTGCAGGTGGAACGGCCGGTTTTATTAGTGGGCGATACGGGCACGTCCAAGACCGCTATCATCAGCAACTATCTGCGTTCATTGCCCACAGATAAATACGTGAGCATGTTCAATAATCCGCAATAAAACTAAGATAAATTTCCGATAAATCGTAATAAAGTCCCGACTCGACAACGGTGTCACCAGACATTGTCCCGTGCGTAGGATTAATGATAGTGCTGTAATAATTCGTATAAACACAAATGAACTAACTCTACTTAAGATATCTGCTTTAGATATGACGAAAATTTCATCAGATGCAATCACTCACGGCGATCACTAGATCATGGACACCTATATAGCTTCTCGATAACTAATCGTGGAGAAGATGCGCTGTAACCCCTGTGGGCTGTGATGGGGTGACTTGTCTCAGTAATTGCGCTCAGTCGCTAGCTATGCTTGGAACTGACTCGTTCGGCGCGCCCGCTGCCTTTTTCGAGGGCAGGAACTGTTATTGACGGACTTTCACCGATTACATCCCTACGATGTTCCACGTTCTCGGCAGGACCACTCATCGGTACAGCGGCGCCCAAATTAAAGAACAAAAAAAAAGGAATTCGTTAATTTTTATTTAATTTAATTTTTATCTAGTGTTATTAAGAGCTATATGTGGAAGCTACATCGGGATATTCATTAAGACAATAATTAGCGAAAACAAGTGTTATTAATTAATAACGCTTGTGCCATTTGTGTTTTATTTAACACTTATATTCAGCAATTAACATAACGGGGGCGTAGCTCAGATGGTAGAGCGCTCGCTTAGCATGCGAGAGGTACCGGGATCGATACCCGGCGCCTCCAAATTAAATTTTTATTTTTCTTGGAAGGATTATATATTAGTATATTTTGTAAAGTTTTTAAATACAACGTGGCTAAAAAAAATATGTATGTGAATTATTCCTTATATATTTGAAATGCAAATAATGCCTAAGCGTTTGTATCGTCTATCAATATATATTTGTTTTTTCTTTCTTTTAGATAGTTCAACAAATGAATTTCTCGTCTAGAACCTCGTCGATGGATGTGCAAAGAAACTTAGAGTCGGTGGTAGAGAAACGCACAAAAGACACATTCGGCCCACCTGTGGGAAAAAAAATGCTGGTCTTTATAGACGACATGAACATGCCCATCGTAAGACTTTTTGCGACTAAGTCGCCGTTATTAATTATATGTAATGAAAATTCATTGACATATTATAAAATTTATTCTTCGATATAGAGTCTTACAATTTTACACCTTGTCAGCCTTAAAAAAGGAAGAAAACTTAATGGTGATTCCACACCTGTGTTGAAAAATAAACGTTTCCCTAAGTAATCCCTCGGGGATTAGATAAAGGTGAAAATAGACCCAACAGTTAACATTTTTTTTGTTTACATTTGGAGCACTTCTTGGCCAAAACTGTATCATCATCATCATCATTTCAGCCTATTAGAAGTCCACTGCTGAACATAGGCCTCCCCCAAAGATTGCCACGAAGCTCGGAGCTGAGCCACCTGCATCCATCGACTTCCCGCAACACTGCGCAGGTCGTCACTCCATCTTGTGGGGGGTCGTCCTACACTCCGTTTGCCTGTACGTGACTGCCACTCGAGAACCTTTTGCCCCAACGGTTGTCAGTTCTGCGAGCTATATGGCCGGCCAATTGCCACTTCAGCTTGCTGATCTTTACGGCTATGTCGGTTACCTTAGTTCTGCTGCGGATAGTTATACTGTATACAGTATCAAAATGTGACAGGTGACCACCCTATCGACGCTCTTCTGTTAATTGTCATTAGTAACCTCCTAAGACCTGCACAGTAAGGGGTGCAGCAATTCTTTAATTCAGTCAGCCACAAGGAATCGCCAGAGCCTGCACCACGTGCTAGGGAGGTTGGCAATAAGCAGCATAACTTAGTGGGCCATGTGATGGGGTGACAAGTAATATATAAATCTCGTAAACGTACCTACTTAATAATGAGGATATTGATTGTAAAAGAACATTTAAGATGTCTGTTGTACAATATGTTACATTTCTTGCTACTTTCTGTGCTCATTTCTAAACTGACGAAGAGTTCTCTGTCCTCGATTTTCCATCAGCATTTTTCTTTATGCCTTTAGTGAAATTTATTAGGCACGTAATATGATTCTGAAAACGATTTACTCTGTACAGGTAGACACATACGGCACCCAGCAACCGATAGCGCTTCTTAAGCTGCTGTTTGAGAGGAAAGGTTTCTACGATCGCGGGAAGGATCTCAACTGGAAGAATTTAAAGGACATCGGGTTCCTAGCTGCGATGGGAAAAGCCGGCGGCGGTAGGAACGACGTAAGAAGTTTGATTTTTTTATTTGATTTTGATTAGTTTGATAATGTATTTATTATTATAAGCATATTAGTTATCACTAACTGGACTAACTTATTAGTAATCCCTGACTATATCTAGAGGTATTAAAGAGTTAGAGAAAATTCCCCGTCGGAAAATACTCTCTTAAAAATAAGGTATAAAAACTGATAAGAAATATTTGAATACTTTTAAAAATTATATAAATTTCTACCAATCCTCTTTTAGGTGGACCCGCGCTTCATCTCAATGTTCTCGGTATACAATCTTCAATTTCCATCGGAGAACACTCTGCGGCACATCTACGTTTCCATACTAAACGGACACTTCTCCATCTTTTCCGAGGAGATACAGGACATCGTCGAAAAGCTTGTGCAGATGACACTGGATCTGTATAAGGTGAGAAAAGTTCTGTTTGAATATTGATAAATGTTAAGAGAATGGATTAACTAACACCTGATAAATATTATAAAAACGAAGAAACAAAAATTAAGTTTCTTACATCGAGGAATAAATAATTGTTGTTATAGCTAAGCACGTAGTTTTTTGATCAATACTCTCCAACCTTTCGCCTCTCAATTATTTACTTGCAAATCAGTTAAAATTTCGGTATATCACGCCAGAAGTTTAAGATATAGAGAAAAATTATGAAATTAACCATGTTAATGTACTACTGCAGAGTAAAGACATCCCTATCAATATTTGCCACGCTGTTCACGTCCGTGAACGGACGGTGGGCGGACTTTATATGCACTCGAAATAACATTTTAAGCGTGGAGCCAAGCGGCGGCTTTAGCTGCTGCTCGAATGGGCCGGCTCTACCAGATTGATACCACGACCTCGCAGAATACCGGCGTGAAGTATAGACATCTTGTGCTTCTGCGTTTCGTTCGGTGAGTGAGGTAACCGGAGGCCCACATCCCCTCCCTATTCCCCTGCTCATCCCTCCCAACTCCCAAATATCCTTAAAGACCGGATTTTTTTTTTTTATTATTTCTCAGAAATTCCTGTTTCCGAACCCTGGTCTACCACGGCACTGTTCTAACGTAGATCGTAATCGTAGAACACTCTAGATATGTAGTAATGAAAGTGATTCCTCAGATAATAATAGTGGAACTGCCTCCGACACCGGCCAAGTTCCACTACATCTTCAACCTGCGCGACCTGTCGCGCGTGGCGGCCGGCCTCTGCCTCACGCACCCGCGCCTGTTCGCCGAGCTGCGCGCCGTCGTGCGCTGCTGGCGCAACGAGTTCACGCGCGTCATCTGCGACCGCCTCATTAGCGCGCAGGTTCGCTATAACACAAGTAATCGCGCCAGTCACCCTTAGCGGTAGGCCCGACTCAGCAACACAGTTCTGCAACTCTCTTTCCGCCTCTCCGGTATATATAACGTAATTGATGACGCACCCAGTCGCCGCGGTTTCCATTTGATTCAACTCAGTTGACAGAAAGGGACAGAAAGGGCGCCCCTTCACGCTGGGTTTGCTCCCGAAGATTGCCCTGAGATTTTCAAGGGGTTTCGTTAAAGGCGACTAAGTGATTTTCTCTTCAAAAAGAAGAGTTTCAGACTCTGACGGCGCTACCACGTGGCAAGTTTACAATTTATTTATTATGCAAAAAAAACAAATACCACTCTGTCACGCACTGATCACTGTATTTTATGCCAAATAGAGTTAACAAATTTGATTAATTTGAGTTATAAATATCAGCTATCTTTACTCTGTAGGAGTACAGCCAGACCAAACCTATATGAGCAGAACACTAACCCCATTTAGCGGTTGAATTATATCTCGATGTTCCTTGCATGACCCTTCCTCCGATAATATAACAAAATAGCTGCAATGGATATGAGATAGTGAAGGTAAGTTTTGTCTGTATTGCGCGAGCATTAACCACACTCTGTAGATGATAACCTCCGGTTTGTTTAGCGAAAGACGCCCTGGTCGACTTCATATATCAATGACAGTTATTCTGCAATCTATCGGAGAGAAAAAGAAATTTTAAAGACATTTGCTACTGCCACGGGAGTAGATAATAAAATATCTTGCGCCGCCAGTATTAACCATCTATACTATGATATCAATAACAACATAGTTAAAGTATATAAGTTAAAAATAAAACAGGAAAACGAACTGATGCGTCAACACATTCAAGAACATGTTGCGAAATACTTCCCTGAAGAGGAACCGGCAGTGCTGGAAGAGATTGCTGTGCCGGAGGAAGAAGAAAAACATCCAGAAGAAGAAGAAGATGGTATTTGGTATTTTTAATTAGCGCAATAAAAACATAGAAAGTAGACCTTAATAAATGTGTGTGTAATACACATAATTATTATTTACATAACAGTGTAACAATTCTCACGGTTTCTGCGTGTGTTCGGCCTAAAGGAATAACACAAATTAAAATTTATCATAGCAATTTAATGTTTCTGTTTCCTATCCAAATATTCAATACAGGTGTATAACATCTATAAAGATTGTACTAAACAAAGCTCACGCTTTCATATTTTTTAAGGGGCTAATTACCTCAACTGGACTAGATGAACTCTGTTGTCTAAGATACGAGATTCTGGCAACCGTCTGATGGAGAAAATCCATTCACTAATGCAGATACCCAATGGGAGAGTCATTAACATTGTTATATAATCTAATTTCCTTTTAGAGTTTATGATAGCCGAACAAAAAACAAAAACTGGAGAAGTGACAGAAGAACCGGATGCGCTTGTCGAGGAAGAGGAGGAAGAAGAAGCAGAACGAGTTTTAACGGCAAGTCAACATAACACATAACTTATTAAAAATATATACGAGTATGATTCGGACGACGAAACAAATATACTTTTATATGATTCCATTGATAAATGTAATTTAATCAATACGCCAAATTATAAATTTAAAAATAAATACTTACTTTCCCTAGTTGGAAGAATATGTGCTCAGAGATCCGTTACTCTTCGGCGACTACCGCAACGCACTTGACGAAGAAGAAGTGCGATATTACGAAGACTTGCTGGACTACGAGGCTGTTTATTTTTTGTTCCAAGAGGTACTTCAATTTTACTTTGTTGATTTTAGAATTCACAGCTCAATAATCTTCGAGCTGTTTAGTCTGAAAAATTCCTAATACTACTTAACAACACTTAATAGTTTAACAAATGGTTCGGTATAGACATTTCAAACTTATGTGAAGGTGACCCAAAAGTACAAGATCGACTGATATTTGCAAAACTTTAGAAAACCTGAAATCTTTAAAATTTACTCATCGTTATCTAATATTATCATATTGTCCCTGTCATAAGCATTTTCTGTAATAGTCTCCCGCAGTGGACTGTTCAGATGATCATGACTTACCGTAACGATGACTAGATACTGGAGGAGTACAGCGAGCGCGTGGGCAAGATGTCGGTGGTACTGTTCGAGGACTGCCTGGAACACCTGACACGCACACACCGAGTTCTGCGTATGGAGCGCGGCAACGCCATGCTCGTCGGCGTCGGCGGCTCTGGCAAGAAGTCCATCTGCCGCTTAGCCGCATTTGCCGCAGGTACAGTACCGAGGCCCACGTACATCTGCAACAACAGAGGAGTTGCAGCTGCAGTTGCCGGCCTTGAGGGGTATTACTACATATATTACATATGTAACATGCCAGCTTTTGTTGGTGCTTATTATGGAAAGTGATAGGCATAAAAAGCACCTACACTATGACAGAGGTACAGCAGTGTACTCGGAGTTGTACAGGCTGACAACGACGCCGATAACTAATAATCGAAAGTCACCTATTCGACGTTTGCCCAAAGTTAGGTTAAAAATATATACTGCTTATGTGCTGTGTCATGTTATAATTTAATATTCTACATCACTTACAAGTTTTAATGTATTTGTTACGTATGTATATATATTCGTTTATAGCGTTAATCACTTTGTCGATTATTTAGGCTGCGAAATGTTCGAGATCACCATAACACGCAACTACAACGAGAACACTTTCAAAGACGACATGAAGCGTCTTTACAACCAGCTGGGAGTCGAGGGGAAACCTACTGTGTTCCTATTCACAGCAGCCCAGGTATGTACTATAGGTTTAATTTAAATTAAGGCAATTTAGCGATGTTAGAGGGAATATAGTAACTTTTTTTCCAAATGTCAAAAGGCCTATATCCAGCAGTGGACTTTTAAAGGTCGACAAAGAAAGTAAAAGATAAAGTAAGTGGTATAGCTATACTGTTACCAGTTCATGACTGTATCATAGAAATGGACGCCTCGGTCAGGGAACTACCAAGCTCTCTAAAATTATCTACGTAAAGCATACATTTTAAGTGTTTCGAACATACTGGAAAAAAAAGCATTCACCATAGCCTTCTGGGATTAAAACCCACTTCGTCATGATTCATCATCGAGAGTAACTTAGTTTTCAGGTTTTAAATAAAAACGCATATTTAACTATCATTATCCCTTCACGTCTCTTAGCAATAGAATTTATTTTGTTACAAGACGTCAAGACGACGTCAATGATTGCTACAAAGCGAGGCCCTGAGACATCGACATCCCGTACCTCTACGCAGGTCGTTGATCAGTACGAAATTGTCACACGAGAATTTTTCGTGAACGATAACAGTTCTAAGAGTTATTGTAACCGGCCCGTTTCCACGTCAGTTTGCTAATCCTTGAGGCAATGTCTGTTTCTGTTACTGTTATGCTCACGATATCATCATGTTTAACAATGTAACATTGCAAATCGTTGTTGCATAATGTGCACCTCTGTTTACCTACTAGATAGTGGAGGAGGGTTTCTTAGAGCTTATCAATAACATCTTGATGATCGGCATGATTCCGGCGCTGTTCAATGATGAGGAGAAAGACGCCATCGTTAACGCGCTGCGCAACGAGAGCAACGACAAGGGCTACGGGGTCGGCAAGTATGTATTTTGCAGTTGTGTGAATACGCTGTTATACGCACTGGATATAGTACTGTAGTATTCTTTATTCTTTATTGTACACATTATGATAAATTTACAATTTTAATAATAAATAAGATAAATGTACAAATGCGAGCTTAACCCTAAGCAGAGTTCTCTTCCAGCAAACCCTTGAGGAAAGAGAAAACTATTATTATTATACAAGTAGGTAGTTGTGTACTTAATTAATACATAATATCTTAACTAATATAATTGGCAATGAAAAAAAAAAAAAAAGTAAAGCAAAGTAGCTGCCTCTAAGTGCCCACAGCGGGGCAATGACCTACACATATTATACATTATTACAAAATGTTAAATACAATGTCTAAATACACACATCAAAAAAGTCTAAGCAACATGCATGATATTACAAATTTACCATTTATATTAATTAATTTCTAAGTCTTTACTCACTCAAAGTGCGTAGGTATGTAAACTTAAAAAAAGGTAAAAAAAAATTCAAATACAGCGACTGTTCGTGGGTCCATGTTCTGCGTTCTCTACACCATTCATTTCGACCAGCGCGATTCGGTGGGCACCTAATTGGGCGTCGAGCTCGTAGGCCGTACTCATGCAGTCGATTTCGCGCAGTTTGGGGACTTACATCAACACCGTTTGAATTTTGTAGCCTCAAACTGATCTCTCGAGTGGTTAATATCGGCTGGCGTTTTGTAGTCAGTTGTATGTACCGGTCTTGCCGAGTGGTTGTAGTCCTTTTACGGCCTGAATGCTGTTCAGCGGGTTCCCTTGTATTATTGTAGAGCTGCCAAAGACGACAAGTAACACTTCTATGAATGCCAAAATGCCGAGATACCTGAGATTGATTACTTCCCGCTTGCAACATCCCTACATGTCTTTGTATTTCATTTGCCGTCAAATGACGTCGCTCCATGACGTAAAGAATATCTAACAATTCAATTATGTCGCTAACTTTATTTAAATGGTTGGTATAATTATAAAATCAAGACTAAACGTAGCAATAAAAACGCACTTAAATTTAAACAAATTCCCTTTCATTTAATTTTATGAAAAAACAAAACATAATACAATTTTTTTTTACCTTTTTTTTTAAGTTTACATACCTACGCACTTTGAGTGAGTAAAGACTTAGAAATTAATTAATATAAATGGTAAATTTGTAATATCATGCATGTTGCTTAGACTTTTTTGATGTGTGTATATTTGAATATACACACATACAAACCCATATACTTACCAATATTACATTAAATATTTAATAGTAATCATCAAAACAATAATAATACGTAAATGCAGAATAGTTATTATTTACAATTTTTATTAGAAAGATAGTGCTCCGTCACTCTTTTCCGGAATATTTCACGAGAAGAACTAGCACGTATGTCATGTGGTAGTGAGTTCCATAACTTGGGCGCCTTTACAGTGAAGGATTCACCATATCGGCTAGGTAGTAGTTTTTGTGAGTGAGTGTGTGTTTTTGTCCTTGTGTGTGTTTTGTTGGGTTTCGACCATGTGATTGAATATTTCTCTTGATTGACTTATACGACGCAATTAAAATGTATGTCTTTTGTAACTCTAAAATATAGTTAAACAATCATTAAATGTTACCATTTACGACACTTTTATTTACAGAGACTCAGTATGGAATTTCTTTTGCAACAAAAGCGCTGAAAATCTCC
This sequence comes from Bhutanitis thaidina, assembly GCA_029286595.1. NCBI lineage: Eukaryota > Metazoa > Arthropoda > Insecta > Lepidoptera > Papilionidae > Bhutanitis > Bhutanitis thaidina. Next base: position 3,236,055 of record JAGSMS010000013.1, read on the forward strand.
ACGTTGTGCTGTCGATGTCACCCAGCGGAGACATTTTAAGAAACAGGTGAAATGGACTCTACGTGATACGTTTACCTACGTCACATTTTTTTTAGTTTTAATCACGAAGCTTGGACCATGCGGGTTTAACTTTAATTCATAGTAGTCACCCTTAACCTTTATTATGTGCAAATTTCATATCAGAATTTTTAACATTATCATCAGGTTTGGTTTGACAAATATGCGAAAGTAGAGAGTATTTTCTCGAGAGATAGTGTATTTTTTATAATTTTTTAATTCTTAGCAGACGTAGTCGTGGGTAATATAATTTCATGAATAATTTCCCCAGATGTCGCAGTTTTCCCGGTCTGGTGAACAATACAACAATAGATTGGCAGTTCCCGTGGCCCAAACAGGCACTATTGGCCGTTGCGAACGTCTTTCTAGCTGATGTAAGGCATTTATTTTATATTTTAATGCTATTTTGTATTGTATTATGACTATCAGCCATAGAATTACCGTTCCGTGGGTTTCGTAAGTGTTCTAAGATTATGAATTACCTAGGTAAACTCCTTTCCAGCGTAGAAGTAATTTGGGTAGGTGAACCCTCCTACCGATTTCTGCCGCCAATCAGCAGTTCTAGTCCGGTTTTAAAATTACAGGGTAGCAGAATAATTACACACGTCAGTAACCTTCCTCGATTATATTTGTTATATACCTACATACTTACGTATGGAGCTGCGAATAACTTCAATGGCCGCTGAAGCAGGCTGTAGTAGCCACTTACCATCTGGTGGGCTATTAGCTTGTATGATATCTGAATCATTAATAAGTCCGTATGTAATCGGATTACAAGGCGATGATGATGAACTCCACAGGTAGATAAGATCCCCGACGAGTTCCGGCCGATTATAGTGGAGCACGCGGTGCACGTTCACTTGTCGGTGGCGCGCTACTCCGCACTGTTCCTGGTACGGTTGCGCAGGAACAACTACGTCACCCCCAAGCACTACATGGACTTCCTCACCAGCTACATAGCGCTGCTCGCAGAGAAGGACTCCTTCATTGTGGCACAGGCAAGTTCTGCATTAGGAAACTAGGACGGAACTATCACAACGGTTACTTGATTCTAGAGAATTCGTAGAATATTTGACTGTAAATAATGACATGACTATTCTTCATTGTTCCTTGTTTTACACGTTCCAAAAATAAAAAAATCATTGTGCTAAAAGTAGCAAGTAAAAATGTAGTGGTCAATCTTAGATAATTTTTTCTTACATTTTCTTCAAAGTTGTCCTTTTTCACCCTCCCATACTGAATACATTGTTAATATGCGTTGGTAACTATTTACGTGCTATCGACAATTACAAACAAGATGTATTTACTAAACTATTTCACAAACGACTTGATTTGCAGTGCGAGCGTTTAAAAGGCGGTTTAGCAAAGATAGAAGAGGCCAACGTGCAACTGGAGGACCTCAACGCTAAACTAGCTGTGCAGAAAGTCATAGTCGCAGAGCAGACTAAAGAGTGCGAAATACTACTTAAGGAAATATCAACCGGTAAACTGATTTTTAAAAGAACTTAAATTAAGTGATAGTCTAGTAAAAGATAAATATGAAATGGCAAATGAGTTCCTTTAATATTTTTTTATGTATTTAGTTAAATTACGAAAAATTTCAATCTAGCTCTGTAACTACAGTCCCTTCATAACGATATTATCAAAGCGTTTGGGAACATAGACAATATAAAATAGAAGATCTGTGGGGTCTTTCAATGTTGATTATAATTGTAATGAAAATTACAATAATTAATATACGGTATTGGCGTAAGAATCTGCTACCCCTTTTTTTCCTGTGGGTATCGTAAGGAGCGATTAAGGGAAAAGCATTGGAGATCGCAATGGCTACCGAGAGAGAGCGGGATAAAATTCTTGAAAAATACCTGACCGAAACAAACAGACCAATGATGGCAGCGGCTTCTAAGGTGCTAGGTGTCTGGTACTGCGATTGCCAATACCCTTGCCCAGCGTGATAATTATAGCAAATTCTCCTAATGGGGGAAACCTATGTCTGATAGTTTTATTTGCCGATGATACCTCATTTGTTATTAAAATGATAAAGAAACTACTTTCCACTGGAATGTAAGTACGTAAATACTAGGTATTATTTCCAAATGGTTAGCAAATGGGGAAAGGAAAGGGTTGAAAAGGGCACAGAGGAAGTTACCTCGTGCCGCGTTTTGTAAAGGAAAACCATGGGTACACACGTGTTTTTTGATCTTGTGGCACACCTTTGGCACGTTTTGAATTATATAAGTTTAATTCCTCTCCTTTTATATATAAATAATATTCAATAAATATTTAAAAAGACAACAGACATCTTGGCAAGCGTGTACCATCCTAGGCCTCATCTTCGCTTTCCATCGGGCAAGATTGAGGTCAAACGCAAGCCTGTTTTTTCATATAAAAAAAAAAGAGTTTTATATTTTCGATGTTAACGTATCAGTTCAGGTAATATATAAGTTCCGGCATATGGAAATCAGATAATGTCATTACCAAAGAAGTGCCTCTCTTTGAACATACTGGTACCTCAATATTCTATTAGATGGCGTTTTTATTATTAATTATTTCAACTATATGTAAAATGAATTTTCTATGGGATGGGACCTATCGAGATAAACCTGAAAAGGAAAGATTCATTTAAATACAAAATTTCATCCAAATCGTTAGAGCCGTTCCATACACCAATTACTTATATATTTATATACTTGTGTACAAGAATTGCTAGCTTAACGTATTAAGATGAAGCTTAAAGTATGATACTTATATACGTAAGTAAGTTGTATATTGTTTTCATTTGACTTTATATCACTCCCGCTTCCCCTGCAGCCACTGATGCAGCTGTAACAAAGCAGCAAGTTGCAGCGGAAAAGAGCCAAGAGATCACAGAACAAAGCGAAGTGATAGCAGAAGAGAAATCCGAAGCTGAAGAAGCGCTGTCCGCAGCTTTGCCCGCGCTAGAAGCTGCTAGATTGGCGCTCGCCGACTTGGACAAGAACGATATTACAGAGATTCGTTCCTTCGCTACACCACCAGAAGCAGTCCAGGTTTGAATAAGATCTCGGATCACTTACATTTACGCTATATATTATATATAAACAGTATTCAATGAGTTCGCTGTATTCAAACAACAAATACTGAAAACATCGAGTGATAAAGTAGTTTCTAAGCTATGACAATTGAGTTAATTGGTCATATGTACGGTATGTAAAAACACCGACAAAGTGCGAGACTTTTTATTTTTTATTATTTATATTATAGAGATTTTTTAACTCTGTTTGAATATGATTTTATTACAATAAAATAATATGATGGGAAAAAATGTTTAATGTTTCATACTAAAAGGTGGTCTGCGAATGTGTGGTGATTATCCGGGGCATAAAAGAAGTGAGCTGGAAAGGCGCTAAAGGCATGATGGCGGACCCGAATTTCCTTCGAAACCTACAAGAAATGAACTGCGACTTGATCACCCAAGCTCAAGTGAAGGCTGTCAAGGCTCATATGAAGAAAAGCAAGAAGCTGGATACTATGCAACAGATTAGTAAAGCCGGGTACGCACGTAAATGTTTTAAATATTAATCAAAAATATTAATTGAATTAGCTCAATTTAATAGATCAAAACCGCTGCTACCAAAAGGCATTTACCGCCATGTGCAATCTCAAGTTGTCCTGTTAAAAATAATTTGTGTTGGACTTGAATACTAATTTAAAATTTTCTTCATATTTCAAAATAATAACAGGTATGGTTTACTGAAATTCGTAACCGCTGTACTGGGCTACTGCGCCGTTTACAAAGAAGTGAAACCCAAAAAGGACAAAGTGGAAGCGCTCGAAAAGGAGTATACAGAAGCGGTGAACTATTTAGCGTCACTGAACCGGGAGATCGACCGTTTGCAGAAAACCTTGGACGGCTTAAACAACAAATACGAGACTGCAATGCTGAGGAGACAGGAGTTACAAGAGGAGACGGACATCATGATGAGGAGACTTGTGGCCGCCGACAAGCTCATGTCCGGTCTGTCAAGTGAACAAAAGCGATGGACAGAGGACTTGGAGGCATTGCACGTTGAACAATCTAGATTGATTGGAAACTGTTTACTCGCGTCGTCCTTCCTAAGCTACGCCGGACCGTTCTCATTCTCATTCCGCGAGACGATGATCTACGAGGACTGGCTCGGTGACGTAAAGGAGAGGGGCATTCCGCTGACTGAGCCGTTCACTATCGAGAGGAATTTAACCAACGAAGTGGAGATAAGCGGGTGCGTAACACAATAATCATTGTTGTCTATGTATCATTATTGTGTATGTATTGATCAGTCTCTCAGCAGGCAACAGCAGCAGTTGGGAGGGTGCAATCGCCTTGCACGGCTGAAAGATTCGCGATCTCAGTAACCGATGCAGTGAAACCGCTGCTGATCTAAATTTGATAATTATTCTGCTATTTGTCCATGACCCTGTATTCTTCATTGACATCTGACCGTTAAATTTTTATATCAAAACTTTTACTTGACTTTAGTGATACTGTCAAAACATGGTGTAGTAATGGTAATAATCTCAAGCACCGCTACACAAATAATGTATAAGTTTGAAATAAAGAGTAGAAGGACAGCCACAAACGTGTAACTGTAAGACTTTTCCACTTAGAGGTCTTAAACTTCGACAACCGAAAATCCTAGACGAGAGTTGGTTCAGATATGTACCACCCCAGTGCCAGTTACTCCAGTTGTACAAGCACCTGTGTTTCGATTTTTAGAGTATCGCTACTGAAATTACCCATAGGCACTTCCATTTGGCTTAACTCTGCGTAGCCGCACAGGCACAGGAACCCAACTTTCGTCTCTTAGACATAGAACACGACAGGTGGCGAGTCTCACCGTCTTTTTTTACCATAGTCGTCTCTTGCGACACTCGCGGAACAAAAGCGGGCGGGTGGAACCGCTATGCAGTGTACATAGATAGGGCTTTATAATTTAGAGTATTTTGTGCCTCTGCCACTGTTATCAGCTGGTATGACACTTAGCATCAGGTGAACGACACCTCTTCTGATACTGAACTCAATATGCAAAGGAGTTCTGATTCATTTTATTTCTAGTTGGAATTCTGAGGGTTTGCCACCGGACGAGCTTTCGGTACAGAACGGGATACTGACCACTAGAGCATCCCGCTTTCCTCTCTGTATCGACCCACAGACGCAGGCACTGTCGTGGATAAAAAAGAAAGAAGCTAAAAACAATCTCAAGGTTAATTTATCATTTTTAACCACTGGTATTGAGTTCTCGTTAATATTAAAGAATGATACATTACTATACTACTTTTGTTTGAAATATAGATAGCCAACTTAACCTTGTGCAACAAGACTTTACTTAAACATAACATACTAAGTACCGTCATATATAAGTATTGTATCGTAGTATAATATTCTAGTATATGAACTTTATATTTTTGTGCACCCTTTTAGATTTTCTCTGTCCAATCTAATTGTAGACTGGCATTAAGTCCGCCTTTTTGTTCTGTAATGTGCAAATAAAGTTTATATAAATAAAATAAAAACACCTATTTTCTTTTTAGGTCCTATCTTTTAATGATCCACAATTCGTTAGGCACTTAGAGATGGCGATTAAGTATGGTATTCCAGTACTGTTTCAAGATGTCAACGAATATATAGATCCTGTAGTAGATAATGTGCTCGAGAAAAATATCAAAGGTAAGGAATAACACCAAGGCAAATTACATAAATTGTTGAGAGTTCAGTTTTCACTTTTATAATCATAACTAGTGTTTAAAGTGGAATATGTAATCCGTAGATAAGAAGCCTACCACATAGTAAATATATACAAATATAAAATCATTTTGTGACCCTACTATTATTTATAAAATGATAAGTTTAATTTTCAACAATGGTAGCTCTCCTACTCATTCGTTTGCTTAAGGCTGATCCCATCGTATGGTCTATTTTTTAATAAAGCATCGCCAAGCATCACGGTTTCCTGCCTTTTATGTCACTCGGTGTGTTGACTTTCTTAAAAGCTCTGATACTCGATCAGCCCATCTAGCCGGTCTTCTATCACCCCGTAGATTTTCTTCCACTTTTCCCAACAAAACGGACCTCTTAAGTTTGGTAGGGTCTCATCGCATCACGTGTCAGTACAGGAGGATCTCCTTAGACCTTGGAAGGATCCCGATATTCAGTTACTCCAGTATATTCAGTTACTGCTGGCAGTCGGTGCCGCTGATCGTCCAATTTATGCGTAGCATGCAATGCCAGCACCACTTCTCGCTGGCCTTAACTCAACAATAATATAAATTATTCAGATCTTGGCCGTGTTGCATCGGTGTCAGAATCTGCCACCTTTGATATCGTAAGATCCAACTAAGGAAAAGCCTTGAAAATCGCAATAATTCCAAACCAAGCACACAGCAGCAACCAAGCAGATCGATGATGAGCAGCAGCGTCTAAGGTCTGAACTGCGATCGACAATCCGCTTGTCGTGGCGATTATGGCATATCCTCCTTATGGAAGAGGCCTATGTACCGTGGTGGTATATTTACAGGATGTTACTATACCTACTTCTATCGAACTGTGACAAAGTTTCATCACTTACTGAACGCATTGCGTATTATAATGCTGCCCTGCGGTGCTGACTAACAGACGGTATTCTGACGACCTTCCGATGGCGGAAATTCCATTCGACCATGCCGAACCCAAATCCTCTAAAGAAGTTACCAATCCGCATGCCCAGACTGGTATTTATGGGCAAATCTACCACGCATAGAATGCTAGCTTTTTTGGCACTTTCATGGACAGGCCAATGTCCAGTATTTAATAAATAAAGTATAACATAACAAAGTGTATATTACACTTGTCAATATATAAATATTACATTTGTCCAGTGGAGAGCGGCCGTACATTCGTCATGCTGGGCAGCTCGGAAGTGGACTACGACCCAAACTTCCGCCTGTACCTGACCACCAAGCTCGCCAACCCGCAGTTCAACCCCGCCGCGTACGCCAAGGCCGTCGTCATCAACTACACCGTCACCGTGCAGGTGCGGTGCCGTGTGTCGCAGTGGCGAAGTTGACAATTTTTTATTTAACGTTGAAGTGATAAAGTTGTAAACAGTCTACTTGACGCTCATAGACACCTGCAAACCACTCTAATTGAAGGAGCTTATAGATGCGTTGTCACCCTACGTAGTAGCAAAGTAGCAGCCTGTAGGTGCACACTGCTGGACAAAGGCCACGTTTTCAAATATTTGAGAGGGTTTCGGTGCCGGGTAAGGCCCGTCACGCTGCTCCAGTGAGGGTTGTCGGGCTTCACATTTCCCCGAAATAATATATTTAATTATTTTTCAGATATACAGGTGTAGATGTTTTCCTTAACCGCCGAACAATAAATACAGCACTTGAAATTGCTATTAAAAATTGAGTAATGCCGGTAATGTGGTTCGAACCCAGGTTACTAACGCTCTATGAAATTACAGCGAGCATCCTGGCCCCTGGGCTACCACTGCTCCTCGCACGCACCCCTCAGGACTAAGATGGAAAGCCCCAGTCTACAATTATTGCACTGCTGATTCGCGGCAAAAATATAACCTTGTATGATTACTAAAATGGTATCAACGTTCGTAATATAAATATCAACGGTTTCATTAGTTAAATTTAATTTTTTGCTTTCATCCAAAAAGTACCTATGGCTCACTTGTTTCAATTGTTGAATGGTCTTTTTACTATTTCCCAGTCAGGATAAATCCGAATCAATATCTCAACTTAAACAGTTTAACAGAGTCCTCGTGTACGCATGTAATTAAGATATCGTGTCAAATAATTTTCACTTGGCAGGGCTTAGAAGACCAGCTTCTCAGTGTAGTAGTCCGATCTGAGCGATCAGATCTGGAGGAGCAGCGCGAGAGTCTTATCATGGAGACAAGTGCGAACAAAAGTTTGCTATCGGGCCTAGAGGACTCTCTGCTTAGAGAACTGGCGACTTCCACTGGCAATATGCTGGACAACGTGGAGCTCGTCGATACACTGGAGAACACCAAGTCTAAAGCTGCAGAGGTAATATGTCTGTGATTAATGACAACACAATAAAAGTCCCCATAACCGAGTGGTTAAAGTCACTGGAACTCTGAATAAAGAGACTCGAACTCAACCTCTGATGAACAATGAGTTGTGAAGATAAAAATGTCTAGACCTCTGATCACTATTGAACATTGGGTATACAGCCCTAAAAGTTAATTTTTGTTATTGTAATCTACATTATTTTTATGACATTGCAGTAACAAACGAGCTTTGTAAGTGGGTACTGCATCCCATAGACCACCTGTAAACAATTTCTAACAAAGAAGGTTACAGATGTGTGGTCACTGGTCACCCCCCTCGATTAAGATGGAAAGCATCATAGCCTGTGATTATACTGGTTCTCTATACCCTTCAAAAATGAACACAACTGATTGGCGGTAGAAATATTTTAGAGGATAGTACCTACCCTGTCGGCTCCAAGGCAGAAAAGGAGCCATACCATCTGGCAGTAAATAAAAACTATTTACTATTGCAATAATGTAAAAATTTAATTATACTCTCTTTGTTTGTTTTTCCTTATAGACTCACAAATCATTTGATCGGTTGTTCTCATATTTATAGATTTTGTTCGACTCGAGCTTTAGAAAAAAAAAATTAAATTCAGTGCTTATAAAAATAGCCACAGTGAAGCGTTCAGCTAGTACTTTATACATTATTTATAATCTATTATTTAAATTAAATATTACATATTCGTAAAATAAAATTACTTAAATTTAATCACCAAAAAGGTCATGGAGAAACTGGAGCTAGCGGAAACAACAACGAGAGATATAGAAAAACTAAGAGATGGATACCGACCGGTGGCAAAACGCGGCTCCATTCTTTTCTTCGTCTTATCCGACATGGCCGTTGTCAACACTATGTACCAATACTCACTGTCGTCTTATCTTGATGTAAGTGACCTCAATCATTATGTTTATTATACAAATGAATAGCCGCTGTTTAAATCACATAGTGGATACTACTCGTTTCATGTCACGCACGCTTGAAATGCACTCCTTGCGTGCGTGCGTTGCGTACCTTGCTCTTCCAATTAGTCTAACATAATATTTCTTGCCTCTTATCTACGTATATTCGGAGAAAAATCCAAATTTCTGAGGCTGTGAATATAAGCCTATCTGTGCCTTGAGTCAAATCATCGTCACTCTGTAATAGCTCTTTTATAGACTATAATGGCGTGTTAGGTATTCATTGTAGATAAGCTACCTGTAGTTTACTTGCAACTTCCGTGTCTAAAACTCCATACACTAACACTGAATGTCAAAGCATTTAAATAATTTAAGTCGATGTTTCTTTTATTTGGTATAATTTGCAGGTATTTTCGTTTTCGTTGCGTAAAGCGATGCCGAACGTGATTCTCGTGAAACGTTTGAAAAATATTATCGACATGCTCACCAAGAATGTCTACGACTACGGGTGCACGGGTATCTTGCTTATTCATCAGACTTACTAAACACGACTTGTTAACTAGGCTTAAGTATATCAATATTGAAGAAATAAGAATTGCTTCTCGAAGAAAAGTAATAATCAGTGGTTAAGCACTGCTTGATGATATTGTAATGTAGTAGTTGTATTAGTGACAAATACCAGAAATATCCTGGCAAAACTCTTCTTTACCGTGTGGTGGCGGAGTAAGACATACTATCTTCTGCATCGTATGCCAAAAAATCTTATTACCCCCGATAGATAGCGGTATAACCATCTCAAATATACCATAATACCATATTATTCAACCCTATATCCACTACAGAACTTAGGACTCTCAAAGAAAGCCCCAGCGAGGCGGCATAAATTTCTTAGAGGTTTGCCCATAATCATCACGCTGTGCAGGTTGTTGTGCGCAGTACCGGCACTCTCGTACCAGTGATGTAGGATCATTACTAGTCTGTGAGATTTGGGTTCAGCGAATTTGATTTGGATGCATTTTGCGCTATCAGTCGGTTGCCAGAGCTTCTGCAACGCGTGAAGGTGAGTTAGACCTATAGAGAAAAGAATTGGCTCTACACCCTTCATGATCCCCATATTGTTACATTATAAAATGTTATCTACAGGTATTTTCGAGCGACACAAACTGCTGTACTCTTTCCAAATGGACATAAAGTTGGAGCAGAGTGAAGGAAATGTTAATCAGGCGCAGCTGGACTTCTTCATTAAAGGGAACGTTGCTTTAGAGAAGTCACAAGTAGCTTGTCCGGCCACATGGATACCTGGACAGGTACATAAATTTCATAAATATGTATTACTGGATAATTATAATTTTTTTACATACCTTCTCGCCAGGGTTGGCAATCGCAGCGCCAGACGCTTCGCACCTCAGTTGTTGCTGACGTCACCGTTCTGGCTATTTTTATTTTAAACTTGCTGGAAAATTTCTAATGATCCTGCTAACCACTCTAACTAAGCATTACCGCTTGTATCTGGAGCGGTTCCCGTCAACAATCGAACGCACCCTTACCGATTAGATTATTTAGGTCTTGAACATTTGAGATTTATTATATAGATGGATTAGACTATCTGTCGGCCGCGAAATGTTATCAATTTCATTAATTCATTTTCCTTAGTATATTCTATAAACACTCACTGGATGTGACGTGATGGTAAATTCTCTAACGCCGATACACACGGTAATCATAATTGTTCTGGAGTCATAGTTTAAGTAATTTGTATGAAAAAACGTTGGAAAGTAAAAAAGTTAAAATGAATCATACGATAAATTCCGTAAAATCAGTTTCATTTCAATTTCAAGTATTCGCGTAAATGAATATTACTCTATGGCGTAAATACAAGAAATAATTAAATCCTACTAATATTATAAATGTCGAAATGTATGTGTTAGTCCCTCAATCACATCTTAAGGACTGAACTACAGATGAATTAGGTATCTACTAAAGTAGATTGAACGGATATAACAGAAATTAGACACAAAAGCCAATTATGTCATGGAATAAGACATGGATACTTTTATCTCATCATGTGTATCAGCTGTGTGGGGACATTATTTTTTAAAAATATTACTAATACCGTTTTTGTTAATGCAATAATTTGATTTGGTTTTAGGGATGGCAAGACATTATGAAACTGAGCGTCGACTTTCCCGAAACGTTCGGCAATTTGCCAGATCATATCAGCCGGAACCTCGAGGATTGGCGAGAAGTAAACTTTAATAAATCTCTGATATTACGGTAGATAGGGTAAAAGAAAGAATAAATCCTCTTTTTCTCCAAACCAATAACTTAGTTACACGTCGTGGTCTCTTCAAAGCCGTGTGGCTGTCGGACTCAAAGAGCTACATCACGCCAAACTAACTGTGAGCGTCGTCGAAGGCGGCTATTGACAATAATATTATTTTTCTTTCCATATCGTATGCCGACTATCGGACGCGGCTCTGGCGGTCGACAGATGCTGGAAAATCCTCTGTGAGAGGCACTGTGCACGCCAACCGCCTGCCCCGCGTGGTATGGACACATCTTCCATCCAAGGAATGGAGCTTGTGTTGAAATTTCATGAAAAGTTTCATGTACACAGGCTGATATAGATTGTTAATATATTCAATCATTTCTGGCCATTATTACTGTCTTCATACGGTCTTTGTTTTAGGAGAATGTGCAAATCTTTCAATTCTCTAACGGCACCACTTTGCAAGGCCGTACGCATAATCTATAGTCTGCCATCCTCCTGGCTCCGAGTCGTGGGTTCTGTATTCTGTATGTGCACCACGACCGTGTGGCTTAGTAGTTGACGAAACTGTCTGCTGAGACTTGGGCTCAGGATTCCCAGCCAAAACGAATATTTGTGTAATAACACATTATTGGTTTTCGAGTCTGAGCGAAGTGGGTTGAGTCCCGTGTCTCTGACACTGCATCTGATCCTTTCTCCGATCTCATCGCCTATGTTTTACATCGGATATAGGAAGGTAAAGACGAATGAGTGTCCCTGTGTTTTCGCGTACAGCCGTACAACATCTCCTACGTAGATGGTAACTGCCGATAGTAATAGATAGTTGTTGTCGTGGTCGGACGGAAATCAGGACCTTATTCGCTATACATATAAAGAAATTAAACAATTTTGTGAGATATCGTGTCGCATAGCGCGGGAGGCATCTGTTTTATTTAGTCTCCTTTATCACGCGTGGACTATACCGACGTGAAGTAGAGGCATCTTATGCTTCTGCGTTTCGTTCGGAGAGTGAGGTATCCGGAGGAACACTCCCCATCCCTCTCCTTATCCTCCCTCTCATCTCCCCAATACCCTTAAGGCTTGCAACGCACCTGCAGCACCTCTGGTGTTGTAGATGTGCGTAGGCGACGGTAATCACTGACCAACAGGTGAACTGCTTGCTCGGTTGCCGCCTTTTCCATAAAAAAAGACTACAAGAAAAAAAAAGGAATACTAATACGTGAAGGGTTAATTCGTTATTAAATTTAATTTCCTTAGGTACATTTATGAATGTTCCGTATACATCAGCGATTTGTTTCCTACAGTGGTTCGACAGCGACAACCCGGAATCGAACGAGATTCCCAACGGCTACCGCGAGGTGATGAAGCCGTTCGAGCTGCTGATGATGCTGCGGTGCTTCCGCGTGGACCGCATCTACCGCGCCCTCACCGACTACATCACCGTCACGATGGGCGAGCAATACATCACGCCGCCCGTTATCAGGTGCTGGCAGAGTGCTGTGTTGGTTTTAGTCCTCTCCGGTGTTGAGGACATTTGGCGCACTCGACACTTCGAGTGGAGAGTCTGAGTCTAAGTATGAGCGGTGCTACGAGCAATTTACTCGTACGTTTGACGCAGCAGATCTGTTTTGGACATATCTTATGCCGCCATATCAGTAACCCAAACATTTAAATAGTAGTGTTCCAAATAAACATAACTCATTACAGTTCGGGTACTTTTAGGTTATAGTTGTGCTTTTCTACATTATGGTCTAATCAACATCATGCATTTTGTCGCAGCTTCGATACAATTTTCGAACAAACTACGCCTTTCACCCCCGTGGTGTTCATACTGAGCCCCGGCTCGGATCCCACGTCCGACTTGATGAAGTTGGCTGACCGTTGCGGCTTCGGTGGCGGGAAGTTCAAGTATCTATCGCTTGGACAAGGACAAGAAAGTGTAAGTTGATAATTTGCAAGTGAAATAATACAAATATATGATTCAACTGCTAAAAGAACTTATACTAATAAATATAATAAATGACTTAATGGTAACAAAACTTGTCTAACCTTATCAACATATATCGAGTATGGTCCACCACAGGACATAGGCCTCTCCCATAAGTAGCATTTGCCATGATTTCAGTACCAGACACCTAGCACCTTAAACGCTGCTGCCCGTCTTGGGTCTGCTTAATGTTGGTCTTTTTTCGTCGTCGTTTTTCTTTAGTAACCGACACCTACGAGAAACAAGAGGATGGCAGATTCTTACACTGATACCAAACTTGTAATTACCATGTTCTTTTGAATAAGCCGCCCTGATCATATTTCATACCTACATATACAAATATCGCGGTCTCTTTTGGAAATCTCTTTCGCGGAATGATGTAGTACTTAAGTATAACGACGAGCCTCCACTCATCACATTGTGTCACCCGGAGACTTGAATTGGGTTGAAGCGGCTCATTGGACCAAACTGAGTTGTGTCAAATTAGTGTTCGTAATCACAGTCTACCGTTATGAGCAGGCGTGAGTGCTTATTTATATACTTTTTAATTCATTCCCACAGATGGCGTTATCTCTTCTAGAAAGTGCTATAAGTCACGGCCAGTGGCTAATTCTGCAGAACTGTCACCTTCTGGTTTCATTTCTGCGCGAACTAGAGAGCCAACTAGAGATGATGACTAAACCACACCCAGAGTACCGCCTGTGGCTAACAACCGACCCCACACCGACCTTTCCTATAGGCATATTGCAGAGATCTCTGAAAGGTAATTTCTATGTTAAGTGTTATCTGCTTTATATGACGGGGAAGATTAACCCTTCCTAATAAATGTTAAACCAATTTCATATATCGATGATTTCCTCTTCGTTTCTTCGATATGGATAAATAATTTTGTTCTGTGCGTTCTTTGATTAACCATATTTATTTATATCAATGGATGGGAAACAATTTTTAGTATTTAAGTTTAATGAAACTCGAATATACATACGAGTATATTACAATACGTAAAATAAAAATAACTGAAAAATGTCGTCTTGATGGAAATCGGCTTGTAGGATAAAATTATTATTCATGATCACTTATGTAAATTAACATTCACTTTTAGTGGTGACAGAGCCTCCCAACGGCTTGAAGTTAAACCTACGCAACACTTACTTCAAGATGCGCGCGCACGCGTTGGATGAGTGCGCACATCCGCGGTTCAAGAAGCTCGTCTACGTGCTCGCCTTCTTCCACGCCGTTGTCCAAGTACATGTTGTTTTAAATATTTTATTAAGTGCTCTATGCAAGCATACGACAGCTTCTGGAATCTTGATCCCGTCTGTGTTGGTACCACCGCAGTGCCAAGTACTCTGCCGTAAAGCAGTACTGTGTCAGGATTCGAATTCCTGCCAATCATTATTGTTTTTTTTTGGTTAAGGGCCAAACGCTCAAACAGCTCACCTGATGGTAAGTGATTACCGTCACCCACGTACATCTGCAGCACCAGAGCAGCCGCAGGTGTGTTGCCAGCCTTTAAGAATATTTGGGCGATGGGAGGGAAGATAGGGATGGGAGTGTAGTGGATAGCAGCAAAGTCAGCCGTTTGGCGCCACCACGAAGCTAAAGCACCACTAACAGCACTATAAAATCTCCTGCACAGTTGGCAAATGCTGATAATATTCGGAAGTTGTTGGCAGGAGGCAGAATTTCATATCTTTAAGTTTTGTGTGGGACTTTTGAAGCGAACTCAAAAAGTGATGGTGATGTCATAGATTGAATTTTGTAATTTCTGTATGTTTCGAGTTTTGATGTATAACATAGATTATGCCGCACTTGTTTGTGAATGTGGTACAATCATTGAAAAGTTTTATTGGATGCTGGAAATCGTCGAATTCCGTTTTGATACCATATGTTTAATAGGTCTTCGGTAAAACTTGAGCATTGTTTTACCGTCGATGTACTTGAACAAGTTATCTTCTGGATTTTTATGCAAAAAATGTTTTATGATCACTTTGACACTAGTTGATAATTAAACACTATTACCATTTAGGGTTCCGAGCCCGATAAAAGTTCTGTGTACCACTGACATTTTTGTAGACAGGCGGAGCATTAGATATAGCATAAATTCTTTTAAGCTTTTAATTTCTGTAATAAAACTTAGCATTGTATTAAAAAAAAACGGTATTTGTCGGCGCAGATAAGATTAATATTTAACATTTGCCACGGTCCTGATATGGATAAATTAAAAAAAAGTTACTTAATTCACTTATCTAAAAAAATCTATTTTCATTCACATTCGCAGGAGCGTCGCAAATACGATAAAATAGGCTGGAACATATCGTACGACTTCAGCGAGTCGGATTTCGTGGTGTGCATGCAGATACTGCAGTGCTACTTGGAGCGCACCGCCGATGCCGTGCCCTGGGCCACGCTCAAGTATCTCTTCGGCGAGGTTGATACCGTTGCCTTGTTACATTATTCACTATTTTATCAGCCTGTAAATGTAATTCTAGTGCGGGTAGAATGTAATAATTCTACTGAGGACTTTCCAGGAAAGCGCTAACAGAAGCCGGCATGACATGCATGGAAGACCTTGGACAACACTGGACAGGTGGGTTGGTTAGCGCAGTGCGGGTATCCCACCACCAGAGATGCTGCTTCCCATCACCAGAGATGCTCCTCCCCATCACTAGACTCTGCCGTTTAAGTTCGATCTACTCGGATGGATTTTCCGCTATCGGACGGTCGTCAGAGTTTCGTTCGTTAATCAGCCAAGTGCACCGCGTACAGATGAGGTTGACTTTAAGAGAAAAACTTTTCCCCTTTACACCCTGTGTTTTTTAAGTAAGAGTAAGTTTTGAAATAATTCCTGAAAAATAAAAAAATAATGAAAACACTATAAGTAATTACATAAGACCTTTCTTAAGTGCGAATTATTATAGATATTTTTCGCCATACAAATGAGTGAATAAGGAGAGAGAGAAAAATGTGATTCAAATTATTTATTACTCATGTAAAACGATTGCACATTCTTGAGGGTTCTGTTTTTCAGAGCCTCCAAAGAATCTCGAAAACACGAAGACGTGTGGCGCTCTTAGTTCTTCTTCTCTTGAGGGTTCCAGTAATAGATTAGATATCAAGTTAATACTCGAGCCATGCTTTCGCTCTTTTCGAACGAACGTTACTCCCACTGTATGAATGTGTCCTGGGTCGCGAAAGCAGTGTACATATATTGCATTATTTGTAGTACATACAAATATTTGTCCCGTGCGGAAGTTGATCCCGCGCAACGACCAAATACTTAGCATTGGCTAGGTGTGTGTCGCAGTGCAATAACCAGCCATTTGATTCTTTTGCGTAGGTTATGTACGGCGGTCGAGTTATTGACGACTTCGATCGTCGCGTGGTCGGCACCTACATGGACGAGTACATGGGCGAGTTCCTGTTCGATAAGTTCCAGCCGTTCCACTTCTACAAGGACGAAGTTTTCGATTACGTTATACCGCCGGACGGAGAGCGGGACGAATATTTTGGTAAGTTGAGTGAAACGAGGACAGAAATTATATGTGTAAGTCTCATTTCACTATTGTGGCGCACGAACGGGGCAAAGTGCTTAAAGGTGCACGCGGTTTGGTTACATTTCCTTTAAGGTTTTCAACTGTTTAGTGCTTATATATTTCTATTCTTCTTTACCAGTCTTTAAAATAAAATAACAATATTTCTGGACTGGGCTTTCTTAGTGAGAAGATTTGTCACAATCCCTTTTTGCCTAGGAGCTGTCTGGGCAGGTACCATCATCTAACCTATTTAGGTCACTAATCAGCAGTGCAACCACCGTTGTAGTTTAATTAGTAAGGTATACAAATCCTGTATTAGTAGAAGCTGCGATGCATTCTATGTTAATACTCAAGGGTGACGACGCATCTGTACCCTTCTTCGGTTACATTTTCACAGGTTATCCATTGCCCGCAGTCCACCAGAAGAAAACGTTCAGTATCAGACTGCTGCCCGTAACGGTCTGTGTATTGTGTATTGTCATTCCGCAATTTGTCGCACGTTATTCGAATTCGTAGACTTTTCCTGTAGTCGACTTTACAACACCAACAGAGAGAGGGGGCAGATCTTCTACCGCCGCCCACCGTGCGGCGTATGTTATATCATTAACATAGTATGTCATATTAATATTAACATGCTCGGAGTGATAATTCAATGATTTGTAATCATCCGTAGAATTTATCGACATATTGCCGTTGGCGAACTCGCCCGAAGTATTCGGGCTGCATCCCAACGCAGAGATCGGCTACTTCAGCCAGGCAGTGCGGGACGTGTGGACGCACCTCATCGACCTGCAGCCGCAAACAAGTTAGTGGCTACTTGAGACCTTTGGAGATTTCTAAATAGGCGGGATGATATCACAAGGGAGCCACTACAAGAAATCCATCCTTGAAAATAAATACTTTTACCACATAAATATATACTTATAGTTCATGATCACGATCGTTGGTGAGCCTTCTATCACCAATCACAGTGACCCCTTTCAGCCCAAGATGGTGTCAGCGGTTTGAAAATATCATCGAGAGACATACATGGGCCAGCAGAGTTAATGTTTACATTGACTGTGCTATTGTAATAAAAGTGTTTTATAAATGTAGTGGTAGTAACAACCTGTAAATGGCCTCCTCTTAATATTCGAGAGGAGTTTTGGAGCCGAGAGGGGTCCACCACGCTGATCCGGGGCGAGTTGGCGTACTTCACGTATTCTTGATTTTTTTTTATTTCTGCATGTCTACATGCAGGTTTCGTCACTATATTTTCCTTCGCCACCGAGCACGTGGCAAATTCAGCACTTAAAATTGCTATTAACTGTATGATGTTGTGCTGGCACCGGGGATGGAATCCGATTTGAATTCGTACACTCCCGAAAGGATGACCTGCGGGCTAGGCTACCACGGCTCTCATACGTTTGTGTATTGACTGCAAATAATAGCTTCGACTTGCCTAAAATCTAAGATTCGCGACCCTCCGCAGACACGCGGTCGCCATTACATTCTAATATCGGATAAAATCGCAAGTATGGTCTGATCTAGTGTCCGAGACTCGGACAGGTGCACGAACTCGATGAATATTTTTTTTTTCGGAATTATGAATAACGTTGCTTTTTTTTATTTGTGCTGCTAGTAAGCAAGTTGGATTGTAAGTACTATTTTGAAATCTCTCCCACTAAAGTAACAGTAAACGTACACGTACGCTGGGCTCCTCTCATTTTGTTAGGGCAATGAACTAATAGCTAGAAAGCGATAGTTGGTTGCTTTTGAACGCTAGTCCAATGCCAGTTGACAGACTTTATTACATTACCATCATATCAGGTATTAAGTTCTCAGGCTAAGCTAAGTAACTTAGGTTTCCCGCCAATTGCAATGACGATGTATTTGAACGATATTCTATCTAATACTAATTGTGTCTTTATTAGTACAATATAAACATTTTTTTGAAAGGCCATTCCTCATATATGTTACCATATTAATTTAATCTAATGATGAATTCATACGGCATGAAAGTTGGAATTCAAGAACTAAAGCAGTCAGTATTAACGATGAAGTTATTTTTGTTCATATTTTTAAAACTTATAAAAAAATCTAAGGAAACAGGTTGACGGATTTACTTCTCTACCCAGTCTTACTACATCATTAATCATGAAATTTAAATTATATCTTCTTTTAATAACACACGCACGCGTGTACGCACAAACGACCATGCATGCACACAGCACACGCACACACATAGTATTTTTTTTTCTTTGTTTTCTCTAGTTACACTTTAAATCAATTCTTTGTCTTCACATTAATTTAGTATATTTTTGGTTATGCTACCAGTGAGGATTGAAGGTACCTAAATAAAAATCTATTTTTAGAATAATGTTTTCTTACCGGAAGTAGATAAGAGATTAATAACACCCATGTATATTTTTTTAAATATTCTCGAACATATCTTCTAAGTTTTTGAAATATAAATAATAATATCATCAAGATTTTTATCGATAATTATCTGAATTATTACATTACTTTACTGATAAACATAATAAATATTGTTAAAGCCAAAGTTCAGATAAAAGGTTCGATAAATATTTAGCATAGACGATCAATATTACTATCAAATTTTATCCCTTGTAATCTGTCTCTCTCCAGATCTCCTGAGTATTTTCGAGTCTTCAAACGGACTTGTAGCAATATTTATTTAAGTATTTATATTGTTGGCATGTTCTCTTCTATAGTACCTTACCGACATAATTGGCACACATGCTCCTTTAAACATAACAACTATAAAATGTAATAAATTTTAGGTGAAGGCGGCGGCGCAATGAGCCGAGAGGACTTCATAGACACGATCGCGGTGGATGTTTTAGAGAAATTGCCACCTTCGTACGAGATATGGCGAGTTCGGAAACAGTTCGAAATGAACATTACGCCTCAAGTCGTCGTGCTGTTGCAAGAACTCGAGAGGTTCATATTATACCACACGATACCTTAACTAAGTAATGTTAATTTAGGATGTAAGAGATCCCCTCTTACATCCCAGTTAAGGCTAGTAAAAACACTTAGATGTAAGGGTAGTCGTACCTACTCGTCGAAAGGGTAGTCGTATTTTCTCAGTGTTAAAATATCTTGCACTTGTGCACCTTGGTAGCTGTCTGACGAGGCTCCGACACTGACTTATTACGGAAAATTTATCGAAATAATCCACGGTAGCCTAGAGATCGCTTTAGTTTCATAGAGCGCTAGTGACTTGGGTCGATTCCCGGTGCTGGCACCACTAAAATTGATTTTAGCAATTTTAAGTGCTGAATTGACCACGTGCTCGGCGGTGAAGGAAACACTGTGAGGAAACCTGCATGTTTAAGAAATAATAAATAATATTATTTCAAGGACATGTGAAGACCAGCCGTGGGCATCTACAGACTGCTACTTTACTTTTACTTTATCGTAATAAACAAAATTCTTCTCACAAACTGGTGACAGCCAGCAGCATCCCTATTGCGTGGGTGTATGCGTAGTTAACCTGGAAGTAGCTTTTGTTAACATATTTGAAATTCCAAATATCAACCTCACCTGCACCCGGTGCACCTGGCGAACACTTGCTTGCGAGACATCATCCGAATCGGTATATTCACCGAATTTTACCCACCGTTGGTAGGAAGATTCCACTCCTCTCTAACGTGCGGTAAACGGCACCGCACTTATCAACCTGCCTGCCCAGCATTGTGAGTATTGATGTTGATTCATGGAAAGAAATGTTAGTGCTTTCATGGGAAGGCCTATATCCATCAGTGGGCTTATGCAGGCTGATAAAGAAGATATAATAATGCAGCAGGTGTTGTTTAAATTAGAACAAAATATGTATATTTACTAATAAAAACAAAAAGAATATTCCCACAACGATTGGATCGAACAGTGCTTTTAGCAATTATTGGCTTCTACAGCAGGTCTCGATCGTCTCATCTCCGCTGCACTTCTATACTCTTATCTTTTGTTGATAATTTCTTTATGGACGGTCCATGGGCCTCGTCTCGGATAGTTGAGTACTGTCGATCAGTCTAGGGTTTTAGAGCAGAACTAATTTCAAAGTAGATTATTTTATACAAAAACGAAATTTATTTATTTCAAAAAAATATGTCTTTCATTTTTAGGTTGAGATTTTAATTTATTAAGTCTATTTTTAATTCTATATAAAATTGAATAATGGTATAAAACTATGTAATATTAATTACTACTCTGTGATCCGAATGTTTTTACACTAAGTGTATTTAACAATTAACGCGCAGGTTCAACCGCCTCATAGCAAAGATGCATAGTACGCTGTCGCTGCTCCGCAAAGCTCTCGCGGGCGAGATCGGAATGGACGCGGTGTTGGACAACGTGTCGACGAGCCTGTTCAACGGGCAGCTGCCGCACGTATGGCGCGCCCTCGCTCCGGCCACGTGCAAGGGGCTCGGCGGCTGGATGGACCACTTCATGGAGCGGACTGCGCAGTACTCTAACTGGGTAACTAAACGATGTTATAAACTATAGCCGAGTGACGAGGCGATCGGCCGCCGAACCTTATCGGTTATGCCACGACCGATTTCACAGAAATTTCGTAGGACGTCGTTACCCTATAAGTCATAACTCATAACGTATTATTTTTTAACATCGTTTCGTTTATCCAAGACATTAGGATAGAATAGGAAATGTTTATTTAACAACACACAAAAACATTAGCGAAAAATAATGTAACAAAGCACCGAGAAAAGATGTACAGAAAAATAATATAAGACCAACGAACAACAGTTTCTAACAAAAAAAGTAACAAATATATTTCAGTTTATACTAATAGTAACCTATTACATACTGTTTACAAAAGAAATTATAATAAATAAATCATCTCCACGGTTCGAACATTTAAATGTGTAAAATTTGTGATACGTGCCCAAATAACAAATGATACTTTGATTAGTCAATCATTCGGCAGTGTGCTGAAAGTTATTTATTGTGTGTTGTTAAAACGGTTTCACTCACCAATAATGCCACCAATAAACTGAACCGAGCCTTAAATAATATTTGTAAAATACTATTTCTTTACGACTCTACTATCAGGTCATCTGTTTTACTTCCAGGAATGAGACTGAGAAGACCACCTCACTTATTTAGAAAATAGGAAACTTACAACTGCTTTTTTTTAAGAGTTTATCCAAACATTAATACTAATGTATCTTTATAGTCGACGATGGAGGAGCCGCTAGTCATGTGGTTATCGGGGCTACAAGTGCCCGAGTCCTACCTCATCGCTCACGTGCAGAGCGCTTGCCGCGCGAGTGCGTGGCCGCTGGACCGCTCCACGCAGTACACGCGCGTCACGCCGCACTGCGCGCCCGCCGACATCGAGCAGCGCCCCGCCTCGGTAGCTGCACTCCTTTATCATACGGCTTCCGCGTGGCCGCTGGACCGCTCCACAAATCAATTTTATCATTTCCATACAAAAGTGAACATGGAAGGAAATCCAGTACTATGTACAAAAATATTCAAGCACTAACCCTATGTTTCCCATGTATAAATGTGCAGTTCTGATTACCTAGTTATAGATATAAACCAAACCATAAATGATCTCTCGATGTCGCCTGAATTATCAAGAATGATATTGGAAAGTAAACATTAGCAACTAAAATTGTAAGAGGTTCCTTAGCATCTACAACATTATTGATAAATTTCACTTGTATGTTACTAATGAAAACCTTTTTATTTTCAATGGACATTTTCCTAAATAATTTTGTAAACTTTTTAAATCTTAAAAGCTTATGAATATATATTATGTTTTCGACATTATTCCTTAATGTAAATCTTGTTGGTATATAGAGATTTTATAGGCGCTTCAACATACTTCAGAACAACAACAGATTTTCAATGTACTTTTGATTGGAACCGGGGAATCCAATCCATGACTCTGCGGGTCATGGCTTCTGGAGGTAGGTATGGTTTCTACCGAGCCACGCGCCGTGCAGTCACATATAATAAATCATAACTAGAGCATACAAAGTTTAATAGCGTCATATCAAAAGTTATGGAATTTTATTGAATTCTGAACATCCCGCAAATTCGCGTGGTGTAAACCACGTTCTGTACTCATTGTAATATAAAAAAAAACTAAATGTCGCAGGGCTGCTACATTCGCGGACTGTATTTGGAAGGGGCGCGTTGGGACCTGGAAGAGGGTTGCTTGCAGCGTTCACATCCAAAGGTGCTGGTGACGGAGCTCCCCATCATGCACATCATACCGATAGAGTTCCACAAGCTGAAGTTGCAAGTGAGTCGTTAAAATACGTGATTAGAATGTTAAAAAAAAGCAAATCTCCTCTCCTATAGAGGGGGCGGTCTATATTCAGAATTCGAGGAGGGATTACAGGTTGTTAAAGAAGAAAAGTAATGAAACTGTAAGTCGCTAGGATAGCAGACTACTACCTGTCTGCTGAAATGTGTACAAAAACAAAACTTAATTAAATTTATATAAAATTTTAATTAAGCGTTAATAGAAAAAAAATTGAGATAAAGTACGGCATCACACCTAATAGCGATTGCAGTTCATATTTTATGAATCATAATATAACTAAAGTATGCCCGCGACTTCGACCGCGTGGTTACTAACTTTGTACCAAGGGAATCTTTGTCTATGAGGAAAAAAAGTAACATGCCTTTTCCATGGCATAATCTACACATCTGTCAAACTTCGTTCATATCCGTTCAATCATTTAAGCGTGATTGAATGACAAACATACATAACATAAAAATTCCCATTTTTATGTTTGTCTTTCAATTAAGTAGGCATATAGGCATAGCATATGGCACTTCTGGAATTATGTTCTCACTAATGTTCATTACATTGTAAAAAAAGTTCAATTACAATCCGTCAACCAGTTTTCAAGTTATAACATGTATACATAATAGGAATTTTATATTTTTGTATTGATTTTACAGCATTCTTAGCAAAAGTAAGGTCATTTAAACTTGTCAAAGAGACTAAGCGAATTTTTTTGTAGTTAACTTGATACTTGACTCGAGTACCCAGTCGTTTGATTATAATTATGTCATGAAATGTTTTGATAATATTTAAAAAGCGGCATCTAACTACTCGGAATTGCAAACTTCAGTAGGTACCTATATAAGAAAGACCTGTACCTGTAAGAAAATAAGA
The DNA here is from genome assembly GCA_029286595.1 of Bhutanitis thaidina. Lineage (NCBI taxonomy): Eukaryota > Metazoa > Arthropoda > Insecta > Lepidoptera > Papilionidae > Bhutanitis > Bhutanitis thaidina. Next base: position 3,260,038 of record JAGSMS010000013.1, read on the forward strand.
TGTCTGCTGGAATAGTTTATTTTAAGAATTTATATTTTCCCCGTCTTGCAAAAGGTGACCATAAAATCTTCGGATTTGAATTTCACCCAAAGACAATATTTTGAGCCTCATTAAAATTATGAGGTTTTGTATCAGTATATTGATGCTATTTCATAACATCTCGAGACAGCATCTGAAACTTCCTCCGATATAATTTTAAGTGTTGTCTATGACTTGGATTAGACACGCGAACGCGTGTACCAGAGGGTACGCTGTGTAGTCGAAACGCTTTTGAGATACACACGGAGATAATATAGCTTTCGTCGAAATCTAGCGCGTCATTCTTAAAAAAATTAAATTTTTTCATTAAGAAAATTAGCCTATTATATAGATTTCCATAAAGTACCCCAAATAGCCATGACGTAATCTGTTGATTTTAAATCGGGGACGAGTCTCATTATAATTTCTTAACTCAACGAAATGTCAATTCTTTTCTATGATTTGAATTGAATGGAATTAATAATAATTTAATATATATGATATAATTTAATAATAGTTCTATTACGATTATCACAGATATTCTTCCAAAGTACTTCTAGTACATGGTGGCTCTTATATGGTAATTTGCAGAACACACTCCGCACGCCCGTGTATACGACATCGCAGCGCCGCAATGCAATGGGTGTAGGTTTGGTGTTCGAATCCGACCTCTGGACCACGGAGCATTGCAGCCATTGGATACTGCAGGGGGTCTGTCTCATCATGAATACTGACTGAACGACTTCATAATCATGTTAGTTTATTTTTTATAGCATCTTTCAATATGCACAAAATAAATAAATTATCCTAATACAAAGTTAGTTAAGTTGATATTTATGTCCTTAATATTACTATAAGAGCCAAGGCAGCCCTAGTGGTCAGGGCGCATCACTTTAGTTTCAAAGAGCGCGAACGACCTGTGTTCGATCCCCGCGGCCGGCACCACTAAATTTATTAATAGCAATTAAGTGCTGAATTTACCACGTGCTTGGCGGTGAAGGAAAACATCGTGTGGAAACATGCGAAAGTCCGCCAACCCGCACTGAAGCAGCGTGACGGTCCCTTCCCTGCTCCAAAACCCTCTCAGATATTTGAGAAGGCTTTTGCCCGGCGGCGGGAATTTACATGCTGTTACTATAAATGTTTTACACTCTTAGTTTTTGAGTTAATATGCTTATAAGCAATAACATTTGCCCAACTGATACTTTCCAAAACATCCAATCAGCGCTAGACTGTTTAATTTTGTTTTATGTAAAAATTTACAACTTAAATCGACGTACGTCATTTTTTTGGCAATTTGTCGTTTTTATGAAGTTGAAATAAATGGTCGTCGATCAGAACTTATCAAATGCTTGTAATGCTCTTAACTAATCTGTTCCAAAAGACGAACATTCCTCCAACCAATTTTTTAGCTAACGCCCGTTGTAATGAAATTCTAAATTTTACATAACAAACGAGTGCTTCTGGTGATTACCCACCTTATTTACATTGATATCTACCGATGTTTCCCAACTTCAGTTCTAGGAAATTTTAGACAAAAAGAGCTTCTCAATAAAGACAAATATGATTACTCATATTCAAGTAGTTATGTAATTTTTGCTGACTGAATGCATAGTCAGCAATTACTAAGTTCTGAATAAGGAAACTATATAACATTAGTTTATCTTACAATTAGGTAATAATATATTTCTAATTTAAATATTGTTCCATAAAGCTTTAGGTACTTAGAAATATTGTTGTGTTTCATTATGTTCTAATTATTGTTTACTTTAACTTTGCACTGAATACATAAATAAAGACTGAAAACTTATTATTATGAGTTGTTTTATTTATAAATAACCTACTTATTGGTGATAATCCAATAAGTGTATTTTGTTATCTAATATTAGTATTAGAAAAAAATTTGGTGTCTAGGCGATTAGCATCAACGCTTTCGTAACGAGTCGCCGGTTCGATTCCTGGATGGAACAATTTATGTTTTTTCTGTGCTACGACGGAATAAATAAAGGACTGGGCTGTTTGTGTGTGTATTTTTTATAAGTATAATGCCTCAAAACAAGAAAAACGTAGTAGAGAAATGTTTTATATAAGACAAAATTATTTTCCAGTACATAGTATTTTTTATTATATAATTGCGTAATTCATGGAGGTCTAATTTTTGGTTTTCGTTTGTGGCAAACACATATTGTAAAAAGAGGTACTCAGAAAGTCATTTAATGGCTGCCACTTTACAAAACCTTTGTTTTTAAGAAAATCTTTCGATTTCTCCTTTCCAACATAGTGTGGATCCTGAAAGCAAACCAAGTTTTTAATTTTTACTTACCATTTGGCTTTTAAAGTGTACAACTTAAAATACTAATAAAGATATTTTGCTAGAAATATGTTTTAAGGTAAGTTAATTAAAGTGTCCAGTAAGTTATCGTTCAAGAGACTGGTACGTGAAGACCTCTTCAAGACATCCGTTCCCACTTAGAGGTATTGATATCATCGGTCATTGTAATTATAATAATATTTTGTATGCTGTATGTATGTGTATATATGTATATGTATGTATGTGTGTATATGTATATATATATATGTATTCATATTTGTTTATATGTATTTATTCTGTCTTTATGTATATAATTGTATGTGTATTTTATATATTTATTTATGTATCTTTTCTTTTTTTTCTAACAAATTTATTGTTTGGCACCCTTACTATATCTCTCCACGCCCCGGGTTGACTGGCAGAGAATGCCAAGAGGCATTAAGTCCGCCCTTTATAATACTATGTTTAAAGGTATTTAAATAAAGTTTAAATAAATAAATAAAATTATTTTGTCAAAAAATTATTTAGTTATTTGGGTGTAAACAAATTTTTATGAAAAAAAATCCTGTAATAAGCTAATGCAAACAAATAAGAAAACCTTTTTTAAACAAATTAAATAGCCTAATAATCCAAATAAAATGCTGGCACCATTCATCATGGTTACTGACCTCGGCTAGAGCAACCACATCACAGGTCGGCAACTATAAACATAGGCAGTAAACGCTGGTGCAGACTGTTAATAAGATCTCTAACATGGGTCTTGTTGGCCTATTTAACTATTAGCACAAATACATCAAGTCGAAGTAATAAAAAATATATCCTGTGACTAAACTACTGTACTTATATAATTTATATATGGTGCATGACCTTAAAATTACCTGTAGAATATGAGGTTAAATTTGTTGTAATGACTCATCCAACTGTATATCACCCTCACCCCTGTCATCCACAAGGCAGAGATCTCCACAACACATTTTTATATAATTGTTGTTTTGAATACAATGTGTGAATACTAATTCATGTTTATCTGCCTTAGAACCAAAACTTAATTACCACAATCAACAGGCTTGTGTTCTTGCCAGTAACTTTAATGCCCAGTATGCCCTTTGAAGAACAGTCAATATCTCCTCCCATCATGATTGGACTCCCCAATTTATCAAAATGGATCTTCAAATTTTCTTTAACATTTTCCAACTCATCTCCTTTGTTTACATGAATCATTTTACATGGAATATCATACAGCTTGTCTATAACAAGGCATGCCTAGAAATAACAAAAGTGACTATTATATATGTACTATAATCAAACTACAATAACATTGTAATATCATGTATTCATTATATAAATAAATTAATGTAAATGAAAACAAATTGTGAAACTAGTAGATTATAATAATTGCCAGTATGATGAAGTTTCATCAAGTGACAACTTCAAGCAAGTAAAAACTGTAATAAAAACACTCCCATTCTACGGAAACTTTGTTCTTACTGGTTCATTACTATTATCTAAATAGGTATGAAAACCTCAAACTGACTTTTTAACAGAATTAACCATTTAACAAAGTAATAAAAACCAAAACCCAGTTAAAAAGTTAGAAAGAATAGGAGTGTAAATTCTTTTTATTATTACCTCAAAACTCCCAATCCACTGTCTTGATCCCAAAAATTCTTTAGGTTTATCTTCTAGTTGTACTAAAATTTCTTGGATTTCTCGTATTGATGGCACCTTTTTTAAGTCTTTATAATTATGGTTCATCCATGAGCACAATGTTTGTAGTGTTCTGTACCCACATCCCCAGCCCTGAAATTAAATAAACTATTACGCTAAATACATAATGATCTTAATTCTTTTGACATGGTATAGCTAATAAAAATTAAGTATCTACCCTATCCTCAAATTCATCGCATAAATAGTGATAATAATGATAATTGCCTTGCACTAAGTAACAATTTTCATTAAATTCCAAACAGTCGTGAACATTTGTCAACAAGGATGTCATTTTATTTTAACGGTTGACGTTTGATACAGTGTTTGCTCTTTTGATTTTTAATTTTGCTCTGTTTTTTTTTCAAGAATGGTCCCTAAATACCCTTAAAGGATATCATAAAATACTTGATTTATAACGATTTACGAACCAAAGTTTTCCAGAATAATTATTTAAAAACAAGTTAGATAAGTAAACTGCGGTAGTGCAGTAATCAGGACCTTTGTTTTAATTTACACGTTATTACGAGTCACCGAACACCGTTACAGCATTAAATTGTTAGTAGCAGTATTAAGTGCTAAATTTATAACGTTCTCGGCGGAGAAACCATAATGAGCAAACTGTATGTCTGAGAAATAATAAACAATGAGTATTATTTCGAGGACATATGAAGTCCGAAATTGTAATTTGTAGATTTGTAATTGTGTTTGTAAATAATAATTGAAATTTGATAAACATCGCTTTGTCTTATGAAAAAATAGTAATTCTCCAAGTTCTCTCCAGGTCTGCCTTCGATAGATCAAGAAAACAGAGATAAACGGGCGACCGTAGCTTCGAATAATGCCTACTTGACAGTTCTCTTTAAACACTAAATAGCTGATTCCGTAGACAGATCAGATCTGAAATCAAACTACAATCAGTTGAGGAATGAGTAGATCCCTCCCAAGTCATTTCTAGAAAAAAATCTTGTAATGTTAGATTATTAAAATAAAAAAAAGTGGATACCTACGGAGTTTATACGAAACGGTGGTAGATTTTAAATGAAAAGGACGCTTGACTAGTGATATATATGTTTCTTTCGTTTATATGTCATTAAAGTAATGAAGGAAAGAATAACAACTCCTGACTCATATTCCGACGAAGACAGCCTTTGAAAAGGGTAAACAAATTAAAATGAAATAAAAAAAGTTTATGTATATGCCGCACATTCTTGACGTACCTTTACTATAGTCAATAGAGTTGATAACCGAATAATAACAGTAAAACTTAATTTATTTATAGAAGAAAACATTATGAATTTTAAATTGTGTACTGTCTCCGGATAACCTCTACTTTTCTATTTTATTTCTAAAGAATGTACCCAATGTGTATTATTTATACATTGCGTCATACTATGCAAACTCTCTCGGTATTTACATTATATTTCAAATACCTATAAAAACCTCTAACTCTAAACTATGGGTTAAATAAATATGGGTATATTGACATAAATAAATTATTAGTAGATAGATTTTATTCTTACCTTTCAGAATGTATGAATGTACTCTATGGTATCTACGTACTTTTTTTAATTTTGTTGAAACTTTCGACCACTTCGATCTATAGTATTTAACAGCTAATATCGTTTAAATAAATAGTGTAAATTTATATTTCCATTCAGTTAGGACTTACAAGAGTCTGTCTGTGTAGGAACCACCGTCTTGTCCGGTATTCTCCGGCGTATTATAATAATTTAACTTTACTGTGTTCTGGCTTGAATGGCATTATAGGGAAGAAAATTAAAGGGAAAATGAGATTAAACTACTTACAGACAAATAGTGTGGTGCCGGGCAGAACTTTGAATTGTAGGGTTATGGCAGTACCGTTTTGGTATAGACTAGTTTATTTTTCCGTTACTCAATATGTTACAAGCAACTCTGACGATGAGATTCGCCAACCATCAGGATACTCTCACCTAATCCTTATTTCCCGGAGATACGAAAATTGGGTTCCAAAAGCCCGTTTGACTCTACGCTTATCCTGCCTAGTGGAAATCCTTTAAACCCGCCTACCCTATGGATGGTAGGCGCGAGTGGTTAAACTTGAATTTTATATTCGATAGGTATATTCTAGGGCCCCCCGAATGGGTTCCCGCCTTGTAGAAGCGGGGGGCTTAGTAACCGTGGCTTGGTCTCCCACGGTGAACCAAGAGGAACCTACATGGCCGGCCTGTCTTAGCGGGGATGGCTGGGCCGAGGTGGCCGCTCCGAGTAGGCTTGGTGAGCCCGCTTCGGGTACGTGTTGGTGGACTGTGGGGAGACTGTTAGTTTAGAGCTCTCCTGGCCCCCTACAGCCGAGGTGGAGTCGCGGGGGAAGAGGAGTTTTGGTATTTCGTTTCGCCATCCTCCATATCCTCCGCGACTTTGGCGGAGGCCGCACCGCTGATGCGGCCGTGGTGAGGCCGCGCGGAGAGAGGAGTGTTGGTATTACGATGGCCCTTCTCCCTACCCTCCGCGGCCGAAATGTGGTCGGCGGTGGCCATAGACCTGTACCGCCGCGGGGTGCCGGGAAGGCTGTTGGTTAAGAGCACCAGACTTCCTGATCCTCATAGCCTCCGGGTGGCGGACTCGGGGGTCCGCTACCCTCGTGGGTTTGGAGGCCGAGAAAGTAAGAGATGGCCGGCGCTGGTGGGGTCGCGGTTGTGTGCGAAAGCCTTCCCGTGACCCTACCCACATGCGGCGAAGTGGATACACCATGGGGTTTTAGTAAACCCGACATAAAATGTCCTTGTCCCCGAGAGGGTGGGTATGCGTTATGTATTTCCCCATGAAAAAAAAGGTATACTCTAGGGACTTCTCTGTTTCTGTTATGGCTCGGAAAACAGTGATCTCATTTTCATACTAAATCAAGTTATCCAAGTATTAGTACTTCTATTGGCCGGTCGGATATTAATCCAACGGCCATCAAAGTTTCTTATAGTGAAGTCTGTACTTAGAGACTAATTATATTAACTTTGAGTTAGGAGCATTTCTGATCTCAAAGATCAGAATTGAACATGGATGAGCACTATGACTCGGAACAATTATTTGCAAGCCATACAAGTACACTTGTCCAGTGCGGGAATGGAGTAGGCATGGAACATTCCATAAGTAACATCCGAAAAATCACGTGAAATTCATTTTCGTCGCACCTATTACTTTCCTTCACGTAGGATGTTAAAATCATATTAGATGAAATCGAATATTGTTCAGATTCCATATTTGTTACGAACGGGAAGGGGTGAGTGTGGCTCCGGTTCTGAACGAAACTCAGAAGTACAAGATGCCTGTACTTCGCGCTGGTATTCTGCGAGGCTGTGGCCGCGAACGAACAACATTCGAGCCGCCGCTTGGCCCTACCATGTGCACAAATTCATTCACTGCCTGTCCCTGATGACGGCATGTTTGTCGAACATGTAGAAAAAACAATGTATTGTTAGAAATTTAGCGCAGCGGATCCGTTTAAGAGTTATTTCTACACATCATTGTTTTTTTTTCGCAAAGGTTGTTTAACAAGTTTTTGAAATTTTATGTTCTCTTCATCTTTTAAATTAGTATAATTTTTTAAATCATTCATATCAGTTAAAATATCAGAAATTTTATTATCCCCTCAAGTATCCGGGAAAGTATTGATAATAGATAAGCACATCTACGTAGCACCTAAATTCGGTTTTTTTTCCATAACAGTAATGAAAAATCGTTTACTTGTGACATTACACACGTAAAATCACAGTGGATTTTTTTTTTAATAATATTCATGAATTATAAGTAGCAATCATTTCCATGCCTAGAATCGAGCTTGTAACCGTCAGCGCCGCAACCAAATACAACTACGCCACCCGACGAAAATAATTTTTATCATTGTATTTAAGTTTCAACATGAAATGTTTACGTGATTCGCCGGTGGAATGTGTTTCTGAAAAGTGTCTTATCTTGTTTTATTTTACATCATTAAAAATATGTAACCTAAGTATAATTGTCAATATTTAGTATTATGAAGATCGAGTCTTTTTCAAAGCCTGTGGTGTGAATCGTCATCATCGGCTGCCGAAATCGACATGATTTGTTTTTTTCTTTATTAACCCAAAAAGAAGATTACAGTCAAACATTACATGAACAGCGCAACAAAAATTACAATAGGTTTTACTGTGCACAATGCACATGAAATATAAATTTTATGACTATAAGTATTGAAAAGCATTCGCTGCTGCCTAACTATACCGATTGATCCACAAAATCTTTTTTTTAGTATAGATATATTTACGTAGTATAGATATATTACGAATTTGTAGTCCAAGATTGTGTGTATCGTTTTGCTATGCTCGGAAGGCGCGTGGGCAATCGTAGCGCTAGAAGTCTCGCGCCTAAGATGCTGCTGTATTGTAGTTTTAGCACTGTGCTGAGTAAAGTTTTGTTTAGATGGCTAGGTAGCGCAGTGGCTAGCTTTTTGGCCACGAGGATATCAGATTCTATTTCCGCACGGTTCAAGTATTTGTATGGTCTTCAAATATTGTCCCGGTGTGAGTGTTTGTCTAAGTGCAATTTACGTATGTAAACTGGCTCCACGACGCACGACAGGAAATTTATAGGGGGCGGTAATTTTTTTAAAGCACCGTACGTGCCGCTAGGTTTATTATAAAAATGTATTTTTCTTTTACATGCTACTAAAATAAAAACGACTGGGGAACACCAGGAGGGACGCAATTGCAACCTACGAACTTATCTGCTATTCCATAGCAACAATCCAATAGCCTTTAGGACTTTTGTAAAAACTGTAAACCAATAGGGGTAAGGGGGATTTATATTACTTTTACTCCAAATAATATCTTGCTGAGTAACGGACGAGGCTCTGGCCATCGACTGTTGGCAGAAAATCCCTTCAAATATACCAAACCCAACCTTTCGAACTGGTGATGTGGAGCAGCATCACTAGTGAGAGGATACCAGCACTGCAATCACCAATCCGCCTGCCCAGCCTGGTGTCACACCGTTTGGACAAATAATAAAAGTACGCACTTTTTTTGATGCTTCAATAGAGTCCTATGCCCAGCTGTGGACTGACACAGGCTGATAAAGAAAAAAGAAAAAAAGGAAAGTTCTGTTTTCTTCGCAGAGGGATGCACTACATCTGAGTATACAGTATACAGTATAAGGCGTCTTTTTCGAACGCTCCCATGGAAAGTCCTATGTCCGGCAGTGAATATCTACAGGCTGATAAAAAACGTTTGAAACTTTAACTCCCGAAACCTTTCGTACTTTCGCATTAACTTATATATTATTATAGTGGTCGCGACTTGCTTCGAGACGTCATTGAACTGTCAGCTCGCGGTGTACGAATTTCACAAAAGGTATGCCCGATAATGCCGAGATAAGTTTTGTTTTGCGTACTTATTTATTTCCCGTCAATCTCAGACACATACTTATGTAAATAATTTCCTATGTAAATAAATAATTATTTTATGGAGTATGCTAGTCCTGAAGGGTCGGTGTAGCCTAGTGGACAGGTCGCCCGCTTCAATTTCATTCTACGCGAGTTACCCGGGTTCGGTCCACGGCACCACTAATCTGTGTGTGTTACCCAGATCTATCGCAAAATCTTATTAACAAGTTGGAGCGCCTTGTTAACAATTCTATAAGATTTATTTTCGGTTTACGTAAGTATGACTATATATCCTTTTATCGCTCAAATCTTAAACGGCTCTCTATCCGTCAATTAATATAAATGTATATTTATTAATATAAATATATATGTAATATTATAAATATACGTATATTAGTAATAATATTGTAAATACATACTAATTAAAGTAAATTATTTATTTTAATTAGTATGTAAGTGTGTTAAAGTTTATATTTATTGGTTAATTTAATAAAAAAAAATTGTAGTTATTTTCCATGTCATTTTGCACGTGTCAATATTGTCTGTATCACCCTGTATTTACTTGCAGAGAATGCTACAAGGTTTTAAGACCGCTTATTGTAGCCATTGTGTATGCAATGAAGTGTAAATAAATAAATAATTGATTATTTATAGCACTATGTGTTATACTAACTCCTTTTTTAAAATGTTACCCTTTTTTCTTTTACTATGTGGTAGACTCGTTCTCTGCCCAGGAGTCGTCTACGTAAGTCTACGCCGATTTCTACCGCTAGCCGGGCGACAGTAGCCATTTACCATCAGGTGAACAGGTAGCTCGTTTTTTATCACAACACAGTGAAATAGGGAAAGAAAAAGAAAAGCAACTGCAGATGGATATGGAAAGCACCAGAAGTCACAAAATTTTAAATACTTTTTAAGATCTGTAACTTTAACAAAACAAATTAAAAATAAAGAAGCAGACGACCGTATAAATATCTTTATATATATCTTTATTGTATAGAGCTAAATGGATACTCTCTGTAATTAAAAAAATTACAGTTTATTACCATATTATGCCTATTATTGATCTTTACAGTGAAAATAGAATAAATTTATTCCTAAAGCACTTGAAATATAAACTATTGCAAACATCTTTTATTGTGCAGGTGTATTACAATAAGCTTGAAAGTACTATAAGATCAAGTTAATTAATAACCAAGAATAATAAAAAGTAAAATGATAGTTTCCCACAAACAAGTGGTTTAATAACAAAACTTCATTAACTAAAGAACTTAAAATCCAAAACCTTTGACATCTTGCTACAAGTTATCTACGTTCAGCTCGACTGTCTGCTGTCTCGACTATTTACATTTTTATAAAGGAGGCTTACGAACTGTATAAATTTTAAAAAGGAAAGCTGCTGACTGACAACTGATGTTTCCGTATGGGCAAAAGTGCACCACCCTGTCTGACCATGAATGTCCCTAAGTATTAAACGACCGTATGAATTTGTGGTAAGCGCACCTGTCTAACCAGTCTAATCAAGTTCTTCAAAAATTCTATGTTCGTATTCAACCGTTTCGGGGTTCGCCTTTTGTTTTGTGGTGTAGTTTAGGGTTTCGTTTCTATTGTTTGCCCGCCCTGGTGGGGCATGTTACGTTGGGCTTGCGCCGACTAAATCTCCCGGTGTTCCGCCATGTCGGCAGGGCTATCGCACTTTCGCATACAACCGCGACCCGAGCAGCTCTAAGCAGCCCCAACTCCGGAGAGGACACTTCCTTTCCTTCGGTACCAGTCCTATCGATTCGGTGATTCATTGACATGAAAAGGTGAGAATGAGTACTTTTTTATTTGCGTAAATATTAGAGCACTACAATATGTCACGTTCAGATCCTTTGATAATATAATCGAAAGTTTTCACCGTGTCAAATAGGCCATCATTCACATATGTCCTGTTTTTGTTATCTCAAAAAATTGTCGATATGTTTTCTGAGATGAATACGATTACATCGCATACAAACATCATCAATTGAGTTAGCAGAAATTGAACAGGAAAATTATTATTTGTACGTTATATTTACTTATTACTTGCCTAATATTGACCCTGAGCGAGGGGCGTGGGGGGTTATCTCCTACTTTATAAAAGACGATGTGAAAAATCAGTTTTACAACAGAGTTGATTGAGATTTTGTCTGAAGCTGCACATACTTTGTTTATTATTAAAAATGAGAGCCGCTGTGGTATGTACAATCTATTTCTATCAGTTAAAATATTACTATTAGATATTCATAGAAGTACTAAAGCATTAGAATTGTGGTTGCCTAGTCTTCAGTGTGCAAGCTTTAATTTCATAGCACGCAAGTGGCCTCGGTTCGTTTCCCGGTGCCGGCACCACTATAATTGTTAATAGCAATTTTAAGAGCTGCATTTTCCACGCGCTCATGGTGAAGTGTTTTTCACCATCGCGCTTTAGCCGGCAGCGCTCCCGACTCCAATATCTTTCAAAAGTATTTAAGAGGAGACCTTTGCACGGTGCTACTTTATTTTCTTTACTAGTACTTTTATAATAATACGTATCTATTATATAACTTTTTGCCAATTAATACCGATGTTATGTTAGGTATATTTCCCATATATTAATATCGGTTACTGTTTTAGTGACTGTTTAAGAATTATTACGTGTTTTAACGAAAAAAGTTTTTAGTTATTTATATATTTATTTATAAAAAAGTTAAGTTTTTACCTAAGAAACAACTAAATATTTTAATGTAATTAATTTTAAGTGCGTTACGGTTGTTTTGAAAAAAGGTAAATCACAACATCCGTTGAGCATTAAATATAATTACCTATACTACCTACCTACACAATTACTCCTTGGCTTATGAAAATGAGGTACAGTAATATTAAGGTAGAAAGTATAAGGGTACGAAAGCATTTTTATTTAAAATGAGACCAATAAAGCTTATTACTTTTTATATGATTGGCTTGTTAACATATAATTGCCGATAGTAGGTATTAATTGTTTGAAATGAAACTATTATTTATAGATTTTATTGCGGACTATAAAGTGAAATGAAACGCGATAAAATGCATAAATAAGAGTTTTATTTCAAATATGTAGTACTCGCGTAAATACAAAAAATCATTAGGTATTTAATGGTTTCGCGTGTCAGCTAAAACTCACAAACACCAAGAATGTCATTATTTAAAAAAAAAGTATTTTGTGTTATCTAAATCACATAAACTCTATAACACGATAATTCACTGTGTTGAAAATGCACATTTCATTAATCGGGTATTATAATAAAAATAAAAGTATAACAACTTTCGTATATTATTTGCGTTATACCTTTGTATTTGCGCTATGTGGTACCAGCTTAGAATAATAATGTCTATTATTGCAACGGCGCCGCTCAGTGTAGGTCTGCCATCCCCACTCATCCCGTGGGTGAAATCCACTAGGTGAAGATCCTTGAAAATCTCATGACAATCTCAGGGACCGTCGTCCCCGGCTTGCCGCCTATCCTCTCTTCTGACTTAGGTTACATAGGACCGGGTTGCGGAAGCAAGTTTGCTACGCCGATTGCTCTTATATAATGCCTGAAAATACTTGAGGGGTGAATATATAAATATTCATGCCGATTGTGAAGAGACTCACCAGCAGTTAATTGTCTATGCGATCTATCTTGCTATCATGTAGTAGGTATACAAAACATCACTGAACACAATAATATCAACAATTTAGTTCTATTAGTTTTTTAGTCTTCCATATAGAGCCTGTCCGTTCTTCCGAGCGTCTGTCCTATAACTTAACGGTAAAGGCTGTATTTTTGAATCGTAATAGATAGTGGGTTAAAATTTTTACACAGTATGTGTTATATGTTAAAAGCCCAAGGCCAAGTGTGAGTCGGGCTCGCTCTGAGGATCCTGACAGAATTAAAAGCAACAATTTAATTTGGAAAAATTCATAACACAGATATTTTGAGAGGTTATACGGAAACCTTTTAACAGGGCCTTAATTCATTAAATTTCTTATAGGTGTGTAATAAATACAGTATAATAAGTAAATGTACCAAATAAATTAAATTTTAAACAAATATTTTACCTGTAATGTATAGTTTGTACCTACTTGAGTGGTCTTTATGTGAACAAAGCTTCATCAAACACGATTACAGCCATGACCTGAACGTGAACCTCATTAAATAAGGTTACATCATCGTCAGCCCACTAAAACATACAAAACATTGAGCTGTATTTATTTTTACACACTTCTTCGAATTAGATTGTTTTGTCTGACCTCAGCGTACATCAAACCTATCTTATCAACTAGATAGTGAGGATTTATGTGAAACTTGTTTATCTTTTATGTAGTTGTTGCCAAATAATTTAGTCGAAACTAAGTACTATTACTTGCTTTACAGAACAATTTTTAACATTTTTAGTTTAAAAATGCGTGTTGTTATTTTACAGATCGTTTTATTGGCTTTGGTAGCGTTCGTCGGAGCACAAAGAGGTATTTTTTCTTTTTAGTTTTATTTCTTCTCTTTTTCAAAATAACAAACATATTTTCGTACATTCGTTAACAAGTTTAAAAATATCTTTAAAACTGAAATTATATTCTACTATGACTATGACTAAAATAATTACGTAATAATGTGTGGATACATTAATTTTAACTAATAATCTAACTATACTATTTTTCTAAACTAATCTGTGAGCTGGGTACCTACTTACATTTTGTAATCTATGTACGGCTTAGTTGCATGCAAATATTATGTCAACGCTGGCCTAGCCATTGAGGACCTTATTGAAACAGCGGACAGAAGATTCCTTTTGACGCCGTTTTCCACGGGACTGCATTTGGATCATATTGGAGGTATAAAATAATGATATTTATCATTATCAGGTTTGAACCATGGAGGTAGGAACTCACAACATAACGAAACAACTGACTGACTTTCTTACGGGTATCTTTAAATACTTGTATTTACCTATGGTTAATTATTCGAAACGAACGAAACGAAAACACTTTTTTATAAAATTTTGTTTATTTCATTATCGAGTTTTAAATCAATTTACATTTAGTACTGGCTTTCTATCGGATGGAATGAAGGAAAAAGAAATATGTACAATCAACATATTTATTCTTTTTCTTTACTTAAATCCTCGATCCTTTTTTTTTATTTAAAACGACATTGTTTTATCTATCAAAACTTTATACCGAGTAGTTATTCTTTCTGTTTACTCTTTGACAAATTGCTGTTCAGAACTACGAAAACTCTTTACGGATTCTAGAATTGATCAAATTATTAAAATATTATTCGCCAGATAAGAAGTTACCAAATTAAAAAGTTGTTAGGCAATGTGAAGCATACTAAAAAAATTAAAATTAGATGTCAATATCATGGACAGTGAAGGAATTGATTCAGAAGAAAGCTATTAATTAAAGAAAAAAGAAATAAACAGAAAGAGGGAGTGAGATTCTATAATATAACCAAACATGACTAAATTAATTTCTTAGAAATAATTATTTCAAATCGTAAACATTTCGTTGCAGTTCACGTAGTGGATCACAATCCATCAGCAGGTATGTGTCACTTACGTCCTTATTAATAAATACAAAATAGATGTTTGGAAATATTCAAAATAGTTGTTCGGAAATATACAAAAGAAATAAAAATGTAGGGAAAGTGGTTCTATAATAGAACGAAACATGACTAAATTAAATTCCCATAAACAAATATTTAAAGTAGTAAACATTTCGTTGCAGTTCACGTAGTGGATCACAATCCATCAGCAGGTATGTGTCACTTACGTCCTTATTAATAAATACAAAATAGTTGTTCGGAAATATACAAAAAGAAATAAAAATGTAGGGGAAAGTGGTTCTATAATAGAACGAAACATGACTAAATTAAATTCCCATAAACAAATATTTAAAGTAGTAAACATTTCGTTGCAGTTCACGTAGTGGATCACAATCCATCAGCAGGTATGTGTCACTTACGTCCTTATTAATAAATACAAAATAGTTGTTCGGAAAAATACAAAATAGTTGTTCGAAATATACAAAAGAAATAAAAATGTAGGGAAGGGGTTCTATAATAGAACGAAACATGACTAAATTAAATTCCATAAACAAATATTTAAAGTAGTAAACATTTCGTTGCAGTTCACGTAGTGGATCACAATCCATCAGCAGGTATGTGTCACTTACGTCCTTATTAATAAATACAAAATAGTTGTTCGGAAATATACAAAAAGAAATAAAAATGTAGGGGAAAGGGGTTCTATAATAGAACGAAACATGACTAAATTAAATTCCCATAAACAAATATTTAAAGTAGTAAACATTTCGTTGCAGTTCACGTAGTGGATCACAATCCATCAGCAGGTATGTGTCACTTACGTCCTTATTAATAAATACAAAATAGATGTTTGGAAAAATACAAAATAGTTGTTCGGAAAAATACAAAAGAAATAAAAATGTAGGGAAAGTGGTTCTATAATAGAACGAAACATGACTAAATTAAATTCCCATAAACAAATATTTAAAGTAGTAAACATTTCATTTGCAGTTCACGTAGTGGATCACAACCATCAGCAGGTATGTGTCACTTACGTCATATTAATAAATACAAAATAGTTGTTCGAAATATACAAAAGAAATAAAAATGTAGGGAAGGGGTTCTATAATATAACGTAATATGACTAAATTAATTTCTTATAAACAAATATTTAAAGTAGTAAACATTTCGTTGCAGTTCGTAGTGGATCACAATCCATCAACAGGTATGTGTCACTTACGTCATATTAATAAATACAAAATAGTTGTTCGAAATATACAAAAGAAATTAAAATGTAGGGAAGGGGTTCTATAATATAACGTAATATGACTAAATTAATTTCTTATAAACAAATATTTAAGTAGTAAACATTTCGTTGCAGTTCGTAGTGGATCACAACCATCAGCAGGTATGTGTTATTTACGTCCTTTTTAATAAATACAAAATAGTTGTTCGAAATATACAAAAGAAATAAAAATGTAGGGAAAGTGGTTCTATAATAGAACGAAACATGACTAAATTAAATTCCATAAACAAATATTTAAGTAGTAAACATTTCATTTGCAGTTCACGTAGTGGATCACAATCCATCAGCAGGTATGTGTCACTTACGTCCTTATTAATAAATACAAAATAGTTGTTCGGAAAAATACAAAAGAAATTAAAATGTAGGGGAAAGTGGTTCTATAATAGAACGAAACATGACTAAATTAAATTCTACAAACAAATATTTAAAAGTAGAAAACGTTTCGTTGCAGTTCACGTAGTGGATCACAATCCATCAGCAGGTATGTGTCACTTACGTCCTTATTAATAAATACAAAATAGTTGTTCGGAAATATACAAAAAGAAATAAAAATGTAGGGGAAAGTGGTTCTATAATAGAACGAAACATGACTAAATTAATTTCTTATAAACAAATATTTAAAGTAGTAAACATTTCATTTGCAGTTCACGTAGTGGATCACAATCCATCAGCAGGTATGTGTTACTTACGTCCTTATTAATAAATACAAAATAGTTGTTCGGAAATATACAAAAGAAATAAAAATGTAGGGGAAAGTGGTTCTATAATAGAACGAAACATGACTAAATTAATTTCTTATAAACAATTATTTAAAGTAGTAAACATTTCGTTGCAGTTCGTAGTGGATCACAACCATCAGCAGGTATGTGTTATTTACGTCCTTTTAATAAATACAAAATAGTTGTTCGAAATATACAAAAGAAATAAAAATGTAGGGAAAGTGGTTCTATAATAGAACGAAACATGACTAAATTAAATTCCATAAACAAATATTTAAGTAGTAAACATTTCGTTGCAGTTCACGTAGTGGATCACAATCCATCAGCAGGTATGTGTCACTTACGTCCTTATTAATAAATACAAAATAGTTGTTCGGAAAAATACAAAAGAAATTAAAATGTAGGGGAAAGTGGTTCTATAATAGAACGAAACATGACTAAATTAAATTCTACAAACAAATATTTAAGTAGTAAACATTTCGTTGCAGTTCACGTAGTGGATCACAACCATCAGCAGGTATGTGTCACTTACGTCCTTATTAATAAATACAAAATAGTTGTTCGGAAATATACAAAAAGATATAAAAATTTAGGGGAAGGGGGTTCTATAATAGAACGAAACATGACTAAATTAAATTCCCGTAAACAAATATTTAAAGTAGTAAACATTTCGTTGCAGTTCACGTAGTGGATCACAATCCATCAGCAGGTATGTGTTACTTACGTCCTTATTAATAAATACAAAATAGTTGTTCGGAAATATACAAAAAGAAATAAAAATGTAGGGGAAGGGGGTTCTATAATATAACGTAATATGACTAAATTAATTTCTTATAAACAATTATTTAAAGTAGTCAACATTTCGTTACAGTTCACGTAGTGGATCACAATCCATCAGCAGGTATGTGTTATTTACGTCCTTTTTAATAAATACAAAATAGTTGTTTGGAAAAATACAAAAAGAAATAAAAATGCCAGGGCAGGGGGTTCTATAATTTAACGAAACGTGACTAAATTAATTTCTTATAAACAAATATTTAAAGTAGTAAACATTTTTTTACAGTCCACGTAGTGGATCACAATCCATCAGCAGGTATGTGTTATTTACGTCCTTTTAATAAATACAAAATAGTTGTTCGAAATATACAAAAGAAATAAAAATGTAGGGAAGGGGTTCTATAATATAACGTAATATGACTAAATTAAATTCCATAAACAAATATTTAAAGTAGTAAACATTTCGTTGCAGTTCGTAGTGGATCACAATCCATCAGCAGGTATGTGTCACTTACGTCCTTATTAATAAATACAAAATAGTTGTTCGAAATATACAAAAGAAATAAAAATGTAGGGGAAAGTGGTTCTATAATAGAACGAAACATGACTAAATTAAATTCCATAAACAAATATTTAAAGTAGTCAACATTTCGTTACAGTTCACGTAGTGATCACAATCCATCAGCAGGTATGTGTCACTTACGTCCTTATTAATAAATACAAAATAGTTGTTCGAAATATACAAAAGAAATAAAAATGTAGGGGAAAGTGGTTCTATAATGGAACGAAACATGACTAAATTAAATTCCATAAACAAATATTTAAGTAGTAAACATTTCGTTGCAGTTCGTAGTGGATCACAACCATCAGCAGGTATGTGTTATTTACGTCCTTTTAATAAATACAAAATAGTTGTTCGAAATATACAAAAGAAATAAAAATGTAGGGAAGGGGTTCTATAATATAACGTAATATGACTAAATTAATTTCTTATAAACAAATATTTAAGTAGTAAACATTTTTACAGTACACGTTGTAGACCACAACCCGTCGGGAGGTTCGTGACCTAATTTATAGTGTGTTTACCAATTTCTTGTCTTAAATTTCAAAACATTTTACATCTGACTACATTTATTTGTCCTAAAAAGTATGAATTTCATTACATTTCACGTTGTGGAATCACTACCTATCAGTCTCGTGAGACCCATGATAAAAATAAACTAAGTACAAACCAATAGATACCCATTATTTTTTTAAAGTTCAACGTTATCTTTGAAAAAAAATTATATTGCTATTCGTTGTTTCTATAGGATTAGGTCTTTTAAATACATATATTGTTCGTAATTTCATTAAAGTGTTATCGTTAAAAATCATAGATAGTTTCACTGAAATAAAAAGTTTCCAAAGTACCTACAAGCGGACGTAGTAGCGAAAATCTAAATAAAAAGAAATGTCAGAAAATATGTTTGTTATTTGTACAGTAATACACTGTTTCTCTATATCGTGTAATAGTAGTTGTAAATAACCAACATTTTGCTTTGCTTTGCATTGGTGGCCGAGCTATGCTAATTACCGTTATATTTTCAGATCAACAACTCGACAATCCCGATGGATGTAAGTAGAAAAATGCTTTTGCCACTTCTTTTTTTAAAATGGAATTTATGTTTGCTTTTAAAAAAAAACTTCTATTTTCTTTTTATTTTTTTTCGAATTTAAGGAATTGCTGCTATGAAATGTACAGGCGCTTCTAAAGCCATTTTAAATAACAGCCGAAAAAAACCAATCAATATTATCTGTGTTGTCATGGATAAGTTATGAAGCTTCAAATAAGCGGTCGTCTGCCATCTTGACTTATCCCACGATTGTCCAATAGAATTTCAATTGTTTTAATGTTATGACACAGCAAGGGTTAAAGCACAGAAGAACTTTTAATATTAAGGGCTTCCGTCAGATGGTGGAATAATCATATCACATATGACATGCCTAAACTATCCAGACCAGTAACGGGTAGCGTCTTTGCATGCGATCGCCGAAGCGTCTGTCGCGATTATGGAAAATGCTCTTAGAGCCCTGGGAGAGGACTCTTATATTAATGTAGAAGAAAAAGACTTCGTATAGTATTCAGGCTATTTGTGACGATCATCGGGTTTCTTTGTCATATAGTGCATAAGACACTTCCTTCGATCTTAAAGGTTGATGTACGTAACTGATGGCTGTGTAATATTATATTAATAATCTGTTTTAAAAATCTTGTATAATTTACACTTACTACAGCATAAATAATAAAATGAACTGTTTAACAAAATAAATATATCTGTGCAGTTAATCTTCAACCAGGATAAAATTTATAAAAAAAAATGTATAAACGTATGTCTATAATATCCATAATTCTAAGAAAAAGCTTTAACCCGACATTGTCTGTTTGATCAACATTGTTTAAATTTGTAGTAAGTATTAATAAATTAAGCAAGTGCGAGGGGAAAATTACGTTGTTTTTCTGGAAATGCCAACCTCATTTGCCCGTGAAGCACACAGGCTCTGGCAACCAAATGATGGTGAAAATTCAATCCGAATTCTCCGTACTCAAATTCCATAGGCACGTGATGGAAAGGAGCATCACTAGGGCGAGGGCACCAGCACTATAATAAACAATCCGCCTCAGTATAGACATAACTGATACCTTCTACAAATGAGTTATGTGCAGAAGTGCATCGGCAAATAAAGAATATTAAATTCTATATTAACTTACACGATGCATTTTATTCTTGTTTCAGTTGTGGTCGACCAAGCTTTCTACAGACCTAGCAGACGTAAGTAATGCTTATGACAGCTAAAACGGAATGATTTACTTATAATGACTTTGAAAAAAAATTATATTATAATTATATATAACATATATTAATAATTATATTCTTATATGCTTAAGTTTTCATAGGTTCTAATATTTGTTTTATTTCACAGCCTCTCCAGGTAATGGCTATGAACAAATAAGTAAGTAACGCCCTTTTTTTTCAACTTGTTTTCTTAATTATAAACAAGCGGCGGCTTTTGCTGCTGTTCGAATGGGCCGGCTCGACCGGGTTAGTACCGGCCTCGCATAATACAGACGTGAAGTAAAGGCATCTTGTGCTTCTGTGTTTCGTTCGGTGAGTGAGATAACCGGAGGCCCACTCCCGCTCCCACTCCTCCCCCCCATACCCCGCCTCATCCTCCCTTCCATCTCCAAAATACCTTTAAAGGCCGGCAACACATCCGCAGCACTTCTGGTGTTGCAGATGTACGTGACGGTAATCACTTACCATTAGGTGAACCGCTTGCTCGTTTAACGCCTTTCCCATAAAAAAAATGCGACCATAAAAAGCCTCGTGACCCGGCATTCTGTATGGCTGACAAAGACTCAGGCTACCGAGTGATGGAGTAAAATGTATCCAAAATGTTATTTAATTTAGGATCGGCTTGATCCTAAAGTTAATTTACACCACTGCACATAAACAATTCATTTATTAGTTTGCAGCAATGGGGTTGCAAAGTCTAATGAAAAAGAACAGTAATGTTAGACTTAAAGCAACTACTTATCAATATATACTATACTTAATATTATACAACTGAATAGTTTGTATGTTTTGAACGCACTAGTCTCAGGAACTATCGGCACGATATGAGAAACTATTTTTGCATTAGATAGGCCGTTTATTGAGGAAGTTTATAGGCTATATAACATCAAGCTACGATCCATGGAAGCGAAGTAGTAATCATAAACCTTGCACATGTAATCATCATATGTATGAAACAGACTTGTACGCGAACAAATAATTACTTATAATAATACAATACTTAGAAACAGTTTGAGAGCATTCAACTCATTCCCAGTTGGCATTATCACTCATGTATGCCTTAACATTATAATATCCATGTTTATATTTAGTCAGTTATTTAGTTTTATTTATATATTATAATTTTTTTGAACCTATTGATAGGAAAACTTCCACCCTTACCGGGGTTTATTGTAAAAACGAAGGCCTTTGCCATGCCCGTGAGCTTGTTATTAGTACGTGGTCAACGGTAAAGAATGCTCTCCATTGACAGAAAATTTGCAAGTCTGAGAAAGACAAAGACGTTTCTGGGGAACCTTCTTTACTCTTAAAATATAAGTTAACTAGGCTTCACTTTTTTAAATTATCGTTATCTGTATATTTTGATGATAGGTTTATTTTTAAATAGAACATTTTATCGTCGTTGTGTACAGCGTGTAAACTATCCGGAAGTTGTTTGAGGTTTCAGTATCCTCCCAGTAAAAGGGAGATTACCGTCTTCCCTGGGCCACTACGGCAATACCTAACGCCCACGGGTGTTAATACGGACCCCAATGCCCGCGGAACATTTTGCATTTATTTTAAATGTTTTTTAACTTTATAGGCACTGGTCCAGCCTTCGTTGACTTCGGAAACAACCAGAACAGACCCTATCCAGGCAAGCAGTGTAAGTTATACCAACCCTGTTTAATAATAATCTCTGTATATATGTGGTGGTTTTATAAATCGTTAAAGTGAAAGTTGGCATGTTATAGATATTATCTAATAATAAATATTATGATAAATAAAGTATATCTGAATTCGTAATAAACAGTTATCTCATGGAGGTGATGATCCATTGTACAGTACAGTTTCGGTGCTGAAAGTCAGAGTGACTTGTCTTTGGTCGAAATTAACTGTCTTCAATGTGGCTCTAAACTCGGCGTAGAGGTCACAGACAATGTTCTATCTTCCGGAGATTTCGGAGCCCCGAAATCCGTAATCTCTGCCTACTCTGTATAGCCTATAGATGATGGGCATGAGGTTTCAGTAATTTGACAATAATTTTAAAGTATTCTCTTCTCTTTCAATTTATTTAGGCCCACTGCTAAGCATAGACCCCTATATAGATAAAGCGTTGCAACTCAGCATTAACTTCTTGCGAGTAACATTTACGCACTAGGTTAAAGAAAATAATAAGCAATTGAATATTTTGTTATAAGCACTGGCAATAATTGTGATGGTCGTCATCGTACATCGGCAGAACATTCAAAACATCGAACATGAGCAACTTCGTGCTATATATGTTTTTATTCGTAGTAGTTTAGTTTAATTCTATGCCTGTGGTTAATCAGACATTTTTACATTTTGTTTCAGACGACTCGCCGTACCTCCGCGGCGGAAAGTAAACTTCATTCTTGTGATACCTGCCTGATAGTAAATCTTCAGCTTACTGACAAATAAATAACATTTGCTTCTGTTTTTGAACTTGTAAACTGTTATATAAATTTAATATTGTTAATGTAATGTAATCGCAAATATAAACAGTTTTCAAATAAGTGTTTATTTATTATGATTTATTTAAACTATTTAAATACCTTGAAATAAAAGTATTACAAAGGGCGGACTTAATGCCTCTAGGCATTCTCTGCCAGTCAACCCGGGGCGTGGAGAGATATACGTAAATAATATATTAATAACTTACACTTACAATTAGATATACACAAACGGAATAAATACATATAAACACAAGCAAAAGTGTTCCTTAGTTTTTATACTTATAACTAACCGCAGTTAGTTATCCCATGGAATAGGATAAAGGATACTTTTTATCTCAGAATTGGTGACTACCCGGGCGATGCGGCGGGCAGCCGCTAGTGGAATATATTTACCAATCCGATTCAGGACATATTCCGTTGGGAAAGTCGACCGCGAAGAGTACTTACTGTTTCATCAGTAAAGTAACAGTATTAAGGTCAGCAATAGACCTGCAGCTTCTCTTGTGACGCAGATGTACGAAGTTGTCGGTAATCACTTATTATTAGAGGAGCAGCTTCCTCGTTTGACCCTTTCTGAGATGAAATACCACGCAGCCTGTAATTATATCGGCTCCTGGCAGAGGAGGTGCCTACCACCTTTCCTAGTAAATTTAAAAATAAATTTATACAAAACCTAGAAAATTCCGTTTCGCCTACTAAACCGCATGAAACTAAGTCACAAATAAGAAGTAAGAATTAGTACTAAATCCAAAAATCTCCAGAACTGAACTGTCTTATTTATTTGTAAACACCTGTTTAAGTAAATTAGCATCTAGAACTACCAATGAAATCACCAACAAAAACTGGCAAACCATACATGGAAACTTTACGTATACTCATCACGCCAGGCTGACGGGTTGGTGAGTGCAGTGGTACCTTCGGATCCGGAGTTCCGCTCTCTATCTAGTCTATGGAATTTGGATAGATTTTCCGCCATAATTAGATCGCCAGTCTCGTCCGTTTCTCAGCGGGGCGCAAATCGTTCAGGTGAGGTTGACAGTTGGAGAAAAAGTCTACTTATTCCACAACTAAAAATCTAGTTGCTATATAATCTGGAAACGATCCTCGTGTATAGAGTAAGATCAGTCTGTCTCCACCTGGCATCTGTAGTATAAGTACCTAGCATGTCACAAGTTCTGTGACATGTTTAAAAGCATAAGAAGAGCCTTTTTTTTAAAGAAACTGTGTAATAATAATAATACTTACATGTACATATTAGTCGAATTCTTAGCCATCATCTAGATTTTTTTTTTCATGTTTTTAAGTTAGTTCCTTTTACAAGATGTAAAAGATAATAAAAACATTAATAGCATTACAAATTATTTAACACTCTGAAAACAATGAAATCACAATAATTAATTTTGTTTTCTTCATAAAAACGCTTGAGAGAATGATATTCTGAGAAACTCAAAAACAATAGACTCATTACAAATAAATTGTCTGTAAACTGCAATAGTTATCATCTGTAGCACATAGAACAAATTACTATTGATTGTCGCAATGATGCACCGTTCAGCTTTGGTAATTAAAAACTTAATTAATGTGACAATGCTTCAAAAGGGGTAGAATTTCCTATAAAAGAACCATTAGCGCTATGTAACTATCAGTTCGAAGTTCCGGATCAGTTCGCGTACGTACTTTTGTCGTCATGTCTCGTTTTGTCGTAAGTATAATTTAATTCGTTTATTATTGTATTATACTTATATTATTTTCCAACCAATGGATATAAAATCAAAAATTAAAAAGTTAAATTCTCTCTCCCAGCCTATATCTGATTGGTAAAGAAGGGAGAAGACAAGTGCTTTTAATCTTCGAAGAAGAGAGAACATCGCTTGGAATAAGTAGACCTAGTTAAGATAAATAAGATAAACTTTGGTATTAGCGTAAGAATCTGCCACTCCTTATGTTCCCTTGGATGCCGTAAATGGCGCCTAAGGAGAAGGCCTTGAAAATCGCAGAAATGCCAGAACGATGACGGGCAGCAACGTCTAAGGCGAGGTGTCTGGTACTGCGATCGCCAATCCGTTTGCCAAGCCTGGCTATTTTAACGAATCCTTCTGACGGGAGAGGCCTTTGTCCAACAGTGGAGTTTGTCGTACTGCTTGTAGGCTGTTAAGGTTGATAGTTTCTGAAAAAAATCGATAATATGTTATGATGCCTACATCCTAGTCGATCGCGGTTCAGGGACAGCGTGTGCGTGCTGTGATATATTCGTCTTATTGATACTCTTTGTGTACTATAGTAATAGTATATAAATATATATTATATCTATGTACTGCAGGAGATTATTTACAGGCTGTTAAGGTAAGGTAAGGTAGATATTGGAGGGTAGGAGAGACTTGCGTTTGATCCACGGGGTCGGTAAATTTCAATTTTAAGTGCTGTATTTATTACATGCTAGGCGATGAAGGAAAACATCGTGTGGAAACCTACCTCTAAGTAACATAAAATAAATATTAAAAAAAAATTATAATAATATTTGAAATGAAACAATAATTTACGGATTTTACCGCGTTTAATTTTCACGGTAAACAGTCCCCCGTGACCACGGCTGCTGTAAAGCAATCGAAACGACGGTAATATAAAATATATTTATGCAGACTTTCTGAGGATGGGTCCCCTAATCAACAATCACGCTGTAAATTCATCACTTAAAACAGCAATAATAATTTTAGAGATATCGATATCGGGGATCGAACTCTGGTCATTCGCGTAATATGAAATATATCGAACGTCCTGACTACTGGACTATTTACCATTCATTCACATATCATCATTTACCTTTGATTATTTATATGAAAAAATAAAAGTTTTTTTCCGTTTACTATGCCCCGTAAATCTTAGGCAGTAATGACGTTATTCTTATTTCACCGTCTTCACTCTTTATGTAATATTCAGAAGAAAGCGCCAACAAACAGCTTAACTTAAAGTATAACCTCCATTCTATATAATTCTGTTACCCATGGGGTTAGCACTTCAAGGATTAATAAGCAAGTCTAACTATCCTTTTACCCATAATGGCGCGGCCCGTGATAAATTTGTGAAATATACGGCAGTGTTTTGTTTGTCTTATGTTTTTAAACAGTAGTCAGAAAGTCACGGAATTTTTCTGGGTTTTCCTATTATTACCTAATATTGTATCTGTATTTTTGTCTTTATTACTGTCGATCCCATCACCTACACCTACTTCATTTCATCTCTCCATCGTCCAAAGGTTGACTGGTAGAGAATACTTCTGGCATTAAGTCCTTCTATATACATTCACCGGTAAACGAAGTTTAATAAATAAATGAAATAAAATTTTAATTTCAGATATTTGTGTGCCTCCTCGTAATGGCGACAGCCTTGGCCTACGATGGCCAAGAATCCGGTCATGGCGAAGGTGCGAAACACCCTAAGATACCGGACTCCGAGTTGCCGAGGCAGCACGATCTCCCCAAAATGTCTTCTCCACCAAAGACATCAGAAACCAAGGCCCCTCCGACTATGACGGGACACGACGAACAGAAAAATTAAAATAATCAGTAAATATTCATAGATTTTACCTGCAAATGTATAACTGATTATTTGAAATGAATTAATTCCAATTCAATTAAGAATTGGTTATATAAATAAGCTTTTCGTAATCTAAATGTTTTATTACAACAAGCAGGTATTAACAGCTTTCAGTAAAAATGGCTAAAGTAACATAAAGTAGCAGCTTTAATATGCCCACCGTTGGAAAAAGGCCTCCTCTCAAATATTTGAGAGGGTTTTAGAGCCGGGAAGAGGCCACCATGCTGCTTTAGTGGGTGTTGAGGGTCTTCATATGTCCTCGACAATACTTTTTATAGATTCTCAGTTTCCTCACGAAGTTTTCCTTTCCTTCAAAATTAGTACAACCTTGAAATATATGCAAAGTGTACAACGAGCCGTGGTGATTTCTATCATCTTAAATCGTAGGTGGCTATCACCTCAAATCTCACAGACTAAAGAAGGAGAGGAGCATTACTAGCGCAAGGGTGCTGGTACTGCACTCACCAACCTGTCTATCCAGCGTGGCCAGTCCTCTAAGATTCAAATAGGCTTAACCTTCACCTTAACCTTAACAGCCTGTAAATAGTCCACTGCAAGACAAAGGCAGACGCCAGATCCTTCTCATCGGCCCATCCCATGAGAAGGATCTGCCGTAATCGCCACCCTCGGCAAGCTGATTGGCGATCTCAGTACTAGACACCTCGTACATTAGACGCTGTTGCTCATCATCGGTCTGATTACTTATGATCTGGTATTTTTTGAGATGATTATCCCGCCATTTGTCGGTAGCCATTGTGACTTTCCCTTTTTTTCCTTTCTGTTTTTCTCTTAGTCGCCTCTTACTACACCCACTTGTAGAATGGGTGTGGTAGATTCTTACAGCGGTGCCACACGGCACGAACTATCAAGTAGGCTGACGTAAAGTATTCCATTAGGAAAAAACACCTGATATTACTTCGTGCATTACGTCAGAAAAATAAGTTGGCCTTTTAAAAGTGAGTTAGTTTAGTTATCTAAGGCAATTAATGCGCATAATCATAATTGCATGTGCAGTAATTGTTGAATTGTAACGCACATGTAACCAGCAAGCGGCAATGGACTGTGTCTTTTGATGTCCTAACTCATTGGCGTAGTGACTAATGGCTTCAATGAAGCATTTTCAATAATTTACATAAACAGGAAATAAAATTAAGAGAAATATACTACTCCTCGATATTTATTCTTAAATTGAAATTGTGGGAGAGTTTAATCCATGGTTCGGGCAACCTTCTGTATTATAGTATTTGTGTGAATTGCGTACCTAACTGTTGAGCCACGATCCTGGATTCAAATACTAGTCAAACTTAAAGTAATATTTTTGTGCCGCGCAAAAATTACTGATTTTCGGCACTGGTTATGTGGTGTTGTGACCCGTCCCGTAAGAGTCATGTGAATTGTCAGACGACACTGCATTCTCACTCCTCCGATCTTATTGCATAAGCGTTACATGGGAATATCAAGACGAGATAATGCATCTGTGTTTACCTCTGCGCCTATGTGTATATACGGGTTACATTCTACAATGTAGTAAATTGATAAATATATCTTTCACAGTTGTCTATAGTATTTAGAAGTTGCAGTGCTTCAGTACTTTCGTTCTGAGATTTAGTGGCATTCGTGCAGGCATTTTTTTTAATTATCCATTGAAATGTCGCCAATACTTCGACAATCAAGCACAATAACCTTTACACAATACTCGTTAGAACATATTTTAATATTGTTACAACAATATAAGGTTGTAATCTTTTCCTCATTATATACCCACATTATCATTCTTGGGGGTGACAATTAATCCAGATCTAGATTTTACATAGATGACTGACGTAGGTGCTTATGGATCCCAGTGAATACTTATCCTCACGAGGAAAGTTTAGGCAATGAAACTATTTTGACCCCTATGGACATCAAATATCTTTTAGCATCAATGAAGCGACCAGGTTAAATAGATTTAGAATACACAGTGCAGATTAAACTTGTTTCTTTTGTGTCACGTGGGGAAAACACCGACCTTTCACCCCTGCTGCCTTCAGTTGTTATGACGGGATTGATACTGAAGACAGTGACAGGTTATGTCGAGATCAGCCATAAATTCTGGACAGACTAAAACCCTCACTCGGAATTAGAGATACGCTGTTGTTCCGGTAGTAAACTTGTGGTGAATTTGTGTCTTCTAGTTGTACCAATCCGAAATTTTAGGCACTTGTTTCCTTTATTCATACTATAAAACCTATTTATCGAAACGTAAAATTGCCATGTTAACAGGAACAACATTGTAGGCTTTGACGAGAGAGTAAATGTGTATAAAAAAGGCTTTTCATGGACCATAAATTTTTATTGTTACCAGAACTTTCAATTCTGTTCAATCCACTGCAAAATTATTCCTCTCCAAATAGTAGATGTCGTAATCGTCACGTGTGACAGGTAGGTTGACGATCTCTATACCAGGCATACCGCGTTGCTTAGTGGTAAGCGTTCCTGACTGCAGAGCCATGGGTCTTGAGTTAGAATCCTATCCTAAGTCAATATTTGTGCAAAAACGCATATTATTGGTATTGTACCCATCCCGTGTTTCTGACACGGCATCTTACCCTTACTCCGATCTAATCGCATAAGCGTTACTTCAGATACGGTGTGAGTGCCTCTGTGTTTGAGCGTACATTTAGGGCACTATAATATCTCGTGCGCAGTTGACAACTGCGGACAGTATTAGGAAGTTGTCACAATGCTTGAAATCGGCCAGGAGGACATCATCGCATCACCGGATACCACGCAATTTAACCTCTGCTATCCATCACCGGTATGGGTTATATACAGCAGAGGTTAGGTTTAGGTTTGGAATATTTGAGATGTTTATTTCGAGACAATCGGAGCAGACCACGAGATTTATCTTGCATTTCCCTTAATCACCGTTTACGACACTAAAGAAATGAGATGAGCCATTTACATTAAATGATCGTTAATTTAGTTAGTTAGTTAGTTTATGTAAGTATAGTAGGTACTTTAGTCAGTAAACTAGCAGCTTATTATTAATGCCTTCTGCTGGGCAAAGGCTTCCTCTCAAAAATTTGAGAGAGTTTTGGAGCCAGGAAGGGTCCGCCACTCTGTTCTCCCGCAATAGCGGTTAGCACACTTCACACATCCTCGATTTTTATAATAATATCTTTGACATGGTGGTTTCCTTACGATTTTTCCTTCACTGCCAAGCGCGTGGTCAATTCAGTACAAACTATTGCTATTAAGAATTTTTGTGGATCTGGGACTTGATCTGGGGATCGAAACCAGGATGAAAGGGAACGCCCTGTCCACTAGGCTAGTATTTAATACGAATTTCAATGACAGGCGACTCTATTATAAAATATACTAAAAACTTACTCCCTGACTTCGAATCGAACTGTTGACGTGTCGTTTGACACTCCACTGTCTATGGATAAAGGGTTATTAAAGTATGATGAATAATCAAGTTATCTAACTGAGATTATATCCAGTATCTGAAAATTATTATTTACCCGAAAAGGGGAAAAATGGCTTACGGAAGCTCGTTTGGCTACTATGCGTGTCAAACGAGCTCAATTATTTTTTATTTTCTTTATCAAAATGATTTTTCTACTATACTATGCGAAATCATTTTACATTTTACTTTATTCGGCATTCATTTTTTGTAGTCGTATAGCTTTAGTATCTCTATCACTAATGGAAGTTACTTATTATTGTAATTTCTTGTGATTATGAAATGGTTAGTTAAATAGTCGAAGTAATGTAAGTAAATTACAACTGAATAACCATAATTGCCTATAAAACAACTTACATACACACATCCGCCTAATGTTGGCCACTGCTCAATAAAGACTTCTGCAATAAAGCGCTAGCAAAAGACGGTAGATATTTCTTGGTAAGTTTGCGGAGGATTAAGTTATGTTTTGTGAGCACAGTGCTACGGAATTCTGATGCTGTGCTCCTGGTGGATTTAGACTACAGCGACCGCTTTCAATGGCTGATGAAGAAAAAGGCAGAGGCCTTTGGCCATTAGTAGACTTTTACAGGAAAGAGCAGAAGACAACATACGAATTATTAGCAGCAAAACTCTCAATAAACTACATATAATTATATAAATTATAAGCTCTCACAACCATACACCACCCAGTACTTGGTTTACTTGCGGGCCTTCTGCTCGCGTGCCAACAGCGTATGTCAAAACCGTGGGGGTTTTAGTCGGTCCGGCACTTATTGCTGATTCCGATAGAACCGGTCACTGCCTTCAGTGACTTTCTACCACTTAAAGAAAAACCCAACACTTAGGTGGACAGAGACAGTCTAGGCATTTTAATTCTTTCAACCCACTTTTCACCCAAGCTTATTTGGTTTGACGTGAAAGGTGGTGAGTCTTTCGCCATCTTAGTGTCCAGACCAACGACTCAAATAAGCTAAACGTAACTGTCATAACTTTCGAACAACTAATTGGAACGAGCGCTCCACATAGGGTATCGAACTCAAGTCTCCTGTCCTAACCACTTGGCTATCGTGGCTCCATAAATTATGTTAGGATTAAAATGAAAGTAATGTATATGGATCATATCGCGTTTAATTTTACTTCTTTATCCGAATTACTTACTATTTTAATTCAATGTGTTTAATTGAATGTCCTCGTATTAGTGAACCTTTGTTTAATTATTGATTGTTAACCAAAGGTTCACTAATAATTTATAGAAATTGTAGGTAGTATAAAAATTCTTCAGTCTTTATTTAAAATCAAACTAATATCCGTACTCCTGGTACCCACCGCGGTGACGGCTTTGTCCACCTTCACGTCCGAAACCGTTTTGACCTCCATATCCCCCTTGACCACCCTGACCGCCGGGATTGAAACCTCCTTGATTACTAGGACCGAAATTGCCTTGGCCGCTTGGTCCAAAGCCACCCTGTCCTCCTGGCAGAGAACCACCCTGAGGTCCAAAACCTCCTTGTCCTCCAGGTACGAAGCTACCTTGGCCCTTATTACCACCGACGCCACCTCCGTTTTGACCACCACCGGGTCCGAAGCCTTCTTGCCCTCCTTGTCCATAACCATATGGATAGCCTATGAAATTAAAATTTCAATGAGTTTTCTACAAATACGATAGGTATTGGTACCAAATACACGTAGTGCTTCCTACTAGCCGAATCAAAACCTCACAGACTAATGATGTAGAGCAATATATATACTACGTGAGAACTTGTTACCCAGCTTGGTGAATATAGGAAAACTTTAAAAAAATTACTTAGTTCAGCACTTGAAGTACTTGGACGATGAAGAAGTAGTTGATTTTACTAATGTGTAAAAAGGGGAAATTTTCTAATCTGTTTCTCCAATTGCCAACCTCACCTGTAAGTGTACACCTTGCTAGATAACAAACCAAGCTCCAGCAACTGATGGCAAAAATTAACACGTTAAACTCAGCACCTCAGAATTGTAATGGGGAGCAACATAACAAGAGAGTATCGTATCGACAATGCTCTCGTCGACTTGCCGGCCCAAACTAGTGATTGTGGGCAAACTCTCAACGAATTCTTCTTCTAAACTTTCATGCCGGCTTTTACTGACCTTTCCTAGGGTCCTATGAGACCCATATATGTATATGTATATATCGACTGATGAACATAACTGTTACTTAAGAAATTCCTTTAATTTTGCCATTATAGCAAATGCTGGAGGCATTTTCTATAATGGGAGATATATATGTCCAGTCGTGAACTATTTACAGGCTGATGAATATTATTATTTACCTAAGATTGAAAATTTGTTGCCTCTTAATATCTACCCAATGTAAATGGTTAACATGAATTAGCATTTTTATTTTTCGATTATCTTTTATACAAAAAGAAGTTATGGTTAACGATATTTATTACATTTAAATGTTTTATTACAAATTGATTTTTTGTTTAACAGTAACAAGACATTGAAGTTCGCAATAAGCACTATATATTGGTGATTGTAATACTAATAGGTATTATTTAATGAATTACGAACAAAGTCTAAAATTCAATACTCACCGTTACCGAGAACGACCACAGCTAAGAGTAAAGGAACGATCTGTAAAAATGATAAGAAAATTAAAAATAGGATAATGCAACAGTTCAGCGCAACAATAATAGGTGCTGTGATAACTTACTAAGCGCCTATTTGTTCGTTTGTAAATAAAAATGTCAGCAATTTAGTGAAATTATAGATTTAGTGAGAAGAAAAATGTGTAACAAGAAACTCCTTTTGTACTTTTAAATTCATTTGTAATCTATGTATTTAAAATTGATAGTGTTTTTTTCACTATCCTTATCTCAACAATGATTCTATATGTGTACTTCTGAACCCTTCCGGTTGAAGACAAAAATGCGTAAAATTATTTTTTTAACATATTTTTGTTTAAACTATGTAACTAAACATCTTTTCTTTATATTCGTTTGGTCTAATCATTTGTATCTATTTTTTTTTAAATGCTAAAGAGACATAATATATTGACATAATATACATTTTTTGCAACACATTTGAAAACATTTACGGAAACGTTATAAAAACTTTCCACATCCCCTATCTAAAAAACCGAATGAGATAAAGAAAAGAAGAAAGACTTGGAATTTAGGATATCAAGAAGCTTAGCTCTTTGAGCAGAAGTTTTCAGAAGGTCAGTGTTAAATTCGCACATGATACTGCCATGTGTATAGTCCGTTAGCAGAGTTATTCCAAGACCGATTCCAAGCTGGAGAAAATGTCAACAGAAGGAGGGCAATAAACAACACCAAGCACCGTTTTCCGAAATATCCATCTCCCACCATACGTCGATAGCCATTGCGATTTTCCCTTAGTCGCCCACGGGAAGAAAGAGGGTGGGAGAGATTCTTACGCCGATACCACACGGCAAATTTTATTTATTTACTGACAAGAAATTTTTAATATTTTTGAATACACTCACTTTGAACGCCATAATTCTAGTAAGAATAGATTGAGCACTAAGTATTGTGGAGTCATCGGCTAAAATGTAAAGCTTTTATATGCTGGTTATCAGTACTATCGTGTTGACTTTTCGACCTTTCGCGTTTGCAATTATTAAATTTGTTTACGTATTGACATAATTATCTTGTTTTCACATTATTTAGAACATGACAAAGAGTTTCCCAGAACGCTTACTACCTAAAACTCATTTAGGTGTTAGACTATTTCTAGGAGTCTTTTCTCTCTCTAAATTAAAAAAAGATAATGAATAAAATAAGCTGCCACGACTTTATGTCCAATAGTGGGGTGGTCGGAAGTCCACACATTTTAGCTTTCTCAACCCTTTTTATACTCGAGCTTATTTGTGGACAAATTGCCAGGTGGAAGCCTGTCGCCGTCTGAGTGTCCAAGCCAACGATACAAATCGTAACTAAATTAAGTTTAAAAAAAAACTCATTGGTACAAACCTCTTCATAGGGGATCCAACTCGAGTCTCCTGGTTTGAAAGTAGAACTTCGGCTATTATTTGGTTTATGTTAATACACGACTTAATGTATAGTTTTTAGCAATTAACTTTTAGTATTCAAAAATGTGGCATTTCTAATTGTATGAGTATTAATTATTAAATCAAAAATCTATCTATATTTGGAGACGACTATTAGAAAGCTACCTAATAGCCTAAAACATCGATTTACCCATGTACATCGATTTTCGCATCTAGATGAAGTAGGGCAGTTAGAGGTTGAGCTTCTTCAGCATCATCGTGTGAAGTATGGGATCGACTTTAATGAAACCATTAGTGATGCTGATGATTAAATTATAATGATAAAAGATACATTTTCTTTATATCAATTTGCTTCCACGTTATTTGTTGCCTTTAATTTGTATAGGATGTAGTTTTCTCCACGTGCTTTACGTTTTATTTAGCTCATGTAAAATTAATTTGAGATGATACCATGAAAGTTCGTTAACTTATAGCGCGTGCAAACTTCATGTAAATATGTGAGTATCTACATGTAAATGTAGAGTAGTTTTTCCGTAGTTTTTGGTTCAAATAGATTGGACAACCACACTGTTTTTTTTTTATTTCAGATATAATTGAGAAGACCCAAAAACCAAACAGGAAAATACAATATGTAAAAAACATGATTTATTGTCATATAAATTAGCCAAAATAAATAGTTTCTTAATTGATTCAAGAATGTATAAATGTAATTGTTATCAGTACAATCTAAATCTAAATCTAAATTAAAAAAAGTAATTAATGCAATAATAATATTTATTGGATTCAATTTATATTTACACAACCAGTCCTTATATATCTGCCGCTAACCATTTCTGCGTGAAGTGAAGAAATGGATGTAGAAATCTTATACATTGTCTATTATAATATTCTGGACTTATCACCTAGGCTTAGTTTAGTGTTTGCCCGCGCCAGCGCCACCGCCGTAGCCCCATCCTTGCCCGTAACCGTAATTACCAAGTCCTCCTAGAGATCCGACTATGATTCCAGCCGAGGCCGGCGCAACTCCAACAATATTTGCACCACCACCGATTAGACCTTCCTGGGCATTCCTTGCTACGGCATCAGCGACGGCTTGAGCCTGGGCAGCGCTGGTAGCAACAGCGGCAGACTGAGCACGAGCAGCGTTGGCGATACGAGAGGCCTCGACAGACCTCGTGTTGGCGTAAGCGACGGCCTGTACTCGTGCGGCGTTGGCAATACGCTCAGCTTCTGCAGCGCGCGCGATTTCGAGAGCACCTGCGGCAGCAGCTCTCCTGGCAGCCTCGGTGGCTCTTGCGTTCTCCCATGCGGCGGCTTGCGCTCTCTGCAAGTTTGCAACACGCGTTGCGTCTAATGCCTGAGCGTTCTGGATGGCGTTGGCTTGTCTAGCGCGGGCCTCGGCTTCAGCGACGCGTGCTCCTTGGATGGCGGCAGCGGCGGCGTTCGCTATTTGCGCGGCTTGAACGGCTTGAGCGTTTTGGATGGCACTCAGTTGAGCTGCTCCTACTGCAGCTGCATTGTTGAGGGCTGCTCCGTTAGATAGACCTCCGACAGAGTTACCGGAGCCTACGATGAGTCCTGCAGGTGCGAGGCCGCCGCCAATAAGTGACCCTCCACCCAGGCCCGAGCCGATCAGAGTCGAATACAACCCAGATGAAGCAGACTGGGAGTCTTTGGTGTCTTTCCCTACACCTTGGGAACATATATAAAATTATTCGTATCATTATATTTAGTATACAGAGTAAGGTTACAATTTTATTATGTGATATTTTAGCAAAAACATTAAAGATTTATTTGAGATTTGGACTCACCATCTCCAAGTACTTCATAAGCTACGGCGATGACAATGAGAATCTGAAAAATACATTTAATTGGTTTATAATATTTTTCACCAAAATTGCAAAGCAATTATTTTATTAAAATACAGTTTTAGATTTTGTTTTAAATTCCAACTTGATCTTACCGTAAATCGAGACATTGCTGTATTTTATTGTTTTGCTGCCTA
This sequence comes from Bhutanitis thaidina, assembly GCA_029286595.1. Classification (NCBI taxonomy): domain Eukaryota; kingdom Metazoa; phylum Arthropoda; class Insecta; order Lepidoptera; family Papilionidae; genus Bhutanitis; species Bhutanitis thaidina. Next base: position 3,296,172 of record JAGSMS010000013.1, read on the forward strand.
CGATGTACTACCGAGTTAAGCTGATTGCAATTATGCCTTCGACGGATCCGTATACGCTTTTATACCTCGCTGAAAATCATTACAAACGAATTTACAATTCTAAACGGGCGTACGGTGCCGTCCTATTTGAATATCATTAGTTGCTGTAAGACCCGACCACAGACATGGTTGGTACAATCGGAACAGAAAACCTTTAACGATACATCGGATGCTAATACATCCCTTCGCTGCAATCATATCCTTTAGCAACTGAAAGCGGAATCCCTGAGATAGGATGTTTCCCTATTAAGCAATTAATTACCAATTACCTCCATCACATAACAGTCAATAGCGGGATTTTCCATTCGTTTCTTAACTATAGGCTGTGAACTATGAATATTTTAAATAGGTGCTGAATTACACAGAAAATTATTCATTAAATCATTTAAATTACTGTAATCGATTTATCGTACATGGTCAGAGGATTTTTTTCTCATAAATCTCTGTTTGTTTACGTAACGACCTATTTGAGCGCTTCTTCATAATGCCATTGGAAAACCGCCTGTCAAGCAAGGCATATTACGTGCGTGCGTAAAAAGTCTATTGATACGTTAAAACCGGTGATTTTGAAGCATTGCGTGTCATTTGTATTCGATTGTTTAATAAGGTGGAGTAACATTGATTAACAAATATTAAAAATGTTAATAGTACACTTGTAATGAACATAAAATAATAAGAGGTAAAAGAATTTTTAAAATCTTCGATTAATATATAGATATAGATATAAAATAAATATTCGACAATCACATTTAATTTGATCACCGTATTATCATTATAATGTATTTTTAACCGAGGTCGATCATGGCGACATTACGTACTTTTTATTTCTTTTCTATCGAAAACTGTCAACTGCGCAGAATATTAAATACTCTAAGTCTACATGCAAACACTGAGATACGCCCTCACCGCCGCGCACCCGGCACCAGCGATAAAATTGGATGAAGAACTGGTTGTCAAAAGATATAATAGTATAAAGTCCTCCTGATACATTTTTCCTATGATACGTATTGCTTATTCGCTGGATAATACGGCTTTAGTAGTTTTCTCGGTTGCGTGTAGCCTACAGATTGTACTCTCTTCTATCTATCTTCGTGAGTTTATAGGTTGCTCATTGAAAATGTAATTATTATTGGTGATTTTAATGCTCACCCTGGTGAATTACTCAGTTAATTGGTTGTGTGCTGTCATACCGTCACTTGATACAAACTCCAATATGTGAGTGACATCCGCGGCTAAAGGTCAGATCATGTACTGTGTACATGTTGTATGTAACATAAAACAAAATGTTATTTGATGTTTATTGGTTAGATCATATTTAAATTAGTTAAAGTTTTAACTCTGTTGTTCCTAAACTAACTAATGTTAATTGTAATAATACTCCTGTTTTATCGAGTGTTCGTAATGGACCGTGTGGTATCGGCGTAAGAATCTGCCACCCACTTCCTTCCCTTGTGTGTCTAAGAGGCGACCTTGTCTTCTCTGTCGTAAGCATCTGTTGGTAAGCATTGCGATTTTGAAAGTCTTGAAAATCGCAATGCTTACCCACAGATGGCGGGATAACCAACTCGAATATTACCAGAACAAAATTAAGCAGACCTATAACGGGCAGCAGGAATGTTTTCATCAGAAGTAATAAAACTTGCTATCAAAATTCTGAAACGAGGCAAGGTCATGACGGCCTTAGTGTTAAGCATCTGTGTATGGTGGTAAACACTTACTAAAAGTTCTACATATCTTATACAGCATGTGTATTACTCGCTAACATTTAACTCGCCATAAAAGCATTTGATCTGGTTTTATTATGACTTACAGTGGAGTAGTTTAGAAAAAATCAAAATGCCTAAACCACTTATTTATATATTCCATTTTTTCAGAGGATTTCAGTTATTTCGGATGAATATAAACGGAACTTTGGTGTGAGAATGTGGCGAGGTTAAGCCACCCTGGGTTTAACCTTGCGAACACTGTTTAACTAATAACTTGATGGATGAGCTGATCAGCAGTTGTGTAGGGATGCTTCCTACACTGCTGCTATGGAAACTGCTCAAGTAGAGGCATCTTGTGCTTCTGTGGTTCGTTCGGTGAGTAAGGTAGCCGGGAGGCCCACTCTGCCTCGCCAAATATCCTCAAATCCTTAAAGCCCGGAAACACACCTGTCGCAAACGTTGGGTATGGTGACCAAAACTTATAACATTCTCTGCTCTACGCAATATCTGCCTAAGTCCGATCACAATAACGCTACCCGCTCTAATAACCCTATGAATATTGCCACATCAATTATTTTAGTAACCGTGGGTGGGGTGTGGGTTTTTATATCCACAGTAATATTAGTGCACGCACATGTATACATCCTTTTAAATCAGTCTAGTAAATGTGGATCTGTGTAAAGGTTATATGTAAAAGTTTATAGGGTGTTGATTCGTACCGCCAATCGGCCGCAATGGGTTTAAGTACCTTCTTTGGCTCTTTTTTTTATGGGAAAGAGGGCAAATGGACAAGCGGTTCACCTGATGGTGAGTGATTACCGTCGCCCAAGTACATCTGAATCACCGGAGGTGCTGCGGGTGCGTTGCCTGCATTTAAAGGTATTTGGGAGAGGATGAGCAGGGGGTGAGGAGGGGAAGTGGGCCTCCGGATACCTCACTCACCGAACTAAACGCGGAAGCAAAAGATGCATCTACTTGGTGGTATTCGGCAAGGCCGTGGCACCAACCCGGTCGAGCCGTCCCATTCGAGGAGCAGCAAATCCGCGCTTGACTCTATCGCGTGAAAAACTCTATTATATTTTCCGAATCGGATAGTTTCTTTACACATTACGATTTTATAATATTGCAAGTAAATTTTAATATCGACGTCCTTAAATATAATGATAGCAAAACTAGGGAGCTTAATACTTTCTTACAATTCAAACATTGATTGACGTCGTATGTACTGATGCTATAGTTCGTAATGTTTTAGTGGACTACATACCGGATGTAGGGCCTCATGCAATAATTTCAGTATAATTCAATTTTAAATAGCTTAAACCAGTTTCTCGGTACACTGTTCTTAAGCCACTGAAGAATATTTTGTTTAATTTCAACAAAGATCTTGAGTGTGGACTGCGAATCACTTAAGCTACCCACTCACTAGTGTTAATGATATGGTACGGGTTTTTAGCAATTACATGACCGTTATATTTGACCTTCATGTGCCTGTAAAGAAAATTCAAGTCAAGGATCGTCCTTCACCTTGGATCACGAAAAATGTTAAGATTATCTTACGTTCGTGGTGATGCCCATTGCAAATTACGCACTTTAAAGTCAGTATCCGGTAGAGACAAGGATAGAGCTCTATATAGTGAACGAAAGAGAACTAATACGTCTTACTTTACTGTTATCCGTATCACGAAGTTACGATAGATAGTAAGCGAGCTTAGAAAAGCTCCAATTTTTCTGCGTGTTAAATGGCCAAGGGAGGAAGAGCCAGTAAGCTGAAATGGTAAATAACAAACAACATAGCACTATATTTTAAATAATTGATCACAGCATTTTAAAAAATTGAAACACCTTTTTAACCATAAATTTAATTTAAACTACTATATACAAAATAACAAAATCAAATTATCTGTGAATTGATTCGAAGTGTTGTTGCGGATAGAAAAACCTTTGAGTAGAAGCCCTGCAAATAAAAATACAAAATGTTACAAATGTGAATATAAACTGTGTTGCTCAGTGGCCAGTGGAACTGTCTATCTGCTGATTTTAGACAGATATTAATTGCACATCTGCAAATTGCTCGAACCTGCAACCCGCAATGCCGCAGCCAGATGCTTCGCCAATGCTCCGCTGCCTTTACGAATAATACGAATATCTAAGCGTCCACCTTTGATCTAATACTTTTGTCTGATTCTTTCTATAACTTTATCAACCTACGGAAGCCCTAGAAGCCAGTGAAACCTTTTAATAAAAGCGCCTACATAATCTAGCGTGCTTAGTATCTGAGAGCCCACGATTTGCGCATACCACGCCGGGCTGCCGAGTTGTGGAGCGCCGGTACCCTCGCAATATCGATGCTCTCAGATGATTTGGATTCGGCATAGTCGTGTGGATTGTTCATCATCAGTCTATCGTCAGAGCCCCGCCTGATAATCAGCAGGGAGCCCCACGTCGAGTAGAGGTTAACATTAGGTTAAAAATTTACATTATCTCTTATATTTACGAAACTTTAAAATACCCTGGATAAATAAAAAATACAGTGGAAGCCTTGACATTTTTTTCATCATTTCAACCCACTTTTCACAAGAGCTTATTTGGTACGCCTGTCGCCTTCTTAGTGTAACAAAAAAAAGTTAACCCAACGATACAAATACATGTATAAGTTTCGACACATTGGTACGAGCCTCCACATAGGGAATCCAACTCGGCTCTGCAGATTCGGAGGCAGATTCAGTAACCACTGAGCTCGGCTATTGTACATAATACTCCAAAAAAAATATCCAACATAGTTGACAATTTTTTGATGTTAACAATCATCCAAACATACAAACAACCACATTTATAATAATTCTTTACTTGCACGTACTTCCCTAAAAATAAAAACCTCATTTTAAAATAATCTCTCCAAATATAATGTTAGACGTTTAGAGGTAGTTTAATTATAATCCGTAAAGACAGATATAAAAAAAATCTTTTTTAAATGTTGTGTTGTAAAGATTATTAGGTTATTATTATATCCATCGATTATTAGGTTGTTATTATTATATCTATATTAGGTTATATTAGATTATTATTAAGAAAATTATTTCATGATATTACTACGAGAAGATCGAAAATTAAAGTACTACTTTTTAGTATTTATTATATAAAAGGAGACAAAGGAAACTCACAGCGTTCAAAAACTACTGTGCCATAGATGTGCACAAAAAAGAAGTCATGTGTGTATGTTGCCATACAGCAGGTAAAATAAAGTGAACATACACGCATGATTTTTTGAATGACTTAATCAATCTACTAAAAACTGAAATCACCTGATTATTATCTGAAAAACAAGTTGCGATTTCTTTATTTTACAAGCACTATTGGTTGAATTTCGACCACAAACGATACTGGTATTATTAAATACGTACTCTTGATAATCATCTGGAAATTCGTAGGTAACAGTGGAAACTGGTTCGCCAAAAGCTGCATTTTTCGGGTGTAGCAAGTTGTAAAGCCATGGGAATGCATCCAACAGTGGTGGGACCTTTACAGGAGACACAAATTTGAAACAATTCACTCGATTTAATTATTCATTTTATACAATAATATATGACACACACTTTTTCTTAAGAAAATTATTTTTAATTAAATTATCTCATTATTTTATTTTAATGAGCATAATAAACAATACGAAACGAATATTTATTTTCGTGTGTGTTTACCGGTAGTGTTGCGTAATTCTGCATCTGACCCAAAAGATTTATAAAAGGGACTGCAGCATCATACTTGGGCCAGATTTGACTGATTGCACACCCATATTCAAGAAATTGAAAGTGTTGACACAAATTTGAGCCTACAAATGTGTTGTAGTATCCCAACGAATAAAAAGAGCAAGTCGTATTACTCTTTTTCTTATTGAATAGGAGTGGCGAACGAACTAACAGCCCACCTGACGGTGGCTACTGAAGCAGTACAAGGGCACTTCTAAACAACTTCAAACGAAGGAGGTTACCGATGCGTTGCCGCCATTAACGACTTATATGGAATGCCTCACATCATGTAATTATACCGGCTCAGTATTCTTTTATCAAACCGGAACTCAACAGCGCAAAGCCCTGGATTATGCCTTGAACGGGAATTTCGTGTGTCGGAAGTAAAGAATAGCGCCGACCCTGTCTGACCATGAGTGTCGTAAAAGGTGACTAATGGTAAAAAAAATTATTAGGAGATGGGCAGCAGCATCTTCCTGCATTAGAACAAAAAAAAACTGCGGTTGCCAACCCACTCGCCAGGCGTGGCAACTAAGGCATGCTCCATCATGAGAATCTTTGGAGGAGGCCTATGTTCAGCAGTGGACTGGTGATAGGCTGAAATGATGATGATGAAGTATGGCGTTTACACGCATTCATACTTCGGACGAAGTTTGTCCTAAGGCACTAACAAGGGTTCCGAGTCCTCTTTATGCTAGTTAGCCAGTTTTACTATGGCTTACGCTCCTTTTCCCAACTTTTGTATAAATAAAATCCCCGAAGGTTGTTTCCACTACCCTTCTTTAGAATACCCAATAAGGTAGAGACTTAAAATTGTATGTGTGTTCCTCCGAAATCATGCTTTTAATAACAAAAATGTAAAAAAAAAATCGATTATAATTAAGAAATTATTTCATGATATTACTACGAGAAGATCGAAAATTAAAGTACTACTTTTTAGTATTTATTATATAAAAGGAGACAAAGGAAACTCACAGCGTTCAAAAACTACTGTGCCATAGATGTGCACAAAAAAGAAGTCATGTGTGTATGTTGCCATACAGCAGGTAAAATAAAGTGAACATACACGCATGATTTTTTGAATGACTTAATCAATCTACTAAAAACTGAAATCACCTGATTATTATCTGAAAAACAAGTTGCGATTTCTTTATTTTACAAGCACTATTGGTTGAATTTCGACCACAAACGATACTGGTATTATTAAATACGTACTCTTGATAATCATCTGGAAATTCGTAGGTAACAGTGGAAACTGGTTCGCCAAAAGCTGCATTTTTCGGGTGTAGCAAGTTGTAAAGCCATGGGAATGCATCCAACAGTGGTGGGACCTTTACAGGAGACACAAATTTGAAACAATTCACTCGATTTAATTATTCATTTTATACAATAATATATGACACACACTTTTTTTCTTAAGAAATTATTTTTAATTAAATTATCTCATTATTTTATTTTAATGAGCATAATAAACAATACGAAACGAATATTTATTTTCGTGTGTGTTTACCGGTAGTGTTGCGTAATTCTGCATCTGACCCAAAAGATTTATGAAAGGGACTGCAGCATCATACTTGGGCCAGATTTGACTGATTGCACACCCATATTCAAGAAATTGAAAGTGTCGACACAAATTTGAGCCTACAAATGTGTTGTAGTATCCCAACCAATAAAAAGAGCAAGTCGTATTACTCTTTTTCTTATTGAATAGGAGTGGCGAACGAACTAACAGCCCACCTGACTGCTGAAGCAGTACAAGGGCACTTCTAAACAACTTCAAACGAAGGAGGTTACCGATGCGTTGCCGCCATTGACGACTTATATGGAATGCCTCACATCATGTAATTATACCGGCTCAGTATTCTTTTATCAAACCGGAACTCAACAGCGCAAAGCCCTGGATTATGCCTTGAACGGGAATTTCGTGTGGCTGTCGGAAGTAAAGAATAGCGCCAACCCTGTCTGACCATGAGTGTCGTAAAAGGTGACTAATGGTAAAAAAAAATATTAGGAGATGGGCAGCAGCATCTTCCTGCATTAGAACAAAAAAAAAAAACTGCGGTTGCCAACCCACTCGCCAGGCGTGGCAACTAAGGCATGCTCCATCATGAGAATCTTTGGGGGAGGCCTATGTTCAGCAGTGGACTGGTGATAGGCTGAAATGATGATGATGATGTATGGCGTTTACACGCATTCATACTTCGGACGAAGTTTGTCCTAAGGCACTAACAAGGGTTCCGAGTCCTCTTTATGCTAGTTAGCCAGTTTTACTATGGCTTACGCTCCTTTTCCCAACTTTTGTATAAATAAAATCCCCGAAGGTTGTTTCCACTACCCTTCTTTAGAATACCCAATAAGGTAGAGACTTAAAATTGTATGTGTGTTCCTCCGAAATCATGCTTTTAATAACAAAAATGTAAAAAAAAAATCGATTATAATTAAAGATTTTTTCAAACTAATTGTAAAATTGTTTTCAACTGATTTGATTCTTCGAAACAAATGTCTAAAGTCACAAACATTACTTTCATTATCTTCGGAACCGTTTTTTATTACAAGTCTTCAGACGATTGCCATAATATCTTAAAAACTTTTCCAGACTCCTTATCTCAACTCTAGTGACAAAAAAATATTCCACAACGATTCAATTAATCAAAGGTAGGTATAATTTCCACGCCTATCGATGATTTAGCCACTGCTACATTTTGTTAATAAGGTTACCTGAGGCCTCAGCTCATGCCTTTTAAAAATCTGAATAAATTTCCTTTATCTACATATTACCAAATCAATACGTGAATCCCAAGTTCATCTTCATATATCATTGTCCCTAAATATTTGGACGAAGATACTTTGTGGCACTCAATAATAATACATTTATTTTCACCGGTTCATTCCATCATTGTGGCAGCGATGAATCTTTATGCTGAAGCCATTACTTGGCAATATTTAATGGTAAAATACGTAGTTAGTTTTATGTGCATTGATTATAAGTATTAGAAGATTGGTTGTTAAGCCTTTATCGATTATATTGTTGATCACATTCAGTATCTTTACGAATGCGAATCTTAAGCGTGGTGAAGCCCAAGCGGCGGCTTTTGCAGCTACTGGAATGGGCCGGCCCATCCGGTGTGGTATCACGGCGTTGCAGAATACTGGTGTGAAGTAGACGCAGATGTGCTTCTACGTTTCATTCGGTGAGTAAGGTAATCGGAGGCCCACTCATCCCTCACCAACTACCCTCCAAATCTATCCTCCAACACCCAAATATCCTTAAACGCCGGCATAGCACCTGCAGCTCCTCTGATGATGCAGATGTACGTGGGCGACGGTAATCACTTACCATCGGGTGAGCCAATTGCTCGTATTTTATTATTGTATTTTATTGTCCCCTTTACCATAAAAGAAAATGCCATCCCATGTTATTTTATTGAAACATCCCATTGAAAACTACTGCTGTATCATCCACATAAGAAAACATTCGAGCAACACTAATTTTCAAGTAGCAAAGGTTGTTGATATAGGTTAAACACAACGCTAAGCCCTCTTATTGGATAAGTGAAAAGAGTTGATTTGACACAAAAAAGATAATTTAATTTGTCATGAATGTCGATTCTTATTATTTTTATATATCCTCACTGATAAACTCACCTATTTTAACCTTTAGTTTCCGTTAAGGTAATTAATCTTAAAATAGCACCAATGGTAGAGATATGTAAATTTTTTTAAATGTTTGCAACCGACCGGGACAGAGATAGTATCTAAGGTCTTTTTCAAAACTAGAAAAACGTCAAGACTTTTCTTACGCTGATGCAACTCAACGAGTAAGCTAAGAACCAAGACCGCATCTTTGACAGTAGATAAAATGTGGAATATAGTAGGAAAAAAAATTCAAATTGTGTATTAATTTGTTTTTCTAATATTTTAAAAATTGTGGGCAGAAATGTAATTGGCATATAATTGTTGACGATACCTTGTCCCCGTTATTATGCACTGCAGTTGTGATAGCTCAGTTTAACGACTCAGATGTAACATCTCTTTTTCCAAACGCCAACCTGCTAGCAAGCTTACAAGGCTCTGCCGACCGAATGATGGCGAAGAATCTTTCCGAATATACCGACTCAAATCTCACATGCTACACATCACTAGATGAAGAGCAGCAATACTAGTGCGAGTGAACCGGTGCTGCCCACACCAACCCGCCTGCCCACGCCAACCCGCCTGCCCAGCGTGGAGAATATATAAATCATTCAAGCATTGCATGCCGAATTTTGCTGGCGCTTTCTTGGAGAGCGCGCGCTGAAGAAGAAGAAGAAGTAGTCAGATAAAATGCAGCCTATACTTTACCTAGGGTCATAGATAGTTTTTTCAGATCAGAAAAACAGATATCACTATTGTTAAAATTTATTATATATGTAGGTAAAGACAATGTTTTGATTAATTCACAATGTATTTAATATTATTATTAATAATAATCAATGAACATGTATTATGAATACAATAATTAAACCATTAAAATAACCTCTTTTATATTTAATTTTTCTCTTTCAAATGTGTAGAGTTCGCGTAATTACTAGAAATCATAACCTCTTTTAACTAAAGACTTGTTATTAGCGAGCACATTTTAATTTAATGAATGTGATTTCCCATATCTAGCCTACAGATATGTTAATTCTGCGAAATTTTATTTAGAGTAATGAGTCCACTGTCCGGATGGCTGAATTATTCCAATTCACGGAGTTCTGGTAAACAAAGATAAGAATAGCATTCCCCAAGTATATATTATTTAAATATAGTATATGGTGCAAAATGTACAGAAATTTCAAATTTTTGAGATAGACAAACACGGTCTGAAACTGATACGTTTGACGGCCCCACATTTCTATATTTTTGTAGATGAAAAAGAATGAAATATTTTTGTACTTTACACAATGAGCTGAAAAAACTGAGAAAAAACATTTTTAACTCCTTTTTCAGGCACAGGACCCCTTAAAAACAATGTAATTGAATTTCAAATTCAGTATTCGGATTTGGGACAATATACAAAATTTCAGGTCTACAACTAACTCCGTCTAAGGACAGTCGGACGGATTGACAGACGGACAGATTGACAGACGGACAGATTGGCAGACGGGCAGACGGACAGACGGACAGACTGGCAGACAGACGGAAGGACAGACTGATAGACAGACAGATAGCAGAGTGACAATATGAGTTTTGGCCATTGGATACACAACCCTAAAAAGTAATCAGTGATACGAAATATATCAAAAGTGTAGTGTAGATATTGCAATAAATATAATAGATATTATATAATGAGTATTATATATCATAGATAATAATATAAATAAAAGTAAAAAGCTGGTTTCTTCGCGTTGTTTTCTTCACTGCCGACTACTTGGTCGGTGTGCTGCTATAAAAATGTACCATAGTATTCATAAGCTTTTATTACCATATACCATAATTTTATTATCATTAAAATATAATGTACGTTACTGGCGATTACGTGACATACCTCAGTTATGGTTAAGTTGTTCTAGTTTGTTTTAGCCTTTATATTGACGTAAATTATAAAATCCCATGTGAAGAAATACCGGTTGGTTTTATACTAGGTATATTTATAATGTGTAATAATTACAAGTATCCAGCTATAAGTTCCATGGGATTGACAACAATCACAAGTAAATCATAAAGTTGACTTTCGCACAATATTTTCAATTGCATTTGGTTTCAGATCTTAATCGACTATACACAGGACCTCTCTGTAAGTATATCCTTCGGGTATATGATTCAAATCGGTTCAGAAGTACCCGAGTACAATCGGTGATAGCGCATTGCAATAATAATCAATAGCGAATTCAAGCAGGAGGTCTGTTTGAATTCGCTTAAATACAGCTTCATTTGACTATATATGAGCAGAGTTGGTAAACAGCACATGACAGTTTAGCAAAGTATATGATCAATTTCAATATAGTGTGAGTATGTTGGTCACGTAAGAGAATCCTTACCTTACCTTACCAGCCTGTAAATAGTTCATAGTCCACTGCAGGACTTAAACCTATCCCATAAGGAGGATCTGCCATAATCGCCGCGTTTGCTTTACCTTTAGTCGCTTCTTACGACTTCCACAAGAAGAAAGGGGGTAGCAGATTCTCACGCCGATACCACACAAAGAGATCTACAATCATATTATGTCTGGAGGGTGTCAAGTAACTTAATGCACGGACAAAGAAAAGACTTACTTTTGTGACAGTTGGTACAATATCATTTTACAAGTATATCGCCCTTAATTAATAAAACGCTGCATTTGGACAAACCCCTCGATCCGAAACCGTCCAGGGACCGATAACACGCCACCGAGACGTCAATTCATCATTTATCATCATCAGCCTAAGTCCATTCTCAAGCAAAATCCTTTGTGGACTTTAGTCCACAATTTTGCCATATCCGGACGGACTTTCCGTCATCAATCAGTTTAGACTAACACTTCAGACGTCGCAAACATGTCGGCATTACCCAGACCGTTATCAAATAGCAGTTGGATATGGATGAATAGCAGTTGGCAATATTACTTGGAACACAGATATGTTCAGACATGAACTGCTTACAGGCCGATGGTCGTATCCGTATAATAATGATGATGCCCTCTACACCGGTAACCGAGAGTTATTACCTGCGCTTGATAAAATGATAAATATTATTTCATTTCCACAAAGCCAGAGCGCAAAGTAATACAACACTAAGTATATTTATTATTATTATGTATTTTGTGTTTGGTTTGAGCTCATTTTTGTAAGTGAGGTCAGAGGCGAGTTGCACCGATCAGAAAAAACATTCAAGATGCTGTTGGATATGACGCGCAGGTACACTAGCATGGAGATGGATTGCTTTCTCATGACGGCCATGAATGGATTAATACATATTAAAGTACAAACACAGAGACATGTCACTCTTCTCGAACACGATATAACGTCTGTTAATGTTATGCATGAGATAGAAGGGACGCATCAGAACTTCTTCTGTCAGATCCAGCATCCTTCGATCAGATGTAATTTCAAAAAATAGCTACCGGTGATGTGTGTGTTGCGCTAATATATTGCTTCCGCCTGGGGTTCGAGCCAGAACCACGACCTAGCGGTAATGAACGACAATTGCCTATAATAGTTTTTTCATTATAATAAAATAGTCGGCATAAACTTAACACTTACGTTGTGAGGCTTAACCAAAGTATCTTCGTGCATTACAAAGTAGGGCTTGTGCGCAACAACAGCGGCGCCGAGCGCTGCGCCGGTGCCGAATACCGCGCCCTGCACTGCAGCCTTGGCAGCTGCTTGTTTAGCTGCCAACACAGCCTCTGGAAACAGTGAAGCAGATAATGTCACAGTAAAGTAAACCGGAGTTTTAGTTGGTTCGAGCCCAAAATAGCTAATAAATGCTGGCTGGCAAAAAGGACTATAATTATAGCGTGGACTTAAACGAGGAGTTTATTTGTTAAATTTTTACACTAACGCAAACCAATTCTTATTTCATATTTTGTAGGAAAAGCAAGATTCAAAACTTAACTAATTTAGGAAGTAAAAACGACTACTTTTCTATTTTATTTTAATTTATCGTGTTTATTTATAACTTTTGATCTTCACTTCCCGATCACCCTCGGCACCCGTCACTTGTCACTCCCTCAGTGACGTCACATAAAAGTTTTACCACGAATTACGCAGAAAGCACTCTCAGTATCTTGAGGAAGTGTATTGGTTTGCATGCTTCTAAATTTTACTTTATTTGTTAGAGGATATTACAGGACAGCCCGGAGGCGCTCGCTTTAGTTCTATAGAGCGCGATTGACCTGGATTCATTCCTCGGTTCTGGCACCACTAAACTTGTTAAAAGTTATTTTAAGTGCTGAATTTACCACGTATTCGGCGGTGAGAGAAAACATAGTGAGGAAACCTGTATATCTGCGAAATAATATTATTTAGAGGACGTGTGAAGTCCGCCAACTCCCAACAGAGCAGTCGTGAATGAAAGTTCCCAGCTCCAATCTCTCAAAAGCAATATTTGAACCCTTTGCTATCTACCTGCTACTTTATCTTACTTACTCTGGAACTATCTTTGTCTATTATGAAACATTTATATTAAATAATGCCACTATGTAATACCATCACTTAACACTACCAATGAAGGATACCATAGTTGGCCCAAGTTTCACCAAGGCAGGATACCGCGTTGAAACATTGGCCAATAATAATAAAAAAAAATTGTGACCGTGACTACCTTTTAGAAGAGCGCCTTTAGATGAGAGAGCACTCAAAGCTTTGTTCCTTAAAAAGTCAACTGCTCCCTTTACAACTGCGTTAATGTGCTTCGTGAATATTGATCTGGCACTAGATATGGCTGCATCCTTGATGGCTTGCTTAACAGCGCCAACGGCCGCGCCAACTGCAGCCACATTGCTCACTGGCGCCGACCACACGCTTAGTACAAGGCACGAGAAATACGCCGTCTAGAAAAGTGAAATAATTACATGAACATTGAAAATATTAATTGTATAAGCTACAACAAAGAAACTGGGTGGTCGATTCTAACAGTGGCGTAGGAATTTGCCACCTATACACATGCTTCTGTACGTGTATAGCTGACACCTAAACTGACCGTTACTTGCAATTTGCTTTATGATAGGTATCATTACGAAGCGCCGTGGCACACGTCCTACTCACACTTAATAATCCTAAAGACAAGTAGGTTATGGATTCAGTAGTGCAGATATCCTAGTTAGCAAAAATACAAAAAAAAAAAAGTATTCTGAATAATGAGTTTTGCTTTTTGCATTTCAGATAATAGGCACTTTATTTGTTCACCGGGGTTAATAAACTTCGTAAGTTAACAACCTTTATGTCAAATTTCTTGTGAATATGTATAACAAATTTTGTCTGATTGACATGGACACAGGCACAACATTCTAAAAATCATATCGTCTCCTTTACTTATTTTTATAACCTATATATTACAATTATAAAATCTGGTTTTCTTCAGATAAATAGCAATGTATAGAATAGACGGATCTCTATTACGGGTTCGATATTTTTAAAATCAATAAAATAATTTATTCTGTATGGATTTAGAAAGCGAAACGATGCGAAACTGACATAATATATACATATAAAATATTTATCAATAGAACGACAGATATCACGGTCAAGCTTACATAACTTTTGGCACATGGTAGACCGCAATTCTTCAATTTTTTTTCTTTTCTGTAATCGATAGTATTCATACAAATACATTTTTTATATAAAATATAACCAAGCAACTGCACATGTGGTAAAATTTTAGTGGTTCCAGCACCGAGGATCGAACCCAGGGCACGCGCAAACTACGAAATTAAAGCGAGCGTCCTGACCACTAGGCTACCACGGCTCTAATAACAACTGCTAACGTTAAATGCCATCGAGCCCGTCTCCCACCATGAGGTCTTGTGCATTACGTTTCTTGTAAGATTGTAATCCTTTTTAGATTTAGGAGTTTTTTCTTTAATGAGTTGAGGAAGTGAGTCACGTAACAGGGGATGATTGTCAAATATTAGTATCAAGTTACTAGGCGACGGATTAATTCATTCAATAAGCTTTCTACGCTATTCGATACATGCAGGACCAACACCCATTCTCATTACAAGAACGTTGGTCAACAAGTAAAAGTTCAAATATACACAGTATTGTGTAATTTAGAACACACGCATCAAAAACTGGAAATGTTGTATCTCTTTATCCCCAACAAACTGCAACGACCGTTGTTTTGAGAATCATTTTATGTGTAAACATAAAAACAATGAGTCATATAAAGAATATGTGTAAATGGCACGGACCTAATCTGATCGTCATAATGCAGGTATTGGAAGTTAAGATTTGAAGAAAACAAGCGCAAGTTGGAAGGGTTTACTCTAATTGCCAAGCTTGGCATGTACATTGGCAAACGCAACACCTGACACCTCGCACCTAAGGCGCTGTTTCCAGCCGCCCGTTTGGAGAGCTTTCACAGGATTTGGGATTGTCATATTTGTCCGAGTAAATTTTTATCGTTGGCCTCATTTGCTTATCAACACAGAAAAACAAAGGAGAGGCCTGTGTCCTGCAAGGGACTATTTACAGGTGGGTAAGGTATGCCGATACGTATTGTAAAAAAACAATATGATGGAAATGTGGGAATGGACAGTTACCGACAAAATGCAGACCTTTTTTTAATGCAGGTTAGTGTT
This sequence comes from Bhutanitis thaidina, assembly GCA_029286595.1. NCBI lineage: Eukaryota > Metazoa > Arthropoda > Insecta > Lepidoptera > Papilionidae > Bhutanitis > Bhutanitis thaidina. The sequence goes on from JAGSMS010000013.1 coordinate 3,311,903, forward strand.
CAGTGGTAGAGTTGAAAAGAAAATTTAGATCGCATTAGTATGGTCAGCTTTCCGCTCCGGGTTTCTCACGTCATGATCTCATTTATGCTTCTTATAAGCTTATACCTCCCAAGACTCCCCCAACTTTTCTTCACTTACGTAATTTTTCAAGAATCAACACGGAGAAACTCATGGAGGATGCTTCTAATTAAAATTTTGGTCCTTTGGCGTCTGCATCTACAGTTGATGAAAAAGTAACTTTATTTAATAGCACTATTCTTAGACTTTACGATGCTCATGCTCCAACTCATAAAGTTAGGATGAAGCGTCCTCCTGCTCCTTGGATGACTGAGAGTATTCGAGTGGCAATGACAAGGTGGAATAGGGCCTACCTAAAATTCAAAAGAGAGCGTACGGAAGAAAATTGGTCTGCCTTTAAATTGGCTAGAAATAGGTGCAACCAGATGGTACGTAATCCTAAACGCCGCTTTATCCATAGTAGTATATCTAATTTGTCGCCAGAAGGTGTATGGAAATTTTTAAGATCTATTGGGGTGGGTAAGCCACCCATCTTGGATTGCGGCCCTTCTCTTTCTCTTGATGCTGTGAATTTGCATTTTGTTTCTGCTTCTGCTTTAGACCCTGTAATTCGATCTCAAACCATAGCTTATTTAGCTTCAATCCAACCTCCTCACACCTCAGACTTTCATTTCTCGCCTGTGGATCAGGAAGAGGTCAGAAAGGCTGCTATTGGAATCAAATCCGGGGCGGTGGGCATTGACGAGATCAATAGGATTATGATCCTAAATATTCTTGACCACCTTCTTCCAGCAATTACTCATATTGTTCATTTTTCTCTGGATTCTGGTCAGTATCCAACGCTCTGAAAAATGGCTTTTGTGAAGCCTCTGCCCAAAGTGTCTACCCCTAAACTTTCTAATGATTTTCGCCCTATATCCATATTACCCTTTCTGTCTAAAATTTTGGAAGCATGTGTTTATAAGCAAATCTCCATGTTTATTTTTAAAAATAACCTACTGAGTGTTTATCAGTCTGGGTTTTGTCACAGTACTACCACTGATTTACTTAAGGTAACGGATGCTTGCTGGATGCAAGGGATGGAGAGCAAGAAAGTAACAGTGATGGTACTAGTAGACTTTTCCAACGCTTTTAACACAGTCGACCACGATATCCTCCTGTCCATCCTTTCCTATCTTAGATTTGAACCCTCAGCCTTGGATTGGTTTTCTTCTTATCTTCGCGGGCGTCAGCAGGGCAGTCCACGTAGGGCAAGAAGCCTCACAGTGGTTAAATTTTGAATCTGGCGTTCAGCAGGGCGGAATTCTTTCTTCAATACTCTTCTCGGTTTTCATTAACTCTATCACCTCCACCTTCGACTGTGCGTACCATCTGTATGCAGATGACCTACAAATTTACGTACAATCTAATATAGATGATCTGCATAACGCGGTGACTATACTGAATAACAACCTAAAAGTAGTCTACGATTGGTCAATGCGTTTTGGAGTTTGCGTCAACCCAACGAAATGTCAAGCAATACTAATTGGCAGCTCAAGAATGCTGGCTAAGGTCGATCTTGGAACCTTGCCCTCTATTGAATACAATGGTATTTTAGTACCATTTTCTGATTCGGTTAGAAATCTGGGACTGCATATGGATAAAACTTTAACCTGGGGCAAACAGATAACCGAAATCAGCCGCAAAGTCTCTGCCACCTTAAGAACACTCTATCGTCTAAAACACATTCTTCCCTACAAGACAAAGCTCATGCTTGTGCAAACTCTAGTTATACCCATAATTGATTATGCCGACGTATGTTATCCAGATCTGAACCAAGATCTTCTCAACAAGCTAGAGCGCCTTCTTAATAACTGTATTCGTTTTATCATTGGTCTTCGTAAGTATGACCACATCTCTGAATTCCGAATTCGCTTTAAATGGCTTACTATCCAACAAAGGCGTCACTCTAGGGTTCTAGTTACTCTCTATTCCATCCTTAATGATGTAAATTCCCCGGCGTACCTTCAAGAAAAATTTTGTTATCTTTTCTTGACGCACGACAGAAAGCTGCGATCTTCATCTAATCTTAAGATTAGTATTCCACAACACTTCACCGGTTTTGTCGGCAACTCTTTTAAGGTTCAGGCTATACTGCTCTGGAACTCCCTGCCCGACGTAGTTAAGAAATCGGCAAGCAGGAACTCTTTTAAAAATTTAGTTAAAGAACATTATTTAAATTTAAATGGACTTATTTAGTTATTATTGTGTTTCTTATTTATGTTTATTTATCTATCTACATATGTAATAGTATATTATTATGTATATTATTTAAATTGTATCATATTTTTATTCATTAATTTTATTATGTCTATTTATATTTGTTTATAGTTATTTTAAAATCATTTTATTACTTAATTAATTTAATAAATGAATACACCTGCTACGGCTATCTCACCAACCTATGGGTTGACTGGGAGAGAATGCCAATAGGCATTAAGTCCGCCCTTTGTAACCTCCAATTGGGGTGTATGCAATAAAGTATTTTAAATAAAAAAAAAAAAAAATCCCCGATGCGAAAGGACACGTACCAAGTATTTCGTCGTTGACCTGGACATTAAAATATCATATAATAGATATATATATGTGACATGCCATACTTGTGCTCCGGTGAGTAAGGTAACTGGAGGAAATTAAATTTTACGCTTTTAAATAAAAAAAAAAAAAAAAATCCCCGATGCGAAAGGACACGTACCAAGTATTTCGTCGTTGACCTGGACATTAAAATATCATATAATAGATATATATATGTGACATGCCATACTTGTGCTCCGGTGAGTAAGGTAACTGGAGGAAATTAAATTTTACGCTTTTAAATAAAAAAAAAAAAAATCAATGTTACCCGTAGTATAAGGTTAATGGTAATTACGTAGGTCTCACAAAAATCATCGAGATGCAAAATTGTTTCAACCTTGATATACTTACAAATATTACGCAATAGGTACAAGAATTTTATGACTCACCGCAAGAATTAACAGCTTGGGCTCCATGACTCCTGCAATTTTGAGTTGGTTATAAATAAACTGTTTATGATAATTACGAAAATATACCAACCGCCTTTTACTTCATAAGCTAACCTTACAAACACGTAGAGCCCTGTGTCAAACAAGGCTTTGGCAGATTCCATTTGATTATTGACTTTTTCTCTTTTTTCTTTTGCCTATTCAGCCGCTAAGAAGTAGTGCATTACAGTCGTGGTCCGGTTTGTAGGGTATAGGAAAGCGATAAAAATTGAGGGCTGTGAAGATGGAATCTTAGTCGTCAGGGGTGACGACGCATACGTAACCTTCAGTCGAAACTGTTCGTAGGTGTCCATGGGTTGCAGTAACCACTTATCATCAGGTGGAATGCTATCTTGTTTCTCACCCCAGTCCAATAAAAATAAAATTCCATCTTAGTCTTCAGGGGTGACAACTCGCCTTTTGCATAACACCTTCTGACACCTGCAACCAATACCAATATTGGTTGCAGGTGTCCATTGGCTGCAGTAGTCACTTACCATCGCACCATCTCGTGGTGAGTGTACTCAATATGATGGCGCAGTAATAGAATCTATTGTCATATTGCCGCATTTGCGTCGTAAACAGACGAAAAAAAATATCCAAAAAATCTATTAACCAATGACAAATAGCAGAATAATATCTCTCAAACATATATTGCTGTTCTAAAAATACACCGATCGGTGACGTCAGCGGCGTCTTAAGTGCAGACATATCAAGTTTGACGATTACGCCAAATCATTATAACTTGGGGTAAAACCAATGGACTACTACAGTTCACTGTTCACAGGATAATGATATGGTGTTGGCTATTCATTAAAAATGCACGAAAATTGTTTGACAACTGAAATTAAGAATTAGTATGTCGTTGCAAAATAATTGATATCTTAGTTAAATTATTAAATTAAGTAAATGACGCACATATAATGTGGCATACAATATTAGTTCATATGTAACGTTACTTAAGATAACAAAACAACTAAAAATTACGTGAACATAATATTTACATACTTTAAATTGAACCAGTAAAAGCTGAAGTTAAAAATACTGAAGGTACATACGCAAAATTATATTTTGTAAAGATTCTTAAAATATAATTATTTTTATGTCACTTATAAGCAAAACAAGTATTTCGTAATGTACGTCACAATAAGTGAATTCGTTTCACTTAGCTTTTTATCACTTTTTCACTAAAAACTTAAAGACTTAACTTCACAACAACAAGTTCTTTGAGGTATTGAATTTAATATTTTTAAAACACGGGTCTAAGAAACGAGTGGGGTCCAAAATGGGAACACGAGAACGCAACGGAAAGTTTTCAACGTCGCATATTACGTATGCATTATCAGGTTAATGATTAAATAAGAAATCCTATTAATGCAGCAAAAGAATGTAATTTAAAAGACAAATAGAAAATAACCGTCAAAGAAAGAAACTACTCTCGTGCTGAGAGTTCCGTACATTGTAAAAATATTAATTTATGTCATAGGTTTCTATAAGTATAATTAACCTGGAATCACTATTATTATTAACCTAGTATCACTATTATTTAGGAACTATTTTTTTCTGTGCTTTTATCTATGTACTAATTTGTAAAAGAATTATGTATAATATACTTTTGAACGGATTTAATCTAAAATAATTTTGTCTAATAATTTCTGAAATGTAATACGGATCGTTAGGCGTTATGTTTTTAAATAAACAGCATACCTGTTTATTATAAATTCGAATTTAATAATTTTATTCTATGTAAGTTGAATTTAAGACTTTTATAGAATACATCGTATAATAAAATATAATTTCATCTCCTTTAATTTTATATTAATTTATGCAATACATATGATTACTATTAATTTTCCATGCTTAGAAATATTTTGTTTATTTTGTTGATTTATATATTTATAATAGTTAGACTTCAAATAAAATATTAATAAATATACATATATAGATACATATATAAATATATAACAAAAATCGAAAATAAATAAACCGAATATTGTCAATGGTCCATTTGGTATTCACGAACTTGTCTCTTAAATGAATTCCTATTAGGAGCTGATTTGATTTCATCGGGCAGTGTTCCAGAGGAGTGTAGCTTGAACAGTAAAAGAAGAGTTATAGTATCCTGTACTATGTTGTGGAAGGCGAATCTTAAGTTGTTTTATGGAACGAGGATCTCTTTCATGAGCTGAATATGGGAGTTAATACAGAATACAATAAACACAGAATTCTAGAGCTACGCCTTTGAAGAATAGAAAACCATTTACGCTTGGAACGATAAGAAGAGACGTGATACTAATAAAAAAGTGCCGTGGTAGCCTAGTGGTCACGGCACTCGGTTTAGTTTAGAACGCGACACCTGGCCTGGGTTCGAATCCCGGTGCCGGCACCACTAAAATTGTTAATAGCAACTTGATGTGCTGTAATTTTTTACCACTTACTCGGCAGTGAAGGAAAACATCGTGAGGAAACTTGCATGTCTGTGAAATAAATAAATATATTATTTCGGGGATATGAGAAGTCAACCCGCAGTGAAGCAGCGTGGTGGGCCTTTCCCGGGTCCAAAACCCTCTTAAAATATCTGCAAAGGAGGCCTTTGCCCAGCTGCGGGCACTTACAAGCTGCTACTTTACTTTTACTAATAAAAAAAATATTATATGTCGATAAATTTGCAGGGTTAATCATATTGAATCCGTTCAGAGCGATGCAGAATAATCTACAATAAATCAACGAGTTTAGGCACATCTCAAGAAAAGAAGTAGGCAACTAATTTGTTGTTCGCTTTATCTAAATAAGTTTTATTGCCGTAAAAAAATAACAGGCGTCTGCACGTGAAAGTTTCTTAAAATTATAGCGTTCTTGTAGTTTCATTTAAAAATTATCGGATTGACGTTTTTGTAATTTTTGTTGTGTTGTTTTTATTACAATTAAATCAAATATCGAGTATACCCTTAAAACCTTGAATTATACAAACAGTGCGTGTTGCCAATGATGAGTTACAGATGCGAGACTTGATCTTCTAATCCAATTCTATCAGAAAACCCAAAAGTTTCTCTCTTTGCGATAGAATGTCCGCAGCAAAACTAGGTTAGCCGACATCTTCTTTTTCTGGGAAATATTGATTAGCTCACTCACTAATAACAAATGAAACCTCTGTTTCAAGAATTAATGTTCAAAGTTAAGGACATAAGTTTTATAATGTCTATGACTACTAATGAATAAGAAAGTATATTTTCTCGCATTTGGGCTAAATAAATAAGGTTACCTTATCTATATGCAATGTTGAATTCCGTAGCGAACAAGTACAGTACATTTACTAGTTCTATACACACTTTTTCCATGGGCTAGTACACGATTACAATACCACTTGGTGTTAAGTGGTGTAGTATTTGGTGGTACTGCACTAACTTAGCAAGAGTTTTACACTTAAAGACATCCACGCATCATTTTGGCAGGCATTAGATATGACGAATGCTTTTGATGTCTATAACAAAATGATGGAAACACGCCATCCGATATCCACAGGAAGATAGATTCTGACTTCGCTACCACAGACAATTCGAAAAGAACATTATGCTCACACATGATTAGCCGCGAAGCCGCCAGTTAGCTAAAAAATTAAAAGATATGTTAATTAAAAGCTACTGGATGTCGAACGACTGGATGATAAAAACGCACTCCGGCTCTAGAGATGTTAGAAAAAATTACTTTACACAATTCCAAATTCCTCCAAAAATTACGATTTAAAGTCAGTTATCAAGTTCGTGATTTGCTTCGTAATGTGATTAAGATTTTTATACCGAAATTGATGTCTTTAACTAAAGTATTTCAAAATGTCTATTTTTACAATAATTTTGCAGTAATTTGGACTAATCTTCACAGAATATGTCTGTTCTGGATGGCGCAGTTTTTTGTGTGGATCTAATCAAGGGTAACAATATTGCAATACAAACGTTATTTTCACACCTATCGCTAACTATTGACGCGAATGTCTCTCCGACGACTGCTTTTTTGCCGACTTCAGACAAGTTTGTCGACATATCTAATAATCTACTCGAAAACTGTCCAAAAACTATATACGCAAACCTTCCTCTTGAAACAACGGGGAACTTCGTTTTATGCTATGTAAGAAATAAGCAAAGTAAGTGACGTCATAATAACAGGTTAATAATTAGAGAATACATTATAATAATTTTATTCAATAACACAATAAACACCTAATGTATTTTTTTACCTTATATCTCATACGGAAAAATACCCCAATGCTGGGAAAATCCTCGAAACATCCGAAAATACATCGAATATTTAATTTAGAATTTTAAAATACGAATGCGTTTTCCTACACAGCCTTCAATCCGACGTGGTCCACGAACTCGGTTCTCCTGATTGTCAGAGGACTTCATCCGGATCCCTTCGGTTATCGTGACCACTGCAAATGATTTAAGAACAGTATAATTATAATAATCGGACTCAAGAAATGTCCCCTTATACGATCAGTTTGTCAAAAACAACTGCACGTACGATGTAAGTTGATTACGTATCGAATAGTGTATGGTACTAGTTCTGTAATTAAAGCTTTTTATTTTCTAAATCACGTACTTTCTCATCCACAACTTGTAGATTAGTTAGGAAAGATCTTTTGTGTCAAACATGTAAACAAATACATGTAAGTATAGATACTACGTATGCTTTAAGGCTTGATTTAGGGGGGATCATTCTCAATTAATTATATTATCACATAATTAATTCACATTCCTTTAAAGACGTGTGAGTTCACCTATAAGCAGCTTTTAGGATTTTTATTTTCTTAGGTTCACGTAGGTTCTCGACTGTTACAACACCCGCGGGTAGACGATACGATTCCCTTATGCCATCGCCTCACATCTGGGCGGCCATAATATGCCATAATTTAAGATTTTATTCTAAATATTTATTAAGAGAGTTAAATGAAGATATCAAGCCCCGATCGCTATCGGCAACTTTCAACCCACACCATGATGTCAATGCCAGCGACAAGTATTGACATGAAACTGAAATGACCCGAAAGGGATCCATTGTAACAAGAAACAATGACCTTTAATTTAACTACTAATCATTTTTCAAAAACACAACATAACATTTAAATCTTAAATATTTCGTTTATGAAATTACCATAACCTGACGCGAAGCTTCAGAGCTGAGTGTTATCAACTGCGTATGTTGTTTTTCGTAACAAAATTTCGTAATTTTATAAAAAATCTATTCGTTTTAAAAAAAATCATATTTTGCGTTCATAATTCGACGGCCATCTTACATATATGTATATAATACCTTGAGAAATAAATGTTATTACTGCAAACTAAGAGCTAGCTTTGTGGTGACGATTTTAGACTTCTACCACCCCTGTCTTCCGGTGGATGTTATAGGAATTAATAGAAGAAAACGCCAACAAAGAGCAACCCACAAACACCTATGGCCGAAGATAACGAAGAGATATAAATGTAGGATATGTTCACTAGCACGCGCCTTTAATGTTCCACTAACGATTTTGAACTAAGAATGCTGACGATGTCAGTGTCACTTACAACTATATTTTATTTACGCGACTGCCCCAGTAGCTGTTAATCGAGTGTACTCGTATGTATATTTCTTTGTAACGCTCTGTAGCCTAAATTACTTGATGGCTTTCAACATTTCGTTCGATTCATCTTTATTATGGGAGTTACATGAGGTATAAATGTTTAAATATGACGTCTGCGCATCAAAACGAAAGTAGAATTCGATGATTGTCCATACTTATAGATATTGCAAACTAGGCGAGAATATTAATCATCACCATCAACCAGTCTCCGGTACACATTTACAAGCAATAACTTCTGGCATGTTCGAAATAGACCAAACAGGTGAAAAGTCGATTACGTAATCCTGTTTGGTTACGTTTCATGTGAAATTGAATCATAGTTAGTGGTAGTAATAGTAACGTGTAAGTTTCTGCCTACCACACTTAAAACAAATTTAGGGGATATACAGAATAAAATATTTGTCTATAAATAGACTACACACTGTTTAAAAACACTGTGTAACAATAAGTAGGTGTTCGAGTCGAACTGATTGGCAGATTTAAATAATGTCTGCAACATGCGTATATTGACAACAGGAAGATGTAAAATATTATAATCCGTGTGAGGTATGAGGTATGTGATTGATTGTCCCCAACAACTTGATTTTACCTATATAAGACGGCAGGGTTAGGATCGACACTATTAGTAGTCCGGTTATCGTTGGACGCTTACTTCAAAACACTAAAAAATGGCAAAATGTTTGGTAAGTTTCATATCACTGTATTTACATTATCAGAAGACTTGCGAAAGACCCTCTGTCATCTTTTTGATGCTGTTTCCCTCGCAATGGAAAAATGCTGCTTTCCATCACTAGTGTGTGAAACTGGGGTTCTGCATATTCAGATGGATGCCAGTTGGCCAGCGCCTCGTCCGTTAGTTACCTCCCCGTTTAGGAAAGGTTTACCTCTGGAGAAAAAGATGGTATGTTTCCCCTTATACATACTATGTATATAAAATAATGTAACCCTGGCTAATAGCAAAGCTTTCATTCTTCACTGTCAAATTTGATATTACAGCAAAATGCTTAAAGATTTTATTTTTATAGCTTATTATGCTGGCGTTGGTCGCGGTAGCGGCGGGGAAGCCAGGTGAGTGAAATTCTTATTTATTTTCTTATAGACATATATATGTAATGCATGTTTCAATGAACACTTTTTTCAATGAATGTTTAGTGTTATTATCTTAACAGCCTGTCAATAGTCCACTCCAAGACTTCTCCTACTTCAGGGAGTATGATTTACCATAATCGACGTACTCGGCAAGCGGATTGGTGATCGCAGCACCGGACACCTCGCCCTTTAAACGCTGCACTATCAGCTTCTTAATTTTGGTGTGGTACTTTTCGAGATGGATATCCTGCGTCTTTCTTAATTGCCTCATACGACACACCCACGGAAAGAAATGCCTATACCGTACAGCATATTAAGTTAGTGTAATTATATAAATATTTTTAAAAGGGGGAAGATGGGAGGGGGAGGGGGCATCCGGTTCCCACATTACTCATGGAACGAAACGCAGAAGTACAAGATGCCTCTTCTTCACGCCGGTATCCTGCGAGCCCGTGGTCATACCTCGGTCGAGCCGTTTCATCGAGCAGCAGCAAAAGCCGCCGCTTAGCTCTATCACGTACAAAAAACATGTTCAACAGTGGACTATATTTTAAGAACTGTCATAGAAAATGAAGAAATGAAATATTCTTTAGTCTACCTTCTACTTATACTTTTACATAATATTTTCAGAAAAACTACATCAGATTATGTTTGCAGGCTATGGAGGAGGATTTGGTAGCCCCGGTGAATTCGGTACTGGACATCACAGCGATTATGGCCATGGTCATGGCAGCGACTATGAAATTGGACATGGCAATGGTCATAACAAACATCACGAAAGCAGCTTCGAATTTGGTCATGGCACTGGTCATAACAAAGGACATGGCGTCGGCTTCGAAACTGGACACGGCAGTGGCCATGACGTAGGTCATAGTAGTGGCTTCGAAACTGGACATGGCACCGGTCATGGCACCGGCCATGGCACCGGTCATGGCACGGGTCATGACAAAGGGCATGGCAGTGGCTCTGGAACCGGGATTGTCACCGGTCATGACAAAGGACATGGTTCCGGCTCCGGAACTGGACATGGCACTAGTCAAGATAAAGGTCATGGCAGCAGCTTTGGAACTGGACATGGCATAGATCATGGAAAGGGACATGGATCAGGCTTCAATACTGGACATGGCAGCTACGAATCCAGCGAAGAAGACTTTGAAGACAGCGGTTCTAAAGGTGGTCACGGATTTGGCCACGGCAAACATGGACACTATTAGACATTAATATTAAAAATAACTGCGGCTACCTATATTTATATTATTTTAATAAGTTATTATATTTCTATAATGTAATAGACATTTTGTCTTATTTTTCTTATAAAATTGCCTGTGTCACTTATTTATAGAATCAACCTAGCCTTAATAAGGCTATATACAAGCAAATAATTGGAATTATCATAGAGACCATTTCCTAATGGCATAGTATCAGGAACGCTCGCACTGAACGAGAAAAGGAGCAGCACTCATGATTGCCAACGACCGCTGCGAATATAAGGACTTTAGGACTTGCATCGCAGGGTCATCAGCCACGAACAGATCGTAAGAAAATAAATAAGCTCTCACGGCCTTGGGTATACCAAAAATGTTCAGGCAGGGATCTACGAGTACATTACATATACATCTAACTTTAATATAGTCGTCTTAATCCTCTTTTGACCAGAGCTATTTGGATTATTGTTACAAGGATACAAAAGGATACAAGGAGGTATCACTACCGTCACGGTCTTAATAACCTGGTCAACATTAAAAACTCATTGGTACGAGCCCTCCACATAAGGGGTCGAACTCGGGTCTCCCTATTCGAAGGCAGATACCCTAACCACTCGGCTGTCGTGGCCCCAAAGTATACAGCGGTTAACTAAGAAACTATAAACGTTTGCATGGCTCTAATTTCTCGGTTTTGCATTGCATTAAGAGCCATTTATTATAACAAGGGAATCCAAAAATAATTTCGGCAATTGTTTGCTATCACTAGTGATGCTGCTCCTCATCATAAAACTGTGAAATTTGCTTTCGGAAAATTCTGATGGATATTCCGCCATCATTCAATCGCCAGAATCTTGTTTATTAGCTAGCAGAGTTAACCACGAGCAGGAGAGGTTGGCATTTTGAGAAAAAGATGGTATATTTTAAAAGCGCCAATAGCCAAATGGGTTAGGGTGCGGACTGCGAAACAGTACGTCGCAGGTTCGCCGGCTTGACTCGCGTTGAATTGCTAACAATATAATTTTAGTGGCACTAAAAAAATCAGAAATGAAGGCCCTTCTCCGTAGTGGGACACATTACAATATAAACACATACCGCGTACCTTTGTCTTACTTTCAACAGTGTGTTAATATGCTCTTAAACAATTTTTACAATAAGCAGTTTAATAGTGCTTAGTTTTGTTTAATAATTTGTAACTTTCAATCATAATATTCTAGATGTTACTTTTTCATTGTGATGTGATAAATCAATTAAAGTATCACAGAATCACTTACACAATACTTTGCTTAAAACTACGAGTATTTTAAGCAAAGAACGAGGGTAAAGTCACGACATCACCGCGTGAAGCATTGTCACGGTTGTTCGCTTAACTTAACCGAGAGAGTCGCGTGCATGGTTTGCTGTACAATTGAGTTAACAGATTAGAAGATTCATTTAAGAATATCAAAGATAAGATAAGCCTACATTATTCGCAGCGTGTCAGAGGATTTAGACGAATAATAAAAATGAATCAATCAATTGTTCTTATTGCAGAGAGAACTACCATACAGCTTGTGTGAATAGCTCTCTGAATAAACTTACGTCGGACCACCGACTAAAGTAGTTGTGTCCTACATGCAAAAATAAACAACCCAAGTCCGGCAATACAAGTACTCCGGTAAGATCGATCGCAATGTCACAATTGTCGCAGGAGGATAGCAGCAACATGAATGTCACGTTACGCAATAACAAAAACCGATCGAACGTTAGCACTACTCCTAGTCCCGAACCGGAACGATGCTTAAATGTACCTAGCTCCTTTTCAAAATCAGAGGTTAGGGAAATAATTTTGGACGAAATAAGATACAGCGTTGAGTCAGAAATAAACAAGATTTTAAGTCCAACAAATTAAAAAGCATTAACGAGAAAATCTCTAAATTCCACGATTCAATGTCATTTATCAACAGCAAATTTGAAGAATTTAAAGTAGCATACTTGGAGCACAAAAACACTGTGGAGGGTTTGGTAAAGGAGTGTGACGAGATGCGGTCTAAGGTCAATTCTTTAACTTGTCGTATTACTCAAATGGAACAGCTCTCACGGGCTAACAATTTAGAAATTCAGTGTGTGCCTGACACAAAAGTGAAAACTTAATTTCACTTATAAACCAGTTGGGCTCTACGATAAAAACTCCCATCAAGGATACTGACATCGTCTATTGTACTCGCCTAGCCAAATTAAACCCTAAGAGCCCGCGGCCTCGATCGATACTTGTCAAGTTCACAACTCGCCAACGTGATACCGTGCTCGCAGCAGTATTGCGTTTCAATAAAGAAAATTCTCACGATAAACTCAGCTCCTCACACCTACCCAGGGAAAAAGGGTGGTAAAAATGTATATTGTCGAAAATCTTTGTCCTGACTTGAAACAACTTCACGCTGCAGCTCGAATGAAGGCAAAGGAACTACATTACAATTTTGTTTGGATTTGCGGTGGCAGAATTTTTATTCGTAAATCTGAAGACACCAGTTCTGTATTGATACGTGACATACATTCTCAAAAAGTTGGTTTTATGAGCTCTTTTGTTTTTGCGAACTTTTTTTAATAATTTTTTTTTGTTTAAATTCGCTTCGAAAACTTTAAATATTTATTTTCAAAATGTCCGTGGCTTAAACACTTGAATAATAAAATAACTTGTTGCAACTACGATATTATTGTTATGCGAGACTTGGCTTAACGATAATGTTTTTGAATCCGAAATTTTTGATCCGCGGTATGTGGTTTATAGACGTGACAGACAAACATCCGGATTTTGTTGTAAGAAGTCTATTGGGGGAGGAGTCTTAATTGCAGTTGCTAAACATTTGAATTCTAGACGGATGTACAACTTTGAGAATAATTGTGAGGATGTTTGGTTGGTAATAGACTATGCTGTTAACTCAAGGGTGAGCCATTTATATTTATGTTGTGTATATCTTCCTTCCCCACTCAATCTGTCAGTACTAAATCATTTTATTCAAAATACTAATAAAATATTAGAAAGTAGCGGTCAATGTGCGGTGGCCGGTGAATTTTAATTTTCGCGATATTAACTGGATATGCAAGAGTGGCGAATCATATACATGTGCTTACCCAGTTATCAACAATAGTTTGGTAAATTCATTGTTGGATTTTATTGCAATGAATGACTTCAAACAATATAACACAGTTCCTAATAACCAAAACAAAGTATTACATTTGGTACTCAGCAATGTAATTATCGAAAACTTGCAGCCCGCATTAGATGCTTCCTTAACGCATAGTTGATGATTACCATTCGCCTTTACAGCTTTCTGTTATCTGTGATAATATTGCTTCCTTGCAGCCAAATAACATATATAAAAATAGTTTTTATAACGCTGATTATGTTAAATTTTGTGATTTGGTAAGAATTGTTAATTGGGAACTAAGATTTGCATCGTGTACATCAGTCAACGGAATGTTTGCCATATTCTATAATGTCCTCGAAGAAATAATTGAAAAAAATGTTATGATTTTTAACAAAGTTGATAAGACAAAACTAAATATCATTAGAGGGCTCATATGTATGGCAATCCTCTTGATGCCATGACATTTCGGATGTTGAGGGAGATATGTGAATGATTGCAAAGGCAATGCTACCGCAATAACATTGAAAGTTTAGAGACCTCGTAAAAAATCATATATGTAAGAAAAGTTTTTACAAACTGCGTCACAGACCTTTTCCGTTGAGGAAGTAGATAAATCGCTCCGTTCTTTAAATCCTCACAAGGGAGCCGGTTCAGATGGGATATCATCTTTTTTTGCTACACAATGCGCGGGCCTGTTATCAATTCCATTAGCAAAAATATTTAATATGTCTATTCAGGCTGGTACATTTCCTTATATTTGGAAAACAGCTCGCATAATGCCTATTTTTAAATCAGGAGATAGATAGAAGCTCCGTCGAAAACTGCAGACCGAAATCTTTACTTTCGGTTTTTGGTAAGCTGTTCGAAGCGTTAATGCATTCTGTTTTTTCATAGCACTTTAAACATTATTTCCGAGAGACAGGATGGTTTTGTCAAATCTAGATCCACTACATCTAATCTTGTGTCCTGTACCGAGGCTCTATCGGACTGTATTGATAACTCTATGTCTGTAGACGTAATCTATACAGACTTTTCAAAGGTATTTGATAAGGTGGACCATGACATTCTTCTGACAAAGTTGTCTGCTCTAGGTGTGGGTGGATGCCTTTTAAATGGTGTACTTCATACCTTAGCAGAAGAAACTCGGTCGAGGTGATCAATGGCTTTAGGTCAAAATCCTTTTCAGCGCTTTCCGGAGTTCCTCAGGGATCAATATTGGGTCCGTAATTTTTCAATATATTTATTAATGACATTACATCCTATTTCCATTCCTCAGATTCCTTTTTGTTCGCTGATGACTTAAATTTTTTTTAACCGGTTTGCGACCAACAACACCGTGCTCAACTTCAAGAGGATCTAGAACGTTTAATACAGTGGGGCATCGCAAACAGGATCGCCCTTAATACAAATAAATGTTTCCACCTACGATTCTCTAAAAAAACTAAAGAAACTTCATAGACATACCACCTAGGGGGCCATTTTATAAGAAGGGTTGAGAACATTCGTGATCTTGGGGTAATTTTTGACAGCAAAATGCGCTTTAATGTTCATGTCGATAATATTGTAAAGAACGGATTCAGATGCACGGTTTTGTTTTAAGGAACATGAAGTGATTCAAAAATCCTTGGTGTAAAATTTCGATTTACAGCGCACTAGTTCGAAGTGGGCTCGAGTACTGTAGCTCAGTGTGGAATCCACACTATGACGTTTATGTTAAACGCATTAATACAAAAAGGTTTTCTGTGCCACCTTTCGTATGACTGGTATTATAAAGAAATAACCGAATTATAACACCCATCTAAAGCATTTCAAAGTTCTGCCTCTCTCCTCCCGTAGGCAGCTTACAGAACATCTTACTCTATACAAGATTGTCAATTATATTATTGATTGTCCATGTTTACTCCCTAGACTGCAATTTTCAGCACCAGTTAAGTCAGTAAGATTATCTCGTTTTGTCCCTTTCTGTACCAAAATGCCTCGTACGAATATAGGATTTAATGCGGCTCTAAATAGAATGGTTAGAAAATATAATGAGGAATATAAAAAGTGGACGTGGACATACTCTCAACTAAAACTTCTAAGCTTAGGACTAAAATGCGGAGGCCATTGCACAATAATTCATAGAAGAAAATCGTAGGTTACTTAATTATTTAATTTGTCTTTATTTTTGTTTTTATCTTTCTGTTTGTACGTCTTGTGTCTAATATTGTTATCAAGTTGTAGTTTCTTATACTATTATAGTGTTATTTTAGATAAACAATAGATCTGAATAATATTAATATCCATTTAACTATACTAGACTGTATCTACTGGCTTTCCGTGGTTACCTTTAAGTAAGGTAGCACATGCCTTTTTTTTAAAACATTTTTATATAAAAAAATTAAATTGTTATATGTTAACCTTGTTGTTAATCCTTAATAAATAAATATAATAAAAATAAAATAAATAAAAATAAATCAAAGTATCAATGATCCCATGAGTATTGTAATGGCTAACCGGGGTAGCCTAGAGGTCATAGCGCTGGCTTTAAATACACGAAGTGTCCTGGGTTTGATCCCCGGTGCCGGCACAACTAGAATTGTTAAAAACAATTTTTAGTGCTGGAATTTACCGAACACCGTGAGGTAGCCTAACACATGCGAAAAGTAATATAATTTCCAGGACGTGTGAAGTCCGCCAACCCGCAATGGAGCTGCGTGGTGGAGTTATACGGGCTCAATCTACCACAAAAAAATAATTGAAGGCCTTTGCTCAGCAGTGACCATTTATATGCTGCTTCTTTTACTTTTTATATGTAAGAAATCATTTTCTAGGCGCTTGATAGAGTCTGCAACGATGATATCCGAAGCAGAACGAAGGTAACCGACATAGCCGTAAGGATGAGCAAGCTAAAGCGGCAATAGGCCGGCCACATAGCTCGCAGTACTGACAGGTTCTCGAGAGGCAGCCACGTACAGGCAAACGCAGTGTAGGACGACCCCCCGCAAGATGGAGTGACAACCTGCGCAGTGTTGCAGGAAGTCGATGGATGCAGGTGGCACAGGACCGAGATTCGTTGGAATCTTTGGGGGAGGCCTATTTTCAGCAGTGGACGTATAATAGGGTGAAATGATGATGATGATGGGCGCGTAGCACAATTATTGCCTGGTAATACAATTGATAAAACAACCCACCCGCCAAGTGATTACTATAAATGTCCAGTAGTAGACTGCGTAAATACTACTAAAGAAGAAATGATTAATTGCAAGAATCTAAACTAAACAAAAAAAACATGATGTAAAGGTACTACTAATCTCTCGAGATCTTAGTTAGGCCGAATGTTGCGAGATCGCATTCCCCATTTGAGATCCATCAAGCCGTTTCGGCTTCAGAGCGTGCCAAAGAAATATACATACTTTAATACATAGATCATAAATACACACGGAAAACATCACACTCCTTCTGGGGGCAGTTTACTTTTAAATAGGAAATAATAAGTAGCAATTATGAATATGTGAAAAAAAATTCCGACCGCTTCAGCCAGTCTGGGTTCCTCTTCTCTTAGTTACCCACTATGTTCGTATTCATATACCGTTAGGAGAGAAATTATGCTCGACAGGTACTAAAATGCGAGATGTCTGCTTGAGTGGTTGCAATTATGACAAAGATCGTCTCGAGAGCAGTGGAGTGTTTAAAGACTTATGAAGAAAAAGAAAGAGCGTTTTATTTAAACGAAATCGTAAATTGAATATTTGGGAAGTAAGGTTTGCACGATTAGCCAAACGGCAGCTGTTGCAGCTGCATGTATGGGGCACTCGACAGGCCGGTACCACGGTCTCGCGGAATACCGACGTAAAGAAGAGGCTTGTTGTGCTTCTGCGTTTCTTTCGGTGAGTTGGGTAACTGGAGGCCTCTTCCTACTCCTCCATTCCAAAATACCCCCAAAGGCCGACGCACCTGTAGTATTATCACTAAACAACAGGTGATCCTTTCCAATAAAAAAGGGAATAATAATTACTTAACGGGTTGTGATGGTATCGTATCAAAATCTTATATAAGCTAGTTGCTCTTGGCGCTAAATTTGACGTCAACACAACGGACCAGTTCTTACCTAATGTAATTTATGAAATTATCATAACCAGACTTGAAACTCCTGAGGCGAGATGTACACAGTGTCATCCAATACCTATTTATGTTGTTATCCTCCATTAATAAAAAAAAAAATTATATAGCTCGTCCGTGAAAATTATACTGACGTGACGTCTCCACTAGCTCGCAGTATTCCTACAAAACAGACATACTGCGCGCAACGGATTTCGATTCTGTATCCACTTGATAACGTCCGTTTCGCGTCGGTAGTGGCCTGTAAATCTATGGCATAAGATAGTAAATTCAATATAAAATGAAAAGCATTTCTGTTCCTCCCTGATAGGAATAGACAGAGATTACGGATTTTCATTTGGCAACAACAGCGAAGCCAAAGGGTCCTTCGTTACACACTTTTCAACCCAACGGAAGATAGAACGTTACTGGTGGTACACTTCATCGCGGGATTAGCTTTGCCTCGATTTTGTAGGCGTTTTCACAACGATGCCTATTACGACACCCATGGACGTGGCAGATTCTTAAACTGCTACGACACTACTACTCATACCAAAAAAATCAACCTTTTGTGAAACCTATGATCAGAAAGAAACCTAAAATTTATCGACCATCAAAGCAAGCTCGTGTAGATAGTTCACCAAGATAGGTCCCCACTTGTTTTTATAATTATAATAATGAAATCGATGAATACAAACACACGTGTATATTATGCTTATTTATATTTGTTTTAAATGAACTTAAAATACTGACGATGTTACTAATATAATTATAATTATTATTTACCTAAAGTATCAGGAGCTATTACAGAATTTCAGTGAATGGCCACGCCTGACAGGAGCGTCAGTGCAAAGAATAAATTACTATAAAAATAGGTTGTTTCGAAAATGACAATAAAATATTTACTTTTATACTAAGCCTTATTTTATAAAAACAAATTGAAAAAAATGTACAGAAGAGGCCAATTTTATTCTAAGGATTTACTTGTTTTAACTTCACAATGTAAAAACCAGGTATTGCTTCAGATTGGCGGATTTAAACAATGTCTGCAACATGGTAATTTATATGATTATTAAATAAATGCCGAAAGAGGTAAAGATGTGACGGCTTGTCTCCTGCGACTTCTTAATGTATATAAGACGGTAGGATCAATATTTAAATATTAATAGTCCGGTTATCATCAGACACATACCTATGTCTTAACATTAAGAAAATGGCAAAGTTTTTGGTAAGTTTCATGTCCTATTTATTGTCGAGCGGAGATAAATTGACGACCTTTGTTACGTTATGATTATTTAAAGAAATTTTGTCAAGACAGATGGCACGAACTGTTTTTAGTACATACAATACCTTATTCATCTGAAGAACTGTCAACGGTTAAAGTTTATTCGTTGGCTAATTTCAGTTTTAAAAAAAAAACAGTAGAAGCACACTTTTATTACTAAGCAGTTTTTGGTTTCTATGGCAATTTTTGTGACTTAACAAGTATGCTTAAAATTGAATTGTTTGCAGCTTGTTATGCTGGCATTGGTCGCGGTGACAGCGGCTAAGCCAGGTGAGCGAAATTAATATTCCCTAGTTTCATTTATCTTTATTGTTCAAATTTTGGTGCATAGATTTACCCATATAAAGGAAGTTTGATATGAAATAATAGGTCGGGGAAAAATATTTTTCGTATTTTATATAAAAATTCAAGATATTTTTTAACATAGCTTATTTACATTTGATTACAATATAAATGCACCATTTTGTCCGATATCTTGTTGCCATTTTGTGCCTTAATCCTATTTCTGTAGAAATTTTCTTCTGCAGGACTTCTGATCAAAAAACTACGATAAGTAGTTTTGACATTCCACTCTTGATGTTAACCTAACACTAACTAAAGAATTCTGAAGAGACCGAAACAGGTGTAAATCTGAGGGTGCAAGGTCAGGGCTATATAGTGAACGCGATAACAGTTCCCAACCAAGCTCTCCCGATATTTGTTGAGTAGCTAACGATGTGTGTGGTCATGGCGTTATCCCTTTCTGTCGATAAATTCCGTCCGTTTTATCTCTATTTCTTGCGTGAGTCTCATCAGCTGTTGACGGTAAATCCAAATCGACGGTTTTCCCCGGCGGTAAAAGCTCATAATGAACGTTGCTCTTCCAATCTTACCACACACACAGCATCACCTTATTGCGAGTTAATTCTGGTTTCGCTAGTGTCTGCGGAGCTTGACTGCCCGTTGACCTTTGATCATGTCGTTCTTGTCGTATCACACTTCATATATCACCAGGGATCAATTTTTTCAAAAGATAGGTTTAATTCAGTAAGCTTGTGTGGCATGCAAATATCGAGCTTTTTTATATCCAGATTTTTTCAAATGGGTGAAAATTGTTTTGTGGTCAACCTCTAACTCTTCAGCTATGTCGTAACTACTAATATGCCGAGATTACTCCACTTTTTAGAAAATGTCATCAAATTTATTCGTAACAAGTCGACCAGAGCGAGCTTCATCTTTGATATCAAAATTCCCGGACTGAAGACGCTTGTACCAATTTTGTGCTACTCTTACTGATACTGGGTTAAGTCCATAAACGTCACATTTTTTTTACGACTAGTGTCGCATTTTTCCCTTTTCTGTAATAAAACTTCTAAGTATCGAATATCTTCGAAAGATTCACTCATTTTCGCGGACAGATAACAACAGGCAAATGGCAGGAAACCGTTTTAACTTTTTAGTTTTCTGTTTTTAACATGTCATCTATTTATAGTATCAAAACCAGCCAGATACAAACAATACAACCAAAGAGAAATTTCTGCAACCAGAGAGAATTTTCTGCAACTTTTTACATATAAAATAGGAAATAACTTTTTTCCCGACCTAATGTATTCTTCACCCTTCTAATTTGTTGGACAGGCTTTGACACGAAGCTAATATTTGTCCTTTCAAGAATCGCTAAGCTTATAAAAATAAACAGACTAGAAGTAGTTCGAACTAAGGCAAAAATAAATATTGTAAAACCAGTTTTTAGGATATTAAACAAACTTTTATCGTTATTATTTTTTAGTTATCAAATTCCTAACTAAACTAGTTTTTCAGATAGACCCCGTAATAAAAATGGTCTAAAATTGACAACTTGGCCGGTGTTCATTTCTTTTTTATACATATAAACCATAGATTTAAAGACTCTCAAAATGTCTACTTATTGTTGGTTGGTCACTCAAACAATCACCTTAATTATAATATTCTGCAGCCGTCAGCCGCTCACCTAGATGACAAATTATCGTTCTCCATTGCCTCATACACTGCACGAGATAGTCTCCTACTGTACAATCCTGTACTGCTCGAAGACCTTCTTTAGCCACGTATTGGGCATCGAGTCGAAAGCCTTTCTATGCGCCAATAGCCAAATGGGTAAGGGTGCGGACTACGAAACATTACGTCTTAAGTTCGAGCCCGCCATTAGACTATTGTCGTGAACCACTCCAGATACAAGCTGTAAGCTTAGTTGGAGGGTTAACAGGAATATTAGTAAGTTGTTTTAATATTGATAAATAACCATTGTTTAATCGTTTTTATAAATCAGAAGAAGAAATGAGATTTAAATTGATACTTTTTTTTAATAAATTTTTGATGTTGCATTTTTTATTTATTTTGAAAAAAGCTAAAAAACACAATAACTCAAAAATGCTTCACTTTTGCATAATGCATATGAGGATTAAAATTATCGGAAATAGTCACCCCTATCACCTCCTAACGGGAATACGTCAAGTAACCCTGAAAATAACTACCTCTCTTAGTCTAATAAATGACAAACTGCTTTGCATTCGCGACACTGATGGTAGTGGTGGTATTAACCAACTACCATTATTTTTATGCGAATATCATGTCGAAATGTGTGTACAGTTTTTTTAAATTACGAGCACATTTGTTTCAAAGTCAGGATCGAAAGACGCAGTTTGATTGATTTCTATAAATCAACGTGACAAGATTTTTATTTTTATTATTATTTTTCATTCGACTTAAATGACATTAATTTACTTGTCGCAATGATTCCAGTAAAACTAATCACTAATTATGTTTTCTCAGGCTGTGGTGGCGGAAATCCAAATGGATATGGTGGAAGTAGCCATGGTGAACATGAAACTAGTAACAACAAAACTCAAGATATCGCCCGGGAAACTGGCAATAGCACCCGCCATGACGAAGATTATATCAGTGACTTCGGAGAAGGATATGCCTCTGGTGATGTTAAAGATAGCACCGGCATCAGTGGATATGGCAGTGATCAAAATGGAATAAGTCAGGACAAAAATCATGGCAGTGGCTTTGGAACAGGACAAGGCATTGGTCATGAGAAAGACCATGGCAGTGGGTTCGGAACAGGATATGGCATTGATCAGGAAAAAGATCACGTCAGTATTTTAGAAAGTGGACATGGCACAGGTCAAAACAAAGAACATGGCTTTGGTTTCGGAATTGGACATGGCACTGATCAAAATAAAGATCATGGCTTCGGGTTCGAAACTGGACATGGGACTGGTCAGGACAAAAAACATAATGGTGGCTTTGGAACTGGACATGGCACTGGTCAGGATAAAAATCATGGCAGTGGCTTCGGAACAGGATATGGTATTAGTGAAGAAAAAGACCATGACAGTAGCTTAGAAATTGGACATAGCAATGATCATAATAAAGAACATGGTTTTGGTTTCGGATATGGACATGGCACAGGTCATTACAAAGAACATGGCTTCGGGTTCGAACTGACATGGCACTGATCAAAATAAAGATCATGGGTTCGGGTTCGGAACTGGACATGGCACTGGTCAGGACAAAAAACAAAGTGGTGGCTTCGGAACCGGACATGGCACTGCTCAGGATAAATATCATGGCAGTGGCTTCGGAACAGGATATGGCATTGGTCAGGAAAAAGACCACGTCAGTATCTTAGAAAGTGGACATGGCACAGGTCATTACAAAGAACATGGTTTTGGTTTCGGAATTGGACATGGCGCTGATCGAAATAAAGACCATGGGTTCGGGTTCGGAACTGGACATGGCACTGGTCAGGACAAAAAACAAAGTGGTGGCTTCGGAACCGGGCATGGCACTGGTCAGGATAAATATCATGGCAGTGGCTTCGGAACAGGATATGGCATTAGTGAAGAAAAAGACCATGACAGTAGCTTAGAAATTGGACATGGCACAGGTCATAATAAAGAACATGGCTTCGGGTTCGGAACTGGACATGGCACTGGTCAGTACAAAAAACATAGTGGTGGCTTCGGTACGGTACATGGCACTGGTCAGGATAAAAACATAGTGGTGGCTTCGGTACGGTACATGGCACTGGTCAGGATAAAAACCATAGTGGTGGCTTCGGTACGGTACATGGCATTGGCCAGGAAAAAGACCACGTCAGTATCTTAGAAAGTGGACATGGCACTGGTCAGGATAAAAATCATGGCAGTGGCTTCGGAACAGGATATGGTATTAGTGAAGAAAAAGACCATGACAGTAGCTTAGAAATTGGACATAGCAATGATCATAATAAAGAACATGGTTATGGTTTCGGATATGGACATGGCACAGGTCAAAACAAAGAACATGGCTTCGGGTTCGAACTGACATGGCACTGGTCAGGACAAAAACATAATGGTGGCTTTGGAACTGGACATGGCACTGGTCAGGACAAAAAACAAAGTGGTGGCTTCGGTACGATACATGGCACTGGTCAGGATAAAAACCATAGTGGTGGCTTCGGAACAGGATATGGCATTGGCCAGGAAAAAGACCACGTCAGTATCTTAGAAAGTGGACATGGCACTGGTCAGAATAAAAATCATGGCAGTGGCTTCGGAACAGGATATGGTATTAGTGAAGAAAAAGACCATGACAGTAGCTTAGAAATTGGACATAGCAATGATCATAATAAAGAACATGGTTTTGGTTTCGGATATGGACATGGCACTGATCAAAATAAAGATCATGGGTTCGGGTTCGGAACTGGACATGGCACTGGTCAGGATAAAACCATAGTGGTGGCTTCGGAACGGTACATGGCACTGGTCAGGATAAATATCATGGCAGTGGCTTCGGAACAGGATATGGTATTGGCCAGGAAAAAGACCACGTCATTATCTTAGAAAGTGGACATGGCACAGGTCATAATAAAGAACATGGCTTTGGTTTCGGAATTGGACATGGCGCTGATCGAAATAAAGACCATGGGTTCGGGTTCGGAACTGGACATGGCACTGGTCAGGACAAAAACAAAGTGGTGGCTTCGGAACCGGGCATGGCACTGGTCAGGATAAATATCATGGCAGTGGCTTCGGAACAGGATATGGCATTAGTGAAGAAAAGACCATGACAGTAGCTTAGAAATTGGACATGGCACTGGTCAGAATAAAAATCATGGCAGTGGCTTCGGAACCGGACATGGCACTGGTCAGTACAAAAACATAGTGGTGGCTTCGGTACGGTACATGGCACTGGTCAGGATAAAACCATAGTGGTGGCTTCGGTACGGTACATGGCACTGGTCAGGATAAAAATCATGGCAGTGGCTTCGAACAGGATATGGCATTGGCCAGGAAAAGACCACGTCGGTATCTTAGAAAGTGGACATGGCACTGCTCAGGATAAATATCATGGCAGTGGCTTCGGAACGGTACATGGCACTGGTCAGGATAAAAATCATGGCAGTGGCTTCGGAACCGGACATGGCACTGTTCAGGACAAAAACAAAGTGGTGGCTTCGGAACAGGATATGGTATTAGTGAAGAAAAGACCATGACAGTGGCTTAGAAATTGGACATAGCAATGATCATAATAAAGAACATGGTTATGGTTTCGGATATGGACATGGCACTGATCAAAATAAAGATCATGGCTTCGGGTTCGAACTGGACATGGCACTGCTCAGGATAAATATCATGGCGGTGGCTTCGGAACCGGGCATGGCACTGGTCAGGACAAAAACAAAGTGGTGGCTTCGGTACGGTACATGGCACTGGTCAGGATAAAACCATAGTGGTGGCTTCGGAACGGTACATGGCATTGGCCAGGAAAAGACCACGTCAGTATCTTAGAAAGTGGACATGGCACTGATCAAAATAAGATCATGGCTTCGGGTTCGGAACTGGATATGGCACTGGTCAGGATAAAAATCATGGCAGTGGCTTCGGAACAGGATATGGTATTAGTGAAGAAAAGACCATGACGGTAGCTTAGAAATTGGACATAGCAATGATCATAATAAAGAACATGGTTATGGTTTCGGATATGGACATGGCACTGATCAAAATAAAGATCATGGCTTCGGGTTCGGAACTGGACATGGCACTGGTCAGGACAAAAACAAAGTGGTGGCTTCGGAACCGGACATGGCACTGATCAAAATAAGATCATGGCTTCGGGTTCGAACTGGACATGGCACTGGTCAGGATAAAACCATAGTGGTGGCTTCGGAACAGGATATGGCATTGGCCAGGAAAAGACCACGTCGGTATCTTAGAAAGTGGACATGGCACTGGTCAGAATAAAAATCATGGCAGTGGCTTCGGAACCGGACATGGCACTGGTCAGGATAAAACCATAGTGGTGGCTTCGGAACAGGATATGGTATTAGTGAAGAAAAAGACCATGACAGTAGCTTAGAAATTGGACATAGCAATGATCATAATAAAGAACATGGTTTTGGTTTCGGATATGGACATGGCACTGATCAAAGTAAAGATCATGGCTTCGGGTTCGGAACTGGATATGGCACTGGTCAGGACAAAAAACAAAGTGGTGGCTTCGGAACCGGACATGGCACTGCTCAGGATAAATATCATGGCAGTGGCTTCGGAACAGGATATGGTATTGGCCAGGAAAAAGACCACGTCATTATCTTAGAAAGTGGACATGGCACTGGTCAGACAAAACAAAGTGGTGGCTTCGGAACCGGACATGGCACTGATCAAAATAAAGACCATGGCTTTGGGTTCGGAACCGGACATGGCACTGATCAAAATAAAGATCATGGCTTCGGGTTCGGAACCGGACATGGCACTGATCAGGACAAAAACATAACGGTGGCTTCGGTACGGTACATGGCACTGGTCAGGATAAAACCATAGTGGTGGCTTCGGTACAGGATATGGCATTGGTCAGGAAAAGACCATGACAGTATCTTAGAAAGTGGACATGGTACTGGTCAAAATAAAGAACATGGTTTTGGTTTCGGATATGGACATGGCACTGATCAAAATAAAGACCATGGCTTTGGGTTCGGAACCGGACATGGCACTGATCAGGACAAAAACATAACGGTGGCTTCGGTACGGTACATGGCACTGGTCAGGATAAAAATCATGGCAGTGGCTTCGGAACCGGGCATGGCACTGGTCAGGATAAAACCATAGTGGTGGCTTCGGTACAGGATATGGCATTGGTCAGGAAAAGACCATGACAGTATCTTAGAAAGTGGACATGGTACTGGTCAAAATAAAGAACATGGTTTTGGTTTCGGATATGGACATGGCACTGATCAAAATAAAGACCATGGCTTTGGGTTCGGAACCGGACATGGCACTGATCAGGACAAAAAACATAACGGTGGCTTCGGTACGGTACATGGCACTGGTCAGGATAAAAATCATGGCAGTGGCTTCGGAACCGGACATGGCACTGTTCAGGACAAAAACAAAGTGGTGGCTTCGGAACAGGATATGGCATTGGTCAGGAAAAAGACCATGACAGTATCTTAGAAAGTGGACATGGTACTGGTCAAAATAAAGAACATGGTTTTGGTTTCGGAATTGGACATGGCACTGATCAAAATAAAGATCATGGCTTCGGGTTCGGAACTGGATATGGCACTGGTCAGGACAAAAAACAAAGTGGTGGCTTCGGAACCGGACATGGCACTGCTCAGGATAAATATCATGGCAGTGGCTTCGGAACAGGATATGGTATTGGCCAGGAAAAAGACCACGTCATTATCTTAGAAAGTGGACATGGCACAGGTCATAACAAAGAACATGGTTTTGGTTTCGGAATTGGACATGGCACTGATCAAAATAAAGACCATGGCTTCGGGTTCGGAACCGGACATGGCACTGTTCAGGACAAAAAACATAACGGTGGCTTCGGTACGGTACATGGCACTGGTCAGGATAAAAACCATAGTGGTGGCTTCGGTACAGGATATGGCATTGGTCAGGAAAAAGACCATGACAGTATCTTAGAAAGTGGACATGGTACTGGTCAAAATAAAGAACATGGTTTTGGTTTCGGAATTGGACATGGCACTGATCAAAATAAAGATCATGGCTTCGGGTTTGGAACTGGACATGGCACTGATCAAAATAAAGATCATGGCTTCAGGTTCGGAACTGGACATGGCACTGATCAGGACAAAAACAAAGTGGTGGCTTCGGAACGGTACATGGCACTGCTCAGGATAAATATCATGGCAGTGGCTTCGGAACAGGATATGGCATTGGTCAGGAAAAAGACCACGTCAGTATCTTAGAAAGTGGACATGGCACAGGTCATTACAAAGACCATGGCTTCGGGTTCGGAACCGGGCATGGCACTGGTCAGGATAAATATCATGGCAGTGGCTTCGGAACAGGACATGGCATTAGTGAAGAAAAAGACCATGACAGTAGCTTAGAAATTGGACATGGCACTGATCATAATAAAGAAAATGGCTTCGGGTTCGGAACTGGACATGGCACTGGTCAGTACAAAAAACATAGCGGTGGCTTCGGTACGGTACATGGCATTGGCCAGGAAAAAGACCACGTCAGTATCTTAGAAAGTGGACATGGCACTGGTCAGGATAAAAATCATGGCAGTGGCTTCGGAACAGGATATGGTATTAGTGAAGAAAAAGACCATGACAGTAGCTTAGAAATTGGACATAGCAATGATCATAATAAAGAACATGGTTATGGTTTCGGATATGGACATGGCACTGATCAAAATAAAGATCATGGCTTCGGGTTCGGAACTGGACATGGCACTGGTCAGGACAAAAAACAAAGTGGTGGCTTCGGTACGGTACATGGCACTGGTCAGGATAAAAACCATAGTGGTGGCTTCGGAACGGTACATGGCATTGGCCAGGAAAAAGACCACGTCAGTATCTTAGAAAGTGGACATGGCACTGGTCAGGATAAAAATCATGGCAGTGGCTTCGGAACAGGATATGGTATTAGTGAAGAAAAAGACCATGACAGTAGCTTAGAAATTGGACATAGCAATGATCATAATAAAGAACATGGTTATGGTTTCGGATATGGACATGGCACTGATCAAAATAAAGATCATGGCTTCGGGTTCGGAACTGGATATGGCACTGGTCAGGACAAAAAACAAAGTGGTGGCTTCGGAACAGGATATGGCATTGGTCAGGAAAAGACCACGTCATTATCTTAGAAGTGGACATGGCACTGCTCAGGATAAATATCATGGCAGTGGCTTCGGAACCGGACATGGCACTGGTCAAAATAAAGAACATGGCTTCGGGTTCGGAACCGGATATGGCACTGGTCAGGAAAAGACCACGTCATTATCTTAGAAAGTGGACATGGCACAGGTCATAACAAACAACATGGTTTTGGTTTCGGAATTGGACATGGCACTGATCAAAATAAAGATCATGGCTTCGGGTTCGGAACCGGATATGGCACTGGTCAGGACAAAAAACAAAGTGGTGGCTTCGGAACCGGACATGGCACTGGTCAGGACAAAAACAAAGTGGTGGCTTCGGAACCGGACATGGCACTGCTCAGGATAAATACCATGGCAGTGGCTTCGGAACAGGATATGGTATTGGCCAGGAAAAAGACCACGTCATTATCTTAGAAAGTGGACATGGCACAGGTCATAATAAAGAACATGGCTTCGGATTCGGAATTGGACATGGCACTGGTCAGGCCAATAAACAAAGCGGTGGCTTCGTTACGGTACATGGCACTGGTCAAGATAAAAACCTTAGTGGTGGCTTCGGAACAGGATATGGCATTGGCCAGGAAAAAGACCACGTCAGTATCTTAGAAAGTGGACATGGCACTGGTCAGGATAAAAATCATGGCAGTGGCTTCGGAACAGGATATGGTATTAGTGAAGAAAAAGACCATGACAGTAGCTTAGAAATTGGACATAGCAATGATCATAATAAAGAACATGGTTTTGGTTTCGGATATGGACATGGCACTGATCAAAATAAAGATCATGGGTTCGGGTTCGGAACTGGACATGGCACTGGTCAGGACAAAAAACAAAGTGGTGGCTTCGGTACGGTACATGGCACTGGTCAGGATAAAAACCATAGTGGTGGCTTCGAAACAGGATATGGCATTAGCCAGGAAAAAGACCACGTCAGTATCTTGGAAAGTGGACATGGCACTAGTCAGGATAAAAATCATAGTGGTGGCTTCGGAACAGGATATAGCATTGGTCAGGAAAAAGACCATGACAGTATCTTAGAAAGTGGACATGGCACTGGTCAAAATAAAGAACATGGTTTTGGTTTCGGAATTGGACATGGCACTGATCAAAGTAAAGATCATGGCTTCGGGTTCGGAACTGGACATGGCACTGATCAAAGTAAAGATCATGGCTTCGGGTTCGGAACTGGATATGGCACTGGTCAGGACAAAAACAAAGTGGTGGCTTCGGAACCGGACATGGCACTGATCAAAATAAAGATCATGGCAGTGGCTTCGGAACCGGACATGGCACTGCTCAGGATAAATATCATGGCAGTGGCTTCGGAACAGGATATGGTATTGGCCAGGAAAAAGACCACGTCATTATCTTAGGAAGTGGACATGGCACAGGTCATAATAAAGAACATGGCTTCGGGTTCGGAACTGGACATGGCACTGGTCAGGCCAATAAACAAAGCGGTGGCTTCGGTACAGGATATGGCATTGGTCAGGAAAAAGACCATGACAGTATCTTAGAAAGTGGACATGGCACTGGTCAGGATAAAAATCATAGTGGTGGCTTCGGTACAGGATATGGCATTGGTCAGGAAAAAGACCATGACAGTATCTTAGAAAGTGGACATGGCACTGGTCAGGATAAAAATCATAATGGTGGCTTCGGTACAGGATATGGCATTGGCCAGGAAAAAGACCACGTCAGTATCTTAGAAAGTGGACATGTCACTGGTCAGGATAAAAATCATAGTGGTGGCTTCGGTACAGGATATGGCATTGGTCAGGAAAAAGACCATGACAGT
This sequence comes from Bhutanitis thaidina, assembly GCA_029286595.1. Lineage (NCBI taxonomy): Eukaryota > Metazoa > Arthropoda > Insecta > Lepidoptera > Papilionidae > Bhutanitis > Bhutanitis thaidina. The sequence goes on from JAGSMS010000013.1 coordinate 3,342,314, forward strand.
ATCTTAGAAAGTGGACATGGCACTGGTCAAAATAAAGAACATGGTTTTGGTTTCGGAACTGGACATGGCACTGGTCAAAATAAAGAACATGGTTTTGGTTTCGGAACTGGACATGGCACTGATCAAAATAAAGATCATGGCTTCGGTTTCGGTATTGGACATGTCATTGGTCAGGACCAAAAACATAATAGTGCATTTGTAAATAGAAATAGTGCCAATCAGAACAAAAGTCAAGGCAAAGCGTTAGTTCCTGAACATGGCGCTGATGAGGATAAATATCAAGGTACTAACTTCAGCGCTGGAAATGGCACTGGTCAGGAAAAGTACCATAGCACCGGCTTTGAAATATTACAAGGCATCAACCAGAATAAAGAAAATAGTAGTAGCTTAGGAACTGGACTTAGCGTTGGACAGGAAAAATTTAATGGCAAAGACATTGGAGCTATAGATGACGCCGTACGTGATAAAGATAGTGACAGTGCTATCGAAAATGAACATGGTAGTGGTCGCGAAAAAAATCAAAGCAGTGGCTTTAAAACAGAACATGGAGATGGTACTAGCCACGATGGTCAAGAGTTTAGTTTTGTAACGGGGCATGGCACTGGTCAGGATAATGTTGAAGGCCTTGAAGACAGCTAATTCAAAAGAGGACACGAATTTGGCCACGGCGATGATCATCACTCTTAGATATAGGAATTAATACCAGCACTGGTTTCGTTGAATCGTATTACTTTTATATGTTAATCAATTCATAAGATTGCCTTTCCTTCGTTTTATTTTTCTTATTAAATTATTATGACAATAATTTGGACGCCCTATTCGACGATAGTTTTATTTGTCTACTCTACAATTATCAACAAAAATCGTGCAGCGAATAAATTTTCACCCGCATTATTTGCGTAATTTGCATTTAAGGAATAATTATTTGTCTAAATGTACAAAAGCAATTCGGACAAATCTTTCATTAATACGTACGTCGGAATTCGATAGACGCGTGCCCTTCCAGCATGTAACATTTAAAAATTTATTTATAAACATTAGCGCACATAAGAGAGAAAAGAGATATTTTTTTTTTACTTTACTACGTAAGTGATGTTCTATATAGATAGTGAGGGAAACCGTGCAAGTGGTATATCAAACAAGCGGCCGACCGGCCGACACCTATTATTTTACCGAGATATTTAATACGAGTAGATTTTCGTAACCTTTAAAAAATTTCGGATGTGTGGCGAAAGCGTTCTCGTGGCTTTGCCAATACGCGGTGAAAGTGGAGTGGGGTTTTAGTCGGTTCAAGCCCGACATACACGTCCTTGACCCCACCTTGTATTCATTGCATGCGTTTAGTATTTCCCCGTGTATACAAAAAGTCAGCGGCTATCTGAAACGGATAGGTACGACACAAGTTATTTACCTTACTTTAACACTGCATATAGTTCACTGCTAGACATAAGACTTTCCCATAATCGCCACCCATGGCAAGCGGATTGGCAATTGCAGTATCAGGCAACTTACACCTTAAACCCTGCTGCCCCTTCATTTTGGTCAGGCCATCTGTCGGTAGCCATTGCGATTTTCAGACAAGACGACACCCAGGGGAAGAAAGGGGGTAACACGGTCATATGCCGATACGACAGGGAAACTAATACTATACATATCACAAGTTATTTAATGTAGATAATATTATTTATCCGAATTAATAAAAAAGGATTCCTTTCGATAAACTGGCTCCATATTTTAACATAACTGAATTAACGTGTCAATTTCGGAGACGAGGCTCACCGCCCGTCGTGTTCAAAACTGGAGGGGAGGCTAAAGGTTTGCAAAACCCTTTCACTTTTACTAAAGAATCGTTCCAAATGGTGATCCGTATAATCTCCGCCTATCGCCATGGTGATGAGTAAGGCACAGGATACAACCACGGCACTGGATTTGGTTCCATTTCTCCTACCGTAAAAATGCTTAGAAGAGTTTTTAGTCGCACAGACATAAGAATAAGAAAAGAGTTTAACCCTAACACTAAAACAAAGTTTCAGATATTATGCCCCTAATATATAAAGTTAGATAACGCCCTTAATTTTCATGCAGAAATTCTAAATATTTACGAGATAATAAAAGGCGTCAGAGAAAAATTAAAAAATGTGTAGTCAAAATAATTGATAAGAAAATAAAAAAGTTTCTTTATATACATGCAGTATATCCATACTCCATCTCACTTAGTTATCACTGATAACATACCTTCTTCCTTTAACAGCGCTTACAAATTCACTGTTGAACATCAGCCTCTCCATGAAAGCACCAACAAAAGCTGACTTCCCATGTATCGAAGACTGACCCTTACTACCAGTCACCACGGTGGGCTGGCGGGTTGGTGAGCATGATACCGGTACCCCCGCACCAGAGATGCTGCTCGCTTGAGGTTCACTGTAATAAAATACCTTAAAGAAGGTTTATCTCCCTCAGGTAGACTGATTTATACAGGCGGTATTTTAATGCCTGGGCATTAAGTAGCGCCTGTATAAACCACATGGTATATGAAGTTTAGTAAGAGCAATAATGATCCCTGGAATACCTTTGAATCTTCTTTTAAGTAGAATAACACTAATAGACAAAACGGTAATGTTGTTTTTTGCCACATCTGTGAGTCACCCGCTTAATGTGCATTAGTGTTCGAATAGAATTGATGCACGACAACACATTAAAGAAACCACAACCTTGATACTTGACATTGAAATAATAAATATTCAACATTTAGTATTTTTGTATAATTGCGACCAATACCATATGTATATAATAAATGTTCGTGTTCGATAGAATACCGGTTGTATCTAAAGTGATAAGAATGACGTTAAAATAAATAATAGAATTATATGTGTAGACTGTACCTACTCTGTTAGAATTGCCAAAAATCTAAATGTTGAACCCTTTTCCCTCGACATGCCATCTGCCCAACCTTCATCTTAGATGGATGATGTTGTCTATGCCAAAAGAGAACACTTACTTTCAGGTAATCTGAGTCACTCTTTACCCTGAAACGTTAACTAATTGCTGTTTGGTAGCGGCTCACATCTTTCTGCTACCGCACACCCTCGCTTTTTTAAATGATGTATCGTTGACGGTCAGACAAGAGATTCTATAAGGGTTATAATTTTTTGATAATGAAAACAAAAACTGAAAAGTACATTAAAATACAAAACGTAACAATCATTATGACAGCAATAATTGTTTTCTAATGGACGTTCGTCGTTATTACTAATATCATTCAATTCGTATGCAAAAGTTAATATGATCAAGTTGCTTCCTTGTTTACGACGTCTAAAACTAATTCGTCTTCTTTACTTTCGAGAAAAATGATTTTTTTAACTGATAACGCTATCTTTAAATTTTAGCATTTATTTCATAAAAGTAATGTATTCGATTCTTAATCATATATTTTGTAGGATGATGTCTAGTCGATTCCATAAAAGCGATATGACGTAACTATGCGGTTTATGAATCTGCCGAAGGCAGCTATTAAAAGCTTTCCATTACCAGTCTGAAGGATTTTGGTTCTGCAAAGTTGGTTAGATTTTCCGCCATCAATTGGTTACCAGAGTCAGCCGGGAGATCAGGGTGCAAGTGAAACGGACATGGACACAAACAGGTGGTATATTTCGTTTTACACCTTTGAACGGTTAAACAGACTTACATGATCTCGCTCTATAGCTGCTTGTAGAATTCAGAGTTAAATAATCTTTCACAACTGTATATCCAATACTTGGCAGGACAGTGACTTTTAGTTATTTTCGTTTGAACCCAGTTCTCACCTGAGTGTATTTGAAACAACATGACAGATGATGCATCTATCGCTGTTTTAATGTTCTGGCGAAAGGTACTAGACGTACATAAGTTTCGAAAGCCTCACCGGTACGAGCCCTCTACCAATTTGTATGTTATTACATAAATAAATTTGTACAGCAATTAAACGTGACAAAATTCGTAAATGTTGGTTTCATTTCAAATGTGCAAATCATAGAGTTTAAAGGTAAAAAACTGGATGCAAGTTTATGTCACCTATTTTCTTAAATAATTTATTTAAACAAATATGTCTTCCAAATGATGTTAGTGTTACAACTTTAAATGCTCAAATAAGCGCTAATATTCTCGGTGAACATGCATAGAGGAGGCTATTGAGTAGTTGTTAACACGAGTAAAACATTAATGATTTTCAGTATTTATGGTTTCTCATTGGAATTGGACTTTTATGTTTAAAAACTTTTTTTTAAGTACAAGAACTTAATGTACTTACTAATATGCTTGTGCGACTAAACCATATTTTAGCACCTGTAGGAACCACCAATGTAGGAATCTTTGCTTCTTCAGCAATAAAACATACTGTGACACGACGACCTGCTTAAACAATTTTTTCAACATTTTAACCATTTCTTCGGTCACGACTATCGAAGGCCTTCCCGAACGAGGATCTCCTTTGGTGGTAAGTTCCATGTTTAATTTCGAAGCACTATACAATATAAGGGAGCATGTAGGTATACATTATTATCCCGTAAATGCATATAGTCTTCGTCAGTCACTTTAGTGGCAGTAAGCTAATAACGGTGATTTTTTATGATATTGGCATTTAATATGTTGTAATAGTGTATATGATGTCGCTTAGTTATTTTTTCTTTTTCGCCAATACCTTCCTACAACGAACTGCAAACATGTGACTTAATTTTTTTTTTAAATAAAAGATAGTTCTTATTAGGTATGTTACACATATTTCAGCTTCACCGGCCAGTATTTCCTTTTTTAAATTTCGTAGAGTATGTGCCGCGTTCTCTCTTTTGTGTAACAACGCATCTCGTACACAGAAGCATTGTCACCGCCGAGGACTAATATGCATTGCCTCAAAGCCTGTAATTAACCTGGGATCTTTTTACTCGAAATACAACACATGTAGAAAGTGACCACCACGTGGCCTAGTGGTTAACACATCTGACTACTGCGCCACGGGTCCTGGGTTCGAATCGGAAGCCGGATCCAATATTTGTGGAACCCTCAAATTATTCGTTTTGCGGTCTCGTTGTATGGTGTTGCATCCTGTGTCACTAATCTTATCGTATAAGCGTTACATAGGATAAGAAAAAGACGAGCGAGTGTCTGAGTATTTGCGCAAACACTGGTGCCACTGTAATCACTCCTATCAATAGTATTCTGGTGGTCGAAATCGCCCAAGAGACTATCACAACAGAGGAGTAACTGACCATCGAATCCTAGGTAGAAAAGGACTCCTACCACCTATTCAAAGACTTCTTAAATCCTTAATTTCTCAGAGATACTTAATTCTTCACGGTATTAACCTTCACAAATTTTAGAATGAAAACTTTGATGGCACTGTCATTTCGCACCAATGTCATTCAAATATAAATAAAATCAAAGCGAGCGTCCTGGCTCTGAGCTATCACGACTAAATGGCCTTCGCCTAATCGCATCGAATTGTTATATATGTTATTTTATTGAAGACTACTATTATTTTATACGCAGTGTCGGTAATAAACATGCGCTCAGTGCACCGATGTGACTGGACGCCGAGGCGGGTGCGTTGTCAGAGGGCGGGCGGCCCTGATGGGCGCTGATGGGCTGCGGATGTGTGCGAAGACATTCCCATGGCCCGTAATGCGGTGAAAGTGTAAAAGGGTGGAGTTTTAGTCATGCGAGGCCGACATAATGCATGCGTAATTATCCCTGAGGACTAAGATTTTGTTTTTTTTATGGAAAAGACGGCAAACGAGCAAGCGGTTCATCTGATGGTAAGTGATTACCGTCGCCCACATACATCTGCAACACCATAAATGCTGCAGGTGCGTTGCCGGTCTTTAAGGATATTTGGACAGTGGGTGGAGAGGAGTGGGCCTCCGGTTATCTCACTCACCGAACGAAACGCAGAAATACAAGATGCCTCTACTTCACGGCGGTGTTCTGCGAGGCCGTGGTATCAATCCGGTCGAGCCGGCCCATTCGAGCAGCAGCTAAAGTCGCCGCTTGGCTCTACCATGCTTGAGATGAGTTAGGTAGACCCAACTTTTCACTTTTTCTATATTTCGTATGGTGAGTGACGCTTCGGTCACTCACCATACGCATACGCATTGTACAGTTATTTTACGCTGATATTCAGGGGCTCACTTTAGATTAATAGAGTGCGAGTGACCTGGGTTCGATCCGCAGTGCCGGCACCATTGAAGTTATTAATAGCATTAAGCGCTATATTTACCACGTTCCTGGCGCTGAAGGAAAACATCGTGAGGAAACCGGCATGTCCGAGAAACAATAAAAAAATATTATTTCGAATGATATGTGAAGCAGGCTTGCCACCCCGCAATAAAGCAGCGTGGTGGGCCCTCCCGGCGCCAAAGAGAGGGTCTTTTGGTCAGGTATCTGAGAAGGTGGTCTAGCCTCAGTAGTGGGCACTTACTGGGTGCTACTTTTATTATATTAGTTCTTGCCCGGACAAGCCAACCTATTTCAGGCTCTATCACATATGAAACTAAAAATATACGACGGTTCTTTACATCTAATTGCTAAGTTTTTTTTTGTGTTACATCAGTAGCTTTCGATTAAATATTCAAATGTATTCCTATATATTATTAACAAACAGCAATATTATAATAAATATGATAATCTCGTGACCAAACAAGGCAAAACGAAAATGCTTATAATTATGACTCACTCTTCTATGAACTATACGAAACGCTTAAGATGTTTTTCCGGCAAACCAAAGTGATGGACTATTATTAACTATTGATTTGATAACAGTACTTTTGATTTTAATAGGGAAGACGTCTTTATGTTGCAATAATACGTAATAGCAGATGACGTCGAAAATGTAAATGATGGACTACAAAAACACAGGAAAAATAAGCCTTACTAGTAAAAGAATCTATTGAAATTTGGTAAAAAAAAGTTAGTCGCTATCATCGTCGCCAATACATTATGATAAAGGGATATGCGCGCAATGTTTGAATGCCGACAACGGAATTACCATATCAAATCTCCCAGACCCAAGCCACACAGTTTCGTAAGACAAGCCTTTAAGTAGTAAGTAAGAGGTTGCCTACTAAGCATGGCAGTTACGGGAAATCCTATGTCCTAAATAGGCCTATGTCCAGGTGTGGACTTTTTAGTGAATGTTGATGCCACCCCTCCCACCCAATGGCAGTTAAGAGCTCCGTTATCATATCTCTTAACGCGAAGAACACCCATTTGTGGAGATTTGGACTATCACAAGCTAATGATGGTGAATGCTCTGTTGCCTTATTTTGATAACGATGCTTTTTTTTAATGAGAGGGAGTTACCTATAGAGGAACATGATGATGTCCTCCTGGCCGATATCGACCAAGGCGACAACTTCCGAATACTATCGGTTGCGGTCACCTGCGCTGGATATATTATAGTGCCGTAAATGTACGCACAAACACAGAGGCACTCACTCCTACTTGCCTTCCCATATCCAATATAACGCTTATCCTGTAAGGTGAGGTGAAGGTACAGATGCTGTGTGAGAGAGACGGGACGAACACAACATAGCCAGAACCGAAAACCATTTGTTTTAGATTTAGCACAAACGATAAGATAATCATTTAAAAATGCGCAATTATTGACAACTGCAACACGAACCTAGTATATAACGTATAGTAACGGTATCCTTTATTTAGCAGCATGGTACGCTTGAGGCTTAATAATTTTTCAAATAAAATTATTACATCATTTTGATATATAATTTGAAATTATATAAAATTTTGCATACGTTAAGATTAGCTTAGAGTACGACACAATACACCATAACACCCATTGTATACACCGAGTGTCTGTGTCTGAAAACAAGTGCGTCTCTGATTGTGATATTTATTGTTATGCGTGACTCTAATCAGAGTCGCATCAGCGCCTTTTTCGACGGAAATGATCTATGGTAAACTTCTAGCTCTTGGATTTTTTGTGTACAGCCGTGAAGCTATACACTTAATTTGCGTTTCCGTTATATTTTTTAATTACAATGTAAGCAGCTATAGCGACAGAACGGTGCCTATCTACGGCGACCGTGCATTAACTGACAGTACAGACAAGACACTGCGTGTGAAAAGCGCGGACTCTAGTTCAGTACATTTACAAACTGATACCATCCGTATACAAAAAAAACAGTTTGAGTGTGTACAGTATAGAAATGAATGTCTGACATTTGTGTCGCAATTTCATCAATAAACTTACCTTCACATTTTAATAGTAACATATTTCATAAACTTTACTTATAGCCTTTACTTAGCCTCAATAGAAGAGTGGTTAGGGGATTTATGCTTTGGAATCAGGAGTCCTGAGTTCGATCCCTTGTGCAGAGGGCACGTACCAATAGGTTTTACGAATTTTATGTACGATTGTTGGCTTGAACACAAAGAGTGATCTTGTGAAACAAGATCTGTGAAATTGTTCCAAAGAAGCTCTGATGAAAACCTCTGACCATCCCTTATTTTTTTTTAACTAATATATTACGTAATATCTGCGTCAACACTTCAATTAACAGTGACTAAAACCTTTACGCATGGCAGTACATCGCTTAAAACACAAACCATAAATGTTAATCAGAAACTATTAAAGTTCTTGACGTTTTCAAGGATAACATGTGGTCGTTACACGTTGGAAAATCTAATACCCCGCAAATACAGATCTTACAAATTACACACTATCATTAATATACCTCGTCACTGCATAGGCGTTGCAGTCCGTCACCGATCTGGATATTTTACGTCCGGGCATTTTTAAGATGTCCGGGGTGTCTTTACAGAAGTCTCCTTTGTGAATATAAGATCTTTTCATTCTTCAAATGTTAACCTCACCTGTATGCTATACACCCTGCAATCTAACAAACGAGTTTCCTTTGAACGACTTATGGCGTTAAATACGCTCAAACATCTTCATCAATCATATCATCCTTTTCATTGTATTTCTTTTTTTTATAGGAAACGGGGGGAAACGAGCAAGTGGCTCGACAGATGACAAGTAATTACCGACGCCCATTTATATCTGCAAACCAGAGGAGCTACAGATGCGTTGCGGCCTTCGAGGATATTTGGGAACGGGGAAAGGGGTAGGTTCTCCGGTTACATCACTTACCGAACGAAGCGCAGCAGCACAACATGCTTCTACTTCACGTCGGTGGTCTGCGAGGTTGTGGCACTCCCCGGTTGAGTTGGTGCAATCGTGCAGCAGATTTTACTGCGCAAGTTTTTTTTTTTACATTGTGAAAGATTTTAAGTGTACCCGCCCTCGCGTGTGCAAGGACTGGTTATGTCGACTTAAACCCGTGTTGGCTGCACCAAGCCCTGCCACCTCGGGCCAGCCCACTGTGGCAGGCATTTAGGTTCATCTTCGCTACCCTGGAATCCGTTGAAGAAGGTCATCAACCCGCCTGCCCCGCGTAGTGCTATAGGCAATTTTATCATGAAAAGCATACCCTCCACCAATACTGGTGCCTTATTGAAGGGTTTAACTCCAGCAGTTTATTAGTATTTACAAATAAAATGCAAGCAATAAATACTCGTACATGTTATACGTCTTTGTCGTCTTTGCTGGGTTCTAATTGTCTTCGTTTAGCAGCTCTGAAAAGTAAATAGGTGACAGTTATGGACCTTGTGATTTGTCCAAACAAAAGTTGCCATAGCGGCAATCGTATATCGACTCTACGGTACTTTGTTCGAGAAAAGTGGGCCATTTCGCACACTGACAATATAAATATCAAATGCAAGTTCAAGGAGAGTTCACTGTAACGTAGTACTACATGCAACAACCACATCCGTGATTCACAAGTGTTAATAATTAGTCTTAATTCGTGCAAGTAATGGAGGCCATTAGACTCTTCCTGCTTAAGGTACTGTTATTTTAGTTACTATGAAATAATATTCAAATGTAAGAAACAATAGACAACAATTTTAACAAACCTGCGCACTGTGCGGTTACTAATAACTACCTGGAGAGCATTCTCATTTCCGCGTGGCTGCATAGTTTTTACGTGCATCGATGCGCATGCGCTCCGATGTTCCGTAAACGTACATAAAAAATTTAATAAGATAATATTTAACAGCTTAAAACGACGGACGTTTCCGAGCTGTTGTGTAAAGATATATAATTTTTTCCATAAATTTTAAAGATGCTTGCCACCCGTTTTATCTCCCATAATGGCGAAAAAGGAGTTACGAGAGCATGTTTATCTACGCTTTGTCGTGCCTAATGGAAATTTATAATTTTACCTGCCCCTATCTATGCCAGGTATTACTGCTTATAATACATATTTACTAGAGCCATATCCACTATGCGACATACAATTTCAGAAACTATCAGTTCGACAACGTTCTACTATAAAATCATACCGTGTTATTTTTCACATCTAAGACATGGTTTCGTTTATCCAATACATGGTTACCAATAAATTAAACCATGTCTTATATGTAAAATGTATGGTAGCATGGTTTTCGAGTTGAATATTTTATGGCATTTCGTATCACCGCCATACATGGCTATTGCATGACCACTGCAACATTGACCTTAACAATAGATTGCCTAAATAACACGGTCCTGAGATACTTGGCCTGAGGAATCCACTGTCACGAACTGCCACGAGTGCAATCTGCAAGCTCTCTGGGCTGTGTCGGTAATATTAGATTATGTACAAATAAGACAGAATGAGGTAATCTATGATGTACAATAATTGATATGCAATGTCCATGCATAAACACTTAAAAACCATAATTACCTATTACAAATAACGTTGCGTACAACAAACTTAGCATAATTTATCGGTTCTGAGATTCTGGAATTCCCTGCGAAATACGTTTGAAAATTAAATACTCAATCGGGTGGCTCATATCGTAATTGATACTAGACACTAGTCTATGTATAATTTATTTATAAAGCATTTTCTGTCCTTACATGACTCGCTAAAGTTATCGTGTAAACGTAAGAATGTATGAGTCATACGTATGTAACGACTAAAGGGCACGGAATTGTAATTATTCTCATATTTGAGCATCAGCATTGAAATAGTGTGTCGATTAAATGAACTCAAACTTCCGTAATTCGAGTGGTAAAGGTATTTTGATTGCAGGCTCCAAGTGCCGGTTCAACATTATGCTAGTATTATAGATTCTTTTCTTTTTCGTTATCAAATTCGTTACAATTTTTTTACTCATAACGGATCCCTTATGGCATCCATTCATAATCTGTCGGTCAACGACCTTTTTTTTCGTGTTAAATAAGTCTAAGCCACCTTTGTTCTGTAAAAAATTGAGGTTTCATATAAAACGAAAACTCGAATGTACGCCACTGATCTTGCACACGTGCAGGGTGGTTCTATTTGACTTAGAATCTCGACATTTTATATGGTAAAACGCCTTATTACATCTAAGCGTCTTTCTAATTATTGACCAGCTTAACGTGTTTGTGTAGTAAAGTAAAGTAGCAGCCTGTAAGTGTCCACTGCGTGGCAAGGGCCTCAAATGTCTGTGAGGACAGAACCATGAAATCTCAGGTCAGGGCACTTGTATTAATGTTATAGTCCGCGTGTGAACGGGATTCGAGTCCCAGCACCTGTACCACAAAAATCGTTAATTGTGGCACTCCCCGGTTGAGTTGGTGCAATCGTGCAGCAGATTTTACTGCGCAAGTTTTTTTACATTGTGAAAGATTTTAAGTGTACCCGCCCTCGCGTGTGCAAGGACTGGTTATGTCGACTTAAACCCGTGTTGGCTGCACCAAGCCCTGCCACCTCGGGCCAGCCCACTGTGGCAGGCATTTAGGTTCATCTTCGCTACCCTGGAATCCGTTGAAGAAGGTCATCAACCCGCCTGCCCCGCGTAGTGCTATAGGCAATTTTATCATGAAAAGCATACCCTCCACCAATACTGGTGCCTTATTGAAGGGTTTAACTCCAGCAGTTTATTAGTATTTACAAATAAAATGCAAGCAATAAATACTCGTACATGTTATACGTCTTTGTCGTCTTTGCTGGGTTCTAATTGTCTTCGTTTAGCAGCTCTGAAAAGTAAATAGGTGACAGTTATGGACCTTGTGATTTGTCCAAACAAAAGTTGCCATAGCGGCAATCGTATATCGACTCTACGGTACTTTGTTCGAGAAAAGTGGGCCATTTCGCACACTGACAATATAAATATCAAATGCAAGTTCAAGGAGAGTTCACTGTAACGTAGTACTACATGCAACAACCACATCCGTGATTCACAAGTGTTAATAATTAGTCTTAATTCGTGCAAGTAATGGAGGCCATTAGACTCTTCCTGCTTAAGGTACTGTTATTTTAGTTACTATGAAATAATATTCAAATGTAAGAAACAATAGACAACAATTTTAACAAACCTGCGCACTGTGCGGTTACTAATAACTACCTGGAGAGCATTCTCATTTCCGCGTGGCTGCATAGTTTTTACGTGCATCGATGCGCATGCGCTCCGATGTTCCGTAAACGTACATAAAAAATTTAATAAGATAATATTTAACAGCTTAAAACGACGGACGTTTCCGAGCTGTTGTGTAAAGATATATAATTTTTTCCATAAATTTTAAAGATGCTTGCCACCCGTTTTATCTCCCATAATGGCGAAAAAGGAGTTACGAGAGCATGTTTATCTACGCTTTGTCGTGCCTAATGGAAATTTATAATTTTACCTGCCCCTATCTATGCCAGGTATTACTGCTTATAATACATATTTACTAGAGCCATATCCACTATGCGACATACAATTTCAGAAACTATCAGTTCGACAACGTTCTACTATAAAATCATACCGTGTTATTTTTCACATCTAAGACATGGTTTCGTTTATCCAATACATGGTTACCAATAAATTAAACCATGTCTTATATGTAAAATGTATGGTAGCATGGTTTTCGAGTTGAATATTTTATGGCATTTCGTATCACCGCCATACATGGCTATTGCATGACCACTGCAACATTGACCTTAACAATAGATTGCCTAAATAACACGGTCCTGAGATACTTGGCCTGAGGAATCCACTGTCACGAACTGCCACGAGTGCAATCTGCAAGCTCTCTGGGCTGTGTCGGTAATATTAGATTATGTACAAATAAGACAGAATGAGGTAATCTATGATGTACAATAATTGATATGCAATGTCCATGCATAAACACTTAAAAACCATAATTACCTATTACAAATAACGTTGCGTACAACAAACTTAGCATAATTTATCGGTTCTGAGATTCTGGAATTCCCCTGCGAAATACGTTTGAAAATTAAATACTCAATCGGGTGGCTCATATCGTAATTGATACTAGACACTAGTCTATGTATAATTTATTTATAAAGCATTTTCTGTCCTTACATGACTCGCTAAAGTTATCGTGTAAACGTAAGAATGTATGAGTCATACGTATGTAACGACTAAAGGGCACGGAATTGTAATTATTCTCATATTTGAGCATCAGCATTGAAATAGTGTGTCGATTAAATGAACTCAAACTTCCGTAATTCGAGTGGTAAAGGTATTTTGATTGCAGGCTCCAAGTGCCGGTTCAACATTATGCTAGTATTATAGATTCTTTTCTTTTTCGTTATCAAATTCGTTACAATTTTTTTACTCATAACGGATCCCTTATGGCATCCATTCATAATCTGTCGGTCAACGACCTTTTTTTTCGTGTTAAATAAGTCTAAGCCACCTTTGTTCTGTAAAAAATTGAGGTTTCATATAAAACGAAAACTCGAATGGCCTTTGTACGCCACTGATCTTGCACACGTGCAGGGTGGTTCTATTTGACTTAGAATCTCGACATTTTATATGGTAAAACGCCTTATTACATCTAAGCGTCTTTCTAATTATTGACCAGCTTAACGTGTTTGTGTAGTAAAGTAAAGTAGCAGCCTGTAAGTGTCCACTGCGTGGCAAGGGCCTCAAATGTCTGTGAGGGACAGAACCATGAAATCTCAGGTCAGGGCACTTGTATTAATGTTATAGTCCGCGTGTGAACGGGATTCGAGTCCCGGCACCTGTACCACAAAAATCGTTAATTGTGATTCTGAATTACCCGTATTCGTTGTTGAAAGAAAACATCGTGAGGTAACCTGTAAAATACGTGGCACGTGCCAAAATGCTCAAAAAAAATTAAAGGAGGTCTTTTCCCGGCAGAGGAATATTTATAATATATTACACAAGTACTTCTAATGTGATTGTAATTATTATTATTTTATTTTTCAGATAATCCTGTCTACAATCGTCCTTAATATAGTCACAGTGACAAGTAAAAAAGAAAAAGCTTACAACAATCTTTTAACATCAGTAACAAACGATGTAAGCAGACAAAAAATTGATATTGACAAAAATTTAGATAAATTAAAACATCCAAGGATCACAAGAAATGTTTACGGAAACAACTGGTCTTCTCAGTCCTCGAGCCATGGAACATACAATAACTTACCACCATACCTCGTATACAATAGAAAATTAGGTTCATATTATCCTTATTATCCTAAACTGAACAATATTCGCAGAAATGCGATGAATAAAATGTCGAACCAAGGGCAGTGGAGTCGTTAATTGATTTGATTTTATTTAAAAATTGGGATAGAAATCGTTTGAATCCGTCAAGAAAATGTGTTTATGGGACACACCAAAATGGATGTAATATTTTTTTTAGATATGACCAGAATTACGAATACTTTTGTATTTGATGATGAATTTATATTTTTTATCGCTTTCTTAACTTTAATCGAACAAGATTTGGACTAATATTTTTTTAAGAAACAGAACATAAATCACATAAAGAACTTAACATTGTTTTTTATTACAAACTAGAAGAAGAAAAAAGCAAACTGACCAGTTCTACTCGATCCAGGGCCGTCACAGATCGGAAAGATTCTAAGTCAGACTGAGTGGAATAAAAACAACTACAAATTGTACATCGTTGGAGCAAATTCCAATACTACAATTTAGACTAACACACTGTGGACTCTGATTTATCTCCTGCAGAAGTGAAAAATGGGTTTAGGAAGGCAAATGAAGATCCATATTATATGTCTACACTTGATGGTTGACAAGCGTCCGTGCTCACTTGTGTTAACTTAGTTGTAATGTATGGGTCTCAGAGTTGAACTAGTGCGAAGATACTATAGAAGTGTTTAAAAATACGTTGTCATAGAGAAGTAAAAAATAAATAAATAAAAGAGTGCACTAGTATCACACATGAATTTATAGACATAAATAGCACATGCGTTGCGTATCCAGACCCAAAACAATTATCTGACGGCCATAAAAAATCTCGTTGAGACTATAAGATTCTGACAGGAGCCTTTGACATCCGGTACGTCATGAAAATTTAAGGAAAAAAACTCACTGTATCACTTTTATAATCAATGATGCGGCCTGACGTGATGTTTGTCAAAACTACGTAGCTAAGTAATACAGGTGTAGATGCATCGGCGAAAGCTGCTAATCTATAACCAAATCATAAGTTATACGTCTGATTGACGGAAAAGGTTTTTTTTTAAACTTTTGCCTCTCATCTGTCATCATCTGTCTCATCAACTGTTTGTTCATCACTCAAAAACTACTAGTTTTTTTGGCGGTTTTCAAAAACCACAAAATTTTAAATTTGACAGGACGATTTCTTGTAGACACCCGCTAAGAAAGGATTTTCTGAAAAAGTATTCCTAAAGGGATATTCAGAGATATTAAAATTACCATTTAGGTTAATAGTTTTAAAAGATAAAATGTACGTATTAGGGGTTTTTTGATAAACAACCATTACGGGTGTAGAAAAGAAGATGATTTCATCTTTTGTCTACCGTGGCAATAACGCCAAATCTCCCATTGGAGTCCTTAACCTATAAACAGGCTTATGATGAGTGTGATGATATTCCGTTCACACATTAAGTTCCGCTTCTTTATATCTAAGTCTTTTTTATGTAAGTTATAGTGTATGCGCGCATAGTAGGTACTTGGTGGTAATCAATCACCTAGATGCACTCTTCGAAGAATAATCAAGATTAGACATACAAGTGTTGCCACTGAATGATTAAGATGGAATAATTCCGGTTTCACAATACAAGAGCGCGGGACATCCACCGGTTTGAACAAATAGGTACTACATATCTTGCAGTTAACTTTGAAGTGGACATCAGGTTTGACAACTGAGTATCGTTACTTAAACCAATAACACTTTTCTGTATGAATCTTTCAAGTGCATATAGAGCGAGGACAATAATTTTGCAACAGCCTCTCTTTTTTAACTCTTTTTTACATTTAAGCGCTTACGTGCTTCTGTGACAACCCTAGTTCAAAATGTGTAATAACGCCAAATTTGAACCACATCATTACCATTCAGCTAAAAATGAATAAATAATTCGCAATAACCAAGCAATAAAAATGAAATATTTTTAAATTTGGACGTTGTACTCAGTTTTAAAAGATAACACAGCAAATTACCCACGAATCTATTGACAAAAATTATACCTTCAACCACAAATTAGCATTAGAAATATTATTAACAATTATTGCTGTAAATTACTTTACAGTTCTTGGCCGTTGAACCCGTTTACAAAATTATTTTATGATATAAAAGAAATAAATAATAAGCTCTCACGAGCGTATACTCAATACTCAGGGGTGGTCAGAGGTTTTAATTCTTTCAACAGACTTTTCACCAAAGCTTATTTGGAACAAAGTGCTGAGCCTATTGCCGTCTTGGAGTCCAAGGAATACAAATCGTACAAAAGTCATTGGTGCGTGACCTCTCATTGGGAATCTAACTCACGTCTCTTGATTCGTAGGCAAATCCCCTACGCACTCAGTAACCGTTAACGTTAACTCCTTCGAATGTGGTATTCGAAGGAGTTTGTCGTTTGTCACAGCACCTAGTATGTATGTAAAATATTGAAGCATTATTAAGCAATTGACAGCAATAGTCTTTCTATATGTAACTACACGGTAAGCAAAGACAAAATTCATCTAATCATAAGATTAGCATTCCGCAACACTTCACCGATTATGTTGGCAACTCCTTTACTGTTCAGGCTGCACTACTCTGGAATTCCTTGCCTGAAGACATTAGGAAAGTGTCCAGTAAGTTATTGTTCAAGAGACTGGTACGTGAACACCTCTTCAAGACATCCGTTCCCACTAAGTGGAATTGATATCATCGGTCATTGTAATTATAATAATATTTTGTATGCTGTATGTATGTGTATTTATATATATATATATATATATATATATATATATATATGTGTATTCATATTTGTTTATATGTATTTATTCCGTCTTTATGTAAATAATTGTATGTGTATTTTATATATTTATTTATGTATCTTTTTTTTTTTATTTAACAAATTTAATGTTTGGCACCCTTACTATATCTCTCCACGCCCCGGGTTGACTGGCAGAGAATGCCAAGAGGCATTAAGTCCGCCCTTTGTAATACTATGTTTAAAGGTATTTAAATAAAGTTTAAATAAATAAATAAAATCGCATTAATATTCCTTAAGTTCACTATTAATAAAATCTCGGTTCATTTCATAACCCTCAAATGTTACTGCGTGCAAATTGACACAAAAAAAAACCAAATGCATTCGCAAAATCCGACCATTCTAAGACCTTTCGTAAAATTCCTATAATGACATTGACTATATGCACTTCACTACAGCGCAATAAAACGATGTGATCAGTGCACTTAAAACCTTAAAATCTGAGAAAAGCCTTTTTGTTATCGTTTCATAATTATGATTATAATTAATGTTATGCCGATAAGATCGGACAGAATAAAATATATTAAGTATAATATATTTTAGTCCAGCAGTAGCTGGACGCTAATATCGAAGCAGATGTTTCTAGACTGATTTAGTAGGTTTTAATTTTTTTTAGTAACCTACTCTATCTGCAACTTTGCACTTGTATTTAACTTTTTTTTTGCCTAATGCATGTCAGTTACTCTTACAAAAACTATAATATTTTTTTTATTTATTACATATTGGAACTTTTTTTTATTCTTAATAGCACAACTTACTTTTGAATATCCTCTACATATTTACGCTGTGAATAGTTCAGTGGACATAGGCCTCTCTCATAGGGAGGATTTCTCCCCTCCCCACTATGCTTAAAGGCCGGCAACGCAGCTGGCAGTTACTCTGGTGTTGCAGATGTACGTGGGCGTCGATAATCACTTACTATCAGGTGAGCCGCTTGGCTCCTTTCCAATGAAAAAATAAAACTAAAAAGGGTATTAATAAAAGGAAGAGGTAGAAGAGGTTACGGTCGGATGCAATAATAAAGCATTACTAATGTACGTCAAGTCACCCCCGTATCCGACGACTAGGCCACATTTTGAGGATCGCGCATATGGTATGAGGCTACTAGAGTAAACGGGAAGTCCGTACGCCAGACAGCGACTCCATGCTACCAGGCCATCAGAGTGAAAAAAAGGCTACTGACATTACACGCACTCTTTAACTCTCTTGCCAATATATTAGGAGCCAGTAAGGTAAAAGGTCATCTTGACCTGCACTACGAGCACAACGAATGCAAGTGGCTCTAGCGGATACTGACTGAAATCCACAGTCTAGTGACGGAGAGCTACATCTCTGGTGCTAGGGTATACGCTCACAATGCCGCCCGTCCAGTGTGGTTAGAATTGGCCAATATTCTATGCGTGAAATTCCAGCATTTATTTGCGCTTTCATGGAGAGGTAGTGGAGAGCCGTGGTAGTCTAGTGGTCAGGCTTTAGTTTCATAGAGCGCGAGTGACCTGGGTTCGATTCCCAGTGTCAGCAGAACTAAAATTGTTAATAGAAATTTTAAGTGCTGTATTTACCACGTGTTCAGCGGTGAAGGAAAACATCGCGAGGAAACCTGCATGTCTAATAATAATAAATAAAAATATTTTAGAGCTTATGTGAATACGCACTGGAGCATCGTGGCAGGCCTTTCCCGGATCCAAAACCCTCTCAGATATTTGAGAAGGAGGCCCAGCAATGGGAACTGGCAGACTGCTACTATGTGGCGAGGCCTATGTTCACCTGTCGATGTACAGGCCGTTGAGAAAGAAGGACAAATTAGATAAATATTTTCTGGTAATTATTACTCATTCCACGGGTCACGGCAATGTATTTTTGGATTAGAAATTTAATTACTAACTATTATTTATTATTATAATAAATACGTTTAAAATCTTCATATATAGTTATGACGACATGTCTTCACATAAAAAAGTGGGCACATACAAAGGCCCCTTGACGCCAGCAAGTTTAGGAAACCCGAGGAGGAAAATGTAAATAAGCACCGCCTTCCAATTAATATGTTTTATTTTGAAGAAAAAAAGGACAACGGACCAGTTCTCACGTCATTTTGTGTATAAAATTATCATAACCGGCCACGAAACTCGCGTCCCGCGTAGCACACAGAAACTAGGAATGTTTACGTTGTTTTCAATTCCAAAACTTTGTTATTTTAAAGAAAAACAAATGTATTTTTTTTTTGTTAAATGAAAATTCGTAATCTTCAATTTCACATACACTACGTTTTAAACTAAACAACATTTTGTGGAATTGATATACTTTTTTGTAAAACTATCATCCATCAATCTAACCACCCCAAACATCTTAAATGGTTGCATTATTTTTTTTCAGTTTATAGTGATAAACTGCGAACAATACAAAGTTTAAGTTATAAATAAATAATTCGCCAAAAATAATAGTTAAGTATTAATTCAGTTGGCAGATTTTAAAACTTCCTGCAACACAGGAATTATTGAGAACAAGATTATTATTAAATATAAATCACAATGATCAGGACAGAATCGGTCTTCTTTTTCACTATATAAGACAGGAGAGTTAGCCCAAGGAGTATTCGTGGTTAAATAATCGAAAGAGATTAACGTACCTGTTGTAATAGATACAAAATGGCCAAGTTCTTGGTAAGATTTATATCATTAATATTGACCATAATACATAATTTTTTTTCGCATAGACATATACAAAACCCTTTTTTTTGCAGCTCGTCACTTTAGCTTTGGTCGCGATAGCAGTGGCTAAGCCAGGTGAGAAGTCCCTTCTTAACTATTTTTGGTTAATTTCTTTTTAAAATTAATTGTAATTAGCTCCTGGACCATATGCGCAATAAATTTAGAGATTACATAGACTTTCAGACATATATTTCACCAGAGCCTGTTTGGAACAAGTGCAAAATGGTTAGCCTTTCGCCTTGCATAAGAATACGCTGATACCACACGGTCTGCAGATTTTTCTCCTTCTCCTATCTTCCCGTAGGAATATGATGATCTCCCCAGATGACGGGATTACCATCTCAAAAAATACCAGACCGATGACGGGCAGCAGCGTCAAAGGTGATTTGAGGCGTGGTTTCTCGTAATACGATCACCAATTCACTTGCCGAGCGCGTCGATTGGAAAATCGGCTTTCTGTCATAAAAAAATATTTTTCAATGATATGTAGACGTTAGCAACAAACTTAACCTTACCTTAACAGTCCACTGCAGGGCATGGGTCTCTCTCATGTCAAGGATTTTCCATGATCGCACGCACGGCAAGCGGATTGACGACCGAAGCACCAGACACCTCGCATCTTAGACGCTGCTGCCCGTCATCGGACTGCTACATTTTAGTCTGGTATTTTTTGAGTTGGTTATCCCGCCATCTATCGGTAGCCATTGCTATTTATCTTCATTGCCCTTAGTCGCCTCTTACGACACCCACGGGAAGAAAGGGCAGATTCTTACATCGATACCACAGAGCAACAAACTGATCATCTATAATTTCATTTTCTGTTGTATTTTTTCGTCTTTTCTTTGACCTTATTACTTTATTTATATTTTAAATATTAAAACATTCTCTAACGTTTTGATATGTTGAATTTTTTTATTGGATTGAGATGACAACCGAGCTAGCCGTCCACTACCAGGTGACTGCTAGCTCGCTCGCCTGCAAACAACTCCAATGGAAGAAGGTGCGTTGTCACCTCTGAAGGCTAAGACGGAACCCCCCACAGTCTTTCACAATACCTTACAAACGGGAACACAACAGTGGTTGCAAATACTGATTGTTGACAGGATCGGGCAATTCGTTATTACCACCGCTAGGAGGAGTGAGTTTTACTTACTTCTAAAGTGTTATTATTACAGTGTTATTACTAAAGTGGTATTCTGGGATTTCTCGAATCAGTTCATAATGCTCCTTTATGGAAGGAGATAGACGAAGCAAGAGTAAGCTGGGGTGGGATAGGCTCCTAGGTTTACCTCGGCAGACGTATCACAAATTTAAATTATGTGATCGTAATTTCAAGTAAAACTCATAGTCCCTGCGTGTCCCTTTGGGATATGTAAGAAAGATTATATATGTCTTGGCATACGTGTAAAACGGCAGCTACCGACCAATTGTTACTTTGATGATTATGGCAAATTGTTAATAGTATAACGAGAACCATGTGGCGCAGCTGTCAACTCTCCTCGTTTTCATTTACACAGAAAAACTTATATCTGGTATATTTTGCAGGCTATGGTGGAGGATATGAGAGTGAAGACTTTGGCAGCAGCAGTGGATCCGACACTGGCCACGGTAGCAGTGGTTTAGAACAAGGAGGTAGTAGTATCGGCGGCGGTTTAGGCCACGGAAGCAGTAGTATCGGCGGCGGTTTAGGCCACGGAAAGGCCGTTATCGGGGACAGTTCAAGCACCGGTTTTGGCCACGGAAAGGCCGTTATCGGGGACAGTGCAAGCACCGGTCTAGGTATCAATAAAGGCGGTGTCACAGGACATGGTAGCAGCGGACACACACACGTCGGCAGCGGACACAAACACGTCGGCAGCGGACACAAACATGGCGGCAGCGGTATCGGCACTGGAGCCGTCACCGGTCACAATCATGGTTCTGACTTCGGTACCGGCCAAAGCGAATACAGCGGTGAATATTATGAAGACAGCGGATTCGGAGGTGGCTCCAGCAGCGATGGATTCGGCCATCAAGAACACCATCACTATTAGATTACCAGTATTCGAATAGAAAGCAATAATGATATGCTTTAAAAGTTTAATGCCATGTTGTCTTAATTAAAAAGAAGTAAAAGAAGATTATCTTAAAAACAGTTTCATAAATAAATGTTACTTAAAAATAAACACTATTTTTATTAATATGTATTTAAAAACCGTAAATTTACAAAACAAGAGCATATTTTTGTACCTGACAGCTTCTCCCTGTTGTAACTACAAGTCGAGTGATAGCCACCACCGTTTTATAATATTAAAAATTAAGTATATATTAATAATTATTACAATTTGTCAGTGTTTACTTTGCTGTTTTAATTGACTAATTAGTATTAGAATTTATTTATTTGCTTTGAACACATGTACATTTTATTAAAATCACAATAATACATTTAGATGGTACTGTATGCATTTTATACAGCGGTACGTACATACAAATGTTAACCCAAATAATCGACAAAAATGTAGTCAAAAAAAGACGTTCTGAAATTATTTATCCAAAGACTCGAATTTTGGTACAAAAAGGATTTATATCCTCTGGACATTAAATACATTCTTTGTTTTAAGCAAGATCAATGAAAAGATAACGGTCTGTAAATCGTACTATTTGGACATATAGTTTCTATTTTACAAGGGCGTTTCGGAACACATCGACGCCGGTGCAGTATCATTTAGACGACACGCAGTGCAGTAGGCGATACGAGTATAAGAAGCTGTAAAATAGCATAATATAATACGAATAGTCACGTGAGATACATGGTACATAAACAACAATATTTTGTTGACCTAATTTGTCCTCTCGAATTATTACATGCACATTTAAGAGGAAAACATTATGTCGGTATTAGCTTAATTTCTTAGTACTGAACCCTGAAAATTCAAGCTAAAATCCCAAGCTCCTTTATGTTGAAAACTGAAGTAATTCACAAGATGTTTTTAAAAAAAATGGCAGTCAGACCGCAGAGATTAATGCCACTTATTGTGGTTTAATCCTCACAAAAATAACACTGAAAATACACAAATCGATGACGGCCAGGCCAAATTGTAAGATGCGAGCGGGTCTTACTAGAGTACCCTTGCCCGATAACATCTTGTATTTAAGCGAATAGGCGATCGCAGTACCAGACACCTTGCACCGTAGACTTCCCTGTCCATCATCGGTCTGCTTAATTTTGGTCTGGTATTTCTTGAGATGATTATCCCGTCATATGTCGTTAATTTAATTTTCTAGGCTCTTCCATTAGTCATCTCTTACGACTTCCACGGGAAGAAAGGGGGGTAGCTGATTTTTGCCCCGATACACATACGGTTTTCCGTTTAAAAGACTTATAATTCAAAAACATGAGGCAGCAACAGACACCATAAGAATTTTGTTTTTTTTGTATTGCAGTGACTAAGCTGTACACCTGACAAGTTAGTGGCTACTGCAGCCCTCGGACACCTGCAAACAACTTCAATCGAAGGAGGTTATACAAAAGCTCTGTCACCATGACTCGGTTACAGACGTTTATATTCATCATACAAATGTTTGCCCCAAGCGGGATTCGATTCCCCCACCCTCAGCTTCAAAGGCATGGTCACTATCAATTAGGTTAACGTGAATTTGAACAATGAATGGGTAATTTTTTAGGTGGCAATCCTTCTAACCTATTCAGATTGGATCTAGTTACACAACAAACTCAACTTTTCACCTGCTGCGATAAAAAACAATACCAGAAAATTAATCATAATTTTTGTATTAACACCGAAATTCTATATTAAAACGAGAAGGATTTTTTTATTTGGGTACTTTTAGTTGCCCAATTATCATTTTAATCAATCTATATTTATTATTTACGAGTATATCAATAAAACCAGTTCATACGTATACATATGAGAACTGGCTTCGAAAAATCTAGTAGTATTTTTTTTCTTTCATTGTCAGTAATATGTAAAATTCGACACCGACACGCATATCTCACATGTAAAACCATTAATTTAAAAACGTATAGATTTTTAGTATAGATTGATTTGCTGTTTATTTTGTTTTATAATGTTTCACTAGGCTACTTACTACCTACTAAAGCAACTAAGCACGTTGTCGTTGTACAAAAGGAGGGTTTGCTGTAATCGTAAGTTTACAGCAAACCCTCGTTTACAGCAAGTAATAAATTGTAAGCCGTCTACCATGTGCGTAGTACACCGCACATGGCAGACTACTTCATCGGTATAAATGATTTAAGTTTGCAAACCCGACACTTACGACACGCTCGAGATCAGATGGAGTGGCAGATTCTCTAACATCGCCATCTTAAGTAATATCTTATATAATATTATATGTTTACAATATTTTATTAGAATAACCCTTGATGCAAAGTTTCAATAGGACCCCCATATATCCAAACTTGCTATAGTAGACTTAGCTCTGCTGCATATGCTATAAGGAAAATAAGAAGTTTGACCGATATTGAAACAGCTAGAATAGTTTATTTTAGTTATTACCTTAGCATAATGACCTATTATTTATTGTATGTATTATACTATGGGGACATGCAGCAATATTCGTCTTGCTAAAGGACCATAAGAGCTATTTATAATTAAAATTCAAAACCTTATCTTGGAGATAAATTTAGAGAAATAAATATTCTAACTAAAATAAATAATATGTACATAAAAATACAAATACATCAGTGATATACGCATACATTAGTAAATGCTGGGAACAGGCTCAAGCTTGTAGTCCCAGTTCTACTCTATAACTTTATAGATTTCCTGCTTCTCCGATTCAAAACTTTCAATGTTCTTATATTGGCGTAATAATATACTAATAATATAACCCCACCACCTGTAGAGAGATAATTAAAGCTAGAAGATTACACCGAAAGATTAAGAAAAAGTATGTGGTGGAATGGAATCCCTACTCAGACTGTAATGTCTCACATACATCGCTTTTTCACTTCAATACCGATGATTTAAATATATCTGTCTTAACTATGTAACATATTGAAATATACTGATGACCTTGCTCTGTATGTAATCGACTCACCTATGGCTAATGCATACCGCTTATCAATTGCTATTAACAAGATTCCAAACTGGTAGTAGCACCTATCCATCTTCTCGATTGAAATTTGGATGGTTTTTTTTTATTTCAATAGCCTCGCTAATCATCCTCCGTGAGAATCGGTGTTCTTTTGCGAGAATTTGTGCACCCACTAGTAACGACGGTAAGTAAAAAGTTAAAATTAAACACGTTTAATTCCGTAAAATTTGCCTCATTTCAATGTCTAGTATTCGCGAAACTCGAACAAATAATTAAGCATCCTTAGAACTTAACTACTCTATGCTCTTTTACTCTAACTACATAATGAAACTGAAATACAGTCTTACTACCATATCGACGGCTCGGTGGCGCAGTATCCCGACAAGCATTTGTATAGCATATAAATAATTGTTCCGGGTCTGCGAGTTATTTGCAATTTATGCAGGTAGTTCCGCGACACAAGAGTAAATCCCACAATCCCACTGTACGCAACGTTACGAATTATAGATTAAATATGTTAGATATTAATAAATAGTATACAATTACATACTTTTTCTTTATTTATGTACAATATTATATACCTACACAAATAGTAATATAAGCACGGTAATAAACAATAAAGATTTAGACAAATATTTTCAAAAGGCAGCGAAGGTTACTAACGGTTGATTTAAAATCATACTTTCATATAATAGAGATAAAATTTAATAAAATAAAAGGAAAAAACTGTTGTTTAAAAGATGATTTAATTGCAAAAGCTAAGATACTATTAAAGTATTTATGATAGATCTGTAAATAGGTATGCATACAATACAAAAATAAAAAAATATTGGGACAAATATTTTTAGTAAAGGTGAAATTTGCTATTAATATAAAAATTACTTAAATTGATCGTCTAAAAATAATAAGGACTATAAAATATACTAAAACGCACACGCTTGTTGCCCGTAGACAGGTAGATATTACGGTAGAGTTTCCATTTGGCACGGCTCAAGAGTAGTTATTGGTTAAATGGGCTTCCACACGTTTCATCTCTCCGGGATGCACGAGTAGACACATGACTAATGGCAAGCCTCGCAGCCGTCGCTAAGACAACAGATACTTAAATCGCTACTACATGGCAATAATAAAAACATAGTACATATCAAAAAAAAGTTAAATCGTTATTATAATTTTATTATTCCTGCAATATAATTTTTTTTTTGAATTACATTACGTAAACCTTTCAAAATAAAATAAATAAGCTGTGACGTATGACCAATGATAGGGTGCTTAAGCATTTATTGTAGGCGGTTTAACCGACTTTTCACCAAAGCTTATTTGAACCAACATAACAGTTTGTCAGCCTGTTTTGGCTTTTCAAACATTGAAAGAACTTTTAGAATTAAAGTGGAATTTTTGTAAATTGTAATTATTTGCGTTGTACAATACCTGATAAGTAATAAAGTTATAACATATTAAGTAAATTAACTACGTGTTTAGAAAAAAACTGTAAGTGTTAAGTGTTCAGAAAAACCAAAAATATTAATTGAATTTGACTAATTCAATTTAAATACTTATTTACCTCTAGGGGCCTATGTTCGGCAGGGAGTACCGTACGCCTGTAATGATGATACCTCACGATAGGAGTTGAATAATAATATGAATAAAATTAATAAAAATAAATTAACAATATCTTTGGTAAAAACTCCAAAAACATTAATTGAAATTGACTAATTCCGTTTGAATGCTTATTTACCTCCTCCTATCTATCCATCCCCATATTGCTCTATGTGCCTATGTCTCTACGGAGAGGCCTATGTTCGGCAGGGAGTACCGTACTCTCGCAATAGGAGTTGAATAGTAATGACCGCAAACTACCTTATAGACTCCGTTTTACGCACAGTATTTAAGATGGGGTAGAATCAGACTGTCACAGAATAGAACCCGTAAAGTAGCAGCCTTGCTGCATATTAATGATGACTAACGAAATCCGTGAAACAATTACTGCTAAAACTCCATCTAAGTCCTTAGAGGTACATCACGAACCTTCTTCGATGACCTGTGTGTGACTAATGAATTTCCTGGCACGTGGACTGTGTAGGTACTTGTAAAATTACCTTAAAAACATTTTGAAATAGTTCTATCAATATCCATGAATAAATTTTTCGGTTAAATCCGTACAAATATACAAAAAAAAATTATTACTCTATATTAATTTGGATTGTATTAGTAGTGTTAAAAAAACAAGAAATGGTTTTTTTAACATAATTTCTTCCATTTCTTTCCTTTTTACTACAGAACGACACGACGCCGCGATATATTTCACCTTTAGGCAATCGACGTCCCTAAACCTGTAGCTTGGGAGTGGATCACATTCCCTTCGTAGGATTTTCCAGATCATTATAACCTAAGAATATTCAAGTGTGACTCTATAGCGGTTGTTACCTTGATTCAGCTAGGATCTAGATAACACGTTATTAATATTTTCCTATTCACAATAAAAAATTGCATTTGCCTACAAACTCCAAATCTAATAAAAAAAATTATAATTTGGAATCTCTAATGACTAATCTTCAATTCTTCTATTCGGTTCCTGCCACTTACACAGATATACTCTGTAACTTTCAAGGTTCCTAGTACCAAAATTACTAATTAATTAGCAAATGTTATTGTATTTAGTTAAGCCGTAATTGAAATCTTTTAAATACATATTAAAATAGAATGGTTGCTTGACTTTGAAATCAACTTCAACACGTGTATTTTTAACAAGAAAGAGATGATTATAGACCTCATCACACGAGGTTAAGACGAGATCGTTTGCTCCCAGTAAACTTCGCTATATAAGCCGCGATTGTTACGTTTTGCTTTATTCGCAGCCGTACCTCGTACCTGGTTCAACTTCAAAACCTTAGTTTTCAATTCAAAATGGTTAAGATCTTGGTGAGTTACCGAAATGTGATCTAATTGATCCTTCTACAATCGCAATTTGATAATAACAATTGTGTGCAACTTTAATCTTTACTTAACCACAAAGACTAAATATTGATATCGTGTTAGATTATTGAAGTAAAATTAAGACATAAAGCATCTATTTGTTTTTCAGATTATTGCTTTGGCGTTAGTGGTCGTGGTAGCTGCAAGACCTGGTAAGTAATATATGTATGTATAAAAATGTGTAGTCCATGATTCCGTGTTTCAGCTACGGCGATAGCTAGAGCCACTTACAATCTAATGTTTATGTACCCTTAATAGTGTAATATTTTTACATACATTATAATAACATTTATTCTATGAAATAGTTACTGTTAGCCTTGTAGGGTAAACAACTATTCTCTGTTGTGCAGACATAATAATTGTAAATAATTTAAGTTTATCTATACATTTTAAGCCGTGGTAGGTTCGGACGAATTAGGCGTTTTATGTGTTAATGTATGTTAGTCTAAGTGAAAGCAATACTGAGCAAAGGGTAATAATCCAGAAGTTTAAAAGAGAGGCGTTGTGGTCAAGGTGCTTAAATTCTGAGCCAAGGGTCATGGATTCGAATCTCAACACGTAGCAATATTTGTTGCGTTGTGTCTCATGTCCCTCTCTCTCTGTCTCTCTCACACTGCATTTAATTCTTTTCCCGATCTTCGCCCTGGAAGTTACTTGTCTGTGGCACGCAAACAGTAACATAACTGGCGTATACAGTATTCAGAAGTTGTCGCCGTGTTGGTTTTAGCCGGACAGGAGGACACATATACAAATAATATACCTACACATTTAAATATGTATACAAAATAAAACAGTTCTACTTTTAAAGCATGTTAAGTACTCTAAAAGCGTTTTGTCAAAATCCTTTGAGTCAAAACGGATTTTAACGATTCTTAATTTTGTATCTCTCTCTAGATTTATTTATAGGTACAATACAAGCATTTGCAATTCTGTCTGTGTCTCATTTATAAATAACATTCTAAATATTTTTCAGGCTACAGTGGTGGTGGCTATGGTGGAGGCGGAGGATTCGGGCACGGCGGCGGCGGCGGCTTCGGTCATGGAGGCGGTTTCGGTGGCGGCCATGGTGGTGGCTTCGGCGGAGGACATGGCGGTGGTGGTTTCGGCGGCGGGCATGGTGGCTTTGGAGGAGGACATGGTGGCTTTGGAGGAGGACATGGCGGATTCGGTTCCGGACACGGCCGCGGTTTCGGCGGCGGTCACGGTGGTGGTGGATTTGGACACGGCGGACATGGCGGACACGGCGGACACGGCGGATTCGGTCACGGACATGGGCATTACTAAAATATATAATGAAACTAGTTTTGTGAATTAAGTTTGTGCTAACTGTGATAGAAAATTAAACAATTGTCTAAAAAGGCTAATCTTTTCAAGTCTTACCTTTGATTTTAGTTGGTTTTATTTACTTCCCGACTTGTGTGAGAACTTCTACAGCAGTGAAGTATTAACAGCAACATGATCAGCTTGACATCCAATTTAATAGGACGAATATTAATCAGATATTGAGTTACTATAGTTAACATCAAATGAAGATAATATATGAACAAGGTTTTACAAGCGGAAACTTACATCACAGATTCTAATCATTCGCTTTCGTTTGTTTTTAGAGTATCATTTATTTGTACCTTACATTATTAAAAAAATCCACGTTACATTTATGAAACGTATTTGAAACCATATTCAATCAGCATCTACTGTTGATAATGACTATACGTCTTTTTGATGCGCTCTTTTAAAACTCTTTTGAGAAATTTAGACGATAACGCATGACTGACCTACTAGTAATACGTAATATCTCAATAACACCTTGACGAACACTAGCGGCACTATAACATCTCCTGCGCAGTTGACAACTGCCGATAATATTCGTAGGTTGTCGCCATGGACGTCATTATCAATACTTTCTTGTATTATTTGTCTCATGATCTACACAATGTGATCTAGGTCACCTTTTAGTACCTATTTTTCTGAGATATCAGTAAGAATACTATTAAAAAATAAAAATGTATTATACTTAAGTATATGAGAACAAGCTTCGAAAAATATAGTAGTATTTTTTTTTCATCGTCAGTAATAGATTATATTAACGATCCATTCGTAATCGACTCGAATATTAAAATTTATGAATTTTATAGTACCAAGTTTGATTAACTGTTTATTATGTTTTATAATGTTTCACTAAAGTGCCTACTACCTACTAAAGCCAAAGCCGTTTGTCGCAAAAGGAGGGTTTGCGTAATCGCAACTCTTGGCCCGTTCGTTGGCGATCGTAGTACGTAGCACACCTCACCTGGTAGACCTTCACAGGTCTAGGTGATTTAAGATTGAAAACTTTAGATAATTATTCTGCTAACTGTCGTTAGCCACGGGAAATTAGCCGGCATTTCCCTTTATCAAGACAGGACACGGGCGAGATGAGATGGAGTGACAGATTCTCTTACGTCGCCAACTTAAGTAATGCCGTGTGTAAATTCTTACATGATATTGAATGTTTATAATATTCCCCGTTGACTTGTGAGTCTTTGAAGTATCTTCAAATCAAGTGACAACTTGTTACAGATGATAAGGTGAATAATACTATGTTCATTAAATCTTTCATATATATGTCAAAAAAGTTCATTAGTTTAACGCTAATAATTTGCTTTAAAATAAATAAAAAAATCACTTTTCAGCGCCTAATGTTAATCATTTAGGTACCAATGAGCTTATAAATAGGGAAGAGTTAGGCCTTGCCGATACCACTGTTTTTCTTGGAATAACTCTTGATGCAAAGCTTCAATAGCCCACATATATCCTTACTTGCTATAGTAGACTTAGCTCTGCAGCTAAGAAGAGGTGTCGAACCAGATAGAATAATTTATTTTAGTTATTTCCATCGGAGATGGTATTTTACTAAGGGACATGCAACTGATATTCGGTAACAATATTCGTCTTACCAAAGAGGCCGTTTTTAGAGTTCTATTCATAATCTATATTCAAGAGCTTCTCTTAGAGCTAAATTTAAAGAAATAAATGTTCTTGCCTTGGAAAGTCCAATATAATATGAATATATATATATGAAAATGTTATGTATGTTCAAAAAATATAAATACATTTGTGATGTATATAATTTAAACACTAGGAACAGGCACAAGCTTGTAATGCCAGTTACTAGACTCCATAGAGTAAATGCTCCAGTAAATCAGCAAAGTAAAGTATCAATAAGTTTAAAAATTTACTGAATATAACTTTATGAATAGGGTAATTATAATATAAAGGAATATCCCAGGGGTTATAATGGATGATAGGAGGGAGTTGCTCGCTCCCAAGTTGTTTCTAAAACTTGTATTGTAACTTGTAATGAAATTTATATTCCTATGTCGAAAAATTTATATTTTGATTTAATTTGATTTAGGGAACTGGAGGCCGACTGGACGCGGGATGTTATCGTGCAAGCCCACCATAACACATCCTTGGTCTCGCAAGGGCGGGTTTGCGTTTGGTATTTTCACGTCTAAAAAATGACCGTGACAGTTGCATCTTAAGCTATTCCAAATTTTACCACTTTCATTTTGAGTTAGTATTTATTGGTAAGTAGTTTTGTCCTCTCTTTTACTAGTTATGCAAGTTGATGGAGGAGAATCAGAGCCAACAAATAGACCAGGTGATCCCTCTACTTCATAACGCAAACTATCCGACACACTACTCTCTTTTCATAAAAAAGTCAACCATCTTTATCAGCTCTCGGCCTCCTATAGAAATATCTATACACAAACTAATGTTAAAAAAAGTACAAAGCCAAAGGTCCTTATATTTTACACCCTAGTTAAACAGAACTCAATCCTTCTTCTGGCTACTCTATGAATAGAGTAGTTTACCGGTGTTTTGTATCGGTTTATACCGATAAAAAATTTACACTTTCTGGCCTGTAATGAAATGTAAAACATTATTAAGCATTTATCACTTGGAACGGAACAGGGTTTCAATTGTATTTAAGTATCCATCAAATGCTAACAACTTCGTAGATCTCCTGCTTCTCTCCAAGTCGAAGCTTTCAGCTGCTATCCCCAGTTTCCATGTTACTTGTATGGGCGTAATAATATAACCTGTGGAGAGATAGTTGAAGCCAGATTTATACAGAGATTTATACAGAGATTTATACAAAAAGATTAAGAAAAATATGAGGTGGAATCGATTCCTACTCAGACTGTGGTTCTAAGCATTTCAAACCAAATACTTCTCTCCCACATACACTGTTTTTTCACTTCCAATCCGGTAGAAAATACTTATGAATTAAATAGATCTATTCAATATATCAAATATATTACAATATACCGATGATCTTGCTCTTCGTCTATCCGATTCATCTATGACTGATGCATCCTCCCGCTTATCAATTGCTACTAAAGATCTAGACACCTGCCTATCTGATCACGGCTTGTCTCGTTATCCCCTTAAAATTAATGTTGTAAATTTATCTAGACATCTATTCCTGAACAAAGAATTGAGATGGAACTAGAATATTCCAATAATAAAGTAAACATTTTGGGGTTTACTTAGACTTAAATTAAAGGCCAAAAAAAGCTTAAGGTCGTTTACTCTTTGGCTGGTGCCTGGTGAGGTTCCCATCCTTATACTCAAAACTGCTTTATAACACCCTTTGACTACGGAACTTTTCTGTTAGAGCCTTGCAACAAGGCAGCTGTGAGCTCTCTTGTTATAATTCAAAATAAATGTCTTCGTATCATCACGGATAACATGAAATCATGACGGCTCGGTGGCGTAGTAGCTAAGCGTTTAACTGCGGCGCTGTGGGTCGTGGGTTCGATTCCCGCACGGGACTAGTATTTGTATGGACTACAAATAATAGTTCCGGGTCTGGGTGTTTGTTTATGTGCAATTTATGTATGTAAACTGCCTCCGCGGCACAGGCGAAATTCCTAAGACGAAGGTAACAAAATCCTCGAAGCACCTCTTCTGCTTGGCAGACAATGCAAGTCAGACAAGTTTTCATTCGAAGCAGTTTCATTTTCTTATAACCCCAACTAGCTACGAGGGGACTGAGGTGTTAGACGTCCTGAGGTCTTGAGGTATGGTAGTGGTATGCTTGGGTTTGGATTTAATTTAATTTATAACAAGATCCCAAGCCGGTGCTAGAACTCAGCTATCTTCTCTATTGAACACTGGATGTTTTTTGATATCAATAGCTTCGGTAATATTTCTTGGAAGGAATCGGTGTTCTTTTGGGAGAATTTGTGTATCAACCCGAAACGACAGGAAGTAAAAAAGTTAAAATTAAACGCGATATTTTCCGCAAAATTTGTTTCATTCCAATGTTTAGTATACGCAAAGTACATCAAACAAATAACTAAACATCCTTAGAACTTAACTACTTAACTACTCTTGTACTCTAACTACATAAAGAATCTATAATACCGTGAAACTACCACATTGAAGGCTCGCGGTATACCGACAAGTATTTGTATAGCATATAAATAATTGCTTGTCGCCCATAATAACAATAATAATAAAAACATAGTATATAATTATCAAATAAAGTAACATCGTTATTCTAATTTTATTATTTCTACAATATATATTTTTTTATGAATCAATGTAAACTTGTAAAAAAAGAATAAAAAGCTGTCAATACCGTATGTAGTAATGATGGGGTGGTCAAGGCCTTTGCATTTATTTTAGGCGTTTTAACTAATTTTTCACCAAAGCTTATTTGGACCAACATGACAGGTTGTGAGCCTGTCGCCGTCTTATTGGCCTTTCAAATATTGAAAGAACGTTGTATTTGAAAATAAAGTAGTATTTTAACTAAATTATAATCAATTCCGTTGTCCGAGACCTGAAAAATAATAAAATAATATTATATTCAGTAAAGTAAGTTAATATAAGTTATAAATAATGGGTAAAAAAAAATCTCCAAAAATATTAGATTAAATTGATTAATTTCTTTTTAATACTTAATATTATAAGTTGAATAGTAATCAACATAGATTACCTTATAGAGTCCATTTTATGCAAGTATTTGGAATGGGGAAGAATCCGACTGTCACACATTGGGACGAGTAAAGTAACCGCATAACTTTGCTGCATTTTAATAATAAATAATGAAAAACCGTGAAACAATTGCTGCTAAAACTCCATCTCAGTCCTTATCCTTCTCATGGATCTTCTTCGATGACCTGTGTGAGACTAATGAATTTACTAACACGTGGACTGTGTAGGTACTTGTAAAATTATATAATAATCATTGGTGCGACATGCCAAAAGGTATGTGCGACATTTTAAAAAAGTTCTATCAAAAGACATGGATAGATTTTTAGGTTAAATCTGAACGGATTAGATACAAAAAAATTATTGCTGTAGATTATTTTGTATTGTATTACTATTTTTAAAAATACAGTTATTTCATTCATTTATTTCCTTTTTACTATAGAACGACACGACGCCACGATGTATTTCACCCTTACGCAGTCGACGGTTTCGTCGTTTCTGTTGGGTGGATCACATTCCTTTCGTAGGACATTTCAGATCAGTATAACCTAAGAATATTCAAGGTAGAAGTAACGCTAACGCGATTATTGTATTGGTATTAATAGTTTCCTTTTCACATCAAAAAATTGCATTTGCCTACAAACTCGAAATCTAATAAAAAGAATTGATAATTTGTAATTCTTCTATTCCTTCGCTTCCTGCCACTTACACCGTAAAAAACTGCAACTTTCAAGGTTCCTAGTACCAACATTGCTAATAAATTGGCAAATGTTATTGTATTTAGTTATGTCTAATTTAAATCTTTTAAATACATATTAAAATAGAATGGTTGCTTGACTTTGAAATCAACTTCAACACATCTATTTTTAACAAGAAAGAGATGATTATAAACCTCATCACACGAGGTTAAGACGAGATCGTTTGCTCCCAGTAAACTTCGCTATATAAGCCGTGATTGTTACGCTTTACTTTATTCGCAGCCGTACCTCGAACCTCGTTCAACTTCAAAACCTTAGTTTTCAATTTAAAATGGCTAAGCTCTTGGTAAGTTTCTGAAATGTGACGTAATTGATCCATCTACAATCGCAATTTAATAATAACAATTGTAGTGCAACTTTAATCTTTACTTAACAACAAAGACTAAATATTCATAGCGTCTTACGAATTTTGAAATAAAATTTAGAAGTAAAGCTTCCATTTGTTTTTCAGATTATTGTTTTGGCGTTAGTGGTCGTGGTAGCGGCAAGACCTGGTAAGTAATATCATGCATACATTAAAAATGCACGATTCCGGATATTTCTAACCGATTTCAGAAAAGCGTAGACTTGAGCCACTTACAAATTAATGTTTATGTACCCTTAATATAAGTGTAATATTTTTACATACATCATTATAATAACATTTATTCAATGAAAAAGCTACTGTTAGTCTTGTAGCGTAAACAACTCTTGTCTGTTGTGCAGACATAATAATTGGGCGTTTTATGTGAGTTAATGTATTTTAGTGTAAGTGAAAGCAACACTAGACATCTGAACAAAGGGTAATAATCCAGAAGTTTTAACTAGTGGCGTTGTGGTCAAGTGCTTAAATCCTCTGAGCCAAGGGTCATGGGTTCGAATCTCAACACGTGCCAATATTTGTTGCGTTGTGTCTCATCTCTCTCTCTCTCTCTCTCTCTCTCTCTCTCTCTCTCGAACACACACACATATACTGCATTTAATTATTTTCCCGATATTATCACATAAGCGTTGCTTCGGACAGGGAAGTTACTTGTCTGTGGCACGCAAACAGTAACATAACTGCCGTATACAGTATTTAGAAGTTGTCACCCTGTTAGTATTAGTCAGATATAGAAAGACATCATTGTCATCATGTTCAAAACTTTAAAACATTTACAAATAATACACAAAGTAACAGTTATACTTTAAAAGCATGTTAAGTACTCTAAAAGCGTTTTTGTCATAAGCCTTAGAGTCAAAACGGATTTTAACGATTCTTAATTTTATTACTCTCTCTAGATTTATTTATAGGTATAATACAAGCATTTGTAATTCTGTCTGTGTCTCATTTATAAATAACATTCTAAATATTTTGCAGGCTACAGTGGTGGCGGCTATGGTGGCAGCGGAGGATTCGGTCACGGACATGGGCATTACTAAAATCTATGATGAAACTAGTTTGGTGGATTAAGTTTGTGCTAACTGTGATATAAAGTAAACAATTGTATTAAAAGGTTAATTTTTCCAGCTATTAAGCCACTTTTCATTTATGAAACGTATTTGAAACCTTAACCAGCATCAGCATCTACTGTTGATGATGACTTTTGGATGCGCTCTATTTAACCTCTTCTGAGAAATATGAACGACTCATTCTACGTTCATTCGAAAACATTTCGAATACAGTGCAACATTGTCTTTTTTACCATTTCAAAAACATTTACAAATAATACACAAAGTAACAGTTATACTTTAAAAGCATGTTAAGTACTCTAAAAGCGTTTTTGTCATAAGCCTTAGAGTCAAAACGGATTTTAACGATTCTTAATTTTATTACTCTCTCTAGATTTATTTATAGGTATAATACAAGCATTTGTAATTCTGTCTGTGTCTCATTTATAAATAACATTCTAAATATTTTGCAGGCTACAGTGGTGGCGGCTATGGTGGCAGCGGAGGATTCGGTCACGGCGGCGGCGGCGGCTTCGGTCATGGAGGCGGTTTCGGTGGCGGCCATGGTGGCTTCGGCGGAGGACATGGCGGTGGTGGTTTCGTCGGCAGTTTCGGCGGCGGGCATGGTGGCTTTGGAGGAGGACATGGTGGCTTTGGAGGAGGACATGGTGGCTTTGGAGGAGGACATGGTGGCTTTGGAGGAGGACATGGTGGCTTTGGAGGAGGACATGGTGGCTTTGGAGGAGGACATGGTGGCTTTGGAGGAGGACATGGTGGCTTTGGAGGAGGACATGGTGGCTTTGGAGGAGGACATGGTGGCTTTGGAGGAGGACATGGTGGCTTTGGAGGAGGACATGGTGGCTTTGGAGGAGGACATGGTGGCTTTGGAGGAGGACATGGTGGCTTTGGAGGAGGACATGGTGGCTTTGGAGGAGGACATGGTGGCTTTGGAGGAGGACATGGTGGCTTTGGAGGAGGACATGGTGGCTTTGGAGGAGGACATGGTGGCTTTGGAGGAGGACATGGTGGCTTTGGAGGAGGACATGGTGGCTTTGGAGGAGGACATGGTGGCTTTGGAGGAGGACATGGTGGCTTTGGAGGAGGACATGGTGGCTTTGGAGGAGGACATGGTGGCTTTGGAGGAGGACATGGTGGCTTTGGAGGAGGACATGGTGGCTTTGGAGGAGGACATGGTGGCTTTGGAGGAGGACATGGTGGCTTTGGAGGAGGACATGGTGGCTTTGGAGGAGGACATGGTGGCTTTGGAGGAGGACATGGTGGCTTTGGAGGAGGACATGGTGGCTTTGGAGGAGGACATGGTGGCTTTGGAGGAGGACATGGTGGCTTTGGAGGAGGACATGGTGGCTTTGGAGGAGGACATGGTGGCTTTGGAGGAGGACATGGTGGCTTTGGAGGAGGACATGGTGGCTTTGGAGGAGGACATGGTGGCTTTGGAGGAGGACATGGCGGTGGTGGTTTCTGAAATGTGACGTAATTGATCCATCTACAATCGCAATTTAATAATAACAATTGTAGTGCAACTTTAATCTTTACTTAACAACAAAGACTAAATATTCATAGCGTCTTACGAATTTTGAAATAAAATTTAGAAGTAAAGCTTCCATTTGTTTTCAGATTATTGTTTTGGCGTTAGTGGTCGTGGTAGCGGCAAGACCTGGTAAGTAATATCATGCATACATTAAAAATGCACGATTCCGGATATTTCTAACCGATTTCAGAAAAGCGTAGACTTGAGCCACTTACAAATTAATGTTTATGTACCCTTAATATAAGTGTAATATTTTTACATACATCATTATAATAACATTTATTCAATGAAAAAGCTACTGTTAGTCTTGTAGCGTAAACAACTCTTGTCTGTTGTGCAGACATAATAATTGGGCGTTTTATGTGAGTTAATGTATTTTAGTGTAAGTGAAAGCAACACTAGACATCTGAACAAAGGGTAATAATCCAGAAGTTTTAACTAGTGGCGTTGTGGTCAAGTGCTTAAATCCTCTGAGCCAAGGGTCATGGGTTCGAATCTCAACACGTGCCAATATTTGTTGCGTTGTGTCTCATCTCTCTCTCTCTCTCTCTCTCTCGAACACACACACATATACTGCATTTAATTATTTTCCCGATATTATCACATAAGCGTTGCTTCGGACAGGGAAGTTACTTGTCTGTGGCACGCAAACAGTAACATAACTGCCGTATACAGTATTTAGAAGTTGTCACCCTGTTAGTATTAGTCAGATATAGAAAGACATCATTGTCATCATGTTCAAAACTTTAAAACATTTACAAATAATACACAAAGTAACAGTTATACTTTAAAAGCATGTTAAGTACTCTAAAAGCGTTTTTGTCATAAGCCTTAGAGTCAAAACGGATTTTAACGATTCTTAATTTTATTACTCTCTCTAGATTTATTTATAGGTATAATACAAGCATTTGTAATTCTGTCTGTGTCTCATTTATAAATAACATTCTAAATATTTTGCAGGCTACAGTGGTGGCGGCTATGGTGGCAGCGGAGGATTCGGTCACGGCGGCGGCGGCGGCTTCGGTCATGGAGGCGGTTTCGGTGGCGGCCATGGTGGCTTCGGCGGAGGACATGGCGGTGGTGGTTTCGTCGGCAGTTTCGGCGGCGGGCATGGTGGCTTTGGAGGAGGACATGGTGGCTTTGGAGGAGGACATGGCGGTTTCGGTTCCGGACATGGCGGCCGTGGTTTCGGCGGCGGGCATGGTGGCTTTGGAGGAGGACATGGTGGCTTTGGAGGAGGACATGGTGGCTTTGGAGGAGGACATGGTGGCTTTGGAGGAGGACATGGCGGTTTCGGTTCCGGACATGGCGGCCGTGGTTTCGGCGGCGGGCATGGTGGCTTTGGAGGAGGACATGGTGGCTTTGGAGGAGGACATGGTGGCTTTGGAGGAGGACATGGTGGCTTTGGAGGAGGACATGGTGGCTTTGGAGGAGGACATGGTGGCTTTGGAGGAGGACATGGTGGCTTTGGAGGAGGACATGGTGGCTTTGGAGGAGGACATGGTGGCTTTGGAGGAGGACATGGTGGCTTTGGAGGAGGACATGGTGGCTTTGGAGGAGGACATGGTGGCTTTGGAGGAGGACATGGTGGCTTTGGAGGAGGACATGGTGGCTTTGGAGGAGGACATGGTGGCTTTGGAGGAGGACATGGTGGCTTTGGAGGAGGACATGGTGGCTTTGGAGGAGGACATGGTGGCTTTGGAGGAGGACATGGTGGCTTTGGAGGAGGACATGGTGGCTTTGGAGGAGGACATGGTGGCTTTGGAGGAGGACATGGTGGCTTTGGAGGAGGACATGGTGGCTTTGGAGGAGGACATGGTGGCTTTGGAGGAGGACATGGTGGCTTTGGAGGAGGACATGGTGGCTTTGGAGGAGGACATGGTGGCTTTGGAGGAGGACATGGTGGCTTTGGAGGAGGACATGGTGGCTTTGGAGGAGGACATGGTGGCTTTGGAGGAGGACATGGTGGCTTTGGAGGAGGACATGGTGGCTTTGGAGGAGGACATGGTGGCTTTGGAGGAGGACATGGTGGCTTTGGAGGAGGACATGGTGGCTTTGGAGGAGGACATGGTGGCTTTGGAGGAGGACATGGTGGCTTTGGAGGAGGACATGGTGGCTTTGGAGGAGGACATGGTGGCTTTGGAGGAGGACATGGTGGCTTTGGAGGAGGACATGGTGGCTTTGGAGGAGGACATGGTGGCTTTGGAGGAGGACATGGTGGCTTTGGAGGAGGACATGGTGGCTTTGGAGGAGGACATGGTGGCTTTGGAGGAGGACATGGTGGCTTTGGAGGAGGACATGGTGGCTTTGGAGGAGGACATGGTGGCTTTGGAGGAGGACATGGTGGCTTTGGAGGAGGACATGGTGGCTTTGGAGGAGGACATGGTGGCTTTGGAGGAGGACATGGTGGCTTTGGAGGAGGACATGGTGGCTTTGGAGGAGGACATGGTGGCTTTGGAGGAGGACATGGTGGCTTTGGAGGAGGACATGGTGGCTTTGGAGGAGGACATGGTGGCTTTGGAGGAGGACATGGTGGCTTTGGAGGAGGACATGGTGGCTTTGGAGGAGGACATGGTGGCTTTGGAGGAGGACATGGTGGCTTTGGAGGAGGACATGGTGGCTTTGGAGGAGGACATGGTGGCTTTGGAGGAGGACATGGTGGCTTTGGAGGAGGACATGGTGGCTTTGGAGGAGGACATGGTGGCTTTGGAGGAGGACATGGTGGCTTTGGAGGAGGACATGGTGGCTTTGGAGGAGGACATGGTGGCTTTGGAGGAGGACATGGTGGCTTTGGAGGAGGACATGGTGGCTTTGGAGGAGGACATGGCGGTTTCGGTTCCGGACATGGCGGCCGTGGTTTCGGCGGCGGGCATGGTGGCTTTGGAGGAGGACATGGTGGCTTTGGAGGAGG
Source organism: Bhutanitis thaidina (assembly GCA_029286595.1). NCBI lineage: Eukaryota > Metazoa > Arthropoda > Insecta > Lepidoptera > Papilionidae > Bhutanitis > Bhutanitis thaidina. The sequence continues at coordinate 3,382,972 of JAGSMS010000013.1, forward strand.
ACATGGTGGCTTTGGAGGAGGACATGGTGGCTTTGGAGGAGGACATGGTGGCTTTGGAGGAGGACATGGTGGCTTTGGAGGAGGACATGGTGGCTTTGGAGGAGGACATGGTGGCTTTGGAGGAGGACATGGTGGCTTTGGAGGAGGACATGGTGGCTTTGGAGGAGGACATGGTGGCTTTGGAGGAGGACATGGTGGCTTTGGAGGAGGACATGGTGGCTTTGGAGGAGGACATGGTGGCTTTGGAGGAGGACATGGTGGCTTTGGAGGAGGACATGGTGGCTTTGGAGGAGGACATGGTGGCTTTGGAGGAGGACATGGTGGCTTTGGAGGAGGACATGGTGGCTTTGGAGGAGGACATGGTGGCTTTGGAGGAGGACATGGTGGCTTTGGAGGAGGACATGGTGGCTTTGGAGGAGGACATGGTGGCTTTGGAGGAGGACATGGTGGCTTTGGAGGAGGACATGGTGGCTTTGGAGGAGGACATGGTGGCTTTGGAGGAGGACATGGTGGCTTTGGAGGAGGACATGGTGGCTTTGGAGGAGGACATGGTGGCTTTGGAGGAGGACATGGTGGCTTTGGAGGAGGACATGGTGGCTTTGGAGGAGGACATGGTGGCTTTGGAGGAGGACATGGTGGCTTTGGAGGAGGACATGGTGGCTTTGGAGGAGGACATGGTGGCTTTGGAGGAGGACATGGTGGCTTTGGAGGAGGACATGGTGGCTTTGGAGGAGGACATGGTGGCTTTGGAGGAGGACATGGTGGCTTTGGAGGAGGACATGGTGGCTTTGGAGGAGGACATGGTGGCTTTGGAGGAGGACATGGTGGCTTTGGAGGAGGACATGGTGGCTTTGGAGGAGGACATGGTGGCTTTGGAGGAGGACATGGTGGCTTTGGAGGAGGACATGGTGGCTTTGGAGGAGGACATGGTGGCTTTGGAGGAGGACATGGTGGCTTTGGAGGAGGACATGGTGGCTTTGGAGGAGGACATGGTGGCTTTGGAGGAGGACATGGTGGCTTTGGAGGAGGACATGGTGGCTTTGGAGGAGGACATGGTGGCTTTGGAGGAGGACATGGTGGCTTTGGAGGAGGACATGGTGGCTTTGTAAGAATATAAATAAAAATGTATTAAACGTAATAATATGAGAACTAACTTCGAATAATATAGTAGTATTTTTATTTCATTGCGATAATATCCTATTAGGATATATTTACGATCTATTCGTAATGGACTCGAATATTTAAATTTATGAACTTTATAGTTCCAAATTTGATTTATTGTTTATTACGTTTTATAATGTTTCACTAGAGTGCCCACTACATAGTTATTCTTATGCTTCTTGCGTTTCGTTCGGTGAGTAAGGTATCCGGAGAACCACTCCCCCTCCCCCTCCCCCTCCTAATCCTCCTTTCCATCTCCCAAATACCTTTAAAGGCCGGCAACGTACCTGTAGCACCTCAGTGTATGTGCTGCAGATTGTAGGTACCAATGAACTTATAAATAGGGAAGAGTTGGCTTTGTGGATACCACTGTTTTTGTTGGAATAACTCTTTAGGTTTGCAGGTTGAATAGGGTCCACATATATCCTAACTTGCTATAGTAGATTTAGCTCTGCAGCGTAAGAACTTTACTGATGTCGAAATAGTTAAATAATTTATTTTAGTTATTTCCATAGCACATCGTATTGTATAATACTAAGGGACATACAACTGGTACAGAAACAATATTCGTCTTACCAAAGAGGGGTTTTTAGAGTGCTATTTATAATCTTTATTCAATAGCTTTCTCTTAGAGCTAAATTTAAAGAAATAAATATTCTACCCCTACCCTCTTAACATATATATGAAAATGTTAAGTATGTACATAAAAAATAAATAAATTTGTATGACTCATTGTGTGCGTGACGTCAATGTTTGTCACTTGATTAAAAGGCGTAACGTTTTTATTTATAGGTAAGTAGTTTTGTCCGTTCATTGCATGTAGCCCCTTTTACTAATTATGGATATTGATGGAGGAAAATCAGACCCAACGAATAACCCTTTGATCTCTCTGGAAACAAATACACTTGTCTCTTTTGTTTTGACTTTTAATCTAAATTCAAAATTCTTTTACGTACTCTTTTATTAATCGTCACTCGCATGACTTTCATGGTACAGGCAGAATTCTCCTAAGAGGAGCCATAAAAGAAAGAAAGAAATTTTAGGAATATTTTTCTTTAACATTGTTATTGAATAAATGAAGATGATTGAAATTAATCAAATACTATAATCGCGATTAATTTAAACTTTTTTACTTTTTGTGGGTTCGGGAACATAACTCAGGCTACCTTCAGCTTTTAATTATAATTTTTCGATTCTTTTAATTATCTTGTGGTCGGTTAGTGGTATGTTTGGGTTTGGGTTTAATTTTATTAATAACAAGAATCCAAGCCGGTGGTAGAACCCAGCCATCTTCTCTATTGAATTTCAGATTTGTGTTTAATTTTAATAGCCTCACTAATAATCCTGGGTATGGTGTCCTATTGGGAGAATTTGTGCATCCACCCGAAAGGACGGGAAGTAAATTAAACGCGCTATCTATTATTCGTTTCGACGAATATCTAGTATTTCTAACATTCGCGAAAAACGAACAGATAATTAGGCACCTTGACAATTTAACCACTCTATGCTCTTAACTACATAAAAAAACTAAAATAGAGTCTAACTACCACATCGATGGCTCGGTGGCGAAGTATCCCGACAAGCATTTGTATAGCATATCTATAATGTTCCGGGTCTGCGAGTCGTTTGCAATTTATGCATGTAATGCCACGACACAAGAGTAAATCCCACAATCCCTCTGTACGCAACGTTAAGAATTATAGATTAAAAATGCTATAAATTAATAAATAGTATTAAACATTTCCTTAGATCGTCATTATTTATAATTTAGTAAAATGGAAACAAAAATAGACAATAAAGATTTAGACAAATATTTTTAAGATGCTACTAAGATCATATTATCGGTTGATTTAAAATCACAGTAAATTAGTCGTGATAAACTTTAATACTCGTATAAATAATAAAGAAGAAAACTGTTGTTTAGTTATTGTTATAAGATGATTTAATAGGAAAGCTAAGAAACTGTAGTATACCAATATTATATATACTATTAATGTATTTATGTTGTATCTAAATAAGTATGTATACAGAATCGTTTCAAGAGTAGATAATAGTTAAATGGGCTTCCACACGTTTCGCCTCTCCGGAAGCTTCGTCGCCGTCGCCTAAGTAAGGGGGTAACAAATACTTATAAAATCAAAATAAGTTAAATCGTTATTATAATTTCTACTATATAAATATTTTTTTATGTATCAATGTGAACTTTTATAAATAAAATAAATACTCTGCACTACCGTATGTCCAATGATGGATAGTCAATGCCTATTTTTGGCGTTTTAACCAACTTTTCACCAATGTTTATTTGAACGAAGTTTGTATTTGAAATAAAAGTGATTTTTTTTCTATATTATAATTAATTACATTGTCCAAGACCAAGTAAGTAATAAAATAATAATATATTAAAATAAATCAAAATAATATATTAAAAAACAATATCTTTGGTAAAAACTCCAAAAACATTAATTGAAATTGACTAATTCCGTTTGAATGCTTATTTACCTCCTCCTATCTATCCATCCCCATATTGCTCTATGTGCCTATGTCTCTACGGAGAGGCCTATGTTCGGCAGGGAGTACCGTACTCTCGCAATAGGAGTTGAATAGTAATGACCGCAAACTACCTTATAGACTCCGTTTTACGCACAGTATTTAGGATGGGGTAGAATCAGACTGTCACAGAATAGAACCCGTAAAGTAGCAGCCTTGCTGCATATTAATGATGACTAACGAAATCCGTGAAACAATTACTGCTAAAACTCCATCTAAGTCCTTAGAGGTACATCCTGTAATGAATTTCCTGGCACGTGGACTGTGTAGATACTTGTAAAATAATATCAAATCCATTGGTGTGATATGCCAAAAGTTATCTGCAACAAAACATTTTAAAAAGTTATTTAAACCCTATCGACGAATATATTTTAGGTTAAATCCGATCACAATTACAAAAATAAATTATTAGTATAGATTATTTTGAAGTGTATTGTTAGTATTCAAATAAACATTTCTTTCTTTAATTTATTTCCTTTTTACGATAGAACGACACGACGCCACGATGTATTTCAGCGTTACTCAGTCGACGTCCTTGAACCTGTAGCTTAGTAGTGGATCACATTCCCTTCGTAGGACTTTCCAGATCAGTATAATATAAATAAAATATAACCTACGAATATTCTAGACAGAAGTGTCCCTAACGCGGTTATTAATTTGGATCAGGTGGAATCCTGATAACACGTTATTACTAATTTGCTATTCACAATAAAAAAATTGCATTTGCCTACAAACTCCAAATGTAATAAAAAAAATTATAATTTGTAATCTTCAATTCTTCTATTCCTTCGCTTCCTGGCACTTACACCGATATAAACTGCAACTTTCAAGGTTCCTAGTACCAACATTGGTAATAAATTGGCAAATGTTATTGTATTTAGTTAAGTCGTAATTGAAATCTTTTAAATACATATTAAAATAGAACGGTTGCTTGACTTTGAAATCAACTTCAACACGTGTATTTTTAACAAGAAAGAGATGATTATAGACCTCATCACACGAGGTTAAGATGAGATCGTTTGCTCCCAGTAAACTTAGCTATATAAGCCGCGATTGTTACGCTTTGCTTTATTCGCAGCCGTACCTCGAACCTGGTTCAACTTCAAAACCTTAGTTTTCAATTTAAAATGGTTAAGCTCTTGGTAAGTTACTGAAATCGCAATTTGATAATAACAATTGTGTGCAATTTTAATCATTACTAAACCTCAAAGACTAAAAAAGACTTCACATGGTATTAAATAATGGTTCCATTTGTTTTTCAGATTATTGCTTTAGCGTTAGTGGTCGTGGTAGCTGCAAGACCTGGTAAGTAATATGATGCATAAACGTAACGATTACAAACAACAAATTTCAGCTACGGCGACAGCTTGAGCCCCTTATAAATTAATGTTTATGTGCCCTTAATTGAAGTATAATATTTTTACATACATCATTATAATAAAATTTATTCAGTGAAGTAGTTACTGTTAGCCTTGTAGCGTAAACAACTCTTCTCTGTTGTGCAGACATAGTTGTTGTAAATCATTTAAGCTTATCTATAAATTTTAAACCTAAAGTAAGTTCAGACGAATTGGCCGGTTAAGATGTGATGTGTGTTAATCTAAGTGAAGGCATTAACTCTTTTCCCGATATTATCGCATAAGCGTTGCTTCGGATAGGGAAGTTATTTGTCTGTGGCACGCAGACAGTAACATCATGTTTACCATAACTTTAAAACTATTGATATTTTATTGTTATGCGCCATATCAGAATGTGTGATACAAGCAGGGTTAATGAGAGGACCAGAAAATCCTACCAGAAAATCTTAATAACATAAAAATAATATATACTTTTAATAACGAATATAAAGTACTAGTTATACTTTTAAAGCATGTAAAATACTTAATAAGATTTTGCCAAATCCTAAGAATAAAATCGGATTTTTAATGTTATTACTCTCTCTAGATTTATTTATAGGTACAATACAAGCATTTGCAATTCTGTATGTGTCTCATTTATAAATAACATTCTAAATATTTTTCAGGCTACAGTGGTGGCGGCTATGGTGGCAGCGGAGGATTCGGGCACGGCGGCGGCGGCGGCGGCGGCTTCGGTCATGGAGGCGGTTTCGGTGGCGGCCATGGTGGCTTCGGCGGAGGACATGGCGGTGGTGGTTTTGGCGGCGGTTTCGGCGGCGGGCATGGTGGCTTTGGAGGAAGTCATGGTGGTTTTGGAGGAGGACATGGTGGTTACGGTTCCGGACATGGCGGCCGTGGTTTCGGCGGCGGTCACGCTGGTGGTGGATTTGGACACGGCGGACACGGCGGGCACGGCGGATACGGTCACGGACATGGGCATTTCTAAAACCTAAAATGAAACTAGTTTGGTGATTTAAGTTTCTGCTAACTGTGATAGAAAATAAAAACTATTGTCTTTAAAAGTTTCTTTAATAACAACTTTACATTTAAAAAACCTTATTCAATCAGCCTATTGATGATGCCTATACTTCTTTTTGATGGTTTTAGCCTCCTTCACATTATTTCTCTAAGCCTACATGTAAGCAAACGACGACCTCGTCGCCCTTAGGGCTCAGTGTACATACTCTGTACTAAGTCGTGCTCAACACAAGACCACATTAGTAAATACCCCACAGAGACAAATCTTGTAAGGAGAGTATAACATGTATGCCAATTTTGGCAGTGTTGTCACCTGATTTAGAGATGACATTTTTAAAGTAGTAGAGGCAAGCGTTGGCTTTTGCTGCGGCTGTAATCGACCGACGCGACCGGGGTAGTACCACGGTCTCGAAAAATAACGGCATTGACTAGAGGTATCTTGTTTGTCTGCGATTCGTTTAGTGAGCAAGATAATCGCACGCCCTTATGTCATTCCCACTTCCCTCCCCTCAACCCTCGCCAAATATAAAAAAGGCCGGTAAACGGCCGGCGGTAAAGAGAAACATCGGACGGAAAGAAAACAACGTAAAGAAACCTGCATGTCTAAGAAATAATAAAATAAATATTTCTCAGGAGCACCGTAGTTAACCTAACCTAAACCGTAGTCTCGTCTTCAAAACCCTTGAGAGGTCCAGCTGTGGGATATTTACATGCTTACTATACTACTTTTTAACAAATACAAAGTTTTAGAGAAACAACTGACTTCAACCCTTGTTTTCCTCCCTCCTAAGGGTTGAATATTTTCTTAAATTTTATGTGGGTCCACTCTCGATGTATAGCCTATTCAATAAAAAATAATCATCAAAATCTGTTTTCAATGGATGCACTGGAACTCGATGGCGGCTCCACCGCCGGCACTAACCGTTTAAGCGCGCTGCCATGCTGACGAAGTCCATGTACTGAATAATGTAACTTGTGTAAAGGTTGTAAGCATAAGTAAAGATATAAAGGTGAAGTCGATAGTTTGATTTAGCATCGCGTCCCACACCGCGTAACATAACAAAACTTCCCCCTTTTGTGAAGATTTTTAAAATATGCCATCATAACTAAGGATGACTCTTCATAAAATTAAGTCTTTATTTAAGCTTCATGGTAATACTGGCGGCTACACGCGGCTTCACGCAAAAACTTTTTCATAACAGAATCGCTCTTAATTGTGATAAAAAAAGACGAAAGGCGATGAATTGAAATTTCGTTCTTATCCATTCAGTCCTTTAAGCGTGATGGAATGCTGAACTTACAAACTTTCTTATTTCATATTCTTATTTCGTTAAATTATGTAGGATAAAGTTCCAACAAAATACGACAATTAGTTGTCAAGGTAAATCCATTCAAAACTTAATACATACAAAGAATTTTACTATATTAGTATGAATAATGATATTGTAATGGTACGGAACCCACAAGGCGGGGAGTTCTTACACTCTTTATCGTATATAGCAAGATGACAACACGAGCTAGATCTTCATCTGATAATAAGTGTTCATAATTGTAACATGCAAGTTTAAAAGTTAAATTCACGTGTTACACTCCACTGTGCTTTAACATCTACCTCTTGGGTTAGTGGTGGAATTACGGAAGCCACGCCACTGATCATCTCCTACTGTTTTTTTTATAGGAAATGCGGCAAACGAGCAACGGCTCACCTGATGGAAAGTGATTATCGTCGCCCTCGTATATCTGCATCTGAGGTGGGGAGGAAGGATTAGGAGGGGGATGTGGAGAAGGGTACTGGGCCTCCGGTAACTTCACTCACCGAACGAAGCGCAGAAGCACAAGATGCTTCTCGTGCCATTCAAGCAGCAGCAAAAGCCGCCGCTTGGCTCTACCACGTGTAGAATATAATAAGAATGTTTTAACCGGAAATTGTGCACGACCGCAGTCAGGATGATATCATCGTGGGAACAGGGAACTTACAAAATATACTAGACATTTGTTACATTCAATGTGAACTTTGTAACGAATTTCCGCTTCGTTGATTTACGTCAAGATCAAAACAATGCATTCAAAATTTATACCGTATTTGCTCAATTAAGCCGTATGCCACCTGTCTATGTAGAAAAAATTACAAAACAACATATAACCATGCAATGATTTACACCACAGCTGCATTAAAATTTAAATAATCATGCTCAAAATAAAATTATAGATCTATAGGCATCAATGGACAGTTATATTATTTATGATATTTATAGTTACCTACACCCAAAGAGAATGTAATCACTTTACATCTTATTAAAAATCACCGAAAAGAGAATGTCAATCGAAAGATTCAGATATGACATTGAAAGTACCACAAAGTCATGCATTGCAATAATGCAATGTAAAGAACATACTGGAGGAGCAAATCATAAGGTACCGAGCTGAGATAATAGTAAACGGTAAATTATTGATGTCAATGTTGTAATTCATACGTTTATTTGCAAGTAACAGACCTATATATAATTATTTAATTCAGACAAACGAATAACGGTTCACTTGATGGGAAGTGACTACTGCAGCCCATGGACATCTCCAAACAACCTCAATCGAAGAATGTTTTGTCATCCCTGAGAACTAAGATGGAATGCCTAATTACTTTTAATTATTATTATTATTATTCAGAATTTATCCCATACTCTTTTTATGGCAGAGGGGACAAACGAGCAAGCGGCACACCTGATGATAAGTGACTACCGACGCATAGTTCTTGCAATTTCGTAGGTGTTGCAGGTGCCCTACCGGCCTTTACAAATATTTGGGGGATGTGAGTAATGATGGAAAGGGGGGAGTAGGCCTCCGATTACCTAACTCACCGAATAAAACGTAGAAGCACAAGATGTTTCTACTTCACACCGGTATTCCGCGAGGCCGTAGTACATCCCCGGTCGAGCCGGCCCATTCGAACAGCAGCATAAACCGCCCCTGGGTTCTACCACTTATAAAAACATTGACTACAGAAATCACTATGTCTGTATTAAAAATATCGTCGTGGACACGCGTTTAAAATCTACCAACTCACAAACAAAAGCGTCGCACCCCCTCAAAAATGACCATGCGGTGACGGAGTACGTTCTCCGTTCTTTCCGTGGAAAATAAAGGAATAACTTAAAATATCTTCGCGTCCGAAAGACGGCAGACGTAACCGCAGCATCTAAGTGATGCGAGGAATGGTACTGCGACCCAAGCCGCTTGCCAAGCGTGGCCTCTGTCTATCTCTATCTCGGTCTGTTCCCTGTCTCTGTCTGTATCTCCTTTCTGTAGAATATTAACAGGCTGATTAAAAAACATTAATTTCAAAAATTATGAATGATTAAGTTACTACCTGGCTGCCTATAGAAATAAAGGCTCTTACTTTAATAAGGAAACCTCAAACTTGGTTGCAAAAAATGACGTTGATAACTACATATATTTTTTTACTATATTTACATGTATATATAGTAAATAAAGTTTAAATGTACAAAAACATATGTATAATTGCACGATATGGGCAGGATACATGTTTTTGTACATATAAACTTTGTACATACAAATCTCGTTATGGGCAAACTGTCCACGCCTGGCGCTAAATACGTTGTAATCGTAAACGAGTACATAAAATTTCAATTATCGATTTTAGTTACGCCGGCATCGGATATCTAAATAAAACTAATCATACTATCTTGATGACCGCGTGGCTTAGTGGGTAGGTTACGGGACTGCCGCGACATAGCCTGGGTTTGTCATTGGATTTCAGGTCTGCTCGTGTTGTTGCGTCCCGTGTCTTTGAAACTGATCTGGCGGGATCACTCCTCTTTACCTTCCCGTATCATCACATCCGTACTCCGTATGCGCGAACACTTTTACGGCACTATAATATCTCCTGCGCAGTTGACAACTTCCGATAATATTCGAAATAATATTATTTCATGTAATATTTGTCTCGTGATCTTATCTCACAATGTGATGAACGTCCGGATCCTAAATAAATTATTTTGCAAACGATTTTTGATCTTATCATAAAGATTAAAGAGGTTAGCCATCCTCTAAAAACTTTCTTCAATAACGTTATCTACATCTTGTTTTAGTACCTATTTTACTGAAATATAACACTAAGAATGCTATTATATTATAAAAATACTAGGAATGTTTATTAAAAAATTGTGTAAATACTTTTACAAAATCTTTGAGGTTTGTTGGTCAATTTGTCACTTTCTGAAACCAAGCGGTCGATAACAGTAATGCGAAGAAGACGGTTTGTTTTATTTAAATCTTATGATGATACAAAATACAAATAAAACTAAAGAAGAGTAAAACCATAGCATTTATTTTAGTACAATTTTTCTATCTGAATATTCGTAGAGCTTCACATGATAAATCTCATTTCTCATCTGACTGACTGAACGCAACCTAATCTGAAGCAGCTTTAAATTAATTTTATTCTTTGACAAATCTACTTTTATTATAAAAATACACGTCCTCAGTGCTTTGATCTCCTACACTATGTCTGCTACATCTTGTATCTGCATATTATGACGTATGTTTTGTGATAATAAACTTACTTATTGGTATAACAAATGCACCTTTAAATGATGTTTCCATATCCTGTGCCAATATTAGAGATTTTCAATCCCATTTCTATTCTGCGTCCTAAAAAACGTATCCTAAACGGTGTCAGTATAAATATATAGTTTAAATTCTAGTATTTACAAAATTCTAACAACTATATACACAGATGAATAATTTATAAACAGAAAAGTTAAAATAAATGTTATCTATGTTCGACTAACGTTAAAGCATTTTAGAAGGCGAATAAACGAACACTATCATAATTATTATTACAATAACAATAATTAAAATTTTGGGATGTTTTCATAATAGCTTCTGTTTAGTGTTAATAAATAGGTGAACTAAATTTTCCATAGTACTATATTTCTTCTTACACCTTCGATTACCCTGTCTCGCTAAGCTGTAGTTATATATTAAATAAATTAATAACTTATTACATTTCTCTCCTGTCAAAGAAAATATTCATGAGCAAATATAACAATAACGAGAAAATATATTATAATGACTCGATACAACATCAATATATTATATAACATATCGTTAACATATTCGAAGCTACACATATGTAAATATAGTCGTAGTCGTCTACATTTATAAATTATTGCTTTCAAAACCATTCAATATTATGTTGCTGAAATATAATATTAAAAATATCGCTTTAAATTATTATTGCAATACAATCAATTTAATTAAAACATCGTTTTAAATTACCAAACATGTCTATGCACGGATAGAATTAATAACTGTGTACGATATAAATTAGACAGTTAAAATATTTCTAAAAAAAAAACAATGTTCATCCACAGACCTAATACTATGTTCTATTGTTTCATAGACAAGAATTTCCAGAACATATTTTAAACCATAGATAAGATTTTTTACTTAATTCAGAGTCTAGAGCAGGGATTCCCAAGGTGGTGGATATCGACCACTTTAAGTTAAGTTTACTGACCAACCCGCACAATTTTTAAATTGCTAAGTATTTTGTATCAATAGGAAAAAAACTAGAGATAGGATTTTTGAAGTAATTAGGCTATGGGGTTCTGAAGTATCAGTTACTTTTGGAAAAGGGGTCTCTTGCCCAAAATAGTTTTGGAGAACCCTGGTCTAGACTATAAACATAATCTCTTTTATGTCATTTGGATCAAGGAAAGGGTCTGAACTGGAGAAAAAATTGGCAACATGTTAAAACTCATTATCATAGATTTCTGAACTTTAAATATAGGTAGGACAATGTTCTAGGCTCGTGCCACAAGCGTCACAAACAGTTGCATTCCTGGTGTTGACTAATGTACACGCAGGGCATTCTCTGCCTCCGGAGGTAAGAGGTTGAATTTCTGGGCCTCTCTTGGATTTACCACACATTTCGCAGGCCTGCAATGACGCCTTATTTAAGTAAGTGCATGTGGCACACTGCCATTTGTCTTTCCTAAGCTCTTTCTCTAAGTCGGGTCTCTCCTTGTCACTATTGTGATGGGACTCTCGACTTACGGTGCGCTCCCTTTCGCCATTCGACTGTGTGTGTTTGGGAGGTGAGCGACGTATGTAATCCGGCTCATCTAATGAAACGACTAACTGCGCTTTCAAGTCGTAAATTGGCTGCTGTGAACTGGATGCTAAAATCATATGTTAAATATTAAATTATTATTTATAAGCTAGTGGCTGCCCGCGGCTTCACCCGCGTAGCAGTGTTTTCCCTAAGAGAACTCTTAATTGAGGAAAAAGTTTTCTATTCCATGGCATGATCTACACACTATTTACTAAATTCCATACTTATCCATACATTCATATGATTGAATGCCCGACATATATAAATGTAAACAAATAAATAAGCTAAATCCACATGCATACAAAGAATTTTAAATATTATTAATCGTTTTTTTATTTTATTTGTCACAGATAAACATACCACTACTTGACATATTTGTTCTAAGGTCCGGTAAAAAATCAACCTGAATCACCCTCATCCGATATTTGAATGGAAGCTATTCCTTATAAAATATAACATGTTATGAACTGAAAAGTTGCGCTTAGGTTGCCCAACGATATGTTACCTAGGCTACCCTTAATTAAAACTATTTGTATGCTTCTTTTTTAGATCACTAGACAAATGTGAATTGAATTATCACATTTGTGCTAAATTTATTCTAATAAATTAATGCTTAGAGCACTAATTTATTAGAATAAATTTAGTACCAAACCCAAAGATAAAAAAAATGGTGTGCCTGTCTTTTGCTCGATTTTACTTGCACTGTTAAGTTGTTGCAGGTGAGAAAGATAAATTTTTTTGCATTATCATATATAAAAATTAAAGTAATTAATTTATCTTCACAATGGTATTGAGGTAAGAAATAGACAATGCTATGACTATAACAATGTTAGAGTAGATTATAAGATGCCATGTGGTGGTAAAGCAGTGTAAAATTATCGGCGTAAGAATCTATCATACTCTTTCTTCCCGTGGGCATCGTAAGAATCGACTAAGTGAAAAAAGCCTTAAGAATAGTAATAGTCGATGAAGGACTGACAGATGGCGCGATAAGCATCCCGAAAATACCAGACTAAAATGAAGCAGACCGATGACGGGCAGCAGTGTCTAAGGCGCGAAGTGGCTGATACTGCGATCATCCATGCCCTTACCGAGTGTGGCGATGATGGCAAATCGTCCTTATGGAAGAGGCCTATGTCCTGCAGCGGACTGTTTCTAGGCTGTTAAGGTGTGGTATGGTGGTGGTATGATGTAATCTACAACCCCGTCTCCTCCCGTGGTTGTAAAAACTTTAACTAAGAGAAATTATCATCTTCCCTTAATATCATACATGGAAAAATACACCTCATTTAAATAACAGGTTCTAATACCAAATCATGTACTAATAATACTTAGCTAAAAGCGTCTGTGAATTCTGGCATAAGTTTCATAGATGTTATTCTTTGGCCGGTTTTGTGTGCGCAGTACTGCTACCCTTGAACTAGTGGTTCTATGAGATTTGGGATGTATCAATGACTCTGGATTATAATTGGGAAATCGTAATAATCAACTAAATTCAAGGCTTTCGAGAATCTTACAGCGTCCAGCAGATGGCGCATTAACCTTCTAAAAAACTGCCAGACTGATGATATGGGAACAGCGTCTAAGGTGAAATCCGTCTGGTACTGCGAACGGTAACCCGCATGCCAAGAGTGGCAGTTATTGCAAGTCCAACGATTGAAATTATATCCTGCAGCAGACTATTACCAGAACAACATGTTGAAGAAAAATGGCAATTTTCATAGCAACCACATAGAAAACATACTTACTTGCAGCACTTCTGGAAACATGCGCTATTTTATGAACACCATTCTCTAAAGGTTTGCTCTTGCTTGGCTTTTCCACTTCAACAGCCACCAACTTAGCCGGCTTCTTTACTTTTTTCACTTCGGCAGTATTTGATACGGCTCCATTGACTGTGTTCTGTTGCTTTATTACTTCTTTCCTGTCTTTTACTTCTTTCTTCGTTAATAATTTAACTTTATCCGACGGAAGTTTACTAGTTATTAGGCCATCGGCTTTAGGGTTCCCCACGGGTTCTATTGTGTGGCGTTTAATCTTTTTTTCTTCACTTGTTTGTTTTTTAGCCAGCTGCCTTGTTCTCTTCAACTCTTGTTCTTGTTTTAACCTCATGAGATTCTCATTAACTTTAGCTGTTCTGTACATCTCCTCGTCATAAGAGCGGTCAAGGTGGAGAGCTTGCAAACCATCCTCCAAGTCCAGAGTTGTTGGTTGATACTTCGATCTCCTTTCTTCCCTTTCTAATCTGTCAAGTGTCCGTGAATCTCTATCCAACGATTGGGAAAAGCCACTCCTAGTATCTCCATCCTGTTCCTTGCTCGATAAATTTCTAAACACATAATCCCAACTCTCATACGTCCCCATTCCATCTTCTTTCGCTTTGCTTAACGTCGGTTGAGTATCGGAACGCGGCATACTCGGTAATGTCACGTCGCTGAAGCCCGACCTTGATGATGTTCGTTTCACACTCTCATGATGTTTGCTGCTCTTCTTATTAATTCTTTCCTCATCCCTGTGCCTCTCAAACTTTCCATTTTCGTAAACCGATGGTGCATCCAACTCTATCAACTGCGCTGTAGGCACAGCCGGCACAGAGGGATATCTGTACTGCTGTATTGGGGGGTATCCGTTGACTGGTATGTTAGTTGCATGTTTGATTGGCGCGTATACGGGAGTCGGTATCATGTAAGGGGATTGTACGGGATAGTAATACGGTACAGCGCCATATGGAGTCATCATAGATACGGGATTGCATGGTTGAACTGTTACGGGGACGTCGGAGTTCATATGCTGGTGGGGGATAGGGTACATCATGTGTGAAGGTAACATATTCGTAGGCACCATGTATGAGGGATGGATAACGGGTTTTATTGGTTCTTCAAGGGATGAAATGTCACTGCATAAATGGTTACACGGTGGCATAGAAGTGGTGTTATGATATCGAGAATCAGAAAGCCTGTTGCGATAAGTCTCGGCTGCTACTGTTACCGGCAGGTTGGAGTAGATTTCTGAATCTGAAAAGAAAAAATATGGTCAAAGTTTGAAAGTGTAGATCATAATCGTGTAGATTAAAAATTAGGTTGAAAATAAGTCAAAATAAAATTTTACACATACGAGTGATTCATATGTGTAAAGTCCGTTCTAGTGTCATAAGTCCTGATATGACTCATAAGAAAAGAATTTCAATTGTTTTAAAGTTATGACATGTGAAGGGATAATAATCCTTTTATTGATGACATACTTAAAATGTTAAACAATGTACTTGGTAGTAAAAACCAAGACAGATGCTGCCTTGGGAGAGGCCGATGCCCAACAATACACTTATTAACAACCTGATAATGATAACGAAAGAAGATTTAAGAGATAAATTTTGTAGTTTCGGCCCGAACGAGAAAGTGAATTAATAAATCAGCATGGTTTACTCCATTAAATTTTTTAATAAAAATTATTTGATTTAAAACAAAACAAACAAAAACTTTGTTTTGTTTCGAATGCAGGTAATAAGTAAAAATATTATAAGTATTATATTCAAAAACTTTGAAAGTTAAAAGTTATGTCACAAGCATTTAATTATATTAATTTATCAAGAAATTTTGTTCTGTTCTGAAACAAACTATAATAATTTTTGATGTGTAGAAACAATAAAAAATTATGATTTTTAATATCCTGATTATGAATTTCGAGTTTCAGTAGTAGTAGTACAGAAGTATAATACATTTTTACTATATTTAATTTAATGTTTTATGTCGCCAGCGCTCGTGAATGTATACGTGATTGAGTGATTTGAAATTTAATTCAATACAAAAGATCGCCAATTTCCGTTTTGGGAATCAGTACAATAAATTGACAGAAAATAAATATCTATCATCGTAATGCCGATATATTTTAAAGAGCTTAGAAGCAATCGAAATTGCAATTTCGGCTTAAATCTGAAAATCATTTTAATAATTAACTTAGACTAGGACTATTAGGTGAAAAAATTATGCCTTAAGGGTAATCTATACTTACCATCATTGTAACCGACCAGGGTGGCGACTGCAGTCCGCACGGAGCCGGCATGTGCGCCGCGTTCCCGCGCGACGTCCGCCCAGCTCACTCGCACCCCCCGCCCCACCACCTCCTCCCACACCTGCGACATTATCTAACGCAAAATTTTCTATTTAATTCATTGCAACTTATGCGATCTTGGTTTTTATAAAAGTATAGGGTTGTTGGTATATTCATTATTCAGGGTGGTACAACGGACATACTTCATGCCTTGTGGCAATCTCTTATAAGGAAGATTTACCACTTCTAGTGCTCGCTTATAATTAAGATACATGAGGTGTGTACGTTTTACGTAGTAAGTTTAGTCACAGGATATTTTATAATTTTTATTATTTTGTCTCAAGATATATTTGCGCTACTAGTAAACGAACCCAATGACACCCAGTTCAAAGGCCTTATCTACCGCGTCCGCTCTCCGTATTTGAAATCGCTTACGCGCTGAGAATGGAATCCTGCCATGTCGCTGATCTTGCCGAGGTCATTAAACTATTAGTTATGCCATTAAGCTATGTCATTTTTATTAAAGAAAGTGGTTTATTTAGGTCTTCCGTAAATTTTTTTTATAGTTTTATGATTATGACCACTAGTACTAATAATTTTTATTAAATGTCAATAAGGTCTCATCCAACCAGTACATATAATAAGCACTGACCTGTCGCCTACTAAGATCAAACATAATTCATTTAAACATTAAATAGTACCTCGTCATAATTACTACTACTACCAAAAAAAAAAATTAAGCATCATTTGACCTTGCACTTTTGCAGTTTTCAGGTAGAAATAGCAATGTAATTTCAGAATATTCTTTTCGGACCTACTGTGTATCTATAATTTAGAAGATAAAGATTAGAAGAAAAGCACAGATTTTTTGGGGAATATATCTTTGGATAAAGGATTAGACGATAAAAAGTGAAAGTTTTATTAACAATGACCAGTTTCAATTAGTTTTATTTCGCGGATATGCCCAATATGGTATCTGTATGTAGGACTTAGAAATATGACAACAATCGTCTTGTAATCAAGGAATAAAATCACTAATGAATAATAAAAAAAATCGAATAGTATTTCGGATTTAGGTTTCGAAAGTAGCTTCGAACAAAAACAAAATGCCGAACCAACATTACGCTGTAGGGACAATAGTTGTTTTAAATTGAATAACATTATTTGAATCTTAATTAGTTTAGAGTAAATTACGGTTTTCACGAGAGCCGTGGAGCGTAATTACGCCACCAGCTTACTGCTCGTTAATGAGATGGCCTTGATCCCAATAATGCTAAAATAGTAAACTGCAATTTTAAGCGCCAATTTATCACGTGGGCAGCGTCAAAGGGTAACGCAGCGAGATATCCACCTATTCATAACTAGGGTTGCCAGATTAATAAACCTAGTTTTACAAAATATTAAAACAAAAATATTTTTTTATTAATGTAAGTTATAAAGAAATACTAAATATTTTACACGTATATAATGCAATATATAACGAAACGACAATTTTTAAAGCCATCCATTCAATTCGCCCTCGCCTTTTTCACTCTTACTCTATATATTTAGCGTGAGATTTTACTTAGAACTCGAACTTTGGACGTGGGTATAGAATGCATAAAATGAATAATCCAGCAAAGTACCACCCATCTGGCAACCCTACTATGACCCTCTCAAAAAAAAATCTCTTTGCCCAGCAGTAGGATAAGCTGGGCAGTCGCCTAAGTTTTAACGTAATATTCGCATACCTGGCACTCGCAATGCGCGATGAGAGCATCGCGCGACACCGCTGCAACCATGTCAGGGCAAGCGGGTCCATCCAGTCGCAGGCGGCAGGCATAGAGATCGTCTGCGCGATACCCCATTGCCTGAAGCAACGTCTCCGCTCCCACCATATTCGCTTCAATTTCGTGTTTGTAGAAGCCCGAGTACAACTGCAAAATTTTCAAAAGGAATAAAAACTTTATTATATATCAAGATGGTTTATACAAACACTTGTTTATAAGTGTACTTTTACATTGTACACAAGTATATATTCAATGAGCCGTGTGAGCTCAGAGTTTAGGGAACTCGCTTTAATTTCACAGTACGCTAGTGACGTGTGTTCGAAAATAGATGCCGTCATCTTTAAATGTGTTATTGCTATTTGAAGTGCTGAGTTTACCAAGTGCTGGTACTGGTTAAGGAAAACATTATGAGAAAAACATGTTTCGCCAACCTGCATTGGAGCAGCGCGATGAAGACGATTGAAAACCATTTCGAAAGAGGAGAGCAGGTCTTTGTCCAGGCCAACAGTCGGACATTTATAGTATGTTACTTTACACCTTTAGTACACTTTTTTACATTAAACTTAGCACCGAACCTAAACCTAGAATTATAGATTAGTGAAACAGTGCCCATAACAAATTGAAAAAAGAAACTGACAACTCTCAGGCTCAGTGACGAAGTGGTTAATCCTCTGGCTGTGGCGTTGCGGGTCTCGTGTGCGATTCCCGCACGACACGGGAGAGAGATATATGATATAATTCTCTAGCATGGTATGTTATGATAAGTTCTTTTTTCACGATTATCTGCATGCTTTAAAGTTCTCCGGTCGTCCCAGTTACTCGTTCAAAATTATCACTAGTTCACGGAAGTAAAACTGTACGTCGGAGAAACTAATACTTACTCTTATAACCTTATATTCCTTTCGCCAGGGCTGGGCGAGTAGGTTGGCAGCGTACCGCGCCAACGCCGCCCATCCGATACCAGCGCGGTACGCACTAAACTCGCGTAACTCGTTAATGGTTCGCTGAAACACTTTCGTGGTTTCCGCCAGGCCGAATTTACACTCGTGCGGTACAAGGGACAGGTATTCTATGATGTAACCTGTAAAAATATAAGTGATTTCGTAAACTACGCAACACTGTGCAGGTCGTCACTGTGTCTTGACGACCGGGGGGTCGTCCTACACTGCATTCGCCAATACGAAGTTACCACTCGAGAACATTTCTTCCTCAACGGAGGTTAGGTCTGCACATTGTCACTTCAGGCTGCTGATCCTAAAGGCTGTGTCAGGTACCCTAGTTCTACTGCGAATATCACGTTGCCACAGAACCGATTTGTGGATTTGTGACAGGCTGTAACGACTCATAAAAACCAAATACTCATTGACCGCTGTATCTCAAGAACAACAAGTCAAAACAAAGTTGAAATTTGATATAAATGTTCATCGCGTTACTTAGAGATACAAAAAGAAAGGATTTTTGGAAGTTCAGTTTTTGAACTAAAAAAATCAGATAGCATTAACCGTATACTATGTAGAAATCCATTTCCGTAGCGAAACACGGGTTTAGCACAACTGCTAGTTGTAAAAAAAGTATTTTAGAACGAATGTCGCATAAGCGATATAAAAAAAATTATCGTCTCCAATTACAGACCGATTGATTATTTCCGTCAATTGTTATTTGTCACAAAGCCCGCTGTGATACGCGATATATTGATACGCGATTCAAAAGGTCATTCAACTTTAGTATTACATATTCAGCCTTTATTTGCACGCTGATAATGCTGATGATGTACTCTGCAAATAGTACACTGCTAGATACGGACCGACTAAGGTATGACGGCAGCTAAATTCAGCAATGCTTGCTGATTAATATGGTTGCCAGATGAAAAAAAATATTTTAGTATATGTTTTAGCCATGTGACCTCTTATTTCTAACGTCTTAACTGGAAGAGTTAGACTAACTCCTCCAATTAAAAAAGTAATAGATCTTAAAACAAATGTCACCTTACCTTCCAATTTCCTCTTTTGTAACAATTTATCTGGGCTGTCGTCAGTCTCCAAATAACTATAATGCGCATCTTCTATGCGTCGCCACAGCGCCGGAAGACGCTCGCGAAGCACCGCGTCTCCCATACCGACCGCACTGGTCATCACCATCACAGGAACATCAGGTTATGGAATAAATACTGAAAGAATTATGCTCTTTAATACAGAGAAATAGTAACCTGAAAATGTGCACCTGCTGGACAAAGGTCGCCACTTAATTTTTCGAGTGTTTCAAGAATCTCACAACATCACTAAAATCACTCAGTTATTTTTTATTATGTCTCTGACATGCAGACTTCCGCGCGATGTTTTCATTGTCCACCCAGCAGGTTTACTACGTGGCCGGTGGTGCCGGCAGGGAAATAACACCAGATATATTGTGTGGTTATCCGGGACTCTCGGTGCGCGAGCCTGACTTACACATGACCGGTTTTTATTATTTGTTGTTTGCACTATAATCACACTAAGTGCTCACGCACACGCTTGTAAATATTACCGATTTTACGATAAACCAAATACAAAAAAAATAGGTTGCGTAAAACACGTTTCTTGTATGGAACCCACTTTAATTTCATTTTTGATTTTACGAATTTTTAAGTTTTAGGCCATAGTAACACATATTCTGTGAACTTTTCTACCGGCTACCTGTTACGGTTCAAAAGATACAGCCCTTTAAACGTAAGACAGACAGACGGACGGACAGACGGACAGATGGCGTAGGTTTAGTAATAAGATAAGCAACCTTAAAAAGGATAAAATGTACTCTTCATTAGGAAAATATGTTATTTAAATATATTATGTGTTTACAACAATAGCAATTCTGTTGTTATGACACATTAAGGGTTTATTAAAGAAACTAAATCCAATCCACCATGAAATAGGTAAAAAACAATAAGAATAGATAACAAAAACAAATAAAAAGTTATTGTTTATTGTAAACACAAGCAAATGTCATGTGGTAGCTACATAATAATCCTTTGAAAAACATTGTACACTCTCTGAGGCCAAACCTGGCGCTCATCCCATCTCTCTAAGAGAGAAATGTGAATTGCGGCAGGCTATTTGACTGTGCTGAGTCATGCCAAATGGAAATCTGTAATCTCTGTCCACCAGTGTGGGTGACAGGTGTAAGTGCTTATATATTATACAGAATCCTTCATCATTATGTCTATAAATATTTTGCTGACAAGAGATGGAATGATTTCGATTGATTATTGGAAGCATGTGGTTTGGACTTGGAGTGGTGACATAATAATATCTGCCACCTCCTTTCCTTCCATGTGAGCATTCCATTTCCAGGAGTCGACTTAGGATAAGCCTTCAAGTCTCATGCCTTTTCTTTTGAGATTGTGTTCATTCCATTCCTAATACAAAGTA
This sequence comes from Bhutanitis thaidina, assembly GCA_029286595.1. Taxonomy (NCBI): domain Eukaryota; kingdom Metazoa; phylum Arthropoda; class Insecta; order Lepidoptera; family Papilionidae; genus Bhutanitis; species Bhutanitis thaidina. Next base: position 3,404,411 of record JAGSMS010000013.1, read on the forward strand.
AGGAACATTTTTCCAAATTTGAAATTGTAATTTAATTAAAAAAATGGATAAAAGCAAGCAAATTGGATAATTTGGTGTATAGTCATATCATTTTAAGACGAGTAAGAAGTTTGAACTTAACATTTAATTTTCAATTATTAATAGAGGACTAGCTCTGTTATAAATCTTCCTCAACCTGTGTTGACAATGAAGAGCGAGCTCAAGACACTATATAAACGAAATAAATATTAATAATAATAAATAACTTCTCTACCATATACTCAATACAGTGGTGGTCAAAGGTTTTAGTTGTTTTGAGCAACTTTTCACCGAAGGTTATTTGAGACAATGTGACAGGTGGAGAACCTAGAGCTGTCTTAATGTTCAAGGCAAAGATATATATAGTACATAAGTTTCGAAAGTCATTGGTACCAACCCTCCACATTGGGGATCGAACTTGCATCTCCAGGTTCAGAGGCAGATTCCCTAAGCACTCAGCTATTGTGACTTCATTAACATAAACAATATGAGTAGCAGATCTCTTATAATTGAAGAGCAAATATAATAAACTAGTGACTCATTCAACCAAACAATGATGTTTGAAATATCATAATTTTTTTGTTGATTTATGTAAAAGATATCAAACATTGGAATTTTGATTATTTGATAAAGCAACACAATCAATTGAATAATGTCACCAACCACCAACCATAAACAATGCTTGCGTAATATTCGCTGATGCGGCGCACTCCATATTGCTGCACTACAAACTGTTTAAAATAAGTTTCTGCGTAATGTCACCGGTGCTAACTGGTACCAACGTCTACGTGACTTACATCAGCATTTCATTTCAGCGTATCACAAGTCCACAGTTCAACATAGGCCTCCCCAAAGATTGCCACAAAGTTCGGTCCTGAGCCACCTGCATCCATCGACTTCCCGTAACACTGCGCAGGTTGTCACTCCATCTTGTGGGGATCATCTAACTCTGCCTTTACGTGGCTGCCACTCAAGAACCTTTTTTCCCCAACGTTTGTCAGTTCTGCAAGCTATGTGGCCAGCCCATTGCCACTTTAGCTTGCTGATCCTTACGGCTATGTCGGTTAGCAGAACTAGGCTGCTGCGGATATCATCATTGCAGACTCTATCGCGCAGCAAAACTCTGAGCATAGCCCTTTCCATAGAGCACTGAGCAACTTTGAACTTCCTCAAATGGCCTGCAGTGACTTACATAATGATTGCAAAATATCCACAATCAAAGAATCATTCAGGGACATGTTCTGGCGCTACTACATATCGGCCGCTAAACACTCAAACCAGACAGTGGTTAACACCTGTACATATAGTCTGATAACAAATGCAATAGTGCGTTGCCGTCGCCCGTGGACATGTGAAGACATAATCCTAACAACACTCTCGTGTACCAGGGCCTTCATTGCCCAAAGACAACTCGACCTTCCGAAACGAGGTTCAAACCACTTTTGTATACTCTATAGATAGCTTATCGAAAGATAAGCAGTAGATGGACATTAGTACACCAACTTCAACACGCACCAAACACACATCATCCAATGAAGCTGTAATGGCTTATAGTAATAATGTTACTGAATACTACCTATCCATGCAAAAGAACACTAATTACTGCCAAGGATGATTTGTGAGGCTATTGAAACAAAAAAAAACCATCCTAATATCAATAAAGAAGATGACAGGATGCTAACACCTGCATAATATATTAAATTAACTCCAAGACCAAGCATATATAGCACCTCTTATACTGTAATCTTATTCTGCATGACAGATTCTCAGTCTTATAACAGTCACAGAAACCAAACTGTCAATTTTAAAGTAGGAATGGGTCAGGAGTGTTGTTAATTTTATATCACATTCATGCAGTTTTGAAGTTCAATAATACCTGTTATGATCAATTAAAATGCCATTATTTCTTGTGATTGCTAAACCACAAAATATCAAGCTAAATATAACTAAAAGTTGTAAATACAAAGTACCATAGATAAAATTCTTAAAATAATACTAGTAACGCTTTTAAACATAGTACTTGTTCAGTGGACTGATCAGTCAATATATCATAATAAAAAGTCTTTAGAAGTGTGTTTTTAATAGACAATAACACTTTTCCTAACATGCCTCGTCAACTATCTGTCAGTGATTACACTTTCCAATAAGATAACAATAGGAAATTTTATAGGGATTGCAATGGTGTAATACATTGTAAGGTGAATTAGTTTGATCAATATTGATGATTTAATGACACGGTGTGTGCCCCACTTCAAACTCTAAAACTGACCTTAAGTACAAGCTTTAACATTACTAATATTTCTGTTAACTACAACAACTAATCTTGTCTCTGTAGTGATTACAACAATAGTCGGATGGCGGATTCGAACCAGCAATGTCAGGTTTAGCGGTCTGCTCTCTAACCCATTAGACTATTGCTGCTTCAAATTAATTAGAATAACACCAATAAACGAAATATCGTGTGTACATCTATGAAATTAAGTAGTTCACATGAATACATAAACAGGATCGTTTATGAAACGATAAGAAACTTCATCAAATCATTCATAACAACTTGTCCGTCGCAGCTAATGGTTAGCTAGTTTGTTAACAAAAATTAAAGATTACAGTCGCATATTATGCATACGGAACTCACCATACAGTAACATTTTTTCCTAGGTGTCAAAATATAATCCAATGCACCAAATGTAGAACGAGCGGACAAAAATAGTTCACCCAAAATATCAAAGGGTGACGAGTGACCCAAAATACATTAAATAGAAGTACCTTCTATTTTTCCCTACGAAATACTGATTTACAAATACTGATAATTAAACTGGAGGAGATATCAGTACACAAAGATGGTAAAACAAAATCGAGAATTTTGTTTTGACGTTTCTTATCCAATACAATACGTCTTTTCAAATTTCATTCATTCGGAGGTAGGGATGTTAGAAAGTTATCAAAATTTGTTGAACATCGATTATCGTGGTAAAACACTAAACATCGATTTTCAACGTCCGTAATAAATTTGACATTACTAATCGTTATGTCTTGTTCTTGTTGTCTCCTAAACCCTCTCTGATACTAGTATTTGAGAAGGAGGCCTTTGACCAGCAGTGGGCACTTACAGACTGTTACTTTACTTTACTTACGTTGGGTACCGAAAATATCAACCGAAGTATAAAAAAGGAAGCGAATCGATATATCAATAATTTTGATCTTGAAATGCATTCGCACACTGAGCTGGGCTAGCGATGGATGCCTTCTGAGAAGCAATTTTCGGAATGTTTAGGGGGTTTTGGTGTCGAGAAGAGTCTGCCATGTAAAATTAAACTTTGTTTGGGCAAGTTTTTTTCTGGCGCTTCGCCAGCTTCTACCGCGGCACGCTCCCTTCACACGCTCGGAGCACGCGTTGTGATCACTGTAATCATAATTTTCTTTTTTATTATTTTATTCAATAACAATTTTTTTTTGTTGCTAACATAACCACTTTTAAGCTTATTTCTCTTAGGTTCAGCGAAATTCAATTAAATAACGTATTAAGAAATCTAAAATTCACTCTATACTCTACAACTACAGCAGCCGGGACATAATAACAGTATAGTCATCGATTTTTGGTTAGGCAGTTAGGTAGAAGACCAGTCTTATTGAATATCTTACTTGGATGAGCAAGGAATATATTTAATATTTTAACGACCAACTTTGTAAGCAAAATTGTAACGTTAGCGAAACGCGCATGTAACATTAAGATGCATGATTTTAGGTAATACGATCGCCAATCTGCTTGCAGAGTGTGGCGATTATGGAAAATCCTCCTTATTGGAGCGCCCTATTTCCCGGAGTGGATATTATTTACAGACTAGTGTAAGTTTAGGATCGGTGCATACTTAATGTTTTATACACTCTTTGGTACGTACCTAAAGAATAAGAACTTACATATCTATCAAAGAGTATATAATCACTACGTTTTATACCTATTATCGTATTTCTATTCTATAGAGTAATAATAACATAACTCATAGGTAACGTATACATCTGTGATGTAAAATCAAATTTCAATTCAATGGAGTGCTACAAACATAAAATTTAAGCCTAATTACCTACATTTTAATTCAAAATTATAACGTTATGGATATTCTTTTCATCGATAATAGTAGACAGGATGAGATCGAAACGTTTTATGAAGTATGTAGAGTCGTTCATATGTCTTTATCATAATAATAATAAAAATGTGCATTCAGAACGTGGCTGTCCCAGAGTACATGTTGAAGCGAAAAGCTACAAAAAAGTAGCTTATGGTATTATCAGCATCGATTTTTTACATAGAGCTATATGTTCCCCGGATTTTCATTGATTATCTTAAGTTTTCCCTATGTAAGAGATCACACTCGCAATCAAGCTTGTACACTCCTTCATCTTGTAGAGGGATATGGTAACTTGACAGATGATAAAAACTGACCAATCTTCCTCGGAGGCTACTAAAGTTTTTAATGGAAGCCGGTTGTAAGATATAACCAATATTATCTGTTACACCACTGATGTATGATAATACTCCAGGCACTCGACTGAGACCAACTTCACTCAGTCACTGTGACAATCTTCCAGACTTTGTGCACTTACTAGAATTTTGTTAAAGAAATGCATTGCAATTGTAGAAATAGTATTGCCCCTATGAATAGGTTTTATTTTTCACCTCAATGTAAATGGGGTATGATAATCAACTGCTTAATATTATCGGCAGTTGTCAACTGCGCTCGCAAAGAAATATCGTGAGGAAACCTCTATATCTGAAAAATAATAAAAATATTTCGTGGAAACCCGAAGTCTGCACATCCGCTCCGTTATAATTACTTCCAAAAGCCCCGCAAAAATAAAAGGCGGCCCTTGCCGGCAGCAGAACATTTATATTTATATACTTTCGAGTTTAACGCCGTAAAATACGTGCTTAGACGTTCAAGTACCTACAACAGGTAGTTCGCTGAACGTTGCATTTAAGATTCAAGATCTTGTTTTTTAACAGGCTTGTCAGCGGCAGAGGGATTACTACAAAGGTTATCCCAAATCTCGTCATCCTTTACTTTACTTCAAAGAGCCGGAGTACACGTGGCAGTGCCCTCCGGAAATGACAACGTTTGTTAATATTTAATATTGTTTTAAGCTATACAGTTAAATAGTCTTCTAACATCCCATTGCAGCGCCTACCGAGACTTTCAAACAAGTAAATCTCTACGCACAGACTCGCGCCGTGGCTTATGAACCTGACTTCTTCATGATGATCACTGTAGCCTGTCACAAGTCAACTGCAGAACATAGGCACATAGATTGCACAAATCACGATCCTGAACGAACGAGGTTGCCGCCCGAGAGCCTTTCTGCACCAATGACCTGTGCTCATAGAACCGATAACCGCCGAGCTATGCTGACCAAACAACATTTAAATAAGTACAGTAGTGATTTTTGTTACTTTGACCCGAAACCGAAACCCAAGTCTTCAGCGACCGTCCGCGCCCCCTACCCGCATTTCTAGTCGCCGTCTCGCTGAAAAATAAATTCTGCGAAGTAGCCGCTCTTGCTATGAAAAGTAAACTATTACACATTACGAACGGCGCAGGCGTTTTATTTAGATTTTTACGTTATTTAAGTTCTATAAAATTAATATTTAAAAAAGTCTTGACACCACAAATTAGGATGGATATTCCGCCATCATTCGGTCGCCAGAGCTTTGTTTGTTGTCTAGCAGGGTTAAACATGTGCAGATGAGGTTAGCTTTTTCAAAAGAGATGGTATTTCCCCTTAAACCCTACACATTGTTACCTGCCTAACGTTTTTTTGCAGCACATACCTGCAGTTCCCGCCACGACACGTAAAATACAAACAGCCGTTAGTGTTGCCTAGTGAACGAGGCCGCACCAGCGATTTTCCTGCGTTACCTGGCAGAACTCTCGCAGGACGCTACAATAAAGCCGCCTGTAAGGCTTTCGTTAGGTAGAAGATATCAATGATGATTTGAAAAAAAAAGTTATTAGTTGTTTTCTCAAAATTTTATTAAATAACTTCTTGTTCTTTAAATAACTCTGTTTTTATTATTATAAAATAATTTGAGGAATTCTTTTTTATCTTATGTTAATAATGTTGAAAATGTTGGAAATAACACATAGGTGCGAACTGTAGAAAATACTCAAATGTGTTTGCAACTTAGATCAGCAATTGAAAATATTACATTAGTAATATTAAGCAATGCTTATGCATAGTCTTATATACTTGAAATGAAACATTGTTTACGGATTTTGTCTTATTTCAGCTATCTTCTCTAGCCTCGCGAATCATCCTTGGCAGGAATCGGTGTTCGTTTTCGAGGATATGTGGTATCTTATATACTTATGAGACTTGAGGGATAAGGCCGTCTGCACTACTATGTTTGATCTTAACAAACTACAAGCGTCTCCTTCTCGCCGTCAGTTATCAAATGGGTGATGGAATGCTGAACATATTATGGATCCAACCAATCAATCATGGATCGTTTTCACTAATAATTTAGTTATACACGCAAATATATAAAGATGGATACTACATACATACACATGGACAACTCACAGATTGTTTCAGAGCAGTCAGAGCTTTCTTTATTAATCGGACTATAGATAATCGGACTATAGATTAGCCGGACGTTAAAATGTTCTTTTGACTAGACTTTATAGAAAGACTTTATGCTCATAACATTGACCCATCACCTGTCATAACTTTGAAATAATTTAAATTCCATTTTTATAAGACATCAGGACTTTAGGGATAATTTTGTTTACTTGTAAAAAAAACGTCAAAAGTGTCCTATTTCATTTAATTATAAAATAAAACTATTGTTAGTGTAGGTAAATCTAACACTACCTACACTAACAATAGTTGCTGATATTTTTTCATCAAAAAAAACAATTTTAATATTCACGTGTCCACTTCTACATCACGAGAAATTAAAAGATTACAACCTAAAGTAAAAGGATGAATGAAACTCTGGAATTCGGGACATAATAATTTTAAACTCATGTAGACCAATACCGCCCGAATTATCCAACTTGATTTCGTCAAGTATCTGAAAATGTAATAAATTACATTAAGCAAAAAACTTAAAGCGTGTTTCTCACATAATATAGTAATTTGTGGAGAGTTGAGAGAGAAAAGTTACTATACATTCGAGCTAGTATATAAATTAAAATTAACTTACAACATTCGCAATTTTGGTTTTTGATTCACTGTCAAGGCAAGAAATGCGACCCATTATCGATCCTCCCGTAAGACGATCAAGAATGTTACTTATATCACTTGATGATATTTGACTATCTTCGTCTATATCTATAAAATAACAAGCATTTTATTAATTTTTTTTTACGTGGTAAAGCCAAGCGGCCGCTTTTGCTGCTCTCGAATGAGCCAGCTCGACCGCGCTAGTATCACGGCCGGCGTAAAGTAGAGGCATCTTGTGGGTCTGTGTTTCGTTCGGTGAGTATGGTACCGAAGGGCCACTCACCCTCCCCTAACCCCGCTCCCCGTCATATTTCCCATATTCCAGAGGGGTTGCAGAGGTACGTGGGCGACGGAAATCACTTCCCATCAGGTGAGCCCGCTTTCTAGTTTACTTCCTTTACCATAAAAAAATACAATTAAATTTATATATTCTCACTACAACTTCCAAGAATTTTTATTTTTAAACCCCGGATATTTAAGTAACAATGATTAATATTATCCTTTCCAAATAAATAATGATTAAAATTATTATTTATTTGGAAAGTAAATAAAAATGTGCAAAATCGGATGGGTTTAATGATTGGTATAAAATAAATATTAACATACAACACATCTTTCTAATGAGTTAGCGATGAGTCTAATATATATATAATATATTTTAGCTCAATATAGTCTATTTTTATATAATCCATAAAGGATAAAATTTTGTGAAAAATCTTACCAAACACTTTGAATGCCCACGCAGCTTTGACCTCTGTGGGGCATTCCGAGCTCATAGCCGAACACAGATCTATCAAATCCTCAAAAGAGAAGCTATCATCGTTCTTAGACGAGAATACGCGGAATAGACGGTCTTGGAATGGATTGTTCTGTAACAAGAGAGTTTTTATGAAAATATATCATTCGGTCAAACGGATTTGCAGACTCAAAATGTTCCAACCAAATGTTTCATAATTGTTAAGAAGAATATTGAGAACTAACGCCTGTTAACTGGACTGCCCTTTAGACACAGGATTGGCACGAATCAGCATAGCCAAACGAGCAACCCACCTTTGTTTTTATCACATCATGTCATGGTTTTGTTTATTGGTTATCTATCGGATAAACGATGTTCATGTTTAAAAAATAACACGGTGTGATTTTACAGGGTAATGAGGACTAACGGGTTTTTTGTGGCATTGTAGATAAGCCCGTTGAAGGCTACGGGGAAATAGTTGTAGCAAACAAGGAAAATTGATAATCTTATTGTGTGTAAACCTACCCGGCACTCATAAAGTAAGACTTAAATCGAGAGCCACCAGGCTCTTCCGGGTATAATAAGACATTAAAATATATTTGTGTACCTGTAAAACATCAAACTTCTTTATTATTACTTCTTTTTCAAATCTGTGATGGTAATCAGCGTCTAGTTTTTCAGGATCGATGGAATAGAACTTTTTCATTAAACTGAAACCAAATGTGTTTAATCTTATATTACAAATAAAAACCGGAGATATTTTTTTAAACAATGCCCCACTATAATCATCTCTCCTGTGTTGTGGAAACGCTTTACATTCATAATTGCACATGGCCCGGACCAGGAATAATTATTTGAACCTTGTCCCGTGTGGTAATCGAAACCCCGACTCTCAGCGCCGTGGCCAAATGCGTTTCTATGCTGCTATGCCACCGAAACGACAAGTTACAATCGTTACATCGTCGTGGCGTCATTATCGTCAAATCTTGGAAACAAATGAAAATCACTAAGAGCTATAGAGTCCGGTGATCTATAATTTCGAAGATAGATTGCTGGCTGAAAAAATGGTGTAATATTTTTTCTAAAACACAGGTACTTTGGTAACGCTCATAACACTATTTTATCCATATTTGATAGACCCTTTCAACTTGTTATGCAAAATGACAATGTAATAATATAATAACAAAATTGTGATTGACCAAACCGAATCTATTAACACTTAGCAGTGACAATGACACTTCAAAATAAAAAATAAATACCTTTAAATCCACGTATATTACGTACTTACTGTAAAATTTCGCCTTTGTTTAAGTACGTTAATGTAGTGTAATCTTCTAGCAAGTCTTCAGTTAACCCAGGATACGATTGACAGCCACCCATGATTGGAAATAACTCAATGTATATTTATTTACACCAACATAATTGCTCTGACGCGTACTGATCTCGACTTTGTGTGAACTTAATGACTGGTCATGGGGAATATCTTATCAACAATAATTGTTGCATATGAGTGGTTTTGGAACTCGATTAAAGAGATAACAGCTAACGGAAACATGAATATATAGTATTGTTTTTAGACTTTGTATTCTATAGTTATATATTTATTTCACAATACACTAACGTACTTTACCATCATATAAGGATAATTCAGTCTACTGCAGGACATAACCCTTTACCACGTTAATGCTAATCGCCATCATGCTTGATAGAATGGCATGAATGGCGATCTGTTATACGGCCCGATAAAAAGACAATTATTTAAAATTGAAATCACACAAAATTTAGATTTAGCAACATAATTTAAAGTCAATTATTGTATTTACATAAGTCGGGAGCCTAGTGGTTAGGGCGCTCGCTTTAATTTCGTGAGTGACATGGGTTCGAATTGCGATGCAGTCACCAAAAAGGTTTGCAGGGTGCTCTTGTGAGTCTACCTAATTGTGGAATTAGCAGTACTTCTGTACAGAACCAGATAAAACAAATTTTGAATAGATAGTGAGTACCAGAAAACTTTTTGTTTAGTATCTTATACTTTAAAATACTTATTACACACATCTTTGATTTAATTCCTGTCTATAGCAGAAGCAGGAAAATATATGTAACGCATTAGGAACCAAAGTATACCTACAGCTATAGGAAAAAATAGTATTGGTAGCGTAGGTACTTGTAAGCAGGAATAATTATGACTTTGTTCTTTACCAGTATCTAAACAGTTTATTACTGAACAAAGAGGGATTAGTAATCGACACGCTTAGCGGGATCGTAGTACCACATACATAACATCATAGATGCTGCTGCCCCTCGTCGTTCTGGACAAAGTAACAAATGAAGCCGGATAGGATCCGCCACGCTGCTCGACGATGTTCCGATAACCCGTTGTCGGAACATCGTCTTCAAAAAAAAAATCTTACGATGTTTTCTCGCAGGATATTACCACGTGCTGCGTGCACAATTCAACAATTTAAGAATATAGCACTTAAAAGTGCAATTACAATTTTACTGCTGCATTAACAATGTGCATTACAATTTAGTGTTGTGGTACCAGAATTCGAAACCCTAATTAAATCACTTTATCGTCCTTCCATCACTCATTCTCTCCGTGAAGATCATTTTTCTCAGGAATGGCTTATATCAAGTTGACATTCGTATTGAATACTTAATTCCAGGACACCATCGTAGAGCTTTGCCTGAGTGACCTCAGCACGTCTTAAACTTCAGTCCCCCCATGACGACGGGTGCTGTAAAGCATTCGAAACGTCAGGAACATAAAAACAAAAATAAAACGCGATAATAGTTTTATTTCAAATTAATATAAATGTTTTTTCTGAGCGTTGGATGTTTATTTAATAAATTTTTTTTTTATTAAAAAAAACTTCATTGCTTAGACCCCTTATAATTTGAGGTGACAAAGGGCGGACTTAATGCCTATTGGCATTCTCTGCCAGTCAACCCATGGGTTGGTGAGATAGCCGTAGCAGGTGTATTTATTTAGTAAATTAACTAAGTAAGAAAATTATTTTAAAATACATACACCTATAAATAAAAATATGTATATTATTATTTATAAGTGTATGTATCTTATCTAGTTACAAAGATAGGGAATACGGGTTAGGTGTTACATTTGATGGATTTGCTTGTCTGATATTATTTTAATGGACATCGCCTCTCTTAACTAAAATGATTTCGTCTTTTAAAAGAAGTTATGACATGTAAGTCATGTCATGGAAACAATACTGCACTGCGTAAATGAATACAGAACGCCATAAAAAGTAAAGTAGCAGCCTATAAGTTACCACTGCTGGACAAAGGCCTCCTTCTCAAATGCGAGTACCAGAGAGGGTTTAGGAGCCGCGTAAGGGCCCACCACACTGCACCAGTGCGGGTTGGCGGGCTTCACATATCTTCGAAATAATATTTTCTTTTTATAATTTCTCAGATATCCTAGTTTCCTCACGATGTTTTCCTTCACCGCCATACTCTAATTGAAAGACATACAGCATTGGATAATAAGCAGGCCTATATAAAAGAACAGTGCAAATTGGGGGACTTCATATCTACTTAAAATACGTTTTTTTATTTGTTGGACATGTAGATTTCCCGAGATATATCCTTTCACCGCCGGGCACAAAGATTGTACAAATAATATTGGTATTAACAATTTTAATGAAACCAACATTGGGGATAAAACCTAACATGAGTTGTGTATAGTACACGTGAAATTCATGCTTGTAAAAAAACTAAATAAATCTCAAAGAAAAATACTTTATTACTCATAGTTATAAAATCTGAGATCAAGCTCAGGGATAGCAAGCAGTTATATTGTATAAAGTTCACTTAGTCAAGCTCACACTTAAAATAGATTTCAGTTCACAACTATATGAAATAGTGGATAGAATTGTCACTTATATAATCCTATACTACCTATTCAATAGAACTATGTCGGTAAAAAGTGCAAAATCGATATGACAATTATATTAGTGGATAATAACAAAATAAACTATAAGAAACAATACAACAGACGGGAAGCACTAATTATGAACGAAATCAAAATACATTAAAAATATAATGTTAATGTCTTAAACATCAAATGGAACTCAGGGATATGGTTATTAAAATCATTGTCCAATATCATGCAAACACTGCCAATGAGTCTAGTTTCATGCTTATCATAAAGTTTAATGCATTTTTTTTTAAGTTTAATTACTATTATGGACATTATAATTATTATCATAGTTGTGATAATAACTGTAATATGAACAATGATATATTTGATATTTTTTCCCATTTCTAATTGCTTATTACTATTAACATGAAAGTCATACTTTATTGAGAATTTAAGGCCATAAAATGCTTGCCAAAAACCAGAGCAATGTATCATAGGGACACCACAGTGAAATTAAAAGAATAATAATTTGAATTAAAATAAATAATTGATGCTAACATAAAACTTACTTAATCAATATATTAAACTAATGTTGATACTTAACTTAAAACACTTCGATATATGCTAGGAAACACTCACTTAAAGTCACAAAATACAGTTTGTATCACAGTCCAAATTACATCACCTCTTTGGAAAGTCCACACTATCAAAACTAATCTGTCGCCTTGCTCTCATTTTAGCAGCATCTTCAAACGACGGCATCGAGTTTGACTTGTATAAGCCAACTTTATCAAACATGCTGATCCCACTGCTGCTATTGGAGTTGGTATCTATATTCACTAATTTATCTTGCAGAATGTTTTTAGAGGCGCTCTTTGGTTGATCCTGTTTAGTGGTTAAATTGGCGCAGGTGTTTTCTTTAATTTGTGACGTCAATGTCGCGGGGGCTGCCACTTGTCTCGTCTTCATTTGCTGGTACGCTGTCGCCGAAATGTATCCGGAGATTTTGTTCGATTCGTTGGCCAATTTGATTTGCTCGTCTTGGAAGCATTCTTCTACCGTGCGACCCTGTATGACCGCGTACACATACTGGCGTGCAAGCCTGTAAAAGAATTTTGTTTTTTTTTTACTAAAATGTCTTGTTGTGGTATAAAAATCGGAATTATAGACTTTAATAAACTTTCGAGTCATCTGCAAATAACAGTGCACATCTGGACAAGCTTCTCCCAAGGCAACTGGTTTTACCGCAATCGACACGCATGTCATGTAGATTAGCGATTCCAAATAAGTGTTTCCCGTCACCATATCTAGAGTGAGTAGCATTAAGTTTTCCGAAACCTGAAATTAACGGTGGGATGTGGTGGGTGGGTAAAAACATGAGCAGGAGCAGCAGCTGCTCTACACAGCCATCAATGTAAAAATAAAACCAGTAGATAATAATAATGGTATTGCTCTATTAAGGTAAGGACAAACAAGAATACAATTTAATGCTTTTAGCTTGTTTGTGTTTATAATCTAACTGTGCTATACCTTACAGCAACTAAGCTTAAGGCATTATATGCGAGTGTTAGAATGTCGGCAACGCAAACTACCACCAACGCATTACATAAACTTTATAGAGATCACCTTAGATTTAAAAAGTAAAAAATTATAATTCATTACGCCTCCAGATCTAAACGCCGTCGTATTGACGGATTAGGTACAGTAATTTAAGCCGCAACAGGAAACTGGACAATCAGGATGAATTTAATTTGGTAACGAAATAAAAACATGCAAAAGAAATCTCTTATGTTAGCAGAAAGTACTACAAAATTATATTTTAATAAATAAGTCTAAAAACGTGAGAAGGGAAGAGTTACGGAATAACACTAGGAATACTATTGCGCCGTGCAGACGTCGCATCAGCTATGATACAAGCTTTCTGTAATCTTTTTTATTATTTTAGTTATTCACTTACTTAGTCTTGACATGACTTCTTAAGTAAATATATCAATTTTAATCAATAAATAATAGCTCGATTTTCTTCCATAATGTTACGTCAACCAACACGACTCAGATAACGTGATTACCTATTTGGTTAGACAAATTACCTTCTAACTTAACTTCTTTAGTAAATCAACCCGATACTGACAATTCATTAAATGATCCCCCACTCCTATCAGTCACATATTTAAGTAGATTTAAACTAAAATCATCACCGTTTTACGTGAACACAGAATAATGTAGCTTCAAAGCGAAAGACATATTTAAAAACGGTTTAAAAAAAAGCAGTTTTCGAGCTTACTTCTTATCAACCAACAAAAAAAATAACTCTCCTTATATTCTAAAAAAAATCTTTCGTTATGTTACAGTCATATGTTACTATAAAATATGTTGTAGTGTAGTATAAAGGTTACGTTCAGAAATAATAAAACAAGATTTTTTTCCCCTTACTTGAGCATGGTTTCTGATGTAGACAATTTTGGTGCAGCAAGTTTCGCCGCGTGAGGAGGCAACGTCAGCAGGCGCCTGGTGAGCCGGGCCAGAGAGGACGCTTTCTCCCGGAAGCCCGGAGACGACATGCGCCAGCCGTGAACTCGGAGCGCCTCCGACACCGCCCATAGAAGTTTCTAAGAGCAAACACAATCTTCTTTACCCCACAGTGTAGATGCAATAACAACGTGCTAAGCCCCCTTTTGCACATGTTATCTTACTTAATTATTTATTATAAATATTTGATTGTTTGATTTTGATAACAATTTTTAACACAAACGGACGTAAAATGACTATTCAGTGCGCGGTTTAGCGCCCGAGCACGCGCTGCGCACGAGCTGGCGTACCATGGGAGAGGCCAGGCTAGGGGCCTTATCCGCTATAATACAAACAATTTAACGAAAATTCGACACGTCTGCGCTAACGAACTTCAAAGGGGTTCCTGCCACGGTACTTCGTCCGTGATGGTCCGTGGAATAGAGCACCATGGGAAGACACCATAACATCGTTTCGTTTAGCACTTACACACCCAATTTGGTGGACAATGCATATACTAACCGCCTGCCCGGCGTGGTAGGTATTGGCAAATTTTCATTCATGGCATGCCGTTCAGCTGTGAACTAGCACATTATGTTATGACGGGTTGGTATCCATCCGCAACTCCACGACTGTGCGCGTATTTTCCGTGTAAAACCACATTATTAAAGAAAAAGAGAAATATACCAACCTTCTTATGTGTCTCATTCAATTCTGCCGAATTCTTCGTGGATAATATTTCTGATGCTCGACGATTAAATGTGATAGATTGAGATCTGTTGATGGAGTCCCCACCGAATGACAAGCTTTTCGCTATTTTACACCTTCCATTCTCCAAGTCATCGTCTAATGAGTCACGTTTGCGTTTAAGGAACTGGTCACTGATGGTGCCGTCCATGCTCTTTGTTTCAGCAGTTCTTTCTGGGGATCCAAATAACGCACGTTTGGATTTCATAGCCTGATGAGGAACAGATGAACTTGCAGTATTTTGTATGGGTTTCCTGTTCTCGGGGCTGACGAATAGAGCTCTCTTCAGTGTCTCACGTGTTGGCTGCGACCGGGATAAGCTTTCTGGGTCTAACAACAACCTTCTCATAGCTTTCTTCCTACTTGATCCACCGCTTTTAGTCTTTGGTGTCTTTGCTGGAGTCTTCTTGCCGGGCGTCTTGCGTATTGGCGTTTTTTTACCCGGCGTGCGTCGTGTCCGTGGGCTCTTTCTCTCCGCCGAATTTATCAGTTTTCTGTGTGGAAAGAAACTTCAAAGGTATGGTTTAGTTAATGAAGAAATATTTATTAAGAGTATTATTTATCAGCAGTATATTTCATATTACTTTCCTTATCGTGTCTACAACGACGTTAGCTTGTAGTGCTTTAAAATTGTATCTATATTTCGGAGTCGTGATAAAGATTAAAAAATTATTTTATTTCCTTCCTATTATCCTCTTTTAAATTCCTTACATCATAACGGAAAGTAAATTAATTAACAAATGAGAAATGCATAATATGAAGTCCGCGAAAATAATTACAATTAAGTTGTTAACTGAAATGATTATGTATTATATATCCTTGTAAATATAACAGTCCGAGACAAAAATTCAAGTGTATCAGTTTTAAAGTTGGTACCACACCCTCACAGAATACCGGCGAGAAGTAGTGACATCTTATGCTTCTGTGAGAGGTAACCGGAGGCCCACTCCCCCTCTTTCCTTATCCTCTCTCCCATCTCCTCAATACCCTTAAAGACCGGCAACGCACCTGCAGCACCTCTGGTCTTGCAGATGTACGTGGGCGACGATAATCACTTACCATCAGGTGAACCGCTTGCTCGTTTGCCGCCTTTTCCATAAAAAAAATATATACACTTACTTTTTATCAATAAGCACCATCTTCGCAGTGGAGGCTTGTGCTTTCTCGTTAATAGTAGCGGCACTGCAGAATGCTTGTCGCCGCCGTGCTAAATGAGATAGACGACGGCCAGGAGACTTCGCCTGGGCCATTCTGCAACAATCGTTATCGAATATGTATTCACATCATTTTACAAGGTGAAAGGATAAATATTAAGATGCGAAGATAATGGGTTTTATGAGAGAGAATTGTAAGTGACGACCAAAAGTTTATACAGATTTCCTAACCTCGAATAATCTCTTCATTTTACTTAACACTGCAATACAATTTGCATATATAATATATGTCACTATGTTTTTTTATGTATACAAGAGGGGGCCAACATGATGGTAAATCATAAACGACGCCCACGAACACCTGCAACATCAGAGAAGTTGCAGGTGCGAAGAAGTAGGCTCTTTTCCTGAAGGTCTCTAAGTCATAACTGTTAGGAAATAGTGCTAAAAAGATTTGATGCCACAAAGTTGTAATGCATTGCAAAAAATTCCATAAGAAACGTTGCTCTCTTTTTAAGTTGCAATCGGTGCAGGCCTGAAATATTGGCCTGCTCTGCTGAGCTCAAGCTTTTAAGAGGTCAATTTGACCTTCCTTTCCAGCTGACCATGTGTAGCGGTGATACTGGCTGAGGCGATGAGTAGTTTTTAAAACATGATAACCTACTAAATATACAGAATCTTTTTACTGTTCTGCAAATTGCAAATTGCACTAAATTTCAACTACCTACCATTTGTTTGTGAGCATTCAAAAGCGTCTGTTCGGCCATAGATACGGGTTCAACTATACCCAGTTTGTGAAGTGAATGCCTAAAAATGTCCTAGCCTTCAACAAATGGCGGAATAACTATCTCATAATAGTAATTTACAACCATATAATTTCATGGACTATTGGTCTTTTCAACCTAAGTTAGTAAAAACTATGAAAAGAATTTGACAATTTCTAAGGAATGGTAATTTGACTTGAGAATGTCATGGCTATTGTAAAGTCTTTGCTTGCAGTGATGTTAAGTAACAGGCCCTCCACTTCCTTTTAATGTGGTTGAAAAGGGGGTAATGGGTGCCACATGCATCATATTTATGAACAGAAGCTTGTGTTGACTGGTCTGCTTAAATCAGTAATACACTTATTTACGGATTTTGTTTGTTGTGATGGAGTATGCTTATGCCGCAAGCGATTGGTGAATACTTCTAATAGTAACTGTAGTATAATAGTTAAATGATATACATACTTGAGTCTTAATGCTTTCCTCTTGCTTGCGCTACTTGGTGACTGCAGGCCTCCAGAATAAATGTTGACACTAGTATCAGTTTCACCACCAACAAATCTTTCTCTATACCGCTGCAGTAATAATTCATATTTTTCTGTGTAGTTTGAAACATTGTAACTGAAAATTAAACACACTTGGAACTGAAAAGCTTTGATAAATACTCGACAATGTAGCAACTCTGTAATAACAACAAAAATCAGAATTCTTAAATAGCATTTATAAAGTACCTAATACATTAAAACTCTTCATAGTTGTATATATGTTTGTACAGATTTTTTACTTAAAACCAATTGTATAGACCGGTGGAAAAATTTTCATGAATTTAGAAGTGCAATAATATTTTACTGTACAGGCGTCCCTCATATAACACGGATTCGATCTTACACGGTACACGAATCGAGAATAATTGTAACACGGTTTTAATATAACACAATTTCAAAAAATCATTCAATAAGGGAAATACCAACTTCATTGCTAATGAAAAACCTCTCATTTCATTTTGAGAAGTGACAGTATGCATTTTAATATATTTGTTCGTAATACTACTTAAAAGGAAAAAGTAAGTGGACTTCGTTTTTAAAAAAAAAATGAAATTCAACATTGTGATGAAATACAAAAGTTAAAAATACAACCAAAAATATATTCCAAAAATAATAATTAATGAATATCAATACAAGGTATACTGTGTTACTATACTTTCGTATAACACGGTTTCGATATAGCAAGTTACGAATTAATCGAGTTATATGAGGGATACCTGTACTTAATATTACAAATGTCAAAGTTTTGATGTTGATTTTATGTTATCCAATCACACATAAAGGACTTAATGGATATGAACATAGTAATAAGGTAAAGGATACTTTTTATCTCCAAATGTTTGTGTTTTTCAATGCCATTGTAGGAGCACAATACCCAATTTTTTTAGGTTCCACCTTGACATTCCACCTTGGTGTCATGCCTGACACCCAGAGACAGAATTTCCATAAGATACAACTCACCAGTCATTCTGCTGCTTACCACTTTCTGCCTCTTTGGAAATAGTCATGAGATTTTTAAAGCCTTTCCCTTAGTGTCCACTTACAACACCCATGACAAAGGGGGTGGCAGATTCTTATACTGCTACTGCATGGCTACAATGAACCGACATAGTAATCAAGGATGGATCAATGATTGATGATTGTGGTTGTCACCTTGAGTATCTCAACTGATGGTAATTTTTAAAACAATAAATAAATGGCTTCTGGTTTACACCATCTAAAACATCAGTTGTTTCATTTATATTAACCTTATAACATTTCAAAGTTACATGATTCGGAAAGTGTTTCTGACCAAATAATTTTATAAAATATTCCAAAAAAATGGCATAAAACTTACTAAACATCAAAGTATCTGCATTTAAGCATATCTGGCCACATAGCATCCTTTGCTTCAAATTCTGTACACATTTTGAGCTCTATACTTTTATCATTAATACTAGTGTTCATTTCGCAGTCCGAGGTACTGCTGTCTCTAATAGCAGATTTTTTTCCAGACATCTTCACATTGATGACATTGGTTGCAGTTTCTTGGACCAAGTCACAGGTATTGGAAACTGTAGGAATATGAATGAAGGAAACCTTTTTTGTGGGTGTCATTGAATTGGCTTCTATATTATTGATTTTATCATCATCATTGAAAGCTGGTAGAAAGCAGTAGTATTTCTTGAGCATTTCTGTAACATCTGTTTTTAAAGTTGTTACTGATGGAGGTGGCAGAATTCCTTGCAGTGTTTCCTGTCAACAATTTATTATAAGATAATTAATAAAAGTAGTACTTAATGTGAATTACATATAGGAATTGAATTAGCCAGCCCAGTGTAGCAAGTACTGTTGATAAATAAGAAATGAAGTTTACATGTAAATATTTTTTTAAAAAGTCATAAAATGGTTTCAAATATTTCTTTACATTTATTTCAAATGTAATTGTTGGTTGGTTGGATGGTTTGGTTATTTCAAAAGTGCCAAATTATTTCATTATTTTAATAAGCATTGTCTACTCATACAATATACTCATACTTTCTACTAATACTCACTACTCATAATATATACTGTATACTGATAGAACATGTAATAAATTAATTATTTATCCTTTAACATATGTACTGCCTCTGTTTATCCTTTAACATATGTGGCTGTTAAAACTGAAATAGCATCCACAAACTTAAAATGAAATTAAAATTACCTCAATCTTCCTAACTTTTCTTTTATCATAAGATTCAAAATCTTTAAGGAAATTCCAGAATGGTTCTTGAGCATGAGTTGGTTCAGCAGCTTCAGCATCATCATCAGAGAACATATCAGGAGATCGTACACCACTATCAAAAGAAGTTTCAATTGAAGAGTAACTTTGTTCTAAGTTCCACTTAGCATTACTTCCCTCTTCATTGTTTACAACCTCAAACTCCTTTTTATGATAAAACTCTTCATACTGAGAATCTCCACTGCTCTCGGTTGATTTATCAACTCTACCTGCATCACATGTGTTTCTGTCTTCAGATGAATTACTGGTGGGCTGGTTACTATTCTTTTCTACAGATAACCTTGCAGAGGCACTGCTACTTGCAACACATTCTATATGGTCTGTGTGTTTGTCATTCAAAGCAATTAGTTCAGATTTTACAGTACTAAGAGCTGTTAAAGGATCAACAATAGGGTTCATTTTTTGCACATGTTTTAATGTACCATTAAAGGAGAGTTCTCTGATTGGCAATTTAAATATACTTTCAGAGTGTCTAATGTCTCGAAACATTGGCACACTATCAACTGCATTGTTACTATTTTCCATGGTTGAGGTTATGAAAATGGTGTGTTTAAAACTTTCAGATTTTGAGTCTTCTGAAGAAACACGAGCAGTAGCTTCAACGAGATCCGATTTATCATTCAAGAGAGAATGTTCTATGGTTGCTGAGGATGTCTCGAGCAATGATCCTGTTAAAGAAGCACAGGACGATTCCGCTTTGGTACGTAAATCTGTATCTGAACTGGAATGTGGTTTGTGTACAAAATTGTCAATATCGCTCAGGCGTTGTAAGGAACTACAGCCTCCTTCCAGTCCTACGCATATACAATTTTTATTTACATCAGCCTGAATAGCAGCTGACAAGTCAATGTTACCCCCACTGTTGGAACTTTCGTAATCACAAGTGGATGACGAAACAGGCTCTGCTTGTTCTAAATTATTATCTTCGACAAGTGTATCCACTACCTTAAAGCTACGCATGTACCGCTCGTACAGTGAAAAACTATCACTCATTGAGGGACAATTAGAGTCCTCAAAGGATTCCATTACCGCTACATTGTTTCAATCGTAAACATTAATATATTTTTTGCTTGTACTAAAATTATTTGAAAACATCTCTGCTAAATGTGTTTAGTATGACGTCGTTTATTTTAAAAGCAAACACTATTTACAACTGCTACTAAAATAATATTTAGAAAAATAAAAGATCTGCAACTAGGTACCAGCACAAATTATAAAGCACAGATCTATTCTAAAAACCGAAATGTACAGATTAGATATATAAAAAGATTTGTAACTTTACTCTTTGGTAATGAAATGAAGAAGCATGGGTATCGAATCAACGACGATAAAATTAAGCTCTTCTAAATGCTATTGAACAAACAAACACCTTTTTATACCTTCTATTTATTAAAAAGAAACAGATACATTTACAATATTAATGATATAATGATAACTCTCATGTTCGACTCTATCTCTAGTATAATTACTCATATCAATAATCATTCCTTATATACTGGAGTTACATCATGTCTTTGGCATAAAGCGTTTATACTCCCACTTCCTGAAATACATTACCCTAGCTCTCTCGCTCACTTTTGTCTTCCTTTTATGTCAAAGATTCTCGAAGCTACAGCGCATTAACAAATATCTACTTACATTTTCAGTAACAGATAACAATCTCTACTTAAAATGTGAGTTTGTTTCAGAAAACGAATACCAGTCTGAATGTAGGCCTGGGACTTAGACAGTACCACCACAACACTGCTGACGGTGTACTGGTATAGAGGAATCGTGATTAATTGTGTCAGTTTTTAATCGATTTTTCTAAATATTGTTGATCACGATATCCTTCTTTATCTTCAAAGGAACTCAACGGCGATCTTAAACGTATCTTTGACCGGTCTACAAAAATCCGTTAGTATCAAGCTTTTTTGTATTTGGCAGTTCCTGTCGCTTAAATAAATTAGATTTTAACATCTCGTCGAAAGTTACTTTTAATAATGTTAATGGTACAGTACACATACACTACTACAGTCAAAAACCTTGGGCTTGTAATAGACAATACTCTCAGTTGACCAACTAAGGTAAGTAAAAAGTTACGTACTCTCTGAGTTATTTGTACCGCCTCAAGAATTTCTTGCCATAAGGACAAAAGCAATGATAATTCAAAAGTTTTGTGTGTATAACATTGGTATTGTAATAACATTAATTGACGTAAATTAAGAACTTTTAACTGTATCGTCTTCTCAACAATTGTATACGCTTCATATTTGGGTTACGCAAATATGATGAGATTTCCTCACTTCGTTCGCAGCTTAAATTTTTGCTTCACCCATATCGCAAGTTTTGAGAATACTTTGTACTTTTTTTTCCATCTTACACGATCTGTTTGTCCCTTGCCTATCTGAAATGCTAATTTCAATATCTTTTTCAGACTCCCTCTGAAACCATTTTTTTTATGAAAAATAGGGCTACTGAGCAAATTACTTACCTGATGCTAAGTGCTTACCATCGCCCACGTTATTGTGCGTTGCTTTCCTTTAAAATTATTTGGAAGTTGGGGAGAGGGTGAGGATGAGGGATGGGGAGGGGGAGTGATCCCCGGTTAATTCACTCACCGAAGGAAACGCAGAAGCACAAGATGCCTCTACTTCACGCCGGTATTCTGCGAGGTCACGGTACTACCCCGGTCGTGCCGGCTCATTCGAGCAGCTAAAGCCACTGCTTGGCTCTACCACGTACAAATCCTTGTTTACGTATGTACATATATATGAGTTTGTATGTAGGGTGTAATACGTTTTATATAATATACAGCTATAATTATATATATGTCTAAGTCCTGTAATATGTAAGTATTCTATTATTTGAGTACATAAGTAAACACATCATTTAATTTAAACTTATCTCCTCGGTACTCTCCACCCATTTAAATGTTCTCTGCACATCCTAACAGTACCCTGGTAAGTACTCTCTACTTCTTGGCATTAAGTGCGCCTTATTAGTACAAATAAAGTTTAAATAAATTTAAATAAATAAGTAAAAACACCGAATGGTACCGCCTTGTCGTGGCGAGAGGGGTTAGTAGTCGTAGGTTGGTTTTCCACGGTGAGCCATTAGAAACCTACATGGTCGACTTAACTTAGCGGGGCTGGCTAGACCGTGGTTGCCTCTTCGAGTGGGCTAGGTGGGCCTACTACTAGTGGACAGTAGTGACACGGAACAACGCAAACACTGCCCTTTTGCGTTGTTCCGTGGCACCGCTTCTTGCCCTCCACAACCGGGGTAAAGACGTGGGGAAGAGGAGTTTTAGCATTGCAATTCGCCATTCTCCTTGTCCCCCACGACTATGGCTGGGGCTGCGTGTCAGTACTACCCTCTGCGGCCTAATTCGGCGGAGCGCTGGAAGCCGTGCATGCTCGACATAACTCGTCTTTGCATCCGCCCGACGTTATGCATTTGCCTTGCCTGAAAAAAATTAGTGGTAGTTATTAACTCTATACTACTCTACTTTTATAAACCACAATTAAAGATTCATTCTCCATAAAATCTGGGAGCACGGCTTTTGTTGGCTACTATCTAATGTATGTCGCTTGTATCGTTGTATTAAGAGTAAAAGGTACTGTAGTGGTTACTCGAATGCTAATCTGGTATATCTATAAGTATAACTTTTCTTTACCAGTGACAAAGATAATCAAATCAAAGTCACTATTCACTACGTCTTTGTGACGTGTGTTAACGTTATGTGGAATCTTTAACCTCTCGTCTCTTGTTAATACGTATAAAATGGGAAATAGCAAACAAAATAAATAAACAAGTATTTCGAAAACTATGATGAATTTTAAATTTTACATGTATGTATGTGGTACCATTATGTAAAAATACTACAACTAAAACACCAAAAAAATGTTTATTTATATACCAAACAATAAACAAATTAGAAAAAGGTGGTTACAACTTGCTAAGTTGGAGCCTTGTCGATTGTATTTTTGTGAAGATAATTTTGATGTAAGTGTTCATTTTATCTTATTATTATTTAACAGTAGTCTGGGTTGGTACAACACTCTTACCCATTTCTGCCGCCAAACAGCAGTGCAATTATAGTATTGTTCGGGTTTGAAAGGTACAGAGAACCAGTAGAATTATGGGCTGTGAGGTGTTCCATCTTAGTCCTCAGGGGTAACAATGAATCTTCAGTAAAAGTTCTTTACAGGTGTCTATGGGCTGTAGTAGCCACATACAATCAGCTGAACTGAGTGCTCCTTTTTCACTCCAATCCAATAAAAAAAAAAAATTTAGTAAGTAAATTAACCCTTAACCACCCATCTCTGACACCAGAGACTTTATTATTGGGAATTTTTCTGCAAGTGCAGATCATTCGCTTGTCTAGGTACACCCCACATTTGCCTTTAGTGAGTACAAACCTATCATCTATGGCAGGTGGTTACATATTTTTTTTACTGGTAAAAAGTTGCATTTTAAAGTCTGAAATTGTAGTTTGCATTGATAACATTCAAAGGTTATTCTTTGAAGATATCAAATTAAGATAATACATTAGCACTGATGCCGACCAAGGCTAAGATTATTTTTTGGTGGCTGTGGGAGCTTTCATTTCACAGAACAAGGCAACCTTTCACGGATTAAATCCATATGTCATCAGCTTAACCACTCTACATGGAAGACTGAAAACAGGTAATAGCTCATAGAAACTAGATGAATTGCTTACAAGATCAATATATCTATAACAATATAATATCAATACTGCTCTAGTGAAGAAATAATGTAGACTTATAGCTGGAAATAAGATTCGCTTTTCATTGGGTCCTGCCATGCAGAAATAATAACATTTCAGCAGAAGCAGGCAATAGCTTCAGTAGAAATTGGTTTTACATGTTAGTAAGACATTCCATCAAACGATCAAAACCAAAATGCTGGATTCAATATCTATGTTTATAATGTAAAGCACTAATTGCCTAGTAATGCTGGAGTTGTACAATTTTGTAAAACTTTTGATTTATTCATTCAAGTTATTGTTAACATAGAAATGTTAGTTGATTACTGATTTTATGTAAATTTATTTAGACAAACTGTTTTTATGTTTCTGCTTGTGGACATCATTTAGTATTTTATGTTCAAATTAGGAGTTTAAAAAGTAATTAAGTTAATAACTGCACATTTATATTTATATATAGTTAATAACAACAAATTTTCTTTGCTTTATGCTTTTTTTAATTTTATTCATACATATATGTCTTGTATATACATATAACTGTTTAAACTTGCAAAATATGTGTTATTATTTCATGATGTTTTCCTTCACTGCCAAGCAGCTGGTAAATTTAGAAATTACAAGTACTATTAAAAATTTTAGAGGTGCTGGCTGGTTCCAGAAATCGAATCCAGGCCTGTTTAGGACATTAAGGTGAGCACCCAGAACCATAGCTCAAAACGGCTATAAAATTTACAAAGAAAAATTATTTATGTATTAGACACATAAAATATATCTTACAGCAACAGTTTTAACCCAAGCCACCTACCACCTACCTGTTAACATCTAAAAGATGTTAGCATAATATAACTCCTTGGAATTAGTAAGTAAATAGTAATGAAGAAACCACACTGTCTAGGAAATAATAATAAATTTTATTTCCTGGGTGTAAGTCCACCAATCCCTACTGGAGCAGCTTGGCAAACTCATCCTGGCTCCAATCTCTCTCGAAACATATTTGGGCCTTAGCCTAATAGTGGTCATTTAGAATATTTGTTTTGTTTATAAAAAAATTGAATTGCCAGCCTGGTAGGATAAACAAAAATCCAACATTTTACACCAAACATATTCTCAAACGACAAATATTAATAGCAATTCAAGATTGTATGAATAAATCAGAAGAAAACAATACAAATAGTTCAGTACCTGAAGATACTTTTGGTACAAGTATAAGTATGATACTATTTGTACAATAATTATATAAAGTAGCCTATCTCATCATCCAATACCCTGGCTACCTATTCGCCAGATTGCCCTAAACCTATTTAATATATTTTGTCATTATATTATGATTTCTTCCAAAAAAATTTATACTGCTCTATAAACATTCAGGTAATGATAAAATGTACAAGGAATTCACAAAACATCTGACAAATCCATCCAAGTGTATTAGACACACAAATTTAGAAGTAAAGCTTTTCAGACCAAAATAAAGTTTGTTGACCAGGCCAGTGTCTGCTTAAAAACTGTAGATAGGCTTTTAAAACATAACACATTTCATAAAGTCAGCATCTGTAATAGCAAGATCAGAATTAATGAAGGAAAAGTATTCAGTCAGTGATGTTTCTTTATAACTTTAAAATTCATGTTATGCACCTTTGCACTGAATCAAGTTAATATTTCGAAATTCTTTATTTTTAGCCAAAACTTTAAGTAAAAAATGGTTATTGTAGGTTGTCCAAAAAAGACACATATGCTCATGCAGACTTTATTTAGATCCTTTTGATAACTACATTCATTTGATGTAGTTCTTATTGTTTAGTTAAACCAGCCTACTAACTGTTACTCTGTGTAAACACGGTTTCTGGTTTTTTGACGGCTTTTATTATGAAGCGTTGATATTTCTCTACTTTTTTTGACTAAATGTTAATGTGTTATACATATAAACCCTACTCGTCAATTCTTAACAATGGTGAAAACAGCACTGAAATCCACTTAGAAATCTTTAGAAGTTTTTATATGTTATACAGATAATGCAGAGCAACACTAAGTCGTTTCTTAGTGACTTAGTGTTGTCCTGTCCCCGTAGGGTCTGCTGTGAAAGACACGGTAAGTTTCCGTAAGTCGTCACTGGCAAAACGCACTGGGTGTATACTGAGTTGGTCTTGAGGTTTAGAGGAATACACAAAGAGAAGATGCGAGTTAGGACCGCCAATGCTGCCTAGCCGAGTAGGATTCGTCGATTAACCTCTGGGTCAAAGTTGCACTAGCTGGACTAGACAGGTTAATGGTATAACTAAACGTACTCGTCGACAACTTCAAGCGTATTGTTTCCTACAACGACTGCTATTGGTATGACATGGACGTTAGATATGATCTTCGTCTTGTGTATTAGGTCGGAGATAAAGTTTTTTGTACTTTATAAGTAAAAAGTAGCAGTAAAATCTCTTTGGTTGTACTGTTTGGATTTTGCGTTTGATAGCATTAAAAACGATTTCCCGCCATTTTTCTGTCCGCTAAAACGAGTGAATCTAACGAAGAAATTCGATTTCTTTTTGAGTAACACACAATTGGTTCAAGCGTTTTTGTCCGGGGATTTTGATGTCAAAGATGCTGGTTACTCTACAGATAAAGTCGACGCCATTTTTAAAAAGAGGAGCTAGATCGGATATTAGTACGGCACAGCTGAAGAGCTAGGGGCCTGACTGACCCCAAATTAGTTTTGACCCATTTAAAAGTCTCGATATACAAAAAAGCTCCATATTTGGGTGCCACACGAGCTCTCTGAAAGGAACCTATTGAAACGGAATGAAACCGAACCGTTTTTGAAAAGATTAATCTCTGGTGATGAAAAGTTAATTACCTACGACTAGAACGTGCGAAAAAGATCATGGTCGAAAGGCAGTCAAGCTTTACGGACTATAGTGAAACCCGGATTAACTTACAATAAGGTGAAGCTGTGTCTATGGTATATAAGTTATAAGCTTTTTCAAAATTCTTTAGGTAGGATAACAGTAATACCAGGAACGTGACACAAAATGAGACAAAGACGCATTAGAATATTAATTATTTATATTAATATTTTATTATTATATAAAGTTTGAAACCAGCTTGATAACTTGGAGAGCGCTGTTGAGGAGATAATGAACGACTCCATTCAGCTGGAAAAATAAATCGGTATTTAAAAACAACCGTGCAAGAACTAAATACATAGGAAACACTCACTCATAAATAACTTAAGATTTTCATGACATACCTAAATTTAAGGAATGAAAGGAAAGAAATTTAAAATACGTTATATGAAGCTCAACAGTCACTGGTTATAAATTAAGAAATGGAGACATTGTAAATTGCGTTCATGTGGCGAAGAAAAATACAGAGACTAAGCGTGTAGTGTAGTGTTGTATTAAATTCGATGTCGTGACGAATTCTGTTCCTCAGTGCACAGATACAATAAAACTAACTCAAATTTAACAAACCTAACACAGCCGCAGTCGGAATAACCAAAGAGAAGAAACCCGTCTTTGTAGCTGAACATTTTTCTCCCGCTAATAAGTCTACGTGCAGCAGCGAGGAAGAAAGCAATAGAACGAGTACAAATTTGTCTGTTAAAAATTGACCTGATTCTAACTACATTCATATGAGAAAACGAGACAGTTTAGAACTTATTGGTTAAATTACATACATACTATATTTGTAAGGCCTCTATTGTTTTTAGTGAATCATAATTGCTATAATATTCTAGAAGGTTAAAGTAACTACACTATCAGAAGGCATGATATATTAAAGGAAAACAATTGAAGTGTAAGCAGACAAAGCATTTTTAGCAGCAGTGTGTATATACTCAATAAAAGACCGAGTTTCCATTCCTTATATAGAGATTTAAAAAAAATAACATTTTCTAAAATCTCGACGACGACGAACGACGTTGCGTTGAGACGCTGCTGCTTGCTGCAGTATCAAGCAAGGGAGGACTTTAAATCGAATTTTTAAAACGCCCTTGCACACGAGTAAATCTTGTGTAGGGCGTGAATCTGTGACACAGCTTCCGACGATGAACGGCGCGGTACGGGAGCGCTGTACGCAACATGCGTGCTAAGTGTATACCATATACATATATGTAAGTGGGAATGTGCACGGGTGTTGTGGCTTCGAACGCATTGTTGTATTGTGTGATGTTTTCATCGTCATCGATGACATTTTTGGGACGCCTTTTGTCAGGAGAGACGTTACGCGCGGGAGTGTCATTTCCCCGTGCCTTCACTAACGGGTTTGGGGGATCCTTGATTTTATCACAATATATTATGGATGTTTCTTTAAAGAAGCCCTCAAGAGGGAAATTTAAGGTCGCGGTGCAAATCTGCATTCTGCATGTAATAGGGAACTCTGGTTGCCTGGTCCTTATCGTGATTTAGGAACGTATGCGAGTACTACGCTTGCATAGGACATAAATGCAAGTTTTGTATAATAGGTGTACAAATGCCCAAAATAAGCTGACTAATACAGATTAGCGGTGTGACAACACGCGTCGGTATGAGAGAGCCACTTCCTGCTTATCGATCAGTTAGAGCACGGTTGCCGCTGTCAATCTCTAGCACTGAACGCTCGCACATTTACACCTATTAGGCGAAATACTTGCTATTTTATTAGCTTTTACAACTTTGAATTTGTGCGTTCAGTCTATTTTTTGTTCAGTATAACTTTTGCATATAATTTTTACAGTTTTAATCAATGTCTAGCATCTTATACTTATTTCTTTGTGTCCATGGTAAGAATGTGTCGATATAACAAACATAGTATCTTTTAATTAAATAGCACTTCAAATGAGCTCCTAACTCAACTATAATACACACTAAACTAACTGCCTTTTGTTTATACATTTTAACTCTAAACTTCAGCATTGTACATTTTCTTATTCCAGTTTCTTTATATACTTAATAGTTATACAGTAACTACTCCTAGCACTTTGAAGTGTTCTAGACTAATATTAACTATATAAATTTCCAGAAGTACTCGCGGTCGTTGAGGACGTAATTATCTTCTATTTATGCCATGAGACGACTGTTCCGATTACGCTTTATAACATAAGAAATAATGGAGGTAACTACTCGCAATATGGTTTGATCAATGGGAGGATCGGTATTAGGCACCTTATTTGGACAGGCTGCAACCAAGCAAGCTTCTCGGATTTTGGCACTAAAAATTCAGTGCCGTATGCAGATTTCACGCCGGTGCTATGTGCTATCCTCGCCTCGCGCAACCCTCTGCACGCTAGCTAGCTATGCAGTATACCGTTTTCATGCCGTCCTTCAGCATGCATGACATTTTTACGATTTTTGAGACGCCGATTTTATGACGGCGGTGTGCATTAAATATTGGTACGTCACGCCGATCGGTACGTACTTCTACTAGGTCTGTTGTTGAGGAGCTTTATTGCCACACTTTGAACAAAGAAGTGAATACCACACTATTATTTAAAGCCTATCTACATATTTATATATTAAATCTGTAGATAAGTGGTTTCTGTAATTCTAATATTTTTTGAAAAACTTAAGTGATATTGAAGACAAATCAGTATTTTTAAAATTTGTGTCTATTTGTATGTTCGCGTAAATTCTACTGGATGGATTTACATGAAATGCAGGAAATTTCTGACCGTGTCATCATATAGGCTACATTTTATCTGACTACGCTGATTACATACTGTTATGACTTTCTTAAATTTTTTACTAACTTCTGTACTATTTTTAACAACTTAATAAGAACCAAAACTATTACTACTAAGGTAAAATATTGTTCATTATATTTTTTTTTAGGTGGGTAAGAGAGATAATAATAAACACGTTACAATAATATAATAAAATGTTTATAGTACATGGTAAATGGTAATAACGATAATGGAATGGTCGCCCAAGAAACGGAGCAAATGAGGAGCGTATTAGAAGACGCAAATTTGAAAATGCCCGAAACGCTGGAGTGTCGACCACGACTCCTTTGCATACCCTTAAGCAGACGAAATCGGGCTGTCTGTATTTTGGAAATCTTGCAGCGGGCGCATTACAGATCAACCGTGTTCGCACTTGCGCCCGCGGGCGCGGGGTTGGCCACCTCTGGTCTAGAGTGCATCTGACCTTTCTTCCGATCTTATCGTATAAGTGCAACATCAATTACGGGTAGCTAATACGCGTGAGTGCATCTGTGCATGCGTGCCACTGTTAATATATCCCGAGTAATTGAAAAATGCCAATAGTATTCAGAAGTTGTTACCGGCCAGAAGGAAGATTTATTGCACATTGTTCTTAACGCCTTTGTACGGCGTAAATCTTCTTCGAAATACATTGTCACCCTCTGAATTGAATATTTTAATTCCCCTAGCCACATGGTAGGATAATATAGGACATTAAGAGGGTTAATGAAACTTTACTTTTTTTTTAAATTACATTTATCGTAATCACTTAGCAGGCAGGTTGGCGAGCATTACATGTTCTGTCATATTTGAGATGGTTGTTCGCCTCACTAATGGGATGACGGATTTGCAGTCTCTTTTGGTTTCTTACACGGGGCTCTCAAAATTACATATATATATATATAAATTGGATATGTGAATTCAACGCGAGCGAAGTCGCGGGGAAAAGCAAGTACGAATATAAGTATATCAATAACAAAGGTGTGTTGTAGTTGGCTGAATGGTATTGATTACGTTCGGTATTTTGTCCCTCCGGTCTATCTGTGTACGATTGCAGTGACCTCTGCTCCTTGCTACTTATATTATCAACGAGGTATAAAGAAGTCAAAACGACTTATTTATGAACGCTACTGCACTCATTAGCGCACGCAGTAGGGTTGTTGTTAATAAAACTAGTGGTGTAACCCGACTTTACAGTTTTAGTGCCAGTATTTTTTAAAGTAGGTTCACAGTGCAAGTCTTGCCTTATTATTCTACTTTTATTTTACGACTAGGTTAGGAGAAATGGTTGCATAGTATTTAATCCGGCTTAAAACTAAAGCACTATAGGTAGGTAAGTATATTTTCTCTTTATTGGCTGAAAATTTAAATTAAATGGGTAGTTGTCATTGCTATGATTTAACTTATAAGAGATAAGTGATTTTTTTATAGTGCGTGTTTAACGTAGTATTTCTATTACAGAATAAAAAACACGCTTTTTTTCTTTGAGAAATGTGTTTAATTTAAATACATGAATATTTCTCTTAAGGATTCACGTAACTATATGATCATTACTCCTCCTCATAAATTATATTTTTGTTCTCCGGTTTCGGGTTACCAAATTACCAACCAACTCTAGTTAAAAGTGTGTTTGTGTGTTATCATTACTTTTTTTATGTACAATTACTTTTCTAAAAAAAGCATAATTTAGTAATCTTTAAAAGTTGATATTTTGCGAAAAAAGTAGCCAACTCTATCGAAAATTAGCCATAAAATAGTTATGCAACTTTGCTTATTATAATTAGTTAATTCTTTAAATTCAACCTTTGCTCTGTAAACAAACAAATTGTACGATATAATTTGTAGACATATGATAGATAAACGATAAACCTATTATTATGGAACAGACGCGTTCATTCAGTAAGTGAAAGAGAGTTCTACGAGCCCTTTTGCTGGTCAATTGTGCCTATATTGTATTCAACATCTTAAAATCACGGTACGAGGACGCCACTTTATAAGATTTTGTGGCAAGTAATCAACGTCGGTATTTGATGCTTCGTGTGGTTGACCTTTTTGATGACATCTAGTTCGAAAACCACTTGTGAAAGAGCGTATTTGCCGTACTCCTTGTGGTGAGTACTAAACAAAAATGTCAAATCGTCTAAGGATTCGTAACTATTAATTGCGACTTGTATAATATTTTTTTGTCAAATTCAAGTGACTTCACTTACCATCAGGTGAGCCGCACGCTCGTTTGCCCCCTTCTTCTATAAAAAAAAAAAAAAAACTTTTGGGGTTCTCCTATTGATACGGAGTACACAAAATAAAAAAATTAAAAATTTTGGCATTAAACTATAATTTATTTATAAATTTTGGTCTGGAATTAACTACATAATATCAGGGTAATATTATATATAATAAATACTACATCAGCCATATATAGCAGTAATAACACTATACACTGCTGAACATGGCCTATGTTCTCCAAGAAAAAGCCGACATATGTTTCTAAGATGCTTTACTCATACTCACCAAGCTGTGGTTGATGAGCGCAGTGCCTTTTGTGACATACTATGTATTTGTAGAAAATAAATAAGTATAGAATAAATAAAAGTAAATGTTTTCTTTTTAATTTTGTGACAAGTAAATCTTTTACTTTATTTTCAACTCTAGAGAGTTGTTTTAAGTGACGTGTTGTTGCAATAAATTTTTTCATTTATGGATTACACAGGATTGGATCGGTATTACTTACATCAATAGTATCCAATAGAAATCTGTTCCATGGACGGTGATTGATTTAATTTTTTACCAGTGCTCAATACTGTTTTGTGTGTTGTGTTTATTTCCAATTTATTTATAGAACATTTTATCATTAGACTGTAAACACTATTTGTTTAATTACACATATTTAAGTAACGTCATGTAAACTCACATGTTATCCATTCGCTACTCGAAGTATCAGTATATCTTTCTAGGCGATAGACTCCTCTGCCTAGTAGTCCTCTGGGTAGGTACCTCTTACCCATTTTTTCCGCCAAACAGCAGTTGTGTAACAACTGTTATGTTCCGGTTTGAAAGGTTTTGAGAGCTAGTACAATCACGGGCTGTGAGGCATTCCATCTCCTCGGGAGTGACATCGCATCTGTAACCTTCGACTAGTTGTTTGCAGGTGTCCATGGGCAGCAGTAGCCACTTACCACCAGATGGAGTGTTACCTCGTTTTTATCACTTCCATTATCTGCTGTGTAAGAGCGGTGTAAGAATCTAATCTAATCACGGCAATCTCCGCCAGTAAACACGGCGATAAGGTTTACGCCAACCGCCACGCACGTTTGGGTACGCTGAGTTTTGCCAAATAGAAATCCGATCTCTCTGATCTCTGCCTACCCGTATGGGTGACAGGCGTGAGTGTTTGTATTGTTATATTGTTTTATGAACTATGAGACTTTGTTCACCTTGATTAGAATTAAGTTATCTGAGTTAAATTCTTAATTAAATGTTTGTGACTACTTAATAAATAATTCGAACGAATTTATCAATCATGCTTCATACAGATGATAAAAGGTGTAATGTCTCACAGTGTTTATTTTCGTTCATTTATCTTTGCTCGTGAAGCCAAAGTAATATAAATTAGCAATAATCTAATTGATGTCCACGTCTGTGTTTAAATCCTAATGGATCTTTATATTAAAAGTAAGTTTTTAATGTTCCAGCCATGGAGGTAGTATGGATCGTTCAGGGGATGTTGCAGAATGTTGCCGAGTATGTGGTCAGCTATCGGTTTGGGCAGAGCGCGCTGCGTCAAGTCGATCGAGTGCTGTGGACTATTGAAAAGTGCGCACGATGGGCCGTGCCGCCTCCACGTAATCAATTTTTTATGTTCTAAATTTAAATTTTATTCTAAAGCATTTTGTTAAAGTTCAAAAATAATTTGTCTCAACTGAAGCATTCAAATAATTTAAAAAAAAAGCTCTCAGGACTTTTTAACAATTTCCGGTGTAGTCAGAGGTTTTAGTCCTTTCAACCGTCTGTTCAAAAGTTCAGTTTCAAAAGACCAGCCTTTTTGGGACAACGTGACAGTTGGTGAGCCTGTCGCTGTCTTAGTGTCCAAGGCACCTCATTCAAAAACTCATTGGTACGTCCGGGGATCGAACTTGAGTCTCCTGTTTCGGATATTCGGAGGCTTATCCACTAGCCACTGGACTATCGTGGCATATAATAAAGATATATTATTTTAAACGTACGTATATTTTACTTATAAGGAAGCTATGTCAAACATTTTTGTTCTGATGTCTACTCTAGTGGAAGATTGAAGTGAATCGATGCTGCATTCATGCCTTCCAAATGTTTATTTTTCGTTACAGTGGATCAGGATGAACGTCCACAACCAGAGTTGATCCGTCCTCTTCCGTGGGTGTTCTTCCTGGCTTTGCTCACCGTACTCCGTGTCACCAGAGAATCTATATCCCTCGTTAACTTAGTTTTGGGAAAACCACCATTAAGGTCAACAGATGTGGTAAGTTGATGTATATATAGTACAGGTATTCAAAATAGAACATCCCGTCTCGAGAATTTCATTTTGAATATTTTTAAATGATTCAACCGAAGAGCCGTAGCATCTTAGAGGCAGGGCGTTCGCTTTTATTTCATAGTACATGTGTGGCCTGAGTTCGAATCCCGGTGACGGCACTACCAAAACTTTTAATTGTAAATTATGTGCTGAATTCATCCCGTACTAGGCAGTGAAGGAAGACATGAACGCTCCTCTCATTTTTAATGGGAGTTTTAGTGCAATACGCCGTCTCTTCTATTAAAACACAGCCTTTGGACACTCACATAAAATAAATAGAGCTAATTAAGTGCCGCAACAACACTTCTGCTAGTTAATAAAGCTAGCATTGTATTGTAAAACAAGAAATCTGTTATGTAACAAATAAAGATTTCTTCAAGTGGTCAATAAATACTTAAACAAGGACTAAATAGATCCTATTTTTACTAGGAATTTTTGCAGTTTTCACTATATTAAATACCGGTTTTTAGTTAAAATCCAGATAGGCAGACAGATTTAAAAAATAGTAGTTTGGATACTAAATAAGATTTAAAACGTAATAATTCACAAATCACTTACACACTTCCAATATGTTTAATCGTATGATTTATTTCGCAAACCCCGCGCAGGTTACGTACATTCAAGGCAAGCGGCGCTATCTTCGCACCCTTAAGTACCAGGGCAGCAGAATGATGCGGGCGCGCGCTACGCCGGCTCAGCCGAGCCAGTCCTGGTTCAGTAGCCTGCAGTCGCTGTTAGAGTTCACCATGTGTTTCCGGGGACACACGCGTAACTACGGCAACAACAACACCACACGGACCAGCAATAACGAAGAAGTTTTGGTAAGTTTTTATTCGTAGAAACCCAAATATCCAACTGATTATCAATGTTAAAGTTTACGTTTTGTTATTGACTGATTTAGATAGAATTTGGCAGCTTGTGTTATGGAAAAACTCTGAATACTTTTTGTGAACTTTCGTTTGGGACAAAAAATTAAATACACACAGGACGATGCCAGTATTTCATTAATTTAACTAAATTTATACGTTAGTTGTGACAGAACATGGATATTATTAAACGTCGGAAAACCAAAATTAAACGCGATAATATCCGTTAACAATTAATTAAATTCAATGCGTAGTGTTCGCGTAAATACAAGAAATAATTATATTATTAAAGCTAGATTTTGTAATACCATATTCTGAGGCCTCACTTCAATTTCATAGTACGCGTGTGACAAGAGTTCGAATTCCGGAATTTCCGGCACCACTAAAATTGTAAATAGAATCAGGTGTTACTTTGCGGAAGTTCATTATTTTCAAGGTGTTGGAAAAAAAGACTGCACAATTTCGCAGGAAAAAAATAATATAATAACAAACACATCCAAAGAGAGATATTATTATAACTGGCAACCCGGCATTCTTTCCTTGTCCTCGGAACAATTATATCTTGATTTATTTTAAGACGATGCTTTAAGTCCGTACAATAAAACGCAGCCAAGAACATGTAAATATTAAATGTGCATATATTGTATTATCTGTAATTGTGCTATTGATATTGTAATTAAAACATTTATTAGCTCATTGTACCGATTAGGAAGAAGCTCTTATTATATGGTGTGACGACCTGCACAGTATTTGCGAGAAGTCGATGGATCCCATCACATTAGATGCCGATGTACATGACCGTTGATTATTCATCTATAGAAGAAAGAATACATGACACTCGGGCGGATAATGCTTTTCAGGTTGTGAAACGCAATAAACGCGGAAGGAAAGAGGCCAGCCCTGTATCGCCTTCTAGCGAGACAGCAATGGAGAGACTCATTGAAAAGATAATGGTGGACCTTCAGGCAGACTCCGATGATGACTCCAGTTACACGGTGAGCTACAATGTGTTTATATTTAGTTGATGTTTTTAGGGTTGCGAATCTTCAAAAATAGCAAAACATTAAACCATAAGCGAGCTGCCGTCCTGCACATTTCTTCCGGGGAGGAGAAATTGAAATCCATATTTTTATAATGCTTTACAATAATTATTTATAATTATCGCAGTGTGAGTGCGTGCGTGCTTTTTCCCGTGGGCGTCGTAGGAGGCGACTAAGAAAAAAGCCATGAACCCACTAAGAAAATCCCCTGGCAATCTTAGGGTGCCAACACTTGGATGAGGGTCGACCTAGTAGGTTTGCCAAATAGAAAGCCGTATCTCTGCCTACCCGCAAGGATAACAGGCATGTGTGCTTACTGCTTATAATATTTATTATTGATTATTTATTACCGGAACTTTAGTATATTTAAAAGAACCTTTAGTCATTGAAAATGAGCACGGTATGTACTACATTAAACGCACCTTTGGGGACGGGAATAGTCTTGTGAATATTACCAAAAATTGTCAGTTGGTTAGTGAGAAATTTTATAAAACGAAAGTAGTATGAACATTTTGGGTTTTAATCGATTTTTCGCATTATAAAACGGGACTGGTAGTGTTGCTTAATACTTTGATGTCTCCGTTCCAGCTGACGAACCCAGTGAGCACCAAAAGTGATCGGTCTGAAGACGGATCAGAATTAGAGCTAGAAACTGTTCAACATAATGACTCTACACCAAGTAAATCCATCGCCTCTGATCAGACTTCTCTAATCAATGACAGATGTCCAATTGTTACACCCACACTAGAGAATGATATAAAAAATGACGATGAAGAATGTAAAAATGAATGCAAAGTAGAGAGCTCTACGACAGACAGACAGCCTGTAAAAACGGAAGACAATCAAGTACAAAATATTAGGCTCGAAGAGACGGAAATAACGAGAGTCGAGACAATTACAGTCGCAACTTCATTGTCCTCCAAGGACCATAAATTACATTCAAATACATTACTTCAAAGCCAAAGGAGGTCCACGCAAAACAATAAGCCTCAGCAGCCAAAGCATAAGTCAGGCATGAGTGAGTATTTGATATTTTTACTTAAAGGGTTTAAAAGGGTGTACAAGTTTGGAGAAAAGTATGGTATATTCCCTATACCATCTTTTTTTCTACAAATCGCAACCTCACCTGCACGTAACTAACCAGGCTTTGGCGACCGAGCTATGGCGGAAAATCCATCCAAATTTTCCGAAACCAAATGCCCACAAACAAGTGATTAGGGGAGCAGCGTCACTAATGCGAGAGAGAGCGCCAGTAACGCTTTAACCAATCCGCCTGCCCCGTATGGTCAGTATGTGCAAACTCTTCAAGTAATATTTCTTAGTAAGACCTACATTCAGCAGAAGACTTAAATGGTCTAATGAGAATGGAGAAAAAATAGATTAGATATAGAATAATAGAGAACAATAAAAATGTAAAATACTGAAAAGTTATATTATTCCGAACAAGAAGTTCGCCAAATAGCGAAGGAGCACCAGCGCAGTGGATTGTGTGAAAATGATTACTTCCTAATTGCTTTCTTATTATATTTTGAACCGTGGTAAGGAAGGGGCCGTTCGGTAAATGAAACTGATATCATAGACTATAAGTTTAGGAAAAACTTTTACAAGAGTTTTTATTAATTAACATATTTACTTTCAGCCAATGGAAGGACAGTGAGGAGTTTGCCCAAAAAAGGAAAAGGTAATAAGATTTGACGTATAAGTAATAAATACTCTTCTCATTTAAGTAAAAATATTCTCACGTCTCGGGCAGGAAAGTAAAACGATAAAACGCCATTATTATTTTTTTTTCAATTCAAAGTTCAATTCCGTTTCGGCCGAATGGGAACATCCATCTGACAGTTACTTCAGTAATGACATAACCAAGATTATGATAAAAAAACATCTGTACGTCTGAGTAAGTGTGTAATTCAGTATCAACTACCAACTTCGCTGCACGTGGTGCATCCTGCTAACGAACAAACGAGGCTC
This sequence comes from Bhutanitis thaidina, assembly GCA_029286595.1. Classification (NCBI taxonomy): domain Eukaryota; kingdom Metazoa; phylum Arthropoda; class Insecta; order Lepidoptera; family Papilionidae; genus Bhutanitis; species Bhutanitis thaidina. Next base: position 3,443,046 of record JAGSMS010000013.1, read on the forward strand.
TTGCGACCGGTTGGTGGCGGAAATTGCAACCGAATTTCCAAATCCCACTACTGGGGAGTAGCGTCACTTGTGCGGGGTCGTCTGTAATGCTTTCTTCAACGTGCCCGCCCCGCATAGTGAGTATGTACAAATCTTCCAAGAAATATATGCCTGCTTTTGCTGACGCTTTCTTGAAGAGACGTCTATACCGCCGTGAACCGAAATGGCCTGATAAATTTGTAATACATTTAATTCTGTCTACAGAGAGCTTGGCGGAAACAACACAGAGCAAAGCATGAATTTTTCAAGGCATACGCCTTTGGACAAGCGCACATTTACATCGATAAAGCATTGCCTCTATCTGCAATTACATCTTCCACCTTATGTGGTAACTCATTGATTGAGAAATATATTAGTTCGTAGTTAGTAGTTACTTCGCTAGATTTGTTCTTAATCTGTATTAGATTATATATAATAGTAGTATTTAATAACATTCATCATGGATGACAGGCTATGGCAATATTTTCAATAGTCCAGAGTTCAGCTTCTATACCATAGATTGCATTCTGTGGAAAATTATCGAAAAAAATTCATAACTTTGTAAGTGGTGAAATCAACGTGACGAAACATGGTATAATAATAAATTAACATCCATGTCAATAGCTTTAGTGATTCTCGAGTTAAATCCGTTTGTACAGATAGACAGACAAAATGTCAATTTTATATACATGTATGATTAAACGATAAGAATAAATTAAAATTACTATTCCGAGGTGTTTTTGTAAGAGGAAGGACACTAAATGTTACAGTAATTCTAATTTTATAAGATAATGTGAGGATCAGATTATTATAACATGACGTTTTTATATAAAAAAGCAGATATAATTTAATAGACAGCAATAAAAGATTTGCCATTTTTTATTTTAGTATTTATATATAAGTATATATATTTGCTTAACTTCTAAGCCAATGTTACTCATCCCAGCTTTTCTTTACGAAAAATTATTTGGTGTTTATCGTATTACAAAAGGTTTTTTTTTGAGATTGAGAACATAAAATTTAAAAAACAATATCTCCAGGACTATCTGCCATCAATTTTGTCCGAAAAGAAAGTAACAAGGAATTTCGCGGAATTTCGTCCAATTTATTGTTATTAATTCAACATTATAATGTATTACTTCATACCTTTCACAAGGACTTCTTCTAACGACACAATGCCATTAACGACTATGTATTACTTGAAGTTAAATTAACAAACACGTTAGTGCAACAAACAGTTCTTTTGCGTTATTAGAAAGATTTTCAGCTCAAGGTTGAGAAACGCTGATAGCACACGATTTATATTATATGCGTACTTTATGTGTTACGAAACTGATGTTTGCTCTTCAGTCCACTTTATGATTTCGTCTTCCGCCCGTACTATGAAATTGTCAAAACAATGCTGTTTACACAGTGATGTTCGGAAGTATCGGAAGTGCGGGGGAAGCTACTGATCAGATTTTTTTTGAACAAATGTACTAATCACTAAACACAAACACCTTTATTGTACTGCATACTGTTATCATCTTTGTTTGAACCGTTAAGGACAGCCGGTTGAAACTTTCACAGAATACGTGTTATTATGGCAGATATCTTAACTAATAATAATATTAAGTAAAAACATTATTTTTCCTCTAGTGACTTGGTTTTTTTGTTTTTGCTCTATCGTAAACAGTAATACTCGTACACACAAGGGTGAAACTAGGTATGATTATAGTGAAAACTCTTCAAGTCAAAAAACGAAAACCGACCGAGTGCGAGTCGGATTAGCACTAAGGATCCCAAACTTAAGTAATTTTTTTTTTGAGACATACGTAGCACATATATTGTATGGGGTTGTACAAAGCCCGCGGTGCGCGTATCCGTCTTGCACTTGGGCGGCTTTTTTCAAATGGTTCTCGAAAAATTACCGCATTCAAAAGACTTAGCAAGAAAAATAGTAAGTGACTTCCAATGACTAAGTAAATTTAAGATATTTTTAAGATTTAAACATGAAGTAATCGTCGAGTAAAATTATAATTTCCGTATAATATAGATTCTGAAACGAGTTTTCAAAACTTTGGCTGTGCTTCGAATAAACAAAGACTGACAAGAAATTAAAGGCATTTTTTCCTTCAATGTATACTTCAAATTGTTTAGAATGTTTTGTACATCTATGCATAGATTTTATATTTTTTATAAATTGTATAATGTAATTGACAATAAATTTTCAATATTATGTTAAATAATATAGTTTTATTTTCGCCTATTGTGTCAATTAAAGTTATTTTAACACATTTCAGTTATTCATAAGCTAATGTTATTAATTTTTTTTCCATATGCATTTCTAACCATATAATACTGTTTTATTTATGAAAATAACTATAATATTTTCTTTATTAAAAGCCTAAAATAATGCGTTTTCTTTTTCTTCAATTTTTGTTTTGTTTTCTATGGGAAAGGGGCAAATGAGCAAGCGGCTCACCTGATGTTAAGTGATAAGTGATAACCGACGCCCATTTCATTGTCCCATTTGTAACACTAAAGGAGCTGGGTTTCGTTGTCACGGTTTATTTTGTCGTTTATTTTTCATACATCTACAGACTTCTATTTAAATTTTTTTTGGTATACCTACTTAGGTTTAAATAAATTTAAAAAATCGCAAATTTTTGATATTATGTTAAATAATCGCATCAACTTTTGTAAATACGTAAATTTTTCAGTTATGCAAAAAGCGGCCATAATAGAGATAATTAATTAGAAATAAATAGTAATTAGAAAAATAAAAACTTAATTTATTTTACTATGTAATGTATCTAAGAAACTGGTGCGAATGCAAATAAAATCAATAGTTTTCATAAGTTCTTTAAAATTTCATTTTAGAGGTTAGAAATGTAAAAATATGAAAAAAAACTAGTACCGAAGTAGTAACGAAGGACTTAAGTTGTATAAATCCAAAACCTACAGAAAATCAGACTAAAAAGTCTGATTGCTTATGTAATTTGATTACCTTAATCTTTCTTTTGTCATACTATGTTTGGGTGCACCGTCACTTTATAATCTTAATTCCCTACATCCCGTAATCCAAATCCAATTGGTTTTCATGATAAATCATGAAAACTTAAGTGTCGTTAGGCAGTATCAACTCACTCACATATTCAGAATGTGAAATGTGTTAATAAGGATATATTTTATAGGTTATTGAGAGAGTAGCACCTACATTTTCTTTATCGTTACGTTTTCTGTATATTGTACAGTTTACTATAATATTATTGGAAAATATTTTTCTTTAGAAATATTTAGGCACACAATTAGGATTATATTGGTTTCAATGTCTCCCTGAAGGGTATGTGGACCCTGTCAAGGTAGAATGATCGTCTGCAGTGTGTCGATGGATGCAGTTGGCTTAGTAATGCCCTTTGTGGCAATCTTTTGGAGATATAATCTAATGATGGTGATAAAATGCCTGCATTTTAAATGTACGTGTGTTACAAAAAAACACTATGCAGGAAAAGTTAAATAAACAGATGTTTTCACCCTGCCATACAATTACACGTTTAAGAATATTAAATACATTTTTAACGAAAATAAAAAAAATGTTTCCGCCCGGGATCGAACCGGGGACCTTGTGCGTGTGAAGCACACGTGATAACCGCTACACTACGGAAACTTACTTTGCACTAATGAAATTTTTGTATTAACCAACAAACGCCAAATTTGTGTAAGAAAATAAAAGTATGACATATTTATAAATGGTCAAATGTCAGCCACGTGGCTTTCAACCAATGTATGTGCTTCTTTGCTTCTGACCAAAATAATCAAAAAACGCGACTTCGCCCGCCTGCATCCCAGTCTCGCGGCTACAGCGCCCGCGAATAGTCGCGGACACGGCGCTATCGTGTCACTCTATTGTCGGTGTTAAGTTGTAAGAAAATATTCTAAAAATTGTGTGCATTACAACAAACTAGCATCATGGATCCCGAAGCATTCTTAGATTTGGCCAACCAGGTCATTAAATTGAAAATGTATCCTTATTTCGATGTTGCACACTCTCTGTTATGTGCTCTAGCAGTCCGAGAAGATTTAGGATCTGGTAAGTAATAAATAATTTTGGTTTCAAATGGTACCGCCAATATTATTGCTTTGCGATACTTCCGCATCCTTTTATATATAATTATAGATAATTAATTTGTAGTCTGATAGCATATACAAAAATAAAGGCCCCATTCAGTTTAAAAATAGATCCTTTCCCCGCGTCATAAATATGCCACATATAGCTAATGTTATCGATAGACAGTATTTTTTTTTAATTATGTACTTTAAATAAAACTTAATAATTTTAGAATATCATGATTATATAAAAACTAATTATAAATATATCCTTCCATAAAATATTGCAATCTACACAAGTAAATGCAATTATCACTATTGATCACTATCTTAAACGGCGAAGGTGATATGATAAAATATACTTTTTAAAAATACTTGGATAAAATTTTAGTTAAAAATTAGAGGTTAGATTTTAGATAAGAACCCTGGTTCTCGACGTTACCAATCATCTGGAAATTACCTCGATACACATTGGTACCCACGTACCAGATAGATGGCGCAATTCTAAAATAAGCTTAGGAAAAGTATTAAGATTTGAATAAAAATTATTTAAGAAGTATTATAGCTCTTCTGTGATAATGTTAATACATTTATCTTTTCTATTACAAAAATAGGATACTCCTGGGCTCGTCCGGGATTTGAACCCGGGACCTCTCGCACCCGAAGCGAGAATCATACCCCTAGACCAACGAGCCACTTGATATTTGGCTGAAATTAAGAATATGCACATAAGAGTGTCAACACACTAAGAGTGAAATGAAAGAAATACACTAAGTGTCACTTGTGTTGAATCTGTTAAAGTTAGGGAAATATTACTTACAGATTTCCATTTGGCACGACTGACAATTGATCCATTTCGCTAGCGTAGTAGTTATAGAAAATCTTTCCAGCCATAAACTGATAAGAAGCTGTGATAATTGGGACTGCTGATTAATGAAAACAATCAGCAAATTAAAAGGCTTATTGGACGCGTATCTAAATCTAGGTACCTAGGTTACGTAGAGTCGAAGACCTCTGAGGTTGCGTATACATTTGCGGCACTATGTAATATGATAATATCGATTACTTTTAATATATTTGGAAGAAGGAATAATTTGGATATTACAGAAAAATATTAGATTTGTACATGAGGCCTAGGAAACTGCAAGCATGTCCTTTGACTATTGAACAACACGACCGTCGTTATGTAGATAACACGAAATGAGACCGAAGATAATGCACAGCGTACCTAATAGGGAAATTTAACATGTTAGATACTTTATATAATGTCTACGTGTGGATATAGTACGTACTTGGTATATTGAGCGATTAGGTTTAAGTTACTATATATCATATTTATAAATATAAATAAATAAGCTGAGAGCTTAACAGTATATACGTATACCCGACGTATAGGTATACCCTAACACAGGGGTGGTCAGGGGACTAGACATTTTACTTAGCTTTTTTGGGACATTTAACTTAATTTGCTTATTTGGGGCAACGTGTCCGTGGTAAGCCAGTCGCCATCTTAGTGACCAGGTAATATAAATCGTACAAGTAGTGTGCGAGCCCTCCCCGTTGAGGATTTAACTTGAATGTCCTGATTCGGAGGCAGATATAACCACTCTGCGATCGTGAGCTTCAGGATTCACATAAATTCGGAACTCCAATCGAAACAAAGTCTGCTGCAAATGTTGGATAGCAGTCGATTGTTCTATAAATACTTAGGATCCTAAAATATTTTTAATTTTATATTCCAGGCGCGCAGGCCTTCTCTCGCAAGCACCCCTTAGCGTGCTGGCTGTCCACAATGCTGGTGATATTCGCGGGCGGCATGGTGGCCAACGGTTTGCTCGGGGAGCCAATACTCGCGCCGCTAAAGAACACGCCACAGCTCCTCATAGGAACCGTCGCGTGGTTTGTGTCGTGTGAATATTTTAATAGTAGTAAAAACGTTTACTCGAAACAGAGCTTGATTTCAAAAGTTGTAATACATCATCATTGCCACAAAGCACGGTCATGGGCATATATCTCAAATGTTGTGGTCCTTAGCCAAAAGCATCCATCGGATGGATGACTACATAAGTTACTACATAAGTTTTAAGACAATCATAAAATAAGACAGGCTAGCGCGTTGGTAGCGCAAGAAAGTATGAAAGTTATCTGCCGCACTCAGAGCCGTAGTATTGATTTAAAAAGCTTCCTCTCATTTAATCAATACTAAGGAGTGCCGTATTAAGAGTAATAAGAGCCGGGACAATGCCACCAACGATGACAAAAAGGCTAGCTTATTTTCATTGTACGCGAGTGAGCTAGTTTTGAATCCCGGTGCCGGTTCCACTAAAAGTTTTGATTTAAAATTAAAATTGTGAATTAACAACGTGCTTGGCGATGAAGGATAATACTGTGTAGAAATCTGAGTGGCTAAGAAATAATCAAAATGTAATTTTTGATAACATATGAAGTCCATCAAGCGTGGCGACCCTTTCCAGTTACAAAGCCAAATATTGGGAGGAGGCCTTTTTCCAGCAATGGGACATTTACAGTAGACCCGATAGCCAAGTTGGTTATGACCCTGCCATCGAAGCTGAGAGTTACGGATTCGTTCCCGTATCGGGAAATTATTTGTATGATGAATATGCCGAATGATAAATGTTTGTAACCGAGTCAGGGATGTTCATATATCATATTCACATGACTATTTATGTATGTAGGAATGTATATATCTATGTTATCACCATCCAGTTACCATGACACGGGGAATCCCAGTTTGGGAATGGATGACGTGTGCTTTCGTGTGATTGAATCAAATATTATTACCAGGTTGCTAAATTGTAAAGATAAGTGCTTTTTTACTTTTTAAGTTGTCGTTTAAGTAGCCGTAAAAGCTAGTGTACAATTGTGTTTATAATTCCCAGGTACATAGTATTTTACACTCCATTCGACGTCGGATTTAAAGTGGCCAAGTTCCTGCCAGTGAAAATAGCAGCTTCCGCCATGAAAGAGATCTACCGCGCCAAGAAGGTGTACGACGGTGTGAGCCACGCGGCAAAGTTGTATCCCAACGCATACATCATAATGATTATTGTCGGTAAGTTATATTCTATAAGCTACTTGCATGGTTATCATTCTGCACCAATCATTCCTGGGGATTCCTACCAAAGATTCAAGAAGCTTCATTTTTGTGAAAATAGAGTAAAGACTTCGGGCATAATTTATCAACAAACTTTTGGATCGCCTCTCAGTGATACATTTTTCGAAAATATGCCGTGGGCTTTCAAGGAAGACTGGTTTGAGTTTTTGTTGGCGTTTACTTGGAACAACTAATGACAAGCAGTGGATTGATATATAAAGACACAACGACATTTATTCCGACACTTACATCTACACATATAGTACATGATCTGATGATACATAAGAATTATAAAAATTACAAAACAAAAAAAATACATTAAAATAAAAAAGAGAATAAGAAGAATTAAAAAAAAAATTATGTGTATGTAACGCAATAATTTCAGGAACACTCAAAGGCAACGGCGCCGGCTTTACTAGGCTCGTGGAGCGACTCGTCCGCGGTGCGTGGACTCCCACGGCGATGGAAACTATGCAGCCGAGCTTGTAAGTGCTACCCATTTATTTATTTTAATACGAGGCCTTATATCATTTTAACATTAACTTCATATCATTGCAACCTCTGGAAGCAAACCCGATGAGGCACCGTCACCCGCAAAAAATTTAATCTTGTGGAAGCCTTTCTGGCTACGCTGAGTCCGGCAAATGGAAATCTGTAATCTCGCCTATCCCTTCATTTTGCCAAAACATGTCTGATTAAAAAGTTTTGATTCCCATGTACCTAAGCACATGGCATACTAACTAACACGTGCAATGTAACAGCTATTAACAACTTTTTCCTATGTGAGGTGAATATAAGTAGTAATATGAGATACAGAGAGACATGTGACGGGCAGCAGCATCTTAGGTACCTTCTAGCGTGTCCTCGCAGGTATTGCGATCGTCAATCCGCGTGCCAAGCGCTCTTGTTACGCACGGGCCTATGAGAAAATGAGAGGCTTATCCAGCATTGAACTATTTACCTTCTGATGAGAAATAGAATATAAAATAACGATATTTATTTTATAGTATTTTATGTATGTATGCATATTCATATATAACACCCAACCAGACGAGTATATATGTAAATAACCCCCCAACAATAAGAAAATACAAATTTAATGTTAATCTAACTGAAGTGATCTAAGGCCTAGTGGAGAATGCCCGCTTTAATTTTATAGTACGGATTTGTGCCGACACTTCTAACGCTGTTAATGGCAATTTTAAATGGATGGAATGAAAATGCTGCATATCAGAGCAATAGTAAAAAATATTATAACCAAAACATGAAGTCTGACAATCCGCACTGGAGTAGCGTGGCGAACCATTTCCGGCTCCAGAACCCTCTCAAATATTGACAGAGGAGGTTATTTCCCAGCAGGTGTTTATTAACCGCTACTTCACAAATTTAATATCATTTGTAATTTTAACATTTTAGCTACACGAAGGCATCTCTGGTGGCTTCGGTGATCTTTGTGCTGGACAAAAAGACGGATCTGATCTCCGCGCCTCACGCCCTCGTCTACTTCGGCATTGTTATCTTCTTTGTATACTTCAAGGTAAGACCAATAGGCTATAACATTGATGTACGTACTTCTGTAATAAAGAAACTATAAAATTGACAAAAATGACACAGTCACACACCGATACAGTACAGTATCGGTAGAAAAACTTCCCTAAATATCTCCTAAAAATACCACCGTTTTTATAAGGAACATTGTTCGATTCCCGACACTTCATATTTGTAAACAACGGAATTGAGCAAAGTAATTTTTACAACATCTTTAAAACATAGATATAAGCAATAATCCAGTTTTTAAATTAATTTGAAATCAATTTTATTTTTATTCAGGAATTAGAAATTAAGCTCAGTAATTTTTGTTTGGAAAACAGAAAAAATAAAATTAGAAAACCGAAGTAAATATAAACAAAAATTACAATAAATACTGTTGCAAGCTATAGTCCTTTTACTCCAGGTATCTTTAACCTCTGTTTTATATCCCACCAGTAACCAACACCATCTTTTCATCCACTGGACACTTTGCCTTAACTTCTTGTCTTTTCCCTTTTTCCTCTTCTTTTGTCTTCCTTTTCTCTGGCTCAACACTGAACTGAACTTAACGCGCTCCTGTGCTCCTTATATAGTCCCAAATATCGATTGTCTTTTTATTTTCGATTATTACAAAATATTCGAAAACGATGTTTTATTTTTAATGAAGAAAACAGAGTTATATTTCAACCGTTATTTACCTACTTAAGAGTTTCGTTAACATCGACTGGTAATTTATAAAACAAAACAATGTTTCCACTTTTCATTCGAAAACGCAACAGTTGATAAGACGTTATCGGACATTCGTTACAATACTAATATTATACTAAATTTAATTATTTATGTAATAATCGTGAGAAAGTTCAAGTTTCAATGAAAAAATAGTAGTAGTAGGCTTCTGCCCGAAAGGGCCGGCTTGACCGAGCCCCACGGCCTCGCAGAATATAGGCGTTCAGTAGAGGCATCTTGTGCTTCTGCGTTTCGTTCGGTGAGAGAGGGAACCGGAGGCGCTCTCCCCGTCCCCTCCTGTCCTATCCCCAAATACCCTTAGAGGCTGCCAACGCACCTGCAGCTCCTTTGATATTGCAGATGTACGTAGGCGTCGGTAATCACAGCAGGTGAACTGCAAAAAATAGCACATTAAAAAGTTTTTTGCATTTTTGTCATAAATAAACATAGTAATAAACGTCATCAAGTCTTTATCTCTTTAGGGGGAAGGAAAGTTTTATAATTATTATTTGAAATGGTTTCATTGATATATGTAATATAATATAATATATGTAATATAATATCTCTTCACGTGTCATAACTTATGACGGTAATATTGCTATTCTTTAAACGCCTCAAGAATAAGGTAACTTTAGTATTCTTTCCGTAGAATTTTTCATCATTATCAGTATGGGTTTTACAGTACGCGTAAACTTATTATTATATTAAGTTGGTTTTGGCCTTATATCTTATCAGATATCATAACTTCGGAGGAGTACGTATTCGGATTTAATGTTACAACGGCTTTTACAAAGTATCTCGTATTGACGCGAATGCTACACATTGAAATTAAATTATTTTTTTACGGATTTTGTAACGATTAATTTCAGGTACTTACATACGTAAATAACTATTATTTACTTTCTATTACTATTTCATACAACATACTATAACTATTTAATTTCAAACGAGGGATTGAAATTAAATTGATAATATTGAGAACATTGATAGACATATCCACGAAAGAGGCAACAAAAGCTGGCATGCCCTTCGTGGAATATTTTGGTGAGCGCAATGGGGTATGCGCTATACCGGGGGTATACTAGAAATGCCGCTCTACATCACTGGTCTGCGACATTTGGGATGGGCATATTCTGATGGATTTTCTGCTATCAGGCTGTAACGAACTCTATAACGAAAAAGGCTAAAAGGCGACAGCCAAAGCCTTTTGTGTAGTTACATTCGGATCATTTCAGTCATATTTCTACCTCTGAGTTGTTTAAAGTTCATAAATACACTGCAATAATTATGTCCGAGTTAAAAAGAGGTTATACTCTTTTTACGTTACTATTTTTACGACTCGATATAAAGTATAAAGGTAAAAACAATAATATAATAGCTGTTTTTTTTGTCGACAGTTGTCTTCGATTTTGCTGGGTATCCATGATCCCTTTGTTCCATTCGAGAACTTATTCTGCGCACTGTTTCTTGGCGGAATCTGGGACTCACTCGCCAAGTTGCTCGGCAAGGGACAGCCCAAAGAAGAGAGCAAGGATACCAAAAAGACTAATTAGCGATTCATAAGAATTCATTCGTAAGTTGATTTGCATATTATATTCTTTACAAAACTTCTTAATATTGATTAAAAGAGCTAATTTTCATTAAATAAAAGTAATTGCCATTGTCTTTGAGACCGACAATAAGACGTATTAGTTGATTACAAATAATACTACTGTCATCCTTTTGTTACCACGAAGCGTGAGTTTTGGGTTTCATCTATCGAGCTAGGTACCTATTTGAAGGGCCCATTTCTACTTTGAGCTTCCGACCAGATACTATAGCGAATGGATACGACATTACGACATGAAAAGAAAACGGGGTTAGTACTAATTCTTATATATGCTCGTAGTTATTTGAAAAAATTAAAAAAAATCAAACAACTTTAATAGCCACATATAAATAAAATTAAACGCAATCGCCATTTGTAAACAAATATTATCAATCAATAACAAATCTACTGTCCCCGGCGACCATGCCGAGGTCAGAAACTCTCTCAGAGCTCATTGCCTGCGAACTTCCAACAACAATGCGAGACGGCAATTTGTAGTGCGGGCAGTGGAGCCCGGCGCTGGCGGTCGATAAGGTCTAGTAAACTGTAAGCGAAAATATTTAACTGGAGTCAAAGTAACAAAAATTAAAAAAGTATGCTGTGATTAAACTACTATACTTATGTAATTGATATTTGGTGTATAACCTAGATATGGCATCTAGAATATGTAATTTAATTTAATGTCGCATCTGTATTTAGATAGTAAATCAAAGCTGGCATCCCTTTTGTACCTACATAGAATAACATCTATTCATAATTGAAAAATATTTTTTAAGAACATGTAGGGTCCGCCTACCTGCAGTGTTGCAGGCCTCCCGGCTCTGAAATACTCTCGAAAATAAGAAAAAGCCTTTATGTATAATTAAACGCTAATAATTTGTTACTTTATATTTACTGTAATTTTTCACTTATGGATTTAATTCTTATTGTTTGCAGATCGCTGACAACGCCGCTATGTTACCAATTGACACCGACAATATTATCTTATACAATTATCATATACAATTATAAAGCTACTGTATGCAGCATTTATTGTTGTATATGATTTTTCGTATCACAAAATATAAAAGAGTAAAAAAATTGAAAAATCCTTAAAACTTAAAAAAAATGGCACAACGACCAATGATTGAATTTTATAATTTTTAAGTTATACTTACTAGTCATAATTTTTGTTGGGTAAGGTATGTGAGAGATATCTTCATTTAAGTTTTATGTTTTTGACTTGTTTAGTTCCTTGCTTGTGACCAAAGGTTATTAGTTCTTATTAGATATGAAAATCAAATGCCAATGTTATCTAAATGCCGAAATAGTATTTGTTACAATTTAATTTATTTATGTTACTATAGTGCTTGACGTATATGAACTACATACTATCACATTTTTGTTTGCTTGAAATTTCTTTATTAAAATAAACGCAACAAGGCAATTTACGCCAATCTAGTGTGAATAAATAAAGCATAAAACATTTCGAGCATTGAATTATATGTTTTAGGTTAAGTCATTCGACCGAATTTCGAAGTTACCGACTTCCTTTTAATTTTATTACAAATAATTTTAAGAATGAAATATTTTGAATGCTAATGACTAATGTTATTCTGTAATCCTGAAGCGCCTGACCGAATCGCAAGGGTGCAAGCGACAAGGGACACGTGCTTCGCGTATAAAAAATTATCTAATTCTAATTGATTTCTTCTATATAATCTAATTCCATAATTTGGAAGTACTTATCTATAAAATTACAGTATTGTATTGGCTTATTTTAAAGGAAGTATTAAAATGTTTTTATTATATATGTGTTTCATTGTTTTTAAAACATAGTGCCATTTTCCCTAGGCGCTGCAGTTACGCAGCAGCCGGCACATTGAACGCGTTTTTTTATTGGATGCGTGTGGATTGAATTGGAAAGTGTAAACGATTGTACAATAAGCTCAGAAAAGTGTTATTTTAACTGCTTTGGTACAACGTGCAAATCTGCGGATAATCATGTTAGCTCTATCTGATAAAGCCATCCGTTCTCTTTCAATGTCCTTTAAGACCGGTTGGGACTAAGTGACCTAGGTATTTAAATTGATCCAGCCTAACCTACGCAGTCCCGTAAAGCCATTACACACGATAAATATCCCGAGCTCCTGGTGGAAACCATGTCAAAGGCTTTGGACAGTGTAATAAGTAGAATATTTAAACACAGATCAAGATTTCAGTCTGCAAGGGCTCCATAGTCGTTAAATGATAATGAAAAAAAAAATGGAGGTCTGAAAATTTAAAGAGTATTTAGAGGACATGTGATGTCCGCCAAGGCGCTCTGGAGCAGCGTGCCAGTTTCCCTCGCAATAAGTTATGCTCATACCTACGTCTGAAAATGTGCTCTGTTGTCTGAATTAAGGAGCCATGTTAGATAATTCAATGACTACACTATTATTTACATAGCAACTAGTTTTGTAGAAAAATATTTTTCGTGCAGTATTGAAATAATCAACTACAGAGAAATCGTTGGAATCTCATGGAATTCGGCACATCACGGATTATACATCTGAAAAAGAAAGCAAGACATAAAATTCACAGTCCGTCTTGTAATGCCAAATAACCAACCAGCCTGCCAAGCGTGGCTATTATGATAAATCCTCTTATTGGAGAGGTTTATGTGAAGCAGCGGAACTTCTACAGAGTGGTTAAGAACAAAAAGATACAAAACCACATTATTCACAGAGTATTAGAACTAAAAATGTTCACTCCTTACAATGTAATATTTGCTAATATGTAATAATTGTAATATTAGGTGTATTTATATGTATTAATGTAGGAGGCAATCTTTGGGGGAGGCCTATGCTCAGCTGTGGACTTCTGATAGGCTGAAATGATGATGATGATGTGTATTTATAAATACACCTGCTACGGCTATCTCACCAACCCATGGGTTGACTGGTAGAGAATGGCGATAGGCATCAAGTCAGGCCTTTGTCATCTCGTTCTACAAGGTGTAAGCAATAAAGTTTTTTAAATAAAAAATATAAATGTTACCGACGCACCTGTTCTTCGCATCTTCTACACTTATCAGACGGTGTATACACGTACGCCATGTCGTGTGTCAATTTTAATAAAACAATACGTATTGTAATGTATTATATTGCTTCGGAGAAAAAAAAACTGTGCTCCTATAAATAACAAAAAATAAATAGCAAAATTACCAATAATTGTACATACTGTTGGTACAAATTTTTTTTGTAAATCTTAGCTAACTTGTACATTCGGTAGCAATATATCTAATTATATGCAAAACCCGTGCTAATATTAAGTTTTATATTTGGCAATAAACCGTAGAAGATCTGGATCGTTTTTCTAATAAAGACTAGTATTGTCCTAATCTGTCCTGACCTAAACTGTCTGTCCTCTGGCGAATCCCAGTCGAAGCAATATTTGCAACACTACTTATTTCTTACTCTACCGCTGTAATGCCTTTTACCAATTCTTAATCTTTTTCGGATCAATTGTGTTTCTCCAGAGGGCTATGTTCAGCTGTAGACTTGAATAGAATGACTACTCAAGTTCACTGCTGAAAACAGGCTTTAAAGGCACCAGCATCTATTACGCGGTTTTGATTCGGTAAATTCGATTGTTTGTCGCAATCAATCGGTCGCCATAATCTATCAGAGTACACTACTTCCAGGTGAGGCTTGCATTTAAAGAAAAGAAAGGTATATTTCCCCAATACATTTGCAAGAGGAAGTAAATATTATAACAATTTAAAATAGCAACATAACGTACAAACCAATTAAAAAATCTTTGAAACTAATGACGTCTGCGCATATTTTTTAAATGTCAACTGAATGAATTTTTTTAATAATAATTTGACATTTTTGGACTGAACACATGTTAAATTAATCAAAACATAATTAATATTTAATCATACCATCAAATATGTAGATTTTATTCGACGACACAGTAAGTGTGATAAGAGCAGGCATACAAAACCGCTTACAGCAGTAAAGCAGAGAAATTTGTGCAAACAGATACGTTCATTAACTGAACTTATGAAGCATTTACTACAGCTACATCGGGTAGAAGACAACTTACGGTATTCTAGTAAGGTTAGTTTAGTAAACGCATACATACAAGCGAGGTCACTGTCATCCAGAGGCTGCGTTAGGTGCCGTTTACACCGATTCAAAGAAATTGTTATTTGTAATCATAATATACTTTATATTATGTAGACAGCTTAAAAATTAAAGATTTATCGGATATTACAGTAGCTTATTTTAAAATAGATACGAGAGAAGCATAATTTTTGTACCGAGCATGTTCATCGTAATGAATATTGCAAGTGGTATATAATGTTCGCACAATGTAAGTACCCATAGAAGTTGGTACCCACAGGTAACAAAGATTATGGTTTACCATTAGTCACGACTCTGCAACCCTCTGTTCGCCTAGATTCTTACTTCGAAGATATCACGCGACGGATCGCGAGCTTCGTCGCTGGATTGGAAGATTTCTATGAGATTTAGAAGTTTTACTTAGTCGAAAATGATAACCAGTATAGGCTAATATCAAAATTTAAACAACTGAACTCTAAAAATACTCTTATATTTTTAGTCTTACAAAGGGATAATCAATGTTTCTTTTTCTCTGTTCAATAACTAATTGGAAGCTATAAATCCAGGTCATTAAAATTAAACAGCTAACAACATTACGTACAGCATAGCTCAGTCAGCTATGTAATAACGGTATTACTAATATATTTAGGCATAATTAAGTTTAATATATTCATAACTATGTACGTAAAGATCGATTCTTTGTAATAATAATCTACTACAATTATAGTCATAGTACTATTGTTTTTAAACGAGCTATGTAAATGTTCGCTAATACCGTACGGTGTAATTACAAACCGCAGGTTTGCAATACATTAGTGCCTGTGGTCTGTACTGTGGTAGGCTGCGTTCGAGCAGACGATCACGCGATCGCGTCGCGTCTCATCAGTCTCAGACTCTCAGTGCCAGACGCGGGTGCGCACAAGACCGGCTTATGCTACGTTGGCTCTTATTCATTTCATTTAGATCCCATTTTATTTATTGCAATTCAGTGATAGTGCTCGCCGTATACGTTAATGGGACTTCAAATCAGATAGGTAAGTCTTTTGGGTAACGGTTTATGAGAGAGCCGGAAGCTTTATGTACAAAACAGTTATACTTGTTTGTTGATGTCCGCTTCATACCGTCTGTGTGCACGTAGTAGTACCATATTTATAGTCATCTTGTTATAAAATTTTGTTCTATAATTAATAAATATTCGAAATTTTAATTTGTTTAGTCGTTTTTTTACTGATGTCGTTTAATTATTCTTCTATGAGTACTTATTTACTTAAAAAATACTTATATTTCACAACTATAAAAGCTTGTAAATCGAAACTAGTACATTTTTTACATCAAGTTTATTCCTTACCGTTACCTACAAAAGTTTTGGATTTTAAATTCTTTTTAGATATTTGGATTAAAATTTTATGAATTAATACATAATTATACTTGCGCCTTCATCCACACACAATATATACTAACCCTATGCATAAAGACTACCTCCTTTATGCGAGAGATGTATTAAATCACCATAACATAAAAAAAAGATTTGAGATATGTGTACAAATCTGATGAGGGTTTTTACGTGAATCATTTTATCTTCCAATGAATCATTTTATCTTTCGTTCTTATATATAAATGTACAGTCTATTAAGTTCCTTGCCGATTAGCTGACTTACATATTCACGCTCGGGGTAAATTATTTTTTTTTCAAAATTTTCAATTGACACTAGTAGGTCCCGATGTTGTTTTGTATTTTTAGTTTATTTGTATTCTGAAGCATTAAAAAAATATTTTATTTTACTATTATTTTAACACGTTTTAATTAATTCGCTTTTTAGTCTGTTTATGTGTGGTAGTCTATTACAAAAACGTGGTAAATATGTTTTTAATATTATTTAGCGATTTTAATTACTTCTGTTTTAATTATAAGTTATCTTTTAAATCGCCCTGATATTATGGATATCTTTTGCCTATTAGCCTAATGAGATCACATAATTGTTTTTATTAATTAGGTACGATTTGCTAATGATTACTTATTTATAAAATAATTCAGTATAATTTATAATAATTCGGTAAAGTTTTGTTATAAAACAAAAAAAAGTCCCAAAATTGTTAGGATATATAGGTTAGGATAACAGGATATATAGGTTTTGTTAGGATGTTTGGGATATCTTGATATTGTAAAAATCTGTGAATACCAGAATGACGAATTTTCAAACCAGGTCTTCAAATTTGACTAATCAATTGAAAATTTGAGTTAAATTGTGACGTTACAATTAATAATAGCACATGCATAAAAAATTTTGAATGTCATCAAGTGCACGGTCACCGGGGTGATTGACCACATAAAATTATTATTGCCAGCCGGGATCGTCGTCTGCTCTCTAGGAATTACGCGTCATATCCAACTAACCATAGCTAGGCAGGAAACTCGTAAAACTGTGATCGTATGGGTAAAAACTGCATAAAAATGTTAATGGCAAACAGGATTGTGGCACACCAAGACTGGTAATAAGTAGGTATGCAGGAAATTTGTAGGCGATGATCCAATGCTTAATGCATTCTTTTTAATTATTTAGTACCAACAACTTGAAATCTCATAAATTTCAATTATTAATTATTAATTTGTATAGGTAGTTATTTCCTAAATTTACATTTATTATACCTATGAGGTACTTTCGCTTTTATTTTTTTTTTATTTTAACATCTGTTATTCAGCATATTTTATTATAAAATATTTTATGTGTTAAGAATTAATTTCCATATCTTATAAAATTTAAGTGTGTGTTTAACTGTATGAAAACATATTATTATTTCATTGATATCAAAAGTCAAAAACCCGTTTGTAAAACTTTTGCCAGACTGTCTGTTTGTCCGGGATATTCTTAAAAACAGCTGTACAGATTTTGACGGGACTTTCACTAGGTAGAGGACATTACAAAGGAGTAACTTAGGTTACTTTATCCGGGAAATGTTAAGGTTTAAAGTCCGCCACTCAGGTTATATGGGAAAGAAAAGTGAACACTTAAAAGCACTAGGCCTTTCAAGTACTCCACCGGTGAGCACTTGTCGGCCGGGGGGGGGTAGGGAGAACGACGTAATTGCAATGCTCCTTCTTTTACGAGACGTTTGGGAGGAGCTTGAATAATGAATTTTTGGATAAAATTAAATTATTTCCAAACTTTTGTTTGAACTTATTTGAACTAAAATTTGTTTTTATTACTTCCCAAAATAAGACCCAATACCGAATTCTAATGTCAACGCGGACGGAAATGCGGGTAACAGCTAGCACATAATAGGTATGTTCTTTTGAATGATATCACAAATTTCGATTTCGTTATGATTCATCAAACATGGCTATCAACTATCATAGTATCGATAATTTTATCACCAGATATCACCAACAAGTACACATTTCTGAAACTTTAAAAACTAGTCTACACTAACCAATGTCAAAATTTGTATTTAATTGTATTATGACAAAGAATACTGTTCTTTGATAATTGTTCGAATATCAGTTTTTAAATTGTTGTGATGTTCCACTGTTCTTCTACCCAGCATGATGTTTCTCATTATCTCAAGTTAAAAGAAGCCTTCTTTCTCTCTTTGTAGAATTCTCCCAATGTCAAAGCAGTAATATGTCCCTTTAAAGATTAAGACAATGGCTTGTTCATATTTTTACAATGATAATTTCAGACTTTACTACCTAAATACATTATAAATAAAAATGAAATAATGATTTAATGCCAAATAAACACGCGGAACAAGAATTGGATGGAAACATTGTTTTCTTTAATTCATAACATCTACGTATGGCTGTTTTTAAAAATAACCTAAAATAAAAATAATTCCCAATAATCTCAAACTACCTAATGGAAATAACGTCAGCGTATCTCTCTGCTAGGATTTATTTGATGTCCTCTTCGATTTGAGAGCATTGAAAATAAATATAAGCTGAAGCGTATGAAACTGTAAACATTCCTCTATTCATGATATCACGGAAACAGGCCTTTCCAATAGTGTTTAATTTCGATAAATGCGATGGAGTGAGTGGAACTTTGACAATAAGGTAATGTGCATAGCATAGTATATCTCTATGTCTATGTACTTATAAGTATGTATCGATGGTGATGTCCGCGAGGCAGCTGCAGTAGCGCTGACAGTTATCGTTGGACTGGTCCACGCACCTGTTTTTTGTCATTATGTTTAAGCTTTGATTAAGCGTTATTCCGACAGTAACAACAACCGTACAATAACTGAGTAACAATAAGCAATTGACTCAGTGGTTAACGTAGGTATCACGAGCTGTGTAACATCTATCAAGTGGTTTTTTTTGTTCCGGATGTATTTTTGACTTTTGACAATTACCGCTTTTACCTCCGCACCAGAACATTTTCCAGGTGATATTAGTTTTCTTTGAGATGAAACATAATAAATAGATTTACATAAAATACCTACAGTCCAATGAACTAAATAGGCTCATTCAATACGAACCTGTTCTTAGCATCACGTAGCCAATACAAGTACATTGTATTTGTACAAAGTTGTCGTCGTCATAACTTTTGGATGTGACAAACACTTAAACCATGGTCACAATTAGCGGCAAATGCCTCATTGTGTTTTGTTTTTGTTTAAGCAATAGGTACTGGGCAGTAGCAGTGATGAATAATAAATTTGTTAAACAGAATGGATCTTCGAAATGTACACTTGTTCGTAATGTTTTATGATCGATGAGTGCATTGCGTTTTAAATTTAATTTGGGGAATTGCGGGTCACGTGTTCGAATCCATAGAACAGATTTTTGTGTTTTTATACTACTCATGTGTGTAAGACTCAAATGAAAAAAAAAATATCCATATCTTATATCTCACATATTGCTGCAATCAACTTTAATGATCTGATGTGCATCCACTCGGAAAATGAGAGCCATTCGCAATTCGCTCTTTGACTCTATCGTATGTCCATTTTTTTTACAAGACTCCTCAAGCATTTTTAAAATTATGTATTTACATGCCACTTATCGTTACTTAAGGCAAATCATAATGAAGATAGTTATTGTATAAAACCAATCTTGCCTCAGCCTTATCGACCCTTTAATACGGATGCACCAAACATACGAATTCAATGGACTCCTTAGTCACCGAGTTCTACTCGACAACATTAAACTCTAACCTTAGTGACCTTGACAATATTTCGACAATTTGTATGTTTGTATGAAAAAAGAAAGAAAGAAACACATTTATTTGGCAATCACACAACAAAACACAAAATAAAATAAAAATAAATAAATAAAAAAAAAACATGAAAAAGATTACGTTGTTCTGGGATGTCAAAAAGGAGACTTCTTTAGAGAACAAAAGTACAGAAGGCAACTAATTTGAAAAATATTATGGAATCAGTGCATCCAATTAAGGCTCGAAGACATTTGTTTTATGAACAAGATGTATTTTTTAATTCAATGTAAAGTCGTACACTAAAATGTAAAAATTCGTTATTGTTGCCATTTTATATAAAATGGAGGCCTGTTATTGGAAGGCGCACCGGGCCTCGAGGGTGTCAGTACGCCACTGCATCGACATCCTGTATATAATATGGTTTGGGTTTGCTCCACCACTGGCCATCGTTTCTTTAGTACAGTGTCCACAGAATAATATTAAATTCGATATAGGATGTTTGTTATTTTTTGTGTGAAAATTATACGTACCTATTGTTTAATTTTAAAAAGTCGTGGAACAAAGTTGTTAGTTTTAATGACTTTAAATAATTTATTATTTTAAAATACTGGAGATCATATTAATTTTATAGAATAGAAAAAAGAGCCGTAATGCCGCGCTTCAAGACGATCTTGGTGACGGGCGGTGCCGGGTACATTGGTAGTCACTGCGTGGTGGACCTCCTCGAGGCTGGATACGAAGTGGTGGCCGTAGACAACTTCGCTAACGCTGTGGGCGACAACGAGGGGTCAGCAGCACTCCAGAGGGCGGAGCAGATCACTGGAAAAAATATAATATTCTACAAAGCAGACTTGCTGGACAAACCAAAAATAAACGACATTTTCGACGAGGTAACTGTTGTTTGCTCTATCGATTAGCGTTAATATTCACCGTTAGGAATGGTCATAGGTATGTCAAGACTGGCGATTGGAATTTGAAGAACGAATCGTTAATCTTTTAACGTTAAAAATTATAACATCCTAGCGACTGCCTGTGGGATTTTGTATTAATTTTAAGTTTTGTAAGTATCAATGGAACTCTTATAATTATTGCAATTCAGTTCTCTCCCTTTATCGCATTTAAAACACGAAATCAATTAGTAAATCTCAAGTGGACGATGATGTTGAAACTCAGAAAAAATAGTACTTGCTTTTGGCGTCGAATTCGAAACAGTGTTTTTAATATTATTTTGCTTGCTCTTGACATACCGTCATGGTAAGTACTACCTTTTAAGGCATGCGAACAGATCATAAAGTACTGTAAGTTTTCGAGGAATGCTCAAACTATCGAACAAATAAAAAATACTAAATACTTAAAATTCCAAAACATAATTCCGGCCAGGTTGCTTTTACTCAGATAAATTTTCCTCTTTTGCCAATAAATAATTCTTAGTTTCATTAAAAAACAAACAACATTTTAACACATTTGCTCTACGCATTAAAATTTTAAACTGATCCTGTTGATATTTCAGCACCAAGTGGACTGTGTTATTCATTTTGCTGCTCTGAAGGCAGTCGGGGAATCAATGCAGCAGCCTCTTCTCTACTATCAAAATAATCTTTTGGGAATGCTCAATTTATTGGAGGTATTTAGCTACGTTTATATAGTCACGATCATATGACGTATATCTTACCTTCTTAAGATTACAATACAAACACTTCTTAACGAATCGTGGTAATGAAGTACTTGAGTTTGTAGAATTTATGATTAACCGGCCTCGTCCGGGGTTCCGGTATTCGAAACTCACGTAGCAATTACCTATAATTGGCGATTTTGGGTAAACAGATTCACAAAAAAAAAATATTTGTGTTCTCGAATATTTTCAAGGTTCTCGGAAAAAGCAAATAAGCAATATATTGATCTTACCAAACTAATCTGGCTTGAAGCGATCATCATTGGCATCTAGAAAGTTCAAAACTCGTACACATCTACATCTTTATCGGCGTATTTAAGACCACTGTTGAACATAGGTCTCTTCAAGAAAGATTTCTTGCCCACGCCCACAACGCAATCGGATTGGTGTTTATAACTTTGAAAATAAACTAAATCGACAACAAATAAATTACTTCTCCATACAAAAATAAATAAAATATGTTCTGCAGAGGCACAAGTAGGTCATTGCACAGTATACCTTTGCCAATGAACAAAGCACTGAACAAAAGCTGACTTCCATCTATTACCTAAAGGGTATAAGCTGGAATGACATAATTAAAATTAACTATTATAAATAATAAACAGTTATTGTTGACATGTACAGTTATACAATTCAGTCCGTATAAATGTTGATATACATATTATTTAGTCATCTCTAGTCTGTCGGATTTGAGTTCGCCAATTCAGAAGAAACGAATTTTCCTCATAATTATGAAATTACCAATATTTTATAGTAATTAAATTCGCAATGTATCCTAGGTTATGAGATCACACAATTGCTATCAAATTGTGTTCTCTTCGTCGTGCACCGTGTACGGTGAACCGGAGAATCTACCCATTACCGAAACTCATCCCACTGGAAAAATTACCAATGTCTACGGCAGAACGAAATATTTTATAGAAGAGATGCTCAAGGATCTAAGTGCCGCTGAAGAGGTAATTATCATGTTCATTTACATAAACAAATATTAATAAAACTAGCTAATAACGAGACATAACATAACGACGATGTTATGCTTATAATATAACGGATATGATGCAATTAGTGGATTGTGTGATCGAAATCAAAAACTGTGGTTGCCACTGTGGATGGTCGTATACGATTCCGATGAACGTGATGAACGCATTACAACAGTTCACACTAGTTAAAAATAATAGTTGATAAGCATATCTCCATTTTTTGTGTAAATATGTCGAACAAAAACAACAGTAAATAAAGAAACAGTAATCAGACAGTTCTTTACGTGTGATATAGTCAAGCGGTGGCCATTGCTGCTGCTCGAATGAGCCGGCTCCACCAGGATAGTACCACGGTCTCGCAGTATACCAGCGTAAAGTAGAGACATCTTGTGCTTCTGCGTTTCATTCGGTGAGTGATGTAACCAGAGCGTTGACCTACCCTGTCGACGGACATGTGGCATCTAGTCCGAAATCTTAATATTACAAGTCGTAAAGTGTCTCTGTCACTTGTTCCTAAAGTGATTTAATTAACTCAACAAATAGATTTGGGTAGGTTATTATTATAGGCTTATAATTGATTTTAAGATTGTTTTCTAAATATCGCAACACCAAGAATCTAGGAGCACTGTACTTATAACTGAAGTTTGGTTAAATTTTGTGTTTTTATTAAGTATTTGATTATTCTCCGATTATTCTTCTCTAATATCATGACATAATCTGTTTCGGCATCGACATTAGATAATTGCACCATTAAAAGTATACGAATAATTAAACAAGTTTCCATCGTTTTGTAAATCAGGTAACATTTAAGTTAAGAATTGGGATCAAAGAGACAAATAATACCGGTTTTAGTTGACTTCAGCCTTTGATAAGTTCAAGGACATTTTGTTTCCGCAGTTAATATTTCTGAGAAAAATCATACTTTATAGATTTTTCTTCGATCGCAGCAAAATCGAAAATGTGCCATTAAAATAATGTCTGATCCGAATTAAAAAAGGAGGATCAATATTTAGCTATGTTAATATTTTCCGACTATCCAACTATGTAAAATAAATGAGTAAGTATGTTGGTCTTTCAATCACTCATAAACAGCTTAACCGATTTTGATAAAATTATGTATAGAGATACCTTAAGGCGTGGAGACGGATATCCCGGAAAGCCGCGGGAGAAACCGCAGACGGAAGGTAGTCAAAAATAAAAGAGTAAAAGTATTTTTCAATTTGGATGATTTTATTTTTATTGAAAAAGTATATATTTATATATATATATTCCCGAGGTGTTACCATATGAATTCATCAGTTCACTTGTTTTTGTTTGAGATTGACCATTAATGCTTTTTCAAATTACAATGAGTAAGTATACGTATACAATAAGTAAAAATACAAAACCTTTATAAAATCGATCGCGACATCTATCTCTGTTTTTTATTTTCAAAACATACAATATTTGTAGATTGGAAATTATCTCAGTAACACCGAAAGTGGAAATAAAATTTACAACTTTGTCATTTCATATGCGATAACATGGTACAGAATCGTTTAGTATAGTCTAACTTGCACTTAATCAGATTTTTTTTCATAG
Organism: Bhutanitis thaidina; assembly: GCA_029286595.1. NCBI lineage: Eukaryota > Metazoa > Arthropoda > Insecta > Lepidoptera > Papilionidae > Bhutanitis > Bhutanitis thaidina. Next base: position 3,467,592 of record JAGSMS010000013.1, read on the forward strand.
AAATGGAACATCATATCACTGCGTTACTTTAATCCCGTTGGCGCGCATCCGTCCGGTCTCATCGGCGAGGACCCAACGAAAGAGTTCACTAATCTTATGCCTTTCATGGCACAAGTTGCTCTTGGGAAGAAACCGGTGCTGACTGTGTTCGGTAACGATTACAACACACCGGACGGCACTGGTAAGTGTGGATAGATATTTAAATTCTGGATTATTTCGACTGTAGTTGTATTCGAACCAAAGCCCGTAACGGCAAGCACCAAAAGTTTTGGTTTAATTTTTTTATAATTTGCTTCTGAATTATTTTCAGTATTTACATAGCATACATTAAAAATTTGTAATGTATATTGGGATAGGCCAATTTCGAGACCACAGCGACACCGGAGATTGAAGTCTGCAGAGGATAATATATTCTGCGCATATACTCCTTACTACAAAATTATTTAACTTTAGTCTCTGTATTAACCTGCTCTATCTCAAAATATTCGTAAGTTAAACCGATATTAAAGTTAAAACTTGTTTTGTAATAAAGATAGTGGACAAACTATTGATGCCAACACAGACAGACGTTTAAGCGTGGTAGAGCCAAGCGGCGGCTTTAGCTGCTGCTCTAATGGGCCGGCTCGACCTCGCAGAATACCGGCGTGAAGTAGAGGCATCTTGTGCTTCTGCGTTTCGTTCGGTGAGTGAGGTAACCGGAGGCCCACATCCCCTCCCTATTCCTCTCCTCTTCCCTTCCATCTCCCAAATATCCTTAAAGACCGGCAACGCACCTGCAGCATCTATGGTGTTGCAGATGTATGTGGGCGACGGTAAGCACTTACCATCAGGTGAACCGCTAGCTCTTTTGCCGTCTTTTCCATAAAAAAAAAAAGATTCGCTTTTTGTGTTCTCCTCGAATCAGATGTAGGTAAGGCATACGATAAGATGGGAAGGATGGTCGGATTCAGTGTCACAGAAACCATACCCATGCGGTATAGGTAAAAATTATGTAAATAGAGTGGGTAAAGTATATTCGAATATTGTTTAATTAAAGAGTTAACCATTTCAAAATACAGCCCCCACTCCGATGCATACAATAAATTGGGGCTGAGATTCGAACACCCACGACTCGTTCTGCTGATAACTGAGCCTCGGAGTTGTTGTTATTTATAATGTATTGTAGTTGATACTTATTACCTTTATTATTTACAGGTATAAGAGATTATATCCACGTGATGGATTTAGCCAGCGGTCACGTCGCTGCACTGAAACTACTGAATGAAAATCACGTCGGTTTAAAGGTTTGTTTTAACGTTTCAAATCCAACATAATCTTCTTCTCATTTAACTAAAATTTATTACGTCGAGAATACACTGACAAGTAAAGCGAAGTTTTCAAATTTATTCACCATAACCAAGGCACCAACTTTCTAAATTGATTGAATAGATATATGGTAACCATCACTAAATGAGTGATTCCGTAAAAAATATGATTGTAGAACGTATAGTTCCGGCGGCAAAGTTGAGGTTAATGAATTTGTAATGTTAGTATTGATATATTTACTTTGAAGGTATCACAGCTTAACTCTGATCGAGGACGATATTTCTATATCAAATACAATTTTATATCAAACGACATGCATCTAACATTTACGTCGAATTTTAGATGTAAATCAAGACAACCCGTGTCTAATCTAGACCCTATCTAAGAGTTCTATCTATAATACACACAACTTTCGTTTGTCTTGTTGTTTGTTTAATAATATATTATAAATGCACACAGCCCTTATATTATTTCCGGCGGGTCGGTGAATTAAGTGTTTAGTGAATCTGCCCCTCTACCTTGTCCTGTGAATGTCGACTAAAGCAGATGCCACAAAAATCTCGTGGACTCCGATAGATAACGGAAAAACTATTTTAAAAATGCTAGAGCAAAATTATAGAGTGTTGACGGATTGCACTATCTAAGGCGCGAGGCGCCTGCTATGGGCCTACCAAAGTGTAGCGATTACGGTAAATCTTACCAAATAAGGCGACGTCTATGTACAGCAGTGGACTATTTAGAAGAATATAATGATTAATGAGTGATAGTATTGGTATGGGCAAAACTTCCAAGAAATGTATATCGGGCTTTAGCAGTCGCTTTCTTGGAAGAGCCTGTTATTCAATGGTCTAAAATATGCTGATCTAGTAGTAGTACACGATTAATATAGTATATTATTTATTTATGAATGATGATTTCAGGTATACAATCTGGGCACTGGCAAAGGCGTTTCTGTCAAAGAGCTAGTGGACGTCTTCGAGCGGGTCACAAACACCAAAATACCGCTTAAGTATGTGTCGCGGCGTCTGGGCGACATCACGGCCATGTGGGCAGACGCAACACTAGCTAAGAACGAGCTCGGCTGGTCCACCAAGCACACAATAGAAGAGATGTGTAAGTATTGTTGCACGTTATCTCAATTACATAAATATAGTAACACTGGAATAAGACAAGGACTACTTCACTGCTATTGGCAATAAAGTATAACGCTAAATATCAAACGGCTAGACAAAAACTTCCTCTCTTTTGAAAGAGCGTTATGAAGTCGAGAAGAAATCCAGCGTAATCAAATGAGCTCTGCAACTCACTTCGCGAATCTCCGTGGGATAGAATACGTGACGGCTGGAGACCATCGTCGGGTTTGCTCTCGGAGATTGCAATGAAACTTTCAAGGATTTTTCTCTAAGCTGCCTTTAATACTTCCACGGTCAGCTATGGTGGCAGTTTTTGTTACGCCACTACCATACAGCCTGTAAATCTGTAATATCTGACCCTTATGGATAAAGGTTTGGAAACCCTGTGTAAGAAATCCAGTACGAGTTTCTCAATAATCTCAAGAGTTCTTTTACTGCTGAACAAGTGGTAATTTAATACCTAATACTGAACTTCTTCACTCGCGTATAAATTTCGATCCGATTCGGGCGCGTAGATGTCACGGCTCCAGAAAATGCTAATATCCAAAAATAATGGTATTAAGAAATAACTGCTATTGATATCATTATCTGCACTATTGTTTCATATCACTTTACAAAACCTAAGAATATGCTATGTAAATGAAAAATATAAATGTAACCTGAACCACGTTATACGATTGTAAATATAAATTGCAGGCACCGACTTCTGGCGATGGCAATCCATGAATCCCGATGGATATCCTAAAAAGAATACGAAGACTAATGTCATAATTGCTAATGGAAACAGTTAATATGATTATGTAACAATAAAATACTTTTATTTATTACAAAGTTTCATTATATTTTTATAGTCTATGTAGCGCAGATAAAGAAATTACAATATTAATTTCCTGAGTGTCCGTAAAAGATTATTTCTAGACTTTTGGGATTTTTGAAAAAAACCTATCCTACCAAACACATAATCCACAACTAAACACAGGTTATGATATTTGACTCTTTTTTGAATTATAACAATCAGCAAGCTTGGAGATCTTGAGACTATAAAGAATATACTTAGTGTATATATATTTTAATAAATATGAGTACTCATTATTGCAGTAATTTACCAGGCAATTAAATATTTGCATCAGATGACATTGATCGTAAAACCAGAATAATGTAACAACGCCATCTAGTGATGTATGTATTCTGGAAAAATTAGCCTAGTGTAAAAAGGTGAAAATTAGATAATTAAATCAAATGTATGGATTATAAAAAGAAATAAAAAATTATAAATATTTAGTAACATTTGCATTTATTTCAATCTTTGATGTTTCTTCCAGTATTTCATATAGTGAAACATGCTGCCACTTTAACGGTTCATAACCCACACTTGTCGTATTTGGGAGTAAATATCTTGCAAAAAGCTCTAATGTCTGGGGATTCTCAGCCTCAACATATGGCTTTAAAACATCTGAAAGAACCAATTAAAACGTTAATTTTTTTTTACATAATAATGAAAATGTTTCTAAAGAATTCTATTTATGTGCATTTTTATGTTCCAGTTAAGACAAAAAAGTAGTTCACCACAGTCCTCAAAAAAAACAATGGCACTCTGATAACAACAGGCTCACCGTTTTTCATAGAAAAGACAAATAGATGATCTACATATTTTTTTTTAATATCAGTGCAAGTGATAATTTTTTTTAATTAAATTGTAACATTTACTAACCGAATAATGGTGGCTTATGTGAATGCAAAGCACTTGGCACACTTATTACTAAATGCTGTTTGGGAATATCCTTTACTTTACCCACTTTTCCTAAAATTATTCTCTCATATGGCTGCTTCTTGCACTCTGATCCAAAATTACAAACCGGTTTAAAGTCTGTGGTAACTTTAAGCCAAAACCATGTTGCTACATATTCCACTCCCCATTTCGGGAAAATTAAGTCTTTCACCGCAGTTATATTGCTTGGTGAGTTAGTGCACCATACTGCTACTAGGCAGTTGTTAGCAAGAAGATTATTGACTGGTATTGATGCAATTTCTTCATTATACATCATGGAATAGCTGCAAGTTTTATTATAAGAAACATAAAAAATTTATGTGTTTAGTTGGAGATTCATTAATCAGAATAAACCACAACTAATATTAAGTAGATGGCAAAAATAGCAAATATTTTCTAAAAAAAGATTATTTACATTCCTACACCTTAATGTTAGGGTGCTAAAACAACCTTAACTTTGAGTTGGCAGCTTTCAATCTTCTAATGTATTTATTCCACCAAGGTGGATCAGCTAGCACAATATTGAACTTGCATCCATCTAATTTCTTACAGTGTTCCGTTACATCTCCACAATGGAACCTGAAACATGAATAAAAATATAAGATTAGAAAAAAGTAATTCATAAAAAAGTTTCATCTATCCCCAGTACTTGCCTATGACCTTGCCTGTCCTATAAGTCCCTATTAAAAATAATAAGTACACAATTATTATATTTTTAGTATTCATAATATGCTGAGGAATTAGTTTTTGTCAGTGTTCACATAGTAGTTGGAAATACTATTTTGTTGTTACAACACAACACTCAATAATCAATTCACCATGTTGAGATGTTTACAATTCTAACCCAATGTTGATGTTTACAATTCTAACCCAATGTTGATGTTTACAATTCTAACTCCCATAAAGTTGAAGTTGCTTATAACATGACACAATAACATAGTGTAATATCTGTATCTAAAGTAGGTTACTTATAATGATTTCTTGTATTTATGCATTTACTACACATTTGAAATGAAAGTATTATTTACGAGTTTTATCACGTTAAATATAGATATTTTTAGATCCCGACGTTTCAGGGGCTTTTCAGCACATGTGGTCTCGGGTCTTCTCACTTGAGGTCCTCATGTCATAGTTAACCCAGCTATCCCATACCATGATCTTTCACAGGTCTTCCTGCCATATCCCCTGTCTTTTTCTGCACTGGTCATTTTGCCTACACTTCTTGTAATTTTTCTCCTTTCCCTCTTCTATTCTTCCTTAAATTTGTGATCTCCCTCTTAGATTCACTATCTTCCACTTAATTGAAAAGTCACAACAGAACTGAACTTATGTACTCCAGTGCTCCTTATGTAGTCCCAATTTTTGATTATCTTTTCATTTCCGATTTTTCCAGAAAATTCCCAAAACATCGTTTTAATTTTAATTGTAGTCTTATATATACTACAGGCATATATTTCAACCAGTTGCACTGCCACCCGTATTTATCTACGATAGTTTCATTAGCAACAACTGGTAATTTATAAAACTTTATTTCTTTTGATCTGCCATTGTAAAACTTAAGGGGTGAAATTGTATGTTGCATTTGGAATGTTTCAAAAACAAATACATTTTATTAATTTCCTTATATTAATGAATTATGGATTGAGTTGTTCACATTCTCAGCATATTATATAAACACAATAAATAAGAACAAACAATTGTTCTGTTTCACCTGATGATAAAATTAGACAAGGGCACAAGGAATCTCGAAGAGGCCAAAAGAGCGGCTACCAAATGAGGGTTGAGAAAGCCCATTTTCCTACTTACCCTCTATGTAGATTATGTTGCAATTTGTGAGGGGACAAATATTGGCTTTCTTTATGGAAAAGACCGCAAATGAGCAAGAGGTTCACCTGATGGTAAGTGATTACCGTCGCCCACATACATCTGCAACACCATAGATGCTGCAGGTGCGTTGCCGGTCTTTAAGGAGGGGATGTGGGCCTCCGGTTACCTCACTCACTGAACGAAACGCAGAAGCACAAGATGGCTCTACTTCACGCCAGTATTCTGCGAGGCCTTGGTATCAATCCGGTCGAGCCGGCCCATTCGAGCAGCAGCTAAAGCCGCCGTTTGGCTCTACCACGTTTAAAACTGGGCCACCAGCTTGACTGGGGAAGGAAAAAACTCTTGCGCAATGAAAGCTTGAAGTAACATATTGATGCTTATCACTTAACAGTTATTAGCTACAAGCATTTAAGTACTTTATTAAATATCTTAAGGTTTTACAAGGAATGATCTATGTATAAGTTTTACCCACCGTGAATTACGAGGAATGAGAAAACATTCATCATTAATCTTACATTTTAGTGGAAAACTTGAATCATTTCCTCCAGACATCCCTTGGTGGCAAAAAGCTGTTGATTCAAATAATTCTTTTGCTTTGTTCCGAACTGAAGAGGTATTTAATAACAAGTAATCATGACTTAAATGATTCATTACTTCAGGAAGCACTTTTTCAAACATTTCTTGTACCAAAGAAGCCTAAAATAATGATATTAGAAATTAATTTAAGACTATTTGAATACTCTTCTCTTCTCTCTAAGATCTATACAGGTCTTTATATCTATGTTTCTAACCTCATTATCTAAATATTTTGTCCGTTTCCTAGAATTATTAATTCTTACGCTTTTAATATCATTTGATATACAAAAAATATATTTTGATATGACATAAGATTTATAATTGTTAGGTGAGATTAATACGTTGTTATAAATTTTTGAGATATAGTCCCGGTGATCTAGTAAGCAGTAACTTTCTATAGAGAACAGTATACTCATTTTAGGCTATTTATAAAAATATTCTAGTTATAATATAAATAGATTTCAAATGGGCAAACATGTGAATTATTGAAAGTGAAGGTTACGGTTAACAATCGCTAATCATATAACTATTTAGATCATCTCAATAGCACTACAAAACGCGAAACGAAAGCACAAATTGCATAATAAAAACCAAAATATAACCCAGACTGTGGTTAGGGTATAAGTTACTCTATGGTCAATAACTGCTGACTGGCAGGCAATAGACGGACAGCGGAGCGCAGTGAACGAATAAATCGATTTCACCGGCGATGGATGGATGGACGAGAACGAAGATTTTAGGATTTAAATGATTTCACTATTGAAGGCGGAAAATTCGGGCATCGTGCAACCAAATAGATTAAAATCAAGAGATATTTTTGTTAGTTTTAATTTATTGTATAAATGTAAGTAATAAGAAAGTACATAATAATAGTTTGGAATTTGTAGTAATCGCTTTTCTTATTACACTCTATACATAACTCATTTATAAAATGTTTAAACATACAATATTGGTGCCATGAATAATGGACCCTATTACACACCAGTAATAGGGTCACATGTTTGCCGTGTCTCGAATTATTCAATTATTTCACCTTATTTAGTGTCTATTGCTACTAATAGCAGAAGCGTGGTTTTAAGCGTGGGACAGCTAAGCGGCGGCTTATGCTGCTGCTTGAAGGGGCCGGCTCGACCGGATTAGTATCACGGCCTCGCAAAAGTGAAGTAGAAGTACCGGCGTGAAGTAGAGGCATCTTGTGCTTCTGCGTTTCGTTTGGTGAGTGAGGTAACCAGAGGCCATCTCTCCCCTCCCCTCTCCCCAAATACGGTAGCGGTCTTTGAGCTACCCCAGGAGGGTACCAGTACCGACGGTTCTGGAGAATCCTTCACTGAGCATCCACGTTCAGGCTTTCCTACGCTACCTAATCTCCTACTCGCTTTGCTCTCTATCTTTCCTACTCGAGACAGACGTAGCAAGGAAACTATGGCACCTCCAACCGCGCTCGCCGTGGATTTCTGCAATATCAGGCATCTCCACTCGAACATTAGCGCCGTTCATTGCCATCTAGAAACGGCGAAGCCAGCCTTGCTTTTTCTTACCGAGACTCAGATATCTTCTCCAACTGATACCTCTTATCTCCATTACCCGGGATACAAACTGGAACACTCCTATGTGTATACGTCAGAGAGGATCTCGCCTCGGTAGTCTTGAAGGTAAGGACCTATCCATCCTTTGACTGCGCATCGACAGCGACGACCATCCGCACGTCTATGCAAGCCTTTACAGGTCTCATAGCGGTAATATCGTAACTGGCCAACTCATCGACCACGTCCAAATGGTTACCGATTCCGTGCTACAACAGACCCCTCCACAGAAATCATGATTCTCGGCGATTTCAATGCCCACCACACCGATTGACATTTAACCGCATCCAACGGCTAGCGGGTCGAATTGTCGGCGACCAACCTCTCTGTGATCGGCTTGATCCTTTGGCCTTGCGAAGAGATGTTGCTTCGTTTTGCATTTTTTAGAAAATTTACCTTGGGGTATGTTCTGAGGATCTGTTCAGATTGATTCCAGCCGCTAAGTTTCACCATCGTACATCGCGGCAGAATTCCAAGTTCCATCAGTGCCACCTATATGGTTGGTATTCCACGACAGAGCGTTTTACACGAAGTTTTCTGCCACACACTTCGACTTTGTGGAATCAGCTGTCGCTAGCAGTATTACCGAACAGTTACGACTTAGGGACCTTCAAGAAAAGAGCCTATTCCTTCCTTAAAGGCCGGCAGCGCATTTGTAGCTCCTCTGGTGTTGTGCATGTTCCTGGGTGTCGGTGATCTCTTACCATCAGGTGAGTGCATGCACGTTTGGCCCTTTCTTCTATAAAAAAAGCTGCATAAACTAGTAGTTAGAATTACGTTATTACTAACGATCGAAACGTCCATCTACATCGCGCCGCAGGTCAGTACGTATATTACCTGCTCGCCCTGCGTTTCATTGTCGTCGATTTTCCTTCATTTGTCGATTTAATTTATATTAATGTCAACAATTTTTTTTATGGAATTTACAATCGAATATGTTTATTACAATTGTTGATTCATTCGATTGTTCATATGCAACAGTTACCCATCGCTGGAATGAAACTGGTGTAGAAAAGTATATACCATAGACAAGAGTACCAACATTAAGTAAAATTTCATAAATTTATAATATTTTTATTTTGTTAGAAAAATCAATGAGATTGTCTACTTATTCTTTTGTAGCTTAAGATATCATCATCATCATCATCATTTCAGCCTATCAGAAGTCCACTGCTGAATATAGGCCTCCCCCAAAGATTGCCACGAAGCTCGGTCCTGAGCCACCTGCATCCATCGACTTCCCGCAACACTGCGCAGGACGCTCCATCTTGTGGGGGGTCGTCCTACACTGCGTTTGCCTGTACGTGGCTGCCACTCGAGAACCTTTTTTCCCAACGGTTCTCAATTCTGCGAGCTATGTGGCCGGCCCATTGCCACTTCAGCTTGCTGATCTTTACGGCTATGTCGGTTACCTTAGTTCTGCTGCGGATATCATCGTTGCAAACTCTATCACGCAGAGAAACACCGAGCATAGCCCTTTCCATAGCGCGCTGAGCATTTTTCCGAGACTTGGTCCTTCACTGCAGGCCGTATGAGGAAGCTTAAGATATATGAATCCATAAATTTCATTGAATTGAAATCTACACTGTTTGTGATTGCTTTAGAAATTAAAGTTAAAACAATATGAATTACAATTGACCTAGTCAGTTTTTAAGTTTAGTTAAAAATATTATGACTTTTAAATAATTGTGTAGCATTTCGTTTATAACGTTTACGTTTGTAGCCGTTGTGAACACTTCTAATAATTAAAAAACCTTTTTAAAAGTCTATTATTTCTGTAATCTGTCAAATTCGTATGTTTTACTATTTTCTAAGATATTTTTGTTTTTGTAGCCAAACTTCAAAAGATAAATAAAACATTAAACAATTTGGTTTTAGCAGAAAGCTATGTTTATGCTTTCTTCCATTGAAATACAAAATCTCCAAACCAACGTGTTTTATGTGATTAATTTTGCCCATGTATAAAGTGCCGAGTTTTACAAAATTATTACTTCTTATATTGAAATGTACAGTTTACGTATTTGTGAAAATAACAATAAATTCATGACTAAAATGTAATGAACATTGAGACAGGTACGTTACTAAAAAGCATCTAAAACTGGAATCTGATAAATGCTAATACCCCTACGTATTCTTAAATGTTTCGTGTTGTATTTTGAACTTTTTGTTCCTTGGCTAAGGGTTCAAGATCAGATTACATGTATCTTAGGTTATTGATTTTATTATTAATTTTTATACAAAATATCCTTTGTTTGCCCGGTTAAATGTCAGTTACTTACATAAAACTGTAATCCCTTTATTCAAAATTCAGTTAACACTGTTGATTTGTAATAATGTTATGTTCTTTGTGTATATAGTGAATAAATATATTCTGTGAGTATTTTATTGTTAAATTAGTTTTAACCATTTATATTTCTTCCTTTTTTCATTAGTCTTTATAGTCTACTGTGGTATAAATTCCCAAATGGAAAGGTTTGTTACCCTTAACAGGCTCATTTGAACATTACAAGCCTGGTTAATTTAGTTTATTCTGATATCCATTGAAGACCATTAAATTTTTTTCGCATTTTGCTTAGACTACTTTTACAACATTGACATCCGGTAGGGTTTGCAATACTTGCGTGATTGTGATTACTATTCTCATTTTATGAATTTTTCAAATACTTAATAATTTGGCATTGTAAGTTACTAAACAGATTTTTTAAATTTTATTGTAAATGTAAAGAACGGTTCTGCAACAAGCAATCTTGAACCAATGTTGAAACTGAAAAATATATTTTTTCATGCTGCAACAACAAAACTTTATTGATATTCACTGTCTCATTGACAGTGATATCATAATTAGCATCCATGTCATGGTCATCATATACAAAACTATAAGTTTTGTATATCATCATCAATGCCCTTTTATTACAAGCCCCTAAAAACGCTTTCTAGACATAGTCCAGGCATAGGATCATCATCATTACAGTCTGTTACAAGTCCACTACGAAAAATTGGTCTCTTCTCAAATATTACCACAAAGCACGGTTCTAAGCCACCTGCATCTGTCTACTTTCCGAAATACTGTACAGGTAATTGTACAGTACCATTGTCCTGTATGAAGAGGCCACTTGAGAACCTATCTTCTATCCCAAACCAAGTTAGTAGTAGTTTTCTGAATGCTTCTCAGATGAATTTGATTTTTGCTTTTGTTCGAGGTTGGACTTACCTTGTCAGACAATTCATCTCCGATATACATTTTGTTGTAGGTAGTGGACAACAAGGTAGAGTAATGTTTCCAACAGCAACTGTTGTTGGTGTGATATAGAATTTGACATGTTTTTTGTCTTATCCTAATATACTGAAAGCGACTATGCAATTCGAGTTTTTGTTAAAGGCATGTGGTGGATGATGCATCAACACATTATGAGATTGCTGGAGCCAATGGAGATGGAGATAAGGATAAACATGGTTTTATCATTTGGTGATCAGTTCCAGTTTTCGCCGGTTTTTTACCTAGTTATCACAGATCCTACTTTCTAGAGGGCACTTCTGGAAAATAATATTGGATACAATGGGTGAAACAACATTGGTATAATGACAGAATCATCCACCCAAGAGTTCCATAAGAAGTGTCATCCATGACAATGCCTTTTTTGGGATTTGGTTCTTTAACAGCCTGTGGAAATTGGCAGAATTCCTAAATGCCATTAAATGAAAAAAGAAAAAAAGAACTAGTCACTGTCAGTATTGTTTTAAATATTTTGATAGTATTGAATTACAGGCAATTTTTTATACCCAGCCCGGGTAGCTATGAAGGTATTACTATTAGTAGTAGGTTTTCTTTTTTTTAAAGTAAATAATCTGAAAGACAAACCATCGTCAGTTGCCATTTTCGCTATTAATATGTCGAATTTATCTTTATTTCTTTACTTATTTTTTAAGTTATTTCCATCACATTAAGATGTGTCAGTGTCTACTGACAGTTGCAGTTTGATTAGATGTATTTTTTCCTAACTTTACTGTGCAACATTTTTCTTTTCAAATTGTTTTCTCAATTACGAGGAATCGAAAAGAACTCTATTTATACATTTTATTAACTTGATTCTACGTTTCAAATGCTTACTTTAATTTTAAAATATCAGTTAGGATTTCCATAACATTTTTTTTTAGTAATTCTCCAATCTATATGGCTACAATAATAATTTTATTGTTATGACAGGAGAAAGCTGCTGTTCATAAACACATTCCTGTTCTAAGAGTCAAATAAAAAACGAATTGTAATTATTACTATTGTCACCTCCTTAAAACGATATGGAATGCCTTATTACAAGTAGGAGTGCTAAAAATGTAATAATAATGTAATCACATATTGAACAATCACATATATTATGCAGTCCCAAACAAGAATTTTCATTTTTTTAGTTGATGATAAGATGCAAATATTGTTAAATACTACATAGATAAATAATTATATAAATATCCATGACCTGGTGGTCCCAAATATCCCAAATATCCATGACATTCTCATGCTGTATTCAACTCGTGAAGAGCTGAATACAGCATGAGAATGTTAACTTTAAAGTTAAATTCACTGTAATATTCCTATGAAGTCATAACTTTAGGGTCTGGAAGGTTCTATAAAAATTAAGTAACCGAAATGCCTCCCCTTAAATAATAAAGAATTAGTAAAAAAACATACATATACATTATTTTATTACGTTATGTTTATTTTTATTATCTCTTATTACCATTTTTATGAATCACTATAAATTAATATTTTTCCGACAACAATCACAAATGAATTAAATAAATAATTATGAATGTGTTGAAACAATAAAAATTCTATTGTTATGAAATATGAAGGGTCAAAGCACTTCTATAAATCACACCACATCAGATCAGTATGTTTTTAATATATCTTGATACATTTTACCATACAATACTTTAAAATAGATCACCAAAAAAAGCAATTTTATTATCTTAACATTAAATTTTCATATAGAATTTTATTTCTTGTTTAATTTCTAATTGATGTTGTTCCAACAATATGCTATACAATTACAGACATCTGCCGAGATACCAACATTATAAAAATTACACAAAGTCGACATTGGGACGATTATTGATTAAGGGTTCGTGAGGTGCGGGTGTGTGCGCGCACCCCTCTCACGGAGGGGTAGATGCGCGCGCTAGTGTACGTGAGTGTGCCATGTGCCAGCAGCCGCGCTGCCGGGAGGCTTCAGTGCCAACAGTATCCATTATTAATGTAACTCACAAATGACTTGCAGCTTAATAATTACTTTGAGGACAGTGTTAAACGCTTACGATGAACAAAATGATAGTACGCGTCTCTGACGAAATGTGACCGGTCATAAAGGGTGGCTAGCACGGCGCTGCAAAAATCAATAAATGTAGTAGATATCGAATATTTCGTTTGACTTTCACGCTGCCAGTGCCTGCGATTAACGGTACCGTGGTCATGTGCAGTGTACGCCAGTATTTTGTATTTCAGTGATATCGAAGCGACGATAAGGCGTCGAGCTTCCGATGTTCAATCACAAGTTACCGACTGACTTTCCAATGCAAACCCTTCGTAAGAAAACCAGCCCTTGCAAATGTGAGTCCGCAACGTTGTTAGCCCGATGCGCTTTTTTCACTTTACAATACTTTCTTATATTTGATTTCGATTTACTGCGGTCATGAGGTGTTGTTAGATAGAGCTAAATGTAAATTTGGACCACGTTTACGCATCCTAGCTTTTGAGTTATATTTTGTGTATAATTTGCATATATATATTTTTGTTGTACTATGCATGGATCGGCTGTGACATTCATAAAAAAATCGACGATGTCAAGCTGTCACCCGTGCGAAATTGTCCCCATGCTAGTCCCAAATCATATTTAGTGAACCCTGGTATTTTGGACAGAGGGTGTGTTGTGGGCCCGTGGCAGTGGTGCGCTGGTGCGGCAGGGGAAGTAATTAATTCGGTTTGTACAACGAATAATGCAGGTGTGTCATTTCCAGCATCTCTTGCGGCAGTTCGGTGAGTATATCGTGTTCACGTAGTGCTTCTGATGCTTTTGTATGCTATCTATATAACATTGTAGTTTTATTAGTATCAACTATCTCCGTATAGCATTTAACAGCGTTACAAAGAATCATGTATTTACGAGTAGGTGGCGTTTTATTGCCTTTATTGTTTGATATGCGTGAATCTCCATGATCCGGCTTCGTTCATCATTTCGGGCGTTGACCTATTTACTGATAGCCGACAGCATTGAACCGTAAAATTGCCGAGCCTTCATGTGATAATTCGTTTTGAATCGAAACCATGCGACTACAAAATATTTACTTTAGAAAATGCATCGTTAGGTATGACGTCTTTTCTTTACATTTTTTATCTTATCTAATCATATATAGATAATTCTCTCAATTAAATGAAGGTCAATCTCTTCTCGTATACAGCAAATATTTGTTTTTAAATTCTTTTTTAATTCACCAGATGTCACTGGAGACATCTGAAAAAATATTGTTATTACATTCGATAACAAAAACCTATAGGTAGCCCAGTAGCTGGATTCTCGCTTTAAGATTAAGTACTAGGATGATCAGCTTCTTTCGAGTCTTTTTCGGCTAACTATGAAGTAGCAGTTTAAGACTCACTAAAGTTTAGTGAAATCGCCATATGTCAGTCGAATAATGACATTACTAACGAAGTGCCACACTGAATATACTGATACCTCAATATTCTAAGAGATGGCGTTTTTATTAAGTTATTTTCTCACGGAGATAAACTAGGAAAGTTCAAAATTTCATCCAAATCCTTAGAGTCGTCTCTGAGAAACTAGTTACATATATATTTTTATAATATATAATTATATAGCTCGTTCTCGTTTAAAGAATAGGATTAGTACGCGAGTGACCTGAATTCAATCTTCTTGGATAAATATGGGGCTTAATTTTATAAATCTACGTATATCTAACGTTTCGAAAGTTGTATGAGTCGTAACATTTATAGATAAAAGCAGAAGGTAGCTTGAGTTAACTATGACATGGACTCGGGTCCCATGACCTCGGGTGCTGTAAACAACTCTAAACGCAGGGAACATAAAAATTTAAATTAAACGCGTTAATAATAGTTTCATTTTAAAAGTGCAGTGTTCTCGTAAATATAGAATAAATCGTTATATTTCATATAATTTAAAAATTAATAGTCTAGTGTAATTTAATTTTCGAATCCATCCACTAGTGTAATTTTATTTTCGAAGATCCGTTCGATAGATGTAATATAAATACAAATATACGAGTACGCTAATGTCGCATAAATTAAGGAATTTCCAAGTGGACATTTTACTTTTACATCTGCAAATAAATTACTGAAGTAAATGAATATAAATTTTTAATGAATATTCCTAAATCTGTCATTATGGTCACTCTGCTGTTGCTCTTGTTGTCTAACAGTTGGAAGGATTTGCCATAATGCCTAGAACAGATCCTCAAATGCAGAGCCAATCCTCCTCGCGTTTTTGAAGCCATAGGTTGGAGTAAGATAAATTCCTTCTTCGTACCAATTCTTGAAAACATCTCTTTTTAGCGAATATTTTGTTAACTAACCGTTATACTTTATTTAATAGGGTTACATTTCTTTTCTAATGTTGAACGAACGAACTAATCTCGGTTGTAGTCGTCCGTATTGAAAACAAGAGCAAAGCGTTCATGAGACAACGTGACAGATACCAGATCGTTCCCCGGCTCAGGAGATACTAAATTTAAAAACAGGAAATTCAATTAAAGCAGCAATGATGCACCGTAAACAGGGACCAAAATAGGACAAACCGTGCTCACTTTTATTTTGCACTCCATTCCACCGTTACGTTTGCCTCGTACGTAAACTTTATAAATTAAAAACAAAAATGACTCCCAGAAGGACGGAGTCTAAGTGTCTCTTAACCAAAGGTATTTTGATTAACAGTGATGTAGTTAAAGGATTTTATTCTCCAATTCCTAATCTGTATATTTCTGTTTAGGCCTAATTTTCTGCTTTTATATTTAGAACGCTTGTTTGTTCGGCACATAGCTTTTTGTATATTATGCTTATGAAGTTAGTGTGTATCACTATGCCATTGATATTATTATAATTATCTCTTCTTATCACAGACTAAAGTAATTATGAATAACTTTGTAATCGTATTTTCCTACGCGAAATTAATATCGTTAAATATTGTGTAATAAAATCAATGTATTAAATTGTTTATATTATTAGTAATAAACAGTTTTTACTTTTTCTTTCATGATTATGCGAACCAAAACTTCGAAACACTGCATTCGTCATTAGGCTGACATAATCAGTGTTGTAATGCTTTGGCCACAGACAAGAACGAGCCGGGCCGCTTCCTTGGAGAAGGCGTGTCTTTCCGCGCTAAGCTGATCGGCGTGCTCGAAGTGCCAGAAGCTCGAGGGGACAGGATGTGCCAGGAGGCTCTCGCCGATCTCAAGATGGCCATCCGCGCAGCAGGCGAGCACAAGCAACGGATTCAGGTGCACGTTGCGATTGACGGCCTTCGTTTGCGTGATGATAAAACTGGGGTGAGTGCGACTACGCTGCGTACGGTAAACTATAAAGTGACGCCATCGATGTATGAGTTGCATGCGGTAGTGTTCACATTTTTTATATTGTAAAGTTAAAAGGCAGTTTGTGTGTTTTTGTTTATAGAAGATAAACTAGAAAACCACTGAACCGAATTGAATTTTTTTTTGACTATTATGAAACTAAATAACAAACATGTTTTGCATCTTTGCAACCATTGGCATTAAAATTTCATGAAACAACGAAGGAACCCTATGTCGATGTTTCTACTGGTACTCGTAAATAGT
Source organism: Bhutanitis thaidina (assembly GCA_029286595.1). NCBI lineage: Eukaryota > Metazoa > Arthropoda > Insecta > Lepidoptera > Papilionidae > Bhutanitis > Bhutanitis thaidina. The sequence continues at coordinate 3,484,643 of JAGSMS010000013.1, forward strand.
TTTGAATAGATATCATCGAATCAAATCGAACGATGCCAGACTCTGTGGAACTATTCAGAATAATCCCAGCTACTAAGTTCCACCGCCGTGTATCGCGACAGAATGCTAAGTTCCTCCGACAGTTGGTTGGCAATCTACCACAGTGTTTTTTTTGAATTTTTTTACCACGTACTTCGAGTTTGTGGAATCAACTGTGACTAGCGGTATCTTTCAATAGTAATGACTAAGGAAAAAGAAAAGAAAAGAGCCTATTGCTTTCTCTAAAGTCAGCAAAGCACCTGCAGCTCCTCTGATGTTGCACAAGTTCGTGGGCGTCATGTAATTACTTACCATCAGGTGAGCCGCTCGGTCGTTTGCCTACTACTAGGTCTAGGTCTAGGTCGTTTACTACTCTAATCAATATTAATGTTAAATGCACCAATGTCAAACTTTCCATTACAATCGGCAGTTTGCAATCGCCTAGGATCATAAGGTCAAGTTCACTCCGTCTTTATCTTCCTGCGATGTAAGGCTTATGTGAAGATCACCAGACACGAAAACCAATCATTTGTGTGTAAGACAAATATTGACTCTGGCTGAGATTTAGACTCGGGCACTGTGACTTAAAAGCCAGATACGCTAACTAATAAGCCACGACGTCGTCAACTATAAATTATTATACGTCAGATTCACGTTCTGCTTATTTTTTTCACGACATCAGAGTGTAGCTAAAATAAGTTACTATTAGCTAATAAGCTAGTATTTAAATTGTTAATTTATTACCTCATAATGTATTATTAGTTTTAGTGTTCCAAACCTACAAAACCTGCGAAGTTCTAGAAATTCTATTTCTGTTGTCAATAAAAAATCTATTTCTATCTACACGTGAAGGTATAAGCGCTTCAACAAAGTTGCTCGGACGTGAATGGATACGATGTATTGAATATCGGTTACGCATAGAACACATTGCTGCGTTTCAATAGTTCAGTTAGTTTGAACCGGAAACCCAATTACTGGCAACAAAGCACTTTAATCCTTTCAGATGCACGTAGGTACAAGTTGACTCTTCATCGAAGATGTAGGGCGCCTCAGAGCCAGTGTTACCACATCAAAAAACCGGATACGAGGTCGGTACGCGCGATCAAAGTAAAACTTCATCGAAATGAATTTTCCTTATTATTTAAATAATGAAGATTTGACCTTGATAATGCCCTAAAGGCGAAACAGGTCGGCATCTTTAATTAAAATAAAAAAGAAAATTGTAGAACAAGTCAAATGTGAGACTTAACTAAACTTTTAATTATAGTGTATAAAAAAAAAGTTTGTTACACATGCACCATAACCCAGTCCCCCATACAAATATTTGAATAATAGGTAGATTGAAGTCTGACGTACATTGTAAGAAAATTTGTAACAGGCACCGGACGACCTTCCGCGCCCTGCACACTAGAAGAAATATCGTTCCGGTGATCCCACACCCCATTCGCGTCTAGCCCCAATTAAATTCGAGTGTGTCCTTCTCCAGTCATTATCGCTGATGAGTTCGCATCCTAAAACCCAGTGGATGACGGTGACTTAGCTTTGGAGCTGTTGTTCTACTACTAAGATTTCAAGAAGGCCAATTTTACCGGTAGCACGCAAAAATGCGAGCATAAGCAATGATACATTTTTAAACACGGCCGTCCGCTCGACAGGTCCCAAAATTATGATATTGTGCGGGGTCTATTATAAAATGTATGGAAATCGTGCCTTCCGACTTTAGGATAAGACAAATTCTGTCGCCCGGTTGTTTCGCATGTTGCGAGCGTTAGAAGCTGACGGTGGGTCCGGGAAGTATCATACAATCCGGCGCACGTTATAAATATTCTTTTTTACCCTGAATCCCAAAGCATCGATTTTAGTCTATAGGATAGCATATGTGTTGTGCTATTAGTATTAAGTTTTATTAAAGACCTTTCGTTTGCAAAACCCTGCGATGATGTTAAAATCATTGTCTCTGTAGGTATTTATATACTTTTGCACGGTGTTTTTAATTCAATTTTTATGGCACGACTGCTCCATTTCAGGACTCCTTGTACCACCACCCAGTACACAAGATATCGTTCATCGCTCAAGACATGACAGACTCCAGGGCGTTCGGATACATCTTCGGTTCCCCGGATACCGGCCATCGATTTTTCGGTATCAAGACGGACAAGGCTGCCAGTCAAGTGAGTGTACAGAAAAGAACAATTAAAAATGTCTGTTAATGATCAAGTCAAGTGTGAAAGCGTCGATGATCAAGTGCTACACTTGAGTAGGTCATGCTCGCTTAGAGGCATTCTGCTTATAGCGTCGAGTGACGTGTCATCTGCATGGTTGAAGAGAGCGATGGCTGCCACATGCGTCATTCTTGTGAACAGGTGCTGCTTTTGGAGGCGGGTCTGTTCGATTTTCCAGTGCACTTATGCTTTAATTTCGTGGATTTTTATATTTTTGTAGCATTATTATATTTATATAGTTTCAGTGGAACTATGTCTTGAATATTTATGATATTGTATAGATTTTGTGAATTGGGGAAAATAGACAAAAAGAGATTATACGTATGAACTTTCTTTTGCTTGTTACGTCTCAGTCAGGGGAACCTCATTACGTAACGGCGGTAGATCGTAAAAATAAAAATTGAAGTGTTACTAATGAATTTTAATTTTCGTTTTTTGAAGTACAAAGAAGAGCCGCCCGATCTTCGTTATAGTATTAAAGCTAAGTAAACTAAGCTTGTGCATCAGTCGTTTAGGCAGGTAACATGTAGTAAAGGTACTTAAAAATGGCCATTTAAGTAAAAATACCTAACTTGCCTCAAATTTTTTTAAGAAATTACACTGTTAAGTTCTTAATTATAATATTATACTGTGAAGTTCGGTCTGTCTGCGGAGTAACTGTGGGGGTCCATTAGGTTTCTTTCCTACACTACTATGAAAACAATAATGACAGATGGTTAATGAGTATAGCACATAAAAGACGGCAGAAAAGACTTTGTGTAATCCCAACTAATATTCTTACAAGCACACGCATGCATACGCAAATAATGCTCTCACGGTCGCACTCACAGCGGCCTTTTCATCGTATCCGGGGAGAAGTTCGGATCGTTCCGGCCATTCGGAAAATATCACAGAACATCTGCCCGAATAACATATATAAAATACAATATTAATACTTAAGCGGCACTCCGTTTAAGTTTTTATCGAGCTTTAAATAGTCTAGCAAAAATTAGAACCCTCGGCAAGCGTCTGTCAATAGTAAATATGAGCGTTGTCTCGTTGAAGATATTAAAAATTCAGATTCAATATTTTTTATTCAATGTTATTTAACGTAGAACAGCAACATTTTTATGTACCTTTACTACCTTTTACCTGCCTAAATGACTGACTCTCAAGTTAGCTCATGGCCCTTCGGTCTTACCTACTAAGTACACATCCTTAGAAAAATCTTACCTATAATATTACAACGTAGATCTGGCGACTCTGGGATCTTGGTCTAAGTTCCCAGATCTGGATTTTCATTCATTCGTTATCTTGAGTAAAAGTAAAGGTTTCGTCGGCTGCGTACGAATTACGGGAGATCGTAACGATATATATGGACGGTGCTGATAGGAGAAAGGCAACGAAATTAAATATCAGTATGCAGGTGGCTCAGTGCCGTGATTTGTGGAAATCTGCGGCAGGCCATCTCCAGTAGTATACTTGTGACAGGCTCTAATGATGATGACGAAAGTCATGGTTTTTTGAAAAGGATGAAAATTGGAAAAATGCAGTAAAGGATGAAGTAGAAAGAGGAGAAAATGGCAATGTTTATTTGTTTGTGTTGAGTAGAAGCTTCGTGTGACTTTGTGTACGATGCCTTCTCGTCACGACTTTCTACTGTTTTAACACGTCAAGAAATTATATATATTTCTTGAGGTGGAAATTTTGTTGTAACAAGAATTTAAGCAGAATTTCATTATTCAGTTTTGCAACCTCAAATGTTTTGTAATGACCTTCTACTGCCTGAAAAGAAAGAGGCTTTGCTTTATGATAGGACTTGTCGTCTGCTCTAGGAGCTGTCTGGGAAGGTACCACTCTTACCTATTGCTACTTGTTGTCTTCCCGTTTGAAGTGTGTAGGCTGCCGGTATAATTACAGAATGTGGTTCATTCCATCTTAGTCCTTTGAAGTGAGGACGTATCTGTAACCTTCTTTTGTTTGAAATTGTTTGCACTGTTGGAGTAGCCGCTTATAATCAGGTTGACTGTTAGCATGTCTGTTTCTCTATTGTTATTTTAAATAAAAGCTAAAGAAAATTGTAGATATACTATATCTTTTGGCTGTTTTTTTCCTTTTACTTATTTTCACTTATACAATGCTATTTAATATTATAAAATGGAAATTTTGTGTGTTTGTATGTTTTTGCTTTAATCTACTGACTAACAGAAATTTTATAGATGGGTAGTTTGCGTCCGGGAAAAAGACAGGATATCAAGTCCGTTCAAGAACTTTTATTGTAAAAGTGTTGTACCTGGCGATGCATAATATAGTAAAAAAATGAACCCAATGTAAAGAAACGTAATATATTTTTTTTTTAATAAAATTTGTTCAGTCGGTTGGAGATTATCGCCTGCTCAACGAAATACAGTTACATCTTTATATATCAGTGTAGATGACCCTAATAAAAGGAATTTTTAACACCAATATGTGTTTAAAATTTTAGCGGACCATTTATCCTTTTGCAGGTAGTGATAGCAATGAGGGACCTGTTCCAAGTGGTTTTCGAATTGAAGAAAAAAGAAGTGGAGATGGCCAAACAGCAGCTGGAAGGGAAATCGATTACTAACAGTCTTGTCAGGCACACCAGTACTGCGACCGAGGCGAAGGCAAAGGTTAGCTGTATTGCACTGTCATATTTATACTTCCTTAGCTCTTAACCTTGACTAGGAACATACTCAACGATATACTAACGCGAAATCGCAACTACCGTCCGTGTACTTTTTTATACGTCTCTACATAGATAGAGATAGGTCATAGATTTATATTATTTCTTGAGCATCAGATTTCTCGGTGATATCATATTTTGCTCTACAAACTTTGAGAAGTCGAATAGTCTGCATTACATTGACCGCTGGCAATGGATGTGCGGGATATTAGCACGCAAGCGCCGAGCGTTGTACAGTGACGTAAGCGAATTGTTCAGTCTGGCCATTTATAGTGACGTGTTACAGTACTAGCTATACTATGACACTCGTTTGCAGGAATTTGTTTGCACAGAACGGTGATGTCTATCAATATAACATTAAACATGTTATTGATGCGTCAACAATTAGTGTCTGAAGTGTACTAGACATACGGCTTTGTTTGTGAGATCGAATGCAGTGTTCGTTACATGTTTACGATGTCCAGGAAGCGGCTGCTACAGTCTCCGAAGTTTTCGTTTTTACGTAGGGATAAGGTGAGGGACACTTAATGATTTAATGAAAAAAATATTTTTTCATTTGGATTAAAAATAAAACATGAAATTATGGAGTTTCATGTTTTATTGGGTGGAAGGCCAACCATCCTTATTTTAAATCTTTGCGTTATTTATGATAAAAATTATCTTTCTTCTTCTCTTTTTTTTCGTGTGTTTCTCTTTGATTTCATGTTAGAGACTTAATCCCAGCTTATAAATCTAGTCAGATTTGGTACTTAAATTGATTAAATTCCGGCGACACTCAGATTATACTATTTTTTGAAGTTTGATTTCGTTCTCACTAGCGAAACGGTGCCTCAAAAAATAAAAATTATTTTAAGTCGCAGACATTTGCAGTTATATTTATTTATTTCAGTAGATGTATTAATAAATAATTTATTTTCCGATATGTCGTATGTACGGGAATCAATTAAGGTAAAAGAAAATCCCTTTTTTAAATTTAATACTAAACAAAAACTATTTTACAATTCACATAATTACATCGTAATTCATTCATCTATAATTCATCTGTGTTTGTAAATGGAGGTATTATTCAACTGTTTGTTTTCCACCACATATCAGTATACTGAAATCTTTTGGCAGTTTTGAAATGTTAGAAATGACACCTTACAGATTTTATCCTCCGCAAATTCGGACTTAATGCAACTACGTAACTAATTCCTAAAATTCTTTTAAATCGTTGCGAATAATTTTTTTTTAAGGAATTTTTATTGTTTTGGTGATGATGGTTTATTAAAAATATTATTCCTATTTTTTTTGTTCCTAAAATTAAAAATATTTCTACGGAACTTTATACCGCGAATAGATAGTTGAATTATTGACAATTGTCGAAATAGAATTTCAATTGTTTGTCCACTAGTGTAGGAAAGCATTGCCTAGAGCCAATGTCTCGGAAGGTTTGCCTACTCTCAGCTCGGCGGGCGAGCTGTGACCGCTGCGCAGCGGTACCCTCGCACAGGCGGCGCTGCTCCTCAGCACTAGCCTATTGGTGAGCGCCAGTGCTGCAGTTAGCTTATCCATTCCGCCACCAAAGCTCTACCAAGAATTGACTTTCAATACTTGGAGGACTTATCTAAATAAATGATTTCTGCATTAGTGATTGGCAGGTTTTTTCTAATGCTTTTATAAATTTTTACATAACATAATGTGGAATTATTTGTTTTAATAAGAATAAATGTTTCTCTAGTGAATCATGTACGGTTTATATGAACTTTAGTAAGACTTTTTTGAAATAAAATGTTTCTGAACTTTTGTTCTTTAGAGTATATTATCGGCCTGTGAAGCAAGTGCAGTGACGTCAAAGGGATCGGAGGGCGGAGCGGAAGGCGGAGTCGCCGAGCTCGTTGACCTTGAACAAGAGCTATGTTCGTTGAGGAGGGGCCTCACCCAAGTGGAGGGGCTAACACCCTCAACGGATCCATTCGGAGACTCATTTTTGGGACCGTCACCAGTAAGTTAAAATTACGGCAATAACTTATTACGGCTACAACAGCTACCTATACCGTTAATTCTACATTGCATAGTGTTTGGAAAGTTTACATGCCATGATTTCTTAGAACTAAATAAATATTTTTTGGGCAGAAGGGTCAAATTCATAATAAGATTTCTTAAAATGTGAATTGGTTTATTTATAACTATATATATTTTTTATAACCCTATCACTTTTGTAACTGAGAGAAACTAATTTCTATCTATGGCCACTACCTCTTACTAGGCGTTTTTATTTATTTCCTTTGACTGTAAACGTTTGAACGGAGGCGTGTTGAAATATCAAGTTCATACGAAATACAGCGGTAGAACGTACGGGTACAAGCGGTAGAAATTTCATGGAAAATGAATTTCCATTTCCATCACCAAAAAAAAATAGAACAATATTTTTTACTAAACCATCACCGTTATCAAGAAAGGTAATCCCTAGCTACTTGCCCCCTATACAGTAAAGTCACTTGCACGTAGTGCACCAATCTGGCGGCCCAACAACGGACTTGTAAATAAATGTACGTATACAGAAACCAAGCAATTCCTACAGACTTGTGATGAGGATCAGAATCACTAGTGTGACAGTCCCAATGACGATCACAGTACCGTAATAGGAATAGTCTATTTATTTTAGACCCTGCTCTACAGAACCACTCAGGGACGATACATACAGTGGTGGTCGCATAATTAGAAACACTACATTATGTAAGATACTTCACCGAAGTCGATTTTATTTTGAAATCAAACAATAAATAGGACAACAATATGTTCAACGATTTATCATTTATTAGAAAAACAATGTAAATCCCATTACACAAGTGCAGTTTCAATATTACATTACGGACAAACATTTAAATCAGTTTTAAGGAATGAACAATAATGGTCAACTAATTAGAAACAACAACAAACAAGTATATAAAAACAATATTTTTTTAAGTATTAGTAATTAGTATTGTAATAATTTACGAAATAGCTAATATCCACAGCAATAGTTATAATTAATATTTAGTGGCGTATCCCTTATTTTCAATAACGTGGTATTGATTCAATCAATTTCATACATTTTTCTAGGGGGATTGAATTTCATCCTTCAACAAATGCTTCATATAGTTTGTTTGAGACTTTCTTTTTAATAATATACCAGAGATTTTCTATCGGGTTTAAATCCGGACTATTTGTTGGCCAGTCTAAAACGGATATACGCTGTTCGCTAAGGAAACATTTGACGCTATTGGCCGTGTGTTTAGGGTCATTGTCATGCTGAAAGATCCAGGTTACAGGTAAATGATCGTCCGAGTAGGGAATCATTGTGTGCTCTAAGATATTTTTGTATTGCCATTGATCCATTGTACCTTCAATCTTCCGAACGGGTCTAACTCCACATCCGGAAAAACACCCCTAAATTTTAATGTTACCGCCACCGTGCTTGACTATACTCCTTCTGTATTTATAATTAAAATCATTGTTTACAGGACGTCTAACATAGTGCTGTCCATCGTTTTATCTGAAAATAACACTTTTTTCCATTCTCGTACCGTCCAATTAACATATTTTTAGCGAATAATAATCGCTTCTGTCGGTGTTGCTTGGTAAGAAGCGGTACCTTTCGAAAGATTCTTGCAAACAATTCAGCTTCCACTAATCTTCGGCGTATCAGTCTTGACGAGATGTTTCTCGGGTCATCAGGCGAAAAAACTTCATTTTTAATCTGGTTGGAGCCTTTGCTTGCGTCTTTTTTAGCAACTCGAACGATTAGCGTATCTTCTCTGGGAGAGGTTTTTCTTTGCCGAGCCTTTCTAAGAACATTTTCAACAGTTCCATGTGTTTTATAATGATCAATTGCATTAAAAACTTTCTTAACAGAACAATTTAAATACTCAGCTATTCTTCTGTACGCCCACTTATGATCTATATGTAAATTAACAATTATTTGCCTAGTTGACGCGTCACAACTTTTATTTTTGCCCATTTTGAACAAAATAAAATTCAGATAAAATTTTGAATTGCTGCCAAAATAATAGAAAAGGCCAAGAAAGAAATGTTATTCTCCAATTTCAAAAAAAGAACGAGCTATGGATGCTTTTTTAAAATGTTTCTAATTAGGCGTCCAAGCGGCCAGTAACAGAAATTAAACTCCTACATATGTAAGACTCATTTTGTAATTAAAAGTAAGATATGTTTTATATTTTATGCATTTAATGAGTTTTTATTTGAGTGGCTATATTATTGCATGATTATTAATTATTGAATGTGTATATTTTTTATGAACATTTGTACGTTGAAGTTATACTTTCTTTATTCATAAGAAGTGTTTCTAATTATATGACCACCACTGTATAATACTTAATTGTTCGATTGACGTCAAGTTTTGAATTTAATTACAGAAGGGACTGTTACCTCCCCCGCCGGGCGCTACAGGTCGTGGTCGGAGTACCCCAGCGAGGACCGCCTTCAGTCCCAACAAGCCTGCTACGCTGTCTTTCGATCTAAGCGCAGTCGCCGGCGACTTTGAACCCAAGCCCGCCTCGCTCGTCGATAACTTACCTGAACCACCAGTGAGTAATCTCATTTTTTCACGTTTCCTGCACTATTTTATATGTGTAAGATGTAAACTTTATCGGAATAAATAAATACATCGCAGGGTTGACATTGGACTTCTCCAAGGAACCTTATTACGCATGAGTGTCGTACAAATTTTAGCTCTGCTTAAACAATTTAATATCGTTTACCTACAGATAATTGAAAATCTTTATGATTTATTCTTAAGAATATAAAGTTAGAAAAATAGCCAATCCAGGAAAGTGCAATAATTATTATGTTGAATTCTGAGTATCTATTTATTCCTATGTCACAAGTCACGTTTGACCTACCGCATGAAGTATTAGAACCTGGATAAGTTGTAAAAATGTTAAAACGTCTGACGCTTACTATATCGGTGCACTATTACGCCGTCGATTGTGTTAACGAGTTTCAATTGCCCAATCGTCTGTTCCAATTTACTTTTCTTTCTTTTTCGTTTAAACCTTAGATTGGACTTCTCTGTGCTTTTGTAGTGTCTGTGAATGATTGTCATGTATTATTATTAACACGTGTTCCTTCGCAATTTGCTTATGTCCACAAAGCATGCTTCGTTACGTCCCGATTGCTGACACCCAGCGTAAGTAGAACTTTGCGCAGCCTTCGGGTTGTTTCTTCCTTCTGTGGCGTAGCACAGCACAAGCACTGTCAAGGATTGTCATGAGAATACCTGTGTTACAGGTGACCCAGCCCGCAACGTCCACGACTTCGTCGATCACTTACGACGTATTCACCGAACTAGATCCTCTCGGCACCGGCCGGAGTAAACCTTACGTTGACAAAAAACTCTTCTTTCAGGAGCTCAAAAATCCGCCAAAGAAAGTGCTCAAAGACCTCGTACCGACCACGCATACGCTCCTATCCGATATAGTGCCGGTGACAACTGAGACCAAGATCGAGAGTTACGGCTCCACGACCACGATGACGTCACTGTCGCGGCACTCTGGCGGCTCGGTGGCCATTGCGAAGCCGTCTCAGCCTCCACTATATACTGGAAGCTTTTTCACTACGGACCCGTTCGCGGAGACCGATCCGTTCGATAACACAGATCCGTTCTCGGACACTTTCAAGGATGACCCGTTTACGAGCACGCACGAGTTTGCGAAGCCTAGCTTATTGCGTATGGACGACTCGAAGCCGAAACTGAGCAAAGAGCTTACTTTGGATAAACCTGAGATCAGTCTTGATGGCGGAAAAAACGTCTTCAACGGACCGCTTCAAGTCACTTTACCGCCGGAACCAGCGCCTAAATCGCCTAGACTTCAAAGACAGGTATGTTAAATAGATTTATGGTTTTTCGAGACCTATAAAAATGCCCTAGAATGTTGGGTTAATAACCGAATAAATGTCTATTCTTTCGTCGACATACGTTATCCAACAATTACGAATTTATCGTCAAATAAATAGATGTAAAATGAATTGCAGGCAACCGACACAAGCACTATACGTCAACGTCCCCAGCCCAGTTCAAAGCTGAATCCCGAGAGTGCGTCTCCGCCGCCACCTCTGCCGCCCAAGAAGATGGGCGAGATTTGCTTGGCGCGCCCGCCGCCGCGGCCTCCGCATGACTACGAACACGAGGCCGAAGACACGTCCGAGACCGGCCCGCCGCTGCCCCGGCCTGCGAGGAAAAGAGAACCGATGGTACGTGGGATAAGATGTTTTTTAAATTGAATCCTTGTGCGTGGTAGACAAAGCCGATATTTGTAGTGATATAATGAATATTGGCTTTTTGAATGTAGTGCCAAAAGTTTACGCCCACAAACTCGCACAAAATTTTGATTTTAAGAGACTGCTTAAAGCCGAAAGTAGCGAATACTGATCGAATTAAACAGACCGTTCTAGAAATAGTTAATACGTAAAAATTTGATAAAGTGGCAAGACATTTAACGAATGGGCCAGCAGTATTTACCTAAGTAAGCAAAGGTTGTATGAGCCTTACAATGAAAGGTCATATATAACTGTTGTGGGGTAAATATAATATAATTGAAAGAATATGTTAAAAAATATTCAAAATTATTTATAAAAGTATGTTCGAACAAGCCGATACAATAAAATCAAACATGCAATAAAGTACTTCACAATAAGTTACTTCGTGTCTTTATCCAGAATAAACTTGGCAGCACCGATTCTCATAAATTTAAAAGTTTTGGAGTTAATTAAATTACAGTAATCCCCTTTCATGAAGTATTAAAACGTAGCTGAATAACTTGAAGGTGAATTTAATGTAACGGGGATGTTTAAGTTGTTTCGTAAATAAAGTAGTAAGCGTTTTTAAAACATTTTACTTGATTAGTAGTACTATCATTGAAGCCAATTTTTAGATACACTTGAAATACGCGATTTGTATTTCTACTCAAACAATGGTTGTAATAAAGAGAGGGCACTTTATTGGAGAAAATCGCGTGATTTCTTTAAAGCCTTAAAGTGATTAAGTGATCATAGATCGTGGTGAATAATCTAAAAGTGAGTAAACGGGAACGTTAGTGTATCGAGCAAGGTAAGACTTCGGGTTCTAGCATTTGCCTCAATGCAGAAAAGAGTAAGCCATTTTTATATAAACTTATGATAAACAAATGGCTATGGTGATTATTTTCATTTGAACACAATAGACTCTGAAACTACTGGATGGAGTTTGATGAAACTTGGCATGATTGTAGCAGTTATCAATAACGGTTAAGTGCGGTATCCACCAAGCAATAAGGAATTGTCTTTTATTATAATGTATTTTTTATATTGTATGTATGATTTACAAGACAATAAAAAAGTGTAAAAAAGTGCAAAAAATTTTTTTTTGAACATTACATTTTCGTGCGGTGAATTCGCGCGCTATTCCTATATAGGAATTAGACAGTATAATTTATAAACATAATACATCAGATAACGCTTCACCGCCGGGCGCTGGCAAGTAGGTCGCAGCAGTAGAGTGGGAAGCGATTACTTGAGAGGTGGCCAGACGTCGTTGACGACTGTCTCATAAACTCTATAAAACAACAAAAAATATTGACAAACTCTCTAGCTTGCGTGTATATTTATTGTGTTACAGCTGTTTTTTTTTCTTTTAGTTACAAATAATTTTAATTTTGCTTGGTTTTTTATATATACGTTGAAATTAACGTGTACTTAATCAGTTCATTGAATAAAAAGAACGCTGCCGAGGAAAGTGCATCGAAAAAGATTGGTTTCTTTGAGTTAATTTAGTGTTTGTGTGATAATTTATCTGCGCCCGGGCTCCCATCGCATAAATTTATCTTGAAAGGCGTTGTGCCTATAATACTATTGAGAAACCTCAGCCCACTGAAGTTATGCGACGGCACCCGACCCGACGATTTCAAGTGACGTCTCCTGCAGCGGAACGTAATAGAAGCGGAGGCCACACGCCGTTAAGATCTCCCCCGAGAACATGATGTCCTCAAACCCAGTGATTCCAACCAATTTTCCTTTCTGCTTTAAGCAAATGCACTTTTCTGTCAGCGTCTGCTTTGCAATGAAAATTAATGAAGCACAGGGAAAGACGCACACTGCGGGCGTGGATCTTACCACAATGGTAACGTTTGCTTTATTGCGAATGACCAATTCAATATTTTTATATACGCTCGAGGCAACTTAACGAATTATATCATGCATAGAGAAGCTTCATAAAGCAACTGAACAAAAAATAAGTGGAATTCATAACGAAATATTCACCATATATATTGTTTCTTTCGTGTTGACGATTAAATGCTTTCTATCTCACATTAATCAATTAATTAACAGTGTGAGCGACCAAATCAGTTAATACTCTTATACAAATAATTAACGACGACACTTTACGAACGTCCACGCAAACGAAGTCTCGGATACAGCTAGTAAAACAGTAAAACGACCAAAACGAAAATCTACGACGTCCGACCATCAATTGAGTTTTCCAATTATTGTACACATTCATTAACACTTTCGACGTAATTCATTATCAATATTACACATCAAAACTCTAAATATACAGAAATATCAATACAGTATTAACAATAACATTCCCAGGCGGACAGGAGCACGAAGCCACGGCTGTCGTCGGGCGCCACGAACAGCAGCGAGGACGAGTACCTGACGCCCGCGCCGCCGCCGCTACCCGCCGCGCGCCGCTTCGACATCACGCTCAGCCAGCTGCTCACATGCAGCATGGACGAGCTGGCCGCCAGGTAAGGCAACGTGGACGCTGTTTATGTCGGACTTATACCGACTTAAAGCCATCTTCCCTCACGCATCGATCTACGGATCCTCCTCCCAACAGGATGCAAGAAACATCGGCGCTTGTAGTCCGTTGCGTTCGTGCGCGACCCTCCCGCGAACCGTCAAAAGTGGGAGGGAACACAGTACTCTAGACTTTAGCGGGCGGCTGGTACGGCGTGTACGAGAGGGAAGTGCGTGCAACTGCGCACCACTAACCGGCAGTTGTAGCTTGACGCTGTTGAAGACGCGGCTATAAATGCAGACAGAATAAAAACTGGAAAATTCTGTGTATTTTACATATAATCGCAGAACAAGTCCGTTACACAACCGAGTCGCAATGGTATGATTTAATATGATTTATAAAATTTAAATAAATTTATAATAATGAATCTTATACGAAAAATTTAAGTAAGTGCTCATGGCATGGAAATAATTGATAACTTTGAAGGGAATTAATGTTATGTTACGCCTACTTACCTATGCTTGATTGGGCACACGTACAGATGACGTGAGTATCCATGCCCTAGAATGTGGGCTACTTCGCCTCCCTCAACGTTTACCGTTTTTATAAATTGCTTTTATAAATTGTTGTATTTGCAAATCTTAAGAATGCCAGTTATAATCGTGTTTCAAAGATTTGCACCTACTCACCACGCTGGGACGCAGGGTTGTTGAGCGCCTTGCACTCGTTTCATTGCACCTTATATATATTTAACCAATAACCTATATCCTAATTTGTGGATGTCAAAGATAATAACAAATAATGTTTAATTATTTCTCTCGCCACAATTACAGTTTTGCATACATTTAAGATACGTAACACAAAGAAATTATGAGAGACTGATCCCTTAACTAAGTTTATTTAAAAACTTTTCACTGATTTTTGCACGATGAATTAGAATTTTATTATCCCTTCACGTGTCATAATAATAGAATTTCTGTTTTTGCAACATGTAAGTTATGTCCAGGCCGCTTCGTCGGTCGCGGGTAAAGATGTGTAAGTAAGCTTGTGATATAACTCGAGTAATATAGCTCTACTAGGTACCGCTACATTATGCCAACATATATACGAGTACGTGTTTTACCCATCTATCCCGCGTTGTCGCGGGTCGGACTTTAGAGACCTCTAAATGACACCTTAACAAAAGTTCTTTGTTACATTGCAGACTGCGGGTACCTGCAAACACGCTGTCTTCTATGACTCTACCACAGCTAACAGATTACCTCAGGTCGTATTTAGCCGCAGATAATGAAAGAACAGTAAGTAAATGAGTAGTAATTTAAGAAATTTATGTTGTTTTGTTTGTGCTTTGTGCCACAAGCTTTATAATGATAAATGATAAAGACTTAGATTTAGTCTTTTGTTTTGAATGTGAAAGGATATTTTCTCTATCCTAATTAATAACTAATACAAACTATACTATCTAATCATTACTATTACTAACGATTACTAGGCTTTACCAGGAAAAAAAATTTACAGCCTACACAAATCACTCACGCCATTTCCTTTTGTTAATATTGACTTGTGAATAAGATGAATATTAAGTTTTGGGTATTATATATTAATCACAATTACACAGTGAAAAGTTAAGACTACTCAAAATTGATTCTAATATGCTAACCAGCAGAAACATGGATAGTTAGGTGATCAAGAAGTAACAAAGATAGCACCACTTCAATGCTACTGGATGAAATCTGGAGAAAGCAGTACAAAGTTATAACTTTTATCTGAGAAAAATCAGCAGTTTTTTTTTGCTAATTAAACATGACGTAATGGCATGATTTAAGTTACTTAGTACATACTACGTACAGACTGATCACAGTAGGGGCCGGCGCCATATTGTAACGAAACTCACTGTATTTGAGTTGCGCGTTGTTAACGTACTAGAGAAGAGTACGAAAAAAATAATTGAGATTCTAATCGAAATTATTAGTTTCAACTAAGTATTTTTTTTATTGAATTGGTGTGACAAACGAACTAACAGTTCACCTAATGTTAAATGACTACTAAATTCCATGGGCATCTACAAACTACTTCAATAGATGCCCAGAGAACTAAGATAGAATTCTTTCAAACAAAAAAGAAATAGGCCTATCCAGACCTCTTGGCAGTCAAGTAGTCCTCTACTTTAGGGATTCCTATTATTTTAATTACAATGTGATTCGTGAATAAACTCAATATTAGGACGTCAAGCAGTAAGAATTTAAAAAAAGTACAGATATATAATTTTTGAAAAATTATTTTAAGGTGAGCACAATTGTTACATTTCATTTATGTTAATAAATCTTGTCGTCTTACTGGAAACGTGGCACATAATGTTCTATCACTTAATGACAAGACATCGTTTTTAATTATAATATTGTACCTAATGTTTACCTATTTATTTTCAGCACATTCACGTAGATCCGTCTATGAGAGTGGAGAAAGAGAAACCAGTATCAGTAATTCCACCTCCATCGGCTACAGCAACGGATAAACCAGTATTGTCTCTAACGTCCATTGCAGCGGAGTTTAAACCCCAATTCGAAGATAACTTCGCGCCAACAGACTCGAACGAAACATTTGTTGCAAATTTTGATGACTTCGACATGAAAGCGAATACTACATATGACAGATACGCAGTTTTTCGCGAAATACAGGCGCAAGAACTAAAAGCCAAATCTATTTTAGACCCTCTGAATGCTGAAACAATGCTTGAATCTGACAGCAAGGAAGACACAACAATTATAGACGACCTCCTACAGACCGAACATGAATTAGACGAGAAAAAAGAACTGGCAAGAAGTCCTTTAAAATCCCTCGATGAATTAACTCTAGATTCGTTCAACATGTTTAGAAAGTCTGTCAGTCCCAAACCTACGATCGATGCTAAAATAGAAGATATAAAGATAGTAATGAAGAATTTACAAATGGATAAAGTAAGACGAAGTGCGTCACCTCGAGATAATGGCGTGAATGAAGCGAAACAAGAAGATGCTAGCGACAAGTACGCAGCATTGCGAGAAATATCCATAACAGAACCACCTCAAGATGAATTTGAATCCATACCTCCAGAAATACCCAAGGAAAGAAAGAAGTCTGATGAAAAATCGGACGGCTTTGACAATTCAGATTTCTTTGATTGCATCGATAATAGCTCATTGTCTTTCACGCATGTCGAAGACGCTTTTCGAAAGAGTCCAGTAGTCAAAGAAAAGGAGGAAGAGAAAAAATTTGAAGCGAAAAAGGAATCGCCAGTAGAAGCTATACCTATTAGAGAAGTGTCAGCTCCCGTTCGTCTTTCGACTGGTTCTATGAGTGACGTCGCTAGCGGATCTTCTCCAGACACTAAAGGTATGTATTAATTATACATTGCAGTTATTTACACCAATTCTATTAAGCCTATTCTACTCGATTAAACAATATTCAATCAATACTGTATAATGTACCTAATACTATTGAAGACTAAGTTGGGTAGTTGGACGACTCGAACTCTAAAAGTAATGCTTCTGTTTTTTATATTATAGTGTTATTTCTATGTATTTTGAAGTATTGGTAGTGCAGTGTATATATTGTTAGCGACTTCTGCTTTGGTGCAGAATAGATAATAGTATTACGTACAGAAATGAAACTTGCTCTTAGAGTAAGGAATATCCATTCAATTAAATCAAAACTGGAAATATATCTTCACTAAAGAATAAAAATAAGCTCAAGCTCTAGCGATGTGACCTTGTTATGGCGCCATTTTTAAGTGGTTGTTATTACGTAATTTTTTTTGTTTGTTGTATTTTTCTTAAGCAAATAAAAAAAGGCCAAGTACGAATCGATTTTAATTATTTTATTTCTTTAATTTTTTTTTATTTAGTGCTCTGTTATCACACGCAAGTTTGGCGCTTGTATGTATTATCATTTTTGCAATAAAGCATAAACATTTTTTGGATGGCGGCGACAATTATTACTTATTGTTTCTTTATTATTATTGAAAATATTTTGCCATAATAGCAAATATTCTGCGATTTTTTTTATATTTAATTTTCGTTTTTTATATTTGCTCTGTCAGATATAATGTATGTTGTACGGAACCCTCGGTGCGCAAGTCCAACTCTCCGTTGCCTGGTTTTCGAAGCTAGTTTTTGTTGCTTAATAAAACGCTTTTGAGACCTTATACAACCATCATCTATTGATGTTGCCTGTACTTTTATGTATTCTGGAGTCATTTTCACCAAGGCTGCGCCTTGACACTAAGGCGAAGTTCCGATGTCATTCGATAAACAGGGTTTGCTCGCTCTCTAAACTAAGCTCTCAGTGATTTTACTCTCTTTCCTCGTCTGGAAAAGAAATAACAGGACATGGACTAGAAAATCAAAGATGAATGCGAATTATTGGCTTATAGACATGTTTGGATAAATATGACAGTTTTTTTTATCCTGGGGGTATTTTGTGTTAAGAAAAAGGATGTTCTAAATATATTGATTACTTAGGAGACTAGGAAGAATAATAAATAAAATTTTAAACCTTAACTCCATTTTTACATAATCATTATCATTAGTTTTGGATCACCGTACTCGTATATGCTATTCTCCCTAGATAAAGCGACTAACTTCATCTTGTGATCTCGCTTATCGTAAAAATTCGCACTCACTATTTTTTCATAAAGCGTCTAGTTTAATATAACTTTCAATAATGAAAAAAGACTTTAGTGGACGTCATCGTCGACAGATAAGTGCGTGAGCGTGCGCGTGGGCGTGGCAGGTGTGGGAGGCCCGGGAGGCGGGCGCGCCGGTCGCTGGGCGGTGCTGGGGGGCGCGGGCGCGTCGCCCTGGTCCTCAGACTCGCGCGACTCGGAGCCGCACGCCCGCCCCCGTCGCCGCCCCCACCACCCCGACTCGCGCTCGCACATGGGTGAGTAACGCGTAGCGTATTAAAAAGTAGTAGAGTAAAGTAGCCGACTCCGCGGAAAATGTTTTCCTTCACCGACGAGCACTTGGTAAATTCAGCACTTAAAATTGCTTATAAGTTTAGTGGTGCCGGCACCGGGGAACACGACCAAGATAACTGTATTGTTTTATAAAAAAATGAGGCAAGCGCCCTGACCACTAGGACATTATTTTTATAAAACTTCTTCGCAGTTTTACTTTGGTTTTCTAATACAGTAATCTTCTTTTACTTTAACAGTTTTTAAATAGTCCCAATAAAAGGGTCTCCCGTAAAAATTACTTACCGTAATCGACACGTTTGCTGATTTGTGGTCGAAGTACCGAACGTTTAGCACCGGACGCTTCTGCCCGTCACCGCTCTAGGAATTTCCGGTTTGGCATTTTTCGAAAAGGTTATACTGCTAGTCGTCCTTAGTTGACTCCGTGAGATTCCTCTATCATTTTGATTAAACTTGGCACTAGCTCCCTTGCCGTGTGTGGTGAGGATGGGCAAACCTTCCAAGAAATAGGTATATGCCGGTGATTTCTTAGAGAGGCCTACATTCAGTAGTGAACTAAAATAGGTTAATGTCAAGCAGGACTATTTTCATACTATACCGATTTAAGTAACATTTACGAATCCTTCTTTTATATAAAACGTTCTTAATGTGACCCCAACGTTCGTGACATAATAGGCAATAATGTGCAGGAACGTCTTCCAATAGTAACAGTTATATATTTTTATTACTTTCTATTCACATGGAATTGCTTTGAATTGAACTCTCTCATTGAATTGCTCCTATTTTTATTTGTTATTATTTATTTTCGTATCAGTTCAAACGTCATCGTCGTCGCGAGACGTATCGCCGTGGGATGAGGAGCCACCTCCAGTTACACGTCTGCAACGGCCCGGTTCGCGGCACCGCGACAAAGATTCAAGGTGTGAAAAATAAATCTCTTTTGTTTACTTTAACGTGTGTCAAATAAAAAAAAGTTTATGTATTTTTCTATGTTACAGGCAAAATTCGTCAGGTTCAAGAGAATGTCTTGATTCTGGAAGTGGTCGAGAAAAGGAGAAAGTCCGCGACAAGCGAGAAAGAATAAGGGATAGAGATATAAGCAGAGATGGAAGAGACTCTGCTAGGGACAGGCGAGACTCTGGCAGTGGAAGAGACCGTCGCGATGTCAGTAAAGAAAGGGACCACAGGGAGCATAGAAGAGACCGCAGGAGTAGAGAAAGAGATGTTACTACCTGGGATAGAGACAGAACTTACAGTAGAGAAAGAGAATATAGGGACTCACGCAGCAGAGAAAGGCTACCAAAGGATTATAGAGAAAAGGAGAGGGACAGACATAGGAAAGCTTTGCATTCTTACGACGAAGATGAAGAGTACGTTTTTTTACTGTTAAGATGATAAAGCAGCCTTAAAATATTTACAAGTACTGCCCGCGACTTTTTTCGCGTGGACTTTAAAAACTTTAAGAAATCTAGATTTTTTAACATAAATCAAATAAAATGTTCTAATGTATATTTGATTTGATTATGAGTATTGATGATGATTAATGTTTGTAGCTATAGTGACGGCTGCGGTTCTGGACGCTCATCCCCAAGAGACCGATGGCCAGAGCAGCGATGGCGCAGAGATGGTAATTCATATGAACGATGAAATTTAATAAGCTATTTAATATTTTATATTATAGCCAATGTTATTTGTTGGAAAAAAACGAAATGGACTTTTTTGCTTGCTTTACTTTTAAATTTTAAAATAGAATTCTATAATTTCAGAGAGAAACTATGGCTCACTGAGCTGGCGAGAGACCAGACGTCGACAAGAAATCAGACAGACCGAGGATCCAAATGAACGAAGGTTATCTCATAACATTTTACTGTTTGTAAATTAGGTACTTAATTTACACACTTTTTTTTTGCCAAAAAATTTACTTTGCCAAATGTTAATGAATATGCACAAAATACTGTACGTAAATTCGTAGACGTAGAACGTCAAATATTAATTTTTGTTTACACGTTTAGTTTAAAAACATTACAGCGAGCACACGGTTTTCAAATACTCACAAAGTTTATTTACAACCTAGGTATGGATCAACTTTAGGCTGGCCGGGACGTCGGACTGCGACGAGCATGTCGCGCCGTGATTCTGATCGTGACTCGCGTGATCCGCGAGAAGTTATACGTGACCCACGTGACCCACGTGACTCGGGTCATGATACACGTGACTCCCGCGACTCTGGTCGTGAATCGGGCCGTGACTCGCGGGACTCCCGCCGCCGCAGCAAGCGAGAAGAGCGCCCTCGTAGAGACTATCGCTTTTCTAATGACTTCTCGCCGAGGGACCGCGAACACGCTTCACCATTCGACAACGACTTTCAAGATACGCCCACGTCTACTACAAAGAAAAGGGGGCCTTATTCTAGTTTAGAAGCGGCTAGGTAAGTAAGAAATATGGACTTTGACTCCAATGTTATGTCTAAAACCTCAACAAATATTGGAATATATCTTATCCTCGCGTACATGCAACCGATTGATGGAGGGAAATCTATTCGAATGTGCCGACTTTAAATTCCAAACTAGTGCTGGGGAACATCATCTGGCGAGGGTACCGACTTTGTGGTCAACAATGCGCCTGCGCAACATGGCGAGTGTGGCATGCGGCTCCTTCCGGGCGAGGTCTTTGTTCAGCAGTGAACTTCGCACGCTAATGATTGATGAATCTTTGGTTCTCTTTTTGAATCCTTCCTTAAATCTACATATTTGTGACCAAGTACAAATTATTACATTTCAGATACACGTTGTCTATTTCCGTGTCTATGGCATGGAATTCGAACTTTCATAAGATTTTATTGTTGAACGCGTTCTTTTGAACGAACAAGTGAAAATACTTCTGTTTGTATCTGAACTGCTTCCCTCGCGTCTATGTCATCATTGATATGTCAACGATTGTTTATTTCCACATTTTTTTTTTAATAGTTTAGTCTTTACCGAATGATAAAATATGACATAAATACTTTGCCCACATCTCAGATTCAAAAGTAGAAGATGTAATTAAATATATCATCATCACATCGGCCTTGTAACCAGTCCAGCTGGAGCTAGGGATCTCCCGCACTGCTGTCCAGCACCGGTCTGGCTATATTGGAATAACATTACGGTTGTTACGATATTTTTTCTAGTTTATAGCTCAGTAGATTTTTACGACAATCACGGGACGAGACAGGCGTTGCGTCGCAAGTTAATAATAGTCAAATTAAAATTTTAGATTCGCATTCGACTCCGAGGAAATAACGGCATCTCCGATATCAGCGAGTAGCGCGCGTGCTAGAGACGGCGACTCGCCTGCGACACGATTCCGATTCGACTCAGACTCGCTGTCGCCACGATCGATGTTCGAGGATGACTTCACGACGATCTCTGCACCACGAGGACGGACTGCATCCATAGCCGAAGAGGATGAAGGTGACGTGCCTCCATTGCGTTCAAAACCTCTCACACAGTCTCACAAGGATATAAAAAAATCAGAGTCGGTTAATATATTTACACGGGAATCTGATCCATTCGAGGGCGACGCTTTCTTTGCTTGCACGGGATCCGATCGCGTCGCGAGGCGAGAGAACTGGCCCGGGGACTTCCAGGGCTTCGATAACGCATGAGCCGTTCGTTCTGTCCACTTCGTTACACTGTGACCAAAATAATGGGACTTTCAATTAAATGAATTTGCTATCAAAATTTTGTACGGTTGAAATGACGTCTTAAGTAGAATTTATTTCTCCAAAGATTGTAAATATTTATTTCAATGCTTGTCATTTGCCAATCATGGTTTTATGTCGTTATATTGCAATTATTTTTAAATAAATCGAATGTTTAATTTATACAGTTAGGTATACTATGTGAATATTACAGTATTTACATAATAATTATAATATTCACGGTCACTTGTCACAAAATAATATTATACCTTTTGGATCTCGTATGTTAGTAAAATAATGATATTTATATGTGTGGAAAATAATTTCTCCCACGGTATTGTATATTGAAAATGTCTTACCTTATTTTCTTATGTTAACTGACATAATATTATGATTATAATGAACTGTTAATTCACTTGTGAATTATTTAAACAGTGTATTATAACATATTACAATGAGTAAAGACAGTCATAGTGGCTTATTGCACAGGTTTTCAAAATTTTGAATATATTTTACCATGAATTAACTATTTTCCCCTACAGCTTAATTCCTTTAACAAATTCATTTAAAATACCAAAATTTAATTTTTTCTTAATGGCAGATGCCATCATCATTATCATTTCAGCCTATCAGAAGTCCACTGCTGAACATAGGCCTCCCCCAAAGATATGATGATATAGATACAGATGCCATAGTTGTTACAAATCTGTTTTTAAAACTTTATATCATAGTGCACAATTTTTTTATCATAGAGCGGTCGTCCATTGATCTTCTGCTTGCATTAATATTGTTATCCTATAGTACTTTTCCAAACTTAACTTTTACCGACTTAATTAGAATTGTAATGGCAAATAAAGATCATATTAATCGTTTTATTGTACAGAGACTCGTTTTAAACTCCACAGATCTTCGTCAATTTGACGCACTATTAAACCTGGGTATTATATTCACAAGTGAAATAGCAGTGTAATATAATTGGTCCATATTCATAATGTATTATAACTATTATTTAAGGCAGTGAACTTCTACCCCTAGTGTTATTTATTATGATGAGGCATATAAGAATTTGAACCTACGCCAGACAAGTTTCTATATGCCTTTAGACGCAACCTGTGATATATATAAGCAACGCCCTATGATATTGTTTATACTTTGCTTTGTAGTATGATACATTATTTTAATTTATAATTAGAAAGATCTAAAACAGGGACTGAGTCCGAAATGATAATTTTGAATTGCTATTCGCAAGATTTCAAAATAAGCCACTTCGCAAATCCCTCGTGTTAAAGTTGCGAGCGGAACTATGCGAAATAACAGATTTGTCGCAGGGTAACGCCTGATTCTATTAACTATGTAATTTGATTTAACTTTTATTTATTTATTAGTAGTTGACACAATTAATAAAATTCAATGTGAGACAAGTACGTGAAAATCGCGGGTTACAACGAATTGTATTCCTTACTATGCAAAAGGTAATGAGGTATTTAATCACCGGTTAAAATCCAGGTCTCAAGAAAGTTAATATATTTGTAATGAAACCTGCTAATGTACATGCACGTGTTCACATTATGATTCATCAAACATTTGTACAATTGAAAAAAAATTAGGGGTTGTGTTTGCACAATTTAATGTTTATTTTAAATTATTCCAAGTCTCATGGTGATTACTTATGATGTATGAGCCTGTCTACTCGGCCTCCTATCCCACGCGGGCAACCGACACAAAAATGAAAAAGGTAAAAGTGTACTTCTTACATTCCTCTTTAGAACTTTGATATCTCTTTTAACTTAACCAAACCTATTTAGTTGATATTTTTATAAATTAGACAGGCTTGCTATTTTCCAAGTTGCTATAATGTAATAGATTTTCTGATACTATCATTTAAACCAGAACCCATATTGGTTACCAATTTTACAGATGTTGCTCTATCTACATAAACGTTCTGGACATTTTGGATGTTCCGGCTAACATCCCGAAGTTTTTAGTCTCGAAGTTTTAATTATTACATATTCACGTCTGAACCTTTACCCTTTACGTGATATTTACGTGACATTTTGTATCGTTTTTTTAAATACGGTTTTGACATAGTTTAGCATCATTGCATTGATTGCTGGTTCTGGTTCATTGACATAATCATCTAGTATACATTCACTTGTCTATCATAATTTGCTCCCGTTTAGGGTTGTTATTGACTAATTGATAAGCAGAGCCGTAGTTGCTATAGGGCTGGGTGCTCGATTTAATTTCCTAAGTTCGTTTTTCGGAGTTTTTCGTTTCGTTGTAAATGACATTACTTTAATTTTTATCTGCAATTGTAGATGAAAATTTACCACTGCTCCGCGGTAAAGGGAACTATCGTTGGGAATTGGAATTGTATGAAATGTAATATAAAAATAATCTAGAACACAAGAAGAGTGACAACCGGCACAGTGTTACGGAAAATAACACTGAATGCACGTGCACTCTACAGTAGACTTTTTCAGCTGTAATTACTATGATAATATTTAATTTAGGACATGTGAACTAACTCGCACTGCAGCAGCGTGTTTGTCTCTAAAAGTTAGTTTACTTTTAATTTTTTAATATGTGGCAGTTATTGATATGACCATTTAATATCAAATAGCATGAATGTGAGCCAGAGTGAATCTTTGACGTAAATGTGCGGTTTCCACACCATTGATTGCTAAGTTTATTAAGTCAAATGCAAGCACATTTGCGTTGATTTTCAGACAAAACTTCTGTAATACTCAACCGTAAAAACAAAACATTTCCTGTGATAATTATTTTCTTGTCTTCGTTTTAAAATTAGTCTACTTTATTTGCAATTTTTTTGTGTGTTGCTTCATTTCTAGTTGTTTAACAAGATCAGTTATATCAACAGCAATCCACTAATTGAAAGGGTGATCATACGGGTCGTTCTTTTTAGTAATACTTTATTAATGATAAAGTAATCTGAGAAATGAAGTACTATGTTATCTTATCAGTTACTATCATGTTCATATAAATTAATGTTACCTATACCTAGTGATTGTAATAAAGTCAGTTTTTGTATTAACAAACATTTTTTGTACATAATGTAGCTAGAGGGAAATAAAGATGTGCAATTATTACCACCTCTATGGCGCAGTACCAAAGGTATTTTATGTTCTGTACCTTACTGTTGTGTAAAATACTCGAAAGTTAATAAAATCGTAACACCATAAAATTTTATGTTTTATTCCTATACTAGCATATTAGCCTGCCTAGGACTGACACCCGTAATATATTATAACGAATGCCCGATAACGTCTTGTTAACTAACGTTTTAGAATGACAAGCCAAAAAAAATAATGGTACATAAATTACCAGTCGATGTTTACGAAACTAAAGACAGTTCACGAGTTCTAAAGCAAGTGGTAGAGGAAGATCACGAATAAAATGGAAGAAAAGAAGAGGAAAAGGAGGAAAAAGTCTCACCTTAATTCGACGGTCGTTTAGCACAATTTGATGAACTTTAGTGACGTTATTGTCGATCTCGTTAAAATTAGGCTGCCCAAAGTTTCACGGTGGTTTACCACCATTTATGATGCTGCAGTCGCAGTACAAAGCGTCCAACTCATCTTTAATTTGCGCAGGCGTATTACGTTTCATAAACAAATATTAAATGAATGATGCGATATTGAATTTTTTCTATTTTCACTGAAACACATTGACACACTCAAACGATTGTCAAACAACAACTGCGCGTCCAAAATGCCTGAAATTTTGGTGAGTAACGAACGAATCTGTCAAACGATTGTGTGATGATTTTATTACCGACTACCACGTTCCTCTGTAACACACAACAATAGTGCGTTACCGGCCTTTAAGGATATTAATTACCTTACACACCAAACGAACGCAGAAGCACTTGATACCTCAAGCCGGTGTTCTGCGAAACCGTGGTACTACTCTCTTCGTGCCGGCCTTTTCGAGCAGCAGCAAAAGACGACGCTTGTTTCTACTACCTACCCAATTCAGCTGCATTTGAAGTCACCTCGGCCCCGTTCCATGTATTTTTTATATAAGAGGCCGGCAATCTACGCAAGACTCACAACTCTCTCACAAGAGCTTTACTTCTCTCCCAAGGGACCAAATTCGATATGACTTCTCTCAAAACTAAGAGTCTCTTGCCGTCCTCCCTAAAAAATTCACAAGGCTCTAAAACCGAGGTAATATTTAGCCTACGGATGACGTCACGTAAAGAGCCGTGACGAGACAGTCAAGTTAAGCTTTATTTGGTGGTAAAGCGTGTGGCCAGTAACTGGATTCCTTCACTGAAACACGTAGAAAGTGAGCGCAGTCTCGGCTACATGCTAAAAATCTCCATTAATCATTTGTACTTATTGAACCAACGGAATATTCGCCCGTTTTGGTTAATAGCTTCGACAGCGCAACATCGATATCTTCTACTCTTGTAGGTAACGTAGCTTGAGTCCAGCTGGATAAGTTTAAAGGTAAATTTAGAATCTTTTCTAAACCGCTTTTGAAGCAAAGGTAGGTTACTCGCCGAGTCATCTAAAAAACACACGTGGCATCCCACCCTTTCCCGCCTTGTCCCGGCGGGGGGACTTAGTTGATATTGCTTGGTCACTCACGGTGAACAAACGGGAAGCTTCATAACCAACATGACTTAGCCGGGTCAAAGTGGCCACCCCTGACGCTTGTGGCTTCCGAGTTGCTTACGTGGAGACCGTTGGGAAGGTGCGTTTGTGTTCCTGCGGGCTTTACCTGTAAGGAATGGGAAAAGAGGAGAAAGTTTGGCCACGGCTACGGGGAAACTTTTATTGAAAATTATTTTGTGATTATGAAAAGAATGAAAGAAAATACTTTATGTAAGCGTCAGATTAAGTTGTAATTCGTATATGTATAATTGACTTAAACAATAACTTTGAAACCATTTTTTGGCCATTAGCATAGATAACATACTATATACTTATTAAAGACAATTCTGTATCTGTGCTATTCTATCGTCAACATATCAATGTGGCAAAATGTCAAAAGTTTCAACAAAGAGTGTAAAACAGCTGTTCTTTACCAATTTAATGATAAATTTAAAATAAAGTTTTAATTTCATAACAAGGTAGATTTTTATTTTCATTTCGGGTCATGATATTTATTATTAGTTGCGTTGTAGAGTTTAAAAATGAAACAAAGGTAAGTGTAGTATCTACCTACTACAAAATTTACAACGTAGCATCATTATTTTCATAATGTTATATACGTAAAAGTAAAATTTTTGTGTACTAGGACACGCCAAATGTTCAATGGAGATGAAATATTCGGTACTAACATAAACATGAACAGATCAAACGACACGTACAACGAACTTCAACTACACAGAATTAAACCTCAGGATCATTTTATAGAAGCACAAGTGCAAGAAGGAGATACGTTACAAGCCATTGCGTTGCGATTTTATTGTTCGGTAAGTTGTTGAATAGCATGTAAATTATATCTAAACAAAACACACCTTTGATTTCCTTAGTTGTTTCTCTAGCCGTTTATATCAATCTATTCAGTTAAGTGCTAATTAAAATATTTTAATGGATAATGTATTTAAATTTTGTACGTCACGCCATAAACACATGAAGTACTCGTGACGCCACTATTAGAATTGATAGCAATTGACAGCAAAAATATAGGAATTGCAGAAATATATTCATAAAGCTTTTAAATAACTTTTGCAATGATATTCTTTTCAATAACAAAATTTCAGAAATATCAGATATTTATTCAACTTCATTAACTAAAAAATAATTACACAAACTTTTACTGAATATTTGACAATAGAACTATATAATATAGCAACAACAAAATTATCAAAGTCACCGTACTACTCTGTGTTGTGACTTAATCTGCTGTTGACAATATACAAGGATTTGAGTTAGGGTTGGGGTTGTAGTAGTCAATTATTGAAATAAATTTGTATTTATTTTCATTTCATTTTATATTGTTCAACCAAATGTATTATATAAATTTTACAATTGAATATCTTTTTAAATAGTTTTAACATGATAGTCTTATAAGTTGTTTTTAATCTCTACGATTTAATTTTCATATTTGCCTACATTTATATTTTAACACCACATCTTTATATTTTTTTAACTTTTTAGTTTAAATATTCATGTATCTCATAGTTTCTGGAAAACTATGTTACCTATTGTTATTAGGACATTGTTCTGGATCCTCAGAAGTATTTGTAGATTAGAGGTACCGGCAGATTCCCAATGTTGTATACAATATATAGGTTTTATTATTGCCATATAGACTAATATTTTGATGTAATTGTTGTCCTATAAAGGAATTTAAACTTTTGAACTGTAACTCTGCTTTCTTTATATTTTGTTTTAATGTGAGGCAACTCAAGTTACTCTATGATCTAGGTAGAGACAGAGGTATCACATGCAAGTTTCTGTAGGTGGCTATATTATTGTCCTATCAGGGTTACCTTGCAAAGAGCAGACTGCTTGTGGTAGGGAGAATATGATCTGTAGAGATTTTGTACCATTTGGATCTAAGTGGTTTGTAATTTTAATAATATATACATAATGAAATTTTGGACAACTGGTTTAGTAATTTTTGTGCTGCTAAAGATGGATTTTTGTCACTGCAAGACACCCAGTATCACCAGCATATGTTGCAATAGCAATGACCTTTTGACCTGTTTGCTGTGTATACAGTATTAGATCGAGTACTCCCATTTTTGCTGTGGAATATTTCTACTTTTATTATTTATTTTTAAAGTTCGTGTACTGAGACACGCTGCTTCCGCTATATTGTTTGTTATGTAACAAGTTGCTTTATCTGTTACGCCTTCAGTAGCTTTCAATTTGATCTGTAAATGAATTTCTGATTCTAAACATTCTACACAGGACATGCCTTTGTACAATGTTGTTTGTTGTGTATTATAAATTACAGTTGTACTAAAAGTTTCGATTATTGGTGAGTGGTCAGAAAATGTACCAAGACAGCATCTCTAAAAATGTTCTCTCTCTCTTACACTATGACATTTCAAGCATGTTGCCTCATACCGGCGGAGGCTTACTGGAACTCGTGTTGTAAAATTTTAGCTTTTCACTTGCTCAGTAACTTTCATATAAATCTCTTTAAATTTTTTACAATATTTTACCTATTGTTGCATGTAAGTTGCCGGCGTGTTAATGTACTCCTTTTGAAAATGTATTTACTTACTAAAATAATATAAGTAATTATTTAAAATCTTTATTTCATATTTTCGAGAACAGTGTGTTTTCTGGGCCAGGGTCCGATTTTCATTAGTCTTAAAATGACGGTAGCATTCAAAGAGTTAAACAAATCTATATTAGATTTCAGAATTAAAGAGAATCAACCATATACATAAAGATAATGAAATATTTGCAAGGAGGACAATCAAAGTACCTGTAACACCATATTCAGTACTCACCGAACTAATACCAACTCAAGACCCTCAGCCATTACCATCGACATCCAAACAATCACTGCCCAATCTTAGTATACATAATCTACTACAAGATACTGCTACAAATGGACAGGCACATGAAAAAGACTCTATTAAAAATGCTGAGACTAAAGAAGATGACTGTGCTATTGACTGCAATGCAGTTGTTTTAAACAGTATATTAGCTCCATCTGTTATGCCTTATACAGATGCTGAACAGAGTGAAGCAGTGTCGGAGGACACCCAATTATTACCAAATAAACCAAAGATCTCTGTGGAGGCAGTGGTAGTAAAAGAGTTGACATCACATGGTGCTGATTTCGGACTAAAATGGTTTCATTTGGTTTGCTGTATGCTTATTCTTGGTGTTGTGATACCATTAGTGTATGTCATGTTTTATTTGGACAAACATGAACATTCTGCTATACCTCCGTGATGACTAGATTTTGGACTTGATCTGATCAAAAAGCTTTAAGTTGTGGATATATTTTTATTAACATTTTTAAAAATAAAGTATAATACTTATATTTTAAGGCAACTATGTGATTTTTTTTATTATAAGCAATATTTAAGCCACTTTAGTTTTAATTCCTCTTCTTTATGAGCCTGCCTGGTTTCAACCATGAAACCTGAATGTGTTAAATTAAATTATGCAGAAGCCTATTTTTTTTTAAATAAGAACAAATGCTATAGTTCTAGTTAGCACTGTACCTTAAGAGCTTGTAAATGCTTCAAGATGTATTCACTAACATGATTTTAGCACTTCAGAGATGGTTTTTGGTTAAACAGTTAACAATAAGTAGATGAATTTGTTTAATATCAAACCCATTGCAAGTGGTCAACATTTTTGCGGCATTGACTCGCGCTTCATGTAATTTGCGCTCGCTGCACTAGGTTTTGAAAATAGTAATGGCAGCTAATGTGTTAACAAATTTTTGTTTAAATAATAATGTATTATATGTTTACATCACAACTTATAGAACAGCTTGGGAGCCAAACTCCAAGCCGCAGTTTATCGACTTGGCGAATGATTCCGCAAATGGGAATCCCGCGTAATTATACTAGTCTACCCGGACGACGTAATATCTTTAGACCAACCATTAGATGTACTACTATGAAAATTCAAGCTAACAACACTAACTTCATCGAATATAAATAAATGTACTGGCTTCCGTCACCGTTGCGACAAATGTCACTGCCCATGCGTAGCAGGTTTCTGCTGTTCATGTTCATCTAGAACCCTTTGCTATAGTTCAGCGAAATTGAGGAGCGAGGGAGCGGTCCGTCGTCGTCGGTGCCGCTTTTCGTCGTGGACGGCGCGACGCCGGGCTCTCCGAGGTGGTATCGTGAATGCCGATGATGTTGTCAACTAGGGTGGGTTTACCACGCTTCCTCACTGTGCTGGTGAGAGTCCTTTGATTTCTTCGTAGTTTCCGATAATGAATGCAGTATGTCACGACCAAAGGTGGCGTATAATGGGCGGGTGGCGTCTCAGAACATTCACCTTTTACTGCGACCGTTCCTCACGTCACGATACAAACTCATGTCTATATTAGAATAATAAGTCGACTAATAATAAGATGAAGAAGCCGCTGAGTGAGCGAGACGGAGAACGGAGCAATTTTTAACCCCCTCTGGCAATGTCTTGGAGAGCCGCACTCGATTTTCTCCTTTTTTATATAACTCTTATACTCTATAACTATGCGAGGACGAGTGACAATCTACAATACTATACTGTTATTAATTTTGCAATAAACTATAATAATTTGTTATTTTTATTCTATAATATATTTATCTTTTAAATTAAATTCTATTCTAAAGGGGAAAATTACCCCGAACTAATTTCTTATTGCATGTTCCCTACCTATCTAAAGATTTCTTATTAAAACTTAACTGTAAATATTTTTTTTACAGCCGCGAACATACTTTTTTTAATATAGATAACATTTAAGTTAAATTTGTAATTTGAGTATGTATACTTAAAATAAAATCCCGAAACTTATCGACTCACCAAACTCGTAAATCATGTAGGTAAATATAAGCGAACCTGGTAAGCGGGGAGTAGTCCACTCTCTCGTCGACCATAGGGATGACTGTTCGGGTTCAATGGCACGCATCATTCCCTCTCCACTTCTTTGAGCATTACAGGTATTCCGTTCAGTTACTGATGGGATGTTATCTGAAGCTATTCCTACATTTAAATGCACCACTTTGTTTTTCGTCGTACCTACCATAATTAAAACTTGTTCTTCACAAACAACGATTTAGTTTTTATACGCGGGCTCGGCTCTATTTTAAGCGTTCAATCGAACGACTACAGACCCGTTATATCAACGCTAGGTTAATGAATCAATACGTAGGTACTAGGGTAAATAGAGGCGAGGCGCGAAGGAGTAGGGCTATGCGACGAGTCTGCTAGTTCCTCCTCCCTCCGAAGATGGTCGTCGGCTACTGCAAATACTGTGTGTAAGAAAAAGTTCTTAATATTCCGTTAGGCAGCGCTTGGGTCGATGTAGATGAAAAAATATTATGAGTCTCGTAGGCGTGATACCCGTGGGAGGTAAAGAAAGGAGACTTAAAGAATTTGCTTTAATCTACTAGATCCAACCTCTATTTATTAAGAAAAACCGAATTACGTTCTAACCAATCCCGGGTAGTGTCAGTAGAGGGTCAGCCGCTGCTCCAATGCGGGTTGGCGGACTTGAGTCCTCGAAATAATATTTTTTATTATTTCTGACATGGAGGTTCTGTCACGATGTTTTTTTTCACTATCGTGCATGTGGTAAAATCATCAAATCTTGGTGTTAACAATGTTTGTGGTGCCGGCAACGGTGAATTAACCCAGGTCAATCGCGCTCTATGAAAAATTAAAGCTAGCGCCTCTAGGCGGCTACCATTCGTAGTTTCATTAAAATGGATTTATTAATTTCGAAAACTATAGACATGGAAGGTTATATGAAAAGCCGTGAGTCGTAAACACTCTTTAAAACTATTATAATGACCAAACAATACTAATGCAAGTTACTGATTTTTTATTGTATCCTGTTTTATTTAATAGAAATTAATTAAAGATAAAAAAATTAAACAAATAATCACAAAATAAACTATTTATTTCTATATACTATTACTTACAATACATCGATGTAACAGAAATCATTGACACAATCTTAGTAATAACTTCTATAATAATCATGATAAATGCATTTCCCTTTTAATGTATATTACTATGATAAAAATGTAGTTTAAAATTATATTGCTTCTAAACATGAAAAGAATAAACCTTGTCGCTGCCTTTGCCTATTTTATTGAGATTTCACGACCGCATTGAAGGCAATATGGTATTATGATACATTTGTATTTTATCTAAGGTGACTTTAGTAAAGCTTGAAAGAATATGTCTGATTTTATCAAATGCTGCAGCAATCAGAAGTTTCCACGGCCGAGACTTGGATTGCTCTCGTGAACACTGAAAAAGACAAATCAAAACATACAATACTTACAAACAAAAGTACAAAATACAATTCCTAGAGGTATAGCACATGTTAGTGACAGAACATAAAACAGAACAACATGTGCGAGCATTCTTCATCTGAAGTGTGTACCGCAGCTTTGTAGGCAGATTAGTGATTCCTTGTTAAAGAAATAAAACAACAAAATCACTAGTCTTCCACACAACGCGCGATTGACAGCCGTTGCCCATTAGTCGCGAGAATTCACACACCTAAAACATCATTTGTTATTTTACCACAATGTTAGACACAAAAATTTCACACTGTTTATTATCACACAAACTATATAAATAAATTCCGATTATTAGACAAGTACAGAAACAATTATTTCTAAAATAAGCGTTAGTTGAAATTTTAAATATCCAGTATCAGTAACTATACTAATGAATACATTTGTTTTAAACAATGAATACTTAAATAAGACTACTCAATAATACATATCTATCAACAATTGTCTGCATTTTTACCTGAACATCTCATATCCACGTCACTTTATAGGTCGTCAATTAATTCTATTAATTTTAGTGCGGTTTGGAGCCAAGTCGGGGAACTCTTGAAACATTCTAGTGCCAAAATAATGCGTTAGTAAAGATGGAAATTTCTGTTTAGTTTATCCATAACAGTATAACTGATATCCAAAGAAGTATACTTAATTGGTATTAAGTTAGTATTGTGATTGGGTACCTTAATTCTTATGTCATATTTGCAAACTAGAACTCAAAAAATTGCTATTCTTTTTTATTCAATCAGTTTTCATAGTGGATATTAATTTATAAAATTGATAAAATGAAATAGCTTGTATTATTGATATCTTGCCTAATATTTGTACTTTTGATCTTATTTCTTTTTATCAATTGAAGTCCATAGTCAGACATAAGCTTTTTCAAGATAATTTGAACAAAAGCAAGTATTTCGTACAGGAAATTAACAGCTCGAAACCACTAGTGATTTCGTTCTTCAGACAGACATATAGGGATGGATTTTCCGCTATCACAATCACCAGCATGTCTGTGAACTAATAGTGTGTGCAGGTAAAGTTGAGGATTATGAGCGCAGATTTGTTATTTATTTACAGACAATAAAACTCCAAAGAAAGTAATAATTAGGAGATAGAACGTAACGAGTACAGAGTGTCATCACTATCAATAAAAGTATTGTTTTTCTTATTAATACCGTCTTCAATGGAGTTAAGCGTCATAGGTTTTTTTTATAAGTTAATAATATACGAAAAAATTAAGGGTCACTGTAGATTATGTCAATGCTAATTGCAGACGTGAGGTGATTAATTCAATCAAATATCACTTGTTATATGCAAACATCTATATGTCAATAAAATAATAGTCATAGGTGCACCATGCATGTTACTATTAGTCATGCAAAACGAAAGATGGAGTTACTCGGAACATAAACACCACATGCAATCATCACTGTTTAAATTGTAACAATTGTTAAACCAAATAATGAAAAAGCTATGAGTGTGTCATACTTAACATAACAAGCAAGTTCTTGTTTTAAGTAATACAATTTTATCTCATCACATGATTCTAAATTAATCAGAGGCATAATATTGTAATTTATGAGAAAATAATTAATAACTTATATCTGAAGGGAACGATAGTAAATCAAGATCAAGTGTTATTTTTTTTTTCTAATTTCGTTGACTTACAAATATAACTTTGAAGGTTTGTTTCTTTGTAAGAAATTAACTAGGAAAAAAAACAAGTTGACCATTTTGAAGAGTATGTCAGAAATATAAAGCTAAGAACGAAGCGTATATTAGCAGTATTTTAAAGAAACAGATAGTTCTTTAAAATATAACAATATTTGTAAACGAATACTGAGAACAACCAAATTATCAAAATAAAAAAAAAATTATAAAGATACACGATTTGTTTTTACAATTTTTGTAAGAATAAATATCTTAACACCTTACCACAGTGATGCTGGGACTAGGCCTGGTTAGGCTAGTTAATAATAATAAAACCATCAGTTTTAGGTATGCAATTTAATTTGTGTAATTGACAGTAAAGGATCAGTCTGTTATCATTTGTATATATATTTTAGTCTAATAGTACTTGCATAAATGATAAAACATGGAATTTTAATGCATGTTTGTTTGTACGATTGGTACAAGCGAATATACTTTCGTGTAGGATCGTTGCTCACCTCTGCTGCAGTAAGTACTGCGCCATCTGTATTTGCTGCGGTGAGCCGGTTATGGTGATGATGCGGTCGTTGGAGCCATGCAGCGGCTCGGCGATCTCAATGTCTGCGCCGCTCTCCCCTCGGATCTTTCGTATACGGGACCCGGCTTTCCCGATAATCGCGCCGGCCAGCTGGCAACAATGCAAAAGTATACGTTGTGATATTTGATTTTGAATGCCTAATACGGAATGCGAGGATGCGGAAATATACCATTTTTAATCCAAATGTTTATCTCACCTGTGTTTGGTGCACTCTGCTGGCTTACAGACAAGGCTCTGGTGACCGTCTAATAGTTGAATCCATCCGTAAAAATGTCGAACCAAATTTATCATCAATGCGATTGCCAACTAACTCGTTTGGTCAATGTGGTGGTATGGGAAGTATTTCAAATTCAAACATTCTTTTTTTCAACAAATGCATGCGCCCAGCTATTAACGACGATCATTTGGAAAAGCCCATGTCGAGCAGTGAACTAATCAGCTTACAAAGAAGGAAAATTGAAGAAAGAGACTATTCCTAGGTAATCTAGGACCAAACAAAAATTTGTAATTTGATGGAATCAACTTCATATTGCTATGGTTAGGGGATATGAGAACGGATTATAAGAGATTAACTACTAGAAATTATTAGAGAAGGCCATATGGGTGACAACAATCAACTACTTTGAGGGTCTACAGAAAACACACCGTCATTGTTGTGACTGCTTCGAAACCGCAGACCCCTCATTTTGACGGTATCAACACCCATGCTCCGACGCTAACCGATGGCGAGGACTAGAATAGTATTGTGCGATGTAGTAAACTCACATCTTTCGGAATGGTAACTTGCGTGCTCGTCTCCTGATTGCCGCCGTTGTTGAAGCCGGTGTTGCCGCGCGCACCGAAGCCGCCGCCGCCGCCGCCAAAGTTGCCGCCGAAGTTGTTCCGCGGGGGGCCATTGAAGCTGGCGCGAGGCGGGGGGCCGGCGTAATCGTTGAACGCACCTCGGGGGCCGGGAGGCGCGGCGCGCGGCGGCGGCGGACGCGGGCCGCGGCCAGGCGGCGGGGCGCGCGCGCCGCGCGGGGGTGGAGCGCCGCGCCCACCGCGCGCCTCGCCCTGCCCGCCACCGAACCCGCCGCCGAACCCGCCGTACTCGTCCGAATAGTAGTCGTCGTAGTTGTGAGGGTCGTAATTCTGCACCGAACCTTTTATTGGAACCTGGAATGCGAGTGGTTTTAGTTTAGTGATTTAGTGATAAAGAATAAACGGGACAGTTGTCGCAGGGTCAGATTATTGCCCTCAAAATTATTGGTCGCGGGTTCAATTCTCTATTGGTATAAATATTTGTATGGCAGGCCCACTGATAATAAAGTTCCTTAAATTAACTAAATCAAAACAGAACTATATTTCATGAAATTTACGATTGTATGTTGTTTATTTATATTATCTCTTTATTGTACACACGTAGATCATAAATATATTGTCTTACATTACAAGAACGAACAAATAGGCAGTCTTATCCCTTCAGTAAGTATTGCTGGAGGAGATTAATAGTAAAAATTACGCAAGTGAGTGCAATCATAGAGTAATGTGGACTAGTATATAGTAAATAAAATACCCGCAGTTTAGGATTAGAGGAGGTATATACCATTTTTTTCTCCAAATGTTAATCTCACCTGCACCCTGCTCTATGTTGTATGATGTCGAAAAATCCATCAGAATTGGCCGAACCAAATTCCAGAGACTAGTGATGGGGAGCAGCGCCACTAGTGCGTTCACCAACCCGCTTGCCCAGCGTGGTGAGCATTATGTGCGGAAACCTTTCAAGAAATGCATTCTGGCTTTTACTAGCACTTTCTTGGATAGGACGATATTCAGCAGTAGACTTAAATGTGTGTAGGCTAATGAAGATATCCTATACAATTACAAAACAAGACTTGAGACAATAATATACACAAATTCTGGGTGTTTGTGTAAGTGTGGTTTGTTTGTTCGCACCTACAATGTAAAAGGAACTCATCGTGTTGTATTTGTGTAAAACACAAATTGTGTTGTAATGTATTTGTTTGACACGGTGTAATGTATTTGTTTGTTTTTTTAATATGCCCCACCAATTCAATACACCTCCTTCGGTCGGCTAGAGATCTCCTCACATTGTCCGCACTTAAAACTAACAAAACTAAAAGCGTAAAATTTATGTTGCTAAACGTTAAGCAGGTGCCTAATAAGGTTATTTTGAAAATACTTTACAAACTAAAGTTTACTTAAGAGTGTTCTTAGGCATCACGATTGATTGTAAACTTTAGTGGGATCCCCATACGGAAACTTCGGCCTACAAACTCAGTTTAGCTGCGAATGCTGTTAGAAAAATACATTAACCGACTGCTGTATCCACTGCCCGAACAATTTACTTAAGTTACTTGCACAGCATAATGTCTTCTGGTGTTTTATGCGACTGATGCAAATACAATTTTTGTACTGCAAAAAGAGTGCAAAGGAGTGCGTGATTTTTATAATTTGCGCACTCGAGATTTGCTCACTTCCCTTTAATATGGTTGAGCTGCTGCCGCACGCCACATGCGTCACGCTTGTGAACAGCGCTGGTCGGCTAGTTTACGAGGTCTGTTGTATTCGACATTTTTTGTTTTATATTGTCTTATTTGGTATGTTTAAAATCGGTTAAATTAAAAAGGGTTTACCTTCGGAGTTTCTTTCGTCTGTTTCTTCTGCTTCAGAGGAATCTCAATACTTTCGTATTTCGGAGGTAGATTGTAAAAAAATTACAATTAACAAACGAAATTTAAATTTCTTTCGTCAAATAAAGAATTTTCATTAATTTTACACATTTGCCGGGATGTTGTATTACAGTTAAACCAGCATTCAAATATGCATTTAATTAGATAATTTTGTTTATTTTTGCTTTTTAAAATGTTACATTCCTCTGTAGGATTTTTTCCTGTGTCGTGGAGGTAGTTTACATGCATAAATTGCACATTGACAAACACCCAGACGCTGAATAATTATTCATTGTATTCTATACAATTATTTGTATGTGCTATTATTTGTAGTCTATACAAATACTAGTCCCGTGCGGGAATCGAACCCGCGTCCCAAAGCGCCGCAGTTAAACGCATAGTCACTACGCCGCCGAGGTGTCAAATAAAATATATTATTTTACTATTTATGTAAATAAAACTTCATAGTCGAACAGCTGCAACATTTAGGCGCGTTAACACTCCATTGCTCCGCCGTTCTCCAAACGCGCGGTCCGAAGTAGTAGAGTTACCCAGATTCAAAATATCGTAAAAATAAGAATAGCGCAGCGCTCACCTGGCGGACGAGGTCGAGCACTTCCCGCACGCCGGCCGCGACAGACTCCTTGTTGCCCACCAGTTGCACCACGCGCTCGGTACTCTGCGGCGCGGTGCTCGAAAAAATCTTCAACTTGGCGCCGGTTTTCTGCAATTTGATTAAATATAACTTGAAATGTTTAATTGAAAACGTAAATGTATTCAAAAATCGACTAGAAAATAAACTATATATATATATATATAGATAAAAATAAACTAGAATTTTACTTCCAAAAAGTAATTATATTTTGATTCTTCATATTTCTTACACCTTATCTTTATTTTAAGAAGTGATAATTTACCTTAACTATACATACATACTTTCAAGTAGGGAAATACAACAGTATTTGTCAGAATGCCGACGTCAGCTGCACGCGGCACACCCCGCTAACTGACAAACGAGGCCCTGGCCGCAGACTATACTAATGGTTGGAAAATTCATCCGCATTTGCCGAACCTAAGGAGCAGCTCGTCGAGGATCTGGTCTCTAGTGCCAGGGCACCCTCACTGCACTGCACTCACAAGTCGCTCTGCCCAGCATGGAGCGTATGGGCAGACCCTCATCATCATCATCAGATAACAATGCTTTCGATAATAATAAAATGTCTCAAATAATAATAGTGTTAAAAAATGTTGTAAAAAAGAAATTTCACGAGATAATAAGTTTTGAAATTTTTTAGTAAAGATATCTTTCAAAAAGTAAAAACCGCATCAATTCGGAATGTGTTTGCATCATGCCTGAACAAACATACATAGACTAAAACTCGCTTTTTTTTATTACGGAGTTAGGCGTATATGTAACCACAAAATGATTTTTTTTTAAATATCTTCAAATAACATTAGCGGCTTTTAAAATTTTAGAACAGTAAAGATAAAGGTTTATTCAATGTTGGTATAAAACATTATCTTTACTATTATATATATAAGGGCGCCTTGGTAGCCTATAAGTCAGGACGCTCGCTTTAGTTTCATAGAGCCAAAATTGTTAACACAAATTTTAAGTGCTGACGTGCGCGAACGAAGAAGGTAAAAATCGTGAGGAAACCGCCATGTCAGAGAAATGATAAAAAACTATTATTTCGAGAACTATATGACTAACTAACTAACTATATGAACCCCATCAATCCGGATCCAAAAGCCTCTCAAATATTTGAGATGAGGCGTCACCCCAGCAGCGTGCATTTGCAGACTGCTACTTACAGAAACTTGGTTAAATTGACTCTCTTATGGTTGTTTCACACCAGTGTTGACAACAGCTGTAAAAAGTTTACTACTTTTAATTAATGAATATCTCAAAACCTTTTGAATTTTACTCTTACTTTGTTTCAAATCTAAACCAGTGTTATCTTATTTTTTTCTGTCCAACCATGTTTATTTAAAGGTAGTTTATATTTCATTACCTAACTTTTATTATTGTGACAGAAATTACATGTCACGATGTTTCAGTTGTAGGAGCACATCTACAGAGCACCACGCTGTTAGTTCCCAAATGTTTATAAATATTTCTAAACATCTGTGTAGGAGAGCTGAATTACCGTGTTATTGTTAAGTTTGATGTAACATTTATAATATTTATAGAAAAAAATATGTTATCAAATCATTTAAAATGAAAAACTCTTCCAAGATTTTAGATGACTGTAGGCTATATGTGCCATTTTGTTCGATAAGTTGTTGCCATTTTGTAAGTAGTGTCATTATCCCATTGCTTTTAAAATTTTGAGACCTCGGATCAAAAAACTGCGACAAATAGTTTTGACGGTCTTCTCTTAATCGTAACCTAACATTACCTAAATAATTCTGAAGTCTCGAATGTCGAGATCGAGATAGATCGAAATAGATGAAAATCTAAGGGTGCAAGCTTATGGCTATATGATGGATGCTTTATTATATACTTAATTCCCAACCAAGTTCTCTCAAAATTTGCCGAGTGGCTAAAGATGTGTGTGTAGTCTGGCGTTATCATGATGAAAAACCACACCCTTTCTGTTCCGGCTTCTGAACAATTCCGGCTGTTTTTTCTCCATTTCTTGCTTGAATCTCAATTAGCTGTTGGCAGTAGAGATCCAAATCGATCATATGTATCATAGAGACGTTAAATTAGGAGTTTAAGTAAGATGTAATAAATATACAAGTGAAATCCCAAAATACGAAACTGAAACCAATCGTTTTATACACCACTTCTGCACTTTAACAATGACACGTAGTTAGCACGTAAATATTAGAATTTATAAAGAAGACAATACGTTTTTATTTTCATATTATTTAAGATGTTTTTAAATAACTACATTTGAAATCAAACTATTATTTACGGATATTGTAGAGTTTAATTTGAATTTTTTATGTTCTCCAAGTTACGAGTGCTTTACAGCACCGGTGGTCACGAGACTTGGGCATCCTGATGTCATAGTTAACTCTGGCTACTGTCAGCTTTTAATTAACACACACAACACGTATCCGCGTAAATACTAGAAATCATTACAGAATAAACTTAAATATAATTAATCATTTAAAGTTAGGTAAAATTATACAGTACAACCTTACAATATGAAAAACTGAAAAAAAAGTAAAATATTTTAAAGAAATCTCCTAGAAAATCAAATCAGGATAAATTTAAATACTAATAACCTACATGATACATTTTCACGAATTTATTAAAGCTTCTGCCAATATTCCAATAGTGTTTGAGATATACTTTGACTACAGATGATAGCGTAACGTCAACGAAAGTAGGACAAAGAGATTAGTCACACATTATCTGTGTAAGTCTATATAAGCATAGTATAGAATTGAGCGTCCAAGGACAATTACAGGATTTAAAATAAAGAAAAAAAAATATTGTAATGTCTGTCTAAAAAATTTATAAAATTAATAAATATGAAGCCAAAGGGCATCGACGATAAGAGCGCAAGCGTTGATCCATCGACCGAAGCACGTGGCCGTAACATCCGGTACGCGGCACACACTAACAACTCCTAAACACCGCAGTATCCCCGAAAGTCACTCGAGTTTCTTACACAGTAAAAGTTTCCACTTTCATTTAAAAAAAATTTAACCATGTATCATTGATTATCACAATGCTTAGTGTTTCAGCACTCAGTTAATAATTCTTGGCGTTTTGAAATAATTGTAATTCTATGTGATTGACACCGAGAAGGGGTAATGCAGAAGGGGCAAAACATGAAAACAAAAATTATTACTTTTATTCTAATAATTAATTTTCAAACAAAGGGCTTAAGTTCCAAGCATGAATTAAATATAAACTCACATATGTAAGATCATCAGCAAGATGTAAAACTGTCGGTCCAAAAACATTGCTGCTATTAAAATAAATAAATACGTGACTAAAAACTCGCGGTTATTCTCTCAAAACGTGAACACCGAACAACTGTAGACACAACCGATCGCGAGGGGATTCGATGACGAAGTGAACCTGGGGCCTAAGGGGGCGACGGTGTCGTAGACTTGTAGGTAGAACACCTGTGATAACCCCCACCCTCTACACTTGTAAGGTTCCAACAAGCCTATGCCGTGAAGACCGACACTTGAATATAGCGGTTTTTCCGAACCTAAACGTCGCGCGTGCACCAAGTTCCAAACCGACTCAAGTAACAAGAGACTATGAATTTGGAATATCGCTTCGATTTATACCAGCAGGTGTTTCGTATTTTTGTCAATTTTTGATTCACAATACATTTTGATATTTATTTTTAAGTTCCAATGATGTGTATAACAATGGCAATTGGTTTGAACGGTTTCTATTAGTTATTTTAAATAAAAAATATAATTTTGTTTAAAATATAATATAAATAAAAAAGGGCGGGGAAAAGTAATATTATTACTTATTTTTACTATTGCATATTTCAAGATCTCCAATAGCAAGCGCCAAAGCATTCATCCAGACCGACACTGGGCAGCTACACATCTTAGATACGTGATTTCGTATTGCGATCGCTAATGAGGCGTGGCGATTACGACAAATCCTCTCAAATTATGACATACTTAATAAATTTAAAGCCCTGTAATGAATTGTTTAGTGGCTATTGTTGTATGTGTGAAGAGAAGAATATGCAATTATATTCTTTCCAGATATCGTTACAAGATACTTATGATTGTAGCAATGATGCTACCTGAAAGATACAATAAAGAAACAATTTCTTATTTTTTTGTCTATTGTAGAAACGCTAATGGTAATAGGTGTGTGATGTACGAAGCCATATCGAGGCGGGCGCGATGCGATCGGAAGCGGAAGCGGGCTCGCGTGCTACCATAATTGCCGGTGTCACTGCGGTGGTCCTCTGTCCCCTCGGTAATTGCGCTCAGACGACATACGCACGGCCGGCTTTAAATACAAACTAACACAACTACAATTATACATGTTGTACCTCGGCGTATTAGGAAATTAAAATATATAACTTTTATGCATCTTCATGCCAAGGATCGAAGACTTACATTCATGAAGTATATAGAACGATGTTAGGCTTAAAATACACCATCCATTGTATCTTAAAAATATTCGATGGTATTCAATTACATAGAATTATTTAATATTCTGACACAATTTATAAAAATAAAATTGCAGCGGATGACTATGCAACGAGACCATTTGTTTGATTCAAAAAGTAATAGTAAATCAAAACCTCTCTACATATCCGCCGTTTTTACCTAACATTAGAAAGGATGTGGAAAGAGGTCCAAAAAAATTCCCCCCACATCACGTGTTCCGTAACTCGAGCCCGGCGCCGCGCTTCCGACGGATGAAACCCCACCAACACGTGTTGCCGCTACCCTTTCAATTATAAAATCGCCTACGATAAAGCCTTCCTTCATCAAATGTCGAGATTTCTCGACTTTATAAGACACGGCACGGACCCATCACGTTTGTCCAAGAAATGCCTAATCACTGATGAAGGATGATTACTACCGATTTGTAGCAAATTACATTTTTGATTTCATCATCGTCATTTCATGATTTTCAATGATTAGAAATTACTAGAAACTTGGTGCTTGTTGTTATTGAAGGTTTACAACATTCCATATACTTTATAGAATACATTTATAATTTCTCAGTTTTCATTACAAAAGTA
This sequence comes from Bhutanitis thaidina, assembly GCA_029286595.1. NCBI lineage: Eukaryota > Metazoa > Arthropoda > Insecta > Lepidoptera > Papilionidae > Bhutanitis > Bhutanitis thaidina. Next base: position 3,528,551 of record JAGSMS010000013.1, read on the forward strand.
TTACGGAATAAAAATCTGTCTCTAAAAAAAAAAATATTAAACAGTAAAAAAACTGGAGGAAACAACGCAGGACGGAACCGAATATTACCTGCAGGCCATATAGATTTATTTTAAAGTGGCGGCCGAGCCGGGGGGCATATGTTCAAAATTTCTATTTAGCGGGTATAGAGAGAGAAGCCCTTATGTCGGGGCATTGTGCAAGTAGGTAGGGCCCAGGTGCGCGCTTTTTGTGCGGCCTTCCGGCGGCTGCGCGATCACCTGCCGCCTCAGCAGCTGGCGCGCACGCGCCGCGCTCTAGCGTTGCATGTTGACACGTATGCCAACTTGACATCGCGCCATGCGGGGTTGGCAGTATCTTAGGTGGTTCATGACGAAGCTCATTGTCTCTTAACATGTATGCTCTTTAGATGCTGACAAGACTAATTGCTTACATATTTCTAATTTTTTTTTTTATAATCTTCACGCTTGACGAGCGGAATGAAGACAGCAGCACCAGACACCTCGCACTTTAGACGCCGCTATCCGTCACCGGTTTGAATAATTTAGGCCTGGCATATTCGAGGTGGTAACTCTGTCACCTGTCGGAAGCCACAACCTTTTTCTGACATTCCCTTGAGGTTACTTATACGACATTTACGGGATGATCGAGATTCTTGTAAGCTACGCAAAACACGGCGCTGGTACTTAGTTCAAGTATTTACTGTGTCCAAATAAATTAAGTACGGGGACTTCCTTTAAGACTAGAAAGATTCAGCAATATAGCATATTATATTGTTTAGTACCAATGCTAGCATGAACAATTGAAGTTCACTATTCTGTTCGCATTTTTAAACTCATTCTATGTAGAATGGTATTTAAAAATAAAGTTATTAAATCATCATAAATCATGATAGACAATTAGGTCCGTCGGCATCCTTATTTGCGAATCAGTATCTAAAGCCGCGGTTGTGACTAAACCGTTAAGTAACAAAGGCTGATTTTCCATTTTGGATGTGAAAGTTCGATGGTATGTATAAATTAGGCAACCAAATGTTATATTCAGATAATCTTGAAGGAGAGACAGACAGGGGTAGAACACATGTGTGTGTGGTGGTGGCTAACATCTAATTACGAAGGGCTTGTAGACAGTAACGTAATGGAATTAGCAAAATAATTGCGTAAGCGAAGTTCAGTAAGACGAATAACAAAATAAAAACGACACGTTTATCTCTGCAATATTTATACGTTCTCTCCATTGTTGTTTTATGTACTTTGAGCAGGTAAGTACGATGACATTGTTGGATATGAATTGGCGATACAATCGAACAAAAGGACGAAACTGACAAACGAGCTGATCGGTGACTAAAAAGGAAGGACTAACTCATTCAGTAATACAAAAATAATTCTTAATTTGTATTATAACAAAAAAGTGAATAGAGCAATAGAGTTTAGTTTGAAGTATTTGTTGGCAGTTTTCATATACCTTCGCGAGATTATCAGTATCCTAAAAGCGCAACCACATAACCTTTTCTTTACCTCATCATTTACCAGCACATGATATTTCATTATTCGTATAAACCCATCATAACATATTAAGTTGAATCCGTACTGCATACAAATCCCATCATATCCCAATAGCATTACTTATACGATTATTTTAATGTAATTTTCGTACTAGCTCTAACATAAAATCTATAGAATCGTTGGTTCCAACTTGGAATCTTGAAATTTGGTATGGAGGAAGATTGTATTGCATAAGAAAACATCTGTAATTTTTGGATACAAGAGCAAACAATTTAATTAACCATTAAATATTCCAACTATAATTACTATACTACACTCCTTAGCTCAATAAAATTAGTGCTACAGAATCTTTATAGCACGAGTATTTTTATAGAATCTCACACTTAGCCGTTCTCATTCAGGTTCCTAAACTAGAGTGAATCGTAAAGCCAGTTATAGGTCACTTAGCAAGAAATCTCCTAACGGTATACGATATTTAGGTGAGTTTCACCAGTTTTCAACATTTCACCATTCAGTTTTAATCCATCCAAAGGTTGGCTGGGAAGAGATCGCTTTTAGCGTAATGAGCGCCCATTGTACTAATAAAATAAAATAATTTCCTTTGTTGACGGTATTATTTAGTAAGTACGTTCAGAGTATCATCGCGAATGTTCAGCACACTCCTACACCAACTGAGACGAGGGGTAAGTTTGAAACGCTAAACGGGTAGGCGAGATTGCGCAGTAGCCGTACAGAGGCGGCAGACGTTTTAAAACTTTCATGGCTGAGTTCGGCACGCGGTAATTGATCCAGAACGAGCGTGCACTCTGTAGTTAGGACGAATTGCTTAATGCTGTTTGTTCTTGTGAGCTAACGCGATGACAAATTGCCGGGGCTTTTAAAGTTTATGAAGTTACCTTCGGAAATTTAATGGATGAACCAATTTTATTTCTCTTCGCGGACATGCAACAATGTAATATACGTTAACAAACGTATGATTTATTGATAAATGACGTGATTTACAACAAAAATCACTGGATTCTCAAGATATACTTACTATTTATGATATATTAATACTAATGATAATGTTACACAGGTAACAAGGAAATGTTTATGGTAACATGAATGAATTTTATCCTCTCTTTACACAAATTTTGGAATTTTAAGGTTTGAATTATGTTAACCAAAATAAATCAAAACTTTATTAGAAATTTGTGGTGGTAAACCACTGAGGTTCTTTATAGACACCATTACATATTATTTAAAAGCCTTGATTATTTTCATTGTTCTCTCATTATGGTGTTAGTTATTTAAAAAAAACCGTTCAATCATGAAAATAACACGTTGTAACGTCGATCGTTATATAGAATTTGGCACAAGACCAATTTGTAATACAATACGGAATATATACCTAACCTTGTGACAGTCCGAGGGATGGAACGATCGATGAACAATACATCAGCGTGTATAACGCCAACTGATCGAAAGCCTCGTAACGTAAATTTTCAACATGCGTTATTGTTGTAAAGGACAAATGAACAACAAAAGTACTGAATGTAAATTTAAAGTACATTATTTTTTTAAATCTTTAAACATAATATCGGCTTCGACACAGCGTTTCTTAAGAAAATGCTTGAATAATGTCCTAAGCAACAACCGACGATGGAGATAAGACGTGGATGGAAGCAGCTGCTTTCACATCTGCCCCTCATCCCGCGCAGGCAACACGTGGCCACGAGCACACTGATATAAAAAAGCCATTCCGTGTTAACAGTGCATCGCTCGACGGACGATTAGCCCACCAACATCTGCTTGCCAGCTTTCGTTACCTGTGTTACGATCGATTCATATCTGACGGAAAGCGCCCAAGTGGAACGCGAGCCCATTATTCACGAATTACTAATTCAATCTTTGATATAAAAAAATTTACATATTACTGTTGCAAGCATATTCTATAGCAATTATCGAGGAGAGAGCCCAACGGCTGCTGTGTTTCATGTAAAGTACCAATATATTTAAATACACGTAATGCATATTGTGTTTCATTGAATACTAATCAACTCCTAGGTTAAATCATATCTGAAGTTTCAAGCAAACTAATTTCCGGTAAGTTTTGAGGCCGATTTCGTATCGTCCATTGGCCGCTGGTAAACCTGTGATATCATGAAAGTAAGCAATACGCAAAATAAATTTGCAAGGTATGTTCAAACAACCATAAATTTCATATCGTATCATCTATTGATAAAGAGTAAACTGTGTTAAAAGATAACTTACCTCACGCAGTTCCTTGATTTTGGCGCCAGCTTTGCCAATGACGCAACCCGCTCGGCTTTGATGTATCAGTAGACGTACGTCCAAAAGATCCTCGTCGCTGCCTCCTCTAGGCCCTCCCTAATAAATTGACATAACATCATGAGGACTGACATAACTTTAAAAACAGCGCCACAATATGTTTTTACAATACTTACTTCAGCTAAACACGGCAGAATATCCTTCACGATTTCCAAAATTGTATCGATATCCGACGCTGATATCGACAGTACTCTGAAAAATGAAATACATTAACGCATTCTGCTGACACTTCGTATGTTAAATTTCAACATAAAAATGATAAACGAAACAACATATCAACGGTCAGGGAGGTCTGTTTCCGGGCTAAATCATTGATTAAAGCATGATGGTGATGAGAATAACTTCGACAGTTGAAACTTCGAGACGGCTTCCTAGATAAGGAAAAAATTATAGATGAGTTTTACAAGTATTCCTATGGGAGTACTTATAGCAGCTAGTGAGGTTAGACTACACAGGTCTCTGAAGCATTAGGCTTTGTTATGTGCATCTTCCAGGTGTGATGGGGGATAAAAGTGTGAAGCATCTAACGCCGGATGGTTGCTCAAACTCCTGACTGTTGACGTTTAGAGTAGTATAAAGGTGTCAATTTCGGGTACAAAGTTTGAGAGTAGTTTGGCGGTTTACCGTTCGGGGCCGGGGCAATCTGGGACTGTTATAGAGGCTTTGTACTGCGTGGCGGGGCGGCGGGTGAGGCAGCGGCGTCGGCGGGGCGGGACCGGCAACCAAGACTTGCTGTAGCGGCGCGCCGCGCGCCTCCGATTCAACTACTCCCCAGCTTCTGGCCGTTTTCGACTTATGCGTGTTTTTTACTTTGCTTTTAAGTGCATGGATATCTTTATTGATACTTGGATATACTATATGTAAACGACGAAAAAAAAGGTTCCCTAAGGGCTATATTAACTAAATAAGCAAAAAATTAAGAAAACTAAAAATTATTGAACAAAAATGTCATATTTAATATATTTTTTCCATAACAACTTTTCCCTTTATGTATATTGTAGTGACATTTCTACTCATAGACTATTGAAACGTTTAAATTCAACCGTTTTTAAACAGGTAATTCTGGTTTCGATAAGTATAATATCAAGTCTGAATAGGTAATGTTAATATCACTTCAAAAGTTTCTTAAACTATAGTTAGGACAGTATCAGAAGTATCCATGCGGTTATAGTGTTCTCTGTGTCTAGATTTTGTAAAAGAGCATAATAATTGCAAAACGGCCAAAGGCGTGAGGCGTGTATGGAGGCGCGGGGCACGTCGCATAATTAACCACAGAGGTTTCTCGGGGGCGTTAAAGACCTGCAACTGGCTGCCGGGGGGTTATTCTGTCTACAGCCTAACGGACTGGCCGCTAGCGCATGACACAGTGGCCATAAACCACCGCTCATGCTCTGCATCGTTATAGTTTATTAATTCCACTATTAAAATTTTTGATAGATGATAAGAAATTATTGAAGGTTTACAAGATTATGATATTAAAGTTACATGTAACCTTGTCAAACCCATTCATTGGAAGCAGCGAGCGGTACTTTTTAGTAACTAAGATTGGTAGACGTTTGCACCTGTAGCTAAAAAAATGTATTCTATTAAGTTGACATTTGTTAATGATATACGTTAAATAAAGTAAAACTTACTTTAGTGCTTGAGACAAAGTAAAGATTTAGTTACACAATATCGTATTATCAGATGACCAGATATTTAAGAAATATAAGATAAAAATCACTAAGTATGTAATGTTTAAAAGCGAATGAAAAGGCAAAATATTAAATGAACAACAATGTTTGGTTTTTTGTTTTAAACTTACAAATAATTTTAAAATGTTACGTTTTTTGTAAAGTACCAAATAGGGAAACGTATTTCCTACTATTTTTTATACTGACCTCGTTTCTCAGCTTGGAAATATTGGAGCCACCTTTTCCTATAATAGATCCCGCCACCTGTTGGGTTTTCAAATTATCAGTATCAAAGAAACATTACAATATGAATAGATAATTAAAGGTACGATAATAAAAAATAACGACGAAGAGAAGTTTTTATTACGACCTTTCGATTTATGACTGAAAGAAGTTGTTCGTTGTAAGTTCAAATGTGCGCGGTGTGTAATGACAAACTCTACTCTCTCACCGACCGACAATGGTATACTTTAGGCGAAACGATAGCAAAGTCAAATATTACCTTTGTGATATATTTGGTAAAAAACGTTTAATTATTTCAGAAATATTTATTTTTGTATGAGAAAACTAATGTCGAGATTTAAAACGTCTTAGTAAAAAAGTAGTTACTTTTGATGATATTTTGGTAATATTTAAATTACTGTATACGAAATGTGTAGCCACACTGCCATGGTCTGGGATTCAACAAACACGTGAGGTTTTGGAATTTCCAAATAAGAGATCACTTGTTTTTGTATAAAGCTGAAAATTAATTGCGTCGATAAAGAATTACCTTGCTGGGTATAAGAAAAGTAACTTCATCATCGCTTTGCCGCTGCCGCTTATGGATGGGGCCGTCGTCTCCATACGCGTCGCGCTTCATAGTGTCACCTGCGACAAACATGTTACTTATTATGTTTAATGATATGCACAGCATCAAACTTACAATTTTTTTATCATTTTTGTGGTGGCTCAACCAAAAATACATAAAGCACAGCAAAAAGAGACAACACACACAGTGACTAACATTAATAATTGTTAATTAATATTTATTGATTAATTAATAATTATTTATATACGCAGTTAGCACGCGCTCTTTTTATTGCAAACTTGACCACATCCGAAATTAATTGCTCATACAATCTGTATGCCGAAGACGTACAGTTTATGTAGAATCTAATATTGACGATCTTCATAACGAAACTGAAAGACTGAATTCGACATTGAAAAATATTAAAGATTGGCCATCACTTTATGGAGTTACTGTCTCATTCTCCTGTAAAGTGTCAAGCCATGCCGGTTGGTAGCACGAGATTGCTGGCTAAGATTGATGTTAACATTTTAACTCCAATTCATTTTATTTTCTGAAGACCACGAATGTTACCTTTTATTGTATTTTCACTACCTTTATAACGTTTATATGTATGAATGTGTGAATGTATCAAATTAATCAAAGCATTTCCTTTGTTTTATATTTATATACATGTACAGCGACGCTATTTAAATTTAATGGAAACTTGGTAAGTACTAACTAGTGCTCATACCAATTTGGTAATAAAAAAAAATTAACGAAAGAAAAAAAAACTTTTTCTAACAATTTATAAATAGCTTAATAATCCAAATGAATCGCAAGCGCATTCATCATAAATCAAAGTTTACCAACATCGATAAGAGGTCCTTTAACTATTATTTATTTGATGGCGCGTTCGTTGATTGATAAGGTCATTGACCTACGTCTCGTATTAACCTAAAAATATCATGATTCAAAGTAACAAAACCTGAAAAGTTTACTCTGACTAAACTACTGTACTTAAATCATTTATATTTGGTGTGTGATCTAGAAAGGACCTGTAGAATATGAGGTTAACTTTAATGTCATAACATTGCATTCAACTGTATATTCATCGTATCGTTATGAGGTTCCTCTGAGAGAGAAAAAACAGGCGAATGAAACTAGATACCTAACAGTTGGGCTGAAAAGTTCACATGCTGAAAAGGCTAACATAGAAAAAATCTTGTTTTTGATAGAATTTGATTTGATTATTCAATATAGTTGCCTTCGAGAGCGATACAACGATTATAGCGGTAATACAATTTTTCGATACCATTTTTATAGTACGATTTATCTTTAGCCTCAAAATAGGCTTCAGTTTCGGCGATTACCTCTTCATCAGCGCAAAATTTCTGTCCAGCGAGCATTGCCAAATTTTGGCAAAATTTGGAGAATACAATTCATGGAATTTTGCCATCGTTTTCATTGATTTGTGACCCGATGCATTGTCTTGATGAAACAGCACTTTCTTCTTCTCCAAATGGGGCCGTTTTTCCGCGATTTTGTCCTTCAAACGCTCCAATAACGCTACGTAAAAGTAGCTGTTGATGGTTTTTCCCTTTTTAAGATATTCGATGAATATTATACCATGCGAATCCCAAAATAATAATGCCATAACCTTGCCAGCCGACTTTTGCGTCTTTCCACGGTTTGTAGTCGGTTCATCACGTGCAGTCCACTCGGCTGACTGTCGATTGGACTCCGGTGTGAAATGATATCGACGCAAAAATTCAGATTTTTTTTTTTTATAGAAGAAAGGGCAAACCAGCGTGCGGCTCACCTGGTGGTAAGTGATCACCGACGCCCACGAACATCCACAACACCAGAGGAGCTACAGATGCGCTGCCGGCCTTTAAGGAAGGAATAAGCTCTTTTCTTGAAGGTCCCTAAGTCGTAACTATTCGGAAATACTGCTGGCGACAGCTGATTCCACAAAGTCCAAGTGCGTGGCAGAAAACTTTGATTAAAACGCACTGTGGTGGAATGCCAACCATCGATGGAACTTCGAATTCAGTCGCGATGTACGATGGTGAAACTCAGCAGCTGGGATCAATCCGAAAAGTTCCTCAGAACATTCCCCGTGGAAAATTTTGTAAAAAATGCAAAGAGAAGCAACATCTCTTCGCAAGGCCAAAGGATCAAGCCGATCAGAGAGAGCTTGGTCGCCGACAATTCGAGCCGCTCGACGTTGGATGCGGTCAAATGGAAGGAGTTGGTACGGGGGTGCCCCTGCCCAGAGATGAGAACAGTATTCCATGTGATCCCGAACTTGCGCCTTATAAAGTTGCAAACGGTGGACCGGCATGAAATACTGTCCCGCTCTACAGAGCACACCAAGCTTTTTGGAGGCCAATTTGGCCTTTCCCTCCAAGTGACCACGGAACTGAACGTCGCTCGATATGTCAACGCCAAGGATTCCGATACTGGCTGAGGCAATAAGGGGAATGTTCTCAAAAAGAGGAGAAACGACAAAGGGATACTTTTTAGCGGTGAACGCGCAAACCTGTTTCTTTTTGGGGTTGAATAGGACCAAATTGCGTCGACCCCAATCCGAGACTTTGAATAACAAGGTCTCGACTTCAGACACAAGTTTGTTCCGGCACTCGTCGACGTGTTCCCGAGAAATATTCGCTCGGCCTGTATATAGGGCATCACCCGTGCTGTCGTCTGCATAGCAATGAATGCTACTGATTTGTAGCAAGTCGTTGATATGCAGAAGGAACAGAATGGGAGATAGCACACAGCCTTGTGGAACACCAGCATTCACGGGTTTGGGGTCCGAGCATGCACCGTCGACAACAACCTTGATGCTCCGATCCGTGAGGAAGCTGGTGACCCAGTTGCACAATCTCTCAGGAACCCCGTAAGATGAAAGCTTTGAAAGAAGCGCTTTATGCCAAACCCTATCAAATGCTTTCGCTACGTCCAGACTAACCGCCAAAGCCTCCCCCTTAGACTCAACTGCTTCTACCATCGGCACCACGGGATGGTAGGTGGAGAGTTTCCCCGATCATCAAGAGTCGAGTTGGATGCAAAAAGAGAGCCCAAGAGATCGGCTTTCTCTTTTGCAGTATGGGCCAGCGAATCATCCTCCTTGTGTAGAGATGGGAGAGATGGCTGACAGAAATTCCCCTGGACAGCCTTGGCGAGAGACCAGAATGCGCGGGATCCCGATAGGAGGCTAACTAGTCTCTCGCCAATTCTGCCAATGTGCTTTAACTTTGCCGCAGCGATAACTCTTTTGAAGGACCTGGAGGCAGAGTTGTACTCGTTTTAAGAGCACTGGTTTTGCATCCCGAGACGCCGATGCATCGGCCCAGGCCTGGTAGCACTTCCGCTTTCGGCGTGACGCTATTTTGCAGGTGCGACCAAACCAAGGCTGGGATTTACCTCCGACAGGCACTGCAGAGAACGGAATAAAAGTTCCATTCCTGAAGTACCACATCGGTGACAGAATCTGCAACGACGTTGGGATCATCCAGCGAGAAGCAAACCTGCCCCCATGGGTAGGAAGCAAAGAAAGACCGCATTCCATCCCAATCTGCCGACCTATAGTGCCACACACGGCGGAACCCCGCAGATCGCGTTCGGGATCGGCGCGCGATAAACACTACACTCCGGATCAGAAGGTGGTCCGACGAGCCAAGAGGGCATCGACTGAGACCAAATATCCGTCCGGGTGTGAGGTCAGCAAAAGGTCCAACAGGGAAGGTGTATGACCTTCCACGTCTGGGATCCGCGTCGGCGAGGTTACCAGTTGTGTCAGGCCATATGCTAATGCAAAGTCGTGAACAGATCTCCCCGCATGATCGGTTATGCGAGAACCGAGCCAATCGGTGTGGTGGGCATTAAAATCGCCGAGAATCACGATCTCTGCGGATGGGATCTGTTTTAGCACGGAATCTGTAGCCATTTGGATGTGGTCGATGAGTCGGTCAGTTACGGTATTACCGCTATGGGACCTGTAAAGGCACGCATAGACGCGCGGATGGTCGTCGCTGTCGATGCGCAGCCAAACGGTAGATAGGTCCAAACCTTCAAGCCTACCGAGGCGTCGAGAACAGATATCATCTCTGACGTATACGCAAACTCCGGCACGGGGCACAAAGGAGTGTTCCAGTTTGTACCCCGGGTAATGGAGATAAGAGGTATCAGCCGGAGACGATATCTGAGTCTCTGTAAGAAAAAGCAAGGCCGGCTTCGCCGTTTCAAGATGGTAATGAACGGCGCTAAGGTTCGAGTGGAGTCCCCTGATATTGCAGAAATCCACGGCGAGCGCGGTATTGGATGCCATAGTTTCCTTGCTGCGTTTGCCTCGAGTAGGAAAGAAAGAGAGCGGAATATTGCCCCCCCCAGAATACGCGGGGCAGACTGAGCGTCCACGATTAGGTAGCGTAGGAAAGCCTGAACGTGGATGCTCAGTGAGGGATTCTCCAGAACCGTAGGTACTGGGGAGGGGAGGGGGGAGAGGGCCTCCGGTTACCTCACTCACCGCACGAAACGCAGAAGCACAAGATGCCTCTACTTCACGCCGGTATTCTGCGAGGCCGTGGTACTTATCCGGACGAGCCGGCCCATTCCTGCGACAGCAAAAGCCGCCGCTTGGCTCTACCACGTTAAAAATTACGATTGAACTGCTTCAAACACTGCTGAGAATCATCAATTCGTTGTTGTTTTTGGTCGATTGTGAGCTCGCGCGGCACCCACTTTGAACAGAGCTTTCGCAATATCCAAATATTCATCTAGGAAATGTGCAACACGTTCCTTTGATATCTTTAGGGTCTCTATCTTAACCAACTTCACTTTTTGGTTAGTCAGAATTATTTTGACGTTTTTGTCGGTAATAGCCTCTTTGGGGCGTCCACTGCCTGCATCGTCCTCGGTGCTCATTTCGCCTCGTTTAAACTTAGCAAACCACTTCTCAACGGTTGATTTTCCTGGTGCAGAGTCCAAATAATGTTTATCAAGGCAATCCTTGGCTTCAATAATATTTTTTTTCGCCAAAAAGCAATGCTTTATTACCGCACGAAATTACTTGTTATCCAATTTTTTAAACAAACAAAAGTTCCTTCACTCAAAATACTATATCTCACAAACTAATAGCACGACAGGTGTCAAATTTTCTTTTGAAGGTTAGGGCTAACTAAAAATTATATTAATTTAATACTAGTAGCGCCATCTATGTGTCAGCCTAGGAACTTCTTCTGAGCACCTAATATATTTTAAAATTATTAAGATCAATAAAGAAGAACATTTACTGGTAAATGTTTTTCTTTTCGCGTAATGTATCGAAATTAAATGTATTTCTTTATTTTTCGACATGAAAAAGTTAAAAAAAAACTCCGTGGGTATAACAAAATAGAATAATATAATTTTTGCGACCTGAAAATACACAATACAATTTCGTTACTTATTTTTGTAATAAATACAAATATAAACATACTTTCTCTCTGTGACGTAAAAGGGAAGCCATAAAGGGCTTCGCTTTGTCGCCGAAACTGGAAATAACCCTTCACAGCTTTCACCTACAAAATGTTCTTTCCATGGTTACAAACTTTTTGAAGTCCGTGCACACATTCAGTATCTTTTTATATTTAAGCCTAAAATAACTATTTTGTGTGTAATTGGGAATTAATCAACATTTCTCCAAATCTGGTACATTTTCTGGTGAAATAGTTGGACAGTATGCTCGCACTCACACCTTTCTTAATGGCTGATTTCAATATCCAATTTTTAAACAAACAAAAGTTCCTTCACTCAAAATACTATATCTCACAAACTAATAGCACGACAGGTGTCAAATTTTCTTTTGAAGGTTAGGGCTAACTAAAAATTATATTAATTTAATACTAGTAGCGCCATCTATGTGTCAGCCAAGGAACTTTTCAGAGCACCTAATATATTTTAAAATTATTAAGATCAATAAAGAAGAACATTTACTGGTAAATGTTTTTCTTTTCGCGTAATGTATCGAAATTAAATGTATTTCTTTATTTTTCGACATGAAAAAGTTAAAAAAAAACTCCGTGGGTATCCTCTCCGTAGATAACAAAATAGAATAATATAATTTTTGCGACCTGAAAATACACAATACAATTTCGTTACTTATTTTTGTAATAAATACAAATATAAACATACTTTCTCTCTGTGACGTAAAAGGGAAGCCATAAAGGGCTTCGCTTTGTCGCCGAAACTGGAAATAACCCTTCACAGCTTTCACCTACAAAATAAACGTTCTTTCCATGGTTACAAACTTTTTGAAGTCCGTGCACACATTCAGTATCTTTTTATATTTAAGCCTAAAATAACTATTTTGTGTGTAATTGGGAATTAATCAACATTTCTCCAAATCTGGTACATTTTCTGGTGAAATAGTTGGACAGTATGCTCGCACTCACACCTTTCTTAATGGCTGATTTCAATATCCAATTTTTGCCATACAAATTTGTCAAATTCTATCTGCGATCATGAATTGAATCCGCTATGACAGACTTACAGACTTACTCATTCGTATACGCCGAACTTAAATTCCTCAGACTGATTGGGAGGAGCAAGTGATTCGATTTTAATTTTATACTGTTTTTGTAATTTTTTTTTGTTATTTTATACAATTTTTATTTTGTATAATATTTGCCTATCTAAAAGTGAGCAAGTAATTTGGTTTGTGTGTTGGTGGCACATAACTGTTAGTGTTGTTTTATTGTTAAGCCTCCTGTTAATTTAGCCTAATTTTATATATTTTTTTAAATTAATACATAATCGTTCCAAAATCGATTTTAGTGCCTTGATAAAGCTTTCATGAAGCTTTTCAACTCCCATTTCACTTTTTTTAAGAATGGATTTTCAAATAATCCTTTCGTAGCGGATGTCTGATGACATATACGGAACCTACCTGCCAAAAACCAAGTTTGTAAGTGCCTAAAATTTCGTGATAAAAGAAGCTTGTTGTCCAGAATTTGAATTTAAGCCCTAAAGAAAAAAATCTGTTTAGCACTTAAATTACGCGTGTGGTAACGTTGCCTCGGATGGCGATCGAGTACGTTTTCTCGTACTCGGCTTGAAAATATCACGGAAATATCCGGGAAGAAAACCGGGGACGGTAGCCTTTCCGCCATTTTCTCCCGAAATGCCGAAAAGTGGGTTGCGGAAGCCAGATTTACTCCGCTGTACCGAGCCAAATGGAAATCCGCAATCTCTGCGTTTCTCTACATGGTGCCAGATGTGAGAGGTCTATGTCTATATACCTATAAATTACTCATATAAAACTTCCCAAACTCTTCCCGTGGAATTACAATTGTTTTAACACATTAAGACTTAAAATTAATATTTTCGGTGCAGATTAGACACAACACAGCGACTCGCCGTAGCTGACAATGAGTTTTAACATTTTACTATACATAATTATTTTGTGGCTGTAATTTAGTGTCATTCAAAAATTAAGTGAAAGGCAATACTATTCTTGATAACTTATGTACAAATTGTGACATTGGTGCAAAGATTAAACCAATGTATATAAGGAGATTAGTAGCAATCAGACTCGCGAAAGAGGGAATATAACTTTTTCTCCACATGTCAGCGTCAGCCTGCATCCTGATGACTAACGGACGAGGCATTGGCGACAGATTGATGACGGAAATTCCATCAGACTATGCTGACGAACTTAAATCCAACCAACTAGTGATGATGGGGAGCAGTATATCGAGATTTATAATTTTTTTAGTATTAACTTAATGAACAATATACCTTCGCTAATTCATAGAGTAATAAATATATGAGTTTCAAAATATGTTTTATATTTTACAACAGTAATTAAAAGTAAAGTAGCAGCCTGTAAATGCTTCAAGGCAAAGCCCTCATATTTGAGAGTTTTGGACGCGGAAAGGGTCACACTGCTCCAGTGCAAATTCGAAATCGATTTTTTTTTATTATTATTTCCTGACGATGTTTTCCTTCACCGTCACTATTGATAATTTCAGTGGTGCCGGCAACGGGGATCAAACCCAGGTCACTCGCTTACTGCTAGATTAAAACGAACCTTAAAAGCACTAGGCTATCATGGCTAGGCAACAGGAATTTTATTATTTCAATTATTTTCATTAGCCAAGCGGTTAACGAATATTAAAATAATTTGAAGTAGTAGTACAAATACAATCATTCTTCCACAACAATATCATTAAACGAAAATGTAATTGGTTGCGTCGTAGTAATAAAGGAAGCGTAAAATATATAATAGTCATCTTAGGCTAGTACTAGAAAATAACTTTGTTTAAAGCTTATCGTGAAATAAACACACGCTAAAGCCTAAAAACTCTAATGCTAACTGGGGAATGAGGCAGGTGAAAGAGGTCAGTGGCTCCCACAGGTGCACGCCCATCCGTGTCGCGGTATCGCAGGAATGCTCCCGCCACACAAAGGCAGCACCTCACATCGCCCTCATTGCCCAAACTGCCTTCGATTCGATGCAGGCACGCACACATCACGACATTGCTCTATTTAAATTGCGAGTCACGTCAACTAATTATAATAATGGCTAACATAGGAGGCCTTTAGTCTCAATCTAATACATTCCTAAATATTTGAAACTCGACTTTCAACGATTTCGCGTATTTGTATAGGTAATAGACATTTATGAAGCTAGTAAATTAAATATATGAGGAGCAAAAGAACGGGATTGAAGTCGACCCGGCAGGTGTTCGCTCCACAAAGGCGTTCCTCGGGACTTACTGTCGCAAAAAAGAACTAAAGAAAAAAAAACAAGCACATTGATACACCAAATGTCATTACCATCTGTCTTACCTGTAACGGATTCTTACATGCGATGGTTGCACCAAAATAATTTTCAACAAAGAAGCTCTAAAATAGAATTTTTGTACCAAAAACTATGTAAGTTAAAAATGTATTCCAATCAGAAAAAAGTAACTTTATGGTTTTATGTTGGAATAGTTAAAAATTATGTTTCGGCACTGAAATCCACAAAACATATTGAAACATTTAAAAAGTGCGGGCAAAATAGGTACTCACCTATTATTCAACTCTGCTGTTTATCAGAGGGCGGTTTGGACCTAAAACAAGACAGATACCAATTAGAAGATCGCGAATTTAGTTACAAAATTCTAGTGTCACTGTTAACGTACATAGTAATGAGAGTGCTTTGAAAGCGCGTGAAGCATCATAGTGATATATTGATTGTTCAAAAGTTGGCGACCGCCTTCTAAGGCGTGCGCGCGTTGACTGGCATCGGTCGGGCTCCGCACGGGCGTTAGTACAGCCCAACGAGACTCCGGGGCGCCGGTGGTGCACATGCGCACCACTCGCCGCCCCGTCGATAACACCCCTGCCTCTCATTGTGCCCCGGAAACGACGACTTAACGAGTCACACCGCAAGACGACACCCTGTTCATGTCTCGAGACCTACATACCTCTAGACGGCCCTGCTGTCCTTATACAGCAACGAGAGGGGCAAACTTTGTTGCTTTCGATTTCAAAGGAGCGAGCGCTAACAGTACCTGCTCTATCGTTTCGATAAAATGCCGACGAAAATTAACCTTGAACCGTTAACATTAGCGCCTAAAGTAAATACAAAGCGATCAAAGCACTAATAAAAGAAAACTGTGTTTGTTTTCTTCTACCTTCAGATGTCGTGTAACAAATGATAATATAAATGTTATACCATTTTAATATTCAATTCTTATTAAGTTCCGGACCTCTATCAAAAAATGTTTTATTACTATCGATTTTATGCGACCGACGAAACAACTTGATCTCGTATATCTTAGTATTCAACTTCATCTCCAAATAGTATTTCCATAGAAAATCATTACGTTTTGTATACTCTAATATCCATAATTCAGTTTTTATACATCCTTATTATCTTTATCTAGGACCGAAAAAAAATTTTTTGCTGACCTAACCTAACCTCCGAAGTTTGCAACTCAAAAAAAAATCCAATCAATTAGTAATAATAGAAGGTGTTCATACAATATTACAAGTCTCGACAGGGGAGGAGTTAGGGTACATAGCTGACAGAATATAAGTAGGTTGGAAATAATGGTCTACCAAAGTCAACCCAAATTACCTCCACAACGATTGTAAGATCAATCAGTAGGCCATCCAAATATCGTAATGGTCAAACATAAACCATGCACGCTATGGCTGTATAGAATATATATATATTTTATATGCGCATTGATCAATGAATTCTTGGTAGCCAGGCATATATTTGTCAATAGCTAATAGTCCACCGATGAGTCGATGTCAAAGACAATCGTCACCCGGGCAACAGACCACCAACAAATACATGAAAGGAAACATTAAGATACAATTTAATACTACTGTAATTACGTCGTATTCCTTTCGTGAATTATTAAAAATTAATGCATTTTAATAGATAACACTAAAGAAATTGAAAAATAGGAAAATTTCGTTTGTGTTCATCTGTCAGTGCCTGGCTGCTAAGTCGGGGTTGTAGGGTTCGAGTCCCAGCGTAACTGTTCCGATCTTGTGCATCGTACTGTTCTTAAGATCGTATCGCTTAGGGAAACACAAACGAGTACCCTTTCATTTGTTCTAATAATTACGGCACAATTATATTTTGATTATATTTTGCACGAATTCTTGTTGTGAACGGGAAGATGTCATACGGTATTAAATCGTGTATGACACCAAACAGGTTAGATATTTCTTAATTACAATTCACCCCTATTCATTTTCAACTTTAAAAGATTATTTTAATGAATCATATTTGCTGTTCCAAGGTGTTTTTTTTTGGAAAATAAACGATAAAGGACAAAAATAATTTCAACGAAGAATAAGTATTGTATATACACAAAAAATTGTAGTGACTGACAAAAAACACGATAGACTAAACGAAAACAATTGTAATACAAATCTTAAGCGATGCTGAAAACAAGAGCCGAGTGGCAACGCAGAATGTATTCGAAAGTAGGTCGCCTGAAACGACAGAAAATAGTGTGCCCATGTTATATGTGAACGTTCAGGTGACGAACAAGTGGTGCATTACTTTAATCCGTGGGAACAGCGCGGACTGTCATGGGGCAATCATGCAGGGTGAGGTGACCTAATAGACGATGTTGACTTTTCCTTCCACAGAATATTAAAAATGTAATTGCACAAGCCACGAGGGCTGAAAACTTAGTCTGTAATTTGCTCCTAGCGAACTAATGTAATATTCAGCGACCGGTGAGAACGAATCGGCTCGCGCCATCCCTCCAAGATTAACATTACCAAGCTAACTTGAGAAATCATGGGACAAAAATTAAGTCTTGTTGACGCTGATTAGTGCGAGACAACTATTCCAAAATAGTATTCAAAAGCATTCGAACATTTTTAAAACTTGAATTTAAATTTTCCTACATATCAGATATTGCTTACTTTCAGGACTTCATCTGAGATAATATAATATATTATAAGCGAAAGTAGACAGCATCCCTAATTAATCCGATCAATTTTATTTTCTCAACAAATAATTACATAGGAGAATGGTAGCGTCAGGGCAGGCTTTAACTCTTCTAATGTCCCTAACGCATAATGATTTTAAATGTACCACACTTGAAGGCATTATTTCAACGTACTCGATTGTCCTGGGTTCGATTCCCGGTGTCGCCACTCCAAAAATTGTGAAAGGTATTTGAAGTGGTGAAAAATATTTCAAGGACACGAGTAGTTCGCTAAGCCGCACTGCAGGAGCATGGCTCTCAAATATTGCGAGTAGGCTTTTGCCCAGCAGCGGCACATTTATAGGCTGCTGCTTTGCGTTATAAATAGCCCGGACAACCTTGGTGGAAATATTAAAGGTGGAATATCTAAAAGAATTTTTAACAAATGCTTAAGTTAATAGGTTTGGTTTGGTGAAAGATCTTTTCGTAATATAAGATTAGATTAAAATAAGAAAATAATCCTCTTTATTTATATAAAATACATGAAGATTTTTTTAATGGTATTTGAAATAACCTATTTAATTATTATCTATGAATATAGATAAGAGCCTTAGTAGCCTAGGGGTCAGAGCGCTCGCTTTAGTTTCATAAAGCGCGAGTGACTTGGGTTCGATCTCATGTGCTGTATTTACCACGTGCTCGGTGGTGAAGAAAAACATCGTGAATAAACCTGCAATTTGAGAAATAATAAAAATATTATTTCGAGATTACAGGCTATTTTACTTAACTATGAAAAAATGTAACATACCTAGCAATCATGGTGGATTACTATTTTCATACGATTCAAGCGTACCAACTATGAAGAAGATAAGACGAAAAGGTTGCCACGCTCTCGATTAATTATTGAAGAGGAAATAGAATAAATTTGCCAAACATGGCCGGTAACCGCGTACGCTCACACTATCTAAGAATTCGTGTCATTATAATGTTTAACCACTGATCTAATTAATATTTTTTACAATTACTTATTGTAAAAATATTGTGAATTGGCGTTTGGTATCGGTGTAAGAATCTGCCACCCCCTTTCTTGCCGTGGGTGTCCTAAGACGCGACTAAGTCAAAAGCATTGAAAATCGCAATGGCTACCGACAGATGATGGGGACGACCAATCTCGAAGAATACCAGGCAAAAATTAAGCAGACCTATGACGGGCAGCGGCGTCTAAGCTGCTAGTTGTCCGTTCGTCAATCCACTTGCCGAGCGTGCCGATGGGAAAAACCTCCTTATGGGATACGCCTATGTCCTGCAGTATACTATTATATTAACAAGCTGAGAAGAACTGTAACCAAATACTTAGGTGCCAATATAAAAAGAAAACAGTTATTAAATTTGGACACGCTTTGAAGACGCGATTATGCCAAATCCTTCTCTTCTTATGGTAGAGGTCTGCAGTTACCTATCTAATCTGTTAAGGTAAGGTGAATTAAACGATTTTAATCTCAACCAAATAACATACATACCTACAATTTCCACTAATAGTTGCGGCGTCTTAAGCATGTTAAAAGAGAACTTGCAAATTCACACCGCGCCCAGTGCTCAAACTTTTAAGTTTAAAAGCACTTAAAGTCGGGTAGACTTTTTTATTATGTTAAGCTGTGGTAGCCTAGTGATCAGGGCTCAATGCTTATATTTCATAGTACGCGAGTGACCTGCATTCGAATCCGATACCACTAAAATTGTTAAGAGGAATTTTAAATACTAAATTTAACTCGTACTCGGCGGTGAAGGAAAACACTGTGAGAGAAAAACTTGCTTGTCTGAGGGAAAAACAAAAAAACATAATTTCTATGACGTCTAGAGTCCGTCAATTCGCACTGGAGCAGCGTGGCGGACCCTTTCCGACTCCAATCTTTCTCATAAATTAATTATCTGAGAGGAGGCCTATCAGTCGACATTCAGAGGCTTTTTTCTTACTTTAATGTGATTCGTATAATTATTATTTTATGCGCTTAATAATAATATAGGACGCAAACGATTGACTGTAGGTTGGGCACACTGGTGTATGTGTATCGTAGGTACATACTATTTTCTTTTTCTAGTGAACTTGTAATACATCTAGATTTTTCGTAAATGGGGAAAACTGTCCGGAGACATAGTCCACAACTAAGCTGATGTGATAAAATTAGAGCCCAGATTACGTTTCGCCCACATCTTACAGACTTAAACGTATTTGCTGAGATAGTTCTCTGCGTATTGTTCGGCCAAAACATCGAAAAACAACCGGGCGTTGCTTTCTCTTTTATTGTACAGTCACGAAGAAGTAATTATAAGGATAATAGGAATGAAAAGTTGAAAATATCAAATTCCTTAGCTATTCATGAAATATTATTACTATACGAGGCTTAAAAACGTGGGCTGAAAAAATATAATGACAATCACAAATCCAGAAATATACTTCATAATTTATTCTTTCTAAATTTATCAGAAGAACTGAACTGAAATATTGATTAAAAAATATAATCATTATTTCTTTATATTATATAATCCCGTAATATTTGTTATTGCAATATTTGTTATTGCTATATTTATTATAACATGTAAATAAATAATAATAAAAATTATAAAATAAGGATAATTAACATAAACATGCACAGGACTAAGCGTGGTGGGTGACAGTCGAACCCAAACTTTAGAATATATTTAGATATACGGAAAGAGTTGTTGAGACGTGGGGCATTCCCACAGCTGGGAAAAGGTCTTAACAAATTAAATTAAAATAAACTTTAAGGTGCCTTTTTCGTTTCTTTCGTCAGTTAATCCAATTTCTTCATTATTTCATGTCTAATAAGATTATAAGCAGAGAGCATGCGTTTATGTGTGGATAATCTCTAAAAGTATTGAATTGGTTTAAAATAAAAGTTCACAGTTACATAAAACTACACTATGGACTCGGCCCATGATTGATTCTAAAAAGTTGAAACAACTTTTTGCCAGTGACAAAGTTTGTTCAGATTTCCGTTGGAGTTACTGTGGTTTCTCGAAAGCTTGCTGTAACATCGACAGAAAATGACAGTTAACTTTTACCGACGATTTGCTGGACTGCTGGAATAAAAACGAAAATTGGTAGTCTCCTGTCGAATCTGCTACAATGAGCCAATAAATAACCAACCAATGAAATACAAAAAAATTTGGGTCACCCAGCATACAACTATGTACTGGAAGATGAACAGTTTTACATAAATTATAAATAATCGCCTTTTACAAGCATTAATGTTCATTTTCATTTATTTGAATGTGTCTTTACGCGGCCTGCGTTCTGTCTCTATCACGAAAGGTAAACAGTTGCTTATTTAAAACGTCACAACTGTTTAGGCATACGAAGCATGGTAAACATGCACTCAACTGAATTGGTATTCAACGTTAGTTTTCGTAAAAAAACGAAAAGCTGCCCATAACGTGTACAAAATTCCTATCAGTGTATCACCATAAAGTAAAACTTCCGAATTCGCTGTATTTTAATAACTGTAACATAAGTATGTGCTACGGATACTACGCACTAGGACACAGAACTAGGATAACTGACATAGCCAAGAATGAGAAAGCTGAGTGGCAAAGGGATGGCCATGTAGTCGCAGAACTGACAACCGTTGGTGAAGAAAGGTTCTCAATGGTAAGTTCCGAGAAATTGAGAGAAGCGGATGGCTTGTGGCAAAGCCCAGTGTTGGCTTTTTGGGGAAGCCCAGTGTTGAGCACGGGACTTAGAACAGGCTGAATTAATGAAAAATTACAACATAGATCAACAATCGACAGAGGATTTGATTCACTCATTTAGTTGTATTGCTTTTTAAATAGATAATTCTAGGCCGGAACCACAGGGAAATCGAGAATCATGCAGTTGGCAAATTCCTCAGTAACCAAACACCTCATCAAACTAAAAGAAAAGTCCTTGGATTTGCACTCTATTTAGTAGTTAAACAGCTGTAAAATACGGCGTAATAATCTGCGATCTCATTTCTTCACATAGATATTGTAAGGGGCGATAGGAAAACCTTCAGAATCTCATGGCAATTTCTAGGAGCAAATTCAGCGATTGCCTGATTCCCAAAGAGTTATTGAAACCAGTACGAAACCCTCGACGCGTGATGGCGCTTAAAATGATAATTAACATTTTCAGTGGTGCCGGCGCAGGGAATCGAACTCTGGTACTGCCGCCATAAGCAAAAGAAGCGCATCGGACAAAATGTCAAAAAAAAATAATAAGTATTGTAAAGTATTTTTGAGGGATAATGCTGTTCGCGTCCGTGGGCTATAGCTCTAGATACCCACACGTGTCCCTTGGGTAGCGCCAAATGAACGGCACCGTCTAGTGGTAGGTTTCGGCCGCGGCTTGTTACCACCCTCTTGGCAAAGCCTTGCCGCCAAGTGATTTTTATCGCGTTTCGGCATGATGCCATGAGTAGCCATCTTGGAAGGGGAGTCTAGGCAGTTGCTTGGTGGAGCGAACCGGTTCCGGTACTGCGTGGTGTCTGTACTGGGTGACTGTTCGAGGAGGGTAGCGGGATCCTAAGCACGGTCTTCCGCTGGCCGACCGCAGGTAGTAGGGGGCCCAACTAGTAGGTTAGCCACCTATGAAAGGCTGCCCCGCCAACTCGCGAAAAATCCCAGGATGCGTCATCGTGCTGGTTGGCGACCAGATGCGAGGGCCCGGTGAAGATCTTTGGGGGGGTTAGGGCGTCCCCGCGCGCTCCAAACCAGTCTCCCATCAGTGCAGCACTATGATTGTACCGCTTGGTATTCGTTTTAGCTATGCCTCGCCTAACTGTCCCCTTTCTGTCTGTCTGTTCACCAAAAATAATAATGAAAAAAGTTAAAAATAAGAAACTGGTTAACCAGCGGTTGCACTCCCTTGCACTAAAAGTGCACCTCTCTAACATCCGAGGTCTGCACTCCAATCTCGTTCCAGTCCATCACCACCTTGAGACTGAAAAACCACATCTGCTGTTCCTCACGGAGACGCAAATCAGATGTCCAGCTGATGCAGCATACTTGCACTTCCCAGGTTACACCCTGGAACACAACTTCAAATCTCGCGCTGGCACCTGCGTGTATGCTCGCGATGACATCTGCTGTCGACGTCTCCGTAACCTAGAGGATTCCAGTTTTTCCGTATTGTGGGTTCTGGTAAACACTGGCTTGGAGCAGATACTCTATGCCAGTGTTTATCGGTCGCATACCGACAACATGGAGACGACCAGGCTCTTTCAGTATCTAACTGACTCTGCGGAAAAAGCTCAGCTCAGGTACCCGTCAGCGCAGCTAGTTGTTCTGGGGGACTTCAACGCCCACCACCAGGAGTGGCTGTACCTAAACACTGACCATGCCGGGAGATTAGCATACGCATTTGCTCTACCGCTAGGTCTCTCCCAAGTGGTAGCTGGCGCTACTCGGATACCTGATATTGATGGCCACACGGCCAATTGCTTGGACCTTCTGATGACAACTGATCCAGACCGATATCAAGTTGCAGTCTCCTCCCCGTTAGGTAGCTCCGACCACTGTCTGGTGAAATCTGTGTCTGTCTACTCGCCACCTGAACCCGAACACATGGGGACTAGGCGTGTATGGCGATACAAGTTAGCTGATTGGGATGAGATGCGGCATTTCTTTGCATCCTACCCATGGCAGCACTTATGCTTCTCTTCAGACGACCCGGCGTGCTGCGCGGATGCTGTTTCTGGAGTGATATATCAGGCTATGGAATATTTTGTTCCATATTCTGATATCTCACTCCATGTGAGAGCCCGCCCTTGGTTCAAATCTGAGTGTGATAGTGCCGAAGCACTTAAGCACTTAGCTTACCAAGAGTGGGCGGATGCTCGAGCCCGCAAAGCGCCGAATGTCCCGAAACTGAAAAGAGCCTTCAATAGTGCTGCCAAGTCCTGCAAATGTGCCCTCCGCAAGGTCCGCTTCGACCATATTGGCCGTATTGGAGCCAAACTAGCGTCTTACCCATCCGGGAGTAAACCTTTCTGGTCTCTTGCCAAATCGGTCTAAGCCAATTTCTGCCGGTCTTCTTTCCCGCCATTGCAGAAGTCTGATGGCTCATTAGCTCACACCGCCAAAGAGAAAGCAGACATGTTTGCCTCTCTATTTGCGAAGAATTCACAACTAGATGCAGCTGATAACTGCCCACCTTTGCTACCTCGTTGTGACTCTGCAATGCCTGAGGTAAACATTCGGCAAAAAGAGGTACTTAAAATACTCAGATGTGAATAAAGCTAGTGGGCCTGACGGCATTCCTGCCATTGTCTTGCGGTCATGTGCGCCTGAGTTGTCTCCTGTTCTGACTCGCCTCTATCGCTTGTCCCTGAGGACTGGTCAAGTTCCGAAGTCCTGGAAGATTGCCAATGTCCAACCTGTACCTAAGAAAGGAAGTCGTGCCGACCCTGCCAACTACCGACCTATCGCAATCACCTCCATACTCTGTAAGGTTATGGAGCGCGTTTTAAACAACCGCCTCCTTACATACCTGGAGGACAACGACCTCCTCAGTGACCGTCAATTCGGGTTTCGTCGAGGCCGATCTACTGGGGATCTTCTTGTGTATGCTATTCACCACTGGAGCGAAGCCATTGAGAGACACGGTGAAGCTCTTGCAGTGTCTCTTGATATCTCTAAGGCTTTCGAGAGGGTCTGGCACGCAAGTCTCATTGGCAAGCTTCCGGCATATGGTATTGCTCCCGAGCTTTGCATCAGGATCGAGGATTTCCTGAGGAACAGATCGATTCGGGTTGTCGTTAATGGCGCCTCGTCCGATCTCCATGATATTAATGCCGGTGTGCCTCAGGGGTCTGTGCTCTCCGCGACTCTTTTTTTGCTGCACATCAACGACCTGCTGGTAACACCCGATATCTTTGGGTATGCAGATGACAGCACAGTCTCGGGGAGATACGTGTCCGATGCGAAGTCTGGGGCAAAAGTCCAGTCTTTCAGAGAATCGATGATTGAGGGGGTGAACTCGACTTTGGAGGCTGTTTCCCAATGGGGTGATGCCAATTTTGTCGAGTTTAACCCCACAAAAACACAGGCTTGTCTTTTTTCGGCGAAACGGAGTCCATTCCAACTGACTCCGAATTTCCGGAATGTCCCCGTTCCGGTAAATGACCGTCTTGAGCTCTAAGGTCTAGATCTCTCTTCTAACCTAAATTTCGGTCGTTACATCCGAGTCCATAGCAAACACTGCTGCCAAAAAACTTTGTATCCTCTCGGAGGTGAGACGGTACTTCACATCGGAGCAGCTCTTAAATCTATACAAAGCTCAAGTCCGCTCTTGCATAGAATACTGTTCCCACCTCTGGGATGGTTCGGCTAAACATCAGCTTGATGCTTTGGACTCGTTGGAGCGCCGAGCGAAGAGGATCATAGGCAGTGACTCACTAGTAGAGGCAAAACTTCAAAGCCTCGAACACCGTAGACGAGTGGCCTGCCTCTCGGTTTTTTATCGAATTCATTTCGGAGAGTGTGCGGAGGTTTTGCATAACCTAATACCCTCCTTATGTTGTAGACATTCCTCCATTACGCACGAGGCGGTTTGCCTTTTCTTTCTTTGTGCGGACGGCTAAGGAGTGGAACTCTCTGCCGAGGTCGGTTTTTCCGGAGGCCTATAACCTGGATATCTTCAAGGCCAAAGTGAACAGACATCTAGGCAAGCGTGTACCATCCTAGGCCTCATCTTCGCTTTCCATCGGGCAAGATTGAGGTCAAACGCAGGCCTACTTTTTCATAAAAAAAATTCAACAAGTTTCCTTTTTTCAAAAACGATATTTGACACCAGGTTTGAAAGACGCACCAGGCCGTCATAAGACCTAGTAATAATATTCATCTTCAGTAATACTGTTACTTCTTGAAATTAGCATTATTTAATGTCTTTTGAAAGTTGCATTTGAAATATGTCTTTAAATGTAAATCGGAAAGATGCAATTGCATACTACAAGGACGTTTTTTCTTTTTCTGGCAGAGACAAAAAAAAATTGCGTCGTATAATTTTAAAAACCATTTCTGCCATTCGCTTATTCTGAATAGTAAGGTAAAAAGTCATCACTTCGCAATGAGTCAAACATATAGATAAGCCTTTTTAATTATTTAAAAAAAAAGTTAGTCTCGTAAGGTTAAACGCACCATCACACCATGATGACACATATGACCATATACAACAGTAGGTTTTTTTATATAGTAGAAATGACGTTCATGTCTATTTTTTATTGTTCTTGCTGTGTGTGACCTTCTTTAGCAATGCTTCAAAAAATAAAAAATAGTAGTAGACGCTCCTTTTTTAGCTGATTAATGAAATTTTGATACGGTCCTCTTGCTTATACTTATGATGGGTGAGTATTATGCAATTTATGGTAAGCGCGCTAACAATCTTCGTCAGTCTTGTTTTCAAAGAACATACCATTCCAAAAAAAATTTGTGCAAAAGTTATTCAATGAATGTCTTTTTGTTATGCTATATAATAGTAAAGTATAATATAATATATAGTGAATAAACATTATTATATGCTATGTAATGTTATAATCATTATTCATTTATTTACGTTTTAAGGTCCTATTAAAAAAGCTATTGATATTTTTCTTGTAAATGGAAGCCAATAATGGAAATTACTGAAAAACAAACCGAAGTAAAACTTATTAAAAATCATTTAGTAACAAATCTTAATAAAACATTAATTTACTGTAATTTCGGTTCACATCGCTTCAATATCGACAATTTCCAGATAAGTTTATTATTTGATGAGGCAGTTATGTAATTAGGATAACTGGGGGCCACATTGCCCCTTGTGGCCTTTCAGACAACAGTTATCCATTCCGTTTCCTAGCTAGCCGCTGCCACGTGAATATTTGATGCCTTTATCGATCATAATTTCTTCGAGGCGCCACATCGAGTGCAGGATAAATGAAGTTTGTACATCGTATTAAGCGACTAACTTGATTTTCAACATATTTGTAGCTAATTATATTCTAGCCATTTTATAGTAATTAAAGTAAGAGGTCCATTTTTGATTTTTAGATTTTCCAACCCTGGAGATGGAACCTTTGTAGCGAGAGCGTTGACTGTCATACATTTATATCAGCAACTATAAAATTTTGGGCAGTTCTTATCAAGTCATTAACGGTTATCTAATTCCTGTAGAAAAAATTAAGAAACAATTGTACCGTTTGGCGTACAACGTGAAAGAGAAGTACAAAACATACATAATTACGAAATTAAAAAACGCTTCAGCGCTCGACACCGACTCGCACTTGGCAGATTACGTTCTTTGTAATAACCACGATATTACCTATTGAATTATTAAATACAAAGAAAATACTCATTTCCTTAAAATATCTGTATGATATTAAGATCGATTTCGAAGATTTATTTTAAGCCAAACCACTAGCCATAAAATAACAACAAACTAGATAACGCTCGTATTCCACGATTTAAATTACGTGCAAGGGCATTGTGCGTTTGATATTTAAGTTCAATCAAACGTACAGTTCTTGATCTGGAAATAATATTTACATTGATTTGCAAATTTGGATTTCACTACAGAAATCACCATGTGTGGTAACAACTAACTGTACCTATCTAACAACCACATGTCTAAGTTTTGCGTGACAAGCAAGAAATCAAAGGGAATTTACAATGATGCACAACCACGGAACGGGGTCGTCTTCATGACTTATTAACGCTACTTAGGAAGGCTGGACGGTAAAAATAGTGGCGAGTAGCGAGAAAGGCATCGGACGTTTCTTTCGTGTTGTGAGTGTAATTGAAGAGGTAGGGCGTGCCGCACGCTAGGCGCACTCGGGGAGACATCTTGAATGTTATGTATTCGCTTCTGGTAATTTCACCGTCCTTGTATATTTAAGCGTCGACGTCGGCGTCGCCGGTACTTCTCTCATGCATATGTCATGAGTAGTTGCCTCGCGACGGTTTGTTGTCGGTCGGAGCGCGGGAACGACGACCATCGCCCACCCCACAGTCCCACCACCTATAATTACTATGTTCTACTTTCGATTCCGGTGAGCTATTGGTACCTCCCACCCGCCCACTACCGCGGAAAGGGATGAGGCGACAATTAGAATCCACTTTTTCTCCAATAGCTCGCATGTAATGGCCATGTGGTGTGTATTGCATGTACGCTTAAATTAAATGGCGGACACCGTAAAAGCAGTCATAAGTCCAATGCACGCACGCAAAGCAATAAATAACGCGACGCTATTATGGTCCCCACAGACAACGTTTGCTGATGGCTTATTGAATAAAATCGTTGAAACGTATACCCTCTTTCGGGTGACATTATTTCGATTAGAATTAAATATCACAACTCGTCTCAGTTTGATAAGAAGAGTATTAAATATGCTATGGTAAAACCTGTAGGTACATAACACTGCCTGCCACATGGCAGTGTTATGTGGCGCAAGACACAAGGAAAACCTCAGCAAAATCTAATTGTCTGTATTAAATTGGGTGTACATTATAAATTAACCCAACTACCGAAACGTGACCATATCTCTCCCGGACTTTTCTGCGATATCTTAAAGACAGTTACAGGACTAAAAAGGATGATAATTAACATATGTACTACTTGCGAAGTTTTTTTTAAAGATGGTAGGTATAAGACGGTAATCATAGCACAATTCCATGTAAATAAAAACATATATTGTATGTGGTGCGAAAACGAGAGCGTACAGCTTCTAAAACACAATGCACCTTCACAAACCATGAGTTGGTGGAATAGTAGTAGGCATTTCCATTTGGCACGATCCTATTCAGCGTTGGGTAGCTAAACAGGATTTCGCAGCCCGCTTTTCGTCTCTCCGATGGCAAGTGGCAAGCATTGTTACCGGGTTGCTCCCAGATATTGCCATGAGATATTAAACGCTTTTTCCTTAGTCGCTTCTTACGAACAGGTTCGGGAACAAAGTGTGTTGCATATTCTTATACCGCTGTCATATGGTTATTAACATCTAATGTAAAGCGTAATGCGTCATGAAATTAGTATGTAATGTATTAACATTATATACGTATATTATTAATTAAATACATATATAATAGCATCTCTGAAATATTTATCACAGCTTTAGCTCAATAGTGTCGTTCAACACGTAAATCATAAAATAAAGATGTCCAAACATCTATTGGTAACATACAGGAGCTCAATCCTTATGCTTATACTTGTGGCTACCGTCGGCTTATGTGTATTGAGTTCGAATCCCATCAGAAGCAAATATTTTTGTGCAACTCACAATAATATCTCTGAGCATAAGCAATAAAATAATCACATACGCGCTACGTCGGATACGGGAAGGTAGAGACGATTGACTCCCACTATGTTTGTATGTACACTTGCGCCACTATAGTGTCTCCTTCGCCGTTGACAACTGCCAATAGTATTCGGAAGTTGTCACCGGATTCAAAATTGGTCAGGATGAAATCATACTTATATCATTTCTTCCTAACTATGAAGTGAATTATATTATATTAGATTTTTTTTTCTTTTATGGATTTCTAAGTACTTTGTTGCGCCTACAATAAAGTATTACCACACCATAAGTTGACTGGTAGAGAATGCCTAAAGGCAGTAAGTCCACCTTTTGTGTCCTTCTATATAAAGGATAGCAATAAAGATTAAATAAATAAATAATATCAAGTTTTATCACCTTCTTTCTTTAATTTACTGTTTTATAACAGGCTCTTAAATAATCCCCATTTGAGATTTGCTTTTCATTCACATCAATTGAAACCATCCTAGTCATTGCGGTAATCTACATTTTCTTCATAACAGCAATGAAATAAAGATTAGAGACAAATGGTTTATTAAGAAAAAAATATTTATTTAAATCAAACAATCAACAAAATAAATTATATCTGATCCTCCCCACAAAAACAAGAAATATTTCATTTACTGAATTCTGACAGTATCATCCCAAACATGGTAGTGACTACTAGTGAAATTTTAATACTTCAATTTTGGATGAATCTTGAGAAATTTGATTATAAAATAACATATATCAAGTAACAGATATAAGTTAGTAATAATATGTTATTAAAAAGTATTGATATTGTGTAGAAAGAATCTAGATTCATATTTATTTAGGAATACAATAGATCAATACATAGCAACTATTTTCCACTATGTGGCATAATCATAGGCATCACTTAAATTGCACAAATGTTGCTAAATCTATTTTATGGGTTAGTTACCATTAAGTATTATAGAAACTATGTGCCAACCAAAGCAAACCCACACAAGGGTTTTATCTAGTGGGTCAAAATCAACATAAGACATGGGTAGATTCATTTTCCATCAGGCAAGGGTAGTAAAATTTACAACTAGATATATCTAGTTGGTCATGCATACAGGATGGATAGGATGGATAGACAAACAGACAACAAATGTATTCCCCATATAAATATAATAAGTGAGAATATCTCTGTTTTACATTTAAGAATGAAACTATTACTAATCTTTAATTATCAGTTTGTATAATTCTTGACATGTTGAAACAATAGAAATTCAATTGTTATGAAGCATGAAAGGATATGTACTCGGCCAGACATAGGCTGTTCCATGAATGCACCAGCACAAAGCTGTCATGGCATGAACAGAAAATTTGCCCATACTCACCGTGCAGGGCAGGCAATTGGTGAGAGCAGTCCCTGTACCCACACATGAGATGCTGCTTCCCATCACTGATCTGTAGGATATGGATTTGGCACAATGAGGTGGATTTTCCAACATCAGTCTCATCATTGATCACCAGTGCCTCATTTGCTAGTCAGCCTAGAGTTCCTACATCTTATTCCCAACAAAGCAAAAGTACAATACTTATGGAACTGGTACAGCCTATGAATCAAATAAATGTACTTGCTAAATTACTAAATATAACCTGATAAATATACACTTCAGTTTTTTTTATGTGTCATCCCTACATTTCTACCAACTGTCTGAAGTATTCATTTTTTTTTATTTATTGTGGATAATAATAGTATAATGGAATTCTCGTTGGCTAGAATAATGATGATGATGGTGAATATTAGTTTTTTATACTACAATTTGATATACTGAAGACGTAATAAGGCAAAACGGGATAGTTTTTTTAATTAATAAATGTGATGTGAAGATAAATTATTAGTAAGTGTTTATAATAATTTCTAAACTAAATCCCAGCATTCTGAACGCCTCAAATGCCAAATATGTTAAAAACTAAAACGAGGAATGTACAAAATGAAATTACCATCGAATTATTTCCTCATATTTTGTAAACTACAGTAACCACCGCAGTGTTCAAGGTAAACGGACACCGGAGAGGATGCCCTGAGGGATAAGGCCGCCAATTGTACATGATTTGTTTGAGCAATAAAGTTTTTAAATAAATAAATATATACATGTACATTTCATAGAATTATTTACTAACCTATAATAAATTTACATAAATATAAAAACCTGAAGAGCAATAAAAAACGAATAGTACTACTATGACCATAACCAACACAATCACACTGCTTCTTTGAAGTCCGTGTTATAATTGAATGCAAAAAATATTGTAAGTAGGTCTCCTAATTGACGTAATATTAAAAACGGTGACACAAAAAGCCGGCAGGAATAATCAATATCATGACATGAAATGGAACAAACTAACACGATCAAAAAACACAATACGCAATTTAAGCAATACATATTTACTTACCACAATAAACAAAATAGAAGATTAACACTGACCAAAAATGAGGTATTCTTCAAACTTAACCAATTTTTACCATTACTAGAAATAGAATTAAAATTATCCTATGCTTGCTTCTAAACCACAAAATTAGATAAAAATGGCGGCAATAGCAAATGGCGACATGGGGACATGGGGAGAGCGAGTCGAAGCAACAGATATTAAGAAAACAGAGAGAGAAAGAAGATTAAGTAGTTCTTTTTCTTTTGTCGAGCACGTAGGCATATATGGCTAAGGTGTTTAATTATATGCCGACAGCAAAAATAAATAAATTTTTGGATATAAATTCAATCAGGCTTTGTAAACTTGTTCCTTGTAACAGAAATAAAAAAAATCAATTTAAAACAACCATTACTTTTCAAATTCGGGCTAAACGTTTAAGATACGATGTACGGATAAGAGTGTTTGGTTAGTACAACGCCAAATGTCTAAGTCTGTGGTCGACTGTGATTAAATACTAATAAAAACTAAGATATAGCACTCGTGTAACCGCTATAGTGACTCTTACTCATACAACTGATAGTAGTCAACAAAAGTCCTCACGTATTTTAGGGAAATTGAACTTTTAATTAGGTCATATAAATGTACATTTAATGATTTCTAAATAAAATTCTTAATACTTTAATTTATTTATTTGTTATGTATTTAACAAAAGAATGCTAAATAAAAATAAAATCCTAAAGTATAATTCTATTGAATTCGTAGTTTTACTGTAATTTCAAGTACTGAAGGTAAACGCTAATTGACTGCATAACAAATTAAATTATTTTGGAATTTGTAACTATATGTTTTGGTATGTAATTTTATAGAAACAAATCAGTATGTGACAATTTTTTACTACTTGCGCATAAAATGTAATCAATAAATTTTAATAATTTATTTTTTTTTGGGAAATGGTTAAAAAGCCAGTAATACGGCTTTTGTAACCTATAAAACTGCAGTTTGTCCACACAATTTAAACATTCACTATATGAAATATAAAAGGATTATATTAAAATTAATATATGTTTTGTCAAGAATTAATTAAAAAACGTACATTCGATAAAGTAACGTATCAACGCTGTGGCAGTATTGCTAGTTGTTGGACATGAAAAATTATTATGCCGATAAGGACTTAAAATAAGTTGCTGCACTTCTCTTCTGCAGGTCATATTTTCATCTCAATTACAAGATGGATTGGAGTTAAGACCACGACTCGGCCATCATGGTGTTGAACACCCTCCGGTTAGGAGGAGCAAAGGTCTTCGCAAGGTGACTGGCAAGAACCATAAACCTCAGGAACAGGCTAGGTGGTGTTCAAATGCCTATATCCAGCAGTAGACTGGTATAGAGTGATGTAGATGTAATAACGTTAAAGTTTACATAGTATATAAGCTTTACTATAAAAAGGATGCAGAAAATTTTTGAAAAGTAACTCTCGATATCAAAATTATATATTTTCATAAAAATAAATATAAAAACACAGCGAATGTTAATCAGGTTCACTGTCACTGAAATAAAACTAATTTTCCATGCTTTTCTACTAATACCAATCCTTTCTACTCGTTAAGAAAGTTATTTAATTTTAAAATGTATATGTACCTTGAGATATTGTTGTTTAATTGAAGATGTTCCCATACTGTAATTTTTTTAATTGAAAATGGGGAATTCGATAAAGCGACTCACCTGATGGTGAGTGACTACCTTCGCCCAAGTATATTTGCAACACCAGAGGTGCTGCAGGTGTATCGCTGGCCTTTAAAAACTTTTGAGGGACGGGTGAATGGACCTACGGTGACCTCACTCACCGAACAAAAGGCAGAGTCACAAGATGCCTCTACTTCACACCGGTATACTGCGAGGTCGTTGTACAATCCCAGTCCAACCGGTCTGTTCGAGCAGTATCAGCTTCGACATTACGTCTAATGAAAGTAAATTATAAAATAAGAGAATTCGATAGCTTTAAAAGCTTTATTTGGTGAAGCTTCGTTAACAATCAATACTTCTACCACCTGTAAAATATCTTAGGGTTAGGTTAACAAGAATCGAATTTGAAATGAAACTATTATTTACTGATTTTATGGTGTTTAGTTAAAAAATAATTGCATCCGTCCGTTTCGGGTACTTTACTGTACTGTGGTCATCGGGTTGCTAATTTTTTGAGACGGTTATCTCAACATCTTTTTTTTTAAAGAATACTGGTAATGCTATTTTATATTATTACTAATATTCCTGTTAACCTTCCAACTAATCATTACACCTTGTATCTGGAGTGGTTTACGAATGGCCTAACATACGACGATGATGTTTCTCCTATACTGCCTGAATATATGCTGCAATGTACACTGCCTACCTTAGTAAGATTTTAAAACAGTTAATACGTATAACCAAAAATGAGTTTCATAGTTTCAACCATTAGTGTCTAATCATACTTATTACTTGTGAAAGTTAAATGTATCACGACATAACCTATCTTGATTTTGAAAAGTAGGAAAAACACACACTTAATCTGAATATATTTCTCAAGAAGCATAACTGTTTCTAGGAAACGCCTTATTTGATCATCGTATGATAAGGTGCATTATCATCACATTTACCTGTACTAACAATTGAAAACTTATTAAACTTACTTCTCTAAATTCTATAAGTCTGTCACAAAATGAAAAAACTCTGGAACAAAAACTGTTTGGTTAACTTCGTGTTTTGACAAACTGCAATACGCGGTCACGGTGGCAAAGAAAAAAAATGTTTTACCCTTTTCTTCATCCATAAATTGTATATTGCGATCTCAATTTATCATCTGAACCTAATCCCATGGCTTGTACTTAGTCTGAGGTATTTTAGCTTATACACTGTAGATTGCAATGCAAACAATGAGCTCACGATCGAAAATATGACATCGAATCATATCATAGTTTTTGTATTCCTTTTTCTTATGCGGGAACATGATTGGCCGCGGTGTTGGATTAGATTTTACGCAAATCGTAGGGGGTGACGCCTATTATATTTTGTTATCATTATGAATATATCTTTATATATAACTTTCTGCTATATGCTAAATCTATTTTAATAAGATATTTTTTTTAGATGGATGTTCTGTTTTCATCCAACTATGAAAACCTCAAGTTAAAACTATGAAAACCTTAAGCTGAATAATGTACTACGGATCTCGTAAGTGATGATGGAGCAGCCATTGATCTCGCTTTTGAAGCTGTCGATATATATGTTCACTTCTAGTTAATTTTTGATATGACTCAACGGGACACCGATCTGGCAGCACTGAACAACAAGTAAATGTCAAGTGTCAGCTGTTGTGTTGAATGTAGATTAATTACATATTTGTAATTAATTTAATTACATTTAAATTGTTGTTTCCAGAACTATTTTACATACTCATTGTGAAAAGTGATGTTCTTGCAAATACTATATAGTTTAAAAATTTCAAAACTTCTTAATTTGTGAAGAACATTGCCAATTTTGTTTACTATTTGTCGAAACAAATGAAAAATGAATAACAGTTCTGACTACATTTATTGGTCTGAGCTACACTGCTCCAAAGACGCTTTGACTGATACTTACGGGTGGTTTATGCAGTTTTTACTGGCTGTACTCGCTTTTACATGCTTAGTAGGTAAGGTTGCAAAATTCTTAAGTTCATTTTATCAAATGTACATGTGTGGGATCAAGCAAAATATATACTGACTGTGTGTATTGTCTTTTTACAATATATTTCATTTAATAATATCTCAATTTTATTAATGTACATAAATGTTTTTTTTTTAAATGTTTTTACAAAAAAAATGTCATCAAGACTTGTAGATGGTGCTTTTACACCTTAACACTTATATTATCATGTACAATCTAGAAAGGAACATCAATGAAGACACTGGAATTTACAGCAAATATGTGGATTATTAGATTAATATACATATATCATTGTTTAGATTATAATTGACCATCACTCCTCTGTATTGGATCAGTTGATTAGTAAAAGGAGTCAATACAACTAAATGTTGCACGATAAAATCTGTCTTCATAAACTGTTGAAATTTCTAGCAAAAATATACTGTGTTTATTTCTTTTATGTTAACACAATATGCATTCTATTGTTATGACACAGGAAGGGTATTGGAATATTTGACCATACTCACCATGCTGAACAAGTATATGATTTAGTGCAGCACCAGCAGCCTTGTATTAGTCTTGATGAATTACCACCATATCATCATCACAGGCAAAGCTGTCAAAATTAACCAATTAGGTAGGGAGAGCAAAACAGATATTTTTAATAAAAAAATATTTATTTATGAACAAACAAAGAAGTTAATTATAAATTTATACATAATAAATTAATATTTTTATTTAATGTATAGTTATTTATTGGTGGTATATAAAGGAATATTTAATGCAAAAGTTTGAATCTGCATCTCTTCTATTGAAGAGCACTTACTCATTTCTGAATCATTCGCAGAGTAGTCATAATTCTCATCCTCATCTTCAAACATCTCCCTTTGCCAGTCATTATTATAATTTCAGCATGTTCACTGTTGTATTATAAGTTCACTGTTGAACATGGCCATCCTGCATCCATTGACTTCCCGCAACACCATGTAGGTCATCACTCCATCATGTCATCCCACACTGCGTTTGCCTGTCTGTGGCTGCCACTCGAGAACCTTTTTTCTCCATCGGTTGTCAGTTCTGCAAGCTATGTGGCTGGTCCACTGCCACTTCAGCTTGCTGATCCTGAAGCCTATGTCTGTTACGTAGTTCTATGCGGATATTGCATAGAGAAACATCGAGCATAGCCTTTTCCATAGAGTTGAGCAACTATGAACTTTCTTATAGCTATTTCGTATAGCTCGGTTCATTAAGTCATCACTGCAGGCAACATGCACTGGTTGTATACTTTGCTCTTAAGGTGTTGAGGTATACACGACGAGAAGACATGAAGTACGCGCCGGACGCAGCCCAGCCGAGTTTGATTCGACGATTGACCTCAGGGTCGAAGTTGGAGTTACCTAATTGGACAGTTTGTTCCACGTATACGTACTCGTCAACTTCGAGCCTATTGTTCCCAACAACAACCGGTATTGATGTGACATGGACACGTTGCCAGTACTTGCTCTCAACTTGTTTGACTTGATTTACCTCTTTAATTGTAATTGTTTCAAAGTCAGCTTTTCAATTTGGCTGCTGACAACTAGAAGTTGAACATTTTTGTCTGGCATCCTATGCTTAATCAAATGCCAGATATATACAATTGGATTAAAATCTCAATCCTACGGTAGCAGCCTCAAAACTATAAAACCACGATAGTAATCATTACAATAGTAAAAAATATTATCTATT
Organism: Bhutanitis thaidina; assembly: GCA_029286595.1. Classification (NCBI taxonomy): domain Eukaryota; kingdom Metazoa; phylum Arthropoda; class Insecta; order Lepidoptera; family Papilionidae; genus Bhutanitis; species Bhutanitis thaidina. The sequence continues at coordinate 3,565,365 of JAGSMS010000013.1, forward strand.
ACATAAGTTAATAAGGTATAGTGAATTAAATTCATCAAATTAAATATTTTTTGGAATGAAACTATTATTTATGGTAAAATCCATAAATAATAGTTTCGCATTTAATTTATATTTTTTTTTCTCAGCCATGTCTGCATTTGTGCTTTTTTGTGATCATGTTTGGCAATGTCTAATGATTGCGATTTTCGAGAGATTTTCCCATTTATCTATTTTATAAAATTTGTACCATTCATTTTCGTCGTGGTAATCGACGTTTTGCCTTAAACATGAATAGCGCCCCATATATAAAACCATTTTCGCCACCAGCATGATTAATAACCCACGAATGTCCAGGAATATAATTTATTTTCTTGCAATATATTTCTATATAGATACAGCACAGAACCTGTGCTGTATCTATATCTCCACCATTATTCTTCTTAATGTAGTTTTGCCTACTGGAAATTGAAACATATTAATAGAATTTACCATACTATGGAGAGCAGAAATCTCAAAAGTATTACAAAATAACGATCTTCCTCAAGCTTTCTTTATTTTGTTGCTGCTGAGTTTCCTTATCTTCCACAACCATACTTTCACGTTGGATACGAGAAAATGGACTCGCTCGCACACTGCACGCATTTTGCCGGATTTGCCAAATGTTTGCGTTCATTTTACGCGTCGAAGTTATATTTTTATCTGGTCCGGGAGTGAAGCCAGTCTTAACTTTACATAGCAATGTTACATTGTGCTGTTTCTCGCTATCAAAGTACTTGTCTACATTGCAGACGATCTCAAAAATGGTAACAAATTCGTCATGCAACAACCACCTAACATATCAAATTAACAAGTAAATTAACTGAAGAAACTATAGCCCTCTACTAGCACATGCACGCAGTTGCACGACAATGCTTACTTTACACTTTGGACAATGCACTCTGAAAACGACAAGATGGTCGTCTTTTATTTTTTTGGGAAATATTAGTTTGATAGCATTGTAGGTGATTTGGATTATACACATTCAAATGAATTTTTCACTGTCAACTGCTCACCAGAGTCTGCTTTGTATATTCTTTATTATATTCTTTATATATATAGCTTTCTAGCCTATAAATAGTCCACTGCAGGAGATAGGCTTCTCCCATAAGGAGAATATTAGAAAATTGTCGGCGATCAAGCTCTCTCTGATCGCCTTGATCCTTTGGCCTTGCGAAGAGATGTTCTCTTTGCATTTTTTTACAAATTTAACCACGGGGAATGTTCTGAGAAAATGTTCGGAATAATCCCAGCCCCCGAGCTTCACCATCCTTACATCGCGAGAGAATTCCAAGTTCCACAAATACCACCTAGATGGTAGACAGTGCATTTTTCTCTAAGTTTTCTGCCACGCACTTCGACTTTGTGGAATCAGCTGTCGCCAGCGGTATTTCCGAACAGTTACGACTTAGGGACCTTCAAGAAAAGAGCATATTGCTTCCTTAAAGGCCGGCAGCCGCCTCTTTAGCTCCTCTGGTGTTGCGGATGTTCGTGGGCGTCGGTGATCACTTACCATCAGGTGAAAAAAACTTCTCAGCTATTTGAACAGATGGTGCTTAAAAAGTTGCAAATTTATTAACGTTCAAACTTGCATGCTGCTTTGATGTATGCCACTATCAAATTAATGAGAGGGTAATGATTTTCTTTGTTTGCTATAGGTAAAAGGTTCTGTGAGCCACGTTATGCTAGAAGACCTTGGTTGATCTGGTTCTATGACACATCAAAGCAGGGGTTAGGTGCTCTTATTATCCATGCAGCTAATGTATGGTTGTCTCCACACTTAACAGGAAATCCTTGCACTTGGTGAGTATATGTTTAATAGTGTTCTTAAGAAGTTTTCACCATTTACATGTTATACTGTAAATTTAGAAGTTCTCCTTTCTGGCTTGCAAATGTTATTTAAATTAAGGAATAGTGTCCTTCTGATGGGCCATGAATATCTGAATATTTTCTGAACCTGTCATATTTTCTTTGACAAGACTACATTAATTTAAGACTTATTGCTCAAACTGTCAATAAATAATAACTGTCCTTTGACCATAACAAGTATTACATCAGTGCATAAGTAGTCAGGACATAAAAATCTAGTATAGTGAATGGTGCACACAGTGTAGACTACTCTTGCATATTCATCTGTATTGGGCAGAAGTAAAATATTATTATTAGTTAGGTTTCATCACAACTGCTTTACTTTGAACATTTTCATTATAACATTGTCAACCATAGTCTACGCAACTATGAAAGTTAACAGAGATGAAAGATCATCAACAATCCTGAACAGCTTTCATTCACATATCATGATTGTTGGTGGTGGGTAATCAATCTGTGAGTTTGTGTTGTGTTTGTGTGGTTATTTAGGCTGTAGGTTGTAGGTTTTTAACTAAGATTTACTTTTCTTGTATTTTATTTCAGGTACATAGTAAACTTCATGTTGGACTCTACATTAGGTTTACTTATAATCTGGGCCGGAATCAGGCTAGCACAGCACTGTGCCAGAATTTATGACATCCCACTCATTAACTTTGGAGAATATGGTAAGTTGAATTAATTTATTTTCTTAATTTATTAGTTTTTGAGAGTAAAAAAGTCACTTTCATAAATAATTATACTTAATTAGTACATAAGCATAATGCAATTATAATATATTTATTTAATTTTTTTAAAACCGAAAACCACCAGAAAAAGTAGTGTATTTATACAAAAAAAAGCCCTGCAAATTTAGGAAAATCTTGATAACATATTTAAATTAAATGATATTAAAAATAATATAAAATTTTTGGCAAACCTGTTTTACTAAAAGCGATTCAGTTTGTACTTTACATTTTATTTCATATTTACATAACTATAACATCCTTCTTTTGTCATGGTTCTGTTCATCGTACCCACCACTTTTTTCTACACCACTTTTTCTACTCGCTACTACGGAAGAAAGAGCGTGTCGTTAGATGATTCTTTGCACCGCCGCCCCTTCAGTTTGAGGGGTTTCCGCACTAAGGCTTGCGTCGGCCGTAATGAAACACTCGGTGCAGAATCCAGATACTTTAGTACACCGTGTTATTTAACATGACATGATTTTATCGAGGAGTAACTTCACATAGATTTATCATGAAATATTTTTATGGCATAAGCGGATGAGGTCTTACCAGTTAATTACTTACAAATTTCATACTCATTACTCATATATCAAAGATTCTGAAAAAGGCACTTAAAACTAAAAATTATACGTATTTTAAGTATAGGTACGAATTCAAGAAAAAGAAAGCTAGCGGCATACAGATTTGTAATGCAGAATAATAATTTAATGCAAAGATCGTTAAAAAAATAAATAAAAATTGGTAGTTGCTAAGGAATAATAAATAAATGTGCGATTTATATTTTAGCACTCCTACTATTAGCGCCGTAATGCGCAACTTTGAAAAATAATAAAACAATATTTACAATATTTATGTAACAATAATTATATAGTAATAATAAATGGGGGATTATGTTACTCAGTTTGGTTAATTTTTAACATTGACTGTATTGCATATTATGATAAAGGTTGCCAAATTTCTTAAGTTTAACTTCTGAATTTAGTTTTGGTAAAACTTGGATGCTGGATTCCTTGGCGTGAGGGTCAAAGTAGCATATGACCAGGATTTTACCATTAAAATGTATACAATATTTCCTAATTAGTTATCAACTCTCACCACAGCCTTAAATATCTTCCAGGTAAGCCTCCAATGTGCGCAGCCTGGGTATGCCAGTGTATTCTATATGCGGCTTTAGCGACATTCGCCAAGTCTGTATTAGCCTTAGTCCTCCGACTGCCGCCTGTAGTTGCCGTACTGTCAACACTTCGTCTCTCTCCAGTTTCTGATCCACGCTTGGAATTAGCCATTGTTATGCTCATCATTCCTTTTTTTGTTAATGTAAGTTAATTAATTTTGTATATAATAATTTCATTTAGTTAGTATTAGCGTCGTCGGCAAATTGTATGCAAAAGTTTTGATAGAAAGTCCTGGATGAAATTGCTGAAAATGAATGGGATTTGCAAGCAGGACAAGCAGTGAACTGATACGAGCACTGAACTCCCTATACGAGGGTTCCAGAGCTTTTGTCAGTATAAACGGGGCGTACACGGACTAGTTTGATATCCATAAAGGTGTTAGAAAAGGCTGTGTAGCATCCCCATGGCTAATCAATTTATTCATGGATATTTGTTTCACAGATTTGAAGGAGAGTTATTGTGGACTAAGAATGAATGAGTTGTTTGTTAAATGTTTGCTCTAAGCCGGCGATCAATTCTTACTTGCGTCATCGGCTGAGGAAGTGGAGGCAATGGTGACAATAATGAATGGGGAACTAGAAAGAAAGGCTGAGAAAGTAAGCGTTAATAAGACAAAGGTTATGTTTGAAAGAGAGGAGAGGATGACGGAAGTATGTATCAGTTTAGAGCATGTGAATGAGTTTTTTTTACTTGGGAACAATGTTTCTTTGGGACATTGAAAGGAGAGTGATGGCAGGTAATATGATAAATGGGACATTGCATACATTTATGAACAGCCAGACGATATCTCACAAAGCTCGTTAGGCTGTGCATAGAGGGGTATTGGTACCAAAGTAACATATGGAAACGAAACAGGGTATGGCAGATGAAGCATGAAAGCAAGATAAATGCAGTAGAAATAAGAGCGTTAAGTATGATTGATGTGAAGATAACTGACAGGGTTCGAAATAACGTGATCAGAGAGCGTTGTGGCGTGAAAGACGATGTAGTCACACGAATTGAGAAAGGGATGCTGAGCTGGTTTGGACATATGGAGAGGATGAATGAAAGTAGGTTGACGAAACAAATATATGAGGCGAGTGTAAATGGTAGAGTCGGGAGAGGAAGACCTAGGCGAACATTTCACGATCAAATCCTAGACGTTCTGAAAAAAGGCAAGGTCAAAAGTACTCTAAACCAACGAGCATGCATGCGAAGGTTGATGAGAGTGGAAGAAGCAAAGACGTATGTCAGGACCGTAGCAAGTGGAAGAAGATTTTCTCTGCCTACCCCGTTGGGAACAAGGCGTGAATATATACAGGTTTCACCACGTAAAGGTGAGGTTGGCATTTGGAGAAAAAGATGGTATTGCCTAGGCGGGGATAAGAAACTATAGAAATATTTAGATCTTTTTTACATATTTTGCGCTAATAACAAATAATGATACATTTTGATAAATAAAAAACATATCCAAAAATATATTCTTATGTGTGTATACTCAAATGTTAATAAATATTGTACTAATTGTATGATCAGACTTCCGTCTAGTATATTTCTTTAATCTTGGAAGTTTTGTCAGGGTAAGGGAAGCCTTTGTTTAAATCAAATCCGGTATAATCAACCAAGACGTTTCCATTGAAGAAAAAGAAGTTTTTGTTAAATCAATTAACTGTCCAGTATTTTCTTACTAGCGTCAATTTTATGATAACACGACATATTTTATAACTAACATGTAATTTTTTTTGGTTTTTTTGCAGATTTTAATATTCTGGGTCACAGATAATTTCCTTATGTATCACCCAAGAGGAGTTAGTTCCAAGATAAAAACAAAGGTATGTTTTTTAAACTACACCATCATTTCAACCCGCTCATAAAAGTCGAAATAAAAATACGTTGAAAACAACAGACCTATATCCAAATGTTCTCTAAGCTTTTTTTAGTTCACAAGTTTCTGTATTCGCATATTCACCTTATTATCCCTGAACAGCACGGGTCTTCGTTCACTTCAACCAATCTTATGATATTCATCAACTACTTGTTTGAAAATATCTACCTCAATGTTTAGATTGATACTGTTTATACTAACTTTAAGAAAGCTTTTCACAAGGTGGATCACAAATTACCTATCGTAAATTTGAATACTTTAAATTTATATTGCCAAACGTAAAACCTTTCAAGGGTATTTTGCAAATACATTCATTAGTGTTTTTTAAGGGCTGCTACACAGTTCAACTGCTTATCCTACATCCTAGAATATTCCGCCAACTGACTGATGTAGCAAACTGCGCTGTAGCACTTATCCAGTTTGGCACAAAGTAATGTTCAATTCAATCTCGTATATGTGTGGTTTTTTTTTTAGTTTTTAATTATAAACAAAATTAAAAATAGTCTTGAAGAAATTACAAGTATGTACAGTAAAGCTGTGACAACGTTCCGCGAATACAACTGAGATGCTGAAAAGCCTGCTTGCGGCGGCGTTGGTGCGTCGTTGATTTTCCTTTAACTAGTTTTGAAGAGAGCGATGGCTTCCAAATGCGTCATGCTTATAAGCAGGTGCTGCTTTGTTAAGGGACTGGTCGGCTCGGGTCTGGAAATCTTCATTTAATTTCTGGGTTCCACTGAGGTGGTCGACCAGATACCCGAGTCCCCGACGTTCTTAAAAAAGGTAGGGAGGCGAATAATCTCCTATGTAAGTTCACTACTGTACATTGCACATTGACCATGTGCATCTGACATTGACATTTGGAGATTTTTTATATAACATTTACCCTTCTACCATTTACGAAGTTTAATGTAACCGTAAACTGTTATTAGATTATTATTTTATTTAGATCTTTATTTAAAACAAGCTATAAATTATTTTATGATATAAAATGTTGACTAAATTTGATCTTAAGTACAAATTGGGAGTCTTCAACAGTTTCTAGGTAATATACTTCTTCTCTGCCTATGATGCGTCTGGATAGGTACCACACTCTTACCCATTCCTGCCGCCTAACAGTGGATTAGCCACAGTTGTGTTCTGATATAATTACGGAGCCAGTATAGTTACGTGTTGAGAGGCATTCCATCTTAGTCCTCAGGGGTGACAACAGCAACAATCTGTCAGCTTCATGGCAACAACACCCACATATCATCAGATAGACTATTAGCTCGTTTGTCACCGTCATCATATAAAAAAAGTTAATTCTGTTTAAGTTCAATAATATTATGTGCAAAAAGTAAATATTATGCTTCCTTAAAGGCTTCTAAATATTCAATTAACATGCCATAATCGCCTCGCTCGACAAGCGGATTGACGATCGCAGTACCGTACACCTCGCACTCCAGACGCTGCTACTCGTCATCCGGATGCTTATTTTTCGAAATGGTCATCAAGCCATCTATCGGTAGTCATTACTATTTTCATGGTTTTTCCCTCAGTTTCCTCTTACGACGCCGTCCATTTAATTTATTTCTTTTTCTTGCCATTTATTGATTTGTATTATTAGATTAAAGCCTCACGGAATTTATATGAATAACATTCTTACAGGTGCGATACCAGTCGATAAAAAAAGACAAATCCGGATCGGAGGACGAGGAGCATTCACCTGACGAAAGACTTCTTGGGGCAAGCGTATGACCCTACATTAAGCCCTCTGTATTTCGGGCTTAGCAAATTTGACAATCTCGTACCTAAAAGTACTCGAATCTTGCTGACTTGCCTTTATCACAATCTATATTGTATCTGTTACGACTATAATAAAAATCATAGCAAACTGTTCTCGGTGTTATCGTGATTTTAATAAACATAAACGAAGAATTTACAAAAAAAAAACATTCAATTAAACCTATTGAATAAAGGACAAGCATATCACACAGAAATTAAAAAAATTCGAGTTTTATATGGGAAATGAAATATTATTCTATAAGAGATCTTCCAACATTAAGAAAAACAACATGGGCAGAAAACTATGCCTGCTGAGCATGCCTGCTTTCTATCTGACAGTGGCTAAGAAAAGCGAATAAAGTTTTATTTTCGAAGTAAAAAATCGTATGTGTACCTAGTGTCATGTCAGTACTCTTGTCCTTTACACATTTTAAGAACTGAGTAAAGAGAAGCCATTGAAAATAAAATATTAACCAGTTTTGATTTTGTAACAAAATTGTAAATATTTTGAAATTCAAATGTAATGGATAAGAACGAATGAATTTGAATGAAGATATATTTTTCATCAATCATAATGCAGTTAATTAGTGTCTATGGCGTAGTCCGATCGTAGAATTGACCACAGCATGAAAAGGTCGGTCATTTGAATCTATGAAATGGCTAACTAGTACTGGCCATATCGTTAAATCGTCAACGTTTGTCGTTTTGTCCATCTATTGCTTATGTACCATCATTGAATATCAAGTCGGTGTCATAAGTTCTAATGGGGTAAGGGTTATATTAGAACTTATGACTTCTGACTTCTAATATGACCCATAACAAAATGTATTTTAATGGTTTCGAAGTAATGACATTGTTGATATGATTTTCACACGCACACTCTCGTCCCCACCAGCGTCGGCCGCCCTAAGCAGCCCCTCATCTCGTGAAAAGACACATCCTCTCTCTCTCTCTCACCTGACAAAGCACGCCGAACGAACACGAACACGGACGCGCTCCGAGTGCGCCACCCGGAAGGCGAAGGCGCGGCGATTCTGGTCTAGCCGGAGGGTAGGGAGCGCGGCGCATCGTAACCACTATAGCATTTTTTTTCTATCATTTCTCTTCATTGATCGGGCCGAGCCTCGTCATGATGTACACAGTAAACACTGTAATATTACTTGAAATGCCACCATGACAATGACCGACCATTTCATGACGTTGCCAACTCTACGATCAGGCCACGACATTTTTACATATTTCCGATATGATCGTGTACTATAATCGTCCCAATCGCACCTACTATTTTTATATTCATCATGATTAAGGCAAGTTAGTGGCTATATTAATAAGTATCAAATACTAAAATTATATTTTTAAATGTAATATTATATGGGATATAAGTGTTAATTTACATTTGTAATAAATTATCCTGAAAATGTACGCAAAAAGTTTACCTGAACAACAAATGCCCACGTTCGTATGTTTATTTTTTATATAACTGTATCAACATTTTAGGTAGGTATATAGTAAATATGGGTTTGCTGCATAAGTGTAATTTAGGTATGTAGTGTTCTTTTGTAATGGTTTTGTGATGCAAGAACCAACTGTTGGGTCTGTTAGGTTAGGTTAGTTAGTTTTTTAAATATAAGTTTTCGCCACTATTCAGGCTGAACAAAAAAGTGAGCCACATTTCTTCATATAGGATTAATACAAAAAATATTTTTGTAATGTTTAATTTTTTTAAGAATGTTTGGTAATGTTCCTAAGGTGGTGTACTTACACCTGTAAGTTGTTACTTACTTGAACCTCAGTGTGCCATGTTTTTTAACTAAAAGTTAACATGAATAAAGACTGAGTGAGGCGAGTAATAATATTAAAAGAAACATCCATTATTCTCTACAACATACTTATTTCTATTAGTTAGTTCTAAAATTGGGCTCATTGTAAAAGTGGGTGAATATTTTACTGCCAATCTTTAACTATATTTAAAAAAAAACTTCTTTTGAAATTTCACATTCCAATTTAATAATAGAGCTTTATCGACATAACATAATCGAAGATTGATGATACCTTTTGATAATCGTGTGTTCGTATCAGTTTTAATAATAATTTTATATTCTTTTTATCATAGGTGTTCTTGTTCAGATTTAGTGTATTTTTATTCGAGAAGAAAATTTATTAATGATCCAGAATTTAGATCTCAACTTAATTAAATGGAAAGTCACTATTTGTCCGATGAAATAACTACCTGCGGTTACGACTTTGTTTATAAAACATGTACCGAATATTTTGTGTCCAGATTTTGATAAAGGGAACGATGCCTGTTTTTCAATTAAATATTTTGAGAATGGCCGAGTGTTAGATTGACAACACTGTTGTAACTCCTCTAGTGCCACTAGTCCCAATATGGCTCATTACAATAGAAATTAAATTCATTATAAGTGATGAAACGAGCATGGATATTATGCTACTCTGTTACTCTATTTTTATATAACCTTGTTCCAATTCTTCGGTATGATGCCGTTGGATTCCTTAATTTTTTTAATTATGATCTGTATTTTCTATTTTTTAGAAAGTCAATAGCAAAAGCGATACGTTATACCTACATAGTTATTTAAAAATATAATACCTGCTGAGACTATAATTAATTCCATATAGAATTATTTGCCATGTTGTGTACGAACTTCCGAGGCTTCTTACTGTTTTTTTAACCTAGATCATTAAAGCGCATTATAAAGAGTTTTATCAAAATCTAACATTTTTATTCTTGTAACAATAGTTTTACTTTTTATTAATTGAGGATGAAACTAAAAAGTTAAGGTATTTTTGAAAAAAGACAATTCTGTATAGCAACATTTTTATCTATATTTTTAGATACTAGATAAATGTATTGCCTGTCTGTCATCCAAACAAGACATTAAATCCAATGGATCTGACTAATCTTATTGTGTATGTAACATTATCAAAGTAAAATTATGTAATACCGTATAAATTTCCCATTACAGAGAATTTCCTGTAGCAAGTTCTCATTTTAGAGAGTTTCGGAGCCGGGAACAGATCGCCATACTTCTTCCATGCGGGTTGCTGTATAAAAAATGCCGTGTTATTATATTTACCTGTGAATATATCATTAGTTCTAATGTAAATATTCGATTAAGAAAATGTTTTATATATTACTATAAGTTTCTTTGTGCAACTATTTATTGTTTGTGCGAATACAACTCACATCACATGTTACATTTGCGTTTTATTTGAGAAAGCTGCTTGGTTTGATGTACAGAGTGAATGTGAATGTACGTCATTACATGAAAACACAGTTAGTGCCTGTGTTAATAATTATTTTATTTCACTCTGATGAATACAAAAGAAGGTCGTGCGTTTTAGCGTGGGCGTCAACCGCATAGCAACAACCGCACTTCGACGCGGATCAACCCAAGGGTCTCATTTAACGAGGCATGAAACGTCTGTTTGGCTTACTCTCCTCCGGTGAAGCCTTCTCCGATAAAGCCCCGCCCTCGATGAAGCTGTAAAGGCCTCTGAGCCAACAGCAAAGTGGATGGGTTTTTAGTCTACTTCCGAGATCCGAGTCCGACATAATCCGTTGGGTCGCCTTTCGGCCAACAACGGGAATGCCTAAAGCATTTTTCCTCCACCCCAAAAAAAACAAACACGTGCGCACGTGTATATTCTGGTATATATATAGGTCATGAATCTAGGATTTCACCTTCGAACGCCGACACGGCGTGAGGCGAATACCTATAATCTAGTAGAATAGAATAGAGTAGAATAACATTATGTAGCACCTAGCGGGTTTATATTGGTTCTGCGACGTAACTCGCGACAACGCACGACATAAGAATAATCAATATTACTAACGTATATTAACATTAACCAAGTAGATAATACTCGATTAGTCGGTATGAATTAGAAACCGGCCAAGTACAAGTCTGACTCGCATACCGAGGGTCCTGTACAACACGGTATACGCGATAATATATTTGTTATTAAAAAATTATGTATTCTTTTATTTAATTCATGACAGTTGTTACGATAGAGCATAAACAAAGAAACTTAGAAAAAAACACGTATTTTGAATGGGAATCCAAATTTATTTAGAATGTGCAATAATATGCAATAATAACACATTTTGAGATAACAACAAACTAGGTTTCAAAAGATACAGCCCAAGTTAAGGCAGGGTAGACGGACGGACAGACGGAGTAGGGTTAGTAGTATCGTCCGTAGGGAACTCTAAAAAGTAGTGGTTATATACTCTTTGGTATGATGGTGGAATTTTGTCTTGCAGCAAAATTCTAAATGTTATTATGTAGTAATTAGTATTATGTATTCTTTGTCATTATGATAATTTTTGTAGGTTGCCAGCAGTGTTTACTGATACATTTTTACATAGTATTTTTATTAACAAAACAACTGTTACTATGACATTACCATGGCAGTGTTTTGGAATCGTCGCTTCCTGTTTTTTAAAAAGTTATATTTACACTGCATATTTGTATATCTCGTGGATTGTTTGCAATAAACATTTGTTTCTTATCTAACTTTAGAGAAAAATAAAACAGTAAAATGAACGAGAGTGAACTGAGGAAACTTCTACAAACGAAGAATGGATGTCGAGTACCAGTAATGCCTCCAATACCGGACGTTCATATGATGGATAAACTGCCTTTTACACCTTTACCACCATACAATCGAATAAAGGTAAAGAAGTTATGACCTTTGTTCGTCTAATTTTTAATGGAAATATTAATTTGTCTCTTTTTCCGGAAAAGTAATTTTGTTCTAAGATTCTTTTTATAGTAATAATACTTATTAAAAATTACTATATTGTCTATCTGGACGTTTTCGATCGTGGCAATAACTCCCGAATACTCTATCGACGCCTCGATAAAATCATACCGAGTTTTTTTCCACATCCAAGACACGGTTTCGTATTGTGGTAACCACGTCTTGTATAATAAAAATCATAATTATCGAGGAATTCGATAGGAAGGCGTGCAACGAACTTCGTTGTCACGTTCATGAGAGCGACAAATAATAATAATTTATTATTTCTTTTATAAAATTCTTCGTTGATAATGAGCTATGGCTGAAGTCTCCTTTTAAGCATGTTATGACTCTCTCAGGAAACTGCTCTCCCGTAAAGACACTGTTCATGTAAAAGCGGTTTAAATACATAGAAGGCTAAATTATGCGTTAATCGTTATTACTAGAAAAATGCTTACTGGTGTGTTTTTGTGCATTAATCGCTGCATGTGTATATTAGTGTGTGCGTGTGTATATTTGTGTGTTGTTTTTTGTGTTGTGTTATTTTATGCGTTGTAAAAGTGTCTCCATTTCCTTATAATTAACCGATCTTAACGACTTACATATCACATTTTTGCATTCATAATACTGTTTAGTGTATATTTCTAATTCTTTGTTTATTTTATTGTACAATTGAGCCGATCGTTTAGAATACTCTACTGTAATATAGTCTTAGTTTAAGGCAGTTGTGCCACTGTGTCTTTCCTTAGTTTTGTATTAATATCTCTTTCGTAGAATAGGGTCTCATGTTTTCTTAATATGCTTTGTGATTTTTTATACAATTTTCTAACCGAGAGTAACTTACTAATGTCATAAAGGCTTTTAGTAGGGTATCTTATTTTTTAAAGTACATAACTTTTATCAGAGCGCTTTGTTCTCGTACTAGTTTTATAAACTTCGTTTTTGCTGCACCTCCCCAAACTGTATGTATGAATGTAGTATACTAGGACAGATTGCACCAGTGCGACATATATCCTGTTCAGATGATTCGCAGGAGAGTCTTGATATTGGTGCAAATTTTTTGGAACAACATGTCTCAAGGTCTTGAAGATCCAGATAAATTTTCTAACTGTATCTGTATCTTGTTCAAGTTACGGATACCACGACAATCTCTGGTCAATTACGACGCCTAAATATTTAATTTGTGTGACTTTTTCAATGACTGGACAGTTTGTATTTGAGTCTTTGTCACATATATGAAATTTTATATCAAAATCACTATGTTGTGTACTATTGTAAATTCTGAAACAAATAGATTATTTTTAGAGGTGCTTAATGTGAGTAGATTATTTTTCAGCCAATAAGCTATTTTAGGCCTACCACCACTAATTCTAACCGCATATCAAGAACTCCCAGAAAAGACAACGGCATTGTGAATTTTGCATTTTTGATTTTTAGGTTGCATTGTAATAAATTAAAAACAATGTAGGACCTAAAACGCTTCCTTGAGGAACGTTGAACGATATATCCGCATCATCAGTAGAATATTCCTCTAATTTTACTCTGCCCATTGGACCGATATTCTTTAAAAAGAGCTAGAGGGATTCCTCTTATTCCAACCTTTTCCAGTTTGTTCAAAAGGATTGGGATAGAGAAGGTAGCAAAGGTTTATATTAGATCTAAAAAAAATGTTAGACATTTGTCACCTTTGTCAAGTGGATCTACTACTATCGAACTAAAGGTAGTTATAGCATCCTCAGTAGATTTCTTTTGTCTAAATCCGAACTGCGATGGAGATAGTACATTAAAATCTTCTAGAAATTTTAGTAGTCAAAAATTTATAAATTTTTCTAAAATTTTAGATATTGCTGGCAATACAAACATTGGCCTGTAGTTGTTGACGTCGTCTCTGTCCCTGCCCTTGTGCACTGGGGTAATAATGGCCTGCTTAAGGGGTGCAGGCATAATGTGATCTAAGGAACTCCTTTCATTCGTGGGGAGAATATGTCCCTGAAGTATGCCATACATTGACAGCATATTACAACATAATACAGGATACTATAACTCTTCTTTTACTGTTCAAGCTACACTCCACTGGAACGCCCTGCCCGATAACATTAAAGCAGCTCTTAACAGGAAATCATTTAAGAGTATTAGAGAGAGTTCGTGATTACCTTATAGATCATTGACAATATTCGGCTTATCTATTTTCGATTTTCATTATATATTTATTTATGTATCTTTTTATATACTTGAATACATATTTGTGTATTTTATGTTATAATTACAATTAATGTTAATTACAATTAAATAAATATTTATAATATATATAGTGTGTTTATATGTATTTATTATTATTATTATGGAGTCTACCTATAGTTTTTTTTTCATTCTTATTTATGTTTTGTACCAGCCAACTACCTTTCACCATAACAAGGATTGTCTGGTAGAGAATGCCACTTGGCATTAATTCCGCCCATTGTAACCTTAACCCTTAATAACCTAGAGTTTCAATTTTGATACTAATATTTTAAACCGAATATTCACATTACTATTAGTTTTTTTTATATGTTGGCTGTATGTATTTTACTGTTGTATAGTATTCTATCCAACGAAATTAAAAAAAAAACAAAAGTCATTATTGTTTTATTTTATCTGTGACATATTACTTGCGCGGCAAAGTGAACAAGTAAACACATTTTACTAAAAGTTTTGTTGAATATAAATTTGATATATTTTCTTTTTCTGAAGAATATAAATACTTTTGAGGTAAGTGAATACATTATTTTCGCTATGATATAATTATTTTTAGCAAATGCATGTTTTACTTGAAGAAATTAGTGCTTTTTTTTTTTTTGGTATCAATATTGATACTTCAGGCATTCCGCCCTACATAAAACCTACCTACTAACTCTTTAGCTATAAAACTTTTGAACTTTCGTTTCATATTTTTTCTGCATAGCTTGGTGTGGGGATTACTTTTGTTTTTATTTATTATAGAAATTTATCCAAAATGCGGCCAGAAGAGATTGAGAACATATTGAAGCGGTTAGAAAATGGTGAAATTTCGGAAGACGATTCCACCGACAATGAAGATGACATAGACTATTATTCGAGCCAAAGAGATCGTCTGATGGAGCTAGATGATGAAGAGGATGTAGGTAATTTTCCCACTGACCCAAACTTGATGCAGATCCGCCTGCAGCAAACGTAGATACCGACATGCAACATAATTTAGAGACTGTTGAACGAAACCCAACTCCTACAACCAGCAGCCAGAACAACCTGCAAACTGCACCTTTCAACTCTAGAAACTTAGTGTGGAGAGTAAAAATATGGATTTAGTCCAAAATGCTTTCCAGTTTGCTGGAAATACTGAGTATTCACAAGAAATTATGAACTTAGACACTCCATTTCAGTTTTTTCTTATTTTTCGGTGAAGACATTTTGAGATTTCTAGTGGACGAGTCAAATAAATATGCCTTCCAAAAGAATCCCAACTTTACAGAACCTGTAACTGTCTTAGAATTACGTAAATTTATTGGAATTCTTATTTTTACTAGTGTATATCATTATCCTAGTGTCCGGTCATACTGGTCAAACATTACAAAGTTTGAACCCATAGTACAAACAATGAATCGCAACAGATTTGATAAAATTAGAGAAATTTTCACATGAATGACGACTCTAAACATTTGCCCATTGATCACCCCCAGCACGACCGACTGCATAAAGTAAGACCAGTGATAGACTATTTGAACAAGAAATTTATTACTTTACCATTTGAGCATCGTCTATCACTAGACGAGCAGATGTGTTCCACAAAAATGAAACATTTTATGAAACAATATTTACCCAACAAGCCCCATAAGTGGGGATTCAAATTATACGTGTTATGCTCTCTGTCTGGTTATGCCTACAGTTTTGAGATTTACTCGGGAGCTAAGGACATGGACCGTTTACCTGGCGAACCAGACCTCGGAGCTGTGTCGAATACAGTTATTCGATTGCTACGACCAGTACCAAGGCATGTCAATCATATAATTTATTTTGACAATTTTATACGAATATTCCTCTGGTACATTACTTGACCAACGAAGGTATTTATTGTCTTGGAACAGTACAGAGAAACAGGCTTGGAAAGTCGTGCAAGTTGCCGGATAAACGGGAGATTATGAAATCCAACGTACCCAGAGGAACATATCACGAAAATGTGGCCTCTCACGAAGGCCTAGAATTGTCGGCCACAAGTTGGAAAGACAACAAACAGGTATTATTACTATCCACGTATGTTGGCGCTGAACCAGCGGATACTATAACCCGCTACGAAAAAAACTAAAGGCCAATATTCAAATATCATGTCCTCGGGTTGTAAAAGAATATAATGCACACATGGGCGGCGTTGATTTGATGGATAGCTTCATTGGTCGATATCGCATCCGCATAAAGTCGAGAAAGTGGACAACGAGGCTCTTCTACCACTTGTTAGACATGACTGTCATCAATGCTTGGGTACTGTACAAAAGGTAAACACAAGGAAAGGAAAACTTCAGAAGAATATTATGAAGTTAGCAGATTTTAGAACTGAGCTTGCCGATACTTTATGTAGATATCAAAGTCACTCAAAAATAAAAGGGCAGACCCAGTACCAACAGTCAACAAGACAATACAGTACCCTCTAAAAAACCCCGGACAGGTGCACAAGTACTACCCCCAACTGACGTGCGTTCCGATTGTATTGGTCATGAAAAAATATTTATGGAGTCTAGGAATAAATGTAAATTTAGTAATTGTAGGAAACTTACCTCCTGGTTCTGTAAAAAATGCAAAGTATCGTTATGCGATAATAAAAACAATCGATGTTTCGCATTATTTCATGCTTAGGTCATTTAAGATTTCTTTATGGCCATAATGCCTGAAGTATCAAAATTGATACCTGTTTTTTTTTTTAAATAAATATGTAAAATAAATATTGTGATTTATTTAGCTATTTTTCCCTTCATCTAGGCCCTCAAGCAAATACAGTAATATTTAAAAAAGAAGACTCGCGTAAATCAGGCTACTAAGGGTTAAGCTTAAGGCTAACAATAAATAAATAAATATTAAGATTGTTTACTCTATTATTGTATACCTGTGCTACTTCTGAAGCTTTCGGTTTGATGTTTATGTTTATATCTTTCGTGATTATAATGTTTTTTTTGCGAAGTAAGTGTTACAAGATGAGAACTAAGACAGTCTATAAAATTGTCAGTGTTGACGTTTGAAGGAGACCGGTAAATACATAAAAAAATATTATTAATAATATCAAATGGAAGAAAAGATGCTTGTGCCAATTTTGTTAACCTTAAAAAATACGTTATAACATAAAGCCTTAACTTTATCTTTTAATGTATTTTTAATATAAACAGCTATTCCGTGATTTTGATTCAACTGGCATGTAATTATTATGTTGCGGTAAACGTTTATTGACAGTTAATGTACATACTGTTAAAGTTATTACGTCATTCTTAAATCCAACGTTAGATAACGTAAGTATAAAATCGTCAAATTTGCAAAAAATCCTCCTAATACTATATGAAATAATAGTTCATTCATTTTTGTTTACACAGATATAATTTGAAATACCGCTGACGGTATCACATTCAATAGTACGAGCTATTTCTTTGTGATCTATACCATTAAGAGTTTGAATAGTCTCATCCATTTGATATGTTGAAGTCAGTTCAATAGGTAGATAAAATTTATGAAAAATATGCTGTGTATGAGGGGAAATTTGTGAACTATACACATAAGTATACTTATCACAAAGCCTTTTTAGGTTAAATTTTCATTTTATAAGAAGCATATTGTTTGATAGTTGATATCTGAGTGTATGGAGTTGATTGTATCGGTATTGTGTAGTATAAAATGTTAGTGTGTGAATGTTTGTAATGTTTTTATAATGTTTTTTTAACATGATTATATAATTTATGTAAAGTAATGTGTCGTAACAGTTACAAATAACATGCATCAATAATCATTAGTAAAAAAATTAAAATTTATGACTAAGAACACATTTTCGTTTTTATGGTTATGAAAGTCGACTATAGATTCAAGGAACTGATAGTCATTTTTCTTTTAGTAGTGGTTGATGTTTCTGCTCCTCGCTTTGAATATTCGACCTTCCTTACGTAGACCCTGCCATAGGCCTTCCAGCAAAACTTGTAGGCCTTAAATTTTGCCATGTCTAGAGCAAGAAAGTGTAAACGAAATCCCTTTGGAGTTATATGCTCCGATTGAAAAACTGGAGTATCTTCTGTTGGACTGGAGTTTTAAGTGCCAGATGTTTACAACGTAGCTTGCACTTGTGTTTTGTATTGAAGGTTTTGCCCATTTTCATAATTTCTGTCTTGAGAAAGCGAGTACGGACAATTACTTTATATAATAATAAATATATTTTATAATGTGTTTTTCGTATTGTAGGATAAACAAGCAAAATTTCGTAAAATCTTGGAAGCCAGGGCTACCGAGAGAAAAGTAAATATTGCACGCCCAGTAATTGAACGCCGCGCAATGGATTACCTGGAGATATCTGAGGAGAGGCACATAGCAGAATTACGTCAATGCGCCAACAAAATACAACCGCCTCCAATGCTAAAGTCGTGGGAGAGAAAAATTATACATTTAATTCCTTCAAAACTACGAAATACTTTTCCAGCAATAACCGAGGAGCTGCTTAATGAAAGCAAAAATGAGTGGGACAAAAATCTTCATGATTTCGCAGTTAAAACTATAATTCGAGAAATCCCAGGTATTCCTCGAAAACGCTACGAAGAGCCACACTTTCGGTACCACGGCGTCACATCAAACTATGAAAAAATGATAAAATTTAGAAAAAAACTTCAAGTTGGTTCGTTGACCTTACATCCTTTTATAAGACTTATTCTTGAATCATCTCAAAAAGCGTTTCCTGCCTGCATTGTAAATTTAGGTAAGTATCGTAGTAAAGGGCCTATGGAACTGCGTGAATTCCAAATGAAAATATTGGATGACATAAAACGCGCTGACCATCATGTCTCAAGCACATGGTATTCAATACTAGTGCAGTGGCTTAAAAATCCTAGATGCCTAAAAGGTATGCGAACAAAAAGAGTTACCGAGTTTATAAGATGTGCTACAAAAATGATATCTATGCAAATTCAGGAGTTAATGCGCAGGTCAATTGACGCGATCATAGAAACCCTAAATGACCCTGATCTTGTTCCAATCTTAAATATAGAACTTCACTTTGACGGTGAATTCATTTTTTGCCCATCACTTGAGAATATTTTCGAAGTATATCACAATATGGCTGACGCAATTTCCAACATTTCCCAAAGACTTATGCCCATAGAACAATATTTAAAAATACCCTATAACTATGATACTTTGCCTGTTCTGTATAACGATTGGTTGCGAAATGATGGTCATGAAAGGCTACAGAAACGGTTAGAATTTGTATTCTTTCAACTCTTTAAATATCTAGAGAAATTAAGAGAACAATACGACATGCTCTATGGTTATCCTGCTAAAATAGCTCTTTTAAAATTTATTGCTGAAACTAATGATTTTGATAAAGCCCGTGATAAAATTCTGTATTATCAGACTATCGATTCCAATATAACAGCCGTCCTTGAAAATGAGTATTTCAATAGTGCAGTAGTCTGTCAATCAAAAATGATAAATGGTTTAAAAGAAAAGGCTAAGGAATTTATTAATGATATTATAGATGGACTAATTAAAACTCATATGAATGAAAATGAAAGCATTTGTTCCGAGTTCGAAACCATAGCAGAAAAAGCTCTCAAGGAACCTCAAAATGCCGCTGAATTAATAGAACAAGGGGTATATATTCTTCACGCAAAAACTGTCTTAGTCGAAGCTCTTAAAGACAGAATTATGAGACAAATTAATATTATATCTAACCTTCTAGAAATGACCTCCCTTACAAATGAACACGTTGCTTCAAACACGCGTACTGTTAACTGGCTCACTGACATTAAACCAATATTCGAAAAAAATGCCGCTGCTTATGAAACATTTAAAGCAGAAATGGAAGATAATTTATTGGCTAAGATTGCCTTCCTGAATAAAGAAGTTATTGAAATGGTTCCTTATCTAGAGCTTCTAGATAATATGGATGACGTTAATCATACTCTCGAATATTTGGAACACTTACGTAAACTTGCACATCGCTTACATGATTGCGATAAATTGGTATCTTGGATTAATAACGAAGAGACTACCTTTAAATTTCCTCTTAGTACTTACCCTGAATTAGAAGAACTAAAAGACTTTATTATTCCGTTTTATAATCTAGTTTACCTTGTTCATCGATGGAGACGTAGTTTTTACACGTGGATGGACGGGCCTTTTGAGTATTTAGATCACATACAAATCGAACAGGATCACGACTTTTACTACAAAGAATTTTTGAAACTGTCTAAAGTTTATAGAAATAAAATAAAACAACAAATTGCTGAAGGTATCGAGAAACGGTTTCAAGGGTTAGTAGATGATCCCGACATTAACAATCTACCTGCTCCCATGAAACTTTGTGCGCAAGCCATAGTGGAAATAAAGGATTGGCGAGCCAATGTTCAAATGGCGCACATTATGTGTAATCCTGCGTTGGTACAGAGACATTGGGATGATATGTCTCACATTGCAGGTTTTGATTTAACACCAAATGCTGGTACAACATTAAGAAAAATTATTAATTTTAATCTTTGGAATGATATTGACCAATATGAAATTATAAGTGTGGCAGCAACTAAGGAATTAGCTTTGATTACTAATTTAAATAAAATGATGACTGAGTGGACCGATATATGCTTTAAAACAAGCCCATATAAGGACACTGGTATATTTATTCTGTCGGGCCTTGATGATATTCAAAGTGTTTTAGATGATCACATAGTTAAGACAATTGGGATGCGAGGTTCCGCATTTGTTAAACCTTTTGAAAGTCAAGTCAGAGCCTGGTATGACAAAATTGTAAGAGTAAATGCCACCATTGACGAATGGGGCAAAGTTCAGAGTCAGTGGTTATATTTGTTACCAATATTTTCTTCTAAAGATATTGTAGCTCAAATGCCTGAAGAAGGTGTAATGTTTGTTGAAGTAAATAATATTTATCGTCGATATATGGGTTCTGTGGATAAAGATCCCCATGTTTTAGATATTGCAGGTGGTGTTGGTGTATTAGAATCGTTCAAAACTGCTACAGGCTTGTTAGAAAAAATTAACGACGGTGTCAATAATTATTTAGAGAAGAAACGCTTGTATTTTTCAAGATTTTTCTTCTTATCTAATGATGAAATGTTGGAAATCTTATCAGAAACAAAAAACCCGTTAAAAGTTCAACCACACTTAAAAAAGTGTTTTGAAGGCATAAATAGGCTGGTTTTTGACGAAGAATATAATATTACTGCCATGATATCAATGGAAAGCGAACAAGTAGATTTACTTGAAACTATTAGCGTAGCAGCTGCAAGGGGATCTGTTGAAAAATGGCTTGTACAAGTAGAAGATCAAATGCTCAAAGCAGTAAAATCAGAAACCGAATTATCTTATTATGACTATCCTACAATGAGTCGCGTAGATTGGATTTTATCTTGGGAAGGTATGGTAGTCTTAGCTATATCACAAATATATTGGGCCATGGACGTCCACGAATGTTTATATACCCATAAACTAAGCGAGCTTGAGGCATTTCATGTTAGCTTAACACAACAACTAAACGAGACCGTTGCTGTCATACGTCGTCCGGATTTGACTAAATTGAATAGCATTACGGTCAAGGCGCTTATCGTTATTGATGTACATGCTAAGGATGTTATACAAGACCTAATTGAAAAAAATGTGATTGAAGTTACAGATTTTCAATGGCTTGCACAGCTTCGGTATTACTGGGAAGATGAGAAAGTCGCAGTGAAAATAATAAATGCTGTCGTAAAATATGCTTATGAATATTTAGGCAACTCCGATCGTTTAGTTATAACTCCTTTGACAGATCGTTGTTATCGCACGTTAATAGGTGCTTACTATCTTCATCTAAACGGTGCTCCTGAAGGACCAGCCGGCACAGGAAAAACCGAAACTACTAAGGACTTAGCGAAAGCTTTAGCAGTACAGTGTGTAGTATTCAACTGTTCGGACGGATTAGACTATAAAGCGATGGGTAAATTTTTTAAAGGCTTGGCATCTTGTGGTGCTTGGGTTTGCTTTGATGAATTTAATCGCATAGAAGTAGAAGTTTTATCTGTTATAGCTCAGCAAATACTTTGTATTGTTCAGGCTGTAAGACAGCATTTAGAAACATTCGAATTTGAAGGTACAACTTTAAACTTAAATCCCGCATGTTACGTTTGTATTACAATGAATCCTGGCTATGCAGGACGGTCTGAACTACCAGATAATCTAAAAGTACTATTTCGTACAGTAGCAATGATGGTTCCAGATTATGCTATGATAGGAGAAATTTCACTGTATTCTTTTGGGTTTATAGACGCTCGTAGTTTATCTGTAAAGATTGTTACAACTTATCGCCTTTGCTCAGAACAATTATCTTCTCAGAATCATTATGACTATGGAATGCGGGCTGTAAAAACAGTACTTTCTGCTGCGGGAAATTTAAAGCGAAATTTTCCAAATGAAAGTGAACGTATTTTACTCCTAAGGTCTATAATGGATGTGAATTTACCGAAATTTTTATCTTTTGATGTACCATTATTCGAAGGCATTATATCTGACTTGTTTCCTGGGGTATCATTACCTAAACCCGATTATGAAAATTTCTTAAATGCCTGCCGCGATACTTGTAAAGTTAACAATCTTCAACCAATGGAATGTTTTTTAATAAAAGTGATTCAGACTTACGAAATGATGATTGTCAGACATGGATTTATGCTTGTGGGTGATCCTTTTTCAGGAAAATCGATGACTTTAAAGATATTATCACAATCCCTCAATCTAATGAAAGAAAGAAATCAGCCAGGTGGATGTGAATCTACCTATAAAGTATTAAATCCAAAAGCTGTAACTATGGGCCAACTGTACGGTGCGTTTGATCCAATTTCGTATGAATGGACTGATGGCATTGTGGCTACAATATTTCGCAATTTTGCCTCGGAAGATACTCCACAAAGGAAATGGTTAGTATTTGATGGTCCCGTCGATGCGGTATGGATTGAAAATATGAATACTGTATTAGATGATAATAAAAAACTTTGTTTAACCTCTGGTGAAGTAATAGCAATGTCTAATGTTATGTCTATGATTTTCGAAGTAATGGATCTTTCTCAGGCTTCTCCTGCGACAGTGTCCAGATGTGGTATGATATATATGGAATCCTCATCTTTAGGATTTATGCCATTTTATAAGTCATGGCTAAAAACCATAAACCCTATTTGGATCGAAGAAAATGAGGAATATATTTTTAGTATATGTGACTGGTTGTTCGAGCCTCTAATTTTGTTTGTTAGAAAGTTTTGTGGGCAACTTGTTAAAGCCGGAGAAGTAAATCTAGTAATCAGTACTCTTCGACTCGTAGAAATGCTTATGGATAATGCCATAGAAGGAGAAGAAGATACGAAGTACACAAGAACCTGGTTCCTAGCTTCTTTTATGTCCGCACTAGTTTGGGGTGTTGGAGGAATTTTAAATAGCAGTTCGCGTGAAAAACTTGATGATTTGGTCAAAGAATATTTTAGAGGTGATAAAGGAATACCTTCTCATATAGAAAAGATGGATGTATCAGTTCCAACAGAGGGCATGCTAATTGACCATTATTACATGTATAAAGGAAAAGGGTGTTGGAAATATTGGCCGGATACTATAAAATTAATGCAGATAAAGGAGCAGATTAATTTACTGCAAACCATTATACCAACGTTAGAAACGGAGAAATATATGTTTCTTTTAAACTTGCACACCAAATTTGCGAAACCTTTATTATTAATAGGCCCGACTGGTACCGGAAAAAGTTTTTATGTTCAAAATTTTTTAATGAATTTTTTAGATATGGATAAATATACTCCAGGATTTATAACATTTACAACAACGACTTCTGCTAATCAAACTCAAGATTTGGTGCTATCAAAATTAATAAAGAGACGAAAGAACAATTATGGCCCAACTAAAGGAAAAATAGCCGTTATATTTATTGATGACATGAATATGCCAGCTAAAGAAATATACGGTGCACAGCCACCTATAGAATTACTTAGATTATATTTCGATCAAAAACATTGGTACGATCTTAAAACTACGGATAAGTTATACATTCATGATACCTTTTTCTACGGCGCTATAGGGCCAGTTGGTGGTAGCCGTCAGTTAATTTACCCGAGAATGTTGCGGCATTACAACATTTACTCTATTAATGAATTTTCGAAAGAAAGTATGACAAAAATTTTTACCTCTTTATTACAATTAGGTTGGAGAAGAAATGGATTTGGTCAAGACACACAGCCAGTAATAGTTAACATTATTTCCGCTACAATGGATATATATGAAAAAGCTACTGAGGGTCTAAGACCAACACCAGCTAAATCCCATTATATATTCAATTTAAGAGATTTTTCAAGAGTAATACAAGGCTGTGCTTTATTAAGAAAAGAATCGGCTGAAAATAAAAAAACCTTTGTAAGGGTTTGGGTTCACGAGATAATGCGTGTGTTTTATGACAGGCTAGTGGATGAAGTAGATCGCACTTGGTTCTTTAATATTCTTAGGAATTCGACGCGAGATTTTATGAAAGACTCTTTTGAGTCTGCTTTAGATTCATATCAAAATGACAAAGGCGATGTTACCCAAGAAAGCATAAAAAGCATGATGTTCGGTAGTTATTTAGATACTGATAGTCTTGAAGGTGAAAGAAAATATGAAGAAATTCCATCTAAAGAATCTGTTCTTAACATTGCGACATCCATGTTATCAGAATATAATTCTATGCACAAAGCTAAAATGACAATTGTCTTATTTGATTATGCTTTAGAACATCTATCAAAAATTTGTCGACTGCTTTCCATGCCGTCTGGTAATGCTTTATTAGTCGGTGTTGGAGGATCTGGTCGTCAGTCCTTAACCCGTTTAGCTGGCACCATATTAGGTCAGTCAGTTTTTCAACCGGAGATAACAAAATCTTATAGCGTTAAAGACTGGCAAGAGGATATAAAATTAGTGTTACGTGAATCTGGTGGCCTCAATAAAGATACCACTTTCTTATTTTCTGAAAGTCAAATCAAGGAAGAAGTTTTTATACAGAATCTAGACAGCTTACTTAATTCAGGTGAAGTGCCTAATTTATACGGACTGGATGAAAAACAAGAAATTCTGGAATTAGTGCGTTTAGCAGCTCAAGGCGGTAATAGAAATCTTGACATAAGTCCCTTGCAAATTTTAGCTTTTTTTATAGCGCGATGTAAAATTAAGTTACATGTGGTATTGTGCTTCAGTCCTATTGGAAGCGCTTTTAAAACAAGATTAAGACTATATCCATCATTAGTAAATTGCTGCACAATCGATTGGTATGATAGCTGGCCAGAAGATGCTTTGGAAATGGTTGCAAATTATTATATGGTTAAAGTTAAC
This sequence comes from Bhutanitis thaidina, assembly GCA_029286595.1. Taxonomy (NCBI): domain Eukaryota; kingdom Metazoa; phylum Arthropoda; class Insecta; order Lepidoptera; family Papilionidae; genus Bhutanitis; species Bhutanitis thaidina. The sequence continues at coordinate 3,591,137 of JAGSMS010000013.1, forward strand.
GTATCGGACAAAGTAAAAACAAGTGCTGTGATAGCTTGTAAACAGTTTCACGTGGATGCACGAATAATATCTGTTAACTTCTTTAGTCAGTATGGAAGAAAGACATATGTAACATCAGCCTCATATCTTAATTTAATTAAGTCATTCACAACACTAACTAATAGAAAACAACGTGAATTAAGAGCAGCAAAGCTCCGATATACAAATGGTTTGGATAAATTAGGACAGGCCGCGGAAGCAGTTGCTATTATGCAACATGATTTAAATGAACTGAAACCCCAGCTAATGGTAATGGCGGCAAAATCAGCTAAGATGATGCAAGAAATAGAAGTAGAAACTGCCATAGCTGATAAAGCTGCTGCACAAGTTCGCGAAGACCAAAAAATTGCAAATGTACAAGCAGCTGCTGCCGAAGAACTTAAAAAAGATTGCGAAGCAGACTTAGCACTTGCACTTCCGATTTTAGAAGATGCAATTGCTGCATTAAATACACTTAAACCGGCTGACATAACAATTGTGAAATCCATGAAAAATCCTCCTGCAACTGTTAAGTTAGTTATGGCAGCTGTATGTGTGATGAAAGGAATACCTCCTGATAAAATACCGGATCCGGACAATCCAGGTAAGAAAATATTAGATTATTGGGGCCCGAGTAAAAGAATATTAGGTGACATGGGATTTTTAGATTCACTAAAAAATTTTGATAAAGACAATATTCCAGTACCTACAATGCAAAAAATTAGAAAAGAATATCTTTCCAATAAAGATTTTAAACCTCATATCATTGCTAAAGCATCTACAGCTGCTGAAGGGCTTTGTAAGTGGATAATTGCTATGGATATGTATGATGCAGTTGCAAAAGTAGTAGCCCCAAAAAAGGCGAAGCTGGAAGCAGCTGAAAAGGAGTTTTCTGAGACTATGGCAATTTTGGAAGAAAAGAAGGCAACTGTAGCGCGGTTGGAAGCTCGACTAGCTGAGTTAAATGAAGCGTTAGAAGAAGCTAACATAAAAAAGAAAGCTTTAGAAGATGAAGTGCAATTATGTATCGATAAATTATATAGAGCAGAAAAATTAATAGGAGGCTTAGGAGGTGAGAAAGTAAGATGGACAGCTGCTGCTGAAAATTTACAAAAATTGTTTGATAACCTAGCAGGAGATATTTTGGTATCTTGTGGAATTATTGCCTATCTGGCTCCGTATATTTCACCAGTGAGATCAAAAGCAATAGAAGAATGGAGACAACTCATTATAAAGCTAGATATGCCTCATTCAAAGTCATTTATTTTTAAGGACGTCCTAGGAACTGATATTAAAATACAAAATTGGTGCATTGCTGGTTTACCAAGAGATTCGTTTTCCATCGATAATGGTGTAATTTTAGATAACTCAATGCGATGGTCTTTATTAGTAGATCCGCAAGGACAAGCAAATAAATGGATTAAGACAATGGAAAAGTCTAATGACCTACAAATTATGAAATTTACTGATGGAAATTATATGAAAGTGATTGAAACGTGCTTGGAATATGGGAAGCCAGCATTAATAGAATGTATCTTGGAAGATGTAGAGGCACCATTAGATCCAATTTTAATGAAAAACACTTACACTCAAGGTGGAAAAGAATTTATTGCACTTGGTGAAAATGTAATTGAATATCATCCACAATTTAGACTATATATGACAACGAAACTAAGAAACCCACATTATTTACCTGAAATATTTAATAAAGTCACTCCGATAAATTTTGCTTTGACAAAAGAAGGTTTAGACGATCAACTGCTCGGTATCGTAGTAGCAAAAGAAAGACCTGACTTACAAGAAAAACGAGAAAAGTTAATTGTACAAGGAGCAGCGAATCGTGCTGCTCTTAAACAGGTTGAGGATGATATTTTACGAACATTACAAGAATCAAAGGGCGACATTTTAGAAGATGAAACTGCTATTGAAGTTCTTGACTCTTCAAAACTATTAGCTGTTGATATCATGAAAAAACAAGAAGCAAGTTTAGAAACTGAAGAAATTATAGAGAAATTTAGGATGGGATATAGACCAATGGCGTCACATTCAGCTGTTCTCTACTATTGTGTAACTGAATTACCAAATGTTGACCCAATGTATCAATACTCATTAACTTGGTTTATAAACTTATATATACTATCCATCGAAAACGCCAATAAATCCAAAGATTTAGACAAAAGGTTGAAATTTTTAAAAGATACTTTTACTTATAATTTGTACAGTAACGTTTGCAGGTCACTCTTCGATAAAGATAAATTGATGTTTTCTTTTATAATGTGTTCTAAAATGATGTTATCTACCGGAGATATCAACCACGATGAATATATTTTTCTGATAACAGGAGGAATTGCTGTTGAAAATCCTATAAAGAAGCCTGTAGATTGGTTGCCAGATAAGGGGTGGGACGAAATTTGTCGAATAAATGATTTAACTGTCTACAAGGGATTTAAAAATAGTTTCTTTGGTGCAATAACAACATGGAAAGAAGTATACGATGCAATAGAACCGCATAATAGACCGCTCCCGCTAGGATGGGAAGAAAAATTGACACCCTTTCAGAAGTTGTTGATTGTACGGATTTTAAGACCAGACAAATTAACAATTGCTATTTCTGATTTTGTAGAAAAACAGATGAGCCGCAAATATATAACTCCCCCACCGTTTGACATAGGCAAATCTTTTGGCGATTCCAATTGTTTAGCACCTCTGATTTTCATTTTGTCTTCAGGTTCAGATCCCATGGGAGCCTTAATAAAATACTGTGAGAAAATGGGCTATAGTCATAGATTTAATTCAATATCTTTAGGGCAGGGTCAAGGACCTATAGCAAGAGCCATGATAGAAAAAGCGCAGATAGAAGGAGGTTGGGTATGCTTACAAAATTGTCATTTAGCTGTTTCATGGTTACCGGAACTAGAAAAAATTGTAGAAAGTTTTGATCTTACCAACACAGATTTAAGTTTTAGATTATGGCTTACTAGCTATCCCTCGGACAAATTTCCACAATCTGTTTTACAAGTAGGAGTCAAAATGACGAACGAAGCCCCAACTGGCTTACAACATAATTTGTACCGATCGTACATGTCTGAACCATTAAAAGAACCAGAGTTTTTCGAAGGTTGTCCTGGGAAAGATAAACCATTCAGTAAACTTCTCTATGGTATTAGCTTTTTTCACGCTGTAGTTCAAGAAAGAAAGAAGTTTGGGCCTTTGGGTTGGAATATTCAATATGGTTTTAATGACTCGGATTTTCAAATATCAGTGATGCAATTGCAGATGTTTTTAAATCAATATGAAGAAATACAATATGTAGCCGTAAAATATTTAACGGGAGAATGCAATTACGGTGGTAGAGTAACTGATGATTGGGATCGGAGATTAATAGTTACCATTTTAGATAATTACGTTAATTCAGAAGCAGTAAGTGACCCTAACTATTTATTTTGTAACATAGGCTCCCAGTACGGACTTCCCCGCAGATGTGAATATCAAGACTATCTTAAACATATTGAGTCCGTTCCTGTTAATCCTCCACCAGAAGTGTTCGGATTACATATGAATGCGGGAATAACAAGAGACCACTCCATTTCTTTACAACTTACATCGACATTAGTCCTTGTAGAAGGTGGAGGTAGCGCAGAAGGCGGAAATACTGAAGTTATTCTTGTCCAAATGGCAACAGAAATTTTGTCGAAACTACCGCCCATATTTAATACCGAGGTATCTCAAAAGAAATATCCCGTAGATTATAATGAATCAATGAACACGGTGCTTATTCAGGAAATGGAAAGGTTTAATAAATTACATAACGAAGTTAAAAGTTCTCTGTTAGATCTCCAAAAAGCTGTTAAAGGGCTAATCGTTATGTCACCCGCGTTGGACATGATGTCAAACGCAATGATACTCGGTAGGATTCCAGATAATTGGAGTAAACTATCTTATCCAAGTTTGAAACCACTACCTAGTTACGTTATTGATTTGATTGAGCGTTTGAGTATGTTAGAAACTTGGTATGAAAATGGTAAGCCTCCGACATTTTGGCTATCGGGATTTTTTTTCACACAAGCATTTCTTACGGGTTCAATTCAAAATTATGCCAGAGCTAAAAAAATTCCAATAGATTTATTGATATTTGATTTTGAAGTACGTGCCGTTGATTACGAAACAAAACCTCCAGAATGGGGTGTTTACGTACAAGGTCTCTTTTAGATGGAGGTCGCTGGGATCGTAATAAGCATGTTGTGGCAGAGCAATATCCAAAAATATTAAATGACAATATGCCAGCGGTATGGTTGTTTCCAAAATTAAAGACTGAATTTATGGAAGGTTCACGATACAAGTGTCCTTTGTATAAGACTCTTGAAAGGAAGGGTGTTTTGGCTACAACTGGACACTCTTCCAACTTTGTTTTAGCTTTTTATTTAGATTCGGATAAGGCTCCGGCTCATTGGATTCAACGCAGCGTTGCCTTAATTTTGCAACTAGATAATTAAATGCATTCTTCTTAATTAAGGTCGGGTCAGGTCGTTAGTCAGGGAGTACAGATTAGAAGATTTAGAAAAATAATGCAACTTTTACCGAATATCCAGATTAAAAAAATCCAAAAGGAACGGAGCTTAGAAAAAGAGGTTTTAGTTTTCAATTACAGTTTACACATAACTAACAATTATATTTAAAATTACTCAATCTTAAAATCTCAAACATAATAATGCCTTCTTGGCAAGAACTACAAGAACACTGGCTAAATTTCCACGCTGAATGGATAAACTTAACCTATAAGCGAGAAAAGAACCTGCCAACTTGTTAACAGTGGGTGGCTATGACAGAGCGCGGGTATAATTCTTTTAAGAAGAGCGCGGGGACCCCACGAAACAATCGTCTTTGCGGCTAATGGCTCAAATACATTGTTTTCCCTTATAGACTCATATTTGCGCCACGTAACCAATTCAGCTGCCTCTGATGCCGCCCCGTGTCTGGTTACACCGACCCACCGACACGATATGAGAGGCCGCCAATGTATCTAAGCAAGTAGCTTCCCGCAAATTTAAAAAAAAGGTTCATATTGTGCCATAAGAAAAGCCAATGCGTTTATAAATACAGCATTGGGCTCGTCTAAAACTCAAAAAAGCCACGCAACTAAAATCAAAATTTTTAATTTAGTTGCTAATTTAATTTATACACTACAATACACTTTTAGTAATGTTGATTTAAAACTAAAATATGTGTTAAAATATGGTGTTAAAGTTAAAATAGGCTGCCAAATATTGATTCGTAAACCTCACTCGAGGTTTGCACTATTACTAAACGCCAACGTTAGTGATTACCTAGTGACAAGACAACATTACACGATTAGGTTATACTCATGCTTCGTGTAATAAATTAGTCACTTTTAATCTAATTTGCAAAATGTCAGTCAATTATTCACGATTCCGTGAACTTTTTGCAAAGTGTTCAGTTCGGGTTGAATTTGGATTTGCATTTAGGCATTTCTGAAGCACATTATGTGTTGCGTGTGAGTTACGTCAGGTAACTCTGATTATTTTAAATATATGGTTTTGAGTCATCTTAATTTATAATTGCTATAAGTTAATTTCAGAAAATAAGGAGTCTTAGCACATTAATTTGTCCTATCCCGTCTTATTGAATATAGTAGTAATGTTACACCGACTTGTTATAATAAAACTTTAAGTCAGTGTCTAGCCTCGCTTCGAAATACTGACGACTAAAAGCTTTGTAAAGACTAGAACAGGCTACGGCTTTGCTCGCGTTCGCGTTCAATTCGTTTTTTTACTACAAGATAGAAGTAATTGGGAAACACAGGTCTAGTCTGTCAATAAGAATTAAATACTTCTGGAATTAAAGTGTTTATTTATATTATATCATAATACAATAATTTTTGGAAATTGGGGTTTTTGAGTACAGGTAGCTTAAAGGTACAACCAACTTCTTTTTCAATATATTACATATTATGAACTAAACACATATATTTTTAAAAAGTTATACTATATTTTTTTTATTGTCCATTTATTACTGTTAAAATTGTATTTCCATTTAAAGAAAAATCTTATTGTACCTACTTATAGCTTGTATGACTAATTTTATAGCCATTTCACACTATTTTGTAACAAAACGATTATTATGTATTATAATTATTATAATGAATATAAAGCCTAAGACATTTCCACGTGTTTGTTCTTGATAAGTTCCCGCCTAATTTCATCCGTTTCAAGTAACTTACGCCTGAGTTGTAACATTATAGCTTTATTTCTTTTCTGAAATGAAAGTTATTACGTAAACTTTATGTCTCCGATCCGCCATATATGTAAATTAAGATACATTAGTCGACTGTGGAACGTTTGATACTCAATAAAATTTTAAGTATGTGCATATGAAAGTTCAAATTAATCATACATACATAATTTAAAGAGTTACATGCCCTACATGGCATAATAGTACATATATGGTACATATACAGATTGGATGCGACCTAATTAATATAAACTTTATGATAACTGAAAACTTTGTTTAAAAATAATCTTCTTCGTAATAATAAAAAGAAATGTTACCCTCACTGTGTAAATTTCTCCTGTATCTTAGAGCTAGAATAGGACGGCTTACAGGATATCATCTATTATCATCATAGCATCTTGTGCTTCTGCGTTTTATTCCGAGAGTGAGGTAACCGGAGGCCACCTCCCCTCTTCCCGTCCCGTCGCTCCTCCTCCCCATCCTCTCCAATCCCCACAATATCCATAAACGCTGGTGTGGCACATTCAACTCCTCTGGTGTTGCAGATGTACAAGGGCGACCGTAATCACTTACCAACAGGTAAGCCGCTTGCTCGCACAACACCCGTTCCCATCCAAAAAATTCCCAAAACAAAAACTTTAAAAGCACATGGATAAACACCCAGACCCGTAACTATTATTTACAATTATTTAGGAACATAATATAATTAGAATACCGAAGACAAATTCCAAAACATTAGTAATAAATGACATATCCGCACCCCGTTTGGTGCATGCTTTTTTTAATCGCTTTTTTTTAAAACACCATGTGCGCTTGTGAATTTTTAAGCAATATCTACTTGTATAATAATCATAGCTCTGCTGTCACCGCAACAGATATATATTGTATGCGATTTTAGTCTTTATTCACATACCTTCAGCACGTTACATTCACTCTCTATTGACTCGCGTTCCCCTTCCACAGTAAACGCGCGTTTTCTTCGTTGTTCGTTAATTTCTAGTTTTTTGTTTTTTAAAACTTCGATTTCAACTTCTTTTACTTTCAATTTATCTTGCTGTAGTTGGAACTTAGTTTCTTCTAAAGACAAAATGTACTTTTATTTTAAATTTAAATTTAATGTTTTGGCATTCCCAAAAGCGATTTACAAAAAACATTTATACTACGTTTTAGAAAATGAGCAAAAGGTCGATTATACCCGTGGGAGATATGAGGACTGATCAAGGCAATGACCTTAAAAATTGTATTAAAAAGGAACCATCATGTGGTCGACTTTGGTCAATGACCTTCATTTTTATGTGATTGGGGAACCGCTTTCGCACCAAAAACTGCGCACATGAAAATAGGTAATACACCTTTAAAAATGGCTCTGTGTAAAGCTACATACACATCAAAGCACTTGCTTGTTCAACACAAATGTTTGATAGCAACAATGAGAACGTACAATTTTTTGCTGAAAGTACTACTACGAGACTAGTGAAAGATCTGGGTGCTCACCAATAATTATCCCCAGAAAACCCCTACCATTATGTGATTAATGACGAAGGGATAACGACCTTCAGCAACGAGGAATACCATATAAACAAGTTCTCGTGCTTATCGGAGAGCACACACGACACAACCACCGATTTAATATTAGTTTTGTAATTGACAAAACGCAAAAATGTACGTTGAAATAAATAGGATTTGCAAAAACTATTACCACCTAAAGCAGGGTCGAATTTTTAATTATGTAGACACGGCTTTAGGCTACGCTTTGGTACTTCCCCGCTAAAGCCCTTCTAAAGATATGATATATTGTATCGAATCTATGTTTATTTAAATCGTTAATATTCAGATGGTAACAAATTGAAAATTAAAGAATGTATCCGCAGAGATATATCGTAACTTTTTATAAATCTTTTTAATATCTTTATTTGTTTCTGTGAATAAATGTATACTGTTGTTAAATGTGGTGGAATGTAATAATAGTACATGATAACCAATAAAGTCAGGTTGGCGCGTTCCAGTCTAAATTGCATAATCGTGCATACGTGTCGTTGTGTTATATGATTACCAAACACGTAGTAAAAAAATTTATTGTTTTTCACCTTTATCGAAATAGTCATTGAAGCCTTTCCTGTGTCTATCGAGATTATCAATTTGCTGTTGGAATTTACGTTGTTCCGAAACGTTACATATTTCAATCATTGCGTTCTGATATTTCGTTTCATACGAACTTCTGGTTAAAACCTGAAAATAAAATAAGTTATCACAAGGATAATATAAATAATTGAATGACAAAAATTTTGATGTTTATTTATCTAAAATCAGATGTACACGTAACAGGTAGGCTAATGTAAACAAAACATTTGATAACTGGAGCAAAAAGTCCAGGACAGAATTTAAGATCAGAACCCATTGCCAATAAATCCAAATCCATAACTAAAAAATTGTTTTTGTTTTGTTAAATAACCAATAAGTTCCTCATCGCGATCATCATTACCTTGACAACAGCCGACAGAATATTCTTCTTCCTTTCTTTGGCATTCCAAATGTGAAGCCAACCATGCATGGAAGATTTACTCATACCAGGACAATGTACCGGTACCTGCACTCTCCATTATCATAGTCAATGATATTTGGAATGTGTTAAACAGTCTGATGGATTTTCCACCATAATTCGGTTCGTCGGAGTTTTGTCAGTTAGCCCATCCTACTAGCTGTTGGCCTCCACTTCGCATCTCAGACGCTGCTGCCAGTCACAGACTTTTAGGTCCGACATGCACTGACACTGGACGATACTCCGATAGCCTAGTTGGTGGTGACCCTGACTTTTTAAACGAGTTGCGGTTACAGTTGGCGCACGGGACAACTATTTGTGAGGGGCACTACAAATAATTATTCCGGGTTTGGGTGTTTGTCCAAGTCCAATTTATACATGTAGAGATAATAAAGACGTCGAAGAAAAAAGCTGCAAGTGTCCAGCGTGATGATTATGGGCAAATCTTCCGTGCGTGCTAGCTTTTGTTGGCACTTTCTAGAAAAGGTACGGTTTAGTAGTGTACCTATACATGTCCAACAATCACAGAAATCACATGTATCTTCTGAACAATGGACCCAACGTGAGAAGCAAGCCGCTGAGCATTGCAGCCGATAATTAAATAACCAGTCAAACAGTTATTTACAGATTTTATCGCGTTCAATTTTATTTTTTAATCCGTTTCGGATATTCGGGTATACTTCTCCCGTAAATCCAAGATCCAATAAGCGGTATTTAGACGATACTTTCACAATCTTACCATCAAGGAACTGTATTTATAGACCACCTTAACTCCATGAATGCCAAAATATAATTTACAATGGAGTTAGAGGCAAGTAACTTTCCTAGACGTCCTGGTAATTCGGACTCCTAGTAACATCTATAAGACATTCTCTACACAGGAAAAAGACCATACCGACCGATATTAAAAAGGTGAATGGTGTACTCACCACCATCCATCTCAGCTAGCTACCGTGTAACATATAAAATTAAATCCAATACCAAGCATATCACTGGACGATCTCAAAATACTTTCAGCTCATTCTTCCCAGACCGGATCAAAAATGAATAATTAGACTGTTAACGGTAGTCGGGTTAACTATGACACCAGGACATCAAACACCTTAGTCCCCTAGTGACGAAAAAAGTCGGGATTAAAAAGTAAAATTAAACAGGATGAAATTCGTATATAATAGTTTAGTTTCAACTAGTTTAAAATCAAAACTTTAGTTAAATTACGTTATCGGCATAGTTACAGCCTGTCACAACACCGCTGCTGTACACATTGTGCATTCGCACTTCACCCGCAGCAGACATACCTAACAGATGTCACTACATCTTATGGCAGACCGACGTGGTTAAGTTACATATTCTATTTAATTATATTCCCACTTACCTCTTGTTGATCTATCAATAAATTAATTTCTTTTTTTAACATGCAAATCTCCTCGGTAAGGCTGCGCTCTGTATTGCGTAATTCGTTTTCTACTTTTTCGCTCATGAATTTACGTTTTAATGCTTTAATTATAAAAATTATATCGATTAAAAATGTTTTGCCTAAAAATGTAATAAATGAAAACAAACACTATTAACAACAATCGGAAGTTGTAAACTACTAAGAAACTTTGAAAGTATTATCCAACACTCTTTTTCGTTCTCTCCTTCCTATGCCTAAAGTGTTACTATGAATATTGTACGAGAGTGGTAGGTATCTGTTAAGGTTATTATATTTTGACTGTAGTTCACAACCATTTAACAACCTGTACAGCTACAGGTAGCAAATTTGAAATTATACATTAGCATATCTAATCGTCATTACTTAATTATAGGTATGGTATAAAAAAAGCGGCCTACATATTTTGAATCGGTCAAAAAGACGATTGAGGCTTTCCATTACAAAGTATGTGAGAAACACCTCCATAATCAACCTTAGGCAACCATCTTAACTAACCGTACCTTGCTTACATTGACTTTAAACTGCTATGACGTTATTATTATTAGGCTTTAACTAAAACTGTTTTCTATACTAGTAATATCTGGCTCCAGAATACCTATTACAACATTTAAGGTCATTACTTAAAGATAATGGGAACATCGTAGATGAAAGAAAACATTAGATTTAATATCTGCCTAAGCAGCGAAAAAATCATAAATACGGACTAGCTGCTTATTTTATGTTTTGTTACGACCTCTTAGGGGCAGCGGCTTGTAAACCTTTGGAAATAAGAAGGAGGTTTGTTGTAGAAAATTGTAATGAAAGTGCAGTAAAGGATTGGGAAGGTTGAGATTTTTGGGTAGTAGTAATATAGAGACTTATAAAAGGAACTATTTAAAAGTTAAATTTCTTATTAAAACGAATCCATTCATGCAGTCCATTTTGTTCAAAAAAAGTTGAGAAGTTCATGCTATTTGTAAAATGTTAATTTATAATAAAATCGTTTTTAGCTTTATTTAACCCATTTCACACCATTAAGAAGGGGGCAAGGAATGGGTCCATATGTAAAATGCGTATACCGTATACGTAGTGATAATAACGTAAAACTAATAGGAGTAGTGTTAGCAGCGGTGGCTTACCTTGAAAGACAATTCCTAGTCAAAGACTAACTCCAGTATGCAGTATAATTATGAGTTTACGGCATCGTAAATATAATGATTTAATTTTAAAAGCTGTACGCCGTCAAAACCTTCTTTAATATTAACGGTATAATAATTTAACGGCTATTCAATTCCTGAGTTCAATTGTAAAAAAAAAATTTAGAACACTTAAAACTAAAAGAGCGAAGAGCATCGCATATGTTTGGCTTTGGTTTGAGACTCCTTTCGTTTTATAAAATGCCTTTATGTATGATATCAGTGTCTACAGACAGTCTGAACAGGCAGGCTTTTTTTTTTGTATTGAAAGTGATTCGATCAGACAGATAATTATTAATAATTATTATTAATTTTTTATTTCCGTACAAAATAATTATGATTTTATGTGTATATATTGTTATTATAAATGTATCTACATATTTATGTAAGTACTTTAATATTTATTTGTTGTTAGTTTTCATTCTGCTGCACTGCCTCTTTAATATATTTATCTCTGCTTAGCGTAATGGATCACTGGGAGGGAATGTCTTTAGGCATTAAGCCCGCCATGTGTACCACTTTGTGCCCAGAAGTTTAAATAAATAAAATATTTACAAGAATTGCTCACTTAAAGTTTTGAGATTAGCCCTTCACGTTTCACGCGTCGTAACAATAGGATATCTACTGTTTCAACACGTCAATTATTATTATATTAAATTACACTTAATTTTTCATTCATATTACATAAATCTTACAGAATGCCTACTTTTTACGTAGTTATGAAGTTGCAGCACAAACCTGATTTCAGTTGTAGTTTTAGTGAATCTATTTTATGTCTAGGCATTTTATAACAAATTATACTATTGTTTTACTTTACAAAAATTGGAGGTTAAAATAAATGTTTTGGCATTGGCAAAGATTAGATCATTGTTCCCTATAGGTAATAGCTCAGATTGTAGTTCTTAAATCTGATGAGGGTAATAGTCATAGTTACCACAGCACACTCTTTCTTAATAGTTAATAAGTATCTGTGGTATATTTGGGTAGTACCCACCCAATATTAAGACAAAAAACGGTGAACCTTACTACGACAATAACGCCATCTAGTAGTTTAGTATAATAATTCCTATTAAAAGCTACTCTATTCAACAGTTTAAATTGCAATATATGTTGGATGGGCGCATAGTTAACTAGTAACGCAAATATATCTAGACGCAAAATAACCAAAACCTAGAAAATAATTCCTGTGTCTAATCTACCATACTTATCAATATTTGATGTATGACTTGGAAATAGCCTGTAATAGGTTAAATTTAAAATACGGATAATTTAATGGCGTAACGACACTTCCAATCTGTATATTTCATAACATAATTGAAGAATGAATATAATAATAGTAATTTTTCGTAAAATAAAATTCATTTTGTAAATTTGTGGCGATTGGTTGTAGTCACTTAGACCACTCTTTACCTCGCAAATTTTGGCCATTATTGTTCAAAAGTTTTGTTGTAGTTTTGTTTCTTGAGGTATGGTATAATGGACTGTCACTCTAGTCACTAAAAATATTAAATTTTCTAAGTCTTCATACTTCAATACCTTAACAACTGCTACATTCATACCACACCATTTTGGAGCCTACGCTAGCGCCATTTTGGAGGGTTTTGAACTATTATTTACTGTTTATAGCTGGACACTTTTTCAAGTTTCCCCACTTATGAGACGGTTTTCCTTATCTCTACCCTCCATAAAATAGTTGTAGAAAGTACTAAAGACTCGAAAGAGTACTCGCTGTTAACTGATAATTACAGCGATTTAAAAAATCTTGACTTATAAAAAAAAACGAGTGCCAAGTGTGAGTTAAACTCATGCATTGGGAATTTACCAATAATATTAAGTTTACTTTTCTGTCCTTCAGTTCAGGATTCATAGCGTGAGTTCGATTCATTATTGGACGATTTTTATTATTTGTAATTTTACTTTACATTTTACACTATAATCTCACCAACTTTGTTGTTCGTATTAACGTTTTTACGATAAAGCATAAACAAAAGAACATTGATGAAACACGTTTCTTGCATAGGGACTATTTTGAACTAATTTTAACTTTTTGTGTTATTTATTAAGTCTTCCGACATAATGTAATAAAACCAAATGGAAAAAATATATATTTTGTTTTAAATTAGCTGAGTTTAAATTTTTTTAACAACAGTTTGTACGGGATAATAACAACCATCACAGTTAAAAAAAAAAGAAAATCAATTCTAACCACCAGAAAACCACTAGTATACTAATACTTGAGATTTTTTGGTGATTTGAAAAACCGCTGCTAGTAAGATTGAGAAATAAAAGTTGGCAGCACTGGTATACCAAAGAGAATCTAATCATCACTATGTTTAGTAGATTTGGGAAGCGTGGTTTTTCAGGAAAGTTCTGTCGTTTTCATTAGTTATTATTAAAATAGTGAGCGCAATGTAGCATTTCATTTCAGTAATATGAATCGGTTGACACAATTGAACGGTACATGTAGTACATAAATAACCGTCCTTATGTGTAAGTCATCAAAAATGGTTTCTGGGTCGACGAGGGTGATTCAAGTCACCAACATCGCACCCCAGGCAACGAAAGACCAAATGCAAACTTTGTTTGGTTATTTAGGAAAAATTGATGATATCAGATTGTATCCGACGATCAGAGATGTCTCGTGTCCAGTTCAGTCTCGTATATGTTACGTGAAATACTACGACTCGGCAACTGTAAACGTTGCCCAACACATGACCAATACCGTGTTTATCGATCGTGCATTAATCGTTATACCAATGCAGTCCGGTGAGATTCCAGATGAACATAAAGCCCTCGAGATGTCGAGCAATGGGACATTAGTTCCTGGATTAAATACAGTCGAGCCCCGTCTACCTACTCATGTGGTGAATTCGTTGGAAGGATTGCCACCTAATCAAGTCATTCAAACTTATGATCCTAAAATGGCCGCTGCTGGCCTTCCTCAATATCCACCTCTACCTGCTGCTTATGATTCAAGAAAAATAGAAGAAATAAGAAGAACAGTGTTGGTTGTAGATGTAGGTTCATTAACACAGCAGCAACTGATTGACCATTTCTGTCAAGCTGGAGAGGTTAATTATCTAAGATTCTGTGACCGAGATGCTGACAAACTAAAATACGCCCTTATTGAGATGACAGAACAAGAATATGTGATTAAGGCTTTGCAATTAAATGGAACTTCAATTGACGGACAAATAATAAAGGTTAGTTAAATATAATTATTTTCGCAATATGCAGTAACAGGCTGTAAAGTTTAAGAACAAACAAACTGAATCACACATACTCCACCATTAAAATAATACAAGCCACTGCCTATTCTGGACTGTTAAATCTGTATTAAACAAACCTGTGATCTAGATAGAACATGTGACACAACATATCTGTCTAATTTAATTTTATCTTTTATAATATTGGCAGTAAAAGTATATTCCTGGCCAATTTTGGCCAATAAACTCACTTCACCTGCTTATGTTCTTATAAAATATGTCATCTGAATGATGTAGCTACTGCTCGAACTGTTTAATGTAGTTAGTTTCATAGCATATTTTGTTCTTTAATAAATTGAATGTATTATCAGAGTAGTAGTAGCTTCATTATTTGGAAAAGTTGATTCATTATCAGTACAAGTCCTTTAGTAATCACATATAGATATTTTACCTATTCTTCTTTGCACTTAGAGTAACTGTTCTGATGATGATATCTATTGGTGTTTTATGTTGAAGAGCAGTTTTTATAATTTTTGAGTTTATTTCTTGCAAATTTTTATTTTAAAATGATTGTAATAATATTATATCTATGCAACAAAATTACCTTCAAAGCATGGCAAATTTTAAATTTAATAATTTTTTTTTAAACTATCTAAATGGAACACTCCTAAAGTATAATATTAAATCTTCAATCTTGTTACTTACAATGTATGTTATTATATCATATTATACATAACTCATTACCAATCTTGTCAATATTTTCTTCAACATCAAAATATTCACAAAATCATACTGTAGCAATTCAACAAATGCAATACAAATATGTTGGTTGATCAAACACAAATTTAACACATGATGAGCTTGCTCTGAGATTGTTCATGTGCGGCCATATGCAAGCTTGTTGGTGAGAGATCACACACACACTGTACCTATCATACAGCCGTTGTATGAAGCTTTGTCTTTGTGGGGTATTTATTCATGGGCTGATGTACTAGGTTAAAGTCTTAAGGTACAACTCAGCAATCTAGTTTTCATGTGATTGTTGCTTAGCTTAAACATAAACTTTGATTTATTGTTAATTTTTAAAGATCTGATAAAAATGCCAATAGCAGTGCTACACACATTTCTTGGAATCTATGTACCTGTATCCGCCATGCATTGGTGGATGAGAACACTACTGGTACTTTCACAGTCTGTGGGGTTTGGGTTTAGCAAATTCGTAGCCTTGTGTATTGGCTAGCAGGGTGCACCACATGCAGGCGCCGTCGGCATTTGGAGCATTATATTGGACTATTTCGCATCCTCATTTTTTATTTAAATGTTGGTTATTATTTACAGGTACACCATGCCACTCTAGCTATTTGTAAGCCACAGACTAAAAGCAATGAAGCTGCACAACGAGAGATTGAAGAGGCCATGTGCAGGGTTAAAGAAGCTCAGAACTATATTTCTGCTGCTATTGACCCAGTAATTGGACTTCTGTCTAAGGATAAGAGAAGGTATAAAAACAATATTGTTATAGAAATTATGTATGTGTTGTTTTGCATGCAGAACCATGTAAAAGCACAATATTAAATTTAATCTTATATTTATTATATACATGCCTTTTCCCGATCATATATCTAATATCAATTAAATGTGAACAGTAACTTTTTAGTACAAGGTCCTTTTTAGTTTTTGTTACTTTGACTCCAGATATATTTGTGCTAATAGTTCACATAGCCTTCTAGACCCAGGTCAAAAACTGAATCGACTGTTTAGTGTTTGCTATCTGTGCTTCAAGTAGTCAACTAAGAGTCTGAGAGAGTTTACCTCGCTACTGTGGTTATCGTTGGTAAACCATTATGAATGGTGCTTTGTCTGTGGTAAAATTTGCATTGGCAGAAGATAAAGTGATTGGCATTATTAACAAGAAGACTTAACTTACTTAGAAGGTCCCCACTTAAGACATGATAACACACATCAACATAATCAATTATTGGGAAACGAGCATGAACAAGACATGTCTGTTTTAATAGGGGAAAGTCTGTTAATCTGTTTAAAGAGAGTGTGGGCATAATTTTTACACTATACTGTTTACATTTTCTTCTCATAGTTCAGTTAAATGTATATAAACTAGAGGATATGTAAATGCATTTGTATTTATAACTCTTACTACAGTGTTTATGTACCATATTATGCAATAATGACTGGTAATATTATCATATACGTTATTTGTTACGTTTTACTAAAAATTGTATAAACGTAGGACTCGTTCCCGATCTCGATCCCGGCGTCGCTCCCGGTCACGATCCCGACGGTCACGGTCGCGACACCGTGGCAAGCGATCTCGTTCTAGATCCCGACACCGCACGCGTCGCTCTAGATCTCGACATAGACATCGTACAAGGTGAGTAAGGTTTGCTTTGGAAAGACTCCAAAGGTTTACTCTGTAAAAATAGTTATGTCTTTCTGTGAAGCTAGTTAAAGACTATAATTAGTTATATGAGCATAACCTTTATTAATGATCATTAATAATTCAAAATAACCACACTAAACATCTCTCTCCATCTGTGGATGTAATTTGTACTGCAGAATGAAAAAGAAAATACCAAATCTAAAATTTCAAAACCAGTCTCGAGTCATAGATGCAAAGTGTCACCGTGATCGTCAACCCATTGCAAACCAGTGTGGTAATTAAGGGCATTAAGGCAAATCGGAAGGAGATGTTAGTGATAATTTTGAAACTGAAATATAAAATATTTTATATTTTAACAAAATATATTTTACAGATCTCGTTCCCGTCATCGTAGTTCTCGACGATCCCGCTCTAAATCTCGTCACCGTAGCTCGCGTGCTAAACGAGACCGTTCACGCGATCGCAAAGACAGAAAAAGTTCTAGTGAAAAAGAAAAGGACAAAGACAAGAAAGAAAAATCTAAGTCCCCGAGTAAAGAAATTGATAAAGAAATCGAAAAGGAAGAATCTAAACAAAATGTCATTGCCGATACCAATGGAAATAGTTCTGAAACTAAATCCAAGGCATCAACCCCGGTGGATGATAAAGATAAAGAAACTAATAGAGAGAAAGATAAAAAGGATAGAGATGATAAAAAGGAAAGGGATGATAAAAAGGAAAGGGATGATAAAAAGGACAGAGATGATAAAAAGGATAGAGATGATAAAAGGGATAGAGATGATAAAAAGGATAGAGAGGATAAAAAGGATAGAGATGATAAAAAGGATAGAGACGATAAAAAGGACAGAGAAGATAAAAAGGAAAAAGATAAAGAGAAATCCCCTTCTAAGAGACGCGAACGTTCTAGATCTCGAGATAAAAAACGTGACCGATCACGGTCAAAGCGTAGGTCCCGTTCGCGATCTAGGAGAAAACGCTCAAAGTCTAGAAGAAGATCGCGTTCGAAAGAAAAGAAACGGTCCCGCTCGAGGGACAGAAAAATCTAGATCCCGTGATCGGAAACGATCCCGGTCCAGAGAACGAAAGAAGTCACGGTCGAGAGATAGAAAACGTACTAGATCTAGAGATCGAAAGCGTTCACGTTCACGCAGCAGGCGTTCTAAGAGTCGCTCTCACAGAGATTCAAAAACACCTCACGAAAGAAAGTCTAGAGACCAAACACCCCTTCTCACTCTTATTGAAGAAAAAGTCACTTCAGTGACAGAAACTAAAATAAACGATATAACCAATGAAAGAAAGTCTAGAGACCAAACACCCCTTCTCACT
This sequence comes from Bhutanitis thaidina, assembly GCA_029286595.1. Classification (NCBI taxonomy): domain Eukaryota; kingdom Metazoa; phylum Arthropoda; class Insecta; order Lepidoptera; family Papilionidae; genus Bhutanitis; species Bhutanitis thaidina. The sequence continues at coordinate 3,609,483 of JAGSMS010000013.1, forward strand.
CTTATTGAAGAAAAAGTCACTTCAGTGACAGAAACTAAAATAAACGATATAACCAATGAAAAGAATTCACCAGACAATATGGATATCTCCAACTCCCCGTAACTTAAGTTTACTTACTTCGTTATTCTCCGGCTTTGTTATCGGTCGAAGATACAAATAGTCTCGCGGAAATCTATAGCGAATTAGGTACCAGGTAAATGTCATCTAATATATGCTGGTGCGATGTACGGACAAATATTCTGGCTAAGTAAAAATAGATGAGCCCTTACTTTGTATTTGAAAAACCTTGAAAAATTATATATTGTGAAATACTACTTTATAATAATATATTATTAAATACTTTATGTCCGGGTCTCGAGCTCTGAGGTTTAAATTTTTATTACACCAAATGGCGCCCAAAAATGTATAAATATATGCGACGCGCTAGAAGTCTGCATGTGAACTGAAGAGCACTAACTGTGGCCAATGGCACGTACTTTATCGCGATTAAGTATTTTTAATGCACGTTAGTTTACCGACAGCGAAGCGAAGGGTATTTGACTTCGCTCAAATGATTCGCGATAGCACGAATTGCCTAGCCAGGCTGACGTGATAAGACGAATCTTTGCCAAGCCCGATAATGTAGCCGCCCTATTAGCTGTATCTACTTCATGTCTTTCCCTTATTTTCAAAGAAGTGTATCATACCTGTTTATGTACATTATTACCATTTTCAAGTGTTAAATAATAATAATATTAAAGTAGATAAATCTAGTGGTTTTATTGATAATTCCCCTCTACTTGAATTTCGCACACGATTTATTTGATTGCACATTTCGTCGGCGTGAGGTAGCAACGACCCATCGTAATTAGATTCACTGCAATGGAATGATTTGCGATGGTTAAGTTTGCCAGCACATGGTATTTAATATTTTTTATAACTAGTTATATCATGCAAAAGCTTAAAAAACAAAGCCATTCTCGTGTCTCATTAGTACCACCACCAGCCATCAACTCCACGATATTTTTTTTATTGATTATGTCTGGATCAGCATTGAAGATGCCGGACCGATTAAAACCCCCACATTAGATATGCTTTTGGCCCTGTGGTCTTTACAGCTTCAGTGGTAGAGACTCGCGAGCAGTAGGCCCACAAGTTAACACCTGAGGAGCTGCAGGTGCGTTTTATATTTGTGATATGGGAGGGGAAGTGGGCCTCCGCCTACCTTACTCACCGAACGAAACGCAGAAGCACAAGATGCTTCTACTTCTCGTCGGTATTCTGCGAGGTTGTGGTACTACCCCGGTCGATCGGGGCCATTCGAACAGCAGCAAAAGCCACCTCTTGGCTCTACCACCTGATGGCAAGTGGCTTATACAGCGCATGGACGCCTATAATCAACTTTAATCGATATACTATAAGTTAGTGACTTAATAACAAAGTAAAAAAACATTGCATTATAACGATTTCGTCTAGATAAGTAAAGAAAAACCTATCGAATCATGGGTATTGTAAAAGTCGACAAAGGAAAATGCCAGAACCATTTAATTGCCATTCCATTCCGGTGTATACTCCTTGTAACATTTAAACGTATGCGTTTACATGCTGAAGTGTTATATTACGGCCGCCAGTCCTAGAGCCTGCACTGCAATGCAATGTTATATTACTGGCGATCTTTCGAAATGTATCATTTCAGCCTATTACAACTCCACTGCTGAACATAGGCCTCCCCCAAAGATTGCCATAAAGCTCGGTCCTGAGCCACCAGCATCCATCGATTTCCCGCAACATTGCGCAGGTCGTCACACCATCTTTCGAAATTGGGTGACCCATTTGCCAATAGCAGGGATAACAATGAATATGTTCTTATAGATTCTTATGCCATATGCCTACGTTACACCACAGATTATTTAATTATTACTTTGTAACAGATAGATCAATCCATAGTAAATTTAGGATGATTGGCGCGCGGTGCGTGCCTAATTGTGCCTAAACGCTCGAATGTACAGTTATTACCGCTTCGAAGCAAGGGCTGCTGCTTTGATAAAAATATCATTCTAGAATATGTAAGTACGATAAAAACATTATTTACCATTTATGTATGTTTAATTGTAAATCTTATAAAAGTATTCTTTAAAAATGGTTAAGTACACCTGTTTTATTCTTATATAATGCGCGTATAGTTGTGAAGTATCCCTGTAGGGAGAGTCGGGAGAGACAGACTCCTTCAGATAGGTAACCGCCAGTTGTCGCGGTGCTCAAATTGGCCAGGACATAATAAGTAATGACTTTAGTTCGTGATTTTTATTAATTTAAACACTTTAATTGGGACTAAATTGCATGGCTAAATATTGTAATGCACTTCCTAACTTTCTTATGAAACATACAAAATTACGGATGTATATATAACTACAGCTTTCATAATCTATAACTTTTCCGCTTGATTGCAATTCATTATGACCATGAAATTAGTCCCGTATCATGTGCGAACGGTAATAATTAAGTTCTCATAATAAATACATTGCAATGCATGAACAGCAAAATAATTTAAAGGTACAATGTGTCTTATACTTATAATTAGTGTACAAAATAGATTAATATTTTCTGAACTTCATCGATCTGTTAATAGCACTGGTTTGGTTTCACCAAATGTAGGATCGCTGTACTAAACGTCTTAGAAGCTTCTTCGTAGAGTCTTCTCATCGTCACCGGCAGACTACCCGGGGCCTGGATCCTTTCAGCAGTTGTTTTTTGGCCGCACTTAGACGCTGTTGCACGTCATGGGCCTATGTACTTTCAGTCTGGTATTTTTCGAGATGGTTAATTCGATATCAGTCGAACGCCATAGGACTTAAGGATTTTCTCTTAGTCGACTCTTACGCCACCCATGAGAAGAAAGGGGGTGGAAGATTTCCTTGCGTCGTTACCAGACAGTACATTTATTGTTAACTGTAAGGTTTTTGATAACATATTTATAATACATCATTTCAGGCATACCTTTCCATCATATACATTAACTATTTTATACCTGGAAGTTTAAAGATACAGACTAAAATTTACAGAATAAGATTAGATGACCTCCGAGATCTAATCGATAAATCTATATTTAATCATATTTTCCTGGAAACAAGAAGATGGCTACAGACGGGCGAAGCGCCTTATCCGGGATATTGTAGGGCGCCGGGAAGTGCAGTTTGTTTGCCATTACTATGTAACTGTAAAAAGTTACTTGAAATATATAACAAAATAAATGAAACTAAATTGAAACTTAAGGGTAAAGCTTCAAGATAGATAATTTCCAGGCAATTTAAAATAAAACCATTGCATATGAAGAGTATGTTTTTATTTAATAATTTATATAGAGATACCATACAAACAATATTTTTGACATAATCAGCCTACCTCCTACAATATTTGTATTAGATTTTATAGGGTGATTGATTAATATAAATACATTTTTATCGTCAAATATAGACGCCTTTTATAAAAAAAATACAAATTTCATTTGCATCTTTTGAAGTTCCAGGAATACCAGTAGGCAAACATAATTTATCACAATGATATCCATGGAAAAAGCGTTATTGCTGTACTGTGTAAAACTGCATATGTATCAGACTTCGTATATTTTGTGCAATGAAGACAAGCCTGGCCAGCGGACACCGAAAATGGCGATAACTTTCAATTAAGCATTTTAGGTACCCGTGGGTGGCCGCGTAAGAGAATCTGCCACCCCATACCTACTCGTGGGCATCGTGTACTACTAAGCGAAATGTCACAAAAGTTTCACGTAGATACAAAAAAAACAAACCTCTCGGAATTTCTGATTGTAGGAATGATAATTCTGACCGTTGACATGCAGCAGTGTCTCTGGTGCTAGATGTCTGGTACAGTGATCCCCAATCCACTTACCAAGCGAGGGGATTATGGCAAATCTAAATATGGAGACCAATGTCCTGCAGTGGATTCTTTATAGGCTGGATAAGGCTAAGGAAAGGATAACTATTTCAGGCATTGATACAAAAAGACTGCGACAAATTATTTCAGTATTCTTAATGACGCGCCAGTTTCAGAGACGAAGTCGTAGCCACAGGTCATTAGACTGGTTTTGGTAACATTAGACATAACTACTGGTTGGTGTCGTGTACACTAACATTACTAGTACATATTACTAGTTCCCATACGCTACGTCAAGCTGCCAATTATATTTATCCAAACGACAAGCCGTAGCTTTGATTAAGTAATATGTTTCAACCTATTATATTCCTAGTTGCTCATGGTAATTTTATTGCATAAACCTCTAAGGTTTATCTTACTTTTGGAAGTAGTTATACAACCTTATACTTTTTTTATATCTCAAAACCGATAACCTTGCCGACGAACAAGGCTATATAATAGTAAAAACTCAGCATTCATTCAAAGGATTAAGAAAGCGAAAAGTTACTCATTATTAACGAGCCTCTTTAAATAGCGGTACTCGTACAGTAAGCATCAATTTAGTAGGGCAGTAAGTCGTGCATTGCATAGCGCCAAGTCCAACGCCGCGCCAAACTTTCGAATCGCGCCCGATCGCGGACGTACATCTCACCCAATTCCGGCTCCATACACACCTGTAATAAAAATATAAATTATATAGCAAAAAACTAAAAAAAAATGCTTGCATACCCTTTATCGACTTCATCAAAAACATCAAACGAACCCAAACTTTATTATAGTTCTTGATGTGAAAATTGATTTTCAAGATTTCTTTAGCTTTACAATGTACTTTGCGACGACGGATACATGACATATGATGCATCAGTAGTACACAACCTTGTGGTGTACTACCCAGGAATTACATTATTAAAAAAAATATGAACTGCGCCACCTCGCGTTAGAGAAGCAAGCGAACGAAGCTCTAGTCATTATGAACCTTATAGCCAAGCTGGGCATTTAATTTTTTTTTATATCGCTTGGGTGACAAACGAGCTGACAGTTGACCTGATGGTAAGTAGTTACCGAGCGCCATGGACACTGACACAAACATGCGTTGTCATCCCCAAGGACTAAGATGGAATGCCTTGCAGCCTGGACGTATACTGTCTATCTATATTTGTGATCGAAGTACCAAACACTTAACATTTTCGAAGGTGCTGCCAGTCATAGGTGCATACTTGAAATTTACTTTAGGTGGATATTTAGCCTTCAGTCTGTTTCCCTTCCCTTTAGTTAATACTCTCGGGATGTAATGTGAAAGGTAAGTACGCAAGGAGCTTTGCTGCCGTACTGAAAGAAGGTAAAAATAAAATACGAAAAATCTACACTAACACATAAAAATCTTTACATACAATTTCACGGTTGGCTTAGTGTTATCCCGCTTAATATTAAACATATCATATTTTGCATGTTCGTCATTCATTAGTTCAAACACACTTAAAGAATTGAACATATATGAACAGAACTTGACAAAGATGTAGGTTATGCTATGTAATATGATATGTGATACTTTTTATCACAATTCACTCTTAATTTGTTATCGTAAAATAGCTCGAATTATTATTAAGGTCGAGTTGTGCGAAGCATACTCACAGTAGTGTAGGGATCGGTGAGCAGGCTCTGTATGGAGATGAGCACCTTGCTGATGGTGAGCGCCAGCGACCAATTGTGGTGCACCGAGTCGATGCCCACGTCGCCGTGACGCGACACGTTGGGGTGCAGCACGCGCGTCAGGAACCGCACCACGGGCGGGCTCATCGGGTACCTAAGGTATTTTGGAACGAAATTGTTGCCAATATTTCGAATAAATTTTAACTAAGTCCATATGTTTTAAACCTACAACCAGTCTATTGTAGTCTACTGCTGTTCATAGGCCTCTCCATGAAAGCACACAGGCAAATCCGGCATGCCATCAATGGAAAATTTGCTCATACTCACCAGGATGGGCAGTCGGATTGGTGAGTGCAATGCCGGTACCCGCGCGGCAGTGTTCTCCGGTATTCTGGATTTGCATATGATAGTTAAGAACCACTAGGAAAAGAAATTTCCTGTACCCAAATCAAATTCCGCAATACAATCGTTCGGTAAGTTAAAATTTCAACTAAAAATAAAAGTTTAGTTAAAAATTTTAATACATTATATTGCAACGAGCAAACGTACTTACGAATAGGGCACCTGTATGTACAAGTAGAAAACTCCGCCCTCGTATGGCGAGCCAACTGGCCCGGTGATGCTGGCCTGCCAGTGGCAGCACTTGGGGTCCAAGGGTGTTGCCGCTATGCCCTCGGGTGGGTCATTTCGCATCATCTAGTCACAACAGAAGACCAGTATATAGCACTTAACGATTTTAACGGCATTAATATTTTATCTATCGTTTTTCTGTTCTTACAATCATCATCATCATCAGCCTATTTGAGTTCACTGTTGAACATGGACTCTCACTTAATACCATAATTTACATATATACAAAATAGATAAGATTTTTTTTTTCGATATTGTAGTTATACCTTAACCCATAATGTGTCAATAACCATAGAATTTACATTGATGCAACACCTCATGAGTTATCAAGCTGCATTGAAGCCGATCAAAAATAGTTGTCAGTTGGATGCAGATATTTCATTATCATAATATCAGCCTGTCACAAGTCCACTGTTCAAAGGACCTCCTTCAAAAATTGCTACAAAGCACGATCCTGAGCCACCTGCATCCATCGACTTCCCGCATCACAGTGCATGTCGTTACTCTGTCTTGTAGAGGCTCATCCCACACTGCGTGTCTGTACGAGATTGCCCCGCGAGCACATTTGCGGTACGGTTGTCAGTTCTGCCAACTGTTCGCGCAGAGAGTCACCGAGCATAGCCCTTTCAATACCCCGCTGAGAAACTTGTAAGCTTCCTCATACGACCTGCAGTGAAAGAACACGTTTCGATTCCGTAAATCGCACTGGTTGTATACTTTAGTCTATAGATGGCTTTCATACTCTGGTACTGTACTCGGATAGACATCGTAGCCTCATTGTACAAACACCTCAGCTATCTGGCTAGATTCTATCTGGCATCGCTGAAGAGACTGTAGGACCGCCCAAATTTCGACTGAATCGAAGGCCGTCTCTTAGTCGCGAGACATAATGGTAAATTGTACTCCTCTGTCTTATCTACAATCTGGAGAAGAATATGTATGTGGTCTAAGGTACTACGATGGTCTACTCCAAAATCGTCCACAATCTGCTAATCGGCTTTTTTTTGTCTACTTTTGGTTAAAGTCTCGCTCAAGTTAAAGTCCTCATAGGTTGCCTCTAGTTCATATTCAGGAGATGATCTTCAGCAAATATCTTTTACTAATTCTCAGTATAAGGTACCTACTCGACATACTTTCGGTCTTGACCCCTTTGTTATTGAGAGACCTGTGGACGACAAACCCGACACCACCACATATGGCCAAGTTAACAAACACATTGTACCTAACTAGTTTCTTATTCGGCAACCTTGTTACAATCATTGGTTTAAACTTTTTTTAATTAACATTCCTACTATCAACATATAAACTTATGCCTCACTCTTTGGTAATTTAAAATAGATTAGGTTGAATAATTAAATAGTATTTAAATGTAAAACTTACCTTCAATTCAATCCGCAGTCTATTTCTACGCCAAGCGTTTTCTTCGCCGACAGGCTGCGCTTGTATGCACATCTGGACTAAACAGTTACGGCAGAAGCAGGACTCCACTAGCGCCAGGTATTTCTGGAAGATGTGGTGGTAAGATGTTCGCAAATTATATATTATATGTGGAGAGTGGGAAGTAAGCTTACCAACTGCTTATTAAAAAACCATAGCTTTTAATCAAAATACTCTTAAAAAATTTTACTTAGATATTTTACCAGTAGATCACCTGGATCTAAAGACAAGAGTGTCTCCAGATTTGTAAAGTGGTGTTCCTGTGCTTCATTAATTCTGGAAATATTATGTATGAATTAAATAATATATAACAGTGCCAGGTGAGGAGATGAGTACCAATGTCTTAGTCTACACTACTTCATTGTACTTACTATTTACTTATAAAAAGCTTTGAATATAGTTGTTTCTTTTTGTTTTCAGCTGACAGCACGGTTTGGTGTTTGGTAACTATTTAATAAATGTGAATACAAAATGAGGATTTTTTTATACCTTATGCCAATCTACGTGTGGCAGCAGAGGGCGGAACAGCGGCCAGCGGCGCGCAGCGAAGGCGGCCCAACGCGGCGGCGGCACGCGCGCGCGAACCAGCCGCCACCAGCGCGCACACACGCACGCGCACGCGCACAGCGACAAGTCGTCCAGGTAGCTGAAGATGCACAGCAGGACTGCACATGAGACAGTTAACAATAGTTAGTGGAAGTGCAAGATAAATCATAATTCATTTAAAGTAAAGAATAGAAGTAGCCAGTAAATGGCCACAGCTGGATAAAGGCCTCCTTCTCAAATATCTGAGAGGGTTTTGTAGCCGAGAAAGGTCTGCTCCTCTAGTGCGGGTTGGTAGACATCAAATATCCTCAAATTATTTTTATTGTTTCTCAAACATACAAGTTTCCTCACACTAAAATAAATTATAAATTCAGCACCACCAGGGAACAAACCCAAATTACTTGCACTCTTTGGAACTAAAGTAAGCATCCTGACCACTAGACTACATTTAAACACCATAAATCTTTATGCTTTCCATTGGTATGCAGTAAAATTCTACAAAGTAATATTAAGTATTAAATTACCTTCAGATGGTAAATGTTCCACTAATCCAGGTGCCAAATTATCTGGAGGTCTTGGAGTTGAGAGTGCTTGCAAGGAGCGTGCAAGGCTAGGTGGTTGTGGTGGTGGTCCCTGTCCCGCTAAATCTTCAGCTGCATCACGAGGAGTTAGTGAAGGACCTGACCCACTACCTCCGCTGATGCTTCCACTAGCTCCTGGTCCAGAAGTGCTAGTACGACTTGTTTCGTCTTCAGGGCTTGTCTCACTGTCTAATGAATTCTGTAATACATAATAAAAGGATTTTCATTATTGCCTACCCAAATGCTCCTAAATTATTCACATTTAATTCCATATTATTTCAAACAGCCTACATCCACCTAGAATAGAATTATATATTCAAAACTTGTTGATAATCAGCCATGATAAAAATTTATATTATTAAATATTCGTATATTTCTATATTTTACGTAAATAAATAAACACAACCAGAAACACGAAAATAACTTACTCTGTAACACCATGTTGGTAGTGCACACACTTTGTTTAGTCTACGCTCAGAGCTGTAATTCAAATCCGAAGGTTCATCATTTCCTGAGTCACCATCGTCAGTTTTTTCGCTGCAGAAATAGGAGCTCGGCAAATATGACGGGAAATCCGGGAAAAGAAAAGCGTGGCAAGTAACACATACAGGTTCTCCAAAACTAGGTCCGTAGTAACCATTACACACGTAGCAACTAGAATTCTGAAACATATTAAAGGTATTTATGTTTATTAGAGCTAATTTTCAAAGATGTAATTTAATTGATAACATCGCAATGTTTTACGTTGTATTCAAACTCAAGAGGTTCGTCTAAAGGGGTACCAGATGTCAGCTTATCCCCATTTTCTTCTAACTTTTTCAGGAAATTAAAAAACTCCGGTTCTATAAGTGACATCCTAATAAATGTAAACTTCTTATAAATAGTACTCAAACTGCATTTAATGAATCTTAAACCAGAAGTTAATTTCTGTATGACAACAAGTAATTGTTTATTCCTTTGTGTCAATGTCAATTGGTTGGTGTCAATGTCAACCGTATACACTTATTTTATATACTAATAAAATTAATTGTTTTAGCTACTTACATGAAACGTATTTTTCGATGCATCAATAAAATTTTACGTATTACTTAAAATGTTCTCTGTGCCACTACGATTGCCATGTATGATATGTCACAAGACGCTCGATATATTATGACTTTAACACTGGCAGATAGTTAAACACTTTTGCCATAAAAGACACCGAACACGAGTAAAAGAAACTGCTGCATATATGTGAATAAGCTAGTATTAGCGATAAACCTCTATCGTAGAAGCTGTAAAGGCCACTAGGCCAACAGCATATCTACCGTGGGAGTTTTAGTCGGTCCGGCATCTTCAATGCTGATCCCGACATAACCAGTCACCGGAGATGGTGACAGGTGTGAGCACTATTCTCCCACGTTAAACTAAAAAAAAAATTGCTATTATACACGTATTTAGTCTTACCAGTACGAGTGAATAGGTGTTCTTAAGACTAGCTCCTTGAGTATTTAGAAGGGCTCACCAAATTGCCATTTTTTTTGAAAGTTTTGAGCCTTTGATTTCACATATCGTTAGTTCGACGTTTGTTCTCGATTGTTTGTTATAAATAATTGTTTGTTCGTATCTTGTTTATTAATAAAAAATAAATAAATATTCACTCTCCAATTAGCCACCCAGATGCTAATTATAACTTTAATATGATTTCATGAGTCCGTAAATATTCATCTACGTTTGTTCTTTTATAAAATAAGTTTGTTCTAACGATAAAGTATCTATTTCTTGTTTAATTAACAATTTTTAGTAGTTTTTGATTGAAAAAGTTTTACAATGACTTATACCCCCTAACACAAATTATAATCAATATACACTCAGAAACAACTTTAATTAGTAGTTTAATATGAATGTGTCTGTCAATTTTAATTTATAACAAAAATACTTTTTTATACGCAGACCGTACGTAATTCATTAGTATGAAATTGAGAATGTAAAAACAGTCTTAGTCCATGGAGTCGATTGTCGTTCGGTATTGGCATCTACTTCATTCACGCATATGTCAAACGCGTTTCCGATCGCGTCTTGCATGACCCCGGGTACGTAGCGAATAGAGGGCCTAGTGCGAGTTTAGTGTTATGTCCCTAATCAGTACTTTCTTATACTCTATACTTATTCGTAATTTGATAAGACTTGAGTAATACTTAGGCGTCTTGGGTGAAAGCTAGTCTAAAACCTGTTGCAGTATAATATAAACCTCACCTATGTACAGACCAATAAGCTTGAAAAAATTGTACTATAAGCTATCTCAAAACTGTTCAATGGAACGTCCTCTTGCCATTAGTGCACTTTTTTACGTTAAGTGCAAAATAAAGTTGGTGGGAAAAATGTAAACAGAGTGAATCACTAATTGCTTTTCATGAAATATAAATGTGAGGTGTGATATGGTAAAGTTGTGCAATGCCTCCGTATATAAATATATACAAGTAAATACTTTGAGGAGTAACAGTGGAAGCTAGTAAATGTCCATCTGCTGGGGAGAGAAACGGGATAAATTCTGCACTTAAAATGGTAATTGACAAGTTTTGTGAATCTAGGTAACACGGGTAGTATAAAAGTAAAAACTTGCACCCAGCACACTTTTCATCATATTTAAGTTCAATGTTGAACGTAGGCTCCTCCAAGTAAGCGCCAATGAAAGCCAGCGTTCATTTCTTAAAAGTTTTGCCCATAATATCACAAGCACATGCACTTAGTTTTTGTAGTTGCAAACTTTAATTTTTAACAATTTTTTACATGTCACGCCCTTCAGACAAGAGGAAAAGTGTTTTGATGGATAGGCAGAAAGTTGGACAGTAAAGTGATCGTATTGGGTTCACTTATTTGTTAATTAGTACAAAATCAAAAAAAAAATCATTATTTCAAATAAGTACATCGTACAGTTTATTGTTAAAATAGTAAATAACAAAATAATTTCTATAATTCGTATAATTGAATTGGACGTTAAACTATTTATTGTGTAATATAATGTGATAAACATATGTAATAATATGTGGAATATAATAATATATATTTTTTTTATTATAATCAATTTTTTATTATTTGTCAATGTTTTAAACTTTTTTGGCAATATCGTCCATTTTCTAAAATTAAATTTTCAGAGAAAATTTTGTCACGAAATGTTTTAGGCTTCTATTGTGGTCTTTTATTTTTGATTCTTTTGATTTATTTAAACTAAAACAATTTACTGAAACTAATATTATTAATATAATAAAATTGAACGTTTTATTTTAAGGATACTCAGAGGGAAAAAACGAAAATTGTGGTTACCGAGTATTGGTTTATGTGTAATTGCACCCCATAAACTACTTATTACATAATATGACATTATTTTAATACTCAAATTGCCGCTAGCTTAAATATTGGAATGCATATTAGTCTTTAGGGCATATTCTCCATATTTATATTCATCAATGCTTAATTATCTCAGACTCGGATTACAGTCGTCAAAATATGATGGCCGTTTTGATATTTAACATTGCAACACAACTAGGGATGTGATTTGAACCAAAAATATCTGTAACCGAAATGTTAATGGCGCATTTTTAAGGTCATACGGATGAACAGTGAGTGAGGTATTCGGAGGCTCACTTCCCCCATATCCTTAAGGCCGGCAACGCACCTGCAACTCGTCTGGTGATAATCACCGTGAGCCACAAGTACGTTTGCTCCCTTTTCTAAATAAAAAATGTCTAGGTATGGTAAGGCAAAGAAGTTTGAATAAAATAATCGAGGATTTCTGTGATATCAGGAATAGGATAGGATTTAGCCGGAAGCATCAATCTTTGAGCACGATCCACGTCAAAGGAACATTGGGAGTGATGGTAGGATAATGTGTTGGAGAAGCATCTTTTCAATTTTATTTTGAACTTTTTTGATATTGGAAGCGATCATTAATTAGTTCGGAGACTGTTTCGTATAAGGAGAGCTTCGGTACGGGTAGGTTGTTTATTGGGTAAGTGGAATATATCAAAATACTTAAAGCATACATCAATCAATGTTTCAGATTCTTCGGGATTGCGGCGCGCGCGCAAGTTGTTGATGTTTTATTTATAAGAAGGGGAGAGTAAAGGCTTTTTGGAAATTGGAAGATACGGGTTCTACCTGAAGGTGGTCCTCTGAACTATTCACGACGGAAATTATTTCGGCTTTAGCGGAAATAGTCTAGACTGATTCATACTACTGAGTCTTGCAGATAATGTTATGAATTTTTAAAGTGTTATAATCAATGACACCGCGTCTAAATCAATTAATTTTCTATGTGGAAGTTTTTTTTAAGTATTATTTATAATTGGAGATACTGTTACAAACGGATAGAGGATGTTGAGGATTTGTTACTACCATTATAATTTTGAAACCAATATGAAATTACTGATTTACAATGCTTATTGGCATTATTTTTTCTTTATGCATACAAATGTTACAAGTGATTCAGGACATTTTCGTAGTCATTGGTTATTTAGAATTATTATTAAGGTAATTTTTGTTGATTTTGAACTGTATTTACTGACATTTTTGACTTCAGATACAGACTAAAATGTCTAACCTGTATTAGTATTGGGTATACAGTCGTGAGAGCTTATTTTAAAAGGTTATTAAGGTTTCTTTGTTTCTCTCGTAAAAGGGATATTTTAGTATTGCCAAATAATTATGGAAATTAGTACACACTGAAATTTTCATTAAGCGTCAATAAGTTCTCATCCAGTCTTTATATATTATGTTCTTATTTTATGTCCCAAATTGTAAAAGTAGTTCTTATTAACTCCGTGGCCTAGGTACTAGATGGCGCTAGTGAGCAGACAACATATTGTATGAATGAACGTTTTTATTATATGGTACTAACTATTAGTAGAATATATGTCAGAAAAAAATAAACTGCCCCCAAAGCAAGCAGAAGAGTATTTCGCCGATTGCCAGCCTCACTGTACAAGGTGCACCAACCAATACTCGATCGTTATTGCATTCATGTATGTGCAAAGGATTATGGAGGATTAGGGTTCAACAATGTTATAACCAGCAAGTGCAATTGCTAGTGGGACAGACAGCTCGCGCCCCTACTACAAATTACCTAAAAGGCGAACTTGCTGTAATAACAACTTGAGTAAATGAGGATATGAGCATATAATAAAACACAGAATCATCTTAAAATTATTTCTTATCCAGCACACTTTTAACGTTAAAAATCTTATTTTGTCATTAATTTTTTTTAAGTGCATTTAAGTAATTTTTTGATAAATGAATGCGTTACGTTGTTGAGTTCTTTGTACTGTAAATAATTACAAACACATTGCTATCAGTTTCATTTTGCAACAGGATTACAACTCTAAAAATTATTATAATTGTATGAATCAATAACGTGGGGCCTAATTCTAGGGCTACCATTTATTTATCTTTTGAAAGGTTTTTGATAATTTAGAAAAACATTTGAGGTTGAATTAACTTGGCAATAGTTTATATATGTAGTAGAACATAATTTATATATGTATATAAAATAATTAACTTTTTATTAAACATGAGTTTAGAGCAATTTTCGAGTTTCAATGATTATGGAAGCCCTAGCAAGGTCACACAACATGCACATCAGTTATTGCTAATTCTACGTCCCATTCCATAGGTACGTAACATTTTGACACTGAAAAAAAACCGTTCACTTAGTACACTAGATTTCATTTGTTATACGGTGGTTCAATTTGTACAAAATATTTAGTCCATACATACATTAAATTAAATAAATGTTATTTTAGAATTTTTAACATTTTAAAAACTTCCTTTACATAGTTTAAAAACTACAGAGTTAACTAAACTTTCGATTTTAAATTCGGTAAGGATCTTAGCGCTAGGCCCGTGTAGTGGGAGCTAGTTTACGCAGATACATATTTGAATAAAATTATTAGTACGGTATCATATCTAATTCGAAAATGAATGAAGTTTACGCATGTCACCAACTGATTATCTCGCATTGGACCACTCGTGCAGTAACAATGTTATTCCCCGTCTCAACGAATCTCCCCATCTCACAAATAATACCCGGAAAACGTGGACTCCGCATCTCAAGTCAGCGCTCAAGATCCGTGCCGAACAGAGTTATTTAGAAAAATACCAACACCCTATTAGATTTGAATTCATATCATTATAGCGGATAACATTTGATTCACTGTTTTTTTTTTAAATTAGACATTATTATTTTTACTTATAAATATTACGAATTTATATATCATCTTTAAAGCATATTAAAGAAACGTTAGCCAAACGAGAGCTGAGTAGTCACCCTCAATAAACAACCGCGGTGTGGAGTCATGAATATCGGGATCTATTATTAATTTTATCTACCGATAAATTTTAAATTTTTCGAAAAATGTCAAGCTTAGAAAAGCCCGAAGCAAAAATTATTAGTTCAGATCTTAAAGGCCGTAGGAATTATTTAAATTATCCTGTATAAATAAAGTCAGCAGTTTTTGAATATAAATGAAGCGAGTTGGCCTAACCTTTTGCCCACAAAAATAACGTCGCCAGCACGACGACGACCTTACAATTGTCAAAAAATTTAATATAGAAGAATGAATTAAACACTTAATACTTATTTTTAAGACAACAACTTTGTAAATTATTTTTCTTAAATTCGACATCTATACACAGACATACATGTTGGATGCGACGTTACATTACATTTAAAACTTAATTTCTACAGGCTATTTCTGGGTCATACACAAAATATCACTTAAATAAGTAGTAGTTAGATATTTTTGCACTTATTATTCAGTTAGTTCACAAGACCCAGGTCTATAGGACGTTATAAGTTGTAGATATGCCTTGATGAGGTCAAGAATTTACTATTTTCTTTATAAACGTAGTTCATAGACAAACTGGCTTAGTAAATAAACGCATTATTTTAACCAATTTACAAAATATGGATTATTTAAAAAAAAATGGCCTTGCGGAATTTTTCAAGACCTTTTAAAGAGCTACAATTCTATAGTACTTTAATTTTATGTGTCTCTTATGGTTTGGTTGGGGTAAACTATGTAAGAGCCTTTTGACATCTTCATTACGAAACGATGTTTCTTTATTTTTATAGACTAAATAAGATTATATTAAACATAAGATATTTAGAAGTTTGACACGTGACAAACGCGCATTAAGACAAGTTTTATTATGGCGTTTATTTTATATTATTGGGCTATTTAAGTTGTTTGAATACATTTTTCTAATAGTTTCATAAATGTTATTTTCAGTATCCCAAATAAATAGGAGACAGAAATAACCGCGATTATAACTTATGACGTGTTACAACACAATTCAATCAAATAAATACCATTCTAAGACAAGTGAAGTGTTACATATTAATATCGTCGCATCCAACTCTATTAGGAGAAGCAGACCTAACATTGTAACATTTGGCTATGTAGCCACATACATATTGACTTTTAGTGTCCATTTACCTCCAAGGTATATTCCTATTTCTGTTCTACTTTAGTTGCAATGCTTATGCACGAACATTGACAATGAGGAACTGCGTGCCAAGACTCCATTTTGATAAGTGATAAATAACGGTGCCACATTTGTATCACATCTAAAATTTAATTTTCGGTTTGATTCCCGCACGAGACGAATATTTGTATGGACTATAAATAATTGTTCCGGGTGTGGATGTTTTTTCATGAGCAATATTTGTATGCTTAATAGAGAAATTTCTTTCTAGAGGGTAACATATTTCTTAGAAGAAAAAACATTACAGTCAGGTGTATTGGCATGCTATATTGTTACTTTAGCTCAGCTTCTATTTTTACACCTGTGAATCTATAATAGAATCTGTTTCATTTTTAGTATATGTGCAACATTAACTCATACTGACGGAATGCTTAAAATAACGTTATTAAAAACAAATATTTTTATCATAGTCATGTCCTGTTGCTGTATAGATGAAGTACAGTTTTTCTCACGGTGTAAATCAACAATACACTATTAATGTTTCATTATATATCGGTCGTAATTTAGAGTTTAAGTCCATTAAGAGTATGAGTAGAAATTACATGAATTTTCAAACATATTTAAAGAATACTAATGTAATTCGCATTCTCATCGCATTTTTGGCGTGTGGGTTTAAAACAAATGTTTAGTGATAAATTATCAAAAACCTACTAGCTAGTACGTCGCTGCGGCCAACGTACAAATTAAAAATAAAATGTCACAAATTATCAATTTAATAACAAGTCGACACTTAATACTATAATCAAGACGTCCTTACATTTCCTACTTAATCAGCTGATAATAAAAACAGACACAGCTCTTACACAGGAGCTATCGGTTCATTGAATCTCGTCCTTCATTCGAATTAAAAATTATAGTTCATTGCTTAAAAATATTGATTTACCTTAGATGACACTGAACGAGTCCGAGCGGCAAAAATAAGACCTCTTACCCAAACGAACATTTTTATAAACTAGAGGTGCAGGGAGAATCCATTGCAGATCCGGATGACGGTCGACACTGAAGTGAAACGCCAGTCGCGACACTATTACTTAGCTACACCGCACACACTCGCACGAGGGTATCGCGTGACGCGGCTGGGGGCGGAGTCCCCCTTCTACCGCACTCAGTACGGAGAGTAATACCCGCCACGCCTGAACCCTCTGCGAACAACGGGCGCGGTTATTAACAGCGCTACAGGCACTACACTACACTACACTACACGACACAAGAAGCATGCAAACCGTGTCCGTAGCTAGGGAGTCTTGGATGTTACCAGCCACTGTAAACTAATTCTTCGAAATCTAATTTAAAGTTCATTAATAAGACATAAAAGATCTAAATCAAAACATCTTAACTACGTCCACAATGCGGCCCCTGGTAGATAAAGGGGAAGGTAGGATTTATAAAATAAATTAAAAATACATATATCATTATAGCAAACTTTATTTATTAAACTGTAAAACTCTGTATAAATATTTTTTTTATTGACAAATGCAGTTCGAGACTATAGTCAGCCTTATCCATGAAAAATTGTACTTGAAGTTATTATATAAAATCCTTTGCACTACATATAACATTCTCAAAAATACAGTTTTAATCTGTTTGGGTCATCTTTAATCTTTAAATTCGTATCCATTTGTGCTAATCTATTCTTTAGTTGTATTTTGTCTACTGTAAGTAGGCTTTTCTACAAAATGGTATGCAAAATACTTTTTCTGTTTTTATAATAAAATTCACATTTTTACGTGTTACATGAATAAGGCCGTGTACATTCATTTTAATAGGGTAGGTACCTGCCGCGTCGAACGGGCCGGTAGGCCGAGTAGTACGGCGAGAAGCCGCCGCGGCCGCGACCGCGACCGCGCATCGTCCGCGGCGGTCGGTTCGTTGACGACAACCCGGGTTTATTCGTGCGCTTAGGCATCACCTAGAAAATTAATAGAACCAATTATAAATCTGAATTTGACCCAGTTGATGACAGTATAGCAGCAGCTACAACAAGAAATATTTAAGCATATTAATGTTACAATTAAAAAAACTCACTGGTGAGTGGTGTAACACCAAATGTAATAAATAATTGTAGAAATCACTCATTTGTAGATAACAGACTTGACAAGTCTGATTAGATCTTCTGCTACAGCAGTTTCTCATTCTTGCGAAAGGGAGGAGTGAGGGCACTGTTACTGTCCATCAACCGAGCTAGTTAAGTATAGGCAAACTCTCCAAGAAATGTATGATGGTTTGCTGTTACTTTCTTGTAGAGGCTTATGTTCAGCAGTGGACTTAAATAGGCTGATGAAGAAGAAGAATACTACAATGCATTACTTTGAATAATTATAATTGTTTGTATATACAGTAAGGTTAAATGTTAATTTTTTTATAAAGACAATGTTTTACCTTTATTTGGCGTCCTCTAAACAAGGACTCATCCATTGCCATAGCTGTTTGTACACTATCTTTATCCCCAAACTCTATATATGCAAAGCCTTTGGGGTGTCCATCGAACTTATTACATAATATTGTCACCCTGGAAGTTAAGTACATCATTACTAATATTAAATAAATTTTAAGTAACCTAGTGGTAGTAGCATCATCAGTATGAGGGTTACTAGTACTGTGTCTAACAACCTGCCTGCCAAGGTTGGTGTGTAACCCTTATTGAAATGCATGCTTTTGCATTTTTTTGCACAGTGCTTTCTAAGAAGCTTTTAATTATTGACAATGTTGAGTCTTAAAAGTAGTAATTCTTGGCCTTGGTCACTGTGACTATAAACAGAAACAGACCATATCAAGAATATCAATAAGTGCAATTAATAAAAAAAAATAATAATGTGGATGGAATTTTTTTATTACCTATTGATAGATCCACAACCATGAAAGTGTTGCTCCAACTCTTCAGCAGTTGCCCCATAATCCACATTACCAACGTAAACTGATCTATTATCAGCCTCAATTTTTTCTTCTATTGACATATTTAGTGGGCTTGCTGAAACATTGAATTACACTGTAACTTAATAAAAGCCAAAAATTAATAAATCTTACAGATTTTGTAATTACAAAAGATTTAAAAATGAAATCAATCACATAATTACTATATGTAATCTATACAACTAATATGATGAAAGTATGAGTTTGTTCATAAGAAGTAAATTCTAAAACAACGGGACTAATAAAGTTTACAGGTATTTTATTCCAGATTCATAAAAGCTGTTAAATTTTCAGAAACATACTTTTATTAATATACATAATTGATCTAGTTAAAAAACTGCAGGGCATCAGTATTTCTTGTCAAAAAAAAGGCAAAAAAATGGGCACTCTAGGCCCATAATATTGAAAAGTAGAGAGTGAGAGAGTGAAAAGAGAGAAGTAATATGGCCTAAAGTCAAAGGGTATGTATAACAAATGATAAAACTATTATGCTACATGGAATAGATACTTTGTTGAAGGAGGCTAAATAAAATGTAATAGTAAGTGGTTACATTTTAATAGCTATAGCTAATGGTTATATTTTAAGCTTAGCCAAGTTGCTTTGAACATCTTAATAAAGAGGAGCAAATATATATTAATAAGCTCTTATAACTGTATATTGTAGTAATATACAGAAATATACTACATTATCCAAAAGTCTAAACATATATTGTTTCAACCCACATTTTCAGTAGGGATTACTTGAAACAATGTGGTGAGCCTGTTGCAAACTTAATATTCAATCTGTCATGTACAATTTAATATAAAAATATGGAAACACTCATAGCTATAAGTCTTCAACACTAGCAATTGAACTCAGGTCAATGTCAAAATATAACTTTAAAACAATTGAAATTGTTGTTATGAGTCATATTAGAACCAGAAGCAATAATAAATAAGTTAGAAATGCTAAAGTAAACAGAGTATAAGTATTCATTATTTTCAGATAATTATTTCAAGTTTGAATCAATTTTTTTCAGTAAATGCCTTATGACACTGTATTTTGAAAGTATGCAAAAAAAGAAATAAAACTAAGTGAGGTATTCACTTTGTTTTATTGCCTATAGCAATTGTTTATTATATCTATTATATAACTAACACATCACTAAATTCATTTTTTTATGGAAAGATGTCTAAGTCACCTAATCACTCTAACATAAACATTTCAATCCTAGCCAGATGTTTAAGCTTAGTAACTAAAACAAATACCAATCCAAGACTTAATTTTAAATTTATATAATTTAGTCCTTACTGAGTCCTGGGGGGCTGCCCATGCTCATTTGCTTATCTACTTCTGTTTGCATCTGTTTGAGTTTCTCTGCTTCTTCTTCCATTTCTCTTACTCTTGCCTTTATAGCAGCTAAATCAGGCACCTCTGTACCTGACGCCTCATCCCCAACCTAAGACAAAGAACAATTTTCATTCATGTAACCTAAAAGTATTTATATTGGTATTCCCAATATTAATCAAGGTGAGATCTTCTGATGAACTTAAAAGTGGCCTTTAGTATATAAACATGTATTTAGAGATTCTAACAGTATTTGTAAAAATGTATAATAATCATACAAATTTTGAATCCTATTGTAATTAGTATAGTAAGTTCAAAAATTTGTTATTGTCTATTAAATTTCACACTACATTTTCTTGTATTGACTATACTAATATCTATAAAACTTTTAAGTGTTAACTATATAGTTTAGCATCTATACAGTAGTAATAAATTAGAATTTGATGTAGGTAAATTATGTATATGTAGTTCATCGTCTAATGACATTTTGACAATTGCTGTTTGATTGGTTATTAATGATAAAAACATAAGATGGGGATAAATACAATTGTAAATCTGGAACAAACTGCATACATTTTATAACCCATAATAAACAAAATATAAAGTAGAAACCTATAAACGTTACACAGCCAAGGAAAACCCTTCTGTTATTTTAAAGGATTTTTAATTTTACAGATGTAGGGTCCCGATGGAGGAATGCTCACATATTATTTCATCACTGGTATACTTTGTATTACACTAAGGTTAGTATATAAACAAACTAAAACTTACACCGATGCTGTTGTCGGTCATGTTTATTGAACCGTTGGTTCCGTCCAAGTGATTGTTGTCAATCGACTCTAAATAATCATCATTTTCTGCCATATCCACTTTCACTTGTTATCATCAACCTTTCCTTAATTTTTTTTAAATAAACACTGCACATAAAACTTCTATTTTCGTTAAATATTGCACTTTTAACGAAACGTAAACTGGTTCAATGATTACGAAGCTCCTTGACGTACCGGTAACCAATCCGGTAACAATAAAGTGACCTACTTTTAAAATATTTTTAGCATTAACATCTATTACTTTTAGATATTCACACAAAAACATAAACTTAGCTAAGCATCCTAATATTATCTTAATATTAATAGATTAAATTTATCAGACAAAAATCAAACTATCTGACAATTTACAACACAAATGACAAATTGACAACAGTGTGACCGTTTCAAGATTAGGCAATCTATGAATCTTGTAACTAATTGTGTGGCCAGTACTAAAATATACTAATAAAAAATGGAATTCTACTAAAAATCAACTATCATATTACGATCAAAGCGCCGGCAGTGCGCTGTCGCAGAGTCAAATGCCTGTCAAAACTGAATTTGTACAATACTTATAGACCTAAAGCTCATAACACTTCAAAGTACAAATGTCACGTGACGCGTCGTCATTGTGATATTTTACGGGAATATAAATAAAATGAAAACAATTATTATCATTCTATCATCTAAATCAACGCTATTATCATTATTACTAAATTTATTTCAATTAATCATCTCACCAGAGGGGTTAGAATAAGTACAGTCTTCGTTCATAGCTTGCTTATAATGTAAAAGTCGATAAATGTTATTATCTATTTCAGTATTTAGTATGAACTTGAGAAAAAAAAGGAAATGGAATGTGTAAGAATACATTTCCATTTTCATTTGGTGTACAGACTCTGCGTGACGTATTAACAGTTGCAATTCTACTGAAAAAAATATATCACGTGTGACCTGGGTTCAATCTCCAGCGTTGACTCAACTAAATTTGTTAATATCTTAAGTCCAGAATTTACCACGTGCTCGATGGTGAAAGAGAAAATCGTGAAGAAACCTGCATCTCCGAAAAATAATAAAAAAAAATATTTCGAAAATAACGCATTAGTTAGTAATAGCACAAGTTCGCAAACCTGCACAGGAGCTGTGTGGCTCCGAAAAACCCTCTCAGACACTTGAGTGGACTTTATCCAGCAGTAGACATTATCAGGCAGTAACTTTACTTTTTACTTTACAAATTAATAAAAAAAACCGCATACGATTTATTTGTACTATCGCACAGGAGCCGTAACATATTATTATAAAAAATGAAATTTGAATATTTGGTTAACTCTCTTTTATTAAAAACCGTAGTTTAGAACCGAGTTCAAAATTATACCAAAATAATCCAACATTAAGATTTATAATAAAATAAAACTTAACAAGCTTTGTAGATCCCTATTTATACCAATTCAGTACTGAAAATACCAAAAACGGTCACACTGTTGAGAAATTTCTGACAACAAAAACAAAGAGAATATAATCACATGTAACTAAAAAGTTAATCCTTAGCATAGAGTATACATTATAGTTAGGTACTTATACCTTAAGTGCTGGTTATTGTAAAAAAAAACTATTTATTTCCATTATAAGGCAAACTTAAAGCCACTATTATGGTACTAGTACTATCTAACGTTTTTTTTATCACATCTCTGTTTGGGGACTTGACACGAAAATTATAATTGTTGTATATAATTAATATAATTAAAAAATAAATAACTATAATAAACTGATAATTATAACTATTTTATTATTGCATATGTAAAGGAACTTCGTTGATGAAGGTACATTTCTCTAAGTGTTAGTTCTGTATATTCCAGCGATTATATAAATTTTTTGGTAAATTATCATAACGTTTTTTTAAGTAAATGCAAAACAGGTACTATCTTTTTTCCTATCGACTACTCAAATGTTTAAAAAATATATATTTTTGTTGCAAAAATTATTTTAGAAAATTTTTAGGTCCTCTCTCAATCACGTGACTAGATGTTACTTCATGGATTCCACTTTTCTTGATGCAAGAAAACCGATCAAGTGTGAAACAGACTCACTCATTGAGAGTTTGCATTATACTATAATCACACCAACTTTGACCCTTGTTTGTTTCTCTTTTAGAAGTAAAAACGTTCTTTCTAATTTTTACTTATTATGTTTTTTTTATTATTTGTTTGGATATCCGCTACCATAACACATTCTATGAAAATCTGCGTAGTTGCTCTTCCATAAAATAAGTTTTATGGAAGATAACGTAACATTCGACTTATGTGTCCTGGCAACATTGTCCACTACATTATTTTTCTGTATGCTTATCTAACTAGCAAACTATCAATGTTTAGGTCCTGTGTTTTGATCTATTTGTTTGCTGTTTAAAATTTGACATCTAATATAGTTTTCTTTACGTGTTTTGTGTTTTTCTTCTTCGTGGTTTTATTACGAAAAGATTAAATGTTATGAATGTATGAATATATTTCATCTTGCTTTTCGTTAGTAATTTTATTTTTGTAACTTCTATCAACATTTTGTTATTGTGTATACTAAAGCCACATGAATCAATATAATTAATATCTTACAGATATTTATTTATTATGTAAAATTATACGGGGGTTACCCTTTTGTAAAATATTTATACTGGGTTTAAGTATTTCGTTTATGATTTTTTTTAAATCAAAATCTGATATTTTGCAAGATGAAGAATAGGGGCTGCCTTTTTTGTATACCTTCCAAGTAGGCTTAACCTTGGTAGTCTAGTGGTCTAGTGGTGGAACTTTAGTTTCATAGAGCGTATGACCTGGGTTCGATCCCTGGTGCCGGCACCACTAAAATTTTTAATAGCAATTTTAAGTGCTGTATTTACCACATGGTCAGTGGTGAAGGAAAACATTGTGAGGAAACCTGCAGTGAGAAAAAATAAAAATATTATTTTGAGGAAATGTGAAGCCTGCCAACCTGCACTGGAGCAGAGTGGCGGGCCCTTCCCAGCTCCTAAACCCTCTGCTACTCGTATTTGAGAAGGAGGCCTTTGCCCAGCTGTAAGCACTTACAGGCTGCTACTTTACTTTACTTTAATTAGCACATGGCTCATCAATTATTCTGAATATTGAAGTGAATTTAAAAGAAACTAAAGGATATCTCAGAACATTTTTCATTTCTATTATGTCTTTTTAAGTTTAGTAGTGATATATTGTTTCAATGTTTCTCTTTTGTCTTGTGTTTTTGACCATATTTTGCAACTGAGTGAGTCTCGCACCTGAATGTTTAACATAGGAATATGTATGTTTTCAGGTCATTAGGCTTCATTATCACATTGATAGACCCGTATTTTATTAAAGAAATTATTTCACTGTAAGAATTTCTCCTGTCACGGTGGCAGTTTACAGGCCTGCTGAATTATTTTTAGTCCTTTATACAAATACTTGTTTTGTGCCACAGAGCTGCAGTCAAACACATGGCAACTACACCACCAATATAATAATAATACTATATAATCTAAAATGAAAAACTTCTGAAACAGCCTTTATTATTATTTATAGGGAGGCTGACTTACAAAGCTTAAAAGTCACTTAAAAAGCTAATGGTGGCCTGGTTAACTGATATCAGGAAGTTGAAGAACAACTCAGTCAACCTGTAACCACAGATGCTGTAAAGCACACAAAACATTGGGGTTTGGGGATAGAAAAGTAAAATGAAACAATAAAATCTGTAAATAATTATAATTGATATTAATTTATTACTATTTCTTCTTTTTAGGTTTTTGTTTGTTATTCTTGGTACCACATTCTTGATTTGGATGTTATCAAACAAATTACAAAGTGATGCCTCTGACTGCTGATGTGGCCGCTCAGCAAGTGCAAGTAAATAATTTTCTTTCTGTTACATGTATTTGCTTCTACATTAAAATATAAAAAAAGTATGTTTGAATAGATTAATTTAAAAACTATTTAACAGATTTTGATTTAACTTTTTAAAATGTTGCATATGATTCCAAAAGTGCTATAGGCTATGTTTTATCTTAATATTACATGAATGAATGTGTTTGGTATTCACCACGCACATTAAGGAAGGACTCTGAAAGGGTATGGGCGAAATTAGTCAGAGAGTTAAATTATACCATGGATAAGGATATAGGATACTTTTGTTTTGTCAAAATTGGTCACCAATGTGGGCATAGCCGCAGCCATCTGCTAGTAATACAATTATTTGGTTATTGTGTTATTTTGTGTGTAATTAAGATACAATTAAAATTTTGTGAATTACTTTACTGATTTTTCCTTAGTAACTTTTTTGAAATTGTTAGTGGTATATAAACTCAGCGTCAAAAAAATCGCACCTTTTGGTATTTTGACTTCAAGCAACTATAAACCCTATTCCATTTATGGTAAGGTATAAGTGTGGGGCCTCATTTTAAAGGTTATTGAATCCTTTAAATAATAAAACTGTGATAGTGATTACTAAGCATATAAAAAACATTTTTCATGAAAAAAGGAATAACATTTATTCACGGCAATATTACTTAATTTAATTAATCTAAAAACATAACAAAATAAAAAAATACAGTAAAACAAATTCTTAAAACTAAACATAGAACCTAGTGTTACCTCCCTTAGCCCTAATTACAGCCTCCATGCGATCATTCATTGACCTCACCAACGTCACGATGCGTTCTTGAGGAATGTCACTCCACTCCTCGACGACGGTGTCCCGAAGCTGTTCAAGGGTGGCACGGGCTGTATCACGAGACCGCACCCGGCGTTTCAGATCATCCCAAAGGTGCTCTATGGGATTCAGGTCAGGACTTCTCGCTGGCCACTGCATCACGGGGATCCCAACCTGATTCAGGTAGTCCCGAACAATGATTGCCGTATGGGAGCGGGCGTTGTCGTGCATGAATGTGAATTCAGGCCCGACAAAACCAGCATACGGGACCACATGGTCCTCCCGTATCTCTGTGATGTACCGATGAGCAGTCAGGGACCCCTGGCCACGTGCACCTCCAGTGCAGGAGACGCACACAAGGACGGTTTTTCCTTGGATTGAAATTCCGCCCCAGAACATGCAGGATCCTCCTCTGTAGCTGACGGTTTCTTCAAAGCAGGCCTGTGAGTACCGTTCCCCCTGCCTCCTGTACACTCTTCTACGCCTATCATTGCAGAAAAGGCATACCCTAGTCTCGTCGGAGAAGAGGACAGACTTCCATTGGTCGAACGTCCAATCCACGTGGTCTCGGGCAAACTGAAGTCTGACTCGCCTATGCTCTGCTGTCAATTTGGGGCCAGTAGCAGCCCTACGGGCCTGGATTTTCTTCTCTCGCAGCCTTCTTATTGTGGAGACGCTCACCGCCGTCCTCCGAGCTGTTCGGAGCTGCTGTTGCAGCTCAACAGCGTTGGAGAATCGGTTACGCAAAGACGTCGACACAATATAGCGGTCGTCACGTCGGAAGTGCAACGTCGTCTTCCGGATACATGCTTCCTGATGTAGCCTCCAGTCTCCTGGAACCGCTGGGATACTCGTTTCACCCGGAAACGGCTTATGTTGAGTTGTCGAGCAAGTTGATAACTTGGCGTAGTCCTGATTGCAGTAGTGCTACCACTTGAGCTGCTTCTTCTGCCGTGGTATCCATTTTTCAGGGTTTTTTCTTACTGGTGCTGTTGGTGCAGGTGTGACTTCTGTGATGTTTGGATAGCTAATGACCCATAATTAATTTTTACCCCCCCTTTTATTCGTGTCCAAGGTGGCACAAGTAGTGAGTCCTCTAATGAGCTTTTCAGCACTTTTTTTTTAAAGACCCTAACGTTTCGTGATTATTGTTTTTACAGAAAAGAACGATACGCGTTTTTAAAGTGTATTAATTGTGCTTTCAAATTATATTAATTTTGGTAGAGTACAATAAATAAGTTAAGAGTATTATTAGCTTGAAGTCAAAATTTCAAAAGGTGCGATTTTTTTGACGCCGAGTGTAGTTATAAGTCAATATTTCTATTCTATTAGAATTTTGGTTTAGGTTATTTATTAAGTAATGTTTTATTAAGTTTTTTTAAAAATTGATGTGGTATGACACATCAATTTTCATTTATACTCAAATTTTTCTTAAATTTGCTATTCTTCCTAAGGTTCATATAATACTAAGTTATTTGTTTTCCTTAGTTGCATTTTCAGCATTTATCTATTTTTTTAATAATGAATGTTTGAGTCACTTTTAATATCTTTGTCTTTGTATACTTTAATGATGATGTTATTTCACACACAAACAGGTTGCAGAATTACACGTAATGGTGGAGTTTATATAATTCCTTCATTACTGCATGCCTGTGTCATGGTGTCAACACTTTAGTTGATTACTGGTGTGCCAGAAATGTTATTGCCTCCAACAGATTGCAAAAATTAAATTGCAAATATATGACAAGCCTAAATACTAAAATGGAAAAGTTATGTTATGTTTGACATTTTATTATTTAATTTCAGGAGCGGTTAAGAGCGCTACACCGATTGATATATGACATAGAATCAGAAAGAGGTCGAAACGAGCAATGTATTGATCACATATTAAGAGCAGAAAAGGTTGCAGAATCTTCGTCTAATGAAGACTCGTCTAGTTCTTCACAAGTAAATCAAAACATTATTATATTCTCAGTAGGTCACTTAGAATATAAAGAGTAAAGAAAGGGTACAAATATTAACAGAATTAGTAAATTTTTATAGATATTGAAACATTCATCGAATTACTACGTTTTTCAAAATTCGTTTTGCTTACAGTATTATACTATATTTTGGTTACAAGCCGAAAACTAATCCAATTTACATAACACATGGATCGAAAGTCGCGGGAATATTTAATAACTATCTATAGTTGACTGATTTGTACCTTTTTTCACAAACAGTATTGCTACTGGATGTTAATTGCAAATTATAAATTCTCTAAAGAAAGGTATGCGGACAAGTGCGCACCAGCGAATCCTCGGTATTCGCCGATATACATTATACGCAGAATAGGCCACTCCCACGGTGTGTAGGTGCGCACGTAACATACATCCGTAAAATCACGTACCGTGGGAAGCCTCCTTAAACGTTCCTCAATACACGGCCAATATCTGTGCCAATTGGTGGCCAATGCTTTTGTTATTTTTTTCAACATTGATCAAAGGATGTTGGCAGAATGATGGTCATCACATCTTTAAGTTGCCACATACTTTGTTTCCACTGTATGTATGACTATTCGGCACGCTCTGTAGCCAAAACAGCTTGATGGATTTTAAAATATTATGAGGACTCTTTAGATTCGTCTTCTTCGTGGGAGTGACAAGGTGTATAAAATTGAATGGATGTGAATAAAAAAATTATGCAGGCGGGTTTTTTAATACTTGACCTGCTACTTCTTTCCATTTACATTAAATTCATATATAATAAAGGCTTTTGTCATATCACTACTTTAATCCTTCTAGTTTGTTCATAATACCTCATTAAATTTTTCATCTATACTTGTATTTGTTGTTGCCGTGTGAGTGCAAACAATGGTAACCATCTAACATAACGAAAGTGGACAACAATAGAGTCATTGAATTGAAACAATATATTGTTATACATACATATTTCAATTATTTATCAATTGTTGAAGATAATATTTTTTTTTGTTATTTTGCTAGTTAATCAGTTGGTAGGTGAGATTTATTGTTATGTAAAATGAATTATGTTTCAATTATAGCAAATGCAGTTGAAAAGCTTATACAAGGCTGGTCTAACCGCAGCTGAGCAGGAAGAAAAAGTTCTTCGATCTGCTCTATCAAGAATTTATGAAATAAGGACAATTAAAAATGAAAGAAGGATTCAGGTAAATCTTAAATTATATTTTCTTTAAAACCTATAAAGTTACTTACATTGAATCACAATGATTGCTCAGGGTTTAGTGATTGAAATCATGTTTCAAATCAAAGGTTATTACTAATAAAATCAATGATTTAAATCTAAAATAGAAATAACTATCACCTCATTCTCATTTGGAAGAATAGTAATATAAGAATAATCCCGAAATATTTTATTACATTTAAAACTAAAAATATGATTATAACACTACATCACAAAATCGCAAGTGTATAATCATAGTATTATGTAATCTGCCAAGAAAATAAGTTTTTTTTATTATAATAACAGTATTAACTAGTAGTGAAATCTTAAAATAATATTTCGAGGACATGTGTAGTCCGCCAAACAACATTGTAGCAGTAGCTTCCCGGCGCCAAAACTCGTTAGGTGGGATTCTACAAATTGCAATTCAGCTAGTAGGAAAAAAAGAGTTTATTATATTGTGCCTGTTTTAATATATCTTATATTATTTGAAATTTAAAAGATATCGCTGTGAGTCAAAAGTCAAAAGGTGGGCATTTACTTTGCCAATTCGTTTACAGGCACGTCACGCTGGCAATAAAGAAACTATCGGATGCGGTGCATTAATGAAAATGCTTCTTAGCGCCGCTCAGACGTTGCCGCTGCACGTGGGGCGCGTGGGCGAGCGCGCCCCGCCGCTGTGCGGCGCGGTGCCCGCCGACGCGGGGCACGTCGCGCGCCCCGGCGACGCGGTGGCGGCGCTGGTGCGGGTCTCCGAGAAGGAGGAGAACTGGATTCTGGCCGAGGTTTGCTTTATTTTTTTGACGAGGTTGCGTAGCACCTGAATAGTTGGCTGGTAGTGCTCGGACGAAGACTGCGCGGGCCACTGACTATCTTTCCTAGAGGTAGACCTCCCTCAAGGGCGATCTTGTGGTTTTGGAGTACTGTGCACTTATAATGGCCAGCAGACTTGTAGTTATTTAAGAGCGAAGATTATTTCTGAAACATAAAATTACAAGCAATTTACTTACTTTTACTTACTTACATACTATTCATCTCAGCTCATGTACAAGAAGGCCGATGTTCAACTCTTACTGGGTGGTGGACTACCTCTCTGCTTAGAAGAAGTAACTGCTCTCTTTAATCTACAAAGAGAGCAGTTTTTAGATTATATATAAGACAGTAAGTACTTATAGCATAATGTATAATTATGTTTTATAGGTTGTAAGTTGGCTGCCGGCTCAAGGCAAATACGAAGTGGATGATATAGATGAAGAACAAAAGAATCGTCACGTTCTAAGTAAACGGCGAGTGGTACCTCTGCCGTTAATGAGGGCAGATCCCCGCACCGACGAGCAGGCGTTGTTCCCTAAAGGCGCCGTCGTGATGGCGCTTTACCCGCAGACAACATGCTTCTACAGGGCAGTGGTGAACAGACTGCCAAGCTCTGCTGCAGACCCCTACGAAGTTTTGTTTGAGGTAACTTGGAAACTCTTTAAATTAGAAATAAATCTAATTATTTTGACAATAAGGCCGCGCATTACACGAATAAGTTTTCTTTTAATTTCCTAAGTTATATTTAATTTGATTTAATGTACTACTAGCCGATAGTAATACTCGAGGGCCATTTCCAATTCATGAATTGACCATATGAGAACAGCTTGTTTACTTTGTAATGTTATATTTGCGGACGAAGTTATATTTTCGTATAGAAAAATCACAAAATCACCGACTTTATGGTCATTTATATTTTCTTAGGCGCTAGGAATGCTTATTGTAGTTGAATTTTACCGTAAGTGCAAAAAAAAAGCAACTTATACAATAACAAATCTGAAGTCAACCTATTTGGCAATGCTTAATTGGCACCTATTACGAAAAAAGGTCAAAATCTGTGTTATAAATGAACCCATTGTGGCCATGAGCATAGCATAATCAAGTAAAGTAATAAAAAAGTGTATTAATTTTGGCCACCTTCAGTTTTTTGTGTTATAAATCCAATAACTAATGAAAAAATATTAAGATGTAGCTCCTCGGCGGTCACATAACTCCAATCTAAATCAAAACCCAAAGAGATGGTCATTCCTAACTTTTTAGGGCTAAACTGAACTAATTAAACCAAAACGTAGGCTTGATCTAAAAACAGGAGCTTTCTCGTAACATAGATAAATAACCTCTGTCATCAATCCGGCTGCTCACCGTGGTGGGTGTAGTCAAATATTCCATGCAAGGCAACACGGATTTTGTCGGCGCTTTCATGGAGTAGTGAACTTATACAGACTGACAAAGAAGAAAAAGAAGATAACTTACCCATAACATTTTCTAGGAGTAAACTTTGTATGCTTGTTCTGCTGTCAGCGACCTACTAGTGTACTAGTATTTTCTGGCATTTATTTTTGCTGACATTTACAAAGACATTACCTCGAATGAGGAATTTTTTACATCGTCAGTCACCACACGGTAAATACGCTAAACGTATCTGCATACCGTGAGCGGCAATGGTCTGACGTCCTACAAGGTTTCGATGCTGTATACAACTTGTAGTACAGACCGGAAGCTTAAAATTAAATTTGGGCACCGCCGCCCACCCGGAATATTACAATGTCGTAAATTGTGTTGTTGTCACACCAGGACTCGTCGTACGCGGACGGGTACTCACCGCCGGAGCGCGTGGCGCAGCGCTACGTGATCGCGATCAAGGAAGGCAAGGGCCGCGCCACCTGACCCCACTCGCGCGCCGCGCCCCCCGCGCGCGCTCCGCTTCCGCCCGCGCCCCGCCGCGACTCGCTCGTGCCCGACTCGCTCGACTAACATTGTGTCAAGCGCGCTATACACGTTACAAGTTTTAATAAAATTCTATGTGTGCTTCGTGGTTTCTTAGTTTTAAGTGTTTTTTTTTTTTCAAATAAAATATAAATAACCATTACCTTAATTTGTATATAAACCCTTTCACTATGTAGAGATGTTCTAACATTTGCTCGGCTTTATGATAAAGTATTTTATGATACGGAACCCTCGCAGCGCGATTCCTACTCACCAAGCATGAGTAGGACGCACCGTCGTATGACGGTATATTTAAGTATTTAAAGGATATGTACACCATTTTATCGCACAAACTACCGTAAATAACCAAATCATTTACCTAAAGTCATAATCCTCCTATCAGTAGATTTTACGTGAAACGCGAACACAGACAAAGAAAAAAAAATCTTAGAATCACTGATGTGTCTTCAGAATCACACAAGTAACTTCCTGCTCTTATTTTTTTCAAATATATTATAATTAGCATCAAAACTTTTTTAGAATTATTGTAATAAATTACATGTAGATGCGACGTTACTGACATTTAATGGAAGCTCATAATAATTTGGACTCTACTTCCAACACAAATTGAAGAAATTGAGCAAGAAATAAAAAAAACCCTTTCGCAATCAAATAAATATCCTAATAACACAAATAAAAGGCAAGCGACATACGTCATGAATGGCACGAGCGGCGACGTCGTTCAAATGAGGGTAACCAACGCCGTCGATGGTCTTAATGAAATATATCTTGAGTCAAAGTAACAAAACAAAAAAATATATGACTGAGCTGTGACGCAACTACTGTCCTGATGTAATTGATATATATTTAGAATGATGAGGTAAACTTTAATGTTCCAACGTCGCATCCACGCTGTATATGTATAAAATCTAATAAACAGGCGAATTAAGTTAGAACTTAGACATATTCCGGTATAGCGCCCGTTTTGAATCTACATACTATAATAACATTTTGCACTTGAATTTTAAAAAAGGAGGTTGTTTTTTTGTGTATGTACGTTACGCGATATCTTCGCCGATTGTGAAACGATTATGATTATTCTTTTTTACACGCTTTTTCTTAGCTTATTCTGTATGTATGTATCAATGTAATGAAATCTTTCAATAAAGTTTTCACCCACTTCTACACAGTCGAATAATTTGTATTTTTGCACACATTAAGAACCGACGACAATATAATAATAAATAAACCTACAATACAATACTACAAAACCGACAATACAATAATAGATAAACCATCGAGCTGCTCTGATGATGGAGCTTGAAGGTAGGTAGGGGAACCCAAGAAACTCTTGTAAATCCATCCAGCTTGGGCTCATTTGATTTGCACACAAGTCCTAGTCCTCTTCAATTTATCTGATGACAAGGACCTTATGAAAGGAGGAAGAGAAACGTGTATATATTCGTTTTTAACGATATTTTTGTTATTGAATTGGTAATCGTTCTCGTGCTAGCTAGCTAATAGGTCTCTTGAATCTATATATTAATTATTGCATGGATTCTTATTTATTTAAAACTATTGTTGTGGCTTGTACAGAATTTTGAAAAATTATCCATTGTTTTTGTAAAAAAAATTATGACTTTAATTTACGACCTCGCAGAATACCGGCGTGAAGTAGAGGCAACTTGTGCTTCTGCTTTTTCGTTTGGGCAGTGAGGTAACCGGCATCACGCCTGCAGCTCCTCTGATGTTGCAGATGTTTTCCTTAGGTTCTTGAACTCTTATAATAAATTGGGAAAAAAGATTCTCCAGTGGTAATCATAGACGATGCAATGTCCACCTGCACCCCCTCTTCTCTCTTATTTGTAACACTAGGGGTAATCGTTGCTGTGATCATCTACCTAACTTTCAAGCCTTCTGCTCGCGAGTCTCTTCCGCCGAAGCTGGCCACCGGATCAATAGTGTATCTACTGTGGGGGTTGCAGTCGCTTTAACAACTTATTTGTTCATCCCGACATAACCAGTTACCGCCTTCGGTGATTGGTAGTTAACATCTTTCCTCACGTATTTCGAATTTACGTCAGACACGACAATTTTTAAGCTTGCGTAGTAGATAGTTGTGTAGTTTATTAGAAACAATATTCTATTAAACTAGACAGTTTGACAGCAGCTCCGCACCTTTTCTTCTGCATTGCATGTAAGAAGTTTTCGAACTACTTAACTAGAAAGAATATGATGAGTGCTAATGTATTCGCTTTTTATGTTTATACTCAAAGGCAAATACATGAATAATCTTTGATATGCCGATAATATAGTCCTTATGGCAGAAGCTTAGAACTATGCTCAATACCGCTAATCTCAGTAGTATCTCCCAAAGAGTTTGTCTAAAGGTGAACATGGCCATGACGAACTAGCATACCATTATCGGTTTTTGTTGCGAACACTAACTCAAAATTGTCTATCATTGCGTAGACCTAAAACAAATAGTCCAACAAGGTAAGTTCAATTTCGACCGAGAGGTAAGTTGACGAATCTGGAGGCCGTATGAGGAAGCACAAAGTTGCTCTACGGGCTATGGAATGGGTTATGGTCGTTGTTTCCCTGCGTGAAAGAATCTGCAACTATGGTATCTGCAGTACTACGTTAACTGACATAGTATTAATGAGCAGGAAGCTGAAGTGGCAATGGATCGGCCCATAATTTACAGAATTGACAACCGGCAGCGCTCTAATAATATATATATTTATATACTCGTATATTCTCAAGAGGGCAGGAAATTTGTCCGGGCCGTACGCAACGCGAAAGCGGGCGCTTCATTGGAAAATAAAGGGTCTCGAGTGGCCGTCTGCCGTATTGCACTTCCCAGCGTGGAGATGAGGGATTGATCAGCGTATCGCAAAGTTAAGGGTCATCATCGGCTGGCTAATAAGGTTCAGATGGGACACTGCTCGCTCGAGTGTTCCAAGAGGTACTCGACCAGAAGTCGCTCCTATGCCCTTCATCACTGGGGTTACTCATTTGGTCGCTTAAGATCAGGTCACCACAGATCTTAGGAAGTACCGCCCTATCACGTATCTATCTACCATATACCAGACAGTCACATCTATTCTAATTGGGAAAATAAATCGACACTTTAACTAAAATGTGGTCATGTCACGTGCTTATAATGGATGTTGGGGTGGAGGTCGTGGGATCAAGGAACTACTCCTAATGCCAAAGGGCAAGATGGTTAAATGCAACTGACGGAATTTCTCTGCAGCCTGGATAGACTTCAGAGAGGTATTCGCCCCGCAAACCGTCAGTGGAGAAGCGTGGCGGGCCCTTCCCGGCTCCTAAATCCTCTCTGATACTCGTATTTCAGGAGGCCTTTGCCCTGCTGTGGGCACTTACAGGCTGCTACTTCACTTTTACCTGATACATGGCAGAAGAGGATCGGGTCCACGAGCTGTACAATGATGACTGTATGAGAGTGGTAAGACTTTCTCGGGCAATGGAGTACAATCCTTTGTCATCAAGGTGAGCATAGGCTTCGTACGGAACCCCAGTACTATGTTCTGGAACTCTAATTTGCAGACTGTTTAAAGATCGAGGCCCTCGTTCATGACTCGAATAAAAAAAAATAATTACAAGGAGAATTTGGATCCTTTAAAATAGAAAAAAGTTCTGATAAGATTCTGGAGCTACGTCTTTGGCAAATAGAGACCCATTTTAGCATTGAACGATAGAAGTAAATGTGAATTTTAGAGAAGTCAGTTATGAGGAAGGCGCTCCAATTTAGTGAGATGATATTGCGGTGGATCTAGGTAACATATATCTGCATAGTCGATAATGCGTGAATAGAATGAATTAGTGAGTTTTGTTTTCGAATGTAGGAATTATTTGAGACGATAAAGAGCCGTCTGCATACGGATGTTACGAACAGTCGACAACCGATGTGATAGAATTTATAAATAAGGAAAACCTTATTTGAGAAAGTATACCGCCTTGCGCCGCACCATATTCTAAATCAACCTGAGCTGAGCGCAACTGTTTTACTCCGACTGATTGCTGGCGACCTCAAACATAAAATGAAAAACATTCCAATATCAAAGGTATGTGAGGATAGAGAAAAAAAAGATATGATCTGTGTTAAAATCATTTGAAACGACAACATGCGCCACCACTTAATTTCTGTGCAGTTACCTTAATTTCCCCCATGCTGTAAACTAAAGAAAAACATTTTTCTACTTCGCTAGTTATTTTATTTACTCATCTTAATGCATTTAGATCCCTATGCAACATCAAGCTTTCGGACTTATTTGTTTTGTTAAATATCAATATGTACGGCCCTATAAAGTTTCAACGTAATATTTAAAGCCTTCCGTATGGACTAGAAACGGAGCAAACCAGGGTGAACCTTGTAAGTCGTGTCATCCATAAGACTGCACGACTAGTCGCTTTAGGTCCATACTTTAACCGAATTCGACTGTTTTAAAGAGAAAAAGTTAGGTCGTTACCAGTTTTTTCTAGTGAAAATTATATTTATCAAATATCGGTCGATATATAGATATTTTGAGATACACCGGACAATAGTATTGATACTTTTTCATAAAATATCGATACATTTCGACAACACTAGGCTACGTAAGTTTTATGGGTAGGTGTTATGATAATTTAATGTTAAAGAAATAATAAACATTGTAGGAGTATGTAATATTTTATATTTTTTATTCTACAAAGTAAAATCTACGAAGTATACATGATAAAATGGTTATGTCCGAAATATACAATCATTTAATTTTGATAAAAACAAAATTGATTTATACCTTCTCCGATCACTTATAAAATAAAGAAATAATTAAATTTAATGGAAGCAAATAAAATATATTTTAACTGAATGGTATGCAATTCAGTCAATAAACCATGAGGAACTTACTACTAGGTAACTTGTACCTACTTATAACATGCAAATATTCGCATTTAGTTTATTTAATTTGTTTAAAGATATTCGTTTTTGTCAAAAGCACTAAATGCCGAACTTCGTCTTGATTTATACATATATAAAATGATTACACTTACATCAAATTATTTATACCATTGTTTGGTTAGCAGACATGTTACAATCATTCAATGCCGGCTTATATATTGTAATTGGATTCTGATATATCCACAGCCATTTTGATTCCCATATATGCAAAATATAATCTTAAAACTTATAATAGCAATGAGCAAGATACATTATATGGCATATCAATACTATAAACACCCAACATAAATAAGAAATGAGATCAATATACTTCATTACTGTCAGTGTAATCCTAATTTTTACCTGACGTAATTGCTTTAGCAACAATGCCAATGATTATTGGAACCAGCCCAAAGACTGCTGCCCTCTTTGTGACTTAAAATTTTGACTATAGACAGTTGATTTTGATTTAACAAATTCTTAATTTCGTCAATGGTAGATCGATCGCAAACTAAAGAAATCGTCTAGAGAGCAAAAGCAAATTTTTGGTAATGTAAAATAAATATGACTACAAAATTAAATCCGACAAAGTGTTCCCTTTGAGTGTGGCCATTCTTCATGCTGATTTCATCTGAAAGAGCATAAGAATATTTATTATTAACAATTACTTGAAAGTGTGAGTTGTGGACACACAACTTAGATTGATGATTACAATTTTTGTTCTCTGCTGGTAAACTCTTAAAAAATTAGAGGTATTGTTCCCCTAAACGCTGCTACTTAACTTTCTATGAGCACTCATAGGGTAGGCAGAAACTAGGACTTGCATGCCGTACGATTCAGCTTAGCGGACTTCCGCAACACACTCTGGCTATCCGGGAGATAAAGAGACTAGGCGCCACGGTTTGGCGGACGCTGTCGAGACTGCAGCTTGCGCGCGACGCACCTTTATACGGCCTGGCTGTCGCGGACGAGACTAGCTTGCGCGCGATGCACCTCTACACGGCCTGGCGGTCGCTGACGAGCCCCTGCAGTTTGCGCGCGACGCCGGGGGCGGCGCAGCGCGGTCGTTTCACCATGTCGTTCACCTCCGCGCAGCGCTTCACTCCCCCCACCTCGCACGAAACCAGTGTGTTTATCGCGTGCAGGTCCTGCGAAGCAAGTTACAATAATACAATCGTAATGTTTTGCTATATAAAAATCAACCTCTCTGTAGTGTGTTGGCAATACGTACTTTGGCCGGGCTGCGACTGAAGCGGTAGGTGAGGTGGTGGTTGTTGGGCGGCGGTGTGGTGAGCGGCTTCACGTAGAGCTGGTGACGCTCGGACACACGCTGGCCGGCCGGCGAGAAGCCCGCGTCGCCGCGCCCCGCCGGCAGTGGAGACATGGGTGGCTGAGACATTAAATTTCACCTCATATTCCACATTCCTTTGTAGTTCATACACCAAATATTAATTATATAAGCATTTTCACACACTTTCCATAAAAAGTGAATAACATCACATATATCTTGGATATATTATACAGGACTTGTTTATTTACAGTCAATAACCTTTTGTTGGGGGGTAAGGGAGATGGGATGTCAGGGGGAATAAGCTATATTTTTCCCAATTGCCAACCATACATGCACGTGGTGCACCTTGCTAGCTAACAAACGAGGTTCTGGCGATCGAATTATGACGGAAAATCCATCCGAATTTGCCGAACCCAAATCACACAGACTAGTGATGGGGAGCAACATGACTAGTGCGAGGTCCTACAAGGTAAGCTCCTTATATACTACTACCAAACAAAACGCAAGTGTTATTCGTCAAGACTAGTAGTTTAATGATCTCTGAAATAGCGGCGATCTCGCAGGGTCTCACCGCCGGCGCGTCGGCGACTAGGCACGCCGCTGCGGACCCGGCGCGGACGGTCGATAAGGTCTTTCTCCTGTGTTTCGTTGACTTAATTAATTAATAATTCAAACATGTCTCGAGGCATAATAAAAAATATATATATTGTACTTATATAATTTCGTGTTTGACTTAGAAATTGCCAGTAGAATATGAATTTAATATGTTAACATTGCATCAAACCAGTATACACGATTTATTTGGTAATTAAGGTAATAAGCAAGCGCCGGATAGTAAGGGATTACAGTATCCAAAATATTATTAACAGCCTCTAGGAAATCGACTATTGAACATTACTCTCTAAGTCTCGAAGTATTCGCTTTTATTACAACGCTTGGTGCCAATGCGCTTAGCATTGGCGATCGCAGTACCAAGCAGAGACACTGCCGCCCAAGAGCCGATCGCATATAACTAATGCATATTTAAGGTATGAGATGAGGTGACGGGATCATACCGGAGCAAATCTGGCGAATGGCCTTGCCCCCAGTGCAGTTCTATCCGCAACTGGAGGCAAGAAAAATTTAGTTGTGGAAGCCCGCTACGCTAAATCGTGCCAAATAGCAAAGATCTCTTGCGGGGTAGCACATACGTCATTCAAAGACCATCTCCGCCACACCTGCATGCAGGATCCGGCAGAAATGTTGGCTGTTAGTCCTGCTAAGCCATCAAGCTATAGTTTGCGCTACACAATCAAAACTAGACGGAGATCCGGCAACCCGAATCAAGGACGTTCGCCAGTCGGTTTAGTAGGATAGATATTTATGAGTAGTGGCGTAAGTTTATAATTGTTTGACTAATTTAGTAGCATTATCTTTTTACTGTACTTTATGCTTTTCTTATTTCTTAATATAGATTAGGGGGTTTACACTAGAATCTTAAATAACTAACTAAATAATTGAGGTGAATTTAATTTATTGAAGAGAACGAATACTCACATCTCTATGTTTGCCGGTAAACCTCAGAGCGAAACTCTGCATACATTGAACGTACACTTTATTATAGAAGTTGATTAAATCTCCTCTTTCGGGGGAATCTGCAATAATGAACAAATTAAATTTGTACAGTGATCAACAACATAATGATAGCAATTATTTTTTTATTTATATATAATCATACGTAGCGGTGGCGAAAGAATATCTGCCACTAGCTTTCTTCCCGTAACGTTCGATTCAGGTAAATTCCTTGATAATTAGTTGGCGTCCGACGGTTGAATACAAAAACGCAGACCAATGACTACCAGTATTTAAGGACAGCAACACTTCTGTTACTGGGATCGCCAATCAGCTTGCCAAGTTTGGCGATATATGGCAAATCCTACCATTATATCAAGCAGTGTACTATTGAAAGACAGGTGAAGGAAAATATATATCAGGATAGGATAGGTAATAACATAACAAAAAGAAAAAATTAAACAAAATCGATTTAAAGTGCACAAAGGTAACATACACATGGAATTACAGAAAAAACTGGTTTCATAACAATTTTGTGGAATTTTGATACTGAGGGCAAATAAGTCAATGTCTACGTGTTGCACCATACAATTGCACGCTTCATATCAGGCAGGAGTTTCGAAGATATGAACTCCTTACTAATAGGTATAGAAACCGTATCTTGCAAACAGTGAAAGAATTTTTAAAATCAGTCCAGTAGTTCTGCAGTCTACCCCACACATAAATACAAACGAAGACTCTCCTTGCAATATAGTATAGATACTCACTGTCTCCTGTACTTTGCACAATTAAAACTGATCTGTATACATGATTATCTGCTAGTGGACGCTGTCTGTAGCATTTCATGATGTCTGCAAATGTTCTCTCAACTTTATTGTTTGCACTATTTGAAACCTAAAACAAATTGATATTCAATAAGAGTACCTCTATTATAGACTTTTAGCTACATAAAGTATATTTTTACTTTTAACACTTGAGATTTTTCAGGTTATCACAAACAATAATTGATAAAGAATGATTATACACTCCTACCTATAGTACCTTCTGTACTAGCTAACATTGGCTTTTAGTATGCATTTACTGAAATTACTCGCCAAATTGGACCAGAATTGCCTACTTCCCCACACCCCCGAGCTAAGCGAGATTCTAGATTTGTGCCTGCTGTTTTAGTTCAAGGCATCGCCAGGATTCATAGTGCTGAAGGAGTCACCTTGCAAATAACATAGACCGCACACATGAGTATCTGGTCGAGGTGGCGATCCCGCATGAGTTGCGTCTGGTGCACGACGGAGTGCTCGAGGCAAGTCCATATCTTGCGCTTCAGCTCCTCGTCCGTCAGCCCAAGCCGCGTGCACAGGTCGATCATGCGCACCACTGCAAGACTGTAGAACTGAAATACATTTTTTTAATTGAATTGGGATAACAAATGAGCTTACAGTCCACCTGACCCGATGGTAGGTGGCAACCAATGGTCACCTGCAAACTACTTCAATCGAAGCACAGTCTGTAATTATACTGGCTATCTATACCTTTAAAACCGGAAGACAACAGCGGATGTACTGGTGATTGGCGACAGGAATAGGTAAGTGGGTGGTCCCTACCCAGACGGCAATCCTAGGCAGAAAAGGTGCCTACCACCTAGTAAAATTTTACTTTATCTACACAAGATCACGTTTGGATGAGCTCAGTAGTGCCAATTGTAAATCCGATCTTTACGGGCGTGAGTGCAAATTTTATGTAACATTCTTTCACAATCGTCAATTCAGCCTGCCACAAGTCCACTGCAGAACATCACTCTTCCTCCCACAACCCTCCCATAAAGCACTGTCCTGAGTAGTGCTTGCAAAATTACAGATTTGCTAATTAGGCATTCTGATGCTCTAATTACGTTCTGATGTTACAATTATTTTGTAGGTTCGTTACTTCGACTAGTGTGTGGTTTCGACGTGAACAACGTGTCCAGCTGTCTATAAAATCTCTCGATCTTACTCAAAACCTCAACATCAGCGGAAATTACCGAGCTGCTTTTTTTCGGTCTTCAACTTGGTCAGTTGACTGTCTCCATAGACAGATTGGTTTGGGTTAACTTTGGAGCCTCGGCTCCGCCCTATCGTTTCTTCACTACGGTCTGTTATTTTTGCTACTGTCTCGCCTCTATGTTATATATAGATTTGGAGTTTTGTCTATTCAATTGCCGATATGCTGACGCATCAGTTGAAGACTGCAGCCTTATTTCACGCCAGGTTTCTATGAGTTTTAGAGTGTCATCCGAGAGCTTTAGTCTTTTTTGTGCGGGTCCTGCAAAACTCAGCTCTTACCGCATGCACAGTTTCCACTAGTCTGCTATTTGTATCGTCCACTGTAACGCAATCATCTAGCGTTAAAAGCGGTAAGAGTCGAAAGCTCTTTGTAAAGCACATTGTCAGTGTCTGTCAGGTTAGTATAACTACCTTCGAAACAGATGTCTGAATCACGGTCAAGGCCAGTGTTGATATAGAGTTAAGTTATGCGAAAAATATATAACCACAAAAGTTTTTAGAGATATCACTCATACGTCTGATTCATAGCTTTTACTAGTATATACTTTATTAGTTTTAATTACTTTAAACTAACAAATTGCAATTATTAATAAAAATTTACTTAGAGGATGCGTGAAGTCCGTCAACTCGCACTGTAGCAAAGTGGGATACGGCCTTTTCTCAGCCGTGAGCATTTACTGGTACTAATTTACCTTTCTAAAGAAGAGTATTAATGAGTTGTGAG
This sequence comes from Bhutanitis thaidina, assembly GCA_029286595.1. Classification (NCBI taxonomy): domain Eukaryota; kingdom Metazoa; phylum Arthropoda; class Insecta; order Lepidoptera; family Papilionidae; genus Bhutanitis; species Bhutanitis thaidina. The sequence continues at coordinate 3,651,967 of JAGSMS010000013.1, forward strand.
CTTTCTTCGGCGTCGAGTTTGGCGTCGTCTCTCCGTTTGACGTGTTTAGCGGCGTGGGGCTGGGCGAGGCCTCTTGGCTTACAGCTACGGTGTTTGTTTGCACTGCAGAATACAATTAATTTCATATATATATCAATAATAACTTTATATAGGATGGATGCGACGGTACCACATACAATTTAACCACATATTTCAGCCTATTTCTTAATCAAAATGACAATTACATAAGTAACGTAGTTTAGCCACAGGAATATTTTTTATTTTTTTTTAGTCCCACGTTATATTTGCGCTACTGACTAGTAAGTTAAACAACTAGCTCCACTACGCTCAGATCGAAGACCAAATTCGACGACAATGAAATCCTGCGAGTGAGTTTTATTTGGCTATTTACCTGGTTGGATTTTATTTTATTGTAAACTATAACGAAATCCAAGCGACTGCGTGTTTTCTTTCGTCATAAAGAGTTTTTGTTAGACAGAGATTTAAAAGAAAAAACAGTGTAATGGCAAATATTTTTTTTATTTTGTAAATAACTTATAAGTCTGTTACTTTGCCCTGATGTTTTTTGCTAAGCCAATACATCGTCTCGTAGGCCTTTTAATCTATTAATAGATTTATTAAGTCTTATGTAACAGTAACTAAAAATTATAAGACTACAATAACCGACATACTGTATTTAAAGCAATGTCACGTGGAATATGACGTTTAATTTAAAGTCGTGCCGTCGCATCAACCTTGAAGCCTATGGTTTGCTTTTTTGTTCAAAATTCCTCACTTTTTCTTTTGAAAACGAATGTTTGAATGTCGAATTTTTGTTGGTATATTTGAAATGTTTCTGTTGTAGTGTCAGAACAAAAGAATATCGATGGTTACAACGACTGTACTTTTAAAAGCCACATAAAAAAATTACACACAAGGGTATTACCTAGAAGGGATTGTCCAGGTTTAATGTTATCCTTGAAGAGCTGCTTCTTGGCCTGATCAGCGATTGGTGCAAGATAACGATCTATTACAGCTGAAACAGGTGATTGCATTCCACCTGTAAAAATAGTATAATAGTAAGCATACTTGCATGGATTCTTGGATACTAATTATTACTTTTATGATCGATTTTAATGATGACATAAGTAATTATTGGGTACAACTTGTAATAAACATGATCTTAGTCTATTTCTTACGTCAAGCAGTAGGACTATAATTATTTAGAAATACCATGTCATTATATTTACCAATATTTCGGCGAAAGTGCGGCGATTCCTGTACATACACTTCAGTAGAGGCAGGTACTGGTGTTTTGTTGAGCTGATCCCACAGGGGACTGTCAGAGGTCCAGACAAGCGATTCTAATACCTCTTCTTCTACCTAACAACAATAGAATGTAACTGATTTTACATGTGATACTATTTCAATAATTTTAAAAATGTAAAGGGAACAAATAATAAGCAATTAGCTAGTCATATTAGAAAGGTTTATGAGGTCCTCCTGGTTGATTTTGATTGTGGCCAAACTTTTACTATACATACTTTACGCATAGTTACAATAATTTTATATTGTTTCTTAAGCATTTAGTGTTAACTCTATTACTTTTCTCCTAGTACAATTTATATCATATGTTATATAACATAACTACAGAATTCATTTTCAAAGCTCATACAAAACATAGATATATAAAAAGATATTACATTGTTGTGGATAGACTGTGTATAATATATCAGATCTGCATGCTACGTGGCCGACCCATTGCTACTTTTGCTGATCCTTAAAGCAATGGTTAGCATATCTCTATGATGAGAAGATCAAAAATCCTTATTATACATAGTTAAGTTTACTTACTGCATTAAGATGTTTGATAACATCCCTGCTAAGCTTATCAACGAGTGCCTGTACAACCAGCTCTATGATCTTGTAGAAGTGGAATGCGCTGAGGCCATAAATCTGTAGTACTCTCGGAAAACGCAGTGAGTGCACTCCATATGCATGTAAAACTACTTCTGTACAACACGCATACACTGTTAGCTGGTATGTTTCTTGTGATAAGAGTATCTGTCAACAACAGTTTTAACAGTAGAAACAGATATCTTATTGTAGAATAGCAGGTAAGGTATCAAATTGCAACAAAGTAACAATGAATTTATAATATATTCATAATAAATTAAGAAAAATTGTCAATTGGCAATATTCATAATTCACTAACAAGTGTTGTGGCTTTTGAAGTATTAATATAATATGAATAATTGTAACTACGAATAAAACATTTTTCTTTCTTTCTTTCTATATGAACACTCATACTACAAATCTATAAAAATTTAGAAATAAAGAACATTACCTGCAAAGACACCTGTGGCTTTTTCCTATGTTCCTCTCTAATTATGTGTTCAAATACTTTATAATAGAGGCATGTAACCATATTGCAGCGGAATGTGATTGTTTCCTTACTACATTTACACTCCTTCAAGCTGTTGGAAAACTGCTCCATCCATACATTGCAAGGTTTAATTACATTGGTGCTAATCATTTCTTCGCTAACACCACACTCCCTGTTCAAAAAAAATATTCTTTGAAATGCAGTAAAATTCTATGACACATAATTAATGATTGAAATTGAGGAACACAGAGTATGAAACATATTTTTACTACTAATCGATTTTTATAAGAAGTATTAATGAAATACTACTCACGCAAAAAGTCTCATAAGTGGAGCAGACGGGAAGGGCTTTGCATTTTGCAAATAGGCAGCCAGTCGTGCCAGGCTGTTTGTGGCCTCTGAAACTGGTGTGAGCTCTTCGCGGCCCGCCAGGTAGCACCGTCCTGTTAGAGGAGTGTCTGGACATGCACGCCCACTCTGTAGGTGCAAAGTTATAACATAAATATAATACAATGTATTATATTTAATGATTTCTAGTATATACACAAAAACTTCAGATTGAAATAAAACTAATTAAATGTGATAAAATTAATAGCAGTATCATTATTTTAAATAAGTACTCACTGGTCCGAAACTGGCAATAACTTGTGTAATCTCATCACCAGAAACTTTTTTCGTACCAATTTGTTCATTGGCATGTTCTCCTGCAAAATACAAAAATATTTGGCTCTCTGTACATGGCACTAATAAGAAATGTTAAACAAAACTACTAAAACTAAAAAAGGACCTTTCTTACTCAGAAAGTATAATAAAATTGGTTTCAAGGAAATAAATCTTGACATATCCAATGAAATTATTAAAGAGAATGACATTATAAAGATTTGTTTTTAAATTACGATAACAGTTGTAATATAGGACCTCCATAAAGTAAAACATACCTAAAAATATCCTCTCATCAAATTCACCAACACTGAGGACATAAGTCTCATAGAGATTGTTTAATGACTTCAGATTCACATCAAAATTCCCAATGTCCAATAATCCAATTAGTTGGTCAGAATTGCCTTTTAAAATCTAGGGAAAATATTTACATTTTTGTAATATTTTAACACACAAAGTAACCAATATTAATATTTATAAATATTATTGATGATTTTTACAATAAATTAAATGACGTCCACAATTCCAAAGTAGATGCTCTGTTATTTATTGAGACAATTTTTTTTTTATATTTAAGTTTTTGTCTTTGATTTTGAAAGGTAAAGCCAGAAATAGCCCCCATACTGCTCTAGTACAGGTTGGTGGACATCAAAGTGTTTAATATATTTGTTGGTCATTTATCTGACATGCATCCTCACTATGTTTTTCTTTACTAACAAGCTTAACATCCATTTAAAAAAAAATGTATCAAGACCATAGGAGCAAATCCAACTACTAAATCAAATATTTTCAATGATAATAGATATTTTGGTAAGCATTAATATGGTATTAATTATGATTTTACCTTTTTCCTGAAATTATTTTGATTTCTATAATAAAATATGAATTTGTGCTACTTACTCCTTTATCAAAGAATGATTTAATTACAGGTCTCCAGCTATATTCTTTCATGGTTGCAGCTTCTACAGCTAAACCCTCTTTGATCTCACACAATACTGATATTATGCAGGGAGCCTTTTTTGGCAGTTCAAAGTCATCTTTTAGCCAGTCCGGAGGCAATCCTTAAATATTAGATTTGAATAACACAAAAGATATGTTTAAATAGCGATGATTAAAGAAAGTTCATGTTTTATATTTGTTCATGCAAACAAGTACCTTTAAATGCAGGATTAATCAAATCAATGCGTCTAGACATGAAAGCATTGGCGAACACAAAGTCTAAACATGACAATAGCACATGGTACATGTCCACAAGATCATCAGCTGAGTTGTGAAATTCACCTTTTACACATACATACAGACACCATGTGAATTCAAAAAGGGCATTTGTTGTACAAGGTTGTAATCTGTAAGAAAAATTATAAGAGTAACAAAATATGTATATACCCTATACATAAATGAGAACATGAAATGAAGGGAGGGGGGGAGTAGTATTGTGTAACATATATCTTAACATGCCATAACCATTGACTATCTATCATTGAATAATGGCTAAACAAACCATGGTTTTATGGCCACCCCGAGAAAGCACCAGCATGCATTTGTTGAAAGAGAGTTGATGAGTACAGTGCTCAAACTTTTTCAAAACAATTGAGCCAACAGTCTAGCTCAAAGTATGTGGATACTGCAGCCGACAAACCCTTGAAAACACAGCCTGGAATTCCTCTCACCATGTTATTATACTGGCTCTGTATATCCTTAAAACCAGAAGACAACAGTGAAACTTGCCTACTAATTACTGATAGATAAGAGTGTGGTCACTACCCAGATGTCTCATAAGTAAATAAGCAGCCTACCTAGTGGTACCTCACACTTTTGATGCTGTTCCCTATCAATAAGCTGTGGTATTTAAGTATGGTGAAATTTGGATGAATATTCCACCATTATTCAGTGACCAGAGGTTAGTTTATTATAGCAGGATGCACCATCATGCAGTTGAGGTTGCCATTTGGAGTATTAGATGGTATATGGATACTAACATACTTATACATATACAATAATAAATGAAAGTAAATCAAAATCAAAATCCTTTATAATTTATTAATTATTGTCAATAATAAATATACAGGTGTCTGATTTTTTTGTAAATAAAAACATTATTAAGTAGACTCGTACTTACTTCTGTTTTTTGCTCTTTGTGTTACATTTCAAAGGTTCATTTGTTAAGCCTGAGAAAATTTCTTGAAATATTGGCTGGAATTTACGAAAAAGAACAGTTGAAACAGCAAACTTATGTTCTAACCGTGTAATTCTATCTTTAAAATCGGTAGACATCAATGCCATTTCCATCCAGTTTTTAATTTTGTTAAAAAACTGTATAAGACTGCAAAAAAAAATATTTAAAAAAATATTATAATGTATTAATATATATGACATAACATTAAATTATTCTACATTTATGAAAACAATTAATTTGAAATATACAGTTAACCTTATATTGCACAGTCTAAGGAGACGAGTAAGACTGACACAGTTGCCTTCCACAACCTTGCCTGATTGTACGGTTGGCGTGATAGATGTGCGACATGCTACATACATAGCACAAGCCATCCAGTGCTGAATATCACCCTTAAAAAAATAAAATAAGCAATTTATATTATTGTTACATAAAAGCCAGAAGTACTTTGCAAAAGTACGACAGATCATAATGTAAGAATAGTTACTAATGTTATGGTGAAATTAAGAGTAAAAAAATGTAGATTTGAATATATTATTCAATATATTGAGATATTTTTAATAAACTCACATCTAAAGTATAATTGCGTTTTATTTCTAAAAATGATTCCTTCGATTTCTTAGCTGCAACGGGGTCTACATTTAACTTAGAACATAGATTGTCCAAATCAGCTATCCAACTATCTTCATTGTCCTCTTGTTTCGACATTATAGTATAATATATATTTGAACTAATACAAATACAAAAAGAAAAACAAAATCTTAAATAATAAAACTTATCCCAAGAATAGTCCTATTTTGACAGCTTATTGGCGGGAAGACTATTTTACAATCACTCACTCCTCTCCGCCCACACGCGCGATACCACTTGTCTTGTCAATGTCAAATGTCATAGATATGTAAGTAACCATTCCGTTATTATAATAGCAGCTATCGCAACGCATTACTTTTTTTGTTATCTGCAACGAGTTATTACACGTGGTTACTACAAACTGTAATTCAACCCGGCAATCGTTTGCATTACTACAAAAATATGCTATTTCCACAAACATTTTGTGGTTAATTGGAAAATTTGATATTGTAAGTATGTGGTATCCTAGACAGACTTGGATTAGATGAATAACGGGTTTGAGATAAAGGAATGTGTAGTAAACGCTTGTTTGTGTGTCGTATGCATTTATCTAATTAAAAATAAAAGACATGTTGGTCTTGACTAAAAGCCAGGCGGTGACTTAAATTTACTTACTTAAACTATCCATCGTACCCATACGCCTCCTAATACCGAATAGATTTTTTGATAGTATTCTCCAGTATATATTTAGATAGTATTTATACATGTTTTCCAAGGTTCCGAAACACAACCAGTTACAAACAAGTTTTTAATTATTTAAAAAAAAATGCATTTGGTGACCACCGATATAAAGACTAGGGATTACTGTCGATTTCCGACGAAAAGTCGTGAAGATGTTAAGGCCCATCGAAGTTCAGGATAGGAAATATCTTCATTCATTTTATCGGGGAATATATAGCAAGATGCATATTCTACAGCAAAACAATTACGAATAGGGACATAAGGTTCAATTTATGTTACAATTTTATTATTTACAGCACAGCGTCTTCAATCCAGACAAGGTGTTAATAGTAGTAATATACATAAATATCTAGATATTTTTGTATATTTATGTATATTACGTTATTCTGCTGACGGAAACTGCTGGTGCACTCCGCATCCTACCAGGGAGGGGAAGGACGTCGTTTGAGTAGTGTTTTAAATGGGAATGGAATAGTAGCTGTATTTAGTAATAAAGACACAATTTATTATAAGAATCATGCAAATTAAACTAGGAATAGGAAAGCACGGACTCCAGTTTCTGTGTAATGAAATAATGTAAAATTACTTCTGAAATGAAATATTTAAATAAATATGAAAATTTTATCCAGTCCGCCTAATGAAGTTTATACTTCAGAAGTGGGATACGACTGGTTGTTGAGAGAGCAACTTCATATAGGTTTAATATGATCAGAAAGTGATCGTTTCCATAGTCCAATTATAATTTCAAATTCATTTTTCATATTCCAAACTCCTATGACCTTGCCAGTACAGTCCAGTTAAGCGAAGATGACAAAACAGTTGACCATAGGGACAAGTCTTTAGCACAGGCATTCTGTAGTGAAGACACTCTCCTTGTTCGTGATCTGTCATTTAACTGACAAAGATTTAGTGCGACAAGCAAGTCAATAACGAAAAAGGATGATTTGTCACATAAATGGAGGAACCTTATAAAGTGTGCCTATACAAATAAAAACTCCTTCTAGTAAAAGACGAGAATGAAGAAAGGAAACACAGAATCAAAGTTACTTTATTAATTTCAGCAATAATACAATGTCTCCGCAATAGCACAGAATACTACCACCTTTAGTCGATCTTTAACTAGTGATAGACTCCTTCTATACCTAGGAGTCGTTTGGGTAGATACCACACCCATTTCTGCCACCAAACAGCAGTGCAGCTATTGTTGTGTTTCTGTTAGAAAAGTTAAAAGGTATATAGAACCAGTTATAGTTACAGGCCATTTACCTTCAGGTGGACTATAAGTGCGTTTTACACCCCATTCCATTTTAAAAAAAACCTTACAATTCCATTGAAGGCCCGGACCAAGTAATGCACTGCGAAAGCGGAAGAAAAGAGATTTATTTTTATTTTTATTAATATAACATAAGTCAAGCATACGGTAACATATAAATCTTTAATGTTTTTTGATTATTAGAACAATAATCGCGGTTTTTATCGATAAAAAGATGTTAAATATTTACGTACGAAATACATATTCGGATTATATTTTTGCACAAGATATATTTTAACATTTTAATCAATTTCTAGTCAAACCAATAATATTTATTAATATTTTACATTCGATCGCACAGTGACACCTTTTGTAAAAGAGCAGCAACAAGGTATAGCTTCATGCAAGTAATAATTGGTCTGTGATTGAAAAACACTGATCATAGCAATGATTATTTTTAATAATTGTATGTAAGAGTTGATCCAGTAAGCAAACACATTGTTTGGTAATGCGTGGCTAAATTAAGCTAATAGTTTATTAGGGAGCATGTAAGTAACTCATCTGGGTTATCACGTGGTGTGGCTTGAGAAGTAGCGTTATCTCCCCCAAGAGCACAGCTACCAAGTTGGGAAGATTGGGAAGTTCTTGGTGAGCCGATTTGTCGTAAGCTTTACTTAGACTGGATCTGGGACGAGGTTGGCGAGGATGAGATTTCCTACCTGGAAACCAGGAAGACACGTGGACTTGTGGAATTGGAGATTCTTGTGGAGAGAGAGGTCAGGCAACATCTACATAGGAAGGGACTCATTTAGTTGAAGGAGAGTCTCACAGAACTGCTGTAACGGGTGTGCAGTACATCAGCATAGGACGTTCGAGTGTTAGGTAAGTGGCGTGATGCGCGATTCTGTTTTTTAGTGGTTTTTCTGCTGCTGGAAAAGGCCGGCTTGACCAGAGTAGGACCACGGCCTAAAGTGTGCGTGGCGTGAAGTAGAGGGATCATATGCTTCTGTATTTCAATGAACCGGATATATGTAAACGGGGGAGTGATTAGTGGAAACAATTAACCATTTCTGGATGATTTTGACGCAGGATTCATACTATTGTAGTGTATAGTTCCCATGTTGAACTTGGACCTTGTTTGAAATATAATATATATATTTTTTTTAATATGTACTTTCTAGCCTTTATTACGAGGCTACAATAAGAAGGACATACATTGTACAACAGATACTAGCTCATCTAGACTCCAGTCTAAAGGTATTTGACTACCAACACCCATGCTAGATACTTAAAATGTTGTTTATACTTCTGCAAAGAAATTGTTTTCGAGTAATATGATTATCAACTTAGCTTCTTAGTAACTTTTAAAATTGTACATACTACTACTTTTATTAGATGCCGTTACAAACAATACATGTGACCTTATTTTTATTGAGAAGATGTGCGAATTTAAGACTTTAAATAAAGAGCCCTTTGCTCATTAAATTGCCGTGTGGTATCGGAGTAAGATTCTGCTTCCCTTCCCATGGGTGTCGTAATACCAGACCATAAGTAAGCAGACCGATAATAGACAGTGGCGTCTAAGGTGCGAGGTATCTGGTACTGCGATCGCCAATCCGCTTGCCGCTTGGCGATCATGGCAAATCGTCTTTATTGCATTGGCCTTTGTCCTGCAGTGGACTATTTACAAGATTTTAAGGTATTTAAGAGCCCATCAGAAGGATGTGCTTTAATACGAGGCACATGTGCAAAGAAAGGACCTTGGTTAAGATCTCTATATTTAATTTTCTCCCCCGGGAACTGCTATCAGTGCCCGCTCTATGGTCACTCGGAAAGAACTTGCCACGCCCGCCCCCGATGCTTAAAATGCATGTTACTGCGGACCCGCCCTCTGCCTATCGAATTGTCTTCGAGCTGCGTGCTTTGTGGTGCGGAAGGTCACCCCGCAAATGATGGCGGGTGCCCTAACGCCCCGCACGGCAAACGCCACCAATGAGGAAAAACATAGGTCGCAGAGGCGCTCCGAATACGGTGGCTTCCTCCGCCCCCATTAGCAAAACGCAACCTCCCTTTAGGGAATTAGTACTGGCTGCCGCACCAAAAACCAACGCATGGGTAAAAGCAATGCCAAATCCGCGCGACGCCCGTCTCCGTTTTTAGTATATACTTAAATAAACAGATCCACACAATTTAAATTCGCTTCCGTGATGACTTAACCTCCTAGCTAATTACCATAGAACGGCACGACACGTGCCACACCGCGGGATTCAAAGAGGAAATAATAATATGGACATGACATGATTCGCAAAAATTAAGAGTTATGTATTTGTAAATAGAAGTCAGAATATTAAATAAACTCGTAAAATGTATCATTTTTCATTAAAGAAAATATTGATAATCTATGGTTTTTTTTTTTTTTTTTTTTTTATAGAAGAAGGGGGCAAACGAGCGTGCGGCTCACCTGATGGTAAGTGATCACCGACGCCCACGAACATCCACAACACCAGAGGAGCTACAGATGCGCTGCCGGCCTTTAAGGAAGGAATAAGCTCTTTTCTTGAAGGTCCCTAAGTCGTAACTATTCGGAAATACTGCTGGCGACAGCTGATTCCACAAAGTCGAAGTGCGTGGCAGAAAACTTCGATTAAAACGCACTGTGGTGGAATGCCAACCATCTAGGTGGTATCGATGGAACATCGAATTCAGTCGCGATGTACGATGGTGAAACTCAGCAGATGGGATCAATCCGAACAGTTCCTCAGAACATTCCCCGTGGAAAATTTTGTAAAAAATGCAAAGAGAAGCAACATCTCTTCGCAAGGCCAAAGGATCAAGCCGATCAGAGAGAGTTTGGTCGCCGACAATTCGAGCCGCTCGACGTTGGATGCGGTCAAATGGAAGGAGTTGGTACTGGGGTGCCCCTGCCCAGAGATGAGAACAGTATTCCATGTGGGGCCGAACTTGCGCCTTATAAAGTTGCAAACGGTGGACCGGCATGAAATACTGTCCCGCTCTACAGAGCACACCAAGCTTTTTGGAGGCCAATTTGGCCTTTCCCTCCAAGTGACCACGGAACTGAACGTCGCTCGATATGTCAACGCCAAGGATTCTGATACTGGCTGAGGCAATAAGGGGAATGTTCTCAAAAAGAGGAGAAACGACAAAGGGATTCTTTTTAGCGGTGAACGCGCAAACCTGTGTCTTTTTGGGGTTGAATAGGACCAAATTACGTCGACCCCAATCCGAGACTTTGAATAACAAGGTCTCGACTTCAGACACAGGTTTCATTTTATACTGCGTAAAATATTACGTGCACTCATATAAAACATGTAAGTGTTAAAATATAATCATTTGAAGTGCATAACGACCCTTCATAATTAATTAATTATATTGTATTGTGCCTACCTCTTCTTTGTAACATTCTTTGTGATTAATGATTATATACACCTATATTGAATTTCATGTTGTTTTATTTTATGGTAAAAATCATTAATCTTATCCCCGTTACGGACTTACTGTATTGAGAATATATTATTTTCGGTCGCCGATTCGTAAGCTGGAATCCCGGGGAATATCCATATTAACATAATGATTGAGGTCATTGACACCATGTGGCATGGGTCGTGCCGATCTATGCTAATTACACACACAAATTCTTCATTAACCTAAAATAGACAACGTGTCAAGTAAGGTTAAACCTAAATATCTGGCTGTCGGCTTCTTTAATCCATTCACCAAACAGATATACTGCTAGTACAAGAGACCTTGCTCAAGTCTAGGATTCGCAGTCCATAGATAGCTAACTAGCGCATAGTTAAAAATTACCGCTCGCGCCTACAATGCAGCGTTATTGCTCCTCAAATTTCTTTCACTCACAAGCCACCTGCTCGCGAGTCTTACCGCCTAAGCTGTAAAAGCCAAAACGGCTAACATCAATAATTTCACCGAATATTTACAAAGTGGTCTTATAGCAAATCAGATCTTAACGCGTAAGACGACGCTCTACGCGCTTAAATAGTAAATATATTTTAAAAGTCTGTTTTTTTATTGTTTGTAACACTTTCACAGTCATCGTTTCATCATCATCATCATTTCAGCCTATCAGAAGTCCACTGCTGAACGAAGGCCTCCCCCAAAGATTGCCACGAAGCTCGGTCCTGAGCCACCTGCATCCATCGACTTCCTGCAACACTGCGCAGGTCGTCACTCCATCTTGTGGGGGGTCGTCCTACACTGCGTTTGCCTGTACGTGGCTGCCACTCGAGAACCCTTTTTCCCCAGCGGTTGTCAGTTCTGCGAGCTATGTGGCCGGCCCATTGCCACTTCAGCTTGCTGATCTTTACGGCTATATCGGTTACCTTCGTTCTGCTGCGGATATCATCGTTGCAGACTCTATCAAGCAGAGAAACACCGAGCATAGCTTTTTCCATAGCGCGCTGAGCAACTTTGAGCTTCCTCATATCATCGTTTGTATAATGGAAACGTTTGGAAAACGATGCCATATTAGTGACACTATGTTGACAGTTGACAGTTTCAAGTAATGTCAAGTGTCAATTATGTTTAATTCACCAACAATTAGGTTAGGATAATATTTATTTATTGTATATGAAGAGTATTAGCTAATTAATAACTATTGTTTAAGATGCATATGTAATGTCCGAAAATTTCTTATAAAATGTTTCGCCGTTGGTATCATGTTTCTATTGTTTTAAATAATTATAAGAAGCAAGGCATTAAGCTTACAAAAATGATTAATCCAATAAGTAAAAAGTAAGAAGACATTTAATGATCAATTTTATTAGTGTTAGTAATATCATAGTAATTTTATTTCCTTATCGTTTTAGGCAATGGTATCCAATTGAGCCCATAAACACAAATCCCTTGCTTAGTGTTAAGAGCTTGACAAAAATAAAGTATGAACCTGCAAAGCGAGGAGTTCGACGGGTGGCTGTTTTAAATAAAATGTTTATGAAATTTATAACTGATATTATGTCTACTGGTACAGTTGCAATGAAAATTGTAGGAAAAGGAATAGAAATATCGAAGGTATTTTTTTACTTTTGAACTACTGTCTACTGACTGTCAATAATCCCTTACTATAGTAATATTTACATATTCTTTTTCATTCATCCTTGGTAACAACATGGTTTCTATGTATATTTGATATTGCAAAAAACACAAAATGTTCAAATGGTAGTGATCTCTACTAACTATGGATTCAACAGAGATGGCTGTGGAGAACTTGAATACTAACTTCTATGAAAAGTAATAATGATACAATATATCATAATTATAATGTTGAATTTGTAAAAACATAAATAAATTTTGATAGATCTGAATTTACTACAGGGTATCAAAATGTATAATATATATACAGGGTATAAACTACTGACTTTTAATAAACATATGTAAACTAAACATTTATACAGGGCCACACAATTACTAAAATATTTTAATCTAATCTCCAATCTGCATAACAATTGTTGGGACCAGGGAATATTTTACCCATTATTACCTTACTATAATAAAACACTAAATGGATGTGAAAAAAGTTTGTCCATCAAAGTTGTTTGAGAAGTGGACAGACTTTTTTTAAGGAAATGTTCATTATTTGACTGTACTGAGACATGAACTAAATTTAACTAAGTATGTGGATTTTATTTTGACATTGAGGAAAAAGTTTTTGTATATAATTGCTCAGGATTATAATATTAAAATGATTAATTTAAGTATTATTGCAACATTCAGATTGAACTGAAAACTTGCCTCTCATCATTTTGATTACTGTTATCTTACAATGAGGATTTCAAAAAGGGGCTAGTTAATTTAATCAACATCATATTTTATCATTAATCATAATTGACAACTATCTTATAGCTACAATTATCATGTAGTATAAATAGTTATCCTAGAACCAGGAATCGGTAAGTATAAGGAGAAATTAGAAAGCCCTCTCACATTTGCTTTCACTGTTAAAAAATCAAAATTTACCTGACATAAATTTCACCGGTCAAAGTCTTTTTTTTTAATTTTTTTTTTCAATTATAGTAAACTCTGCTATTAAATATTTTCTATATAAGTGATATAAACCTTATACTACTAGCAATACCACTAATGTAAAAAAAATTATGTTTTCAAGTTTATATAAATTTTTTGACTAAAATGTTGAAGAAAATACTTTGAAGTCATACAAACAAAACAATTGATTCAGCATCATTTGTAAGTTACATGTTCTGAAAATATTTATATTGTTATTTATGTTTTAGGTTTCAGTGACCTCAGATTTTCTGACAGTTAATGTGTTTTGGGTATGTAAGGGTAACTCTACAGATCAAGAAACTGAAAGTTTACTTAACACTGTGGCAGGGGCATTACGTCATGAGTTATCAACTCTCAGAGTTATGGGGGAGGTGCCTTTTATTATATTTGTCAAAGGTTAGTTTCCAATCCACATTATAAGATTATCATAATATTAAAATCTGTAAAAAATATTAACACATTTAGTAAACGGCTGAAACAAAAATACGTCAAAGCGTGTCCTCTTCATGATCCACTGCTGTACAAAAGTCTTTTTAAAAAAGTATCAAAGAGTGTGATATGATTTTCTTGGAACACTTGATCTTATTGCGCTGGCCAGTTCGCTAGTGATGCTGATTCCCATCACCAATCTGTGGCTAAGGATTGGCAAATCTTGTTATTCTAAATATACTCTATCATTATGTTAAAGATAAAGTTTCCCTACCGTAAAATTATTTCAATTTGGTTGTACTATCCATTAACATTGTAGTAAATTTTTTAACATTCTTAAGAAATGTGAGAGAAACAAAGTTAATTTCCTAGCTTGTTGTGAATGCTACTGTGAGAAGCTGGGTATTACTCTTCAAATCTTTGGCAGTACACACCAATGTCTGTACTGTAAAAGATTTTTGGCGTTACATAGAAAAAATGTCATTCATTTTAATGGAAGTTCATAAAAGTCTCTGGAAATCAGTAGGAGCAAGGTCTCGCGAGTACCATGGATTACAGAGAGTTTCCAGTCGCAGTTTCTGAAATTATGCAACCAACTATTGCTACGAATGTTTCAGATTATCATATATTCTTTTTCCTTTACAAGTGACAATCAGATTCAGAATCTTTCATTCAGTGTGTCAATTTAACAAATTAAGGCTTCGTCGCGAGTTGTCTATCGTTCTTTTAGTTAGTTCGTAGTTGTGGGGGTACCGTATTTCATACGGGGTACCTTACAAATTTATGCTCAGAAAAGCTTCTTTATTTTCCTAACAAATTAGGAACAAAACTATATTGATTTATCATTTATGTTGAAGCCTGCTGCTAAATCTGACGTGGTTGAATTCTTCATTATCGACTATAGTCATTATAGACTATAGCCCCGTCGTCCACGGGGCTTGTACTTAAGGTAGAAATTTCTAGAACGGAAGCGATCTAATTTGCATACACATTGTTGAAATTGCTTGTTTATCAATGCAACATTTGTACAACGATTGAAAGCGTATTCGAATATAACGCGCATATTAAAATTTTACACGGTCTCAGACAGCCATTTCAAATAAAGAATAAGCGACAGATTAACAAATGAACAACTGATTGATCTGAGCATTGACATAGCTTTATTATGCAATATTGTAAAACGATACCCGGATTTTTATTCTCTCAAATAGGAAATGAACCCCGACGTAATGATTTGCGCCGTACGTTTAACTTCATTATACAGTCATCTAAACTAAATTGTATAGTTCAGGTCCCTACTTTATGTCTAAAAAATATATAATAAACTATCACTAAGCATAAAGTATTTGTTAAATAATTAAAAACATTTCTAATAGAAAAACATATTATAGTAGTGAAGAAAATTTCGATAAATAACATAATCAGAAGTTTGCCTCTCATACACATTGCCATGGCTGACAGGGTATTTGAATCTATAGTGCTAAATGATATTACATACAGGTACTATTAATTATGTAAAGTAATGTAAATAAACAAATAATAGCGTTTCTAATAGATGTAACATATTACAGCATAGAATAATATTTGGAAAAATAACTTAATCAGACGTCTGCCTCTCATACGCATTCCCATGGTCGACAGGGTACGTGAATCCATAGTGCTAAATGATATTACATATTATTGGTACTATAATCACGTAAAGCAATGTAAATAAATAAATAAATAAAGTGGCAATTACATAGGTATGGTTAGGTTCAGTTCAGGTTTTGGCACTACTAACGAAAACTGTATTTCAAAATTACGTAAGGTGGAAATAGTAAGTACGTAAGATTCAAAGAGACTGAGGAATAGAAATAGATGACAAATAATTTAGCGATGTGTCTAATGTTATGCTCCAGCTGTGACCAGACGGTATTATATTTGACCAGCATAACTATAATATTCTATGTTGCCACTATTATGTCACATGTTCAAAATCTTACCAGTAAATAAAGAAATTAATTTTTCTAACGCTCTGGGACTTTTGCAAATCTATTTATTAGATTAAATTCTTTAGTACAAGTGTAACAAAATATGACTAAATAATAATGATTAGACAAACATGAGGCGCAGATAGTGGACCTACAGCGACGACTGTCGCAAGCGGACTATGGCGAGGACTACACTCCAACTGATATGGGCCACTTGTTGAAGACCGAGTTCACTTTGGATATGAAGCTGTCGCCCGAAATGAAGGTAATGTTATTTAATATCATTCCCAAGATAATTACTGTACGTTGTGATATCAGAAAATTTATTAGCTAAAGTACGCGTGCGTTGTCTTAATAAAATTTGGAATTCAACCTGCATTTGGCATGAGATTCGTGTTAAAACTTGTTGAAGAATACTATAAGTTATTATTTACTAGTAAACAAGATAGATACATGGTCGTAAGAATAATTAATCATATTACTGGTTAGACGGCATCCCAAATAAGTCTTAACCAAAATCCACTTACTGATGACGGGCGATTGTATGCCAGGAGTGGCGATTATGGCACTGGAAAGGTCTATGTCCAGCAGTGGATTGTCAGCAGGCTGACAAAGAAGACATAGGCATCTTTCAAGTACCTTGGGTATTCTCGTATTATTTTTTGTGTATAAATATATTAATCTATATCTTAAGTTCATATGTATCCATGTGAGCTTTCGAGTCAAAGTTCTACTAGAGCATTCTTAAAAAAAAATCAGCTAGTGGAATGTCGTAATAATTTTAGTAATAATAAGGATATATAATATCCCGTCCCAATAGATTATCCCAATCCCAATAGAATGAACACATTGAGAATTAAGCTATTTTTTCATTTCTCGTTGTCTACGTCTACTAAAGGTACTGTCGATCGATCGAAGCGAACAATCTACATTCCCGGACAGTACCTATTCGACGTCGCGTCGTCATAATGCCGACCGTCGAACAAGAAACTTGCATTTACTGTGCTCGTAAGCTCTAAACATTGATTACGCCAGAATATTTCACGTATGTATGCACATTTACGCATCTTTAATGCGATCTCGGCGTGTTGCAAACTCAATGGTAAACTAGGACACATTAAACGTGGGAATATAATATTAACCTGTGCAAAAGGACTGATGGTCTGGGATACGGGCATCAAAATACAACGGGCTGGTTTAAGCCTGTCTTAAGTGGTTTATCAGGAATAATGTTCATACCAACCAACACTAATTTCTTGAAAAAAAAAAAAATCTACTTTTCTACTAATTCATTATATCATCCATCTTATTCAGTTTTATGTATGTCCTTATTAGTTGTAGGTTTGCACGCAGTGTCTTAGTAAAAGTGATTGTTCCGAGTCTGGGTATTTGTGCTTGTGCGATTTATGTCCATTTGTTGAATTCATAAATGGGGCTTTATCTACTATGCTATAAAAATATATCACAACAATTGCGTATGAAGTTATTTCTCAATAAGATCGTACAGTGTTATTTTTCACATCCAAGACATGGTTTAGTTTATTGGTAACCATGTCTTGGATAAAAGAAACCATGTTACGATTTTATTTTAGAGTGGCATAGCGGGTAAGGTCCCAGACTATTGTGCACAAAACAAAAAGTAAATGTTGTACCTATGTAGTTACTTATGATACTGTCATATATATACTCACATAATCACATGTGCTTGTTAAATGTTTGCTCTACGCCGACGATCAAGTCTTACTTGCGTCATCGGCTGAGGAAGTGCAGGCAATGGTGGCAATAATGAATGGGGCATTGCATAAATTTATGAACAGCCAGACGATATCTCACAAAGCTCGTTTGGCTGTGCTTAGAGGGGTATTGGTACCAACACTAACATATGGAAGCGAAAGGTATGGCAGAAGCGGCATGAAAGCAGGATAAATGCAGTAGAAATGAGAGCGTGTAAATGGTAGAGTCGGGAGAGGAAGACCTAGGCGAACATTTTACGATCAAATCGGAGACGTTCTGAAAAAAGGCCTGGCCAAGAGTACTCTAAACCAACGAGCATACATGCGTAGATTGATGAAAATGGTAGAAGCGAAAGACGGGCATGTCAGGACCGTAACAACCGGAAGAAGATTTTCTCTCCCTACCCCGTTGGGAACAAGGCGTGAATATATACATACTTACAATCACAGGTCCACCTCAGATAAGGATTAAGCGGTGACAGATTTGCATTTAGGTACTACGTGGCAGACGTACTATATTCACTCCATCCACTCCGCCCTCGTTAGTGTCGTGAGTTTCCGTTTCCGAGTTCACCCGTATCTGCTTTTTGTCAGTTGTGCGCGTTTGCAGTTTAGTATAATTTTTAAAAATTATGTAATTCTATTCATAATAAAACCCTGTAAATTTATAAGATTATGTAATGACTATCGGTGAGGTAAATGAATTAAAATACTTAGTTAAGTGCTTTACTGGTGAATAGCACCGGCTACGCACGGACTGATATTTATAAACTAAATGTGAATGTGCTATACATAAGCTAAACGTTTCTCATTAAATGTTCTAATTAATGGTGAAAATTGCATTGAAATCCACTCGGAAGTTTAGAAGTAACTACATATTCGCTTGTAAGCTACAAGCGAATATACAGTAACTTACTATACACAGATTACGACTATATTTTATACCTACTATTTAACTATAAAGATTATTTATATGTGTGGCGTGTGGTAATGCCATAAGAATATGCCACCAGAAGGAGATTCTTTCCGTAGTCGTCGTAATAGGTGACTACGGGAAAAGTCTTGAAATCTCAAGACAATCTCCGGTAGCAAAGATTAACTGAAGACTTGTTTTTTTTTATGGAAAAGACGGCAAACGAGCAAGCGCCTCACCTGATGGTAAGTGATTACCGTCGCCCACATACACCTGCAACACCACAGATGCCGCAGGTGCGTTGCCGGTCCCCAAGAACATTTGGGAGATGGGAGGGAAGAGGAGGGGAATGGGGAGGGGATGTGGACCTTCGGTTACCTCACTCACCGAACGAAACGCAGAAGCACACGATGCCTCTACTTCACGCCGGTATTCTGCGAGGCCGTGGTATCAATCCGGTCGAGCCGGCCCATTCGAGCAGCAGCTAAAGCCGCCGCTTGGCTCTACCACGCTTGTAATTCTTATCGCGTTACCCCTGGAGAGGCGAAATGTTGGTTGCAGAGGTCCTTTTGTTTTTTGTATGAAGCAGAAACACGCTGCTCCTACATGCTTGCTAGCTTTAGAACATAACTAGGTTCGTTCAGGTCGTAGGCGCGATGGGTCTGGGGGTACCAAGCAGCACAAGTCTCCTTGTATGGAAAGATATGCCGTAATCACTAAGCTGGCGGGCGATATGACGATCAGACTTAGTCCGGTCTGTCAGTTTTTAAATGGTTATACCGTGATGTATGTATGATTATAACGGAGGCCATGAGAAATATATATATACACCAACGCGTAGAATTAGCAAGTGCTGCCAAGTGGCTATCAAGCTTACAAGTATTGTCTATGCTGTACGATAACAGTCGTATTAAAAATCGATCAGCGGTTATGCAAAGATCATCAGGCACAGGCGGTTCTTTAATACATAAAGATCTACGCCCTCGTGCACCGTCATAAAAAACTTTAATTCTTCTGTCCCTTTATGCGACGGCTAGACGCACCGGGGGATTCTTTTATTATGCTTTTGACTCCGTGCATTCGAGCAAAGAGTTTACTTCCTTCTTTTTGTTGTTACTTACAGCTATGTAGACTCAGATTATAGAACAAAATCTATAATCCGAGTATGTAGGTACTATATAACTACTAGACACTTAAAACGCAAATCGAGAAAAACCTGCTTAAAATTTAAACTTTTCATAGAAAGAGTCGTGCATACATAAGGTTTTCGGTCTGCACAAATTATATTCTTATATTTAACTTATATTCCCATTTATGTTTAGTGTAACGTATATTTTATTGAATTCGAGAAACAAAATGAAATTATTTGTTAAAATGTATTATAGCTATGGCACAGGCTAATTAACTTCTAATCGAATCTATCTGACTGAATAGCCTTTTCATAAACATAATCATAATCCTATTATGTTATGAAAGGATTAACTTTGAGAGGAACATCAAATAATTTTTATTCGTAGTTATCTTCTATACAGGGGTTTCTAAGAAACCTTATTTATGTATAATGCCTCAAACCTTAACGACTAATGGCGTCTCCATTAATGAATTTTTAGTCCAAATGAATTTTTTTTTCAAAGATTTTGCGTCCAGAGTTACCATTTGTCGATCTTCGATTATAGGTAAACTACGTTTTTTTGGAATTATTATAAAATAAGCTTTTATGAGGAAACCTGCGTAACTGAGAAATAATAAAAAAATATGTTTTATTTCGCGGATATGTGAAGTCAGCCAACCCGCAATGGAGCAGCGTGGCGCGCCATTCCCAGCTCCTACACCCTCTCAGATATTTGAGGAGGCCTTTGCCCAGCTGTGGGCACTTACAGGCTGCTACTTTAAGCTTCTGTAACCGTAAGTCGTATTATCATTAACAAAGGTAGCGAAATATATTCGTTATTTTGTATAATAAATAAACATGAATATTTCAGGCGAAAATAGCACAGTTGGAGGAAGATATCCCAATTTCACAAGATCCAATACCAGAAATGACGCACAACGTATATGGCTTAGATCATGCGGCGATCATGAACAAGCTTCTAGCAGCAAGAAAGAGGAGTAAAGACGCATGGAGCAGTCTTAAGGAAGACAGTCCAGTGATATCCTATAGAGCACCCCTATCTAATGAGCGAGAGATTGATACAGGGAAACAGAAGCAAGAATTAGCTGAATTTTTAATTAAGAGACAGGTATGTTATTATTTATTTTCTATGTGGTAAGGCGGCGGAAGAATGCAAACTATCCCCTTTCTTCCCGTGGGTGTCGTAAGGGTCTGCTTAGAGAAAAGTCTTGAATTGTCCGTCCGATAAAAATAATACATTTTATGTTTTACCGCGCTGTTTCACCCGCGTGATATTTGGATTATCTCGTACATGCCTGTTTCACATGATGAGTACATGTCCAAGGTTTATGGTTCCTGCTCCTAGCGGAGATAGCGTGATGTTATGTAGTACCTCCTTCGCGTTACAAACATACACATAATAAACATACTCTTTAGCTGTATAATATTAATACGAGAAGTATAGGCATAAAATTAAAAATTATCTTTACTTCCCCTCAACATTACAAAGTTGCAGTAATAATGGAAAATAACAAATAGTCTGAAGATAAGAAATCATTTATATGCGAAACAACAAAACTTTCTTGTCTTTAAACATAAAGACGAGGGTCAATGTTGTATCATTGTTAATGTGCAGTGCAAATAATACGCAGAAAGCTTTTTATCTTCATTGAAAGTATGACTAATACACGTTTACTAAGAAGTTCGAAAAAGGAAGAAATAAGATAAAAGCGGTATTTTTTTTAATTTTTCGCAATAATAAGTAACTTACTTATTATTTTCAAACTTTTAATGAACAAAGTTTTTTTTAAATTAGTTTTAAGATAAGTTTCTTCTAGGTTAATTATATACTATTGTCAATAAATAGGTGTAAGCTGAGATAATCTTCACATAACTTTTTAAGCTAATGAACGCAAAGATTTTTGTCGATAACGCTACGCTGCATTTGCACTTGACATTTTCGATACATTAACTTGTGATACCTTTCAACGAGTGAAAGTCCCGTCGTAAACGACTTCAAAACCGGTTTCAACTTAAATTAAAGACATTTGGGTATTTATAGTGTGGGCCCGTAAACAGCGTCATTTTATACCGGCTCTAATATAGGTCTCCAGTTTTATTCTTCGTTCATCACTTACTAGAGACCCTCGTATGGTTAGATCTATATCTTTTCTCTTGTGCACTAGTACTGTGTGAGGCGCACGCCTTCTTACTCTATTTGACGTATTGTCTTTAATTTGGACATGACGTTTTTTACCTTATCAGAAAATCTTCTTAATACGTTCTCAAATCAAGATAGTCTTCTTTCCTGTAGAATATCATATTATTTTTTTTGGTTGCGTACGGAGCGCTGGTTATCTACCTATCTTAGTTTTAAAGGTCAGTATCTTTTATACTGTGCGAATGTGTGTAATTATGGCGGATAACCTAACAAATTAAAAAAATGTTAAAAATTAGAGGAACGTACTTATGAAACGTCTTTTTTCAAGGTTTTTTTTGCTTAAATAATAAATACTGACCAAGTTTGGGCCAAGCTTGCGCTAGGAATCCCGAACTGAATGAAAAAAAAAATTGTTTGGTAAAAACATACAACACAGATATTTTATTATTGGATTGGTGTGAAAAACGAACTATAAGTCCACCTGATGGTAAGTGGCTAGCGTAGCCCATGGACGCCTGCGAACAAGTGCATTCGAAGAAGGTTATCACTGTACACTGTATCAAACCGTCAAACAGTAGTTACACTGCCAACGGTATGGAGATGGTACTTACCCAGACAAGAGGGAAGGAGTCTACCACCTAGTATAATTACTTGTTGCCCCGAACAACCACCAATGCGCGAAGATTTTAGCGAATGTAATATAATATTTTACAATATGACGTTCTGTTTGTAGATAACGTAGAACTATAAATCTCTAAATACAGAGAAGACAATGGTATACAGAGTTTTAAACATCTTGCAGATTCTCGAGAACAAACTGCGCAAGCAGAAACGTGACGCTCGAGAATGGCTCGAAGCTAATGAAGAGGATGGCGACGAAGTAAATAACGACTACGACGAATTGGAGAACGAGTATTACGAAGATTACGACAATCCTTTTTACGCAGATGAAATCCAACTCGATAAAAAATCAAACTCGAAAGCCTAGACTAAATGAATTTTGGAATCTTGTTATAAAAAAGTATTTTTGTTTAGTACCTATGTGACGAACGTTTAGAACTTAGTGTGTGAATCCGTAGTGATTTGTGTATGTATTAAACAACCTTAGTTTCGTATAGTCATAAGTAATACCCATGTTATTGAATAAAACTACTTTTTAACTATACGTTGCATATTTTATTGATCGTTGATTATCAAACGCAATAGGCGTTGCTGTTGACACTGTTGCACTCACGTGTCGCAACTGTAGTGTAGCACAATCAATCGATGTCTGCCTAGTAGTCGTTCAGCACTTACTTTAAAAGTTCAGTTTCTTTTTTTTTTACTTATCAATTCATTTTACTTTATCGGCTGTTGTGGCGCAGAGGCTAAGCGTTTAGTCACGGCCCCACGGATCGCGGGATCGATTCCTTCACGGGCGAGTGTTTGCATGAGCTGGATGGGGAGGATTGTCCTCATTCAAAAACACAAATCTTTCTCTTATCTACTACGTTTTCTGTAATTGTCACGGTAATAAGAATACGAATTGGTCAATTCGGGCGTTAATTTGTGATGGTTATTCTTTGAACATTTAAAAGCTTTTCAATTTCTCCACCATGTCGTTGTACGACCATATAGTTGAGATGAAATAAATGTACCCCGAGTACAAATCATTACCTCCAACACATGATACATTAGCATTGCAGCAAATAATGGTCCTACTAATATAATAAATGTGTGTTGTTTGGATGTTTCTCGCTCAATCAGACCTAAATAACAGAAAGGATTTAAATTAAATGTGGCAGAGCCGTATGTTATCTCATGGAATAAGATACGATAGTTTGTTTCCCGATCTAGAGTTTCCTGGAGACAATATTTACAATCATAGGGGCGAAGCTGTAGGCAGTCTTATTATTCGTCTTTATTCTTTATAATGGAAATTATTTTCTTCAGACACGTACTTTTATTGAGACGCATGAGTTAAATAAGGTCAAGTTGATAAGCAGCTTTATTTTTACGAGTATCATATAAACAATGCTATACTTAATAACGTTATCACCAAAACGAAAAACATGCTCTGAAGTATAATAAACGCATCACGTTTGTTTATAATTGCACTGCACTATATTGAGGATGCGAAATAGTAAAACATTTATTTGTTTTTAATCGACTTGGACTTGGATATTTTCTTTTTCTATTCATAGATAGTTTTTGGTCTGGAAATCCAAATAAGCTTCTTATAAGCTGCGTATATTGTTCAACCACGGTATCGATTTCTGCAATAAATTCACGTATAAGATCGATATTGTTGCCAAGGCACGTTCGGTTTACCTAAGCAATTACAATTTTGGGAGTCAAAAGATGTTGAAGAGTGAGTAACATATAGCTTGTATAGGATTTAATGTCGGGCATGGTGTAATAAAGTTAATCCAGGTTCTGTGTAGGTAGAGTAATATCGGGCGGGGTGGGGGCGAGGAGAACCGGCCGGCGCGGCGGCGGCCACCTGTTCGCCGCGCGGTGGCGCGCGTGAGCCCCCCTCGAGCCCGCTGCCTCCACTGCCCCCCCGGCTCCGGCCCCTCCGCCGGCAACGGCACCCTCGCTGCGCGCGCTGCGCCCTTCCCACCACTCATTCGTTCCGCGACGCGTTGTCTCGCCGGCCGGCTTCCGCTACACTTACTTACCCGGGCTCATTCCCAGCGCGTCCGCTAACCGCATCGCTCACATCGAACCTTAGCTCATCAGATATGACGGAAAGCACAGAAACCTCCGCGGCTCCTGCGCCAGAAAAGACCCCCACTGAAAATGGAACTACCGAAACTCCACCCGAGGAGACCCCGGAAAAAGCCACAGAGGAGAAAGAAAAGGAGACTCCACCGCCTAAGGAGATGCGCGCTGTCGTTCTTACTGGTTTCGGTGGACTAAAAACTGTCAAGATCCTTAAAAAGCCGGAGCCGACCATCGGAGAAGGCGAAGTTCTCATTCGTGTAAAAGCTTGGTAAGTTATTATTAATTTAACCCGGCAGCTTCTGCCTTACCAGTTTCTTTTTTCATTACATTTATTTATATTATTCATCTTTCACAACTGATTACTAAAGCATCTTCAGTTAAAATTGTATATAACCATGTTGACAGAAAAAGTGGGTAGCATTATTGATTTTAGGCGCCGCCCCAAATTGCGCCGAAACGTTGACAGGAAAATGTTCTGCGATGCTCCTTATACAAAGAGTATGAACGTGGAAGGTTCCTTAGGTATTCGAACACTGGTTTGAGCCCACTTACCTAGTGCCACGGCTCTAAGGCTAGTCCCGTTTGCTCTGTGTCTCGAATGCCTCATTAACATCTGCCGGTGTACCGCGTGCCACGACGCGTTGCTCGGCTCTCGAGGCGATTAAAAATTCTGCGTGCACACTTGTATCCACATCCGACGCGCCTCGAAGCAAATTTACTATCTAAGGGCCTTTGGTAGGACATTGAGTTGGAATAGATTAAAGTTCTTTAGATAGTCTTCGTTTACCCAATGCTCGTTTATTTATTAATAATCTTTTCCATTAAAAGTACACACAAAATATAACTTGTTTTGACACCGGATGAATATTTGATGTTATCAAATTGCGCAAGTACAATGAATTAATGTTATATTGTTATACGAATCAGTAGCGGCCGAGTTCGTGCGAAAGGGAGTTAAACGCCGTCCGATATAGTTCTTTGTTCTTTTTTTTATCGCTCCAGTGCCTCAGATAATGTGACGGAGTAACCGTGCCGACAGTCTACTTACGTCGACACATCAAGAGTTATCTGCCATTTTTCTCGTTAATGTTAACTGGGATTGGTTACAAGCTAAATAAAGTACCCACTTAACTGGGAACTATCGCGTCGTTATTGTGGCCGAAGGAACATAATACAGCTGAAGCTTGACATAGCTGGTCAATTTTGTTTTATGTGACTAAATGTATCGATTCAGGTTGTACATTGAAAATGGGATGAGAGCAAGACGGGTTCGGAAGTTCGGGTGGCAGTAGGGAGGAGTGGAAGCGGTGCGTAGGTGCTAAGCGTGAGGTGCCAGGCGAGCGAAGGGCGCATCCCCGCCTGTGCTAAATTTAGCTCGCTTATCGTCGACTTACTATGTAAATGACCGCGAATACTTGACACCAGATGCCGCGAAAATATGAACCGAGTGGTAGCGTCTCGACCGGTACCCGGGAGCCCGGGGCGAGTTTACTCTTCTGGTTTTCAGATAGCGGAGCATAATCATTTCTTCAATCTATAAATACTTATTAGTTGATGTCTCATTTCAATCCTTCCGTGTCCTTTTATTCGATCAGCCTAGTTTATATTTCTTATTATCACAGTATATCATAGCTAAAATATTTTTCATGATTTTAAATATCTTATTTAAAAACTTGTAAAATTCGAGAAATCCTTTCTCCTTTTTATTCATAAAAAGTCACGCCTAAATTTATAAACGCCATAAATTTCTTGAAATTAATTTTACTCACTTGTATTTTGTTTTCGCTATCCGTACTCTGTCTACATGAGCTTTTTAAAATAATGTTGCCCCTGAACTGTTAATTATCTCTATGCGTGCTATCTGTACTTAAGAACTTAGTAGAACTGCGAGTACATAATGATATTGATGAATTATAATATTATTGAAAAGATAATAGGTTACTCTAAGACTAATCGAGTCTGTTTCATTGGTTTTTTAAGAATTCCAAGCTCAACGGTTCAGCACGTTTCAAGAAATTAGATGTCAATTACTTTTCCCTTAAAACCCCTTCCTTCACTTGTTATAACAATAGAATTTCTATTGTTTGAACACGTCAAGAATGAAATAACCACAACGTAAAACTTGACGACAGAGGCATAGCGGTTAGCGTTGACTGTGGAACTACGGGTTCGAATTTCTTCTGTAATCACTATTTGTGCAACAGAGCAGCAGTCTTATGTAATAAAACGCAATGATTTATCGCATAAGTCTTATGTAAGTAAGGAGAAAAATATGATCACGTAAAACTTTAACGTGGAATTCTTTAATTTACTCGGTACGATGCCGGTGACCATGGCACACAAACTTGGACGAAGTAAAAAATTTGTTGACGTATATTATAACAAACAACAGTTATTTCAGTTATTTCCAAAGACAGTAAACGTTCGATGCATCGTAGCGTAACTTAAAATAGAAGTAACGTTAACACGAAGAAATATCTAAACAATCATCAAGTCTCATTGGTTGTAAAGCACACAAGGGCTCCTTGTTTAATAGCCCTATTAAATTAATGATATGTAACAGTTATAAAACGAAATCCATCCTTATACGGCGCAACGCCACCGGATGGTGTAAGCAGGCTTTACTGGCGCGTCAGCACGTTTGGTTAATGTTTTTGTAAGAGTTCTCGAGCAGATCGTCCCAGTGAATAAAGCTCCATTATATTCAATTAGGTCAAGCCGGTGTCAGTAGACGTCTTCCGAGAACAATCGACTTACTCACGCCCTTGTATTGAAGCTTTCTTACACGCAGAGAGTTAATTGAACGGGACGATGGGAAATGTAATAGGGGAGATCTATTTTCTGGTTTTAAACAGTGGGTTACCATTATCGTAATTACTGCAATGTATTATAACGTCGTTAGAAATGTAACGAACTATTTATTGAATACAATGTTGTTTTTGTAATAATAGTTCTCTTCAAGGACGCATTTAGTTTTTTTAAATAAAATTTAAATACATTTGAATAAAATGTGGGCTACAGTCTTACTGACTGTTAATTGATTTACCTCTATGGACACAGCATGATCATTTTATTCTTTTCCTAATAACATTTAAGTGTTCTCTTCAAGTTTCTAAATCTCTCTCTCTCGCCCCCTCACCCTGACAGCTTTTTTAAAATAATTTTTACGATTTCGTTGGTAAGTAATGGAGCGAAATTACTTAAAAAAAATTAAAATGGATGTTACACATGGGTAAATCTTATCAAAATTCGGATCACTTGTGATAAGTAGCGACAGTACCAACATTGCAACGAAAGTGCGTGTTAATTGCTAGCATCCTTTCCTTTGTTGGCGTATCAATTTAAATCCTAAAAATAGCTGCAGCCCCTCGAGAACGAGGGCCTGCCTCTATGGTATAAAGTGCAGTATTGTGCATTTTAACGGGCTACGAAGCCACATAAGACGGGAGAGATGAATTTGTTTATTACCCTCTTCCTTATTGAGAGCGTCTGCGCGAGATAGCTCTCTTCCTATGAGTCACTAGAAAGTTATGTTCTTAAAGCTAACTCGATTGGAATAACTTGCTGTTGTACCTGAATGCTGTGTTGAGTGGGTGAACTTGAAACTAAGTTCTAGCATTGTGAATTTGCCTTGTTGGTTATCATTATTAATTTTAGTGATAAGTTGTAAGTTATAGTCAACAAAAATTTGGTTTTAAATATTTATTTTTATAAACTAACATAATTCGTTGAACATTTTATAATAAAAGGGATATGTTTAGTTTTATTCCGTATTTTTATAATATCAAATATTAGTGAGTAATGGATCAGTTCATAAATTGTTGGTAATCATTTTCAATTGAAGTCGCTTTCGCATAATAATACGTAGAATTCATTGCATTCACGCTTTAATAAGTTTCTATTATCGTAACGGATATAGGGGTTTATTATCTGATAAAAATAAATCGTCAATATAAATTATAGTCATTTATTATCATTATCACGTCTTATAGATGAGAGGTGCTTTTCACATTGTTGCTCTCCTCTTCCGAAGCCACTGAATGAATTCGTATCGAGTTTACTCTTTTGGATACCTTGAAAACGCAAAACAAATTCTTATACAGAGAATCCGAGTGAAGTGGATTCAATTTTATATATCTAGGTGTACTAGAGTGTCATTACTAGACTCATTATTATATTTTAATCTTGAAAATAACCGGTGCCAATCTATATTATCTCGTACCATTTAAGTTTAAACTACTGAAATTCGGTTATTTTCTAAAAATCTATTACGTTCTAACAAACATTGCGATTCCATGAGGTGACATTTCTCGTTGTATGTAGTCAAGTTTACAGTTGACATGTGGCAAGTCATCCATCAATCATTGGGAGAGATTGCTACTGTGTGTGTTTAAGACAAGACATGTACCAATATTATTTTGTTTACAGCCGATATCGGTTTGCTTGTTCGTTATGATTTGCGCAACAATTAACCGAACAATTAGCACGACTACGTTGCATGTTTGATGCGTCACAGGCATATTTTTCTAACGTATATACTAGACTAACACTGACAATGAATCACTCACATTAAGGCTATAGCATATATCTATGAATGCATAAGATTAGCATTCCCAACGGAAGACCAGCGCTGGTTGTTTATAACCAGCATACACTGAGTTGAGACCAATTTGTTGTCGAAACATGCGTTTGTTAAAATTCTGTATTGTTAATTCTTGTAAGTTCTGGTTAACTAGGTATATTGAATGACGTTATGTCTGAAGTGGTCTCTTTTGCGTGAAAACTTTTTGAAGTGAAAACTGCGTCGTTTTTTTGTTCATATGCGACGTAGATTGCAAATTGTGGATGCAGTCGTAAGTATTCTGGGCTGATATAGTTATTTTATAATTTAAGTACGTTTTCGAGGTCAGACGGAAGCGGCGCGCGTCAGGACATGTGGCCTGTCATAATGAAATAAAGTCCCTGGCCGTGCAGCAGATGCGGCAGGCGGGGTCGCGGCGGACTAACCGCTCGCAGGCACATTGTTCGCGGAGTCAATGAACTTACGAAAATTCTTCCTCGCTTATTGTACCCATAATCGAATCAACTTGCTACTATACATGGCGATAACTCGGCTTATTCTTTAAAACTTATTCGACAAATACAATACGAAGCACATGACATGTGACAAATGTCCAATGAGTGGAGACAGTTTCGTTTCTCGAAATTTCGATGCTCTTTCATATAAAGCGCAAGCTTTAGATAACCAATCGATAACGATCGCAATAATACTGCCCGACACAATGTCGTGCTAGGAATTAGTGTTCCTAGGTTTTATGTAGTAGGTACATTTTAACGCTGCCAATTATTTTCCGATGCCGGGTAAATTGAATTGGAAAATCCCATGACTCGTTTGCATGAAAAGGGGTGTGGTTGCGTTGCGCCGGGGTGACGGTTCAGCGGTCGTGCGTCGTCGGGGGTGAGGGGTCGTGTTCCTGTAATGTCTGGCGCGAGAGTGCGGGGGCGGGGGCGGGTCGGAGGCGAGCGACGGATCAATACAAAGCGTCCCCTACCCGAGCCGCGCCCGACCAATCTCCGCAGGCCCTACGTCTTTCAACGCCGATGCTTGTTTTTTTATAGTGCCCATTAACTATGCTCTTCGATAAATGTATAAAAGCATGTGTTACTATTTTGTTTTAGCTTCGACTAGCAGAATCCTGTCAGATTTGTTTGTTCTTTCAGCCCGCTCTAATTATCATATCCGTTATAGCTAGGCACATGTCTTCCACATTTTGTTAAGTTATTTGCTGGATAACACTTTATGAGACTTTTCACCTGCTGAATTAAAATACAAAAAAGTCGTATTAATGGTAGGTATTATGGTACTGTCATACGAGAAGGTTTCTCCCAGTGTTTCTCTTATTTGCTGTAAACGCCATTCTTGCCAGACGGATTGGAGATTGGTGTACCAAACACCTTGCACTTTCGACTACTTCCGCCTCCAGTGTGGATATTTTAGCAAAAACACTCACGCAGAAAATGGAAATCCTTAGGGTATGTCACCCAATGGGGTAGTCAGAGATGTAGTATTTGTAAAGAGTAGTGAGAGATAGGGAAAATAATGCATACCTTTCTATTAAAACATAGTATTTTCTAAATTTTATATCAAAATAAAGTAACTAGTTACTTTATGCATGTTTGTTGCAAAAAATCATAACCTCTAAATTCAAGCTAATGTCAAAACTAATCGATCTGGCTAATTATGTGCTGTGCTTGTGTGTGTGTAAATATGATTAAAGTTTATAATACTATACTACTTTAACAATTAACAATCGCCCAGTTTCATGTGGAATTATCTCCTGATCCAATTGTGAATTGTTTTATGTCATACATAACACGAGCATGGAAGTTGCCACGGCTATAAAGCAATTTATCATCGGATCAGACACAGCCACTTGAAAGGATCACTTCCAAGGGTCATTAATTTTTCTATCATGGCTGGTTAGTTTAGGTATACATTTATTGAAAGCATGCTGGAGTCGGGGCTCCGTAAGGAGTACAGCAAGTTGTAGTTTTGGTTCTGAAATTTACTCGTTCGCACAGGACCTTACGTCTCTGCTGTTAATAAAAGCTAAGCAATATATTATTTTTTAATAATTATAATTGTTTAATTGGCAGTATAATCGAACGTTGTTTCATTTTAAAATTAGTCAATAGATTAGGTAAACATCATTTAATTTTATTGAGCTGATTAAGCAAAATAAAATTGTTTCTATCCCATTTCAATTATATTCTTTCCATTAACATTTAATTCTAAGGATTTAATTTCTTTAAATATTCTTGTGTTTAGAGCTAATTAAAATAATTGTTTAATAGATAAACCGACTTCTGCCCAGTATCTCCAAATAAATATACATTATTAGAATTTCGTCCAAATTATTTGAGACCTCAACAAAAACCTTGTAAGGAGGCACTATACATTTTCGTATAAAAAAATCATCAAAATCGGTTTAGAAACCCGTGTAATATTTAACATCGATTATAAAAATACAGTCGAATTGATTTTCAATTCGACTTCTTTTTTGAAGTCGAGTAATACTCGTCATTGTCTGTATTGTATGGGCGCTATTACTTATTCTGTGATTTTGTCTTAAAATAACTACAGATGGAAAAGGGAGATTCATCACATTTCGGATATTGTATCCGAATATGTGTATGCATAATGTACATTATGACATGATAACGAAAATATGTATTAAAACCGTCTGAGGGTCTAGTAAATTTGTATCAATATCGCTGTGTATCTGTCGCATCACCAGCTAGTTAAATTTGGATGAGATTTACTGATAAGAAGTTCACTCTCCTTAAAATCTTAGTCTTAACTACAGATTGTTACTAGAACCGAGGACATAGCTAGCTATGGCCCATCTCTACGAATGGTTAGAAGACTAATATAAATCAAAAGCTTTTTGGTGTTAAAGAAATAAAGAGGTGAACTCTACACAGCAAGTACAGAGTATCTTCGCTATACTTATTTCTAAAGTTGCTGTATTATTAAATTATTATCGATGTTAATTGATTGTTAATAATGAGCTTTGAGCGTGTTACGTTTTATAATGTTTACAATTTTGTTTTTGGCTACAGTGAATATGCTCAAAATTTTTGATGAATGATTAAATGAGGACAGAGTACATGTTGCTTCTGCCCACCCTGTGTACAGATGTGGGTTGTATTGCTATTGATAGTAAATAAACTATCCAAAATATAGAAATCGTCTTTATCATTTATTAAAATAGCGATTGAAAATTAAAAAAAAAACTATTTAACGAAATATGCTAACGAGCACAATCAAATTACTAATTCAAATTCAATATACCAGCTAGTATCGTGAGTCAGTAACATTAGTTCTAATCTCTTTGCAGCGAGTCGAGGGCCCCGGGTAAACGCAAGCGTGTTTAGAGTATAAATTCCGGTACCCAAGTCGTTGCGGATCTATATTTAGTTACGTAGATGTGGTAGGCAGCCAGAAGGCAGGCATGGTAGAAGCCATTTCGACGCCTTAATATGCTCCAACCCAAGGCTACCATGGATTTCTGCCGTTTTTAAGGATTTGTCCTGTTTTATAATCATAACATGTATATCAATATCTGACATATATACCTGAGTTGTCAGGGAGAAATAAACAAACATTTTCTCCAATAGTCAACCTCACACGCACGCGGTGCACCCTGCTGGCTATGGGACTAGACTCTGGTGACCGACTGATGGCGAAAAACTCACCGGCAACGCCAAACCCAAATAATAAAAGTGACGGGGACTCTAGTGTGTGTACCGGCACTCCGCTTACCTATCCGCCCACCCAACGTGGTATGGGAAAATCGTGCAGTGTCAAACAAAGGAAAGTCATATGACCAGCAGTGAAATTCCACGGGCCGATGATGATAACGATAATTCAGAAAACTCCCGATCCAAACAGCATCACATTTTGTATTTATTGTATGAAAAATTAGTCGCCTTCACCAAAATTACCTATTTTGGTGAAGGGGACTTGCAAGGAAGTATAATAGTTTTTTACACAATACAAACTGCAGAATGAAAAGAATGTGTTTTTTTTTAACAATCACCATCTTAAACAAACTCTCTAAATATAAAAGAAATATGTGGTGTTTTTAGGTCTAAATTATCTAAAAATTATATATGTTATAATGCTTCATTTTATCTAACAATACGTAAATAATAATTATATAACACAACCCTCAAGTAAATAAAATATTTATGCAGTGTTTGTGTGATCTATAGTTTGATTGATCGATTAGTGACTTAGGTTAAATCGGGAAAAATCTATAGCGAAGTGAACTATGAGATTGGCTGTTACGACAAAACACTAAAAAACTTTACGTTATTTGGTTATCTTAATATTATAAATAATTAATAATAATTAATAAAAAAAATTATAAAGTTGATATTTGAGTTGCATACTTTAAATAAATACTATCTATTTTAAAATAAATGATGGTCCTACTACTGCAGCTTTCTTGCCTCCCAGTACCCGGGACGGTCACTATTATGATATTCTGTTTATTATCCTGCGACGGAGTCGTATTCTTACGTGCTGTCTTTTTTGTACCCGCATGTGTTCGGATGTGGGGCCCGATTATACGTTTTGTTTCTCATTAGGTACTTATTCCACAACCACAGTTGAACCCATTTCATATTGATATAGTATGATTTTATTTATTATTTATTATCTGATCTAAGGATTCATATAAACTAAAACTGCTTCAGCGAATGTTTATAACTAAAGTGAGTTATTATAAAAGATTCGGAAAATAGTACAAACTAATCTGTAAAAAATTGTCTGATGTAGCATTATTAGTAATTCTATACTAATAACTCTACTTAGCTCTGGTGTTACATTTTCAACATATTAAACTGTTTCCCTTGTTATTATAAATATAGTTTTGCCATACAAAAGTCAAGGGTCAGCTCTTAATTCTACATATTTTTACGACTTTTCATCTTATATATTGCCAAAGAAGAAAACTATCAACTCTGCTCTGCTATCAATAGTGAAAACACCATTCGAATAGATTCGGTGGGTTTGTAAAAGAGTTTCTAGCGAAAAAGAAAGCGAAAAATAATTGCATCAGATACATTTATGGTCTCCGCAAGTAAGACCATGTGTCTTCCTTTCGTGCACAGCTCAATTAGCTGCCAATTCGTCAGCGCAGAAATGTTAGAACACTTTGCACCCTTTTCACAATTCTAAACGATCCTTGTGTTCCCGAGTACTTGAAATCTATGTTTCAATACCTGGGCGATTCTCATAACTGTTCTCTCCTCTCTTCGGGTAGTCTCAAGTTGCTGACGCCTTTACACCGTACTGGGTACTTATCTAAGTCTTTCACTTTTACGGCTATAAGGCTCAGGATAAAATCCCTCTTGACATTAAAAAAGCTCCTAATAAGTTTGCCTTTAAAAATAAAATCCGCAAACATTACAGAAATGTTGCAAGTCTGCACTAGTGCTGCTTTTTGTCATTGTGCCGTTTTAGTTGTTTGTCCTGACATGTATATTTGTTTGTACTTTGTATTAAAATTCATTATTCTATGTATATATGGTATATTTGTATATATTATATTTATGTATCTACCTATCTGTGTAAGTATATATTTTGATATTTATATTCTTTTACTTGTTTTATTCTCTTAGCGAGATTAGGATGGCTCTCAAACAGCTTAAAAACGGCAAGGCGCCGGGTGAGGACGGAATTACAGCTGAGCTTCTGAAAGCGAGTGGAAAACCGATACTTGTTGTCCTTCAGAAGCTGTTTAATTCCGTCATTCATGGCGGTGTTACGCCGAAAGCGTGGAGTAGAAGCGTGGTTGTCCTATTCTTCAAGAAAGGGGATAACTGCCTTTTGAAGAATTATAGACCGATATCGCTTCTAAGCCGCGTCTACGTGCTGTTTTCGAGAGTCATCTCAAATCGTCTAGTGAACAGACTTGACGACTTCCAGCCTCCCGAACAAGCCGGATTCCGAAAAGGCTATAGTACCATAGACCACATACATACTCTTCGCCAGATTGTACAGAAGGCCGAGGAGTACAACTTGCCATTATGTCTGGCGTATGTGGACTATGAGAAAGCCTTCGATTCAGTCGAAATTTGGGCGGTGCTACAGTCTCTCCAGCGGTGCCAGATAGACTCTCGGTATATCGAAGTGCTGAGGTGTAAAGTATCAACATCAATGGCGAATACATCACTCACCTTCGATTTGCCGACGACATAGTTCTTATGGCAGGATCGCTGGAGGAGCTCAGTACAATGCTCAATGACCTCAATAACGTCTCCCAACAGGTTGGTCTTAAGATGAACATGGACAAGACGAAGTTCATGTCAAACGTCCATGTCACACCAATACCGGTTGTTGTTGAGAACAATAGGCTCGAAGTTGTAGACGAGTACGTATACCTGGGACAAATTGTCCGATTAGGTAAGTCCAACTTCGACTCAGAGGTCAATCGACGAATCCAACTCGGCTGGGCTGCGTTCGGGAAACTACGTCATATCTTCTCGTCGAGTATACCGCAAAGCCTCAAGACGAAAGTATACAATCAGTGCGTGTTGCCAGTGATGACATACGGATCCGAGACTTGGTCCTTCACTGCATCCCGTATGAGGAAGCTCAAAGTTGCTCAGCGCGCTATGGAAAGGGCTATGCTCGGTGTTTCTCTGCGTGATAGAGTCTGCAACGATAATATCCGCAGCAGAACTAAGGTAACCGACATAGCCGTAAAGATCAGCAAGCTGAAGTGGCAATGGGCCGGCCACATAGAACAGAACTGACAACCGCTGGGGAAAAAGGTTCTCGAGTGGCAGCCACGTACGGGCAAACGCAGTGTGGGACGACCCCACAAGATGGGTGACGACCTGCGCAGTGTTGCGGGAAGTCGATGGATGCAGGTGGCTCAGGACCGTGCTTCGTGGCAATCTTTGGGGAGGCCTCTGTTCAGCAGTGGACCTCTAATAGGCTGAAATGATGATGATGATGACTTGTTTTATTCTCTTAGCGAGATTAGGATGGCTCTCAAACAGCTTAAAAACGGCAAGGCGCCGGGTGAGGACGGAATTACAGCTGAGCTTCTGAAAGCGGGTGGAAAACCGATACTTGTTGTCCTTCAGAAGCTGTTTAATTCCGTCATTCATGGCGGTGTTACGCCGAAAGCGTGGAGTAGAAGCGTGGTTGTCCTATTCTTCAAGAAAGGGATAACTGCCTTTTGAAGAATTATAGACCGATATCGCTTCTAAGCCGCGTCTACGTGCTGTTTTCGAGAGTCATCTCAAATCGTCTAGTGAACAGACTTGACGACTTCCAGCCTCCCGAACAAGCCGGATTCCGAAAAGGCTATAGTACCATAGACCACATACATACTCTTCGCCAGATTGTACAGAAGGCCGAGGAGTACAACTTGCCATTATGTCTGGCGTATGTGGACTATGAGAAAGCCTTCGATTCAGTCGAAATTTGGGCGGTGCTACAGTCTCTCCAGCGGTGCCAGATAGACTCTCGGTATATCGAAGTGCTGAGGTGTAAAGTATCAACATCAATGGCGAATACATCACTCACCTTCGATTTGCCGACGACATAGTTCTTATGGCAGGATCGCTGGAGGAGCTCAGTACAATGCTCAATGACCTCAATAACGTCTCCCAACAGGTTGGTCTTAAGATGAACATGGACAAGACGAAGTTCATGTCAAACGTCCATGTCACACCAATACCGGTTGTTGTTGAGAACAATAGGCTCGAAGTTGTAGACGAGTACGTATACCTGGGACAAATTGTCCGATTAGGTAAGTCCAACTTCGACTCAGAGGTCAATCGACGAATCCAACTCGGCTGGGCTGCGTTCGGGAAACTACGTCATATCTTCTCGTCGAGTATACCGCAAAGCCTCAAGACGAAAGTATACAATCAGTGCGTGTTGCCAGTGATGACATACGGATCCGAGACTTGGTCCTTCACTGCATCCCGTATGAGG
Organism: Bhutanitis thaidina; assembly: GCA_029286595.1. NCBI lineage: Eukaryota > Metazoa > Arthropoda > Insecta > Lepidoptera > Papilionidae > Bhutanitis > Bhutanitis thaidina. Next base: position 3,689,316 of record JAGSMS010000013.1, read on the forward strand.
AAGCTCAAAGTTGCTCAGCGCGCTATGGAAAGGGCTATGCTCGGTGTTTCTCTGCGTGATAGAGTCTGCAACGATAATATCCGCAGCAGAACTAAGGTAACCGACATAGCCGTAAAGATCAGCAAGCTGAAGTGGCAATGGGCCGGCCACATAGAACAGAACTGACAACCGCTGGGGAAAAAAGGTTCTCGAGTGGCAGCCACGTACGGGCAAACGCAGTGTAGGACGACCCCCCACAAGATGGAGTGACGACCTGCGCAGTGTTGCGGGAAGTCGATGGATGCAGGTGGCTCAGGACCGTGCTTCGTGGCAATCTTTGGGGGAGGCCTATGTTCAGCAGTGGACCTCTAATAGGCTGAAATGATGATGATGATGACTTGTTTTATTCTCTTAGCAGTATCGCCTCTACTACGTGTTTATCTCTGCTTAGCCTAATGGTTGACTGGGAGAGAATGCCTCTAGGCATTAAGTCCGCCATGTGTACAACAATTTGTGCATAAAGATTAAATAAATAAAAAAAAAATCTCACATTTTTAAGAATTATCGTTTGTTAAAATATAACTTGAGATTTAGTTATAGTTTCGAAATGATGATTTTGATTATGCATACTCATTCTTCAGTCGTAAATGCATCACCTTATCAGTCTTCATATATATGTAGTCAGTTCTGCGAAGGAGAGTTGATAGCACTCACAAGACAATGAAAACAACATAATCTATCAATAGGTCTGTTTGCTGATGTCATCTACTTGAACAAATAACAGAGAGATAGTGATATTGAGTTTGGATATCAATGCAATTGTACCATTTCTTTACAACTTTCTTATCCTTATTTTTCTATAATATTGAGGTAACAACTGATAAGCATTTGGCATTGAGATAAAATTGTTTATGTAGTAATGTTTAATTTTTTGATTGTTTAACAACATTCTTAAGATTATTGTTTAACATTACAAAAAGAAATCAAAAAGAAAGACTGATGATTAAATGCATATGCTGCATTCATAAAAAAATCTTAACTTATTAGATCAGTTGCCACTAGTAGTACCCAACCAAAATCTACTGTTATACTACAAATTAAATTTCGAAATGTCCGTTTAACATTGAAATGTTTTACAAAAAAACTGTTGTTAAATTACATGTTTTCGTTATTTATGCCTCAATGTTAAAAATATTAAAATAGATAGGTAAACGTAATTAGGATTTGTTTAAACTTCGCGTAGAAAACCAAAGTATTCTGAGAGAAATAAATCTGTGTAAGAATCTGCCACCTTCTTTATGGTATGTAAGGATATTTAAATCTCTACCTTACAAACTCCTTCTCTTCCCGTGATAGTAGCAAAATTGGTTGAACATTTTCAAAATTTGCCCGGACCGGATAAAAGACAAACTGACAGATAAAACTTAAATAATTTTATTTCATTTTGATATCGTACAAATCAACATAATTTATGAAATGAATGTTATTTCACATAGATAATATAAACATTTAAATTCTATTTATATGTAAAATAAAAGACAGCATAGATGAATAGATTGTACAATAAGCAAAGATTTAGGGCTGCGATTGGTTGATAAATTGATTGCTTGGATATTAAACGCACTAGCTTGTTTTATACCGACGTCACAAAAATTTTAGCGCTCTTCGTAAGATTGGTCGATTTAGAGAGGGGTAAAGTGGAGGGTCAAAGTACGTTGACTCGAAATTAATGTAGGAATCGCCGTCACCCCATAATAATGCCCACCCATCTGTGGAATGAAAGTCCATTTCCTGAGCGGTAGGTCAATTAATGCGGATGAGTGTGACGAACGCTACCAATATGACTAACACAAAATCAGCATGCAAGATGTGTAACGAAGTTTACTCGTACGTTAGTTTTATCACATAACGCTAAACGGTGTAGCTGTAAAAAAATTTATGGTCGTTAACGTTGTTTAATTTTAAAGGTCGAATAAACTTTATCTTTAAACCAAATGATTGTATTTTATCACTACTTGTTTAATTTTGTGCGTGGCGGAATTAATTAGAAAATCTGCCACCCTCTTTCTTTTCGACGGTGTCATAAAGGTCCACTATAGGAGAAACTCTGAAAATCTCATTGCACCCGACTGATGGTTGATTAAACATCTCAACATACACAGACCGATGATGTACAGCATCTTCTTGGGTTCCAAGCGACTGCTATTGCGTTCGCCAATCTGTCTGCCTGCGTGGCGATAATGGTTAATTCTTCCATTGGCAGAGGCCTTAAATTTTTAAGTGAGCCACATCATCGCAAATGCATACTTAAGTACATAACATTTTCGTGTAAAACTGTATTTAAATAGTTTCACGAGTATGTTTTATTTTTTTATTAACTACCGGAATTGCCAATTATTAAAATAGCCTATAATAGACTATCACTAGATCGGTAACCGATAACGTCACACGCTTCACTTATTACTTCACATTGATTGGCGCCAAAACCGACTGCCGGAAATCAATACTTTTTAAAACAAGCCTGCATTGTGTTGCATCCGAGGTCTTTTAGCCTGTTATGGTAAGTCGCCGTTCTACCTTAGAGGGGATTAACAGGAAAGCAGTTTCCGGCTCCTTTTTCCAAATTCCAATAGCATCGTGCTGTAGCCTTTGTTTAAGCATAATATCCGGAATTATTAAGTTTACTAATTTGTTTAAAAAGTTAAAAAACAGGTGATATTAATAATTCAGAATTGCCTTAAGTGGTAGAAGTTTTAAATACACAGGTACTTAATAATGATAAATTTGAAGGCAAAATTATTACATTAAATGAAGCATGAGGATATCCAAATGGTAATCTATGAGAGCATATCTCTCAAAATACAACTAGCAAACATTCAGTATAGCGCCTAATAAACAAATAACATGTGCGCATTTCATGTATCTAAATTATTAAAATTTTAACTGCATGGAAAGAATTTGTAAAATGCAGTCATAATGTTGAATACCATTAAGCCTCATGTTCTCACTCAGGTTACTCTGCCATACTGACACAATTCCAAACGGCACGCCAAATGTTTTTCTATACATGTTTTAAGTCAGCCTCAGAATACGTTCGAATATTTAAATGGGTACGCCACACGAATACCTACAGTGGATTCGAACTAAGGATTCATGGACTTACAAAGTGATGATACCTACATGTAAATAAAGCGCCTGCGTAGTTTGTGTAGTATCGCATGCGTTTTATAAGGATATGATTCATCACATGCTTTAAATAAATAAGCGAAGTACCACATTGTTCTTTTGTTGTCTACTATCCTGATTAAACTTAGTTACTGGCTTTAAAATACAGCACTATTCAAGTTTGAAAAAAACTGTTTAATGTTTAAAACATGAAAATCACAGAGAAAAACATGAGGATATACAAAAGGCCGCGATAGTTGAAAAGTCAGTTTCCTGTGTCTATTCATAACACGCTGTAGGTACATAGATTAGTTCGCTAACGTGTTGATAACTACGGAATACAAATGATTCAGAAAGCATACGAATGAGGGAATTCCATTCTGTACGTACCTACGCACCGCGTGAAGCAGTGTTTGGTTCTTATTTTATTCATAGGGGCACCCACCCTCGAGGGGACAAGGACGGGCTATGTCGGACTTGCACTACTGCTACTTCTAATTTGTGGATTCGATCTTTTGGGATACGTGTGTTTTCAGTTTCTTATAAATTACATAAGTGCCTACTTATCTACTTTGAACAACATTTTAAAACACAAAATATAAATATAAAGTTAATCTGCACTTTTAAAAAATTGGACTAAAGCTCAATACGAACAATTATATACTGTGCTAAAACTAGGTAAATAAACTCAAATGGCACAGGCTTTATTCCTGCTTATAATTCCGTTGCAGGGATTTGAAGTCATGGTTTCTGCGGTGTTAACAAATGGATTGTCCATTCTACTATACCGGCCTTATAACTTAAGAACGAAATAAGATTATTTCCTCCTATTAAAGGAGTGGCGTGTTCCGGTGCCCGACGACCGGTTTTTAGGACGTGCGCGGTGGGAATAGCAGATGTTGCATTGTTTTAAAATCCCGGGATAGCCGTTAAAACTTGTATTTTAAAAATAGATGACAGAGATCTGTTCTATCATATTGAAATATACTACTTATTCCAGTTATTGTTTGTTTCATAGCTTTCGACCCTGCAGTTCTTAGATTGTCTAATATAACGTGCCTCTCTCCTCACGTGCAACGTGGTTAACATAGTTGTATGTCAGTATTGTCTTTGATTAGATAATTGTTTTAGATCATTTTGTTTCGAATCCTTAATTTATCGATCTCGAAGGTTGATTGGTAAAGAATGCCACAAGATATGTCCGCCCATTGTAATTGTATCTTTAACTTTAAATATTTAAGCATAAATAAATTAATTAATTACCTAAATTATGTACCAGGTTTGAGAACTTAGTTTGAGTAAAGTATAATATTATGTTACGTCATATAATACTAACGATCAGATCGTGCGATGCTGGCGCATTTCGCTAGTTAGCTATAATATAATATTGTAAATGTAAATGTTGTACATAATATGAAAATTCTTCATGAATTACTCTAAATGGTGTTTTATATTGAAATCCACTTACATGTTTAAAAGATTTAAGCGAATACACAGACAATCGCGCGTTGCAACTTTGTTTTATACTATTAAGAGACATGTAAGTTAGTCGTTGTCTATCAAGTTACTCGCCGCAAGCTGAAATAGAAAATGTCGCATTTTAAATAGCGGTGAGAGCTGTAGAACGCAACTTATTAGTTTTTAATGGGAATAGGGGCAGACCAGTTAGCGGCTCACCTGATAAATAAGTGTTTAACACTATAGAGCACCAGAGCTGCTGGTGCGTTGTCGGCCTTAAAGAATATTTGGTAAGGGTGGAGTCTCCGGTTACCTCACTCACCGCACGAAACCCAGAAGTACAAAATGCTTCTCCCACACGCCAGTACTCTGCGAGGCCATGGTACTACCCCTGTTGATCAGGCCCATTGCACGTATAACATACGTACGTATATCTGTCAAAGTTTTACATGAACTTGTTACGAAACTTACGTGTACAGTAACGATATTTTGTAATTGTTTTCCTGTTATAGTTTTATTACATATTGTTTCGTATACCTGGGACAAATTGTCCGATTAGGTAAGTCCAACTTCGACTCAGAGGTCGATCGACGAATCCAACTCGGCTGGGCTGTGTTCGGGGAAACTAGGTAATATCTTCTCATCGAGTATACCGTATAACCTCAAGAGCAAAGTATACAACCAGTGCGTGTTGCCAGTGATGACATACGGAACTGAGACTTGATCCTTCACTGCAGGCCGTATGAGGAAGCTCAAAGTTGCTCAGCGCGCTATGGAAAGGGTGTCTAGGGGTCTATCTCTGCGTGATATAGTCTGCAACGACGATATCCGTAGCAGAACTAAGGTAAACGACATAGCCGTAAGGATCAGCAAGCTGAAGTGGCAATGGGCCGGCCACATAGCTCGCAGAATTGACAACCGTTGGAGAAAAGGGTTCTAGAGTGGCAGCCACGTACAGGCAAACGCAGTATAGGACGACCCCCCACAAAATGGAGTGACGACCTGTGCAGTGTTGCGGGAAGTCGAAGGATGCAGGTGGCTCAGGACCGAGCTTCGTGGCAATCTTTGGGGAGGCCTATGTTCAGCAGTAGACTTGTGATAGGCTGAAATGATGATGATGATAATATAGTTGAGCTGTAGGTAAGGGTAATTAGTAAGGTCCTTCAGACACGAGGAACCGGCCTCACAACCAGTACCACCTGTTCAAGAGTATGTCATGTCATCCATGCTATTGTCTCACGCCCAGATCACATGTGTCATTTTATTTATAAAGGATGATTAGGACAAGATTAATTTTTGTTTAATATTTCACGTGATATATTTCGACACGTCTCTTATTTCTTCTTTTATGAATAAATGTCTTGTTTAAGATTGTGAATTTTGCTTCGCATAATCAGTAATGTATTGACCATGTAAAAGAGCAGTAAAACATTTACATAAACCTCATTATTTGAACTGTTTTCTACGTCGTTCAATTCACGCTGACGTTAAAATTTCAAGAAATTGAATACGAACCGTATTGTTAAATTGAACATTTACTTTATCTGGATATATACCCATATAAATTCCGCTGACGGCCATCCTTATGTCAACATGAGCGCAAAGTTAATGTAACACCAACAAATACTATATTTTATATTAGTGTTAAATGAAGTGTGCACCTCGCGGTGCGGTTTCGCTGAAGTGCGCTGGGTCGTGACGCCCGGCATCCGACTTATGCAAGTTTCGAGCACGAGTTTGACTGCAGCATGAATTTTACACTAAAACCGAAATAACTGATATCAATTAGTAGAAATAATTCCTCAAAATACTTTGGCTAAGACTACAACATTTAGCATAACATTCCAGTCTGCGGCATCAGAAGTGGCATACATAGTTATTTATAACCCATTAATTGTATTCATTCGAAGATCGTAACTTGTCATCAATAGATTATAATATGAAACAATAAAACTTAGTGGTAGCAACATTATAACTAGTCTGGTCGTAAATAATGTTACAATTTAAGAAGTTCTTGAGAGTTCGTAGTAAGTCAGTGGAATTTCGCCTTTATATACAGATTGGATGCGAAGTTACGACATTAAATTTTACCTCATATTCTATAAGATGTTTCTAAGTGATACACCAAATATCAATTATATAAAAATAATAGTTTAGTCGCAGGATATTTTTTAATTTCTGTTATTTTCCCTCTAGATATATTTGCGCTACTACTTAACTAAGCCAACGACTGCCAAGTCGAGGTATTTACCTCGCGGAGGCGTCCGCTATCCGCGTTTGAAGTCGCCGACGAAAAGACAATGAAACTGAAATGAAACCCTGCGAAGCCGTGGCTCTTACCGAGGTCATTAAATTATTAGTCGTGATGTGCAGCGCCAGCGTTTTATATGGATTATTAGGCTATATTTGTTTGAAAAAAGGAGATACTTTTAATTTTTTATAATAAATCCACTATTTGTAAATAATTATAACCTTGTATTTGTAAATTTTCTATTAAATAGCAATAAGGTTGCATCCAATCTGTATAAAATTATTATTAAATATCAGTATTAAAAAATAACGTCTGTCACCATTATGCATATAGTATGCAATAATCATTGATTTCCATTTGGGAAACGTACAACCTTTTGCCTCTCGGAAAGATAAACGTTGAGGGACAATAATAATAACTAATCTTTATTTTTTCCATAAAAGGTACAATTTTTCTTAAAATTACCCTGGACTTCCAAACTAGGATATCCCGTTACTTTTAGAATGATCCATCCAAAGCAAGCAAATACCTATATGATATTTTGAAGCCGCTCATTGCTCGTTTGTGGGATTAGGATTCGACTATCAGATGCTCCTTAGTTCATCGTTTGTTAGTAAGCATGGTACATCACGTTCAGGCGAGGTGGACATTTCAAGAAATTGACGACATAAACCATATCGGCTTTATTTAAACATTTATTAATGTCTTTTATCAACGTTCGAAATTATTTCAAAATTATGTCTTTACGTAAACTAGATAATTATTAGGTAATTTTCTGAACTCTGTTAAATAATCGATACATTCTTCTATAAGGTATTGTGTTTGTTGTATGTACATAATTATAGGGGTTCCAGTTAATATAGAAGAATAACATTCACACAACGTCTCAAAATATTTCTGTGATAGCATACTATTATAATAATTAAATCAATTATAAATTGTCTCCGTTCTGACTCGTATCGGAAGTCTAACATTCCAAGTCTTTGAAAATGGGATCAAGACTTGTTTGTAACTGCGCATAAATTATTAACCTGGAATTTATGTAAATAATCCTAGGCAATACGTGGTTTGAGGTACAGTTTACTTTACTCACTGCTTTGGATAAAAACAACGTCTCGGTAGAGCAGTGGCTAAGCGTCTGGCTGAGGGTGAGATTTCCGCCCCACGTTACGTTCTACTTAAATTATTTGATCTTTACAAATGATTGACGAAGAATGATATTGGCTACTTACTACTCCCCAAAAAAGCATGATACCCGAGTGAATAGTGGTTAACGAATTCCACAGGGCAAAAGCCTGTATTACATAAATGTCATAATTGTTTTCGCCGTCCTAACTGCTAGTTTCAAAAGAAGCGAGCTTTTTTTTACATGTAAGAATATGTGTACGCACCTGTCACTGAAGACAACCTTCAGTCAGACTACCTTCGACTGATTATTTGCCGACTTCCTAAAATTTATTTAAAATAACTTCAAATCTGTATGAAAAATGTCCATAAATTATGTATCTATCTTCCGCTTGAAACACTGATCATTAACGAAAACCTAAAATGCGTTCAGAAGTTTCGGAGAAAATCCTGCACAAACAGACAGGCAGACGCGGCGGGTTAGTTTGTTCTATACTAGATAGGTATGTTGCGAAGGCTTTCACGACACCGAAAAATTTCTTAGTCGAAATAACATAGTTTTAAGAAAATTTTAAATTAGTCAGCAGGTTGACAGTTAAGTTAATCCTAAGAAATCGTTTTGAAATTTATTTGACCATTAGTACAAGCTGTACATACAACATATAAAGAACGTAATGAGGATGTACTGTTGTGAACTTTCATAACTGCTTTTGTCGTAGCTACGTAATTATTGCATGTCACTGTCACCTAAAGTTATAGCCTGAACATAGCGCCATGACGCCACAACGTCGCGACAGTCGATTGCGTGTAGCGTCGCGTCGTTCCTACCCCGATGTAATTTCAAATTACCCAGAACTAGGGGTTGCTCATACGTTTTCCAATTTTAATACACAAGGGAGTGTGAAATTATTTACACGGAATGATTCTTTAACATTGAGCCTCTGTTAAATGAAGCGTTATGCTATTTGAATTGCGTGAGTAGAAATCCTACACGGTGCATTAATCGTGTTATCGCTTTACTGGGGTTGCGATCTTTGCTGAATTGCAACTATTCTAATTTGATTATATATAGAATAATTATTTGCATACTTTGTTATGGAATTTACAATTAAAACCACAGTAGTACCCATTTAGGTACCATCGTTATGGTAGTACCTACTTTGTTTTCTTGTAAGGTGAATGTAAATTTTACGGTTCTGGTTGTTACTAACATTGCCGAAATATGTTTAAACAAATTCTGCTGAGGCACGATATTGGTATGATGCATATATTTTAAATATTTCGGATTTATAATCATGGGGAAAAATATTATGTGTATCGTAATTAGTGTCTGCGCGTCGGTATAGATAAGAACAACGTTTTACCGAAAGCCTTACACTGCGTTTTCACTCGTAAGTTGAAGAGCTCAATATGATATCAGTTTAAGAAACCTTCTGTTTTAGTTTTCGTGCCATGTTTTTAATTAAATTATTTAATTCACTTCAGTGCGGGTTTGGAGTTATCATTGTGGATAGTTCAAAACATGTCCTGGTTCCCGATGTTGTGAAGACAATAGAGTCCTAATATTATAGTGTTTATGATGTTATGTATTTATTACGTGCATTATTTGTAAAATTGCCTAAATATTCCCAAGTTTCAGAAACGTGTGTAAATGGGTGGGTGATTAAGATAATCGAAGGGGTCAGGGTTGTTGACTTAGCAGTCGTATTAGGGGGAAATGAGGTTGCTTTATCGGTATCAAGACCTTATTAAAACGATGATTGGCAACAGTACGAAACGACACTAGCTTAATTGTTTTGTGTTAAAATATGATAAGTACAAAAAATTAGGGAATGGCGTATTATATGTTATTCATTTCGTCCTACGAGAACAAGAAAATAAATCGTCTACCTGCGCCAGCCGATACTCACCGTAACAAAACTATCAATATTTGAGGAAGCCATTTGAGTCATTGTTGAATAAACGATCAGGTAGCATGCCGTCTGTAAAATTCAATACAAGTACAATCGAAACGAAGTCTATGCTGAGAGATTATCGCGGATTAACATTCCGACCCACGATACGGGTCTGAATCGGTCGATGAAACGGAACGACAATTTTTTATAAAGCGGTGTTCGGGCACCCGTTCAATTTATCCAATAAATATATGCGGGCGCGATTGCAGGGCGACATCGCGACGGCTGTCGACTCATTCCATCCCTATGTATAAATACGTAATTACTCAGAATTACCGGGCTTAGTGCATAAATATCGACGTAGACGTCGGGTGACTCGAGGGGACCATCCGTACGCCGCCAAACGTTTCCCCCTGAAATGAATCAAGCGAATGATAAAAAAAAATTGTAAGCGAATGAGTGAATGATTCACAATTAACGCATTTTTTAATTTATTCGTTCCTCGTGAAATATTGAATATTAATTTTGAAAGAAGATTAATTCATTGATCCTTTGTTGCACAGTTGTATTCTTTGTTTGAAAGAACGGATATACATATCCAATACTACTGCCGTGCTTAACATATATTAAATTATGACGCACATTGATAATATTTTTGAAATTTTAATTTAATAAACACTTTCCTATTATCATAAAAATAACCTTTATTGCTATTCTTACTTACTATTATATATTATATATTCTATATTCTTTCCGAATTCAAATTAAAAACCAACAATTCTCGGAATTCGGGTTGCCATGGCAAAAATCTACAGGACTCGACATCCAAGCAGACACCTTAATGATGAAATGAGGCGTATGTCCACCTGCGGATTTGGACAGACTGGTGAAGAAGAAATACATAGATGAACTTTTGACAGCGCATGCCAATAGGTTTTTCATTACGCGATCGATTTTTGTGTCTTTCTTGACAAATGTTAATAATACAATAAGTGTCGAATAAACAAACATTAAATTATACATAAAACTTAGCCTTTCTATTGGTGAAAACTTAATTTAGAAATAAGAGATAATATTATTATTCAGTTTGATGAAAGAAAAATATTTATGTTTGAACCGACTTAACTTCAAAACTAATTGATGGATTTGGACAGAACATTTTATCCCTGCTCGTGTCATAACTATGAAACAGTTAAAATTGTATTGTTATGAGTTATATCAGAACTTGTGACACGAGAAGTGCCAGTTAATAACAAATATCCAAATTGTAAAGTTTGTGTGTTTGTCATTTAATTATGCAATGATATTACGCTGAACGAATATGAACGGAATTTTCCAGAGGTATAGATTATGCCACGAAATAATAAATAGGATACCTATTAGTTACAATTAAAAGACCTTCTCTTGGGCCAAAAATTGGAACACCAGACGCTACTCTTTTTATATTTATGTTTCCGAGTTACTCAAAGCTTAAATCTTAAATGGAATAGAGATGTATTCGGTCATAATCACTTTGTAAGATCTAGTAAATATATATCAATGTATATTTACTAAGTAGAGTAATACCTGCAGCATACACATTGGCAGTAACAATATTAACCAGAAAATCGTAACGCTCTGTAAACAAGCGTCATACGTAGTCGCCATTGTGTAGTATAAGTGGTATAAGCCTACGCACAATAAGCAATATGCGTCGAAAAGACAATCGCTAATATCGATTACCTACCGATACCGATATTGTGGTTATAGAGACTCTAGAGAAACTAGATAAAGCAAATACCGAGCAAATTCACGTTACTATCTACCTTACACTTTTGTTTAATTATCAATTGTCTATAATACATATAAGTGTAGGTAGATATATAGGCGCTCCGTTTTGGTTATCTTCTTAGTTTGTGTCGTAAAAGATAACTTAGGGAAATGCCAAAAAAATATCTTGTGACTTCTGATAATAGCCATCTCAATTGGTACACTTGAATAAAATCTAAAGTATCCAGAACGACGACGGGCGGCAGGTGTGAGGCATCTGATACTGTAGTCGCTAATTCTCACAAGCGTGACGATTACGACAAATCCTACCAACTTAGGAGGTGCATCTATCCAGCAGTGGACTGGTTCCTTAGCGTATTAAGATTTTGATAGAAAAATACTTCATCAAAAACTAGCTAATAATAGTTCCACATTTTGCTTGCACTTTATTTTAAGAATTCGATTTGTTTTTCCGGCCATCACAAGCTACAGCAATTAAGTTTTTTTGTGTTGATTTGTATTAAACTTTCGAAATCACATGTAATGATTACTTAATCTTAGAATAATCTAATGTTAATTAAATGAGTTTGAGAATAAGTAATAAACAACCAGTTTTTTTTAATTACATTTAGTTGGATGTTTGAATTTTCCGTTCGGCCACGAGTCTTCAGTATTCAATTCGAATTTTAACTGAATACGAATTAATCTTCCATGCATGGCATCTCAGCTTTTGTTGAGGGAGTTAGCCCGGAAGTGGGCAAATGGCCTACATTTGACCAAGAAGAAAAAATGTCCAATCGAGGGTAAGACAGAAAAGAAATATCTCCCATTAAGGCATACTTTTTTATATACGAAACGCTAAAATTAGATGTAGGACTGATCGTTGACTGCCTTACTGACTGGTTAATGGAATAAATTATAAAGCTACTAAAAATATTTGTATGATATCGATGGCAGATTCTAGGTACAAAACCTGGGACTATCTGATTTCCTGTTTCATCTTAATATCTCAACATATTATAATTGAAAATAAAACATAAATAAAAGGAAAGAAGTAATATAAATTCTTCTTTTAAGTACTTTCCATTTTTTTTTTCATTATTAAAAGTGCTAGATTCCTTACAATGTTTTATAATGAATGAATGTTAGTCGCAACCAGAGGTCACTAGCATAATTGTGCAGACACGAATTTTGCATTATCGTATAAGTATTCCAAAATGAGTGTTTCAAAGAATTAAAATGAAACTTATTAATAATAATATAATAAAATAACCATCTAATCGCCCACGCGGGCACATCGTTCCTTCTGGCGGTATAATCCTTCACGTGTCATAACTATGAAATTAAATTCTTTTGTTATAAGGGATGGACAACGCAGTTAGTACCGTGTACTCGTATATGCTGATGTTGATTGATACATCAGCGTATATCGATATTTAAATGTGGGTCTCTTTATGCCGAACGTGCTTGTATTCAGGCGTATTATAACAAGCGGCTGCTGCATTCCAGCCTTGCCTCGCACCATTAATTAGGCGATGTGTCGCTTTATTGAATGCTACTCAGATCCATTACAAACTTAGAAGGCCTGTGAATAATAAGTGTATTGAATAAGAAGTACGCAACGATATTCGATTTTCTTCTATGATGACACAAAAATTCAATAAGTTTACAGATTCTTATTTATACAGTATGTGAAATTTGATCGCATACAGCCTGTACAGATTTTTTCTCAAAAACAACTACTATTTCAATATTTTAGCTTTTTAGTAAAAAATAAAATAAAAATGCAATACATCAATAGGAACCAAAAATCTCTAATAATTGAAAAAAAAGTTTCGGGCGATTTTTAATTATTACTCAATAATTATAATCTTGAAACAGAAGCACATATTAGATAATGGTTAAGGATTGATGAAGACAGGTTTATACATATTTTATTTATTAGGTACGGGCTACGGAAGTGCATTAGTTCTACTTCGTTTTTTAGCAACGTTATTGTGGTGAAACATAATCATAATACGTCTGGTATCTATAGAAGAGAAACTACGCGATCAATGCAACGCGAAAATAAACGTATTACTAACTCTACGTTCTGATCTTCTTTAAATCTGAAGTTATTAATAGAAAATAATGGATAGCATCATTCATGTTTATTTTAAATAAATGTACTCCCTGTTCAAGAAAACAATTAGCAGTGCCCCGCGAATTTCTTAGAGTTACTTTGTGTTATATTTTCGGTTATCTAATGTCGACGTTGAGAATATGATACAACGCAAGGCTTTCGCTCGCCTGTCACAGTAGTCCGGCGATCTGATTGCCATTCTTTGTGATCGTATTAAAAATTACGGATTGATGCTAAAGTAAAATAAACTTTCATATTATGAAGTAGCATATCTAAGAAATATATTACGAGGCCATGTGATATTTTAGAGTACTGCCCAGTGGGACTAACTCTAACACTATTTTCTCTAACAAAGGATCTTCGGATACATAATCCAGTTTATTTTGTTATTATCAACTCACTCTTTGTTACAGTGGACTGAACTTCCAAGACTTGATTGTGCGACAAGGTGCCATCGATTCTCCACCGAAGACTCCTTTTATCCTAGGCTTTGAATGCGCCGGAGAGATAGAACAGGTCGGCGAAGGTGTCACCAATTTCAAGGTCTGTTATATCTTGTTGCAAACCGTTAAAGATTTCCAGTGATCCATTCAGAGAATCCAGAGAAATCCATTTGCTTTCAAATGTTAGTTAGATACTTACCACAACAAATAATAACTTTTTTCTCATCCGCACCTGTTATTTTCATTGGGTTCTATAACTTCTTACTTAAATAATACTTAAGAGTAAATAAAAATCCCGTCAGTGTGGTTTTTAACACTAAGAAGTTTAAAAGTTATAAGCGAATACAAAAATAAACGCAGATTGCGACTTTGTTTTATACTGTTCAAAGATTTAAATCTAGCTAAAAATTGCAACAAAGAGACTTAAAAAATTGTTTTAGAAAACCTGCAATTAGAATACACTTTGCTGCTTACAAAGTAACAAAATCGTGAGGAAACATTTATGTTAATAATAGTAATTCCTATATTAGATAGTAATAGCAGGATGTGTTTATTGGCATGTTTATGAACGCAATTAATTATTCATTTAACTTTAGTAATATCAGCGCTTAAAAAGTGAAATATGTTTTAAACGTGACAGGTCACTTTCCTTTTTTTCTTTAACGTGTCTTAACTTTAGAATTTCTATTTTTGCAATACGTCTAATTCAAATAGGCCATATGAAATACACATCAACACTATTATTACAGTCTGTCTCAAGTCCATTCCTAAAAATTGCCTCCCCTAAATATTGCCAATTAGCACTGCTCTGTGACACCAGTATTATCTTTTCACAACGTGACGACCATTTGCATCAGTCTTTAGATTTTGGTATCTTTTCTTCACTCCATTTTGAAATGAGCGCTCGGCACAGCCTTATTTCTTTAGTAGTTTTAAAAACCGTAAAAACAGTATGTCCATTATGGAGTATAATGAAATATCTTTCCCTATTTTCAAACTATTAGAAGACCATACCGCAAAGCCTCAAGACGAAAGTATACAACCAGTGCGTGTTGCCAGTGATGACATACGGATCCGAGACTTGGTCCTTCACTGCAGCTCGTATGAGGAAGCTCAAAGTTGCTCAGCGCGCTTTGGAAAGGGCTATGCTCGGTGTTTCTCTGCGTGATAGAGTCTGCAACGATGATATCCGCAGCAGAACTAAGGTAACCGACGTAGCCGTAAAGATCAGCAAGCTGAAGTGGCAATGGGCCGGCCACATAGCTCGCAGAACTGACAACCGCTGGGGAAAAAAGGTTCTCGAGTGGCAGCCACGTACAGGCAAACGCAGTGTAGGACGACCTCCCACAAGATGGAGTGACGACCTGCGCAGTGTTGCGGGAAGTCGATGGATGCAGGTGGCTCAGGACCGAGCTTCGTGGCAATCTTTGGGGGAGGCCTATGTTCAGCAGTGGACTTCTGATAGGCTGAAATGATGATGATGATGAGGAGACCATATTATATTTTATGTTAGAACCTCAAAATAAAGATCTTCTCCCGCTAAGCTTACACCTTATAGATTATGAATATTTGCTCTTTTTATGTCACGACCAAATAATCACACGACAGAACTAATTATTTGTCAACAGGTTGGCGATCAAGTGGTTGCTCTTCCGGAGTACAGGGCTTGGGCCGAGTTAGTGTCCGTCCCGGCTCAGTATGTGTACGCTCTGCCCGAGGGCATGACTGCTCTTGATGCTGTGGCTGTGACCACTAACTATGTGGTAGCGTATCTGTTGCTTTCGAGATGGCCAACCTTACTCCTGGCAAGAGTCTACTTGTACACTCGGCCGGTGGCGGCGTGGTAAGTAACTGTTACCATAATAAACTATACTCTAAACTAAAAAACAATTCATAAGGATCTTAGAATTTAAGGTAAGTAGCAATTAGAGAAATCGATGAAGCTATGTAAGCCAAAACGGCTTACACCATTAAATTTACCGAATATATACATAGGCAGTCTAACCTAAAAATGAGTTAATAAAATTTCTTTATAATATCACAAAATTTCGATAGTTAGTCACTAAATAAAATACAAAATGTAACGCTTCTACACTATCACACTTGTACTCAATT
The DNA here is from genome assembly GCA_029286595.1 of Bhutanitis thaidina. NCBI lineage: Eukaryota > Metazoa > Arthropoda > Insecta > Lepidoptera > Papilionidae > Bhutanitis > Bhutanitis thaidina. The sequence goes on from JAGSMS010000013.1 coordinate 3,705,618, forward strand.
ACAAAGGTTCACTCCGGTATTGTATGTAGAAACCCTATAATAAGCTACACATACAATGCCAGAAATTGTGCTCGTAATTGCTAGTCTAAATCTCTAAATTGGGTGAGGAAAAAATTCCTGTTACCTCGGGAATAATTGTGCTTCCTCTATTACGTCACAAATTGTCTGGCGTGTCAGTGAACTGTAATTTTAAAATATTTCAATGGCGTGGTTGTTTAATGGGTATTTTAATCTCACAAATAATTACTTATGTAAAAGTATTGAATAGTTACCTTAGTGATAACCGTGCTCTTATGATTCTCAGTTTAAAATAAAAATTGTCTTACTATCTAACACGAATTGTACTTTTTCTTTCATTGCAACCGAACTCTTTTACTAAGTAGCTTTAAGAGTACTAACTAGCTTGTATCTGGATTGGTTCACAACAGTCATGTGTCGCAGTTCGCATTCCTAATCTATTGGGCTATTGGTGCTTCAATATTCCGTATTTTAATATTTTCTCCATCCAAAAAGTAAGCATGTTTTTCATAGAATGTTCTCCCATTCTCACCTCGCTGTGCATGCGGGTTGGTGAGCGGTTAGCCAGTACACTCGCATTAGTGCGCAATCATCAGAGGCATTCAAATGTATAAGGGGCTTAAAGGGTGCCATTGTTCTAGATAACAGTCAATGGGCGACCTGATAATCAAATATGTAAAACATGCCTCTAATATTCTTTATGTTTCCTATTCAGTGTTCCCTCGAAATGTTTTACTTCAAGGCCGAACTGTGATAGCTCTAGTGGCAAAACATTCGTCTTAAATTTTATATTACCTACGCTTTTATCCTTTTTTTTTGTTTTTTAAAAACATTACCTACCACTTTAGGAATTTCTCCTGTGTCGCGGAGGCAGTTTTAAATAAATAAATTGTACACATCCGAGACATCAAAACAACCAAGGTTTACTATTAACTGATACTAAATAAGGATCCGTTCTCTATTAACTGATACTAAAGATCTGTTTTGACAATGGGAGAAAATAAATGAAATTGTCAATAATATATTTACTCCAAATCAGGGTCAAGCCGTTGCGCAGTTAGCGAAGACTGTGGAGAACGTGACAGTCTTTGGCGTTTGTTCCAAGTCCAAGCATGAGGCGCTTAAGGCTAATAACAACAACATCGATCACCTTCTTGAGAGAGGCAGCGACTACACCAATGAAGTCAGGAAGTAAGTGCACGTGGTTTTAAGTATTGGCATGGATTATTTTATCTGATGCTTAAGTAGTGTTGAACTGCCGCGCTGTGAAGCGAATTAGATTTTCTCCAGTTGAATTCTGTAATAGGTCTGATATTTGTTTTAAAAAATGGTGAGGACGAGTTTCATTTTTTGGATTGGTAATTACATGTTTTTTAAATTCTAGACCGTTGAATACAGTATCACAGAATAATGAATAGTTCTTTTTGAAAACAATACTACGTGCTCGTATTTGGGCGATTAGTGTGATTCTCAGCCGAAGGCAGTATTTAGAAACAAACAATTCCTTATTCTGTTTTTCAAAATAATTATAAAAAAAATGTTTATAAAATAATGAATAAGAAATTGATTAAGTGGTGCATGGCATGTATTTATCTACAGTTTTATATTTATTTTATTATGTTAGTCATTTATTAATACTTATTATAAATTTATAACTTGAGACAAGGCAATTTTAAAAGTTACGCAGTTACCGAAAAAACCTGACCTGTTTCTACCTAAACAACTAGAATCCTATTGTTATGACACAAGAAAATAACACACACAATAACACAGTAATGACTCAGGTTATGACTAATTTCTTTTAAAAATAAAATGTTAAAACGAAGGACTGAAGTCGTGAAATCAGAATGCTAAAAATATGAGCCATTTCACTCGCCGCGGCCCTTCTTTAGTTCTTTAATGGCATCTTGTATACATCGCAAGTCGTTAAAGAAAATTTATTTAAAGCGTTGACGTGTTTGAATTGTTATCAATGTAAATATTGATCTTACCGAGATTTCTCAATATACCTACCATAAATAAATACCCCGATTATAGACTTGTGGACAAATGATTTCCTTACTAAGTACGTAAAATATCTGGCTTTTATTTTATTTAACTATCTTATAACTTCTAGTTAAGCTAATTAGATTTAATAAATTAGGAGATCTTACATTCTTTCCAAGCAAATAAACCAATTGTTCTAGATCCCATGCTTTGTTAATTGATGATTATTAGAGCGACATATTTCAGTCCCACCCATCTAGTTCGTGTGAGTCAAACTTGTCCAACATATGATGATCCGTCCCTGGTTTCTTTACTTAAGGCTTCAGGTCGCGTGACGATCTCGAATGTTTGATAAATGCAAGGTTCAATTAAACCGGACACTGGACATTAATTGTTCCGTTTATAACTCGCTCTTTGGGGCAGCTGCTTCGTAACAGCCACGAGGCATTTAAATCTCGTATATAGACAAAGATATTTTTATAACGGTTTTGCTCTTTGCAGCGTAAACAATCCGAACCAAACAATCTTAATGTAAACAAACAGACAGTTCTAAGTAACGCTCGTAGGGAAGGTGGCAGGAAAGGTTTATAGAAAAAAATTATTTAACTAGGTCTATGGGTGTGTGGGCGTAAGAAAATAAAACAATCGGTATTATGTTAACACGCAGTGTATAGGTGTAATATTTATAATGTAGTTGATAGTGATTCTGTTAGTTTTTATTTAATTATATATTGACATTTATAATTAAATAAATTAATATATTATAAAAAAATAATTTTATAATTTATAGTTAAATAGACGCCTGCCTGGTTTGAAAGCCTTTATGTATGTGGTGGATATTTTTCTAATAATTAACTCTTTTACGACACTCACGGGACCAAAAGAGTTATTGCTTTTTTAAAGTCGCTTCTCTAATTAAGCTTCGTCACTAACCAAAATATTTTCATCTTTGGATAAAATAAGAAGGAATCACATGGTATAAAATACTTATTGGCTAGATTATTAAAAAAAAAACATAGTTAAAATTTTACACATTCTAATTATTTGCTTTGAATAGGATTTCACCTGACGGAGTCGACATTGTTTTGGACTGCCTCTGTGGCGAAGAATGTAATCGTGGTTATCAACTCTTGAAACCCATGGGTCGCTACATTCTTTACGGTAAGCTTTCTTGTTTTTTGCTATGCCGTTATATGAGTTCTATAATACGAAGAGTTAGTCTTAAGAACATTTCCTGCGAACGAAATTTTCGAATTAACCGGGGAATAATCAAATATGCTACAAGTAAATATGTGAAAGAATAAAATAATTTTAGGGTTCTTTAATAACAACAAACCTCATCAAGTCTTTGTCATTGCTTTGTGCCTATACCTCATATGAATGGTACAAAATCAAAATATTACAGTCCGCTCGAAAAACATTCTTATAATCATTCCGATATTGTCTGGAATAATAAAGATGCGTTTGTTTTCGTTTTATTTGCCCGCTCAAGGATAGATTCTAAGTTTTCCAAGTTTAATAAAAAGATTTACGAGTAGTTCTTTAAACGTGCAACTACTTCAATGTGAGTATTTATCAAAAAAGTTAACAAATATTGCAGTTTAAACATTCTCTTTTTTTAAACTGTAATGCCTTTTTTTTTGGACTACAAAATGTATAAAGTAATTCATTCGCTTATTCTTAAATTATTTCTCAGCAATAAGTAAGTTTACTGACCAACGTTGTTTATCGTAGGATCATCCAACATCGTGACCGGCGAGACTAAGAGTTTCTTCAGCGCAGCGCGTGCCGTGAGTATCTAATGCACTTAATTATCTGATTTTCGAGGAAATATTCTAGGAAACCATGACTCAGTGAAACGAAAATTAAATAATATGTATTTCGAAGTGTAAGACGGAATTCTTAACGAGTTGACATTATTTATTAATAAAAAATCATTCTTTGTACATCCCCATCAATAATTTATAGTATAATATTTATAATATGTAATATTTATTGCATTAATATTTAATTATATTTTATGTCCGTATACACTTCAGTGACTGTAGAAGGAAGAAAATACGAAATACGCACCTAATCCAAAGGAGCCATGTTCTTGTTATAGATTTTAAATGTTATTGTATACATTTTAAATGGATCAGTTACGCTTATTGTCCCTTATAATAGACAATGTGTAAGGCAAGCCTTCCGATTACTTTGTCAACCCTCGCAAAAGCTTTAGAGAAGTGAAAGTGACTTATAATATACATTATAACTCTCTGCAGCAGTCTACTGGTAGACATAGGCCTCTTCCAAACAGCATTACATAATCTTCATAGCAGACCAAAGGCATACAATCGCTGCCTTACGCAGGTTATAGCTATTACAATATTTGATGTTTTATGACATTATAGCAGTGACTATAATGTCATAAAAGCATCAATTATCAATAACATATTTGTATATGATATGTGTAACAAATCTTTTTTCTTAAATTATTTACGATGAAGAGAAGATTAAGAGGAGTAGATTTTATTTGGACTCTCTTATAGCGATGTTGCGGCCCATTACTCGTCTGCGTTTGGTTAAGTTCGGAAATTCTGGTAGAATTTTCCACCACCAGTCGCTCGCTCGCCAGCACTATCCAACATGCAGTTGCAAGCACGGCAGGCATTTGAAGGAAATAATATAACCTTTTACACCATTAACCAAATTGATACATATCGTATTAACTGCAGAATTAAGAAGCCCTCCGTTAACCGGAATGTATTGTTTGCACAGTGGTGGCAGGTTGACAAGGTGTCTCCGATCAAGCTATTCGACGAGAACAAGAGCCTGGCAGGCTTGAACCTGCGGCACCTGCTGTTCCAGCACGGGCGCGCCGAATACGTGCGCCGCGCGGTCGACAACGTGTTCGCACTCTGGGGACAGGGCAAGGTCAAGCCGCTTGTGGATTCCACTTGGGCCCTAGAGGACGTAAGTAACACGCAGTATTTAATTTCATTTTTTGTATACAGTTCACCAGTTAGTATCATCGCTGTGATAAATAGACACCAACGTTCATTCGTGATGGAGAATCGAGATGTAGGTGCATTGTGCGTGGAGGATTGTGACATCTAGTTGCAATAATTAGATCTCAGGTTCTGCGATGCAGTAACGTAATTCATCAGTTTATTCCACGAGTATTTTGATGCTACTTCACGCATATATCCTCTGGGAGCCATAAATGCAAACAGTTATAAATGTATTTTTTTTTAATCTGCTGCTTTTTTGTCAGCCTATCTCAGTCCACTGCCTAAAATATGCCTTTCGAAGAACTAGCTAAAGCTTGGATGTCTTATATGGAAGATCAACATATACTCATCACTTTGTCTTGGCTGATTTGGAATCCCATGTGAAGGCAAAACGTTTTGCACCACAAAAGCTTCAAGGTTTTTAATATAATTTTCACCACTAATTCTTTCACATTTCATTCTTCACCTTCATCAATTAACTAGAAAATGAACATGACGTCAAGTTGTGATTGTACGATACCGTAGGAAAAGATAAGGAATAAAGAATTCCATATTTTTTCAATTCGTATTTGTCAATAAAAGCCTATTCGGTCAGCCCATGAATAATAACGATTAACTATTAATTACTTAAGTCTTAACATGTTGAAACAATTGAAATTCTACTTATTGTTATGTCACGAGAAGGATTAAATTGATTATTAAATGAAGAAGAAGTATACGGGCTTGGTCAAAAACTATTATTGTCAAATATTTTGGAACTCCTTGTCCCTAATCCTGATCTTAAAAACTTATTTAACAAAATAAAGTTAAAGTCTTACGTACTTCTGATTTAACTTTGTATATATATAGTATTTCGAGAGTACCATTGAAATTTTTAACTATATTTTTGACGAATGACAAAAGGTTGGCGAAGCGATGCAGAAGATGCATGACCGCAAGAACATCGGCAAACTTGTTCTGGACCCGTCTTTGGAGCCCAAACCGAAGCCTGCCACTCCCGCTAAGGGCAAATCTGGAAAGGAGAAGAAACCAGCCAAGGAGAGCTCCGAAGAGAAGAAGGACAAAGAGACGAAAGAAGAAGATAAGAAACCAGCCGAGAATGGTGAAAAGAACGGTGAGGAGCCACTCACTAACGGTAACAGCGACGAAGGTCAGTCTCGAACTATTGTGACCAGGCATGCGTAGTTGCGTAGATGCTTCACATCGTACGTACATATCTATTTATAAGTATTGTTTTTATTTTCGCTTTTTATTTCTTCGGTTTAACTACGCACATACTATTGGTTAAGCGCACATTGAAGGCTTATTACCGCCAGTGCCGCGATCGCGCGGATGATCGTATCCAAGCAGCCTTTAGATTTGCTTAACTTTTATTTTCACAGTTGCTTTTTACAGCAGCTGCTTCTTACTTGAATACCATCTAGGCGTAGCGAGACAAAGCAATTGGTGGTGTCTTTTAAAAATATTTTTTAAAGGTACTGTAGTTTTGTACACTCAAGCACATATGTATCACTAGTTTTAAATCAAGCAAATAATTCCGATTTCATTGAATATTTAAAGGCTGCTTTTAAGGATGTGCGCTTAGTCGGCTTGGTCATAACGAGTCGAGTCATATAACTTCGAAATAAAAACTTGATACAGACTCTATGTTCTGGAATAAAGGGTATTATTTTTGCACTTGATTCCCAGATATCATGGAAAATGGCATGTCTTAACTTTATTAATTTTCATGCTTAAGCAATAATTGACTTCGTTTTTTTTCAGTAGACCTTAACCTTAGACATTATTACAAAAAGCTTTTGCTTTTTTATAATCATCTCTCATGAAAAAATTATGTAGAGTATTACACTGAATTTTAAATAAGTAAAAGTATTAGCGAAAATATGCAAACGTTGTGCAGGCGAATTTGCGCTGATACAATTTTTCAACAATGCACAGGTTGAATCGTACTTCGAATAAGTTTGTCCGTCAAATGTGTGCCAATCACCGATAGATAATCTAACAACCAACAAGTCGCGTAATGATAATGACCCCAGCACATTACCTTATACCACCGAAAAGCATATAGAAATAAATATAATACAAGAATAAAATACAAAATTCCATTCCATTCTAAACTACACGAAATATGATGTCCTTGTCTTAGCGGATGTTGACCACGGTGATATTCTGAATATTATATACACAGTTGTTAACTCCGCTTGATATGATAGCAGATGAAGACTTATAGTCTTCACCTACCCGTGCGATGTAAGGCTTATGCGACAGAAACGTAGGAGGTGTAGGACGTAGTGTCAGAAACGCTCCTTTTTTATGGTTATGACTCTTTCGGTATTTTCATTTTAATGCATTTTCAAAAGAATATATATATATCGGCACATCATAATTGGTAAAATTGTAGATATTATTCCAATAATTTTTCAAAGTTTTCGTAATAACGCGAGGTATTTTCATTAAAAATAATAATTTCATTAAGACTGCTCTCACGCGCTTGTACCTGATACTCGGGGGGTCGGAGGTCTAGACATTTATTTTAGTCTTTTTAATCTACTTTTCACCAGAACTTATTTGGAACAACGTGACATGGGTGAGGCGTGAGGTTTCGAAACTTATCGAATCATTCGATGAAACACGAGACTAACCACCGCCGCGGCTATCGTTCTACTGGTTTTTTTATTATTCTACCCCTGGCTGTGCCCCTAATGGTGAAATTGTGATCGATTACATTCGGAGATCTATCAAGCTGTCGAATATGCCGTTCACGATTATTTTGCGTATCTCTCGTAATCGGTATAGCGATAGGTTTTAATTTGAAGTAACAACAGATTAGAATTTTTGACAAATTGTTGCGACTTGTCTAATTTAACCGAATATTGTTGTCGAGTACTTTTGGGTATTGCTGTACATACTCGTTAATGCTCTGTTTTAAACAAAAAATGTAATTTTCAGAGTCGAAGGAGAAAGAGAAGGAAAAGGAAAAGGAGTCAAGCTGAATTGTTTCTCCAGAGGACTGGAGCCATCGAACCACCGCCGTTTCATTATTTTAAAGTTGAAGCTGATGTTTAATGATGCGTTGCATCGTCACCGCTTGTACACCGGCGCCGCGGCCGACCTTATAATGTGTTGCCTCATGTTCTATTATGTTTAATTTAAAATTAATAAGTCTGAATACGACCCTGTTCGATCCTCTTCTAGTTTAGGTATATCTACAAATAGGATCGCACATGGTCGATAAGTATTTCTTAAATTAGTTAGGTTTATATCCATCTGACATCACTTATTTTTTTATAATATAAATAAACCGACTAAGAAGATATTTCGATTTGACATTAAACAGCGAATTAGCAATGAATTTGTATTCTATTACAGTTTTATTTAATCGGGCCTAAGTTAGTTATTGTTTCTAAACTTGCAAGTCTTTTATAGTTTAATGTTTAAGATCTTATTTTAAGATGAGATGTTTTAATCAGCAGTTATTTTGAATGGCTATTATATATCTAAGGTGCAGAGATGCTTAATGTTTATGTATGTTAAGCTTTAATATTTTATTAGTAAATGTTTAAAATTTTGACCCACCTGGCCGGGCTGCTCAGTCCCACTTCACTCACGCACGCCGCACCGCTCTGTCGAACAATTAAAATTTCAACCTTTAAAAATCTTACGTGTGATATTTTGTAGTAGGTATGCTAAATGTTTTACGGTATAATATTACGCCTTTACATGACTTTATAATTTTATTTTTATTGAGCTTAAAATGCAATTAAGTATTTTATATTTATATTTTTATACTTAGAGACTTTGTAAATTATTTTCTAGTTAAGATAGTTCACCTGGGATATTATTTATGCACCAGTTATTGTGTGGTACAGAAACGAATGTGCATCTTGATTCGACGTTTTACGAAGGTAAATTTCAAAAAGTTATACATAGGACGAGATTATTGGAATTAAATGGAGATTGTGAAGTATTTCGCTGGCAGACTGTAAGGCCGTATCAAATTCAACCTAATCAATGGCACCTAAGATAGGTATGTGTCATATTTTTATAAACCAAATGTCTACATTGAGATCTCTTTATCATGAAAGCTTTTTATGTCTCTTTACACACAAATTTCACATATCTAATCATAAATAATCTTTCACACAATGTATATTAGGATAATATTTTGATACCAATATTCACTGCATTTCTTTTTTTCATATAACTAGCATATATTTAATTATTCCCGTTTTTTTTATAAGATTGTAAGTAAACTTTATCGCCGTAATGTACAGTATGGTTATAGTTGTGTACCCAGTACTAATAAACTATTTATCTGTAATAACATATCATGCGGATATAAAAATTTTCACTACGAGGCTGAAATAAAAACTAGTTCGGAACTGCCGAAGTATAACGAGGCTTAAAAAGTTCCCCATTATTGCATTCTGCTCAAAGTAACAATAAACCTGCCGTAGCGTTGACGCAACGTATGTTCGACACAATAGATTTATTTGACAGACTCTTAGGATTTTGATATGAACTTTTACCCTTTCTAAAAGTTTTTGCACGAGCATAGTTTGCGTTAGCGCCTTGTCTGGTATCCGGTCGTGTTGTATTGCGTTCGTCCCAGTGCGGACTGTCGAGAGTTGTAGCCGTTGGTTGTGAGCACCGCGGGAGCAAACGCGCTCCCAATGGAATGGACCGATTCAGTAGCTTTTGTATTGTCATTAAAGCGGCGAATCCGCTGCGATGCTGCTTTGTTTATCGTACGGTGGCTTGGTGCTAGTTTCGTATTGGACGCGGATACAAATCGCTTCAGTGTCTCGGACCAAAGTCTAAAAGCTAATTTAGTCTTCTTATCTTGAATATTCGTCGCTTTATGTGTAATATGTGCGAATTTTTTGTAATGTAAACGTGTATTATTAATTGAATCTTGTGTATATCGACCTGTATAATGGTTTAGAATTATCTGAATTTTCTTCTATAAGGGATTACTGACGACATTCAATAGTTTATCGAGCTGGGGTGACCGCGCCGTTTGTGATTTGTGTCCAAATTTGTTGTAGGTTAATATCGATGATGATGCCAATATTTATCGAGGGATTGGGAGCGTGCGCAGTCACAACAGCATTTTATAATAGGTCTGCGTCATTATTGTATTACACATTTATTTTTGTAAGGGCGGGCCAGTGTGATAACTACTATGAAATGGATAAATAAATATGTATGATCTGTAATATTTAGTTTTATTAAATTTTCAACTTTCCATTTTTTTTGACATATTTAATAAGTGATTTCTTGTATTTAAGCGAACACTACACATTTGAAACGAAACTATTATTTACGGATTTTATCACGTATTATTGTTTTTATATTCCCGATGTTTCGATTGCTTTACAGCAGCCGTGGTCACGGCGGGACTGAGGTCTTAGACGTCCAGATGTCATAGTAAACTCGGGCTACCTTCAGCTTTTATTTATTAATTTTGGTCCGATCTACGCAGAATGTGCTCACAGTATCTTGAGTTCGTGCAGTGGTATGCTTGGGTTTGGATTTAATTTTCCTTTTTTTGCTATCGTGAAACACCGACGCTCTAGGAAGTATTTTCTGCTGGAAGCTGATCCTTGATCGCCCCAACAATTAAATCAGATTTGATAGACCACAAATCCTCGCAAACGAACACAGATTCCTGGCAAGGATGATTCGCGAGGCTATTGAAATCAACAAAGTTAAACACGAAAAAATCCGTAATAATGGTTTAATTTCAAATATTTAATTAGTGTTAACGTCTCCAATGTTTCATGAGATAATTGACAATTTCCTAAAACTTTGTTACAGTCGCTGAACTTTTCTGACTTAACGTAAATATAAAAGAGATGATGAAGAAGAATCCTTTAGTGTTAAACCAAACCCGCAACCACAATGTTTATCAACTCCTTATCATTAGCCTTTATAAATATCTGCTGGACATTAATATTTCTTGGTAATCGCTAGAAATTTTGCAAACAATTCAGTTGGTACATACTTATGACAAATCGCACACGACTGTACGGTGGCGGCGTAATGAAATCTGGTGTAGCGGTTATGGCAAACTTCTTAGCGGGACAGAATGAAATAATTAGTGTAGCCTGGAGGAAACATGCTAGGTTTGATGGCAGAGTGGAGTGGAGTGCGGAGCGAGCGTGCCGCGATAGTGCCCGCAGAAATTCTCACCTTTATATCAAGATTATATATTTTTTTCAAAATACTATAACTAGTAAGTTTCTTCTGTGGCTACAGTCATACTTTTGACTAAAAATACTTATGCCATAATTAACTATGATTTAATGATTTAAAAGACCTGTTGGACCGATGGCACGAAAACGAAAAATAACAATTTCCGGCCTTCTTTTGAATTTTGTAATTAGTGCGGCATAATACGCTGTCAATATTTATTATACATAAAAACATCGATATACACAGAAATAACCAAATTTTATATATGACACACATCACTGTTCGAGTTCGCACCAAAAAATCGCTTTCTGTGATGAAAAAGTATCAATCAAATAATTGACGGCTGGTTTCTTTCTTCGTCGCAATCACTAAAATTAACATTTTCATCATCCTTAGTAACGATCGAAATAAAATGACGCAAGAAATGTATGCGCTAGTCACAACTGAAAACGATGTCTTAGGATTTAAGACAAATATGTACATACTTTGTAGATGTACATACTGTACATGTAGAGTGACCATAAACTGACATAACTGTAAATGTACTTGGCATAGCTTATGGTACCCTACTAAATGACATAGCAAACATTTTCTTGAATTAATATCGGAATTACAATTTATGGATTTTTACGGATTACAAATTAAAAAATATCAAAGGATTTCTGATATCGATGTATCTAGATTGAGAAATCCAAAACATTTTCGTGAAAGCTATGTTTTTGGATTTCTCCATCACTTAATATCGGAATTACAAATTATGGATGTCTACGGATTATAAATTCAGAAAATATCAAAGGATTTCTGATATCAATGTATCTAGATTGAGTCACCATTTAATTATTATTAACTGTAACATTGTTATTAATTATCACAGTATAAATTTAATCGTTTGTACTATTCTTTCGGAACTGGTACTAATTCGTGGTAACACAGTGTAAAAGTAGATGGTGCTCTGTCTAGAAATTTAGAATGAGGCGGGTGGTGCCTCATTCAAATTTAGAATGAGGTGGTGACTCAGTTCAAATGCACGCCACATTAACACCACATTCCAACTATAAATGCTAACTATAAACAGTTAGATAGATATATAAAAAAAAAGTTTTAAGTTAAAAGACCTTTAAGTAATCTGTGCGAGCTAAAGAATTGAGCTGTACAGTGGATAGGTTAACACTGTTATACCTAGTTCTGCAATAGTATTTTTTTATAGTAGCGACTACACGTATTATACGTCGAATTTTGGGTCAATGCAGCCCAGTTGTTATATGAGCTATAGGGTCGTAATTTAGAAACATTTAAGTACGAACAAAAAGACTTATAAAAAGAATTATCACTTGTTGATTAGTTTAATCTAAGTAAATACCATAAACAATAACATTCGCATATATGTGACAATTTTCAAAGTTGTGTGCGGCGAAAGCATCTCGTTCGTGGTCCCAGAGGAAGGAGTGAAAGACATGGACGCTCTGCTGCCTCTTTTGACCTATTGTAACCGACACTATTATTTTATACCTGCAAAGATAATAAAGTCTGATCAAAGAAAATATATTTATATACGCAGGAAAATACCTACTGCATACCTGCTCTCGCGGGGGCAAAGTTGAGTTATGTCGGGCTAGCACCGGCTAAAATTCCATGGTGTTCACGGGAATGCTCTCGTCACTATCCCAGTCGCACGCCGCTCCCTCGAGAAAGCTCTTTTTCTCTATCTCATTTCAACCAAGGCACAATGGAACATGGGTAAAGGGCTCCGTAACACGTAAGTCATGGGGGACGGAAAGATAAGCATTTGGATAATTTTGACCCCAACGATGGATCTGGTCCAGAGTGGTGCAAAGCAAGGACGCTAATCATACCCTCACAGTCATCACAGCCCAATAATTATATTTACAATAACTACAATCTAATAATGAAAATTATCAAAATTATAAAGCCCTATTCCTCGCGGCATGGTATCAAAAACGCAAGCTGCATTTCCAATATAAAAATAAAATAATAAAAAATAACTAACTTACTTGTACAAGTAGTAATCAAACTAAATAAAATTGGTGATGATCTATCTACGCTTTTTCTTCTTTTTGAAACAAAAAATGTAAACGAAAGATGCAACTGATAATCCTGCAATACACGGTAATATATACATTGTGATAATAATTAAAACATAGTCGTTGTTTCTATGACTTATTTATACTGTAAATTTTTGAGATGAAGAAAAAAATAATTTTGATCAATAGCAAATAGCAATAAACACAGATGAAGAAAGTAACCTGTCAAAGTTTTGTTCTTTTATTGCCGTCCGAATATTTTCAGCCAGGTTTAAACATAGATCAGGAACAAGTTTTTCACTGTATTCGACATCTCGTAACTCTGAGTCCACAATTTGATGAAGTATTTTCTTAACGTTTTCTTCGTGGAAACGTTTTCTTGAATTAATATCGGAATTACAAATTATGGATGTCTACGGATTATAAATTCAGAAAATATCAAAGGATTTCTGATATCAATGTATCTAGATTGAGTCACCATTTAATTATTATTAACTGTAACATTGTTATTAATTATCACAGTATAAATTTAATCGTTTGTACTATTCTTTCGGAACTGGTACTAATTCGTGGTAACACAGTGTAAAAGTAGATGGTGCTCTGTCTAGAAATTTAGAATGAGGTGGTGACTCAGTTCAAATGCACGCCACATTAACACCACATTCCAACTATAAATGCTAACTATAAACAGTTAGATAGATATATAAAAAAAAAGTTTTAAGTTAAAAGACCTTTAAGTAATCTGTGCGAGCTAAAGAATTGAGCTGTACAGTGGATAGGTTAACACTGTTATACCTAGTTCTGCAATAGTATTTTTTTATAGTAGCGACTACACGTATTATACGTCGAATTTTGGGTCAATGCAGCCCAGTTGTTATATGAGCTATAGGGTCGTAATTTAGAAACATTTAAGTACGAACAAAAAGACTTATAAAAAGAATTATCACTTGTTGATTAGTTTAATCTAAGTAAATACCATAAACAATAACATTCGCATATATGTGACAATTTTCAAAGTTGTGTGCGGCGAAAGCATCTCGTTCGTGGTCCCAGAGGAAGGAGTGAAAGACATGGACGCTCTGCTGCCTCTTTTGACCTATTGTAACCGACACTATTATTTTATACCTGCAAAGATAATAAAGTCTGATCAAAGAAAATATATTTATATACGCAGGAAAATACCTACTGCATACCTGCTCTCGCGGGGGCAAAGTTGAGTTATATCGGGCTAGCACCGGCTAAAATTCCATGGTGTTCACGGGAATGCTCTCGTCACTATCCCAGTCGCACGCCGCTCCCTCGAGAAAGCTCTTTTTCTCTATCTCATTTCAACCAAGGCACGATGGAACATGGGTAAAGGGCTCCGTAACACGTAAGTCAGTGGGGACGGAAAGATATGCATTTGGATAATATTGACCCCAACGATGGATCTGGTCCAGAGTGGTGCAAAGCAAGGACGCTAATCATACCCTCACAGTCATCACAGTCCAGTAATTATATTTACAATAACTACAATCTAATAATGAAAATTATCAAAATTATAAAGCCCTATTCCTCGCGGCATGGTATCAAAAACGCAAGCTGCATTTCCAATATAAAAATAAAATAATAAAAAATAACTAACTTACTTGTACAAGTAGTAATCAAACTAAATAAAATTGGTGATGATCTATCTACGCTTTTTCTTCTTTTTGAAACAAAAAATGTAAACGAAAGATGCAACTGATAATCCTGCAATACACGGTAATATATACATTGTGATAATAAATAATTAAAACATAGTCGTTGTTTCTATGACTTATTTATACTGTAAATTTTTGAGATGAAGTAGAAAAAAATAATTTTGATCAATAGCAAATAGCAATAAACACAGATGAAGAAAGTAACCTGTCAAAGTTTTGTTCTTTTATTGCCGTCCGAATATTTTCAGCCAGGTTTAAACATAGATCAGGAACAAGTTTTTCACTGTATTCGACATCTCGTAACTCTGAGTCCACAATTTGATGAAGTATTTTCTTAACGTTTTCTTCGTGGAAACGTTTTCTTGAATTAAGCTGGTAGGTCGGCTGATAAATTCGTACCTGCTTAGGTAAAGATTTCTTTTCTGACATTATTTTGTTTAATCAATATCACGGTGCTGTATTCATTTTAGTACAAAGAGATACGATATCGAAATAGAGCATTAATATAAAGTGATGATATCACCTATTTTTACGAAAGTTCCGTACTATGTGATAAATAATAGATCATAGGAAGTATCTAAGGTTTTATCTTGATCCTTAGATGATGAAAAACTGTGTCAGCTTATCATCATTTATTTTCGTCGTTGTATAGCAGAATGGGTTTACCAATACTCTTAAGGCAGTTTATGCTAATATCTATAGAAGAAAATGTGTATAAGTTTCTCTGTTAGATCTGTAGTAACAAAGAGTGTAAAGAAAAGATTCAGGTATTCCTATAGCTATTTTCAGAACTTGCATTTGAGTTTAGTATAAGTGCATCACTTCAAATGCTATTTCTCTGTAGGTACTAGCATATTAAATTTTTTGTGTTCAAAGATTGTTTTTGTCCTGATTGAAATATTGAAAAATTGTTAAATACAAAATTGCTTTAACAACAATACAAAGAATGCAGACTAGACTAGATACTAAGGAGATTGTTAATTAATCTATTATAACTTAATAAACTGACAAAACTTGCAGTACGATCTGAATTTTTATAAAAAAACAGACATACAAATAACAGCAGTTGTAGTAATAGTATTATATTTCTTTGATTTAATACCCTAATGTCAGCGCCGTATGAACCGTAACCAAACGGAAGCAGTGTAAATAGTTATTCATTAATTTTAATCAAGATACATAACAGAAGTGTATCTGTCAGTCTGTTCAGGCCAGGGATAAAACGCATTTTATAGACAAAGTTGTAGATGGTGCTTGTAGTTTTTCAGCACTTGGCAATAAACCGGCGACACGCTATGATGGCCGTATTGACGTTTGTCCGCCTTGTGAAGTTTTGTTAAACTTAACAAGTACGTTACTGGTGGAACATACCTCACCTCACAAGTCATTGGCGATTACAACAAAACGCCATAAAGGGAAAGAAGAAGAAGACGACTACGTTTGAAGAAACGTTAGCTGCACTTTATTGTCAATAACATTCAATAAAATATAGACACACGTCTACGAGTATCTACTTCAATCAGCATTCCAGTGTTGTTTACTCCACGTTATAAGGAATTTGGTTGGTTGGACTGACTGGTCTGTCAGTTTTACTAAACTCTGAAGACAATAGGGCCCATCCATCCCTATGAGACAGGCCTCCTGATAGACAGATCAAGGGCGAATCAGAGACATTGTCAGGAAGTAGACATTTCAAATCTGATAATCAAAAGAACATATACTGTGTACAAAGTATAATATCAATCAAACAGTGCATACAGGTAAGCTCGTTTGATTGTTCTATTATCATTTGTCAGTTCGGTCGAAGCATTTAATCGACATACGATACGAATACCATTCTATTTTTTCCGGCAAATGCGAGTCTTAGGTTCAGTAAATAGTGTGATCGGCCGACGGTAATCCAAACCAAAGTTAAAGAACCGTCCTAAAGAAATTTCCTTAGATTGCTATGAACTGCCGTTTATTCGTCTACATACCTTACATTCGTAAAAATGGGCTGGATTGCAGCCAAGGTACGGGGCTAGGCGACATCTGCTGTAGTCAGCTACGTTGGTGCTACTCATTAAAAATGCTACTTTTGCTGGAGGAATTTTTAATAGCAACTAAGACCACTTTGCATCACATTCATGTGTGGTTGGCATTTGGAGAAGAAGATGGTATATTCCGTTCCTAGCTAGTAGTTGAAAAGTGATACTTTTCACTAAATTAAGTCGCACGCTGCGTTGCTCTAAGTTTAGAAATTATGTTTTAAAATTAGATACCTTTTTAATGAAATTCAAATAATTACCAATTTCTGTGACTGTTTGCTAAAGCGGCGAAATAATATATCACCTAATTTTATGGATGTTCTTTTAAACTCTTTAGACATTTTATATTTCGTACAGAATATTCAAGACATTCTTTAAATTACTATGCTAAACTAATATTTAGGTGACTTATGTTATTTACAGCGTTCCTTGACCTACTAGTTTTCAAATAAAGTACCTACTATCTAGCTGATCAAGTTTAAACTAGTTTTAAGTTGTGCACTACTCCATGAGGTCTCTTGTCTCTGTCGCTACACTGTACACCAATGAGTTAATTCCTTTAGAAGGTCAAGAATGACTGTGTGGTATTTCGACTCAAAAGTAAGGCTCAGTGACTCAGATCAGGTTGCCAGTCTTCCTAGTCTCGTGCACAGACGTAGGTTGGCTAGATTCTTGGCATTTTAAAGGATACGTTTGGAGAGTGTCCGCAGGGATTACACAATTTGATCCTTCCATCCCCTTTCCACAATCGCACGACGAGTTTTCATTTATTTTGTTGTTGATATTCATTTAATGCATTCAAAAGTAGCGTTAGGCATTTCAAAAATGGACTGAATTAACCTGCCTGCCTCTGTGTTGCCTGAAGTCAACGTGGGTTCAAGAGAAAAGTGAATAGGTTACATGCCATAAAAATATTAAAACCAGAAAGAACAACTAAAAGTACAGTGCGTACTATTTCTAGCTAGGAAATTTAATTACATTTACGTTCTACTAATTATTTCATTACATTTAGTTACCTAAGAACGAACTTATCATATTACTCTTTGTACACACATAATATTTTTAGAATAAAGCAGATTAACGAGGCTCTGGCGACCGGTTGATGTCAGGAAATTCATGGTGTCATAACAATGGAATTTCTATTGTTGCAACACATTCAGAAAATTTTACTTTTCTTTAATATTTTTATCTATATATCTAATACAATCGAGAATGCAATGTTTCATCTGCCGCAGTCGTCGCGAGTCTTCGTTTTGTTCGTTCGCAAAACGTTTCTTTAATAATATAATGAAAATTTAATTTTATTCTCAAAGACATACGTTAATTGAGCCGTGGTAGACTAGTGGTCAGGGCACTCACTTTAGTTTCATAGAACGCGAGTGACCTGCCTTGGATCGATGTGCCGGCAACACTAAAATTGTTAATAGCAATTTTAAGTGCTGTATTCACCTTTCCTCGGCGGCGAAGAAACATATCGTGAGTTTAATCTGCACGACTGAGAAATAATAAAAAAAAAATATTTCGAGGATATGTGAAGTCCGCCAATCCGCACTGGACCAGCGTGGCGGGCTCAGATAATTGAGAATGAGTCCTTTGCCCAACTGTGAGTGCCCAACAGGATGCTACTTTATACAAATTCTTAAAATGTTGTGAAATTTTTTGTATAATCTGGTTTAAGTATTTTTTTGCAAAAATATTTTTTTTTATCTAAATATAACAGGATTTTAGCACAATATTTATTATAATTTCTTAAATATTTATAGTTTAACCTAGTAATATCAGCTGTTAAATAATATAGATATCTTCATAGATATTCGTATGTTTTCAATTAAAGAATGCGCGATCGGCCAATTTCGATAGTATGTCCCTCTGTGTCGTTGTTGGGAAGCTCCCATGCTATCTATACTTTGATTTTGTTAAGAAAAAAAATAAGAAATGGATATTTCTATACTAACGTACTTTTGCGTACGATAATGAATCGGTATCATAAATGGTACGTTGGTATGAAATTATCGTACATGTACGATAATTATTGCACGGTTGCGAATACTATATAATATATAATATGATTTTAATTAATCGATTTTCACATAGATAATCTATGTGATATCTGTATATCTAATGACTAATGAGAATGAGAAGTTTGACACTTTCTTGACATTGATATCATTATATCGATAATATGTAAAAAGCTGTAATAAGTAAAAATAATTTTGATTGCTTTTAATAATAATTGTGGACTGTCAACTGAACGTCAAAAACGGTTTAACGTTTTTTTGGTTTTTAAATCCTTATTATATACAGTTTTTCTCTTATCTTCTGATTACATTCCTTATTTACTGTAGTATTTATTATAGATACCGTGCTACAACAGATCCCATCCGCAGAGATCGTGATTCTCGGCGATTTTAATGCCCACCATTCCGATTGGCTCGGTTCTCGCATAAACGATCACGCGGGAAGATCTGTTCACGACTTTGCATTAGCATATGGCCTGATACAACTGGTAACCTCGCCGACGCAGATCCCAGATGTGGAAGGCCATACATCTTCCCTGTTGGACCTTTTGCTGACCTCACACGGACAGATATTTGGTCAAGTCGATGGCCCTCTTGGCTCGTCGGACCACTGTCTGATCCGGAGTGTAGTGCCTATCGCGCGCCGATCCCGAACGCGATCAGCGGGGTTCCGCCTTGTGTGGCACTATAGGTCGGCAGATTGGGATGGAATGCGGTCTTTCTTTGCTTCCTACCCATGGGGGCAGGTTCTCACGCGTCTTTTCCGGGTCTCCTACTCTTCAGGCGTCGTCCCGGAATCTTGGAAGACAGCATTTGTGCATCCGATACCCAAAAAAGGCGACCGCTCTGATCCGTCCAACTACAGGCCTATTGCCGCCTATTTTAGATAACAAGGAGGTCCTTGTTATCTAAAATAATGGAGTCACTTATTAACACCCAGCTCCTGAGGTACCTGGAGGAACATCAAATGATCAGTGACCGACAGTATGGTTTCCGTCACGGACGATCAGCTGGGGATCTTCTAGTTTACCTGACTCACCGATGGGCAAAAGCAGTTGAGTCTAAGGGGGAGGCTTTGGCAGTTAGTCTGGACGTAGCGAAAGCATTTGATAGGGTTTGACATATAGCGCTTCTTTCAAAGCTTTCATCTTACGGGGTTCCCGAGAGATTTTGCAACTGAGTCACCAGCTTCCTCACGGATCGGAGCATCAAGGTTGTTGTAGACGGTGCGTACTCGGACCCCAAACCCGTGAATACTGGTGCTCCACAAGGCTGTGTGCTATCTCCCGCTCTGTTCCTTCTACATATCAACGACATGCTGCAAATCAGGAGCATTCATTGCTATGCAGAGACAGCACGGGTGATGCCCTATATACAGGCCGTGCGAGTATTTCTCGGGAACACATCGAAGAGTGCCGGAACAAACTTGTGTCTGAAGTCGAGACCTTGTTAACCAAAGTCTTGGATTGGGGTCAGCGTAATTTGGTCCTATTCAACCCAAAAAGACACAGGTTTGTGTGTTTACCGGTAAAAAGAATCCCTTTCTCGTTTCTCCTCTTTTTGAGAACATTCCCCTTATTGCCTCAACCAGTATCAGAATCCTTGGCGTTGACATGTCGAGCGACGTTCGGTTCCGTGGTCACTTGTTTGTGTGACCACGGAACTTGGAGGGTGCGCCCAAATTGGCCTCCAAAAAGCTTGGTGTGCTCTGCAGCGCGGGGCAGTATTTCATGCCGGTCCACCGTTTGCAACTTTATAAGGCGCAAGTTCGACCCCACATGGAATACTGTTCTCATCTCTGGGCAAGGGCACCCCAGTACCAACTCCTTTCATTTGACCGCATCCAACGTCGAGCGGCTTGAATTATCGGCGACTAAGCTCTCTCTGATCGGCTTGATCCTTTGGCCTTGCGAAGAGATGTTGCATGTCTCTTTGCATTTTTTACAAAATTTACCAAGGGGAATGTTCTGAGGAACTGTTCGGATTGATCCCATCTGCTGAGTTTCACCATCGTACATCGCGACAGAATTCGAAGTTCCATCGATACCACCTAGATGGTTGGCATTCCACCACAGTGCGTTTTAATCGAAGTTTTCTCCCACGCACTTCGGCTTTGTGGAATCAGCTGTCGCCAGAATTTCCGAACAGTTACGACTTAGGGACCTTCAAGAAAAGAGCTTATTCCTTCCTTAAAGGACGGCAGCGCATCTGTAGCTCCTCTGGTGTTGTGGATGTTCGTGGGCGTCGGTGATCACTTACCATCAGGTGAGTCGCACGCTCGTTTGCCCCCTCTATAAAAAAAAATGATTTTGTTGTATATTCATATTATCACCCATTTAGCGTTTTTTTTCATAGTTAAATAAAATAGTTAAACTTCGTTAAACTAAGATCATTTTTTTTTCTTTAGTTATCTAAATATATTTTACATTTTTAGTACAATTAGTTTTATATTCATAGATCATAGTTATTATAATTTCGGTTTATAATCAGAATAACAGACTTTTTTTTGTTAATTATTTTTATGACGACGTCGGCAGTAATCATTAGGTTGACATTTAAAGAAAAAGAAAAGAATAATAATAAGAATTGCAATGAGTGGACAATTAAAGCTAAGTTATTACTATAGAAAAAAAGGCGGTAATGCTTATTTAAGTATGGATAGCTCTGTGAATAAGAAACGCAGTTTAAGTCTCAGTCTTAAGGTATCACCTGTAAAGATAACAAAAGCAAAATGTGAAAGTTCAGAAAATGTAATAGATTTGTGTAGTGATAATGAAGGTTCGGAAAGTTCTCCAGAAAACAATTTTAACAGTTCCACTTCTTTCTTGTCACACGCAATGGAAAACCAAGTTTCTGAAACAACTGTCTTATACTCCCCAACAACACCTGGAAAGAGTCCACAAACTTCCTCAAATATTAAATTTCGCAGTCCTGGGTCTGAAAACAAGTTTTATTCACCAACAAAGAAACGTAGAATAATCTCCCCACAGAAGACAAAGAGAAGTCTGAATAAAGTTTTTAATACAAACAGTGAGGCTATGTTTCTTGACAAGTGCTTGTCTCAAGCCTTTGAGAGCTATGATGATAAGAGTAAGTTTGTACAATGTAAATTTTTGTAAAGTTATATATTTATATTTAACTCAAAATTAAATTTACAGCTGTGTTCTTCATGAAAATCGTTCATAAATATCTTCAAGACAACTCTCTTAGACATTTGTTACCTAAAAATTCGGACAACCTTCTGTCTAAATGTTTGGATGTGGTGAAACCAGGCATGCGTTTGGTCTGCAGATTGTACTGGCGGAGAAGGAGCTGGTACAGAAGGCATGATATCAAAAAAATTGCTAGTGACAATGAAAACCCTATGGTTGATTCACATTTAGAATTGATGACCAATTCTTTAGTGCAAATTGGCATTGTTGAGACATCTGTGCATGAAGGTAAGATTTGAAAATATTGGAGGATATAAATTACAACAACTTATAATTTATGAGACAAACACAGATCATTTAGTTGCCTATTAAACTACTAGAACTGTTCTAAATTACAATAATTGTAAACATCAAGCCACATTAACTTGTTTAAAAACATTAATATTTTAGCATGCTTACTTTCAAATACTTTAGTAGGTTTTATTTTCTGATTCCATTATTTTCTGTGACACCTGTCATGCTTAAACTAGTGCCAATTAATGGACGTCTACTAAACTAGAGACCTGTAAATATTACTTAAAATTGTATATGTTACTTTAAAGAATCACTATGCATAGTCATTGCTTTCAGTAAACAATGCGGAAGATATGTTTCCTGTTAAATGATTCCTTTCCCTGCCTTCCTTGATCTCCACCTCTGTAAACATCGTTTTTGCTATTGTTACAGCTTTTCAATGAAGTTTTAGTGATGGATAATATGGATCATGTTAATAATTTTATGTAATTTTGTTTATAGATAACCAAAATGATATGTCATTTGATGATTTTGTCAAAGTTTTGAAAGTTGAAGAATTAAAAGAAATATGCAAAGAATTCAAACTTAAAGTGCAGTCAAAAGAACATGCAATAAGATCTTTGAAAAACTTCAGTTCCTGTACATTCAACATTAGTAGCTATTTTGTGGGTCCTAAGAGTAATAATGCAAGTAGAGTTTTAACAATGTAAGTACTCTTTGTAAATAATGAATGAATAATGCAACAGCAGTCATATTATAAACTAAAAAAAATTGTTACAAAATACCTTATAATAATAATATATAACTAAAATAAGTAAGTAAAAATCACAAATCATAATACCTTCAAAGGAAGGAAGGAAGATAATACAATTAAGGCTTAAGTAATTCTTTGAACATACACTGTTTGTAGGGGCTGGTCAGCACAGATCTGCAAATCCTACATGAGTTTTTGTTTATTCTTATGTTTTATTATTTCACTTTATATTACAATATGCTTCAACTGCCTGTATTATTTGGTATTTATAAAATCTGTTAAAAATTAAAAAATAGATACCTACGTCGTTCCTTTCTCCTGTTTCTTCTCGGTCAAAGGAACCATTTGTCTCCCATTACGAAGTGGTACATTTGTAAAAAATTTAATTGATTAATGATAAATTACAATTGATTAATGAAATTTGACTTTCTTATGTCAAATAACAACTCCATTCACATTAATTCATACTACCAGTGGTAGATTAAAGCAGATAAGTCAAGTCACTCAATTATGTCAAACTGTCAAGCCATATTAAGTAAATTCTCCCCAAGCTCCCTATGAGAGACAGAAGAATGAAATGACCATGTTATGTATTTTTTGTTGTTAATAGTTATTTAAATATTTCATGTATTTGTATTTTTATACCATTGGATTATAATAAGAATGTCTTTTTTATTTAGGCTGAGATTGAAGACTGGCCCATGCTATAAATTGACTGAAATAGCACACAGTACATTTACCAAACTGTACTATCTCATGTATTTGGGAATGGATTATAGCCTAATAAGAGAAAACAGATTGGAATTATTGCTCATTAATGATAAAGCTAAGAAGGAAACTTATCCAATTGATAAAGACATGCCTTTGGACAATGCAAGTGTCGTTTTCAATACGAAAGATGAATTCGAAAGGTGGGTAGCGGTGGCATCTAAGGTATATTTACCTTTTGTAATAAACTTTTATTGTATATTGTAACAAACGATACATCTAAACTTTGAGATTAGGCATCGGAATAGATGATCACAAATCAAAAGTTCATGCCAATAATATTTCAGTTTTATATTTTAGAACAAGAAGTAAACATATTTGTGTACTGTTACTTAAGTTGCATTTCGATTACAGATATATTAACGCATGCTCAATATCTGAAAGTTGGGAGACGACAAAAACATGGAATGACAAACTGGAAATTACTGAAAATGTTTATAAACTGTATAAAGACATTGGTGAACAAGAGATGAAACAGTAAGTATTTAAAGTTTGTTAGGTTAGGTAAAGTCTTGTCATTTTGTTATGCATTAAATGCAAATAAATAATTAATTGTTTTGTAGTATGCATATAACAAGGCTCAATTTTATTCTTAGCTATCTAAGTGAATTGCCATATCTTCACTTTACTAAGATGCTCATGTTCTTTTCAACAATATCAAATCCAACTATTGTAGTTTGGCTCTGCAGCGTCCATTAACATATTATATTATACATCAGTCATCCGCTTTTCTAAATCCACTGCAGGGCCTGCTGGGCTGCTTAGGCCTTTCCAAGATAGTGTTAAGAAAGGCTGGTCGAGTTTTAAAAAAATATATGTCCATATTTACCAAAGTGGGTTGGTAGTGGTGTTGCTTTCCCATCATTGGATTTTGGTTTGTCATATTTTACAAGTTATTTTACCACTTTCGGTCGCCAGTCTTCTATCTAACGCCTTCATATGGTTATCGTAACAAGGTAAGTTAACATTATCATATTTTTTCAATTTCATAATCTTTAATATTAAATAAGGCAGCATATAAGAATGCAACCTGCTAGCTAATAATCGAGTTTCTGATGACTGAATGGAATCAATTCGAATATACCGCTCCGGACCGGTGATGGGGAGCAGCATCACTAGCGCGAGAGTACTCTCACTGCGCTCAACAACCCGCTTGCCCAACGTGGTGAGTATACACTTAAATAGGCAGATATGAAAAAAGTGATGTGTATAAATACTACACTGTTAGTTGCTATAAATCCTACTCCAATCCACGTTGCTCCCTTGCGGGTTCACATGTCCTTGAAATATTTTTTTTATTACTCAGATATTCAAGTCGATATTTTTCTGCTCTTTCTGCTGTGTTAAATTTAGCACTTGAAATTGTAATTAGCCACAATTTTAGTGATGCCGACACCAGCATTCGAACCCAGATCACTCGCCCTTCACGAAACCTGAGCAGTAGCAGGGCTTTGAACTAACACAGCTCCACGAATTAATCTCTTAATTTATTTGCAGTTACAAATCACTGCCTTTGTGGCTTCGAAAGTTTACTCCTGCTTATGAATATGTTAGAGTATTAGAAAGTAGCGTGCAGGAGCTAAAAAAACCGAAAACAGAAAAAAATTATATAAAAAAATTTAATATGCTTGCGCTGGAGATACTGACGACATTGATGTCCCAGTCCGCATTTAGGCGACACAAAATGGCCGAGTGGTACGCGGAAAAGGCTCTCATATTACACAGGCTCATGGACTGTTATGATCAGGTACGACTCTTTTCTCTCTCTGTGTTTGTTACTGTTATTGTGAAAAGCAAAGTTATTTAATTTAGTCGTTTCTTTCAAATTTAAGGCCGCGGAAGTATTACTAGAAGGACTGAAATCCGACTTGTCAGAAGAAGCGAAAGACGCTATGCGGCCTCGCGCCCTCAAAATAGCTACGCAAAAAAGTATCGCGGTCAGTCCGCACTTGAAGAAGGAACTGTCGCTCTATGCAAGCAAAGTTTCCTTAAGGGAGAATAATATTAGCGCCAAACATATTTATAAACAACCTATGGAGTAAGTATATTTAGCTAAATAATAAAATTAACAGAGCATAAATTAAATAGGTACGTGCGGTCAAGGTATACGCACCTACCAGCTTAAGTAAAGCCTTTCGGTTGTTATTGGAAAGTACCGCCGCGGATCTGCTCATGTTCGCTGTTTAAAATTTCAGGAATTTTTACAACAGAGGAAAAATCAAGTTCGAAACCTTCACCGCCGGTGGGGAACGTGTCGTGGAGGAAGCGGAGGAGTTCTGCATCACTCAGTACCTCAACAGCGGCCAATATACGCATGGTTATTAAATAACGTCCTTTAAAGAATTTATATGTTCTTTAAATTATTTTTTTTTTCGCGTGGTGTAATGTAATGACTAGCGTATCTGACTGGGTTCGCTTCCATCCCATCCAAGCCGGAACCCATATCTGTGGATTTCAGGTCTGGTTACGCTGTGCTGTGTACCGTGTCATGTGCCTCTGAATCTTATTACAAAGCGTTACTTTGAATAGGGGAAGGAGACGTGTGACTCTACACTTCACTGTGCTTGTGCGTAAACTTGCGGCATTATAACATAGGATAGAAGGATCTCGTTGGTGTTGTTACACCGGCTTCGGGAAGGAGAAGAGGTGGAAGTGTCTCTGTTTGTTCTGATGCTTAAGGCCCTTAATGTCATTCGGAGGTAAAACTCATCTAGGGTTGCCGAAATTTTGAAATCGGCCAAGACACAGATACATCCTATATTAACAGTATAAATATTCAATTTCAGGTGGACATTGGGAAGGCCGGATTGTAACGACCCTTTTCTTCGTACTTTTCTGGGATATCATTTATATGAGACTGCCGGGTATTCGGGGCTTATTTCTCACCTACTACCAGACTTTTCCACAGGATTTATTTTCCGAAAGTTTTTATGTGAATAGGCAGACATTAATAGATGAGAGACTGAAGACCATAGAGAATTCAGGTGAAGATGTTCTTTTGAAAACTATGCAAGAGATCTGGGACAGTCGGCCGGAGTGTAAGTAGAGCTTTATTTCATGGGTTAGAATAGTGTGTGTATGCAAGGGAGTATTATTATTATCTTTTCTCCAAATGCCGAACCACAGGTGAGGTTCGATGTGAGTGAGACTGAGTCGATTTGATTGAAGATTGATTTGTACACTAAAGATAGATAAACTTATGTTTAATTTGTTCTCAGCTGAGCTCTCAGGGATAAGTCGCAACATCGGTTGGGACAACATCCGAGCGGTTTGCTCGTGTCTAGGTCCGACCGCAACGGCTGCCATCTGCCGGCGGCTGGCTCGCGACTATCGCTATGCACACAGTGGCTTTCCTGATCTAACGCTTTGGAACGTAAATACTAAACAGGTGAGCCACTGCTTCGTTCTCCTGATTGAGACATTTTTTTTTATGGAAAAGACGGCAAACGAGCAAGCGGTTCACCTAATGGTAAGTGATTACCGTCGCCCACATACATCTGCAACAGCATAGATGCTGCAGGTGCGTTGCCGGTCGTTAAGGATATTTGGGAGATGGGAGGGAAGAGGAGGGGAATAGGAAGGGGGTGTGAGCCTCCGGTTACCTCACTCACCGAACGAAACGCAGAAGCACACGATGCCTCTACTTCACGCCGGTATTCTGAGAGGCCGTGGTACCAATCCCGTCGAGCCGGCCCATCCGGATTTAGATCGCGGCCTGTGGTAAGTAAGAACCGCTGCCTTGAATTCAACATCTTGGTTGTCTCCTCACTTAGCGACATTATTATTAATAAAATGTCGCTGTGGTCGAAATCCAAACCAAAGGACATTATCATCATCAATATATACAAATAATTGCCAATGACTGGTTGTTAACTAGAACATATTCTCCCGATGTGCATAGTAGGTTACAAAATACAAAAAAGGTTTTTGTGGCACGTGACCGTATATTCATGTCACCGAGGAAAGTTATCACTCCATACAATGAGAGACTTCAATATTTTAGAATGATTTCTTTGTGTGATCGAAGACAAATGGTCGAAATTTTATTCTTGTATAAGCTCGCTAATTGCAATCACGATGCTCCTGACTTGTTATCCCTTCTTTACTTTCCGTTCCCTCGAGGTTGCCAAGACCCACGAGATTTAACACTTTCATTATGTTGGGGTTCATAAATTAAAATAAAATTTATATAAAATAAAAATAAAGTGCCCACTAGGTTCAATTACGGACCGTCAAATATTGATTGATATTTGCAGATTAAATTCGTGGAGGTGAAGACAGATTCGGACAAGCCGTCCATAAAACAGATACAGTGGCTGCATTACTTGCGAGAGTGCGGAGTAGACGCGGAGTTCTGCTACGTCGGTGTCAACACGACCCGCAGTAAAGCGAGGGCCGGCCGGACCGACAGTTGAAAACGACGAATGTGAGATATGGTTTCGACCAATCCGATCGGTTGGCTACCTTGGTGAAATGTCTCGAAGAAACAGAGTCTTGAAATCTCCTTTCGATACATGTTCGGAGACGCTGTGCCCCTATGCTGCCAGTCCATTATTAAAGTCAAAAGTTACATTAAAGTCAAAACCCAAAGAACAATAAATTATGTCGCTTTTCATGTATGGGAAGGACTGCTTGTATAATTTGCTATGTCCAGTGCTCTTGGACATAGCAAATTATTGTTTATTCATTTTTTTATTGAATAAAAACAAGATTATTTTAGGCAAATCTCATTTTAACATTATGTTATTATTCGCTGACCAGAAATATATTAATCCGCATGGCGTGGGCTACGTAAAGTTTTCCCACGAGTACTAACAGCGGCACCAAACTTCACACGCAATTTTTACGATATACGAGTATTTAAGAGGCTAGAAACAACAATGACAGACCGTGACGCGCGGTGGCTGTCAGCGTGCGGTTGAGAACGTGAACGACTCCAAAATAAGCGCTAATTGTTAAACTACGTCATTACAAATATAAAGTGTGAAATATAAAATCTGTTTTTTTTTCTTACCATGTTTATGAACGAATGTTTTAGTTAAAGCGAATCCCTTAAACATAACTGATATTGTGTTGGTCGGCCGGCTACCCGCTGCAGTATGGCGAGGAAACTTGAAAAAGTGTCCACCCACTTTTACGTTTAAAATGTACATATTTTTTACAAGTAACTGTGTGTCAAATAAATGCTGTGTGGTAGCGTGTTCCGGTGGGTGTGGTAAGAACCGACTAGGAGCGTTGGAGATCTCTCGTCGTGCGGCAGTTGACGGATTATCTATTTCAAAAATACCACCGACAATGTACAAACCGACGGCGGGCAGTTGGGTTTAAGTTGCGATTCGCATGTTACTGCGATCGTAAATCCGCCTGCGAAGCTTGCCTTTTATGGCGAACCTTTCCTCGGGGAGAGGTCTGTCCAGCAGTGAATTGCTAACAGGCCGATGAAGATAGAGCTTAACACATGGGATTACTATATTGTGAAAAGCTAGCTGTTATATTTAAGCTGTCAGTTCTATATAAATAAAATTTTAAATGGTCACAAGAAACATAAAAGTAAAGTATAATGTGAGATTTTGATCACGGCGAAAATTTACCATTACCATCCGGCACTTGTGCGCATTGGTCTTCATGAGCCCATATCCGTTAACGCTTATGCGATAACGTACTTGACCCTTATTAAGCAACCTCTCTGCATTGGGTTGATGAAAAAATTAAATGTGTGAGTGCTGCGTCTCACAAATCTGCTTGGCGAGGGCCAAAGAGTATATAATCACTACGTTTTACCGGCGCGGGCGGGGCTGTGCCCGTCGAACTAGTGGTTAGCCAAGCAATTGCAGACTAGAGTATAATTATCATGATGGAACTTTTCTACTGTCATTAGTCTTTTCGTATTAGACTAGACAATAGAATTTCAATTGTTTAAAGTTCAACGTCTCTAGCTAGCGGGACGTTGACAAGCGGATGTAGGCCATGATGTGCACATATACTCTACCTCCTTGTAACTTGTAAAAAAAACCGGTGGATTTTGGAGGCGGGGCTGGTCTGTTGGAGCTTGCATTGCACTTACAAATGCATTTACGTGTGGAATGTGTTTGAATTATGTCGTAAATAATGCTTGGCTAATTGTTAGTGTAATCTTTATTTTAAAATATTTCATGATAATAACTAAGTTTCTTCTCTTCTAAGTAATCTTAACGAAACTGCGGGTAGATTGTAATAAACAAATGTCAGGTTTCATGTCAAAATGAATTTTCGTTTCATTGTATGTTAGGCTGTGGACCTTTAATTTCATGCAAACGACTTCGTTTTAGTTGCAAATAGCCTAACACGACTCACTGAACACTGGACTCTCGTGTTAAAGAAAGAAGAATATGGAGTGGTCAAAAATCTGTCATACAGCTCCAATGTGTCTTTGGTTTTCTTCAGTAACTTGCGTAATCGCAATTAATATTAAACTGTGTCCATTTACTTGGATTAATACTTTCTTTAAAAGAAACTTTTTGAATAATCTTTGAAACTACCTTATAAACGAATTGCTTAAAACGGATTAAAAAGTCATTTGACGTACGTCATTGCTTTTTTTACATCAATAATAGAGATATTCAAGTAACACCGTGGCTATTGTACGAGTTTAATCAACTATATTTCAACGACCAATAAAGGCAAAAGTGATTGTATAATGTTTACTGTTTTCATCCCGCTGCTGACCATGTCCGCTGTGTCGGCCATCTCAGTTCTTTTCTTATACTGCAAGAACAGGGTCAACAGGAGAAAAGGTTATATGGACGTAAAAGAAAAACCTTGAACCCTTTAAATGTGAAGAAATTATATTAAATAGAATTTATCGTAACGTATTGTAAAAGTTATTATATATTTACAAGAAATAAAAAACAGATTTTGTAATAGGTCGTTTAATTACTAAAATATACTATCAAAAAATGTAACGTTTATCTAAATTTTAACAATAAACTTGATAGAACTCGAAAGCACGTAAATTAAAATAAATCTTAACTTTTCCATTGTTCCGAAACCATACATTATATTACTTCCCTGGTATGAAACAACTTTCACCTATTAAAATTTATAAAATCTATATCAACACCAATAGCAATAACATTATAAGAATTTAAATTGAGCATTTTATAATAATAAGGCAACAGCATCCCAGTGCTTATCCATTTACAGCACCTTTAAGAATATAAATATTTTACTGCAACACTATCATGCACATGCAGATTAATCATGTTTCACTTGACGAGAATGTAAATAGTTTTCAATGTTTGAAAGAAAACACCTGGGCACGCAATAATCCTAAAGTTTATCCGCTACATCAAGCCATCACCTAGTTTTAATGGTAACAGAACGTAATAAAGCCTGAGTACCTACATATAAATAATTATTGTTCGTCCCGTAGCTTCCAATGCTAATATAATTACAAAATATTTAAAGTCAAAAAGTATCGAATTTTGGCATCATATTTTTTAAAGAAAGTAAAAAAATTATGTCGTAGATGTATACCTACTAAATAGTTAACATATTTTATTGTAACAATCAGTCGCAACACGTTGTCTCCACTATTCACAATGAATAAACAAGTTATTGACACAGCCGATTGCACGTAAATAAAAAAAGTTCTTGATCAAACTCAATAAATAGCATAAAGGATATGTAAATACTAATAACAATATATATATATATATATATATATATACAAAATGTATGAATTTATCGT
This sequence comes from Bhutanitis thaidina, assembly GCA_029286595.1. Classification (NCBI taxonomy): domain Eukaryota; kingdom Metazoa; phylum Arthropoda; class Insecta; order Lepidoptera; family Papilionidae; genus Bhutanitis; species Bhutanitis thaidina. Next base: position 3,737,279 of record JAGSMS010000013.1, read on the forward strand.
TCCTAAATGCTTTAGGCAAGGCTCTACTAAAATAAGTATAATTAGATTTCAATTCGACTTCAGTGTACATAATACCTGAACTTTACTTTATTTTGGTAAAAACTAATATGTGAAAATATATACTTTGTTCAGGTTTTCCATTTATAACAATTCTAAGGCACTTTATTTTCTTGCACTTTGTCTCCTCAACCTCTGTGTTAATTGCCGTCTTCAGTATTTTCACGATAACAATGTAATGTCGGATGACTTCATCAGTCGCGAAGCGGGTTCTGGGCTCCTGGTAAAATAAAAATATTGTAATTGGTTTAATTTAATGTGATATACGTAACTCTGTTGACGAGTTAACAAGGCTGCATTAACCAGTTATATCTAATTTTTAAAATATCGTTATAATAATTGTAAAAAATCATTTTGAACAATTTTGTGATGCCATGTCTGCGAAATTACCTGCGCGAGGTTTTTTTTTGCTTATCTGTGGCTACATATATATTGTTCCTGTAGCACTTACACGTGTCGGACCAAGTGGAGTAGCAATCTCTCATGGAATAGCAATAATAGTATAATGAGTGTAGACAACAAGAGACCCAACAACTTGCAACATTCTCTAAGTTCCCAGGTGTGACAACAAAATTATATGAAAATAACAGTTAGGGTGGGTCTTACATGTCGGGCTCCTGCTTGAAGGCGGGGTCGTACTGCGCGGGCAGCGGCGGCTGCGGCACGAGCGGCGGCGAGCTCGCGCCCCCCGACCCCCCGCCGGCCCCCGCCCCCGGCCCGCCATCCTCAACTGTTGCCTCGGTCGACGCGCCTGTAGCGATTGGATCATTCTTTTGTTCAAACATCACTTACATCATCATGGCTCTCTAATTATAAAGCTATTTGTGAAAAATGCTGTCAAAAACAATGCTCTAGAATTTCTTGTTCAATTTGGACACAGTTAATCAATGCAATATTCCGATGTTTATGTTAATGGCGAATACTCACGGACCACAATATTTGTTTTTTATTACACAGTACACTGAAAGTCTTCTGATTCTGATATAATGTAAACTAACAAGTGAAAGTTATATAAGATGTGAGTGGAGTAGGAACGGACCTCCGAGCAGCATCTCCTGCAGCAGGCTGTCGACGTGCGCGACTCCGAAGAGCTTCGCGAACTGGATCTGCTCGATCATCTGCCACGTGATGCTCTGCAGCGGCGGCAGGCACAGCAGCAGTTCGCCGAAGCGACCGCGCCCGTCGTATTGCCGGTCGCTGATGTAGTCTTCCAGGTTGATTTGTACTTGATAGCGCAGTTGCTTAATCTTCTGCGGCTGGGACAGACCCTTCGCGTCTGTTGAGACGATGGCGATTATTTTAAATTTAAAGACAGTTGAAAGATTTATTGGCAAAACACAAAAATTCGATACATTTCGTATACGTTAGTAATTGTTAAAATCGTGTACACAACACGGTTATTAAAATTCTGCCAAAAAATTTTAGGTCGAATTATTGTTCAATGGGCTTTCCGTTTACGTCCACGTTTTGCAAATTTTAATTTATGAACTTCGCCACCGCTCGTTAAGGGTTTGGAGTTTTCTCATCATTTTAGGCTCCTGTGTATTCGTACGTATTCGCTGAAGTAGGTGCTGCTAGCCGATTGTTCTCTTACAATTTCATCGGTCTCGGGGTTCGCGGGCTTGAGACCGCAGGCACGTTTTAATAAATGCCTTTTAATTGATAAATTGTCTATGGACAGTCCAAAGGCGGTTCTGACCTCATCTCGCACAGTAGATGTGTGTGGAACTATTTATACATCAATGAATAAATGAGATGAAAGGAAAGTTGTTACTTCCATTTTGAGCTCTCCTTAGTTATTTTCATAAAGATAATGTACGTTGACGAGAAAAGATTCCCTGTTTATATAGCTTGTTTTATTCAAACAAGTCAAAAGGTAAAACAAATATTAATCAAAATTCACACATCAAAGAAACAGTTGTACTACTTTTTATCCGAATGCCAACTTTGTCTGAACGCGGTGCACCCGAGACTCGAGCGGCCGACTGGTGGAGGGAAATTCATCCGAATTTTCAGAACCGAAATCTCACAGAGTCGTGATGGAGAGCAGCATGACCAATCGGTTACCTCGCTTGTCGAACGAAACGCAAAAGCACAAGATGCCTCTACATCACGCCCGGTTTTCCGCGAGGCCTCGGTACTACCCCGGTCGTTCCGGCCCATTCGAACAGCAGCAAAAACGGCATCTTGATTCGACTATGTACAAATAGTATAATGGGCAAATGTTCCAAACAATTATGGCGGCTTGCTAGCTTTTTCTTGGACAAACCTTTGTTCAGCAGATGTCCTAAATAAGCTGATGATAAAGAAGAAAGAGTATCTTTGAAATGTAGAACCGAATCGAACAGATTACTTACTGGGATCGAAGAAGACGATGGCTTTGAGACAGGCGAATTCTGTGTCATCGATGTCAATCTCGCGCAATGGCTTTACGATCTCGTCCATGACTCGCATCCCTATCATACTGATGTCTATGTCCATGCGGCAATCTGTAACAAAAGAAACAACTAATTAATATAATAATAAAAGAACTAATATCTCTCATATCGTGTTAATGGACCGGGCACAGTCGAGGATAGTTTTGGTCGACATCACCATTCCATATGGCGAGAACCTAGTGAAACAGATAAAAAAACGAAATATCTGGACCTGTGGCTCACGAGGTTACCGACATGTGGGGTGGTATGCCGACCGAAATTATTCCGATAGTCGTCTCTCCAAATGGGTTAATCCCAGTCAGCCTCTCGGAACGTCTGTGGCGGCGGGCACTCTATGACAGACCGCTCCGAGCTCAAATGCAGAAGGCGGTGCTTCTTGATATCGCTCGAATCGTCCGCCGGTTTCTTTCCCTTTCCCCAAACCCTCGGCCGTCTGGTCTCCCCTGCCGAGGGCTTCCATCTGGCTATGTTATAATTTAATTATTCATTTTACTTTAAGTATTTTAATTATAATATATTCAAAGATAATTTATTTATTTGATTGTATTCTATGTATGTATACATATTTGTATATATCACCCAACCAGACGAGTATGTACCTAAATAACCCCAAAAAATAATTAATACAATATATAAGTAGAAATTATTTTATTTTCGCTGTATGACACTCATTGCGAGCATAATTTAAATATGTCATAATATAATATAACATGTCGTTTATAAAATATATTAAAAATTTATTCATTAATACTGCTGCCAGGAGGCGATAGATAAATCTTAGCAAATTTTGTCAAACTTGGATACTGTTTTGCGTTTGACAACCATTATTTCTAAGGGTATGCCGTCTGAGGTCATATTCGCTAAGCCACAAATAATTAAAAATTCCGTGTGACAAAATCACATAACCATACAGTTTCATTTATCAAAGTTACGAAACCAAGTCCAATATAACAACTCATCACTGATTGTGTAGTTTCACAATATATTAATATTTTGATAATTGAAAAGATTGTATAAAGATAACTTTCAATAACGCAATTAATTATCTTTGTAATGACAATTTCTGCAAAATCGGTATAAGTTAACGGTATATATATGCGGTTAATTTTTCCGCATTATAAAAACGGAGCTACGCACAAATCGTAGGTCGTCGTGTTGCTGTCTGTCTACACCACTTTCGACTGTTAAGCTTTATAACTAAGCACGACATTGCGTTTTTTTCTTGACAATTAAAATTAATTTTATTTTCAGTGTTAATTTGAGAATCTTTTTCGCACCAAATTAACCAGTGTGTACAACCAAGTTTATGACCCCGCTCCCAGCATTGGAGTGCACAAGGCAATTCTATCACCGACGTCTGTATTTACCGTCAAATTCCCTATACGAGAAAAGTCGAGGACACAGTATCGCTGCTGCTTCCACTGTAGGAGTTTAAGCGTGGTAGAGCCAAGCGGCGGCTTTAGCTGCTACTCGAATGGGCCGGCTCGACCGGATTGATACCACATCCTCGCAGAATACCGGCGTGAAGTAGAGGCATCTTGTGCTTCTGCGTTTCATTCGGTGAGTGAGGTAACCGGAGGCCCACTCCCACTTCCTATTCCTCTCCTCTTCCCGCCCATCTCCCAAATATCCTTAAAGACCGGCAACGCACTTGCAGCATCTATGGTGTTGCAGATGTATGTGGGCGACGGTAAGCACTTACCATCAGGTGAACCGCTTGCTCGTTTGCCGTCTTTTCCCGTGAATTTAGGTCTTGCATAGGTACTTGAGATTACTATTCGGCTATTTATCGGAGATCATGACATTTTTCAACTAAGACTGATCTGGTTAGCTCCTTCAACTAGTGTAGGCAAAACTTGAATAAATTTTAATTTACGCTTTTTAGGTATTGCTTGAGCGGGTTGGCAAGACTGCTACACGTTTAGCTACCACCGGATAGAGTAAAAATTAGCAGACTGTTGGAACATTTACTCTTAATAAAAATTTCATTCAGAATCCAAACAAGTCAGATTGTCAGCCGATCGCCACTTTTTCGGCACTACATAGAGGCGTGCAAAGATGTTAAGGGCATGTGCCATTAGATCACCGAATGTTGCAACACATGAAAAAGATGTTACTTTAAGACATGATTGGGTTGATGCATGGTTAGTTGGGGAGGTGGAATTCATTCACTATTCCGACAGCTACATGGAGCCTGAGTGATTTTATATATCCATCCGGTATTTAAAGAAATAGATGGTTTATTCTCCCTTACTTTATACCCCCTTTAAATAATTGAGAGGCTATATACTACATAGTATATTGGTACTCTCTACATCGATTAAATGAATAAATATGGAATAGACTTGAGATGGCAAACTTTGGGAGCAAACCCGGTATCGATGGCCATACCCACCACGTTCTATTTGTGCTTGAGTGGGGAAAAACGGGTTGGAGAAGTCCATAAGTCCTAAGGTCCTGCATTGTGCCAAATGGAAATACGTTCACTCTACCTATGTATGTCTCCACATAACGATTGGTTTAATTATTTGTTTTATTGACGCAAATTAAAGGAAATTAAACTAATTATGCGTAATTTGTCGCGTTAAATTTTTACTTTTTTCCTTCCCAACGTTTCAATATTCATTAATTGCTCATCTTCAACAATTAATAGTTTCAAACGAATAAGTCATTCAATTTTAAACAGTCGCAAAAACATTTTTGTGTAATTTAAATGTTTGGTGGTGTTGTTCTCGTTTTTGCTGTAGCAAAGAACATACCTTTGACCATAGTTGACTAAACGACTTCGCTCAACCGCCTTCTCACTCGTAGGCCTTGTCTACACTTGCGGGTAGATGATTTTTTAAAAGAAAAGAAATCTAATCAATCGCAGACTATTTACATACTTACCGATGTGATGCTTCGCTATGATGCAGTTGTTGCCCAACAACAGGACGTCTTTAAGATGCAGGGAGCGACGCGCGCAACCCAGAAGCAGATGTTCCCCCGCGTGCGCGCGCAGTAGCGCCACCTGCAAACAGTAAAATGTATATGTTCTATGGTATATAAAGCCAAAGGCGACTTTTAAAATAAACCTGGTAGACCAGTGACGTTGGTAGGATCGTCGTGTGGATCAGAAGAGAACTAATTACTTTTGAAAATTCATGCTATAAAACTGACCTTAGCCTTTGAATTTTATTTTACGTGGAGAGCCAAGCACTGGCATTTTTGCTGCTGCACGAATGGCGGGATAGTACCATGACTTCGCAGAATAACGGCGTGAAGCAGAGGCGTCGGATGCTTCTGCGTTTCGTTCGGTTAAACGGAGGCCCACTCCCCGTCCCCATCCCCGGATATTCTTAAAGGCCGGCAACGCACCTGCAGCGCTGCTGGTGTTGTAGATGTACGTGATACGTGGGCGACGGTAATCACTTACCGTCAGGCGAACCGCTTGTTTGTTTGGCATAAAAAAAAAGTGTTGAAGTCCGAATAAGAGTTTATTTAATAAAAATCTTTTGTCGTTTTTACAGATTTAAAGACACTTGTTGTTACTAAAATATTACTAAATATTATGTAATTGTTACTAAATATTTATGTATATGTGCCAGTGCAACGTATGTATGCAAAGCTCAAAAAACGTTACCTGGTCGTCAAGATGCAGGTCTGTGAAGGCTGGGATGTACTTTGCCCACTCCACCAAGATCAGAAGCTGCTGTTTGATGGAGTCGCACACGTCGTTGATCTTCGCCAACTTGCGGTTGTTAATCTCCGCGTCTGTCACGTTGTTTGTCTGTCAAAATATATCTATACAATAAAGAAAGTATTTCGGTAAACTTACAATTATTCATTACCGTGAAAGACGCCGTAATCTTATGAATATAAATATTGAGCGGGGTGATTTGGTCAGAAATATTTTTTTAGTAGCCCACGATACAAAGGTCAGGAAAGTTGATAGATGACACACAGATGATTATATAATAATACATATATATACATATATTTTAATCAACCGTCTACGACCACGGTACCTTAATATATAGTAGGTATGACATTTTATCGGAAGCTGTCTCCAATTGAGTTTATTGGACCTGCGATTTGCTATTCCCACTACATTAGTTAAAAAGTAAAATTTTGCTATTTTCATCTGATAAACTATAATGGTGAAAGTATAATGACAAAATTAAATAATATATATTTCTAGACACTAGTTAAAAAAATGATTTTTTTTTATCAAAATGTTTATGTTCTTAACTATAATATAACGATTGCGATTTATTTCTGCAGATTCATACTTAATTTGCAATTTAAAAAAAATTATATAATAATATCGATTGAAATGAATATTTATTCGATATATCATGGGTTTAGTGGCGGTGGCACGGTCATGGCTTTAGCGGTGGGGAATTCCCTAGGCATTGTAGGTAACTAAACGTAACTTTAAACCGTGTTCACAATTACAAAAATTTGACGCGTGTTGAACACTGCTTTAGGTTGAAATTGGTAATATTGGTTAATAGGCTTCGTTAGTCGTTTAGTAAAATGTCGTGTGGTATGGGCGTAAGAAAGAAAGGGGGTTTCTTCCCATGGGTCGTAAGAGGCGACTAAGGGAAACGCTTTGACAGTCACAGTGGCCATCGACAGATGGAGAGATATCCATCTCGAAAAATACCAAACCAAAATTAGGCATACCGATGTCGGCCACCAACGTCTATGGTCCGAGGTGTATTGTACTGCGATCGCCAATCCGCTTGCTGAACGTGGCGATTATGGCAAATCATCCCCCTTATGGGAAAGGTCTATGTCCCACAGTGTATTATTTACAGGCTGTTAAGGTAAGGTAAGGAAAGTTTTCATTTATTGTCACGTACATTTTTGCGCTTTGTCAAGTAGGCAGCTATTATCTAATCTGTGGTCGTGTCGTGTGGGAACTGCGGACCTGCGTGCACGGGTGGTTGCTTATGTGGTATTCCTCATTTGTTCGGGGTCGTGACCCCTTTCATTATTTACATAATAGTAGGGGTTTTTCTTAAGATAATTATGCGGTGGATGCGCTCTTAACCGTCGGGTTTAAAATGTTAGGGACACTGTCGAGTGGAAGTTTCAGATGCGATAAATGGGAGAAAAATTTATGCGTTCTTCGAAGTGTACGCAGATGTAAAGACACCGAGTCATTTTTATATATAGACGCGTCTCATTTTCATCTATGCGAGTAAGATTTTTGTCATTGGTCGATAAATTATTTGGCGCGGAAGAGGTTCACCAATCACATATAATTAAAGGTGGTAATTGCCCGAGGATAGGATATCCCAGGATTGGTTAGAACGTAAAATAAGGTACTTTTTAACCACATTTATGAGTTCTTAGCCTTGATCAGCTATATAACAGGGACAACACCAAGAAGTTCTAAACAAATTGTATAAGTCCCCACGAGTATCGCTACGAGATTGATTATATGGAATGTTAGGGACATTTTCTAATACGCAGTATTCGAATCTGCTCTTAGATAATATATAATTTATGGTAATTTCGTCATGTGCAATAACCAGTCATTATCCTTTCATTTGACGCCCCACTTTATTACCGCCTTTACAAAAGTAATTAAGGTGAATGTTTCATCGGCTTAGAGTGTATCTAATTGTAAATTTGGATTAAATATCATTCAAATTCTACCAGTTGTCCTGAGTCCAGTTACTCACAAGTACTGTACAAGAACAACAAGAAAATTGTAAAATGTGTTTAGGTTAGGCTTTACCACTCATTAATAACCCCTCTAATTAACAATAAAGAAATTTAGTGTTCAATTTTAAACAATCTCCGCAGAGATTTATTATAAATAGTACACAGTAGTTTAGTACACATTTAGCAATTATTGCGTAACTTGTGGCTGTTCAGATAAATATTTTCTATGGCTGTTATAGGCAGAATTTAGGTTAATGCATTCAAATATACCCAAAACTGAAATATTGAATATTGCTTAAACAGGGAAATAACCGTTACAGTAATACTTAATTTCAATATGAATCCGAACTTTGTTATAATGAATGCAATTCTGATAAAATGTGTATTTCAAATAAATCTTAGATCTTCTAATTCTGTAGAAATACCTACGTGGATATATGTATAAGTTATTTATACGATAGTTACGTAACATTTCAGTTTGCTTTAAAGTCATCCTAGTCTCACCTCATCGATGACCTTCCTGCTAAGCAGTTCCGCGTTCAGTAACGATACGACAGACAGTCCGTTTGCTTGTGTTGGCTCCTCGTATGATGGCCTTCTGCAGTTGATTCGATCTCTTTCATTTTGCACGGCTGTAAAAATACCAATACGTTGTGTTTGAATTTTGAAGATATGGAGTTTGATCAACGTATCGATATTAAACTTTAGGAACCTGTACTTTTAAATGTATATTACACGGATGTCTTTTTATGTCACAAAATTGGAATACATCCTTTATATAGCATACATATATAAATTAGTAAATTTATAGCATCATTGTTTTCAGAGAAGAACATCGAGAAGATAAAAACATTCGGAACATACACTATACTTTTCTCAAAGTCAAGTTTTTTATTTTTGTTACTTTGGGATAAAAGCAAGACGACAGAAAATGTTTATTTGTATTCAAATATCACAATGTTTTAAAAATATGTTGATAATATAGGGTACCTTAGACAATTCAGCATTTTTCATTCAAAAATTGAGTAGCTTACTTTTTAAGGTAATATACGGATGTTACAGAGTTATCAGATAATTGTAAAACATGAGTATTTTAAAATGATAAAACCACGTACAAACAAAATGTTACAAAATCAACGCGGAAAAGTACCCGGGCGTCACAATTCGCGCGTACCCCGTTCCCTTGACAGCTCCCTCCGAACTAATGAACTTGACCTACATGCCAATAACGGCGTGATTTAGAACATATGAGTGTTCACATCATGTGAAAATGCGTACACCTACGCACGCACACTGATGTACCTTGCCAACATTACACAACCAAATTCAAGACCGTCAGCGTTACCTATAAGCACATTGCTCATGAATCATCATCACAAGCATGTAGATAAATGCAGGAATTAAAAAAATATAACCCAAGTTTGAGTCAGACTCGCCCACCTTCCCTGTTATTTCATTTGGATACTATGAATGCATGGAACTTAATTTTATTTTTCACGTAACTGGTACCGGACTTTTATAATAGAAGGAATTATTTCAGATTGTTAGCTTGCAAATTACAAGCACTTTAAAATTAATGAATCGAATACTCACCATTTTAATTGATACCTATGAAATAGGAATAAATAATTCTACAATTATGCAAAATTTCGAGACGAAAGTTAGTGACAGAAAAGGGCGGTGCAATTCCTACATGTAAATAGACGGAAAGTTTGTAGGTTCAAAACCCTAGTCAAAACAATATCATCAGCCCGTAATCATCCCTGGACTATTTTGGGTTTTTTCGCTTTTTCTAAAATAGGCGTATAGGTGAGTGTAGTGTAGGTATTCCCGAAATAGTCGTTTCACTAGTGGTACGCAAGAAAAACTTCTAAAGCTGGTACGCAAGCCCGACACGATGATATGAAATATATTTGATATTCTTGTACTCAATATTTAAGGTTATTCGAACCTAATGAAATTACTCCAATTTAAAGACACAATTTTTTTATTTTATAATTCTTAACAATTCCATGATCCCGGTACTATTGGAATATTTATTAGATATGTCCTAAATACACAGCATATCCTTAATATACCAGAAAAATATTTTGTGGCGTAGTGTGTATTGTGTACAACTAATGAATTATATATATAATTATAAACGCTAACTAAATAAATATATGAATTACTAATGATTATGTGCGTTTCGGGTGGTATCGGAGTAAGAATCCGCCACCCACTTGCTTCCATTGGGAAGGCGACCAAGAGAAAAGCCTTAAAAATCGCAAGGCTACCACCGACAGATGGCGAGATAACCATAACGAAAAAAATACCAACGTAATGAAGCAGGCCGATGAGGGCGGCGTTTAAGTGGGGAGGTGTCCTTATGGGATAGGCTTATGTCCTGCAGTGGATTATTTATGGGCTGGCAAGGATGAGCGTTTTAAAATTACTCTTGACTAACCTGATAATTGTATAAGTCTGAACCTCAATTTGCGAATGTAAGTGTCAATGCATTCTTAAAACAGTAGCAGTATTTATGAATAACATTTTATTTATCTGAAATAATTAAACTTGTGAGTTCAAATATAGATGGGTTTCCGGTGATTCATTACTTTGGATCAAGGCACCTCTTTTAGTTGACAGCTGCTGAATTCTGGGTTCGAATACCAGAGAATTTTATATGTTTTCATGTCTAGTTATATTCTGTTGTCACTGACACTGCATCTGATCCCTTATAACAATGGATACTTCGCAGAAATAATATAATAAATAATAAAAACCGGTCAAGTGTGAGTCGGGCTGGCGCTAAAGATCCCGAACTAAAGGTTAAAAACACATATATGTTTTTGGGAAATATATAACAGATACATTGTATGGTTACACGGAACCCTCAATGTCCTCTTTCTGGTGACGGCAGATTGCACAGTAAGTAGATGTGCGTGGCATACATTGATGCAATGTCTCTTTGCAAGGTCAGTGGATCGAGACGATCACAGAGAACTTTATCGTTTACGAATCAAGCTGCTCTTCTTTGGATACGGTCAAATAAAAGGTGACTGTTATGGTGCCCGACCCAGTGTTGAGAACGGTATTTCATGTGGGGCTGAACTTGTACCTTGTAAAGTTGCAATCGGTGGACCGACATTAAGCACTGTCCTGCTCTGTTGGGCACATCAAGCTTGTTAGAGGCCAATTAGGTGTTCCCGTTCAGGTAACTAAGTCAACGCTAAGGACAAGGAGGCGACAAGGGCAGTGTCAATCCTTGAGATTTCCTTTCAATAATGTGGTTTTCTTTAATAGAGTGCAGCAATGAATGTTTCTCATTTGGTGCATAAGGTACGGCAAAACCTTCTTAAGGTTGTGGCGCAGTGGACTATTAAGTGAGAAGGCGCAATGGAGAATCATAAAGTTCGTTTCGCAACGCTGAGTTATACTAGATATATGTATACGGTATGTATGTGTGCGTAGGTCTATAATATAAGTATAAAACTAGACGGACGGGCACGAATAAATACGTATGTTTGTATTCTGTGTACATATTGTGTAATTGTAACACAACGAAGATCACTAATGGACATAGTTATTTGTTGAAAAAATAATATATTTTGGTAAATTTTATTACTATTTTAAATATTTTTCTGTAGTTCTGTAGTTACCTTCTTTCTTCATGCCGGCTTTGAAACACTTCCTTAACCTGCAATATCTGCATTGATTTCTTTTGTCCTTGTTCACCACGCAGTTTCTGCTAAATCTGAAACAAGAATTAGCTGTTAATTAATTATGAAATTTGATCAGTAAAAGAAGTATAGATAGCAAGCTTGATGGTAGCTTCGGAATCACTGACGCGTGATACGTACGCTTTAATTTCAAAGTACGTGAGTGACCTGGATTCGACCACTACTAAAATTGTTAATTTCAATTTTAAAGCATCGCGAGGCCAGTAAGTCTCACTAATAACAAAAAATATAAGTAACATTTTTTGGGTTTGAATTCCGCTAACCCGCAATGGAGGAGCGTGGCGGGCCTTTTCCTGCTCAAAAATCTGTTAATATTGATAGGATGCTTGCTTATCAGGTTGCTACTCTCTCTTTTATCTGTAAAACGTCTATTTACTTATCTGTAATGCTTTTTCATTTGTACAGTTCTTTCTCGATATTAAAAATAATCTGTAGTAGTAGTCATAGTCAAAACTTTTATATTTAATTTAGGCTTGTTTAAAGTTCTTGTGAACGCTAAAACCTACACCGGTTCGCAAAACAAGACCTTCCCTTAGAACAACCGACAAGAAACTCAGAGGTCCGAGAAGTATGGTCGAACTTTCGAAATCTTCTAGATTAATAAGTTAAGTATTGTGTAAGTTAATTATAGTATTCTGTGACGACTCTGATAGTGTGAACTGTAAACATTTATGTAAACTTGATATTCAAGGCATGCCAAGCTCAGCCCATGTTTTTGTTCGTAAGGACTTCAGAGGTCTTGTAAATCTAGTCTTTGAGATACTACGATGCAACAAATACTCAGTCAGTCATTGTGTGCTGCCTTAATTCCATATCTTCAGTTCTTTTGATAAAAATGAGTAAAATCCGTTAGGACGTTTACCAAAGGACAACATAGACATAATTACAGACACACATATTATATGATGAAAGAGGTGACAGATTCTTACCCTGCTACACACAGCTTTTGTTTTGTTGTATGGTATAAATAATAAGGTCATATTATATTTATCGTGAAAAATTTCGGAAACAGTTGAAATATGGTCAAATGTTAATAAAATATATAAACATTATTATTGTTAATAAAATATTAAACTATCTCGATCGAACATTAAAACGTTTTAAATATACCAACAGAAATCATTATCAAAGGTAGCTTTATACTTTTAATATTCAAAATGACACCTAATAACTATTAGTTGAAATGCAGCGGTTTTCTGTCCTCCAACTCTTCTTACGTACTAGGCGGAGGTTCGTCTGATTTTAATTGTTTGATTGGCAATACACTGATTTACTGTATGAAGTTGCGCTAGAAATCTATTTCAGCGATAGAATACTCGTAATGGACACAACACTGGCACGAACTGTGCACCTGTTTCTACGTTGATGATGATATGAGTTCAATAACATGATATATACTGTCAATTTAAATCACAACAACAATAACATAATCACGCCCGTAATATATGCTTTGTGCGTGTAAATAAATAATGTCCAAAAAGGGGAGTTTCTTTCGCCTGCTACTTTTCTGTCAGAGAAACGGTAAATTGATAAAACAGAGATAGTTAGATAGTAGATTCCTACAATTAATACCCATATGCATATACACCTCCCGTGGTCAGATAGCGGGCCGTACTTTTATTTGATTCGTACAGCGGTAAATGCATCGAAATCATGTGCACAATTAAAGCGTCAAGCGAGAGAGTACAATGCAATTCTTATCAAGAAAATATGTTTATGTGCACATGACAAACACGTGTGCATTCGGCGATATTGAATTATTATCATCTTTTTAATGATAATTTATTTCAAAGTTTGTTACGTGTACGCTCTTTATGCTTTAGGACTTAAATTTCAATACTCAAATTGCGTTTGTAGATTTTGTAAGCGTTGTTACTTGGTGGTAAAATACCGAGGTGCGTTGACGATATGTCTATCACCTCATCTGGAACTGTAGGTGTCGAAAGATAAGATGGTTGCCTGATGTGTTTTACTACTGCCGAGCACCTACATATTAAAAAAAAACAGTCAAGCCTCATAAATCCTGAATCGTAAGTTTCGTTAATATATATCCGGCGTAGCAGTTTGTAAATCGCATTTTTTTGATAAATCCGGTCATCTTATTACCAAGCGCAAATTACCTAGGTATTTGTGTAAGGTCCATGTCATAAATCATGATAATTATCGCAATTCTTCCCAACTCCCAAAGAGTAGTCCATCCATTTGTTCTCCCATTTGGTCTGATAATATTGATCGTTACTACAATATCTTAAATAAAAAATACTATATCTTTAAATAAGGTTGTATATGGATTTCAATGCGGTGTTCTGAATCATTTAGAACATTTCATGAGGTTGATTTATATGGACAACACACAGACATTTAGTTTAAATATGCTAATAGTTGATTAAGAAGGAATTGTATTTTGTGAGACGATTTTTCCCGTATGTTAGTATTAGGTACTCTATGGAAGATTTGGTTCCTTCGTTTTGAATTCCATTATTTACAACGCACTCATACTTAATCATATATATACATAAGGTACCTAATCATTGTTTAATTCTTACCGACATGTGTATAAGTGGTTCTTCCTAACGCTTCTCCTGAAGAAACCTTTGCAGCCGTCGCATGAAGATGCACCGTAATGTTTCCCCGTCGCCCTGTCACCGCAGATGGCGCAATGTTGCGACAAAGATGTAGAACTGGCGGCACTGGCTTCGCTGCTACTCGTTTCTAGCTGCATGTCGCTGTCTGCAACAAGATACGTTTAGGTGAAGCATACTGTCACTTAAAAAAAATAGCAAGTTGGTGCTTAGATTGGCTTAGACTGTTCGGTAGCGGTGTACAAGAATCTGTCATCCCGTTTTATTCGATTAAAGGAGGTGCTGGGGCTACCTTGGTGCACACGGAGTGTATCTTAAAGAAAGTGCCTGAAAATTTTCAGAACCGTGACAGGCTCCAGCGTAATATGGAGGAAGCTTATACCCGGCTGTGGACTAACAGTATTACACTGTTAGTCCAAAGTAAGGTGGCTGTGGACTAACAATATTACACTGTTAGTCTAAAGCAGGGTATAGGCTGCCTCCAGTTTCGAGCGGATTCGGCCAGATATTTTCCGACACAAAGCACGAAATATTTTTTAACATTAATACAATGTGCATAATATTAAAATTGCAACTAACAATTTGGGGGTGCTGGTACCGGCAATCGAACCCGGGTCAATCGTACTATCAAACTTAAAGCAAGCGCCCGACCCTTAAGCTATCGTGTCACGTTGTCGCAAATAAGGTCTAAGAAATGGGTTGAAAGACTAAAAAATGTCTATACCTCTGACCACCCCAGTATTGGGAATACGGTCGTGAGAGTCCAATGTTAACATTTTCGTATATTTTTACAATATCAGCAACGATAATAAATTAAAAGTTATTTGCATAATAATAAGTTATTTAAGATTAGTCAACACATGAACTACTTAGCAGCCAATAATTTAACGAATAGTAGATAATGTGACAAATATTAGGAAGGAGATATTGTAATAAATACACAACATTAATGTAACGAGGCAATCGTTATCAATGTATCTCAATTCTCAATTACGTTAAGTAAAATATACATTTCTATGAGCTTAACAATTGCTTATTTCTAATAATAACAAAGTTTAAGTTATATTTGCTTTATATATATGCCGTACCCTCGATTTTTAATCTTTTAAATTCAATTTTAGTCAAGGTACACTTAGTTTTTATGGTAATAAGCTTTTTTTTTTAGGGTAATGAGGGTAAACGAGCAAGCGGCTCACCTGATGGTAAGTGATTACCGTCACTCACGTACATCTGCAACAACAGAGGATCTGCAGGTGCGTTGCCGACCTATAAGGATATTTGGGGGATGACAGAGAGGATGAGGAGGGGAGATAGTGGAGTGGGAAGTGGGCCTCCGGTTACCTTACTCACCGAACGAAACGCTGAAGCACAAGATGCCTGTACTTCACGCAGATATTATGCGAGGCCGTGGTGCTACCCCGGTCGAGTCGGCCCATTCGAGCAGCAGCTAAAATCGTCTCTTGGCTCTACCACGTAGAGAAACTATGGTAACATTAAGGTATTATCTACTTATACACATTATACTCCCGAATCTGTCAAGATATTGCGAAACAACAAATATATTAGTACGAAGTTCCCAAGGTTACAATCTATAATCTATGCAACAATTATTTAGTTATAGCCATTAGGACGGACAGAGAAGGGACGTACTTTTTTAGTAGGGAAAGTGAAGTTGCCAGAATCACATGAGTGTCGCACTTCTATCGGCGTTTGGTACACGGTATGGTATTGAGTGACCGTACCCACTGTGTGCCTTAGTCTATTTTATTTATTGACCCCTCGAATGGGGTAACTATCGTTCCACAATCGATGATGAGCACTTCATCCCATAATGAACTACTTCTTTATTGCCTTAAGAGCCTAATGTTATGTCGCCCTGGTAGTGCAGAACGCTGGCAATAACTTCTTATATGCTCTTAATTGCTTTCAAAGAACAGCATAATAGAACCATAGCGAACAACAAAATGATAGAATTCCTGCCCGTAAATTAAAGTAACAACCTGTCCACAGCTGGGCAAAGACGTCCTTCTCAAGTATCTGAGAGGGTTGAGGAGGAAATAATATTTTTTATTTCTAAGACATGCAGGTTTCCTCACGATGTTTTCCTTCACCGCCGAGCAAGGGGTTAATTAAGCACTTAAAATTGCTATTAACAATTTTAGTGGTGCCTCGGGGGATCGAAACCAGGACTCTCGCGCAATATAAAACTTTAGCGAAAGCCTTGGCCACTAGGCTACTTCTATGCTTTAATGTCTGTAAAAAATACTAAAACATCAACGAAGCCAAGGTTTTCAATTAGTCTGTAAATCATCATTCGCATCACATAGATAATTAGTCTCATGGCCATGCATTATTTTTTGCAAAAAAATCGGTCACGTTGAGTCATGTAGAAATCAAAAGTTAAATGTAAAAAAAATATATACATTGCTTGTTTTATTTTATCAATCTTTATACAGATAAAAGCCGTGGATAACACTTAATTTATGACTAATCTATACTAATATATAATATTATGTGTATGTTTCAGAGGAGCTATATGTCCATGTGTGACATTATGTTTAAAAAATGGTTTATGTGCAGATGTGATTTCAGCTGACTATAAGTGTATATGTTTTCATGTGAAAGTTCGATTCATTTCAAATTATACGCAACAAACGTATACAAACCTATATAAGTAAACAAACCGTCATTCATGTCGTACGCACTGCCTAACGTGTTTAGACGATGGGAATCTTCTAAAACATTGCTGGGTGAGTACACATGGTATGTGCTGATGGGTGCCTTATCCCAGTGAGGGGGAGCCGCCTCCAAGTATTCTGAGCTATAGTCCACACCGTACAATTTCTGCGAAGCGGTCATCTCGTAGCCGAACACCGGCATCTTCCCCCACCCCAAACACGGGCCACGGAATATCACCACTCCAAGCTTTCATCGAATACTGACAGAAACGGCCGTCGGCCAGTGACATTCGCGACCCGATAGCGGGGATATCGCGACCCGGCGATAAGTATCACAGCGTGTTTGGCTTGTCTCGGTGAGTCTATGCATACGATCAAGTTCAACTTAAATATTTACACATGACTAGTAACTGGTAAGGCCACAAAGTTGTGCGATTAAAGTTGTCAATATATTTACGAACACACTTGTACTAAATTACCGCAGCGCATAAATTACATGACGGCGATGACTTTGCGCCACGTATCCACGTTATGTTTTTGTTTTTATCACAATTGTCTAACGACACGCGAGTGATAACACGCTGCGCGGGTCACACAGTCTTGTGGGGACGAGGCGACCTCACTGAAAGGCGATTCCGACCCGACTGACACAGGCATCGCAACTGTTGACGCCACCGAGCATTATCCGCTACAATGACTGCAAAAATTTGCTGACAACGAGTACGGTTTACATGAATGACCCATTCGATAATTGCCGAGATCAGCATGAGCCGTCGTCGCAACTATTGCCTCGACAACGCTGAGTCACTCGTTATCGGAAATGCAGCGGATGTGGAGTCGAATGCATCGCGAACGTGGAGTCATACCACAACAGCTGATGAACAGAAGCATCAGCCATAAAGAGAATGTTGTTATACACAAGCGAACCGACCGGATGACTAATTGATTGTCGCGATCATTCCCTTTGTTTCTTTGTCATGCGTTCCATGTCGCTGGTACAATTATCTCTTCGGGTACCGATAACGTTTTTAACTGGTAACTTATCTGAAGTAAGTTAGTGATACTGTGCACAGGCAGTCTAAAACGTTTTACGTTTAAAATATCACGTCAATGGTGGTAACAATGGTTGAAAACACTAAATAACTGAGTGGCAACAACGCGTCGAGGTGCCTCAAAACAAAAGGTCCTTTTCAATAAAACTTTTGACAACAGTGGTTGCATTACTGATTGGCGGCAGAAATCTCTGATTTGGTATGGCTTCGTAGTTTTGAATGAAACATAAAGTAATACATTAATTTAACAAACAGTAACAAGTTCCATGAAGGCATAATGCAATATTATATTCTATACGGGCCTCCGAATCAGGAGACTCAAGTTCGATCCACTATGTGAAGCTAAATTAATCCCAAAAATATCTTTACTTAACGTTCATTTTCAAAAATCACTTAGAAAACATTTTTTAAATTTATATGGACATGTTTATTTATTATTGTGTATCTTATTTATATTTATTTATCTATCTCCATTAATAACAATATTTTATTATGTATTCATAAATATTATTTTATATTTTTATACATTGATTTTTTAATATTTATTTATATTTGTTTATAGTTGTTTTAAAAATATTTATTAGCTAGTTAATTAATTTAGTTAAATAAATATAGCTATGTTATGGCTATCTCACTAACCCATGGGTTGACTGGCAGAGAATGCTAATAGCCATTAAGTCCGCCCTTTGTCATCCACTATACTAAGGTGTAAGCAATAAAGTTTTTATTAATAAATAAAAAAAAATAATACCAATATTCATCTATGATTTGTAAATAGCATTAGTTTTTAAAAAAAATATTTCCAACAGACGGGGAAAATATACTTTAAACACCAATTTCGTAAATAAGCTATAAGTTCAGGATAATGTATTTAAACAGCTCTAACCACAGTACACTTCTAGTTCATCTAAATGTATGATAAAATTATGGTTACAAAAACTTTCTGCTAAAACTAAAGAACTGACTTCATAGTTTTTGGTCTAACACATTGGAAGAAATGTGCGCCGCTTTTTGCTAGTGCTTTCTTAGGGAGGGCTATGTTCAGCAGTGGACCAAAATAGGCTGAGGTAATAGTAGCAGTAGTAGTAGTAGTAGTAGTAGTAGTAGTAGTAGTAGTAGTAGTAGTAGTAGTAGTAGCAGCAGCAGCAGTAGCAGCAGTAGTAGTAGTAGTAGTAGTCGCAGTCGTAGTAGTAGAATATTATATAAACTTTTTAAAATTTTGTGTTTAAACATTAACGCGATTACCATACCTGATTGCGATGCCATGCTGTTTATATATATATATATAATATAACTATATAAGTATGTGTGGAAATAAACTAATGCGACAACACCATAGGCTGTGATTTGGAGCAGAGGCGGTAAACAGCGGAGCAATCGCAAGGGTCGGGGCAGGTCGGGGTCGCGGCTATCTCGTCTGTGACAGTCTCACAGACGGACCCTCGATCTCAAGTGGCCGTTTTCATGTCAGTCTTTTAAATTGTTAGCGTTTTTATGTGATTTATGTAGTGTGGTACCTATGCAGGGTGGAAGTCAGATTTTTTCCAAATATCACAGACCAAAAAGAGAGGGGAAGGTGCCTAGAGCGAGAGCAAATCTTCCATGCATGACATTCCAGCGAATTTACAGCCTAATAGATTATTAAAGAACAAACTAACATCCTTGCTTTGAAAATCTCGTTGCGTCTGCCAAATGGTTGATTAACCATCAAATAATATGTCAGACGAATAATTACAGAACTAACATTGATTTACCTTAATGTACCCAATTAAATGTTTCAGGATATCAACCTATCCTGTGAGTAGAATTTGGATAAAACTTCGAGTTTCTATATACGACGATAGTTTGACATCAGGACTACGTAAAAAGCATACATTCAGCGCCTGCCGCAGAGATATTACTTGACTATATACACATGTGTACTACATACATATATACTAACCGCAATAAATAATAGCACAGAATAACGAATAATAGGAAATTGGCGTTTTTCGTTTACGATTAGCGTAGAGAACACGTCACAATTCTGTTCAACATTCCATTTCTGTACGTAGTCATAAAAGTAAAGCAAGCAAGCTTCAACGCTTGCTCCTCTATGCACATCAGTTTCAAACACCTCCCACATGTACCCTTCTAGAAACAAACGAAACTCCGAAAGATTGCAGAATATTATAATATAATATTACGATAAATTTGCCAGACCCATGCTCATAGTACGAGGGCAACGGCGCTGCGCCAAACGACCCGCTTGGCTTCCCCAGCGTGGTTAGTATGGGTAGACCTTTGAAGAATGCTGATCCTTTTTTTTATAGAGCCATAGGGATCATAGGATCAGCTGCGGACTGATGTAGTAGTGTAGTACTAGCACTACCCGGTAATGGTCGCCACGTGTAAGTGAAAATCGTATTTCCTCGAAATCCGTTTAATATCATAAACATCCCACATTTCGATTTAATGCTTAAATGAGAATCATAAATTAGTAACCCACTTAAGAAATACCCAGACACGAAGTCATCTTATGAATTTTATGGCAAAAGTTGAAGATCAAGAAGTCGATTGCAGTGTGTTGTTTGCATTTGTTTGCATTGCAGACATATCGATAACCTCTTTACGCTTTATGCAATCAATTTTACGGGTAATAATAAACACCTACCTCCAGATTTAAACCATATTACTATTTTCTATTTTCTTTGCAAGTGCTGGGCAATTTTAAAATTAGTCGCGGCCTACGTCAGTTAAGTGTTAGATGTGAAAATCTCTAATAACTTGGAAGGTGTTCAACTGGTCCAAGAAGTTTCTAAATAAGATAAGAGAAAAATCCTTGTTCGTGAGTAAGGCTAAGAAGAAGCCAAAAAGTTTTATATTCGCAAAATTACCAGTGCATTGAACGGCAAAGCCTTTGCCGTAACTAGAGAAGTTTTCACGGTATGTTTTAGAGGTCATGGGTTTCAGAGTTTAAACGGCATTTTAAGCAATCATGCATAGCACAAAGAGCATTTTAGATAATGCGCCTGATGGAAAGAGGATTTTTTCCGTACTGTATATATTTCGCCACCAAACTGTACAGCATTAATTCAACCTACGTATCAAACGAACAATGTCAAAATTATTTGATGACATTTTGCATGATATGAAGAAACTTTCGATAAAAGTTATTGTGCAGTACAAGCTAATGAGTTTAACTCTGTCGCTTGCCATTGGGTGAGCCGCTTGCTCGTTTGCAGCAATTCCCATAAAAAAAAACTTTACAAGATGTAAAAAAAGACACTAAAACGCTATTTTTTCACTGGCGAAATGTTGGGATGATTCTCCATCTCTGATCAAAAAATCAAGGAAGCCTCAAGTCACAGAAGATGGTTTAGATTAATGTGATGCCTTCATTCCATTTTTGCATTACCTTTGAAAAAAAGCAGCACTGTACTCTGGTACACTCATTATCCGAAAAGAAGGAAGTTCTTTTTCTTCATAAAATCGTTTTCTTCATAAAATCTTTTTGTTCATAAAATCTTTTTCTTCGTCAATAAATAGAAACGGACACAATAAATTAGATCAGTTTATAACTAATTAACGTATCTTGTGGTTAAGAAGTTCATTGAACATAGTTTCTGAAAAAAAAACCTTTTTTTTATTTAAACTTTTCTGTTCAATATACTATAATCGGACGCTTCGTAAGTGTAAACACGCTCTACTGTATTTTATTTATTTGTGCGAAAACGGATTATCTCTGGGATCCTCTCTAGATAGATAGAGATACCTATGTCTTGGCAACTAAAACATTATCTAAAAACAAAACTTCATCTAAATGATTGGAGACATTTTCTAGAAACCAATTACATATATGTAAACACATACACACACACACACACATATATATATATTTATATATATATATATACATATGGGTTCGTATTACGTATATACAAGTATTAAGATAATGCATACCATGTTTATAATGTGACAAATTGCGATCAACGCATTTACTAAATCACTTAGTTTCAATTTAAAAATGTTCCAAAATTTTAAATAAATTGTTTTTCTTAATTCGCTGTGCTGTATTCTTACGAAAATTATTAAACCTATTAAATCATCGCTTTACTAGATAATAAATACACGCTTATGTAATACAAATATAATTTTTATGTGGGTATTTATTTAAAACACCATTGTAAATAGGTTGGTAAATAAAGAATGTAGGTACTACATAATGCAAGTACATTATGTAGTTTGTACAATGCGCAATAACTTTTGATAGATATTATGTGTCACAATCTATTGAAATCACATGAAAGTTCATTAACATTATGTTGATATCGATATATTAGGTCCTTACATATGAAATTAACGTATTATAAGGCAAAATTAAAAAACGATTTATTTTTTGAAATTATATATTTAATCAATCGAAGTATGTACCATTATTATCTATGCACTTTCGGCATTTTATAAGTAGTTCATTGATTCCATTGCTGAAAATATTTTGGGAGCGAAAATCAATAAAATCTTTGAAAGCGGCTTGGACATCATTGGAATTGAATTTTTTTCCTTGCAAGATATTCTCGAAATTCCGAGAAAAGTGATAATCTGTTGGAGCAAGTTCTGGGGAGCATGGTGGGAAGTCGGAGACATTCCATTTGCAGCTCCACTAATTTAGCGACCGTCTGTCATGAAGCAGCAATGGCCTAGAGCATTTGACCAATCTCGGTAGTTTTAGCTACCGATGGCTAGCTTTTCCATCATGGTTTGCAATTGTTGACAATACAGATCTACCGTAATCTCTGGCCTTATCTTAGTAAGCTGTGTGTGACACCAGCTAGTGTGTGACACCAGCACTGGTCCACCAAACACTCACCAGTACCTTTTTCTGAGTCATCTTTCGCTTGGAAGGGCCGTATAGCCTTTTTCTCAAGTAACGATACGATTATAAATTCGCACGTTATTGTGACAATTGAGTTATGTAACGCAATGCGTGTTTGTTGGTGTGCATCACTCAATTCATGCGTTACCCATTTCTCGAGCATTTTCGCTTTTCCAATTTGTTTCAAGTGAATTAAAATTGTTTAGTCAATCACACCGAAGCCTGCCGCTAACTCTGACGTGGTTTGCGATGGGTCCGCTTGCACGATCACCTCTAATTCTTCATTGTTAACTTTGGTCTCCGGCCTTCCGTGGGGTTTTTGTTTGGAGGTCTCAATCTCCAGAACGAAAATGTTGGAGCTAAAAACGTGCCGTGCTTTCTTTTACAGTATATTTCGAGTTGTTCTAATAACACGTTGGAATTTATATTCGTAAATAATGCAATATATCAAGTTCATTATGTTAAAAGGAGGATGTCAAAGAAAAACAAATGGTGCGAAAACATGTGAAACACTAAATTCGAAACAGAAATATAAAACAGGATATGACCTCATGAAATAATAAGTAAATACTTCAGTGACATCGTTA
Organism: Bhutanitis thaidina; assembly: GCA_029286595.1. Lineage (NCBI taxonomy): Eukaryota > Metazoa > Arthropoda > Insecta > Lepidoptera > Papilionidae > Bhutanitis > Bhutanitis thaidina. The sequence goes on from JAGSMS010000013.1 coordinate 3,760,908, forward strand.
ACCGTAAAATCTCGATGGCGGATTCGATGACAGAGGGGTACTGCAAGGCGTTCAGTACAGTGATTGCATCCAGTGTGGTGATAATAAATAGTAAATCGGGTAAATTCTTTTACCGGAAAAGACCTATGTTGAAGAACTAACGGCTTAGGTTCGAAAATATTCGCTTTAATTTACCGTGGCATCCTCTGCGTCAGGCATAAGTTTTGAAGTAATACTAATAGCCAAATATTTTAGCCCTTCACGTGTCACAACAATAAAATTTGTATTATTTCCAAACGTTAAGAAATATGGTCCACCACTCTAGACCAGATACAGGCTCAATGGGAGAGTTAATTAATAGGAATATTAGTAATGTTAATAGCATACTTTGTTTTTAATAACTTCTTACAGATACTGGCCAAAGCCAGCCAAGTCAGGTAAACGGGTTAAATCACAATCTCACAAAGCCAAATTTGTGTCATTTTCTATGAATGTTATATCCTTAATTCAATGTCTGTGATATATTTTCATCATATATCTCGAAAAAATAATAAATTTTAATAAACTTTAAAATAACTATTACAATTAGGGTTAGGTTGTTGAGAAATTAGGTTTCTACAATATTTTATATATTATTAGATTATTTAGTATTGTTAAATAATGTAAGGAGTAATATACCAATTTTCGTACCAATTGTTGACGTACCTCTACGATTATTAACCACATCTGCTCGCGGTCATCCAGCTGTCTAACGAACGAGGTCCTGGTAAACATCTGGTGAAGGAAAATCCCAAATCTCACAGACTTGTGTTGGCAATTTGCGAGAGTATCGGCACTACAGATGCCAACTCGTCTCCCCAGTGTGGTGAGTATGAGCAAAAATGCCATGTATACATACTATATTGCCAAATTTTATTGGCATTGGCATATAAATATAATACATAATGTAGCTCATGGAACTTGGCTTTAAATGAAATGATCTTCTATGCAAATTAATTACAGTTGCATGTAATTATATGTAATAAACTTGTGCCACAAATCGTGTGATTTTGTAGTATGACTTTGCAAATTCTACGTTGCGGAATCAAGAAATGCCTAAGGTTACTTCACTCATGGACTTTGTACTGTAGATAATTCAAACAATATACCAGGTCCAAAGTACAAATGCACATCATATCGATGCATAATATTTATTAGACGCTTTTGAATTTCGAGGCTACTTATTAAATTAAAAATTTAAAAGAGAATAATTTTTATTTTTATAATCTATAAATTTCTGCACTAGAAATTAATATTTTAAAATAACTCTTAATATTAAAAATAAAAATGGGTTCCAAATCACTAAAAATATGAAACAGAAAATAGGTATAAAGTGCATATTTAATAAAAGTTACAACGTAAAGAAGTTAAAATTGGACCTATAAATTGTTATAACTTATTAAAAATATTGATAATGATTTCTTGTATTTACGCGAACACTACACATTTGAAATGAAACTATTATGTACGGATTCCATAGCATTTATTTTTGTTTTTATATTTCCCACATACCTAGATAAAGTAATCGAAGCGAAATTTAGTTTGATGACAAACTAAATGATTTGATAATAAAATATACATTTTATAATATTACATTTTCTAATAATATTTATTATAACTGAGTTATAAAATAATGAAAATTAGAAATTCTAAGTTAAGGATGAACTTACGCTCAGCTTAACTCGGAGTGAACTTAATAATTTTATTAATAAATCAAATAACGTTGCTAATTATAGAAATTTTAGATAAGAACCACTACACAAAGTCTGTCTTTTCTATAGATATAGTGCGACGGCACATACCATCAGCGTCGCTTATACCAACTACCCAACCAGCAAAGGCTAGTTGTACAGTAGACCATAGACGGTTGCGTAAAAACCTATTAGAACTAATACTATATGTTACAGTTATACCACTGAATGCCATAAATCACCATTCAGGGGTAGTGTCTGTAGCTGCTGTTGATTTACTTGATGCGGATAGTGATGCATGGGTTACCGTTACGCGTATTACGACTATAATACCTTTTATACCATAGTAGAGCTCGTGGTTCCTTGAAACCACAATTATTTATATGCATTTATACAGTACTTTGTTTTCTCTCAAACTTAAGAAGGAATTAAACGTTTGTCATCATATGTGTTTGTAAGTAAAACTTTTTATGATATTAATAATTCGATTCACAGAGGAAATGATATGCGACCGGACCTTTATTGATACGTCTGGGTTAGGTTTATGGAGAATTCTTAAGGATCACTCTAATGGTTTCAATCAAATGAAAAATTTAAAAAATCAACGTCATAATTAAATAATTTCTCAGCAGAGAAAAGTATAGATACTGTATTGAGATTTCGGAGGCAGAAGCGGTTTTATCTATGGTGCAGGGTGTGCGTTGGACAAGGGCGCAGCGGCGATCAAGGGGCGCGGGCCTCGGCACTTTTAATGAAAGTACTTACAAGAGGGCGCTAGAGTAATGATTGCACACGGGCGCTACATGGGCTAGAGACGCCTTTGATCGGAGGTAACTTCTATTTAGTAATTTTGTTCGCACCTCGTTTGTAGAATCTTCGTATCCACAGTAATTTCAAGAAAAACTAATTACACTCTCATGTCCTATGTATCGCTTATCAGATGCAGTGTCTCTGACAAAGGAGGCACATAACACTACCAGATCGGAGAAATAATCGGAAAAATAATTTGTGTTTTGCATTTTGGTAATATTAAATACATTGGCGACGATTCGAACCCAGGACCAAAAGTCAGGTTCAACAGTCACGTACATACGCTATGTGCTGTTTACGACATATTTTCGATTCGACATATTTTATGGCACTATGATACAATTATGTAATTAATATGGAGATATCTAATTTGGTATGAGGAGGACAGAGGCTAAATTTTATCCCGAGAAAGCTGTGAAAAACATTCTACGAGTAGAAGTCCACCCATTGGGCGAAGTGTAGGTCCAGTAGCAAGAAGAAGATGATAGCAAAAAAGTGGGTGTGGGTTTCCTATCTTTAAAGATTCTATCTGAAAGTTAACGGTATAAATAGCTGGATTTATCATGTATGTCATGTCAGGCGTTTTTGAATTTTCCTCCCCAAGCTGGTTCCCATCTGGTCCTGGCGGTGGGCTTAGTAGCCGTAACTGGCCAAGTTACGCACGTTATAACGCACAGTAAACCAAGAGGAACCTAATAGGGTCAACAAATAGCCGGTCTCACGTGGTCGCTCCGAGTGGTCTTGAACTGTGAGGAGACTGTGGGGCGTTATTGCTTTGTCTCGCTTTCCGTGCCTTCCGCCGCAGAGTTCAATTCGCGGGGGAGGAGACTTGGTATTGCGTTAAGATTCTCCGTTCCCTCTGCAACTGTCACTGATGAAGGGGCAGCGGAGGGAAAGGAGTGTCGGTATTACTTACGTACCGATATACCGACACTCTATGTTCTGGCGTGTATTGCCAGGAGGGTAAGATATAGGAAGCGTCCTTGCTCTAGGTGAGGCTGCTGACGGCGGCCAGCGCTGGTGGATTCGCGGATGTACGAGAGCATTCCCGTGGCTCCGGTAATATGAGGAGGAGGTGGAGGATAGGACACCGACAGATTGTGGTTGTTGCAAGCCTGACTGAAGCATGCCCGAGTTCCCCTCTTGCATTAATGTTTCCAGTTAGACGATGACACTATGTTACTAATTAAATTATTTTTTGTAAATATTTATCCATAAATGGGTAGCCATTTTGAATATTTAAACCTAGTCACGATAACTCCTAGCAAGTGTTGCATTCATAAAGTGATAACAAGCAGTAAGTAAACAAAATAATTGGAAACTTTAAGGAATTTACAGTTAGGTTTTATTATTTACTCATTTGAATGTTTTAAACAAACATTGGATTAAGATAAAACTTTAATAATTAATTACACATAGAAAAATACATATGTACATTTACAAAAGATATGATTCATCAATGAAAACATTTTTATTTTCATTTTACATACTGAAACTGTCCCAATGCATGTGTTAGGTATTGACCCTGGGTATGCAGTAGGTAAAAAAGTTAAGTATTTGTCTCACAAAAAATATAATTACCCTTTCATAAGAAATAAGCTAGTGTCAGCACTGCCTTTTAGTCTACATGGAATGCTAATATTTAAATGAAATGAATTTTTTGTTATTTAAATTACATTTATTACCTATTTAACTACCTATCTATTTTTTATATAGTATAGCCTTCCAATATTAAGAGAATTAAAAACAATTATATCCACCTCTCACCACAAATAAAACAAACTGACACTCAATATTGACAGAGACTTGCCATTCTACAAAAGATCCGTTAGTGGCAGTTAACATGAGGCTGATCAATTGCAGTCTAGAAATGGTGCAATTGAAACTAATTGTGTTCTCTTAGACTATTTCTTTGTTGACAGTCTATTGTTGACTGCAGCACAATATAAACAATTACATGAATGATCTTATCAGGATATATGCAATTTAAATAAAATTAATACTTAATTTACATAAAATATTTTAAAAACAAACTAAAACTGTTTCATATCTTATAAAACAACACACTTTTACCAAACACAAGTTCACACTCACAGGGCTGGAAAAGGTACCATTTATAATTCATTAAAGGTAGAGGTGTTCCAACTCATGACTTATGTTATGTAACTATAGTACAACAGTTTGGACTCCAGGGTTTGGTTCCCAGCCAAAGTCAATATATGAGCAAAAATACAGATTATTGGTTATCTGATAACCTGTGTATAACACTGCATTTTACCCTTCCTCTGATCTAATTATAAATGCCTTATATAAGATACTGGAGGGAGAACAAGTGAGTGCCTGTATTCGCTCATTATATTTAACAATCTTCTATTTAAGATAAAATTTTTAGTAATCCTTAATTAAGTTGTTAGTTGATTGAAAGTGAACTGAAGATATTACTATTATTTATAGTATTAGATATATCATAAGGAAAATGAAGCTGTTTCAATTAAGACTAAAAATTTCACTCTAGTAACCCAAAAGACCAAAAAGACCAAAGTTATTAAACAATCAACATAATTTTCATAAACATTTGCTAATATCATTTAATAATATTATATCAGACACACATATCATCTATTCCCAAACAAGGTTTCCCCATGGCTTGATAACTGGACTATGATAAGTAAAAATATATATATTACATAAAAATAAGCACCTTAATATTCACCAGAAACAGTTTACCCTTGCAGGATTCAAACTTGCAAAACTGTAGTCCAAATGGTGTAGTATGTAAGCCGGTTATCGGACATCAAATGAGTATTGTAATTAAAGGAAAATAATATTTGGAAATAATACCAATATTAGAATATCCTGACTAATTATTTTTCTACTTTTATATTAAAAATACCTAATAATGCCTATTAACTTAAACATTATGAATAGATCAACAAACATTCAAGCATGATCTAGAGGTCAAACCTGTTCTAGTGCGTTAGTTCCGCAATCAACATTTCACAGAAGGACAATAAATGGTAATACCAACACCTTCAGTACAAACATTTTAGCGCATCTTAAATGTTCATGTAGTCACTAAGATTTACGATAAATGTGTTTTCCGAGGGTAAACATTATTGGTTTTAAAATTACAAAGAAGTTTAGTCGATCATAGACTTAATTGAAACAGAAAGATATATTATGTCTCCAATTGAACAAGATAATTGACTTGTTTACGACAGTTATTTCAACAACTTCGGTTTAAATACATGCATTCCTACCTTCATCACAAAGCCCCATAGTATTCTAAAACTTTCAATCACAAGAAATATGGTATAAGAAGTAGATATTTTAATCATTTAAAGTTTATTCACAAAACTACATAAACTTTATTTCATTGCGAAACTTCGCAACTTCGTACATTTGACAGTGACAGTGACACTGACAGTAGGGATAGAATCTGAAATCGATTAACCGAGGAACCAAATTTATCTTCTTTAATTCTTGGTTGAAGAAATCGATTTTGTTACCGATCTTACGCAATGGATCGATGGCTGACTCTCTGAAATTGATATTCGATTTTTTTTGATTTGATTAGAAACCATATAAATATTTATAATACATTTTAAATAAAAAAGGTATCATTGACATTAACCTTTTCATAAACAAACTAATATTTAAATGAATATTTGGATGTATATGATATTAAACAGCTTACGGCAAATCTATAATCCCAAAACGTCTAATACGTGTAACGAACTTTTAAGTCGCACAGATTTACGCTGAAAATGGAATGTATTAATTCCACAATTTTATCCAAACGCGTCAGTACCAGCGTCATTAAATTATGTCTAATGAGCGGAATCGATTAGATCCTAATAGACTTGACAGACTTTTCTTCCTTAAAGGCTTGGACAAAAGTACTTGGAATTATAATTATTTCAGTCTTTAACAAGTATAAAAAATTCTTCATTCTTTAGTATCAAGCCCCTTTTTTAGTAGAATTCTGCCAATGTCATATTAGTCAGGAGATTGACACCAAAATTAACGAAATAAAATAAATATAATGTACATTTAAAAAATTTTTTAATGTCAATTTTAACATTATCATTAGTCAGGAGACTTTCAAGTGCAGAGTAAGCGCTATTTCCTTATATCTTTATATTCGATGTATTGTTTGTAATCTTGTTCTATTTCATACTAGGCCTTTTCATTTAAGTTTTATTAACAAGCTTCTTAAAGCTTGTGTTTGTTACACTATATTTTTAGAAATTTTACTGTAAGATTTAATGCAATTACAAAAAAAACATTCTAGTTTCAACTTATCTCAATTTCTTCAAAGAGAAAAAGGAATCTTCAAACTATTTACTTTGGCTTAGCCTTGTACTTTTTTACAAATTTAATAAAGTTATAAACAATATGAGATCTATTTTTTATTAGTGACAATCAATTTTGCCATCTAGTAGACATCGATTTTGTAGTGAATCGATTCTTGAAACTTCGTTTCGAATCGATCACAATATATTTTTTGGAAAGAACCGACATCCCTAACTGTCTGAAGATAGCAGCTAAGCGTATTTCATAATTAATTTAATATAATATAACGTAACGGTTCCGTCACGGCGAAACTGATAACGTTATTATAAGTATCTGAGTATTTAGTTAGCTTTTTTCCAAAAAACAGAAACTGCACAAGAATCGGTTGACGAATCACTATAATTGTTCATGTTTTGTGGTTACTTTAGGTTTAGTTAAAATAAATATGTCAAGGTTTGATATGGCATCCCAAATTTTACTTAGTGTTATTTTGTGAATTTGAAACAAAACTTGTTATTGAATATATCTTCTCATAGACTTCTCATAAAATTAATGGTTGATATCGTATGATTGTTAACGACCATTTGTCCATTGTCATTGTGTGATATAAATATAAAATGCAACTAAGTCAAGAAAGTAAATCGACTAGTCCGCGAGTCATTACTTGCGTTAGAATATTCTATGAAAATCAGTTGTGCATTGTGATACGTCTGTGTCGTTATTAAATTTAGACAGTTATCCGAATAAACGTAACGCTCATTTAGCACTCTCATAATATCAGTTGCGTTGATAGCTGTTTACTAGAAAAATATAATTATCTCATGTATGAGGCATGTATCGACATTTCTGAAATCTAATAATTATATTTATTTTATGTTATAAGTGTTTCTGATATCTCGAGGGAAGATCATTTATGCCTTTGCGATTGTTTTCTGGGGATCTGGACTCTTTGTCCTAATTACGGATATAATAATAATCGTTCAAGGTGAGGTCTGACGAGTACGGAGGTTGACGAATGGTTTTTAACTGCAGATTTTGTAAAGTTAAAACGGTTTGAGAAGCAATATGAGATCTAGCGTTATTATAGAGCTATAATGGCGAAGATACATTGACAAGTATGGGTGGTGTCTCTGCGAGTTTCGCTATTTGATCTTGGTGCAACCATTGCTTATTCGTTTGCGATTATCGTAGAGAATCCACTTTTCATCATAAGTCACAATTCTGTCCAAAATCCTTTAATTTCTGTACCTACTCATCAAAACAAGGCAAGCTTCAATGCGTGCTCTTGTGTGCTCATCATTTAATTCATGAGGCATCCATTTATCGAGTTTTTTTATTTAAATAATTTGGTGGAAATAAGTCAATATTGTAGGTAAAATAACGTCAAACCATGACGCTAATTCCTTGGTTGTTTGATAAGGGTCGGCTTCTCCATTACTTTTATTTACCTTAGTGTCTGGTCTTCCTCGTGGTTCATTCTTTAAGTCGAAGTTTCCACTACGAAACCGATTAAACCAAAAACTCACAATGCGATCGTTAGTCGTTTCCTCTCCTATTTGTAACGGTACAACGGAGATAAATATTGATCTTAGCTTGTGATTTAAAATGTAGGTAATTGGGAAAAAAACGAATCAGGTTTTTATTGACTGCCACCGCACAGAACGTAAAAATCCTGCCTCCTATTTTAGTCGATGACTGCCATTGACTTGTTATGGTTGATAAGCACCTAGTTAGTACCGTACCGTACCTAGGAGTAGCTCTGTTTAGGAGTGTATGCCCGAGTGGCATCTTCAGTGTATGTGAAATTTAAGAAAAGCTGAAATTACGTCTGACTTTTGTGGTACCGACCAGATTAAAATGATAAGAAATGAAATGGCTTCGAGCTCGAATGAATTCGATCAGAAGCAAAAGTCACAGCTTCACATTTAAACTTCATTTACATAGACACAGAATAAAGTTATGAGAGAGGGCAGTCTTCTGTGACAGGTATAAAATAATTAAGAGGAGACCATAGTCTCCTTCAATCCATAGATTGAAGACAGCACTTTTACAAAATTCATTTCCAAGAAAAAAGCTTTCCATCCATATATTTATCCTTGCCCTTAAAAAAATCTAAAAAATACACTGGAGAAAGGGGGGAATACATAGAGTATTCCCCCCCTTTCTCTTGGCAGAATTCTACTCTGTTTGTTCAAGCCTGACGAGAAAACTACTGGACCAGTTTCGATGTTTTTTTATTGCTCAATCTATCGAAAGACTTAAATACTGAACTTGATGTCAGCAGTCTTAGTTAACGAGGAGTAGTAGACGTAGTAGTCAGACGTTTCCCGTCATTGGTTTGAATAATTTATGTCTGGCATATTCGAGATGGCAATTCCGTTGTCTGTTGGTTTGAGTTTTTTCTAGCATTTCTTGACATTTACTACACCCATTCTATAAGATTAGGCGGTAGATACTTTTAAGCTGGCATTTCTCGGCTAATCTATGAATATAATTTTCAGTAATAGCATATTATTAGTGTCGTCTGCGACGGACTTTATAAAAAAAATCATTTATAGATATGAGTATGTGTGTCAAGAACAAATGTTATAGTCGGCACATTACACATAATATAGTGGCTGCTGATCAGAAGCCGAAAGATATTTACGGAACGGAAGAATTTTTCAGTTCTATAAATATAATTGCATTATAGTATATCTGATCATCAGGAATTAGAATATCACATGCATTAGGTTCTATTATATATAACGTATCAACATACAACTGAATAGAAATAACCAGGTCTTAAAATAAATAAAAAAAATTGTAATCAAAATAAATCTGAAATTAAAAAGTCAAAGTAAATAATCACATCCAATGTCTAAAATTTATTTTTGTACCCTTTTATTGTCAATGCTTCTCACTTCACTTAGTAACTTAATGAATAATCTGATCGCTTGCAACCGTTTCCGCTGCTCTGTAATTTCTATTGTAGTACTGAAGGAGGTTTTGAGATGATGATGATGATGATATTCTTCGTCTGATTAATACTTATACTGCGCGCTACAATATCAGAAAGAAGGACCATTATGAACAGACTAGACAGTGTTGGAATAGCCAGACGTTTAAATTTTTTAGTGTTATTTTATAACAAAACTACAAAGATTTCCCACACTGAACAAAAGGCAAAACCACTGTTATTTTTAATAATTGTATGTAGACTTTTCAGTGACAAACTTTTTTTTTTCGTTTCGTCGTTTTCATGGTTTTAAACTAAAACATCTTTATATGGGCTTTGTAATCCGTCTGTCTGTATGTTTGGACAAACTGAACCCCTTTTTCTTGGGAACGGATTGATATAATATTTAAATTCGTATTGAATACTAAAGTTTATTGCATAGAATTAAGATCTATTAATTGAAACCTACAAACCCACCTACTCGGGAACCTCTTACTATATTTTGTTGCATTAGTTAAATATTTTTTTAGCAAGGAATTTTTAAGAAAGGATAAACGGGCACGCTAGCCATCCGAATGCCATTGAAAAGGCTGACTCACTAGCACAGCCTAGCAAAATCAAGATACAGACGCGGTGTTAGATAGATCAAGATATAGATTAATGGGGATGTCGTTAAAAGAAACTGGACTACAGAGATTCCTGTGTCCGAATCCTAACCGAGGTTGGCTGTGTTGTGTTGCACCGCGCCCCATATTCCTGATAATGCATTTGCCCTTCCTCCGATATTATTGCATTTGAGCGTAACATGGGATACAGGAAAGTAAAGACGAGTGAACCACTTGCGTCAGTATAATCTATTCTGTGCCGATAGTAATCGAAAGTTGTCGCCAGGGTTGTATCACTGATACTATTTTATTTTATTTATTTACAAAATCCAAAGCTTTCTACAATAGTTTATAATTCTTTAACCATTTTCGCTCTTAACTTACAGCCAAAAGGGATTAAATTGTCCTTTTAGTATATTAATTTTTGGTCAACTCGAGGTGTACCGAAATACATTAGGTACTATTATTGCCTATATCTGTCTGTAACTTAATATATAAATATAATAAGTATATAAAATTTAAAACTTTTTGTGTGTGTATTTCTGTGTGCATATATGTATGTGTTTGTATGTGTATATGGTAAATTACCTATTCTTTTAATATATTAAGTATTTCTATTAATTATTACCATTTATTCAATTATTATCTATTTCATTATTCACTATTAACCGTTACCTATAGTGTATGTATATTATTGTAGTTATTACGTAATAATGTTGAACATCCCTAAAATTTAAGGGAAATATAATAATGTACTCTGCACATTTGCACTGGAAATAAATAATGTCTAATTTGTTGCTTCCACTTGGCTATCAATATTAATGCACACATGCTGATTTATTTCGCCCCGAATTGCATCGGCAACATTCTATTTCTGTCATTGGCGTTGGTTGTCTAAGAATAATCTGCCGAACTCCATTGCGGCTCAGAATTCATTCATGATGATATTTGTTAACCTTTTTTCGTATACTTCGTTGATATATAAGGTTAAATTCAGTGTGAAAATCTATGGCCAATCATCTAAGTTTCTTTTCACTTATAATAGGAATAAAAAAGATTAACGTTGACCAATAATAACGAAATCTTTTATAGCGAAACGCCTCGCTTGAATGACGGATTGACGATCGCTGTACCTGAAATCCGGCACCTGCCCGTCACCGATCTGGATTAATTAGGTTTGACATATTGAGGATGGATATTCCGCCCTTTTATCGACTTTTGCGACACCCATGGGACAAGAAGGGAGTTTAATTCTCTTACGCTACCAATACAATATATATATATAATGTCGCGTATGGATATATTATTCTGCGGTCAATAAACTTTAAAGTGTCACAACAATATAATTTCTATTACTGCAATACATCATGAGTTATGTGGTATAATTATTGTTGCAAAACCAAATTAAAGATGTATCCAACAAGTATGCGTATCGTACAAGTACGTTGTCTCTACACAGTCGTGCGTTCCTGCGATAATATTTTTAGGCATTAAAGTCATTAAAAATAACAATATTGTGATGCAACGACTTTTTTAAGCCAAAAAACAAATATCAGTGTTGGTCCCTTTGTACTTACCCAGTAGACTTAAAAAATATTTTTGTAAATAAAACAATATACAACCATACATTCCGCACCATACTTACTTATCCCTTTACGTGTCATAATAACAGAATCTGTATTGTCGCAACACGTCATGGGTTATCCGCTGTGCCACAAAAATCCCATGTGATGTCATTCCGTGATAAAAATAATACCGAGTTATTTTTCATAAGAATTTGTCTTTTTTAACTATTTTGTATACATTTCAGAACCACCTCAGTTTCATTTTAAAAGTAAGTTTGTTTGTTTGACCCTGGCCTATGTTGAAATAAAGGCTAGGAAGAAATCACTAGTATAGGTATTATGTATGAATGGATCGCGTCAATCCACGTCACTGAAAACAATTTGGCTCCTAAAGATTCGTGTCATTGAACGTGCGAATTCATTCGTACTAGGTCAACTGGTGGATTTGCAGAGCCCTGCCAACGCTGACTTCACATGACGACGCATGCAGCGTCGGAAATTTGATAATCGTAATAGCATACCATACATTTTTTGTATCCTCCCAATCCTCTCTCAGGTGTATGTCCAGCACTAAAATGTTGAGAGATTGATAAGGAGAACATACATTGTTTATATACCGCCAAATAATAACCAAATCCAATCGTTCAACAAAAATTCGTCACATTTATTTAAAATAAATGTACATTTAAGAACAGCTCCTTACACATCACGTCAAATTTGTCCCGCCGATTGTCGATATATTAAGGCGGGCTTGTTCCCAATACCCAGTTTCGAAGTGCGATTCTGATGATCAAATAACGATACCTCTTCAAATATGTAAAATGAAAAATAATGCAGACATATCCTAATAATCGAAATACGTACTCAAATAAACCTTTTATAGAAAATAACTTTAAAAATACTTCATAGTAAGACAGAATAAAAATAATATATAAAAATTAATCGCTGTTAATGAAGTTGTTTTCAGATCTCGCTTGTTTGATTGAAAACTATTAGATTTTTTTTTAATTATGAATTGTCTATTAATAAAATAAACACTTCATCACCGTATACGTGGTAATTACGTGGCTTGTTCATTTGACTTGAATTCCGTATTTACTGTGCTGTGGCCTTAGGTGGGTATCACAAGTGACATACGATGTAATGTTGCTACAATAAATAGTATAATAGTTAGTGAAACAACGTTATAATGACGTTATTGTAGCAGTAATGTTTGAGCAACTATTAAAATATTGTATTTGCACACGTCAAAACGGCTGCATAAATATATAATCCCAAATTACTGGTGGTATCGTCGCGCAGCCGCAGATGACCGTATCGGAACTGTTGGAGTGAGAATCGCCAACATTCAACGATTCGCAGGTGATACAGGCAAAGTCTTGATATTACTACCAGTAGTCCGACTCATGTATATGCGCGGGGCCACGAAGGGGGTTTTGCGGCATTGGTAGCATGTTGCCTACATATGAGCTTATCCATCGAGCTAATACCATCGTCCTCTTATACCTCTAATCGGGTAATATGCTGTATGCAACCAGATCGTGTTTCTAGTGGCAATATTCGCAACTAAGACTTGGTCTTGCACTGCAGGTTGTATGAGGAAGCTCGAAGTTGCTCAGCGTAAAGGGTTATATGATTAGCGTTTCTCTGCGTGTAAGAATTTGTAACGATAATACCTGCAGCAGGACTAGGATAACCAACATAGCCATAAGGATTAGCAAGCCGAAGTGGCAATGGGTAAGCGACTGGCAAAACCTACATCGAAAAGACAAGAAAGGTTCTCGAGTGGCAACCTCGTACAGGCAAATGCAGTGTAGAATAACCTCCACAGACCTGAACACTGTTGCGGAAAGTCGACGCAGGTAGCTTAGGACCGTGGTTTGGAGAAGGCTTATGTTCAGCAATAAAGTATAAAAAATGAAGATGAAGATTGAGAATGAAGAATAAAAATGTTGTTTAATAATTTATCAAAATGTGGTTAGGTTTTACAGATAGTCAAATTTATTCTATATGTTAGAAATTTTATATCACAAACAGCTGACAACAGACAGCTGCAAACAACTTTAATCGAAGAAGGTTACAGATGCGTTGACACCCCTTAGGACTTATGGAATTATTACGTACTTCTTAATTACAATATATAACTCACAATTACTTACCTTGTACCAAAAATTTATGTAGTTATTTAACGCATTTAAATGAAGGTAATCCGCAGACTAAAAACAACCTGTTACTTCCGCATCTATGTATACATTTAACGAAGAATAAAGGTAGGTAGTTGTATACGTGGCCAAGGGGCGGGTTTTGCTGATGCTCGAATGGGGCGGCTCGACCGGATTGGTCCTACAGCCTTGCAGAACACCGGTGTGAAGTAGAACTATCTTAGGCTTCTGCGTTTCGTTCTGTGAGTGAGGTAACCGGAGGCCCACTCCCCCTCCTCATCCTCCCTCCCATCTCCCAAATATCTTGAAAGGCCGGCAACACACTCGCAGCTCCTCTGGTGTTGCAGACCTAGGCGACGGTAAACACCTACTATCAGGTAAACCGCGTGCTCGTTTTCCGCTTTTCCTATAAAAAAAGGTATGTTAAAAAGTGGGAACACCTGCATAAGACGATGTAAGAGTATCACTTTCATTGTCTTCTTCTTTAAAAGACTAAGTCGGCTATGGATTTCCTCGCTTGGCAGACATTTTAGACAGATCTTAGAGGTTGATTCCCTTCACTATTTTGGATAAATTAGGTTTGGCCATAGGCATATTTGTAATGGTTATTCCGCTGCCTATACGACTAGAATGACTAAAATTACTAGAGAATTAAGAATAATAATTGTTTTGCAATTGTGAAATTTGTGTTAGATAGAATTAGGACATTCCTTTCGTGAAAAATCACGCATTGCAAATCATTTTGATTACGCACTTATAATTGTAATTTAGTATTTAATAGCCGACGAAAAGTATTGTCGCACAAACCAATACAAAATTACCTACTTGTAACTTTTTACACACAGCGTTTTGAGTTTAGCCGTTGTAGTAAAGGTATCTATACCAAAAGAGCTTTTACTTTATGAGGAGCTAATCGCTATCGGCAGTGGCCCTCATACATTTTCGCGGGTTCTTTTAAGTTATTAAACATAATATCACTCAAAAGTTGGAACTAAATGATCCAATTTTCGTAAAAGTGCTCTTTCTCATTTGCGTAATGTTATCAGGAATAAAACGTCGACTTTACGGTAAGTTTTCAATTTTAGATTCTTTTAGAAATTTAGTGCTTATATCTTTTAGATCATTAGCAATTGGTTTCATTGAACACTACTTATTAATATCGGGGTAGGCATGCGATACGGGTGCCAGAGGCAGCCTAACCTATGCCAACTAGATGCAGTTGTCCACGCCTCAGTGTTGTAACGTAATGAAAGAGTGCCGATCAAGTTCCCTGCCTCGTGCGGTCGTCATCCACGACGACACATAAGTAATTTCTATTTTTAATAAATGCCGTACACCGCGTGTTTTTAACAATGTATGCAACACAGGCTGCTGCCATAAACTCTGTATTACTACTATTAAAATTATTAGACATCAATTTATTATAAACTTTTAATATTAGGGCAAGTATTGTTATAATTTAATATATATAAACATATAGTATGAGAAGTTCGAATAGTCTGTTTTAGTCTCATTTGAATATTATAAATGATAAAATTATGAAAAGTTGAATAATAAAACAAAAAATCTCTTTCGAGTTTCTTTTTGAGATAAAATGCTAGTTTGTTTAGTTGTTTTTATATTAACAAAATGCTAACGAAATTTTTTGGTGATAATTATAAAAACTGTATACACTATACATATTTGGTATTCAAGGTAAACACAGCCTTGCTGTCGTGTTACGTTCCACTGAGGGATAGTCCTCTTAATTTGTTTTATTAAATTAAATATTTTTTCAGTATTCCTTTATGCAAGTGTCATGTTTCTATGTTTATTATTTTATGATAATGATTTTTTCAATGATAGAAAAATTTCCCGTCACAATGATTGCAACTTATAGCTCCAGAAGCGTCAAAAGAGTGTGGTTGAATCAGTAATGTAAATCATAGGAGTTACTGATATGTAAATTTAGTCACCTCTGGTATTTTCTTTAAAATACTTGTGATATTGTAATAAATATTCCTCAATATGAAATGTCAATACATAGCGTTTGATTAATAATGTTTAAAAACTAACGTTTCGTTTCTCAATGGAAGAATTATTCACGAGTAAAAGCCAAATATTTCTTGAGTTGAATATTTGGCTTTTACTTTTTTTTAATTTAGGCAAAATCCAAAACTAAGTGGTTTTCTGTGGAAAAAAACGTGTGTGAGTACTTATGTACGCACGTATGAAGTTATATTTCTTTAGGGTAACAAAACAAAAATAACCAAAAAAAATTCCCGTGCAATTGATAACGGTTTAATTAAAAAATAATAATTAACTTTAAATCCCTTATAAGAAATTATCTTAATTAAAAGCATAATTTAAGCAAAATAACTTTTATGTATATTGTGACATTTACACATTATTATTTTATTATTAAACAGTTAATAATGAATAACATTCAATTAATTATGTCCATTAATTGATTTGGACTCTCATAGACGGCGTGTGGTGGTGGATCACATTGTGTCACAAGTTAAAAGCTAGATTTTCACCAAAATATCTTGAGAAGGTAATAAATCTATATCACGCGATAAGTCTTCTGGTCATAAATGTCTGTGCACTGACCACTACACACTGCCGTACATGTGTCTAGATTTTTTTGCTGTGTTGCAAGTCAAAGTCACGACTTTTTCTGTTCAATTTAGGCTTGTTGAAAGCTGTCATTAAGGTTAAAATTTACACTGGTTCGAAAACGAGGACCTTCGCAGAAAATATCCGGCAAGGAACATAGACTCTGGTCTGGAAAATATAACAGATATTCATAGATTTTGATTGTGGTAGAGGCTTGAATGGCTTCTGCTTTTCGTTCGGTGAGTAAGGTATCCGGAGGCCCTCTCCCCGTCCCCATCCCCCTCCTCACCCTCCCTTCCATCTCTCAAATACCCTCAAAGGCCGGCAACGCACCTGCAATACCTCTGGTATTGCGTGAACCGCTTGCTCATTTGCCCCATCCCCATAAAAAAAAATTTCAACTGCCATAGAAAAATGTAAACAAAATATTGAAATATAAAATAAAATACGAGGCCGAACTATATAGCAAATTTTGAACCTAAGAAATAACTAAGGAAATATAAAAGGATACACAGAATGATAACAATATAAAGGGATAGATAGAAAACAAGGAAGTAAAAGGTAACAGTACCAGTAGTAACCGTTAAGTTCAATCAAATATATACTACTTCTAAAATTCTTTATCCAATATTCATGGATATATCCATTCATCGTTTCAAAACTTTGACAAACTACACCATCGTTTCACATACATACTATCATACTAATCGTTTTGTTGGAATGCCGAATCCTAATTTCACAGACTAACTAGCCACCGGAGCCAGGTCACTCGCGCTCTATGAAACTAAAACGAGCGCCCTGACCACTGGGCTACCACGGTACTTTTAAACATTATGATGATATGATGAGAAGATGAGTGTTATCTATTTATTTATATAATAAACACATACACAAACACAAACAAACCTGATTATATTTTATGTTTTCTTTGATATTCAATAACATTACAAATACCTATAATTAAAGATATGTAATGTATAACTTCACTCATTTATAAGTAAGATAAGGCGGCGCAATGACCCGGATTTGACACAATAGGTTTGCAGATGTTGTCGAGTATAATTTAACTACCTTTGTAATTATCTATGATAATATGATAATAAGGATCCCTAGTCGCGTATCTTTGGTGACATTTTGCTTCGGGCACTGGGACCTAGTTTTAAAGCGATAGTCATATTGCCACTAGTTTATTTTTTTACATCGGGTCAAGTCAGGAGTTTTATCATAAACGGTGACATATGATAAGCCCACCAACCCACACTGAAGAACTGTTCTCGGTTCTCGAAACCCTATCAAAAATGAAAAGAGGCATTTGTGTAGCCGTAGGAAATTTCATTATCATCATAACTATCTTACTACGCATCGCACAGATCACAATCTTTTCTCTGTGACCTCTAAATACTGTTCAAAGAGTGGCGGAGGAACGCAAAGTGGACTTAATACTGGCATGCAACTAAGGCGTTCAATATGGTACAAGGTATTATGATACGTTGCCAAATAAATCGATACACGTTATTTTTCTCATCTATTTACAATTTATAGATATAGACATTGATAAGGTTTTAAGTATAGTGTGCATGTACATGAATCACGAGAACAATTATATTAGTGATGCATCGGCAATGCCAAAACGTGACTGTTTGAATGAATGAGTGAAAATTCTTTATTTGACGTAATAGAATAATGTTTCGTTTGACGTTTGTCAAACGTATCAACGTATCTTATGTAATGTACAATCTTCCACCTTTTCTTATCGAGGTTCCTCCAAAGATTTTTATGTTCCTCTTATCGAGAATGACGCTACACTACCTCAGCAGTTATCCTCTATTATTGCCATTATTTTTAAACACTTTTTATACGTACGTAATTTACGTAAAAATAAAAGTTACGGATAGTCCATTAGGCAATTAAAGCGTATTCTAGAAAAAACAAAATAAAAATATACCTAAGTTAGGTTTTCAAATGACAACCAACCATTCGAGATGACTAGCAAGCAGTACCGGTTCAGCTATCGCCGTCCTCAAACCACATTGTGAACATTGCTTGCGCATTGTTGTCTTACGAGAAATCTCTTACATAAGATTTTTCACAACAATTATCAATAATCAAAGACAAATTATTGGCCATATATTACCATATTATCAAAGGATTTTCAATCAATACTTTGAGCAACTAACAATGCAGCGTGAAATAATAAGAGAATTTAAAAAATAAAGGATGGGTCTTATTAAGATACCACTGGATCAATATAATAAGGAACGATGAAACTTTACATATTAATTGCACAATTTATATACACCACTTCTCATAATCGCAATAGGTACAGCGTTTAAATAAACTTTATGATGTAACATAGGTAAATTAAATATCTTGGTAGGGGACCGTTATCTCTTAATTATCAAAAAAAGAAACGAGCACTGCCTTATCAAGCGCCCCGTTTGATAACGACTTTATGAAACTACCAACGAATTACTAATTTCATTTGTTAGTACGAGATTGACCTGGGCACCACTATAAATTATTATGTGCAATTTTAAGTGCCCAATTTACCACATGCTCGGCGGTGAAGAAAAACATCGTGAACGACAGGTCCGTCATTTCTGGGAAATAATTAATAAAATATATTATCTAGGATACGTTAAATCCGCCAACCCACACTGGAGAAGTGTTGCGGACCCTTCTAGGCACAGTTCCATGGACCATAAAGCGCGTTGTAAATAATCTACTCGCAGCGTCTGCTCTTTTAGAATTACATAATAAGTACATCGATGGCGATAAATGATATTCTTTGTCTGCTTGTCTGCCTGCACCAAAATACGATACATATATGTACTGATTGGATGCGATGGTACTGACATTTAGAAGATAGAAACTAGCTTACACTACTAGCGGTTATAATTATATTATTTGGAAATAATGCTGTATGAAACATAAAAACCCTTTTTAAAAGAATTCGAATGCCTATTAATCCAAATGAATCGCAAGCGCCATTCATAATAACATAAGAGCGGTGACATCGCAGTACATCTTTATCGACTAGTTGGCAAAGTGGACAGCTGGCACAAACAGAATATAGATATCTATGGGCAGCGCACGCCGGCGCAGACAACGATAAAGTCTTTGACCTGAGTCTCCAAGGTCTAATTAACATTTAACACAAATATATCTTCAATCAAAATAGCAAAAACTAAAAAGTATTCTATGACTAAACTATACTACATATGAGTACTACTATACTAGCAGCGACTGCCGGCCCTACACAAGTAAAAAAAGAAGTGAAGTGTTTTTAAATAACTGCCTAAGCTTATTTGATTATTTGAACGATAGTATAACCCAAGAACAAGTTTTTAACATTTTCGTTTTATTTATCCGGGTTAATATTACGATTTTGACGGGACTTTACAGGCAGGTTTTTTTTTTTGCAAGATTTATGTCTTTAGTACCTAGGTAACTTTAGACCGCGGGATACGAGAAAATAGAAACATTCCGCAGACGAAGTCGCGAGTAACTGTGTAATTAACAAATTGACTTCTATGTTCAATAAAATCGTTTATTTTTATAGTAATAAAAAGTACTTTTCCAAATTATTAAGAAAATACCCAAAGCGACAGCTTATTTCCATTCCACACACCAAAAAATAAAATCGATATAAAGCAATTTTTAAAAGTGGTACGTGTACGATGCCTTATAACAACAATCCTCAGTAAAGTGTTTATAGTTGAATATAGGAGATCATTCAATATCGGAGTCCTACTAACCTTCATATTTTTCAGTCACATATTTCGTGTAGAGTTAAGTGGAAACGTATAAATCGTTGCCTCAGTATTTTATTTTTTCTAAATAATATTGTCGACAAAGCACTGGGCACAACCCTATGTATGAGGGGAAACATGCGCGAATTCAATACTCACAACCCGTATTGAGGGAGCGATAGAGCGGAACCAAGGCTCCCAAGTATTCGCCAGAGATCTGTCTATCGCTAAGAGCCAACTGACCAAGTTTAAAACCGAAAGCGGAGCGGTTGTTTTAAGTTGATATTTTGAGTGAGATCGAGAGATTTTATGGACAGCAGTACACATCATCGTTAAAACCACACAATAGTGTGAGTAACGTCCCAAGAGCCAAGCTAATCTGACGCTACGTGATGGATGTGCATTCATATATGTATTCGTCGGTGTGCATTTCTCTTCACGAACTTCTCCAGTTCTTTTAAACTAGTCTTCAAATGAGAATGAACACAGGGTTTTCTAGCCCGGCGCTCCTGTAAATAAACAACTCCAATATTTTGGCAGGTAGTTTACCTAGCTTGAGTCTCTTCCGCCAAAGCTATCAAGGGCACCGAGCCAACAGCGTATCTACCGTGGGGGTTTGTATTTCTCAATCCCGACGTAACTTGTCACCGCCTTCGGTGACTAATAAGTGTAAACACCTTTCTCCTATGTAAAACTAAATAAAAATTGGGCAGGTAGTTGACCAGGTACGAAATGAATGTATCGCTATGTGCTATCAGATAAAAACTTGATAATTGATAACACAACACACCTCTATTCGAATTTAAGATAGCTAGGTAATCCTTTTTATCTATAAATAAAGTTTGTGTTAAATGCGTAAGGTGAGTTAAACTACCTACTTAAAACTGACTACCTATAGCGTGGTTATTACGTTCAAAAAGTTTTACTTCGAATGATGAAGGCCACGTGTATGTGCTATGTGCATAATATGTATAAAAACTTGTTTAAAATTCGTAAACTCAAATACACCCTTGAATATGGATAAGTTTTGTTTAAATAATTCATTTTAATTAACGCTTGTCCAACAACTGATTTTTGTATGGGTCCCAAACCTACCAAAATTGTTTACTTGATCGTTTATCGATCAAACGTGTTTAAAAAAATTTTTAATTACTTTTTAATCAATTGATCAAAAATATTTACTTATCTTTATCATCTTGTGTAAGTTCTATTGATGGCAAGCGTGGAAGAGCTGGCATATCAAGAATGGAAAATTTGCCAATAATTATCACACTGAACATGCGGATTGCTCATGTAGGAGCATCTTCATGAGCCGCGTCGCAGAATTTGCTCTGAAGATTGTGATG
Source organism: Bhutanitis thaidina (assembly GCA_029286595.1). NCBI lineage: Eukaryota > Metazoa > Arthropoda > Insecta > Lepidoptera > Papilionidae > Bhutanitis > Bhutanitis thaidina. The sequence goes on from JAGSMS010000013.1 coordinate 3,782,689, forward strand.
AAATTTATTACGATATCTACGAGAAGAAAGCGGATAGCAGTTATTTTTAAGTCGTTGCCATACGGCTAGAATACAGATATATCAGTATGTGCTTAATGCCGTGAATTTTATCCTTAATTGGAAGCGCCAAAACCGTAATGGAAGGGGGTGCGGATTGCGATTCATTACATAGCCGGCCGAGCTCGTCAATTGAGTATTGTCTGAACCATTTCAGATACAAGCTCTTAGGCTTAGTCGGAGTGTAATGTCAAAATTATAATAAGGAGTAAAACAAAAATTCATCACAATACATTTTTACTAACTTTTATTCTACTGGAACGGGACAAACGCGATTACCGCCCACTTACATCTGCAATATCAGAGGAGATGCAGGTGCGTTGCGGATCTTTAAGAATATTTGGGGTTGTGGGAGCGGGTTGAGGGAAGAGGAGGAGGAAAAGAAGAAAAGAAAAGAAGGCCTCCGATTACCTCACTCACCGAACGAAACGCAGAAGCACAAGATGTATCAACTTCACGCGAGTATTCTGCGAGGCCGTGGTCGCGGTCGAGCCAGTCCATTCGTGCAAGCAGCCTAACTGATGCAGGATTAAGATTAATACAGATTACATATAGGATATTAAAGTGCTTAGGATGGTACTAAAAATGCGATTGGTCTTCTTTGACTTATCTAAAGCATTTGATTGCATAGATCACACAACTTTACCTTGTAAATTAAAATTTTATAGTTTAAACAAGCAGGCTCTTTATTTCTCGAATTCCTGTGTTAGTAATCGAACCCATATGATGCAGGTAAATGGCGAAAATTCTGTTTTTCTATAGTAAAGATGATGTGATGGTGGAAGTAAATATGATTTACTAATATTATTCTTATCGCTTGTCCAGATTTATTCGCGCAGATTATACTTCGGTGATATACAAAGTCTGATGCTAAAATACTGTGTATCTGTGTGAAGTAATAATGCTCTAATTAAGATTTTGAAGCGATTTCATAACCTAATAGTGTTACAGATACCTAATAATGTTACTTTGCATAATCATACATTATAGTTTATTAACAGTACAATATTTTTGGGGATCACAATTGATTGTGAGCATCATTGGGGTCCACGTAAAGAAACTAAGTTTATAGCCAATAAACTTTTAAGCTGTTAAAAAAAGTCTAGTAACTAATATAGCCACTAATTTTGTTACTTTCAGAGCAGAATATCTGAATGTTTTTTATTGTCGCGACATGCGGCTGATGTGAATACTTTCTTTATACTGCAAAAACATAGATTATATTCTTTATACATTTAAGTATATTTTTTTTAATTATAGAGAGCATGCTTTCTATAATTTGCGCTGCCGTGATTTATGTATAAAAATATTTAGTAATTAAATTATTATTTACTGATTTTGTCGCGTTCAATTTATTTTTTATTCCCAACATTTCGGGTGTTTTACCCGACTTCATACTTAACCCTGCTGCCATCGGCTTTTTTTAAAACAACAGCAACAAACAATTCATATGCATACATACTAAAATTATAAATGTTCAGTTTTATTTGTTTTCATTTTTTACGTACGTTGATTGGTACCTTTTCAAGAAAGTTAGCTATCTTTGAATCTGTGTTGGAGTTTTTACAAGAAAAAGATCCGAATTTGAATGAAAATCTGAACATTTGTAAAACAGATATTTATTACTAAACTGATATGTTTGGTATGTTGTTAGTTAATCTGAACCTGCAGGGTGACGATGTTAGTAAACACATCCTTTATAAACAAAATTCAAGCAGAAAAGAATATTAAAATTTTCCGAATTTTCCAAAATTACCAGAAATGCTTAAAGATGATGTTATTTTATTGTGTCACTCACTTGGACGCATTACACAAGGATTTTACTAAGAAATTTCAGGATTTCTAAAATTGATAAATTCCTCAATGGATAATAAATCTGTACAATATCACAACAAGAGTTGATTACCATCAGCACAGACAAGGAGCTTAAGCAGTAGTTCAACCAAGGCTATCAGAAGTTCTGGTTGCAACGCAACATTGAACACTAGAAAATAATTACCCGCCTGAAATATTTTTACGTAATTTGTTATAAATATTATTAATTCAACTTGATATTTACTGAATTTTAAGTCTATTTATTATGTTAATTTTTGAAGGTTCTCGAGATTCTGAGGCATCACTTCATTTTGGAAAAGGGGTCTCTTGCCCAAAGTAGTTCAACTCTAAAGCGTACTATGTATTATAGTTTGACATATTATTTCGGTGATAAGGTATGATAGTACTAATCCAGCTTGGCAAAAATTTGTGTGCACGGGAAACTACTATTTTCTGAATGGTAAATAGTTAATTTGTATGTTTTTTTTTCTTTTTGACGAAAATTATGAATTGTCTCATAGCAATCACAAGCATTTTATTATGGTAAAGGGGTGAAAATGAGCAATAGGCTCACCCGATGGGAAGTAATTACGGAGAGGGGATGGGAGTGGGTCTTCGGTTACCTCACTCACCGAACGAAACGCAGAAGCACAAGATGCCTCTACTTCACGCTGGTATTCTTCGAGGCCGTGGTACTACCCCGGTCGAGCCGGCCCATTCGAGAAAGCAGCAAAAGCCGCCGATTGGTTCTACTCGGCGAGGACTTACTCAGTCATGCTCGATTAATTGTTAAAGTGTCGTATCAATATTTTTTATTGTAGCAAAGACAATTGCATAAAACTTTAAGAGTTTATTAGCTTTGGCTTGCGGCGGCGTTAAGAGGCGGTTCGTCCAGTTGTTCTGTGGTCCCGTCCACTTCCCTTTAATATGCTTGTGGGAGCTGGTCAGATCGCGTCTGCAATAATCTTGCATGGTTTGTTTTAGGTTTTTCTTTATCCTAGAATATACTTCAATTGCCTATGAGAATGTGCTATTTGTTTTGTTACAATAGATTTTACACTTTAGAAAAAATTACAAAAAAGAGGACAGAAATTCTTCCGTCTGTTTCTTTGCCAAATATGAATTTCTTACGTCAAATAAGATTTTTCATTTATTTACTGCTTGTCGTGGTTTTAATTAGGTGTGTAATTAGGTAGTGCATTCTAATAATGTTACTGAATGTAATCTTTAAACTAGTTTATTTCCTAAAGAGGACATGTTTACGGATATTGCGACGTGTTACGTTGCAAACAATGTAGACATCTATATCTTTGGTCCACTTGAGGTTTACTTAGTCCAATATTGTTTTTATATACGCCACGGTGTTGTTGCGGTGGTACGGATTGCAGGTTCGATTCCCGCACGGGACTCGACTATGGCCTAAAAATATTCTTGTGCATGTGCAATATGCAATAAATATTTACAAAAAGCCAATACTCGAGAAATAATTTTAAAGGAAATACGTATTTTTAAACTAAAAACAAATAAATCATATACATTCTTTCGCATATCATATTTTTCATAGATACCAATTGTACAATTTTACAGGCAGCCCAGCATTGTGTGTTAATTAAAATACAGGTTATAATAATAATAATATTTTTTGGCTTTCATTTTCAATGAATGAACTGGATCAACCCAAAATGAATCTTAACAGCAATGAACGAACTTATTAACACTATTTACTGCGTCGTGCGGTCTCACCCGCGTGGAATATAACTTGCGGGCCTCCTGCTCGCGAGTCTCTACCGATAAAGCTGTAAAGGCCACTAGGCCAACACCATATCTACCGTGGGGGTTTTAGTCGGTCCGGCATCTTCAATGCTGATCCCGACATAACCAGTCACCGGAGACGGTGACGGGTAGGTGCGAGCACCTTTCCCCGACGTTAAACAAAAAAAACCCGCGTGGAATACTATTTATTCCTAAAGTTTAGCGTTAATGGTTACGTTGTTTCCTCACGAATGTGCAATTACTACTGTAGTGTTTACGTAAGTATGTAGTTAGGTATATATGTATGTATGTTTGTCTAAGGCATCGATACCCCGAAACGTAAAATTATCTATCACATAACACTAAGGATGGATGAGAGATTGAACACTGAAATATGATGAAACTTTTCAAATATTTAGAAGAAAAGAAGCTGGAATAGCAGATGCTATTTTTAAGTATAACAAGTGAATTCGACCCGGAAGGTAATTACATCACATCAAGGCTATGTTAAATGCTCTTTTGTATTGTCTCTCAACCCTTTTTATGTCGCGATCCCTTCACTGTGAAATTATAATAACATTTTAATTAAAGTTTATTCATACGTTTAAACTTTTAAGGCTCCCCAAGGTAGGCCCCATTTTTATGCAGCAGTTAGATGTGAGATCACACGCGTTCTAATACAAAATGTACTAAGGACAGATTTCAAAATCGCGCATTACAAATATAATTTATCACCTGTCTAAATCGCGTCTGTCTAAGGGTTTAAAATCACGACTGTCTAGGCGTGGTTTTAACCTGCACTGTACTTGCACGAATTTGTCAAATAAGCCGCCCGCGTCGCGTGCATCCCGTGACACGTGCGCAACTTAGACTAATTTAACATGTACGAAGCATGGTAAATGTCTCAGTTATAAAACGACTCGAAGCAGAGTTTCAATGTCAATTAAATGTTTAGGGAAGAAGCACAGGGAAACAAGTAAACACAACAAAGATCTTATCTCGGTCACCCAGTGTTTAATTTAATTTAAATAAATTGATAACAATAGAAAATTCAAAATGGACAATTTGTGTCAAAACGAAATATGCCGTCTACGTTTGATGAAACGGTGAAAAAAAACGATACCTCTTTAAATAATGCAATTTCGCGATGTATTAATGAAATGGCCATTGATAATCACAATCCAACAATTGAAACAGTTTAATTAAGTGATTTTTTTGCCATTCACTTGCACACACACTGACGAGTCTACAGACGTATAGAACTGCAATTTTATGTTTTGTCCGATATGAACGCGAGGAGTTTATTAAAGAGAATATGCTTTTTTGGAAATGAATTCCTGGGTGTACTCTTACTATGTTGCTCCTGTTACTACAGAAGAAGGATTTTTTATCTTATTCACTGAATTAATACAAAATGAAAACTTGCAAGAATACATGCAATGCGGTGTATACTGATGGCGTGGAATCGATAACGGGGAAGAACAGTGGCGTGTTAGTAAAATAAAAAGACATTATGCCACATGTGGAATGGACGCACTGCTGCTGCGACGTGAGTACGGAAGCCTAGTAACGGAAGCTTTGAAAACATTGATACCCTCAATGGCTTCTCAAATATGGTGGCTTTGGAAACTAAATATAAAATTTGTTAGTTATCACTGGAAAATAAATTACTTAAGTGTGTTTGTAAAGATGGTCCACGAGTAAAAATACTTCCAAGTCACATTAATTAATTTCTGTTAATGATTAATCATTTTAAACAAAACAAGCAATAAGTTTATATTTTCATGTTGTTATTACATAGTAATATTTTATTTTATAACACTACATTAAAATTCGTTCCTTTAATTAACGAATCTTTTGTATACAGGTCTTATTCATTGAAAAGATTGGCGACCCCCTTTAGTAACAAACGCGACCCCCAAGTTGAGAAACGATGTATTAGATAATAGTAATTAGGGTTGCGGCCTCGCGCTCGCTCCGTTGATGAATGACCTGTAATTGTGTAATTTCCCTAAGAATTATTTACATTTTTCTTTATCTCCTAAACTATACGTCCAAGTAACACGGTGTAAAGAGCACATTTGAGCTTCATGAGATTTGTCAGAGATTAAAATTATTCTTTTTTTACATCTAATAATTATATTTTATTCCTAATAAGTGCACTAAAGGTCATTTTGTAATTTTAAATTTATTTTCAACATAAAAAACATACCTTCATTATTTTAATGTATTATATCCAATAATTTGTCCGAAAATGCACCCAAACAGCGCTTTTTGTTCCTTTTGTTGCGACTTAATTTATAAATACTGTAATTTTGAAACGAAAACTTATTTTTTTGATAATAAAATATTGCCTTTATTCCTCAGGGATTGTTTAGCCTTCTATTAGTAAAAAAGTTTAGATAGTAATACCAGAGACTATCTATATGTATCTACATACAAACAAACAAATTTATATAATTATCTCTTTATAATATCAGATAACTTAACTTCAAACAGTTGTTCGCTGAGGTCCATGGGCTGCAGTAGCCATGTACTGTCAAATGGTCTGTTAACTCATCTCCCACTACAATCGTATGTAATAAAACAATCTAAAAAAATTAATTAGCAAACCGGGTTTATATTTTCATCGTTAGTATATATTGTAATTTTCTCATCAACATTGAACTTTAGTTACTATACTATTAATCAACAATAATTATAAAGTGACTTACTTCACTAAGTGTGTATACTAATACAAATAAGATATTTTCTGTTATCATTATGGTAATGTACCGGTATTGATGACGACGTCACATTGATTAAAAACGTCACATTAGAAATGTCAAGTACAATACGCACGGGATTAGAAGCGACAGCAATAACAATGACACACAAATGGACTCCCAACTATCAATCAGAGAAGGACAGCGAGAGAGAGAGAGCTGGACCAGAATGGTGGAGCAGCTCTAATGAGTTTCTGGCCGTATATTGGTTAGCGTATTAACAAAACACATGTTACAAGTAATCATTTCCATACATTGCTAAGATCCAAATGTTAGCTGGCATAAAAATATATGCATACATTGCTGGCACAAAAATAAAACTAGAAAAAATAAGCCTCTCACTCTTGTTATGCACCATTTAATGCTTAATCGATTTTCAGACGATACTAATATCTTTCCAGTGATACTTAGGACAATCGACCGAGCATTTCCAACTCGATCGTCTGCGCGACCGAGCCTACAGAGGCTTGACGCCTTTGTTTGACTAAGTATGAAGGGTTCGGTGACCAGCAGTCCAATTACCTAATTACTGGTGTTCCTTACACTGCGAGTGCCATATACTTTCACCGGAAGCTGGCATGCATATACATATATAGGTTTAGCACATACAACGTTGGACAGGTGTTGGTTAAAAAATTCTGCACTGTCAGTCGGTTGCCATACTCGATCGTCAGACTAATGCATGCATGCAGCATGTACAGTAAACGATTGTCATTGTAAGTATAAATGGTGGGATACCTCTTTATAGGTGAGAGGGGAGGCAAGTTTAACATTTCAAAAATATAGCATATATATAAATACATATAACAGCTGTTCTGTATTTTTACAGTAAATTACGTATTTATTAAACATGTAAATTATTAACATTATTAAGAATATGTAATCGATATATATATATAAGGAAGCGATATGAATGTATTCCATTCATATCATATACCCAGAAAAATTTAAAATTTCTTTTACTTTTATATAAGTAAATAGTTTTTGCTATGAATCTTGTTTCCACACAGTTAATTATTTATTTTAGTAAATAACTCTAATGTTTTTGCCTTTATCTCTCAAGGATCCTCTACAGGTCGGTAACATCAACCAAACAAAATTAATTAAGCCAGATAAAGAAACACGTGTGTCAGTTTTGTACTTTTTTAGTTGGTATAAATAATATGTCATCATTGGTATCAATATATCTCATGTTAATTTTTTTCTATTGTGGTAACAATAATTGAACATAGGCATCGCCCTCATATCGTCACAATGCAAAGCTCTTAAGTTCATCATCATCTATAAAGTTCATAGTTGTTAGAGGTTGTCACTCGACAACCTTTTTCACTCAACTATTATCACTATCTGTTCTACAAGGTACACTAAGGTCTTCTTTCTCAAGCCAGTGTAGGTTTTGCCGTTCATTGTGGATCTTTAAGGTTGTTGGTTGCGCTAGTTTTGCTGTAGATTTATCTCACAAGAACCCGGCAAATCCTACCGTCGTTAAAGCGGCTTAGTTATGCCCAGCAGTGATTATCTATCAGACGGTCCACAATAAAAAAAAATGTTTTTAGATGTACATAACAGACATCATTTAGAACACAAAGTTAATAGTACAGATTGAGATGGGAAAAGGATGAATTTTTCGGACTAACTTTTGTATGAATATCCCATACATAATTCCACAAACATTTATGGGAATCGGGTTGTCTTTAAAAATGCATTAGATGTTTTTAGGTCACTTTTTAGGCCCATTTTTGTGAAGTATACATTGCTAAACCATATTACATCCTAGCAATACACCAAGTTTTCTACGAATTTCATCCTTATCTTCACGCAGTCCTGGACCCAAATCCCACAGACAATGATGGGCACCAGCATATTTGGTGCGAAGGTACTGGTACTACGCTCCCATGAGCGTACCAGTCCCCGCCTGCCTAACGTATAGAAAAGCATATGTCCAACAATGGTCTTACACAGGTTGATAAAAAAGAAAAAATAAGAATATCAATATTAGTAGGCCACTCTCTAATATCATTGTTTCAAGTTGTAGAAGCAACACTGTACGATGTCTATCTGAACTATACGGAACTCGGCACTGTGCTTGGTTCGGCTCGCACTTAACTGGTTTTTGATAATGTAACGCTCATCATTAAGCTAGCTTATCACTGAAAATTTAATCTAATTTAAAGTAAGATATAGTAAATTATTTGTGACACAATTACACACTCTTTATATTATTAGATATATTATTAGATATTCTAGTGATGATTTATTTGAAAGTACTACTTGTTAGTATACTATGTGTTATGTAATGTTAACAGCCTGTAAATAGTCCATAGGATATAGGACATGGGCGTTTCCTATAAGAATTTGTGAATGGCGATCGCAGTACTATATGAATTTGCGCCCCCTTTCTTCCCGTGGGTCTCGAAAAAGACGATTAAGTAAAAAGTCTAGATATTCGCACTTCTATTTCTAGATATTTACCGACAGGTGGCGCGATAACCATCTCAAAACATACCAGACCAAAATTAATTAGACCGATGGCGGACAGCAGCGACGAAGGTGCGAGGTGTCTGGTACTTCGTTCGCCAATTCGCTTGCCGAGCGTGGCGATTATGACAAATCCTCCTTATGGGAGAGGCCTATGTCCTGCAGTGGACTACTTACACGCAATAGCACAATTAGAAAAAAATTAGTTGTGAGAAAAATTTGGAGACTATTTCGTGAATACCTAATGAATTATTGACAATATTCGGTGTATTTATTTTCCATATATTTTTAGTATAGGCGTATTTTTTATTTATATTTTTCTCTTTGCATCTTTTTATATATTTGTATATATTTTATATAATAAATGTTTATTATATATTTAATTACACAATGTGTTTATATAGTCCACCTATTATAGGTTTTTATTCTTTGTTTTGCATCTGCCATCTACTTTTCACCATGACAAGGGTTGATGGGTACAGAATGCCACTTGGCATTAAGTCCGCCCATTGTAACCTTCAGCTTAAGGTCAACATAAAGAATAAATAAATAAATAATTTCACTTTATGTGCAGGTGTTAGATTGATGGTTCATAGTAAATTATAATTTCAAGAAATCCTACTTAAATGATTTTCTCACATTTTAAAATTTTGAGTTTTGAGGTATACTACGTTGATTTGTTTATTCTGACAATGCGTACTGCATCCTACATTGCTATAACCAGTAAATACTTACCAAGTATTTGCAGAAAACTGTCCTCCAGTCTCATTGTGGAAGAGAGGAGATAGTCAGTCCCCTCCAACTCACTAGGCGCCATCAAGTCGCTTCTCATTTTCACTTTTAATCGTTACAATTTTTAAAAACATTTATTGTGAACATCTGTTAAGTTGATCAACTATTATTGTAACACTGTCAACACTGTAACATTAATTTTACATATGTATATAGAATATTTTTTATTTATTTTTAAAACTATTATCCAACAATTTAACAAAAGCCAAGGAGACACACTTATCATTCACTATTAAAGTTTTAATGCAAAAATAAAGTTTTCTAGTTATTTTTTTACGATTGTTGTTTAAAGTCAATTCAAAGTCGTATTATCGTAATAACGCGGCTCGCGAAGGAAACGGCATAAACAAGTCATCGAGGCCGGTTACCATTCCCGCGCGGCAATAGTCGCGTTGTAGGTCTGTACGAGTGGGTAAAGCAAGTGATTCGCGGTCGAAAGATAGCACGGTCGCGGTGTACAAGTGTAGTTATCGTCGCGCGGGTGTCTCCGTGGTCCGCGCGCGTTTAAACGCTTTTGCCCGAGACCGCCACGGCTCGGTCTCTCTCGCCCACTATATATAATACCGAATTATTTAAATGCAGTTTATCTTGCTAGTGTGCCGGTGCGTTTCACACGTAACATTACCAAATAATAGACTATAGTAACATGAATTATTCTTACTTAGCATCTACTTGCAGTCTCGGCTGTACAACGTTAAAAAATCGTACATATTATAAAATTACCTTCCAATGTCTAAAAGTATATACATTCACTTAACTAATGTTAAGTCACATTACTAAACATTATTTTTTAACAAAAGTCCTTCAAACTATTTTTGTTAATAACACAGATAATCATAACATAAAAAGCGGCCTTATTGCTCCTAACCATAATGGCGCAAAAAGTCGCGTAGACTATCGTGAATTTACATAAATATATTTACAAATTATTCACGACCGAAACTTTTAATAATGTATGAAGTAATGTAATAACGTAGTTCGTAGTAGCCCAACCATTTGATATTTAAGATATACGGCTTAAATAAGACAAAACTACTACCTACGATTTTTGGGAAACGGGAAAAACTGGATTTTTATGGAAGTTCATCACCTTTTGGTGAAACAATAAAATAAATTCATTGTGGCAGCGAAAGGTCCGTTTTCGTCCCGTGGGCCCGTGAGTGTCGTACAAGATGACTAAGGTTTACCTGGGAAATTCTCAAGGCAATCAGTAGACAAGACGGGCAGTAGCGCCTCAAGTGCCAGGTGTCTGGTACTGCAATCGTCAATCCGATTGTCGAGCGTGGCGATTATGAAAAATATACCTTATGGGGGGCTTAGTAACCGTGGCTTGGTCTCCCACGGTGAACCAAGAGGAACCTACATGGCCGGCCTGTCTTTGCGGGGATCGCCGGCCCGAGGAGGTCGCACCGAGTGGGCTTGGTGAGCCCATTTCGGATGCGTGTGGGTGGACTGTGGGGGGAGTGTTAGCTTAGCGCTCTCCTGGCCCCCCACAGCCGAGATGGAGACGCGGGAGAAGAGGAGTTTTGGTATTGCGTTTCGCCATTCTCCCTCCGTGACTCTGGCGGGGCCGCTCCGCTGATGCGGCCGTGGTGGGGCCGCGGGGGGAGAGGAGTGTCGGTATTACGATGGCCGTTCCCCTTACCCTCCGCGGCCGAAACGTGGTCGGTGGCGGAGTCGTAGAGCAGATCCGCCGGGGGTGCCGGGAAGGCTGGTGCTTATGAGCGCCAGCCTTCCTGATCCCCATGGCCTCCGGGTGGCGGACTCGGGGGGGTCCGTTGCCCTCGTAGGTTTGGAGGACAAGTAGGTAGGCGCGTCTGTGTGCCGGCGCGTCTAGCCAGGGCGGTGTGGGAGAGGACGTCTCCTGAGAAGGGGCCGCCTACAGCGGCCGGCGCTGGTGGGGTCGCGGATGTGTGCGAAAGCGTTCCCGTGACCCTGCCGACATGCGACGAAGGTGGAACACCATGGGGTTTTAATCGGTGCGAACCCGAAATAACCCGTCCTTGCCCCCGAAGGGCGGGTTTGCGTCAGGCATTTCCCAATGTAAATAAAAAAAAAAGGTATCACTTTCTTCGTTTTTATTATCAGCTTAAGTGTATTTGGGCGCTTTTTATAAAAACGCATACCAGTAACTGAGCGAAAGGCCCCGATCCTCGATGCTACTCACTATCATAATCTGTATAGTTTAGGTGCTGCATTGTCGCATTTCGTTGTACATCAGGCTCTTCTACTCCTTTCTATATTATAAAGATTTGGTAGTCAATTTCACCATAGTGCTGTAAAAAATCAAGATGGTACCTAAATGTAAATTCAGGATAGTTCTCGTTGGCCTTGGAACCTTAATACTCGTCCTTTTTAAAGAAAATTTGGCAACATTGTATGCAATTTTTAAATTGTACTAAAATTAGTAATAAAATGCGTGTTATTTTATACTCTTAAGGAGCCATTCTAGTTCATTTATATACTTATATATTTATATATACGTATACAGTATTACATTCCAAGTTCATCTCGATAGTGAAGGATGACACGTTCTCTGAGAAAGTTTGTTTTAAAAATAAATAAAATAATCAATTAAAATAGCATCTTTTAAGGATATGGAGTTACCAGTTACGATTATAATCAGAGTCTGGCGCATCGGTAGTAATGTCATCGACTGTCATACGCATTTCACTAAACTTAAGTGACTCTTCATAATTGGTAAACCCGAAAGACGCGAAGCGAATCTCGGTTTAGTTACTATGTAATAATACGCGGGAATTTAATTTACTACGCTCGTCAACACTAGAACTAGAATATAATATTATATGAATCTTATGAATTGCGTCATTGTTGTCATTATGAGATATTTAATTCTACCATCATTGAAGGTAAGAATATATTCAACGTAGATTTACACGTCAAGTAACACAGAAAGGGCTATGCTAGGTGTTTCTCTGCGTGATAGAGTCTGCAACGATATCCGCAGCAGAACTAAGGTAACCGACATAGCCGTAAGGATCAGCAAACTGAAGTGGTATGGGCCGGCCACATAGCTCGCAGAACTGACAACCCTAGGGGAAAAAAGGTTCTCTAGTGACAGCCACGTACAGGCAAACGCAGTGTAGGACGACCTCACATAAGATGGAGTGACGACCGGCGCAGTGCTGCGGGAAGTCGAAAGATGCAGGTGGCTTAGGACCGAGCTTCGTGGCAATCTTTGGGGGAGGCCTATGTTCAGCAGCTTGGCCATGTCGGTACCTAGGCAAATTTTTCGAAACTTCCTTTAACAGGTGTATTGATATACTAGAAAATCATTTTGAACCGGTTGATATATTTATTCAGAAGCTTTCGCAATATATTACTGTTACAAAGACAATATCACAACCAAATAGATAACACAAAAGCAGATGAGTGCTCAAGTATACACACACGCGCGCACGCAGGCACGCACATGTAACTTAGATCCACTCACCAGCGTTGCCACTTGCCAGAAGGGTACGCCATAAAGTAATATTTAAAGCACAGTACACATGGTACGCATACTATACATTGTGTACTATTTCTGTCTTATAGGTGCTAGTGTACTCTGGGCCTCATTTGTGTACTCAATTATAATTCATCAGTTGTGTGTTAATAGAAAAATATTGGAAATCTCCCCATCTTGTCAGCCATAATCCCTATGGCTGACAAGAGTGAGTGCGTATTGTAGTAGTGAATGTTTATATATTATATACATGTTACAACAATATGTGGTTTTAAAATCTATGAAATTGAACATTCTTGTTATTTTCACCATTTTATTACAGAAAAGAATTTCTAAAACAAGTATTTTGTATTTTATATTTTACATACTGTCGCAACAAACCATTTGAAACTATTTTGTTCCATTTTGTGAGTTTAAAGTTTGGAATTAAATAAGTATTAGATAAAAAACGTCTTGCTGATGATTAAAATACAGAAAATAAGGTATTGTACGAACCAGATAAGACTGAAAATTATCGTATCACAATACTTAAAAATGTGACATAAATTATGCTTTATCCGATTTAATGACAATATAACCCCTCTAATAGTAGATAATTTTTAGGCCAACGTTTTTATGTATATATATATATAAATATATTGTAGGAATATGATTTCAATTGGTTGACATTTAAAATTTACAGGCAAATTAGATTTTGCGTTAATGTTTACAAAATTGACGTTTGACAAGTGACATTTGTTTCTTATTTCAAAGAATCAATTACTTGATTTGAACATCGTATCAAACAAATAACAAAAATAATACACCGAGTTTGAACCGAAATTGTATTAATCAATACAGCACCACGATGTGAACTGTTTCAGTGTCGGTCAAAGACTTAATTCAAATGTTGTTACGCCAGGAAACGATTAACATTAATGCAGGGAGAATTTATTTATGCAAATAAAATTAAACTATCTTTTTTGTCAAACGATTTTTGAATACGTACTCACTGCTTAAATGAATTTTTTAATTTGCTGACGTCTTACGATTTTAACCTTACTCAGTCTGCGTGGAGAGCTAGAGCTTGCTAGTGGTCAGTCGACCATAAATGAAGAGCGCTGAGCGCATGTAGAGGTAGCCGAGGTAGTCAAGTGGTCAGGGGGCTCGCTTTAGTTTCATCGGGTGCGAGTCACCTGGGTTCGATCCTCGGTGCCAACACCACTAAAATTGTTAATAGTAATTTTAAGTGCTGTATTTACCTGGAAAACATTGTGAGAAAACCGGCATCTCATGAGGATATGTGAGACCTGCCAACCCGCACACTGGAGCAGCGTGGCGGGCCTTTCTCAGGTCTAAAACCCTCTCAAATATTTTGAAAGGTCTTTGCCCAGCCGTGGGCACTTACAGGCTGCTACTTATACCAGTAGTGTACTTCAAAGGCGTAACGTGAGTGTATCCTATACCACCGTCACCATCACCACACCAACCAATCACACTGTGATTATGGTGCAGCATGGCCACGCGCATTTCCTAATACAACGAAACAAACCTAGAAATCATCTTCTTCTTGAGTATGTAAGGCAAGAATGGAGAAAAGGTGAAGATGAAGTGTTGAAGGTGAAGCGCTCAAGATTGATGATACCTATCTTCAAAGAATATACTTTGGCGTGTCCTTCCTTATTTTCTCCGATTGAATGTAGGTATTGTTGACAAGAATTTAATGAATCGTCAAACCAAACGACCCGTGTATTATCATGTACATACTAAAATCTAAAAATGAGGGAACAATGGGGACTGTCGCGTCATTATACATTTTGTGTTTTATAATTTTACTTGCGGGGCTTCTGCTCGAAAGTCTCTTCCGTCGAAGCTGTCGAGGCCATCGGGCCAAAAGAGTATCTCTCATTCAATGGGAGTTTTAGTGGGTCCGGCACTTGCAGATCCTGACATAACCGGTCACCGTCTTCAGTGACAAGTAGGTGTTTGCAACTTTCCCCCACGAGCTAAAAAAACAAATGTTTTATACTAATATTTATTTGCTCCGCAGTGATAAATAGTCGTGACAAGCGATCGCTTTGCGAGTGTTGTTTTATTAATATTTCTAACTATGTATAAAAGAAGTGTTAAGAAGTTAATTTGTTTATTCAAAATACTTGAATCTAAATCTAAAAAGAAATAGTATAGTATTGAATATATGAAATATGAATTTGTGTAGGAGAGTACGTAAATCCATATTTCGAATATATAAACCAATCATTATTTAATTTGCCAAAAAGTTTTGTTATTAAATCTATGCAACCTTTTAGGTTTCAAGAACCTTTAAATAAAATACATGTTGATAAGAAGAACAAGGATTTATCCCATTTTCATGGACTGAAAACCAGTATTTATCAACTGTATCAAATAGGTGAAATGGCAAGACGATGAAATATCATTGTTATTTTTATGTGATCACACATAAGGACTCAATTCTCGACTTGCAAATTCTCCATTCAGCTCTAACAAATATTGAAGTTTTTTTATAATTTATGTTTTATAACTCGTATTAAATCATCATGTGTTATTGTTAAATTTTTGGAAACTGGCACAAAGGGAGAATCTGTATTTAATATTATGCCAAAGCTTTTTTCAACAGAAAGAAATTTCTATTTGCAATATGTTGTCCGGCAATGACTGGACGTCATAAGGGTTTCATTGCGCATTTCAAACAAGCCGTACTAAATATATTCGGTATACATTGTATTATTCGTCATCATCGTTAGCATTTGTTTGCAAAAAAATTTAATGAACAGGTGTTCATCAATGCAGGTGCATAAGTCGCTCCATTACGTTATTAGAGTGTATAAGATTTTATTAATTTTCAGTTTTTATTGAAAACGTACGAGGTACGTTGGCTCTCTAAAGTTGTTTGTGTGATTCGGTTTTCCAAAGTATTTGTCTAAGTAGTTGTGCGACCGGATTCGATCAAAATGACATCGCTCAGCCGATAGACCTATTAATAATATTTAGTGAAGTTAATTTATCATTGCAAGAATTGAATTTAAATAAAGAAAACTTATTCCTATCAAATGAAATCTAGTTAGAGGTAAAAACACTCTCTCACACTATCAACAGTCTCTGCAAAACAGGAAGATTTACTTACTGACTGCCAACATTGGGACGTTTTTCTTGTTGATTTCACGGAGCGTTTCCAAGATATTTTAATCATGAATGTACCGAGTTGGGTTATAGATCTTTTCGCAATTGCAGATACTAAAAGTCATTAATTTTGCAAGAACTCGTAGAACACACTCCTAACGAAGAACTCAACGTAAATTTCAAACATGGACACCAAGAGACGATCCAGACTAGGGAGATGGCTTCAAAAATCAATGACCACGAATACCGGCGTGAAGTAGAGGCATTATGTGCTTTGGCGTTTCGCTGGGTGAGCGAGATAACCGGTGGTCTCCCCAAATATCCTTAAAGACCGGCAACGCACCTGCTTCTTAATAAAATTCAAAAGGCAATTCTAGGCTTGTAACTGCGAATGTTACATATATAACATAACATTTTTTCATAACAGCTTTAAAAGTAGTATCTATCGACCGCCTCCAGCTTCGCCCGCATGAATTTGGTCCCTCAAGAAGTACATTTGAAAGATAGTAATTATAGCAGCACGATCACTATTGAATCTGTAACAGAGGTACCATCAACAACCGTCCACAGGTTATGCTTATTCAGACAACCACTTCTGTAACGGCTCGACGCCTAGAAACGCTGTAATGAAAGACGTATCAATTTACGCCGATTGGTTTCCCACGTTACGATTATTTATCCTTACTGCCCAGCTATATATCTATATTATATGGACCTGGCTACTGAGTAATAACATACCAGTATCTAAATTTGTTGAGAAGTTTCTTCTACGAATCGTCGACGAATCCAACTCGGCTGGGCTGCGTTCGGGAAACTACGTCATATCTTCTCGTCGAGTATACCGCAAAGCCTCAAGACGAAAGTATACAACCAGTGCGTGTTGCCAGTGGTGACATACGGATCCGAGACTTGGTCCTTCACTGCAGCCCGTATGAGGAAGCTCAAAGTTGCTCAGCGCGCTATGGAAAGGGCTATGCTCGGTGTTTCTCTGCGTGATAGAGTCTGCAACGATGATATCCGCAGCAGAACTAAGGTAACCGACATAGCCGTAAAGATCAGCCAGCTGAAGTGGCAATGGGCCGGCCACATAGCTCGCAGAACTGACAACCGCTGGGGAAAAAAGGTTCTCGAGTGGCAGCCACGTACGGGCAAACGCAGTGTAGGACGACCCCCCACAAGATGGAGTGACGACCTGCGCAGTGTTGCGGGAAGTCGATGGATGCAGGTGGCTCAGGACCGTGCCTCGTGGCAATCTTTGGGGGAGGCCTATGTTCAGCAGTGGACTTCTAACAGGCTGAAATGATGAATGATGATGATGATGAACCGCTTGCTCGTTTGCCGTCTTTCCTATCTTTCCTATAGACAGGCTTTTCCAAAAATTAAAAACGTCGGGAAGTGATAAAATCCGTAAATAATAGTTTAATTTCAAATGTGTAGTGATCGCGTAAATACAAGAAATTATTATGAGATTTATTATAGTATAGAATATATTAGATTAAAAAATTAAAATCAACAAGTGAATATTTTTTTAAATCTTCTACATCGCGGCATTCAAAGAGTCCTGAAATTTGCACAATTCTGTTGTTACGATACTTTACTATCTTATTCGTGTATTTATTTTTTCACACACTAATGTCCGCAGGATGATAGATAGCATCATAGATAACATACTAATAAAGGTGAACATGAATTCAAAAACATTGTGTACTACACATTTTTTAACCCCCTTCGCATCTTAGCGGATGTGAGATTATCGCCGTTGTAGCATATATTTTACTTTTAAGCAGTAGACTTTTTATATTTGGACGTTGAGGTCATTTTTTTCAGTGCCTTAATAGGATATCAAATCACTTAAAGAAAGATAACGAACAGTGCTCGCCAAATAAAAGAAAATTTGACACAAAAGTGACAATTTTTAATACATTTAATTATGTGATAAATTGAATAAAAAAAGTAATAAAATACTTCAATATAAGGCACAAAAATATATGGCGAATTTTACCCTCAGATCACAATAGATAGAAATATACTACTCCAAAAAAATTTATATTTTTATCACAATCAACTCAATAACACCGTTACACTATTGAAGATAGATTTACATCGATCAAGTGACAGGAGACAGCGTCGCTGGCAAATCTATGCGCCAGTGTCGAATGTAGCACCCGTTTATTGTTCCTGCCAGTTACCCCACCCGCCTCCCCGTATGCTTCGCGTAGCTTTTGGATATTTTCGCAAACTCAGATTTTACATTTCAAGAGCGGCTCGGCAAAGTTAAAAGTTTCCATTAATAGTCCATAGGTTTTGGTTTAATTGGCGAACGAAAAACGTAAACGAACGTATTCAAGACAAGTATTTAGATGACACTAGACTAACAATCTCAATAAGATCGCATTGCTTCCCGCTGTAATTCATGTTTCAATGTGCATTTCTTTTCTTACAAGAAACCGTTTAAATCTACCGCCAAACGCTTGCTTAGTAGTGCCTTAAAGAGAACAAGCTAATCTTATTGGTCTGTGCGTAGCGAACGTATGCGCGGTTTAAGTTATTTGTATTTAACTTCGACTTGTTTGGTTCGTTTGCGTTCGTCGTGTCGCGTTTTCACGAAATTTAATTCTTATATGAAATCTGTTTGTCTAGTTTGGATTATTTGGATTCAATACGAAGCGATTTCATATACATTTTGATATATCGGACGCATGTCTAGTTTAAACACATCAGACAATCGCTGGTGCATCTCCCGCGTATGTTGTACTACGTATTTTGTTTTATGGTATTTTCCGCGATATTATTGCGCGAAATGAACGGGTGGGAACAACAAGAACAAACTTCAGTGTTGACTGACTGTCGTGTAAACGATTCTGCGAGCCACTGGCGTCGAGTATACGCTAGCATCTGGATCAATGTAAACTTACCATTAGGCTACTCACACAGCTGAAAACCTACTAGTGTGGCTCCACCTACAAAATATAAAAAAAATTGCCTTGCCTATCTCGAAAGGTGTTTACTTAATAATGCTGATTTAAAAAATGCACTATTATGCAAATGCAGAATAATCATGTGATGACTAAACTGTAGCACAGGGCGTTTAATTGTAATACATTGCGAAACATCTAGTCTTTGTACAGAGACAGGAGCTAGTTGATCGCTTTTGTAAGAATAGTTAACGTGAAGCGGGGCGGTATTACATTTAAATGACAATTCATATGAAGCCAATACTTAGTCGTAAATTAATCTCGAGTCTACTTATTCAAATTATATAAAACAAAAAAATCTTACAATATAATGGCATGATTTTGTACAAGCAAAACATTTGGCACTTGGAGACTTTTGAATGGTAAAAGACAATAATCGATAAGGGAATAAACAAGCCGTTGTAGAATAATTAAAATAGTATATAATATAAAAAATATGTACTAAAACTATCATCACTGTTTCCTGCAGACAGATATTCCAAAGTTTTAACCGTTGATAAATTTAAAATTTATAATTACCAGTATATTTTTGTTTATTTAAGTTGTTATTGAAGTATGAAGTCTAATAAAATGTAATGACAAACGTAAGACGTACGCCTAGAATCAATTTAAGATTACACTTATGATGAATAACGGGGAAAATGATCGAAGTACAAATTAAGCATAGTTTAGAATAATATTGGACGGATATAAGTAATATAGCATAGACACTAATATCGTAGTAGATCATTTAAAGCGTCGCAATCATTTTGTATTTAAAGACTATATTGTGGTTATAGAGATAAATTCGAGTATATTTTTTTTGTCAATACAGAACGAAATATTCGATTAAAGCAGTTGTTTTTGTCTGTACTTATACTTTTTATGATAACCATAAACACTATCCTTATAAGATAAAGCATTGAAAAAAATACTATGAGAGCTTTGCATAGGATAGCTGAGAATTTTAATTTAATAATGTACAGAATATTGACAATAGTTTCACATGAAAAGTAATTGTCAAGTCTAAAATTGTTTACTATACTAAATTTTAACTCTGTAAAATACATCAAAACTATAGTCACATTTTTGTTGTAAGAAGTCAATGTCACGAAAAATTACTTCCGAAACGTATGAATAAAAAAGGCGGAGACAGAACA
Source organism: Bhutanitis thaidina (assembly GCA_029286595.1). Lineage (NCBI taxonomy): Eukaryota > Metazoa > Arthropoda > Insecta > Lepidoptera > Papilionidae > Bhutanitis > Bhutanitis thaidina. Next base: position 3,803,048 of record JAGSMS010000013.1, read on the forward strand.
CCACATACTGCGTACGCTCCCTAGGTGCGCGCGGGACGCATGCCGCTGCGTGCGAAGCGTTGTTTCCACGCGATTAGCTCAGCGTTACGCTGAGGTTTTATACTGACGCGATCGCTATTTAATGTTTATAAAATAACTACGCTCTACATTATATATACGTATAACACGAAACGAAAACCTATAACAGATAAATTATTCGACAGCAAATCCTTAAATATAAAAGGTACAGATAGGTCATTAAACTAGTATTCTTAACTACTTAAAATAATTTGATTACAAAACTTAGATACTTAAGACTGGTATGTGGAAGCAAACGTAAAATTAAAAAAAAAATGGTGATTCGAATTAGGACCTACTTTTTTCATTCACTTATCCATCGATTAGAAAAGATTATATCTTACTTTACCATAGTTTGTTCCAAGCGCAGCCGGGAAGAAAACGGTCAATGACAGCAAGTATTATGTTATCGTCTAAAGAGATACGTATCGTTTTCCAATAATCCATACACTTTCTATCGCTTACGCATTTTACTGCGTTTCATAACACGGGGTTAGGTGAGGTGGGCGACGCGCTGAGTCAGAGATATCAAACCTGTTTCGAATCTGTTAGCAATTAGAATGGTAAAAGTTAAAACGGCATTTTTTTCGTTTACAAATAGAAATCGTACGTAATATAAATTATTTAATCAACCGTTAAAAACATTAATCAATAGTTCCATTATTTTGTAAAGTGTTATATTTTCAATAAATAAGAGATAACTACGAATATGTTACATTTATTTTATCGGTAGAAATCATTTTTAGTTAATAAATAAACATACACGCACTTTTGCATTTATAACTTTAGTAGGATTTTAACATAATGATTATTATTAAAAATCATATTCCTTTGCTCTTATTTCATTATCAGTACCTATCTAACGCTAAAACATGAAAGACCGTACGCTAAGGTCACGATAAAAATTAGAACCGATATAAAAAGTGGTTTACCCTACGGTACGATTAAGGGCCAATATCTATTTTTCCGCATGCGCTTGGAACAGACTTCAAATATTAATTTAAAAAAAATTAAAATCCTTAATTCAATTTATGTAAGTATTATAGGTAAAAGAAGTAGGACATAAAAATACATATGAAAATCTAAAAGAATTGAGTTTCGTGATCCTCATTCGTGGACCAAGCTGTCAGACTATTAATAAAAATCCATAATTTAGAAAAACGGAGGATTATTGAAAAAAGTGACTTAATAATTATACAGCTTGGGCGTCTACATCTTCTCCATAGTCCAGATCCTCGTAGTTCAAGTCATCATCTAATGAGTTTACCGCAGTCTCCTTGCCGCCGGGACAAGATAAACACCTGGGAACAAAAACAGAATAATAATATTTTTTTCATAATTAAATACACTTGGAATAATACATATTCCAAGATACCTTTAGTCCATGCTGAATAATAAAGATTCTTAAGAGAAGTATTTTTAAAACGATCTATCCGTTTTGAGATACAACATAATTATAATTCTTTGTATGATATAAAATTTTATTATGTTATATAAACATCCTATAAGCATCGTAATTAATAGGCTACACCTGGTGGTAACTTGATACCCAGTGATGTTTATTTTGACAAATCCGTATGATAATTTTAAATAAGAAGATGACCTCGCCGCCAGGCGCACTGCGCGCCGGTTTACAATGACTCGACTGTGAAGAATTAAATGACAATTATAATCGCACTTCAACTTCATCAATAGTTATGATAGCTATTTTCTTTTAGGAAGTACCAACTTAAGACTTCATAAAAAGTAATCCATAATAATATTAAGGAACAAGTGGATGATAATACACCCCGGGATAGTGGTGATCGCTGCCAAACTGTTTCTAACTATTGTATTTTAATTTTGTGTTTGGTATATTTATTAATTTACTCTAAACTAGTTTTCACCTGCCAAACCAAATGTTTCCCTTTCCCAGGCTTCAAGGTATCTCCATACCTAATTTATATAAAAATCGGTTTACGCGGTTTAGCCGTGATAACGTAACAGATAGACCGACAGACAACGTTACTTTCGCTTTAATTAATATTAGAGTATGCATTATAAAAATCCCAAAACACCAACAATGGTGGGCCGCCTGTACTGGGGTTTATGTTCAATAGAGAGCATCATCAAATGAAATTATAAAAATTACTTCCAAGGAGATTCTTTCACCCGTTTCCCTTCTACGACACAATAGGAGTTAATTTTTTTACTTTTATTGATTGAAATCATTCAATATCACTTTAATATTATATTAAACGCGATGCAAACTTCGTAAATTATTGATGTAAACAGATGGTAAATACAAGTGTCGATTGAGTTTACGATGCGTATCGCGTACGCTTTCAAGAATTCTATTTAAATCGGATTGTTTACAGCAGTACATCACGCTACACGATGGTTTGTGCCGAGATGTGGGTCGGATGGTAGGTTACCTGCTCTCATTGATTCCGTAGTACAGACACTTCTCGCCGATGCACTCGCAGCAACCGTCATGGAACCATCTGGAAGTATTAAAGACATCATAAATAAGATTTGTACCAGTGTGGTGCGCGTGTGTGCGCGACGCAAGATAAGTAATCATCGGTCCATATCTTTCGTGATAGGTTTCCGTTAATCTGTACTTACGCGTGCCGTCAAAACATATTGGACTTAAGATAGATCGTATGAAAGGGGAAGATACCACCTTTTCTCCAAATGCAAACCTTGCCTCCACGTGATGCACCCTGCTAGCTTACAAACTGGAATCTGGCAAGCGAATGTAGGCACGAAATCCGTCCGATTCCTCCGAACATGGGCGAGGGTACCGGGCACTACGCTCTCCAAATCGCGCGGTCACCGTAAACACTTACCGTGTGGTAAGTATCGGCAAATCTTTCAAGAAATGCATGCCGGCTTTTTTCTTTTGAATAAAAAGCCTTGCGAAAGCAAAGTGCTCGAATCAGACGATGTTCGGCACAGTTTCCGCCGCCACCATGCCACATTACATAAACAGATTATAAGTATAACATAGAATCCTACACGTAGAAATATTTTTTTCGTTACTATGCTTAAGTATAACCATCGGCGAGGAAATGCAATATGGCGTGCTCAATAATGGCACTATGGCATAAGACCGTGTTTTAAGAGATTTTTTATATAGGCAACGGCTGAACGCTGCATTAAACCGAAGCACTACCATGATGATGATTAAGTGATCACAAAATAATAATAAATAAATATATCATAACAGCGTACGAATAAATCAAAGGCAAGATAAGACACAACAATACAAATATTTTTAGTTAATTTATCGTATTTTTGATGCAACATCCTGAGATCAAGGGTAAGGCACTGACCTAAAACTATTGGAGCCCATGGACCTACAGGAGGCGCGGCACTTGTCGCACGACATGCACTGCGACATATAAGCTACGGTGCAGTTGAACGTCACCACGTCACGGCTCACCGGCTCCGACTCTTGCTCCACGCTCTCTGCAACGATAACGGCTAATTAGAACTAGTCTTAAGTATGTAAATCTATATTGAAATATCCATAAAATGATATGTACATGCAGGTGAGAATGTATGTTTGAACGGATTTAACTTAAAGTTTTTCACGGATTTTGATCATACTTTTTTATGTTGCTTATGATACAAGAAGAGCTTTGTTTTATCTTAATATTATAAATGTGAAACTTTGTATGATTGTCGTTTAATCACACCCAAAGGACTGAATGGGTATAAACGAAATTTTTCAGAGATACTTTTGTATCTCAATTATTAATTTACCAGGTGATCGGCGGTGAAGGAATACATTGTGAGGAAATCTGCATCTCTGAGATATAATAAAATTATTATTGTGAGGACACGTGAAACCCGTCAACCCGCAGGAACAACGTGGCGGACCTTTTCTGCCTACAAAACCCCTTCAGATATTTGAATAGGATGCCTTTGCCCAGCGGACTCATTTCCTCATTCGCATAAACGAGTACTATCTTCTTCATTTTCTCGCTTTGCAATCTCCAGCCTATTTATACGTTCGTGAAAAATGGGTTGTAAAATGTAAAATAATTAGTGTCGTTACACAGACATCAATAACACAAGAGCGATATGAATATATGAATAATTATGTTAACCCTTATGTACTTAAGCGTACGCCAAAAGAATCTCTGTTGACACTTAATGAGGAATTCTGACTAAAGACTTTAATAAGAACCGTTCAGTTTTTTACTAGTATTATTTTTAAAATACTGTAGATCACTATTTTTTTTATTGTATTGATAAGTGGCTACTGCAGGCCATGGACACCTGCACACAACTTCAATCGAAGAGGGTTACGGATGCGTTGTCGCCCCAGAGGACTAAGACGGAAGACCTCACAGCCCATAATTATACTGGCTTTCTATAACAAATAGGTGGACTGTTAATTTGTTTGTCATCATTTGCGGCACTAGTTATCTACGCCTGTTTACCGTTTCATTCATTGAAGAGCAAACAATACAGGTTTACAGACATATTTGTTAAATTTCTTGTAAAATTGATAAAGCCCTACACTCTTGAAATACATGCTGTGGGTTCTTTTGTATTGTAACCGAACGTTTAGAACAGGTAGACGATAGCACACATTCCAATGCGTGACTCATATAACCATCTCCGTGGACTTCTTTCGAATACACATAATTTAATATTTTTATAATAACTCGGTTATTTTAATAAGCTTGGTAAGTCGAGCGCCCGGTCCCATAGCTCCCTCTCAATTATTATTATTATTCTTGAATAATTAGACGTTTCTTGTAGTAGTGGATAAATGTTTTAGTCTTTAAATTACTGGATTAAACCTAACTTGGACTTGGTGTCAGAGAAAATCAGAGCGGGTTAAATTTCCCAATAGAACCTAATAGAGGTTAGAATGATAAATGTCTCTAGTCAACTGAAATTTAGCTTTCATTTTTAAAAGAGCTGTGCCCGTGACCTTGATCTCTAACTTCTTTGGGCAATGACCATGTGATTAGAACCATTTCGGATATATTATAATAAAATAATGACCAAGGTGATTGCTTGGCTTTTCTAATGTGTGTTATGTGAATAACATGTCAACAGGTAGTTTAACATCATAACAGATAACATTTATTTATTCTGTTTTAATAATTTACCTTTACATATCGAATTTATATATTTTAACGAGCTAGCCTCTACGTAAAATAGTCAGGTAGTATTATATAATACTCATATTTTTGAGGTTAGCAGTGTCATGTCTTGCTAGGAAAAGAAACGAGGCTCTGATTTTGCCCAACTTGCCGAACCCAAATCCCACAGGCTATTGGAAATCGCACCAGTGACGTGAAGGACCTGACAGGACAGTTCAGGAAAGATTAAAATTTTACACCGCACTTCTAATAGGTAAGTAAGTCTCAATAGGTTTGCTATTGTCGTCTACTATTAGTAGTTAGCTTGGGCTTAGCGTGGGCTTCTGCGTAGCGAACAAATCCACCACAAACATATATCGCAACTGCTACCAAGTGAGCGTTATGTCACATATATAATTGCAACAAATATTTAATACTATGACTCCTAACGCCAAATTTAATTATCTAAAATCGAATAAAGTTTGTGGTAATGATCTTAGGGGAAGGCACGTTACTTTTAGTAATTGAAATTCAACTTGTCGCACTTGCAGCCAACGACATAATACTTTGCTTCATTTTAAACGAGCTTTCATAATTCTATATATCTTGACAAGTTTATGGAGACTGAAGAAGTACAGGTGGCTTTTGATAGTTGTGTGGATGAGTAACATGGATGTGAGCATTTTTTTACATCTACAGTCAGCAATAAACCCATCCAGCAGGTACCAGGTTCCTTTGCCTCGCAATATGGAGGATGCTGCTATCGGAAACGCTTTTCATATTGGGAGCTCTGAAAATTCAGTTGACTGTTTGTCGAAGGATTTAACTCTTAAACAGTTAGTGCACTATCTCTTATAGACGGAGGGACTGCATTGGTAGTAGTCACCCTATTTTGTCTCAGGAACCACAAGAGCTTCCTTAATGTTAGCCTCGCGCGTTTTTCTTTACTTCTAATGATTCTGACGATCGCTCAAATAAAATCGCAAAGAGCAGTATTTCTGCTATTACTTAACAATTCAAGCTTTTGCTTACCACTTCCCTAGCTGGACTAAATATTTTAGGGCTATTTGTTATTAATTATAGTTTTTTTTGATACTTAATTTTATTAAGAAACTACCACATGGAGATATTGTAGGTTTTGATTTAGAATCATTAGTAATTTTTACTCTCTTTACGTAAGTACTCTTAAGTTTTTGTTTATGAGGCATTATTAACATACACAACATTTCTCCTACAGACATCTGTTTTAACATCAGGTATCCGATCGTGTTACTAAAACGAGATCATATAGTTGACTTAAATATTAAATAATATCATGAGAAAAATATGCAAGACTACATACATACATACAATAAGATATATATTTACTAGTTAGATACTTTCTTTCCTATTGTGTACAGTAATTCAGTAACTTACGTAAATGATACACCAGTTGTCGTTCCGGGTTTCCAGGTCTGTATGCCGAAAGGTCAATATCAACTGGATATGTGATTGAAAGCCACCTTTGTTGTGGGTCGGGTTCACTGGTCAATGCCGTAAACAATCCTGGCACTCCATCAGCAAGTTCCTCCACATGTGATGATTTAGATAGCTCAGTCTGTGTATCATTAGGTTTTGGACACATATCTGTAGAGAAATAAATTTAATACAATTATCAGCAGTCATTCTGCAGCATTCTGTATGAAATTGGGTTTGGTCAAACTGGAACAGATTACATTCAGATCTAAGTAGCTGTATAATGACTAAATTTGTTATTAATATTCATATAATTCATTAAGAATAACCATAACTCACAGAAAGTTCTTTCCTTTTATGTACTGTGGAAATTAGCCACATATAATGTAAGAAAATTTGGTATTTTCTTATTTTTTGTGGCTACTCTTAAAATCTTCTACTAATATGGAGAGTGATAAACTATATTTTAATAACAGCATGCAATTGTTGGGTATATGGGTACATTTGTTTACAACTTATTTCCCTTAACCTCAACCTCATCTACATGTAGTGGACTTTGGTGACAGACAGACAATGACATGGATGACTGACTGATGGCAAACCAATTTTAAATACTATTGATGGTGAGCAAACTGCTGTCACTGTGCAACAACCCACCTGATCAGTGTGCTGAGTTTGTTGGTGCATTCTAAGGGTCAAGTTCCAAACAATTTACTTTATACCAATCATCATTTTTGAAAAGTATACTACTCAATGAAATATTTTCATTTCACCATTGTTTCTTCTTCTTTGTTTTGTAAAGTGTGACTCAAAGTAAAATAGAAGGTGAAAACAAATTTTGTTGCTTTAAATGCATATATAGTTACTAATACACACATAGTGAACACATTAATAGTTGCAGTTTCCTAAATTTAAGTTATTTAATAAATTTTATAAAAATTATTTTCTGAGTTTACTAATTTGAGTGGCTTTTACATCTATACAGGTTTATGATATAACTTACCTACGCAACTGCAACATTCACTATATAAGTAACTAAGACAGTTAAAGCAGTCTTTGCAGCACGAACAATCCTTTAAGTCACACTTGCAAGACTGGGTTAACATGCACTTGGACACAACACTCGCACAAATTGCTTCATTACAAGCATATATTATTGGCACTACACATACAAGCGCTAAAACATAGTATAATTTATCAGCCATAATCAAGATATCTCCTAACACCAATGTTAGAAAACTGATCTTATAAAATAAACAAAACACTTGTTGAATTGTTTACGCATACAGTTGAAACAAGAGCCTTAGCAACTTTTTTTTATTTTGGGCTTTGGAAAGTTGTGGCTACGTTATAATTTTAAAACAAATAAATAATTTAGTCTTAAAATTACTGTAAAAATTACATGTGACTTAGCACTCCTAGCACTACCAAGCACTTGCCTATGCTGTACACTGAAGATTAATACTACAGTATAAAATACAAATGTACTCTGTTAATCATGCGTTATCGTCATAGAAAGAGTTGCCACCTAGGAGTATTATTTTCTCCCTGAAGGAATGCCAAATGTCGCCAGATAAAAAAACTAGTGACGTAAATTCAGTTAAATAGGCTGAAAAGAAGGTGATTAAAGGTTAGTTTCTCTATTATTTGCTGGTATATTACTCTACTCTATAGTATTTGATAACAGTTAAAGAGTATAATAATTGTACGGAGGTAACAGTATTCTTGGTTGACATTGGCAAACTCTTCAGAGCAGTGTTGGCACTATAACGACTTTTCGCGACATTTTACCTCAACAATGTGATATACATTTATTTTTAAATTCATTTTGGCATTTTCAAACACAAGGCATTTTTTGCAAATTTTTATAGTTGTGAAATTGCTTTCGAAGTTGGTTGGTTCTCTAAAAAAACCTGCGTACATGTTCGTTTTGTTTTTTTTAAGTCCTGTGTAATTGAAACTACCGGTGTTCCCGTTTTTGTTTTCGCGAATCTAACAGGAACATAATGATTACGTTTGACGGACTACAAATTGTGTGTAAATGTGATAGTCGCCAAACTGCTTTTATTTGTTGCTAATACTGTGTCGAATCCGCTAAATGTAGCGACAATATCGCTAAAATGGCAACACTTTATCAGTTCGTGATGTACAATTATCATCGTTCTCACTCACGTTAAACTCACGAGTAGAACAATTCAATGCATCGTCTATGATCATAGGTTTCTACAGATTTATCAACGTCTGACCTCTGAACGCTTGCATTACATAAAAGAGATATTGCTGTGTCACAATCACAGACATTTAACATAAAAGCAAACTAAACCTATACCCAAATATATCTCATTCATTGGCACTTATCACACACCGATATACTTTCATAGAGCGCATGCGATCAGGGTTCTATCACTGCTGCCGGCATCACTAAAATTGTTAATAGCAATTTTAAGCGCTTTATGACTCACGTGAAGGTGAAGAAAAACATCGTGAGGAAACCTATATGTCATAAAAATATTATTTCGAGAATATGTGAAGCTCGCCAACCCGCACTGGAGGAGCGTGGCGGGCCTTTCTCGGCTCCAACCATCTTAGATATTTGAGAAAAGACCTTTGCCCAGCGGTGAGAACTTACAGGCTGTTACTTTACTTTTACTTTTTACCATTTCTTTCTCCAAATGTTAACTTCTCCTCCACTTGTGCACTCTGCTAGCTATCAAACGAGGTTCTGCTGAAGGAATTATGGCCACATATCCGTCTGAATTTGGAGAATCCAAATTCCACACTAATGATGGAGAGTAGTATCACTAGTGCGACGGTGTCGGCACTGCGCTTACCAACACGCTTGCCCAGCGTGAGTATGGCAAACCTTCCAAGAAATGTAAACCGGCTCTTGCTGGCCCTTTCTTAGAGACCTATGTTCAGCAGTGGACTAAAATAAGCTGATGTTGTGTGTGTTCTGTGTTGTTCGTTTTGTCACGTTTTTGGAACTGTACTAAATCTGTATATTAAATGTGGCGGACGATAAAAAATATGAGACACGTTTCGAACGATTGTCCCCCCACGATAGATACGCTCCCCACGATAGATACGCTGTTGGCCCGGAGGCCGGCAGCGCATCTGTAGCTCCTCTGGTGTTGTGGATGTTCGTGGGCGTCGGTGATCACTTACCATCAGGTGAGCCGCACGCTCGTTTGCCCCCTTCTTCTATAAAAAAAAAAGGCCTTTACAGTTTCGTCGGTAGAGACCCGCAAGTTTAAAGAGACTCACTTTTAATGACACAAGAAAATAACACGCGGGAAGACAATAGAGGCGAGAGTAGGGACCCGCAGCCGCGGGGCCCACTGACAACCTATTGACAAACGGAGACGACTACTCTTTATTATAGGCTTATTTAACCCAGAACTAAAGAGAATCTTAACAAAGGAAATCCCTGGTACAATACACTCGGTACAGAATTCGAAGTTCCATCGATACCACCTAGATGGTTGGCATTCCACCACAGTGCGTTTTAATCGAAGTTTTCTGCCACGCACTTCGACTTTGTGGAATCAGCTGACGCCAGCAGTATTTCCGAACAGTTACGACTTAGGGGCCTTCAAGAAAAGAGCTTATTCCTTCCTTAAAGGCCGGCAGCGCATCTGTAGCTCCTCTGGTGTTGTGGATGTTCGTGGGCGTCGGTGATCACTTACCATCAGGTGAGCCGCTCGCTCGTTTGCCCCCTTCTTCTATAAAAAAAGTTTTATGGCTGCTCAAGCCAGGGCGAGCACACGTGTACGCGGGCGAAGTCGCAAGCGGGGCTGATAATGGAGGTTTTTTTGGTTCACAATAAACATCTTGTGCAATAGCTTACAAGTAAGCTAGTAAGAAGATATCTTCCGTAGAGCAGTACCTCGTGTTCCCTGTGAGTAGCGCCAAAAGTGAAACTAATTAGGTACTACACGGGAGATTAAAAAATTTAAGAGCTCTTCTTACATATAGTTTTACATTGAACATGACATGATGAACATATCTAATCAAAATAACGTAACATTTAGTGATCCTCGTCGTAAAAAGCAGTTGTTTACAAGAGATAAAAAATAAATGATTTTAAATTCATAACTTTAACTATACGCAGCCCTTACAAACCTTCATCATTGTTTCAAATATCGGGAAAGATTTATGTGATAATATAGTTATCAGCAGATTAATATGAATTGGTGGTCGCACAGAAAGTAATTAGTCACATATTCATTCAGTACAGAGTTGATATAATGGTAAGTAATATGTATAATATGTAGAGAGCGATAACTTTAACATTAGTGATATATGATTTATAGATGCCGCTACTACTTTAACTAGCAGCTGCTCAAGAGCTAGATTTAAGCATAGGCCCTGTTTGGATGGCTTACGTTTGCTGTTTGCTTGTTTTAGTTTTAAGCATAGGCCCTGTTTGGATGGCTTACGTTTGCTGTTTGCTTGTTTTAGTTTGTTTGCTTAATTTCTTTATCGACTGGGTTTTCCTTCGATTGCAAGAACAATTTTAGAGTCTAGTCAATTTTAGATTTTTATGCATTAAAATAAGATTCTTCTAACGTAACGCAGGTTATGATTTTGACTTGAAGGTTCGAGGGCTAACTCTAGGAGGCATCGATAAAATCTAGTGGAAGTACATGTCAGTAATCGGAAACGATATAATAAAGAAATAGATAATAAATATAGAATAGATAATAAGAATAAGTGATCGAGTTTTAAAACCAATTTCAACTCAAGTGCAAAATGCTAAATATTATGGTATAATAGTAGATTCGACGAGTATCACGAGCAGGACCCATAATTTAGATAAAAAGTGTCCTACGTTGTGTTCTAGGGCTTAATCTACATCTCTGCTAAATTCTGTCAAGCCCTTAAATTAGATTGAACAACAAACCGTGAAAGGGGCAAAATGTAGCACGTCTGGAATCAAAGGGAACGTTTTAAAAAACTTTTGTTGGGACTACTACGATGTCGCTGGGAGCATTTTTCATAAACGTGTCTTTTGATCCGGCGATTGCTGATCGCACTTCGCAGAGGCCTCTACCTTAAACGCTATGTTCACTTCCGCGGGGCTTCCTTCTTCGCCTTGTGGTTTTCTTAATTTTCCGTTTACGTTTGCCGGCACATGATGAAGAAAGAGCTAATGAAATGACCTAACCTCAACTATTATCGGGTTTTTAAGATATATTATTATTCTAAAATAGAAATGAAACTAAAACAAGTATTATATTTCTTTATGCAGTGGAAATTAGCAGTTGTGGTATTATTAGGGGCAACAGTGATAAGGGCTTACAAGAACCCTTACTACGCTCGTGGAAGATCCGTAAATGTGCATCTGTTCGAGTGGAAGTGGAACGACATTGCCAACGAATGTGAGAGCTTCTTAGGACCGAAGGGATATGGCGGAATTCAGGTTATATTAGATTTTCTTATTGCTTACCCATTGGACTGCATTTTCCCTTTCTGTACTATAAGGAGAAGAAATGTCAATAATAATTATAATATACACCTAAAACCACAGACACGTAACGTAGTTTGTTAGCCGGATGCAGCACTCCTGATGGGTTCTACTTTGCGTGTCGATGGCATATCAGACAGTGATGTAAAGTTAAGCTTATTTAAAATAAAGGTGATGCAATTTTTTAAATATTGCATCCACGCGAAGAATGCGAAAACGCCAGAGCTATGTTTGTTGGCTAATAGTGCAGATGAGGTTGGCATTTAGAAAGAAACTGGTATATTATTTCCTCCTACACAAACAGTTATACGATCATAATTCATTTTGTTTAATAAATATAATATTGATATCCTCCTTGTATTTTTTGAACCTCGGCAATACAACCAGTTGCCGGCAGCTGTGCTGTACCTATGTACTTATTAGCTGTAAAAAAAGATTGATAACTAGTATAACATGAATTGTACGGCAAATCTAAACTTGAATTTTATTTATCATGATATATGAAGATATCTCCACCGAACGAGAACGTAGTGCTGTGGTCGTACAACCGACCGTGGTGGGAGCGCTACCAACCCATATCCTACGTGCTGGTGACGCGGTCCGGCGACGAGCTACAGTTCTCAGACATGGTGCGTCGGTGCAATGCGGCTGGTGTCAGGTGTGTTGCAAAGTTGTATGCTGCCGAACCTAACGCTAGAATTCGTACAAAGTACTAATAGTGCATTATGAGTATTCACCCACATGCATCTGCAATACAAGAGGAGCTGCAGGTGCGTTATCCGCCTTTAAGAATATTTGGGTTATGATCGGGATCATCCCTCCCATCACGGGGGGAGTGGGCCTCCGGTTACCTCACTCACCGAAGTACAAGATGTCTCCACTTCACGTTGGTATTCTGCGAGGTCGCGGTACTACCCTGGTCGGGCCGGCCCATTCGAGAAGCAGCAAATTCACTCTCTCTCTCTTTCTCCAAATTCCAACTTCACCTGCAAATGTTGCACCCTGCTGGAAATGGCATTCGCAGTTCTAGACGCCCCAAGCGAGGCGGCATAAACTAATTCTTCTACCGGTAGAGGCCTAAGTCCAGCAGTGGACATTTTATAGGCTGCTAACTGACAAAGATAAGTACAGTAAAATAGAGGTCAATTTACGTGTCCTTGAGTCAAGTATTTTAATTATTTGATAACTTTTTCGAAGTGTTTAGTGTCATTTAAATGAATGATTATCTGATTGCACCTAAAATAATAGTGTTTATCGTTATTATGTATATTATCAATCTCAGATTATAAATTGTGTTATAACAGATTGTGTCCTGTCATCTGACATTTAATAAATATTTTATTAGTTGTTGTTTTCTTTTTGTATACCTATCTTTAAGTATCTTGAATAGAGGTTGTCGTAAATAAGATCTTTTCAAACAAGATTTGCATATGCAATACTGAAACGGACCTTAATATTGTTATTAAATATTGTTATATATATACCTTAATATTATTATTGAAAAGTACCCTATGGACATAGGGTACATTTCCAAAATAGTTTTGTCGGTTTATCCCTCAAAAGTTACACAGTTAAACTTGTAGGTTGTAGGTATAAGTCGAAGTTACAAAAGTAGCAAAAATAATAGGGGCAGGTTTTTTCGGTGAAAACCACTATAGTGGGATAGCATCCCGCCTGCAATGTAATATGATCATTACCCCATTTTGTATGGGGAAAACCTATGTTGAGCAGTGTACTATAGTTAAACTGTTATACTTATGCTGACATGATGTTCAACCTCTTCATATCAAGTGTACAGTTTCCCTTGTGGGCTTTCTAGTATAAAAAATTATTTCACGGCACTTACCGCTACTCAAGAAGAAAGTTAGAACATAGGTGCGCTGCTTTGTGAAAAGGCTTACTTTGGTTCTTCACAGGACGTTGAATACTCGTAACGGTATTTCCATAACAAATTTAAGTACGTGGTGCTAGGAACGAAGTATTTTGTTTTTTATCTATAACTATGCGATGTACAGAAACAGCTTGATAACCTTCAATGACTAAGTCATATTGAAGGAAGTATGGAATATTAATAACATTTTAACATCATAGAATCTACGTGGACGCAGTTATTAACCACATGACGGGTGAGCCTCCTGAAAACTATGGCACAGCGGGCAATACTGCCTCATACAGAGATTGGTCCTACCCTGCAGTACCCTACAGATCAGAGCATTTCAACTGGCCTCACTGTGTTATTGATGGCATGGACTATGTTAATAATGCAAATCGAGTAAGTAGACTATGCTTGTAGGTGCACTCACACCAGTGGGTATATTATTCCTTTTTACACCAGTGTTTTACTAGTTGAGAGTTTAATTTTGTGATTAATGTGACAATTTAGATAGTTAACTGTTTATAAAATTAATAAACATGCGTTCATAAATACATGTTGTCGTTACAAACGTTACCCAAAATTGAGAATAATCGCTAAAAGTGCTACAAATAATAATTAATGAATTTACTTCGAAATGTGATTACGAACAGTAACATTTTGAAATAAATTGTGTGTTAATAATAATAACCTCATAGTCACATAATTTAGGCTTTAAGGTTAAAAGATCTATTATTATGTTTATATTCGACACTGACACCCAGATGTGTGTTTCAAGATAAATATTTTTCTTTCTATCTTTCAAATGTTTATAAATTCAAATGACCTTTGGAAAAGTTTTGAAATATATAGTACAATATTCCCTGCCTACTAGACGTAAACGTTCAATTACGTATTCAGTGAACTAAAGTTTCTTACGCACTAGTGAAAAAATTTGTAATGTTTCTTTATGCAACTTTGTGTATTGAACAAATATTGACTTTGGTTCTGATTCGAATCCAGGTCCCACGACTCGATGATCAGGTCCACCCTACCCAATGAGCGAGACGGTCGTCACGTGTAGTTGTATATCGCAAGTGCATTTTCTTCACGGCGGTGAAGAAGAAAACTGCATGCCTAAACTAAAAAAGTATTTCAGGGACATAACGCAATTTATATTGATATCGTAGCCCACGACATCATCCGCCTGAAAATTTGTTCCGTGGCAAGGTTCAAGTATTTAAAAAAAATAATTCGTAAAATGTTCCTATCTTAATATCTCGTATTGAACGCTTTAACGATAACCGCAAAGTAATACTTATATTTTATTTTAGCTTTTTCATGTTGTAACTTGGTTTTAAAATGTGTTTTTTCTATCCAGGTCCGAAACTGTGAGCTGGTTGGATTAAAAGACTTAAATCAGGAAAATGAACATGTCAGGAACAGAATTGTGGAATTCATGAATAAACTGATCGATTTCGGTATCGCTGGATTCAGGTAAAAAAACCAGAGTGGCATTGCCACAGTTTTCTAATTTCCTTTTCTTTAATTCTCTTGGGCGAGACGATTTAGATAGATTTAGTGTCATGGTTGATTTAGCCATACGTCACGATCTAACGTAATAACTTGTAAAACTGGTATTTGATATAAGAGTAGAGCAGAAGAATAAAGAGTACACCACTATTTACCATCTATTTGATCAAAAGAAAACACCGTGAGGATATTTCAATACAGAATGCTAGTAATTTTCATTATTTTATTACTTATTGGCTATTTCTAAATCAGAGGAAATAAAATATTTATTGAGATGCTATTGCGGCTTGTAATAGTGGTTCGCTTGGTTTAATTGCAAATATAAAAAGTAAATTTTATCATTCCTTGTCATATCAAACATCAGATCTTACGGAGTTAGATTTTAAAAATTTTAAGAAAAGTTTTGTATAAATACATCGAGGTTGTTTTTATAATATTCTATTATTTTATAATCTTCAACAAATAAAACTGTCGAACTCTCTTTTCCTTAACAATAGAATCGACGCTGCAAAACACATGTGGCCACAGGATTTACGGATCATTTACGACCGTCTTAAAAACCTCAACACGGCTCATGGCTTCCCAGCAAACGCCCGTCCTTACATCTATCAAGAAGTTATCGATTATGGAGGCGAAGCTATCAGCCGAGACGAATACACCCCAATAGGAGCCGTCACTGAATTTATAGCAGGAATGGAGCTTAGTAACGCTTTTAGAGGAAACAATCAACTTAGGTGGCTCTCAAGCTGGGGACCTCCGTGGGGTCTTTTATCGCACGCCGATTCTTTTACTTTTATTGATAATCATGACAATGAAAGAGGTCACGGTGGGGGCGGTGGGATCTTGACATATAAAGAGCCGCGTCCTTACAAAGCAGCGATTGCTTTTCTTTTGGCTCATCCGTATGGTGAACCTCAAATTATGAGCAGCTTTGATTTCTGGGATTCAGAGGCTGGGCCACCAATGGATCGGAATGGAAATATTATTTCTCCTGCAATAAATTCCGTAAGTGCAATGTTATTTTTATAATTAAACTAATTAAATCTGCTTATTTGTAACTTTATTACATTTGCAATACACACATAACGTTTTTAACGCACAGATTATTTAATACTCCTAGTTGCCAAATTTAGGGAGGGCCACATTCTGATTCTACTTATCTTTTACTCTTACTCTTACCTTTACTCTTACCTTTTTTATTCTAATTTAAAATATAGCTCTTTTGAATGTACTAAATATTAACTAACTGATATATCTTTTTAATTTTGTTTATATCTTCTATTATTGACATAGGATGGTACTTGTGGCAACGGCTGGGTATGTCAGCATCGCTGGAGACAGATCTACGAAATGGTTGGATTTAGAAACGCCGCCGGTTCTACCGGAGTGAACAACTGGTGGGACAACGGCGGGAACCAGATCGCCTTTTGCCGAGGAGGCAACGCGTTCATTGCATTTAATAATGACAATTGGGATCTTAATCAAAATTTACAGGTACAGAATTGTAATGGGGATTTTTTTTTATTGAATTTGCTACCGACATTAATTAAAAGTACTAAAATCTCTAACGTCTAACAATTAACGTGGAACGTGTACTTATGTATTGTATAATACGATCACATAAACTGGTTAAAATAAGATGGTACTGAACTTTTTGTCTATGTGCAGTGCATAACATTACATTATTTTAGTCCTGTCTACCAGCGGGTAGGTACTGCGATGTGATATCGGGCGGCAAAGTGAACAACTCCTGTCGCGGCAAGACGGTAACGGTTGGCAACAATGGCTTCGCGCAGATATATATTGGCGCCAATGAGAACGACTTGATGCTGGCCATTCACGTTGGTCCTGAGGTACGTTAAAGAGTCTATTCAAAAATTATTATCAAGCAAATATTATCGCAAAAAAAATTTGTTTGGCGCTCCTTAATGTCTTAATAATTTCCCTTACTAGCTTTAATCTAGGACTTGTCACCACGTTTCATACCATAAATTTGAAAACAGGTAGCAAAGGAAATTAAAACAAAATTGAGTGGCCAGGATCCTTTTGTCTAAAATTCAAACTCATCAACAACTTCAGCGGAGCTACATAACGAATGTGATTTTATGAAAGGAACATGTACGGTAGAAGAATTAAAGACAATGGAAATGATGTCGGTTTTTTCCATTCTATTAATAACCAAAAGGAGAACCATGACACTAATGATATCCGTCTGATGTCCTTGTCTGTGCATTATAATCGTATAGAAGAGACAAAGAATATTGAAGTGAAATAAATTTACACGGATTTTATCGCGTTTAATTTTAATGCTTCTATGACCATGGGAGCTGTGAAGCAATCATCGAGAATAAAAAAGTTTTAACTAACGCGATAAGTAGATAAGAACGCAACGATGTACAGCTTTGTCAAAATGTCGTTTGACTAGTGAAATCTATGTTTCTTATGAGGAGAGTAAATAATTTGAATTGATTTGGAAGGTCAAAAACGATCCCTTCTCCTAATGCCAATCTCATCTGCACTTGGTGCATCCTAGATTGGCATTTGATGAAAACGATGGTGTGGTACAACATTTTCTGTCTAGTATTTTGTAATTACATAAAATTTGGTGTAATATAACTTTTATAATTACACTTTATAAAAAAACGTAATGAAGCGCAGCGCTTTAGACAGCACATCCTGTATGAAATTTACCCGAAGAATAAAATATCGAAATCCTCGCAATTGTCTAATTTTATTTATTTAATATCCTTGTTTCAGAGCCGTCTTTAAAGGTTCTCAACAATAAGTGGTCTTCTGGAACAATGGAAGATGATCTCAAAAATAAAGCAAGCATAAAAAAACAAAAGTAACGTGTAAAATACAACGTGATAATCTTATTCAAGTAGACAAATGTATTATATAAAATTATGACAATCAACAATTTTTTTTGACGTTTAATTTTTTTTTTTTGATTATGTGACTAAATGTTGATACACTCGGTGATTTTGTCCGTCATGCGTTCGACCAACCTCGGTCCTTATTTAACGTATGCCATATCAATGCACAAAGTGTGCCCAGTCATTACAGGGACTTAATTGACTTGACGTTCATGCCGTCCTGATTTCGGAGAGTTGGTTCAAACCCCATCTTCTTTCGACCACTTACTTACAGGCTTCACACTGATCCGCAATGACCGTCTCGACAGGAGAGGCGGTGGTGTTCCTATATATCTTCGCAGCGACTTTCCCTATAAAATTCTAGCTTCTTCCTCTCCTTTTTATTCCGCTTCGGCAGAGTTTCTTTTTCTTGTAAAAAGTCTGTGTAAAAGGAGCTAAATCTGTCGTGGGTGTTGTCTATTGCCCACCTTTAGTTGACTATTTCTCGGGTCTCCACAGTGGACGAAAAGGTAGGTGCATTTAACGACGCTATTCTCTGACTATATGATAATAATATTTGTTTAATAAAGAGTGAAGCTCCGGCGGCTGTCTGCATCATGGATTACGAACGGGGTTTGCAAGGCAATGAGTCGTAGGGATCGGGCTTTCCGCAAGTTTAAGAAAGATCGAATCGAGGAAAACTGGATTTTATTTAAAGCTGAAAGGAATCGGTGCAATCAGATGATACGCAACGCTAAACGCCGACATATTCTTGAAGAAAAAGTAATACTATACTTTTTCTTCCCCGGCTGATATTTGGAAGTTCCTTAGGACAATGGGAATCGGTAGGCAGCCATATTGTGAGCTCCGTGGGACAATTGCTTTTGATGACCTCAGTCGTCATTTTGCCTCTCACACTTCTATGAATCACCAAACTAAGTGTCACATAGTTCATCACTTAATGGGTTTACCTCGTCTCAATATCGATCTCTTTTAACTTCTCTCCAGTTGGGCTACGATAACAAGTAACAATGCACAAGCAGCTGTCTCAATATGTGTACCAAATCAATTTACTTAGTTCGATGCAGTCTGGCTTTAGACCAGATCACAGTACTATTTCTGCGCTCCTCAAAGTTATTGGTGATGTTAGAGCTGGCATGGAGGATACGATATACGGTCACTGTGCTGGCCTTGATTGACTTTTTGAATGCTTTTAGTAACAACAGTCACGACATCCTAGTATCTGTCCTTTCCCATTCTATGATCTCTCCCGAGGCACTGAAATGGTTCTCAACCTATCTTCGAGGGCGTCAGCAGTCTAGTTGTTGCTACATATATGCTGGCGTTCTACAAAGCGGAATTCTATCTTCTTTATTATTTTCATTATTTATTAATCTCATCACCCAGCATCTTCAGTGTGCGTATCACCTGTATGCCGATGACCTGCAGTTGTACTTACAGGCAACTGTCGATTGTGTGGCTACTGCGGTAGATAAGGTTAACAGGGACCTAGAATATATTAAGAGCTGGTCTGATAAGTTTGGTTTAACTGTAAACCCATCTAAGTGTCAAGCTATAATAGTAGGTAGTTATCGGATTCTGACGAGACTGAATACAGCAGCATTACCTCCGATAATTTTTAATGGCACTGTAGTAGAATTGTGTCCTGTTAAAGACCTTGGCCTACACATCGACTCCAGTCTTAGCTGGCAAACTCAAGTCAGGAATGTCAGCCAGAAAGGCACAGGTACCCTAAGAACTCTCTATCGCCTGAAAATTTTTCTCCCATCCAAGACTAAAATGACTATAATTCAAACCTTAATTTTTCCTCTTATTGACTATGATGTGTTATATTTTGACCTGAATGCAGATCTCCTTAACAAATACGATCGCCTTCTCAATAACTGCATTCGATTCATTTTTAATCTTCGTAAGTATGATCATGTATCTACCTATCGTTCACAGTTAAATTGGTTATCTATTCGTCAGCGCCGAAGTCTGCGTGCTCTCACTACCCTTTATTCTATCCTGATGTCTTCTACTGCTCCTTCCTACTTTTGTTACCTTGCTCGAACCACGATAGAACCCTACGTTCGTCTAATAATCAATCTCCTACTCCAGTGTCCCTCACATACCTCATGCTTTGTCCGTTTATCCTTTCCTGTTCAATCCCTACTTCTTTGGAATGCGCTCCCACTCGAAATCAGAGCATATAACAGTCGGTACATATTTAAAATGAAAGCTAAGGAACATATCCTTAACAAAATGACAAAATCATCTCAGTAATAGTCTATTTTTATATATTTAATATTTAAGTTATTAATATATTTAAATGAGTATGTATGTACGTGTGTATGTATTTATTATTGTATGCGTATTTAAATATTGTATTTATATATAGATTTACATTTATTATAATTTTTTTCCTCTCTTTAGTTCTCTCTATTCTATCACCTTTTTTTTATAGAAGAAGAACCTACACCTACTTCATTTCATCTCTGCATCCTCCAAAGGTTGACTGGTAGAGAATGCTTCTGGCATTAAGTCGGCCTATAACCATTCTCATGTACATGAAGTTTGATAAATAAATAAATGTCGGTCTATAAATAAGTACTCCGTAACTGACTGACTTTTTTGGTTTTTTTTTGGTTTGGTGGACAGGTTTTCTGATACAAATTTATTAAAATATAGTGACAATTCTGTAAAAAGTGAGTTCTCATCTACGTGACTGATGGATCTAAGCACTTTATTTCTTCCAATTGCACTGACGATACTACTGTGTGGAACAACAACATTTATTTCTCCTAGTGGTTCTAGCTATTTAAAGGTAAAATGGCCTTTTAATAAAGTGTTCCTCGTAATAAATGCTTGACTTTTATTTGCTTTGCCTAGTTGGCAAAGCAAATAAATGTTCTTTAAAACATAGTGTAGAGTCTTTTAGTGTTCTAATAGGTGTTCTCTGGGTGTTCCCAGATCACGAATAGAGTTAACTTCATTCAGAGTAACATCATGCAACCTTGAAGCTAAAACTTGAATATTTTTGGTAAACTGTAAAATATTTTTGATCATTCTAAAGCATTTTATTTGCTTTACACCACGAATATAGTGAGTTCAAATCAATCCGAAGATTTTTCACGTCACGGATACTGATACTTGTACAATTTTAGATCGTCAACGAACAAAAATCAATTAATTTATCTGACATAAGCTATGTCATTAATAAAAGGTAGAAAAAGATAGGACCCAGATTATGTTTAGACTCATAACTAACTGTAACACACAGTTTGTTTTTTTTTACTCAAGTAACATAGAAGCAAATTATAAACTAATCTATGAACACCATACCTTTACAACTTTAAACATTGTTATCTACTTTGTCAAATGTACAACTAAAATCAGTACATCAGCTAGTAATTTAGTATCCATGGATTAAATTGTTCACGTAAAGTGCTAGATTACTTACTGTAGATTTCTTAGAACAACAAATCTATGCTGCTGACGTTTATAGACGACACTGTGGTTGTTACACACATTTCATTATAAACACTGGGGATATACTATCTGGTCCACAAGCTTTGTTAGAATTTTCTTTTTTTTGTAATGATGAGATGTAAGAGCGAAAATACTATCTCTTTTTCCAAATGCCGTCTTCACCTGCACGTGGTGGCTTGGCTGCCCGAGTATATTCCCGAGTTTGCTGGCGCTTTCCTGGAGAGGCCTATGTTTACCAGTGAAATATAATAGGCTGGTGCAGTACAGATGTAGTAAACACTGATCAATATGCTCTGCCATAGAGCATTTTATCAAAGATGTGTCTGAACGTGATGTTGTTAACACTATCACCAGAAGACCTACGTCAGAAGTTGAGTCTAAAATTCTATTATTACTATTTGTTACTTCATTAGACTTTGCAAATCGTCAATCATCTCTCTCCAAGAAGAATGGTTGTATTTGCTGACTCTTCCGTTATCTTTGATACATTGTCTCAAAAGTTGCTGAGGGATAGCTATGTAATAGGAGTCAGGGTACACTACCCCATTATAACCCCTACCCCATATGTAATGTATTCAGTTTCTCCTTCGGATCTGATGAGGTTACAACTTCTTGATTTTCTGTTTGCTTTATATAGGTTCTAAATACTTTTTTCTTCATGGCATGACCCTGTGACACATGACGATACAATTTAATCATTCTAATGAATGAACTAGAAAAACATTATCATCAAAAAAAGGCAGAAAGTCTTTGACATGACGAAATCATAAGAGTTTTATTTTTGATGCAGAACCTTGAAAAGGGACGTAATTTAACGTCCTCGTAATAACTGTAAATGATACCGTAACACATTATTACTTGTATCTGTATCAAATCAAACCACGTTTTGTTAGCATTGTTTTGTTACATCCATGTTTTCTTTTTGATTTAGGTTCTGATAATTCATTTGTATACGACAACTGATTATTACTTTTTAAAGTAACAGTTGTGTTATTGGTTTTTGAATAATTTAGAGGAATTTCCAGAAACTTATAACATTGACTGTAGCTGCCTTCAACAAGGAAAAACTGCGGGAAAATTGAGGCAAGAGGACCTTTCCTTTTTTTCGTAGCGAATTGTTTATATGTTCTTATTTTACTACTTTATATTTTGGTACCTACTTTCATAGCAGAAACTTGGGACAAATTCATACAAAGTTATTTTTTTTTACGTTTCTTGTGGTAAATCAAATCAAAACTATTAATACCACTTTTGTTACAGATTTTTACAATAAAAAGATATTTTGAATTGTTAAATGCAATGCATTTTCACAAAGAATCGATCAATTCAATTTACTTAAAAGTAAATAGGAAAGTAATAAAGAAGACTTTGACGGAACAATACGGGTATGAAAAATATTATGTAACTAGAAAGTACGTGTTGAAAAATTTTAAATTAAATTAATGCTAGGGCGACAATAAAGGTAGCTGAAATGGTAACTAAGGAAAAACTTTGTATTTGTGCTATTTGCTTTAGTTAGTTGGTCTGTAATTGTGATTGTTATAAGGATTGCTATGTGCACTTCATTTATGTCTAGGAGTCGTCTGGATAGGTACCATTCTCTCCCATTTCTCCCGCCAATCTGCATTGCAGCCCCTGTTGTGTTTCGGTTTGATAGGCATAGAGAGCCAGAATAATTACAGTTGTGACTTTTAGCTCTTTTGTCACTCCAATCCAATAAAATAAAAGAACTATAACCGCTATGTGCGTAGCTTGGGGGGCAAGTATGTTTACTCGTTCAGCAAGAAAATGCAACTAGCGTAGTACTACGCCACCAGACTCAGGACTGTACGGATTTTAATCTTAGTAATACTTTAAATGTCTCAACACAAGAAATGTTTTATTATAACATTATGTATGAATCGTTTTGTGTTACTGTTTTGACGTCAGTACAAAGAGAGAAGACATTTTTTAGAAGAATAAATTAATTGATTTAATTTAATAGAAATTTCATTCAATGAAATTTCCGCTCTTTCAACAATAATTCTCTTATATCTTGGTCCTGGTCACCAAGACATGTTCGCCTAGATTGAATCTTGCCCAAGCTAAATTGTTGTTGTAACACAAATTAACTATTAATTTTGGAATATGGATTTATTGTAAAGGTGTGTTTGGGCGTGTTGGGTTCGGGAAGATAAAGTCGAGTCAGTATTCTTTATGGTTTTACGGGAATATGTTTTTGTGGGATGATGATGATAATGTCCTCTTTGACTTTCAAAGAGGACATTATCATCATCATTGGACTAATCATTTGTTTCAGAAAATAATGAAAATAATATCACAAGATTCCTCCTCAAGAAGAGACTGATACTTGTGGTAGTTTGATGTGTTTTCTATAAATCAGTATAAATTGGGTAAAATTACAATAGAGAAATAATCAACATTGAAATATAACTATAGCATTAAATCTTTTACCGCGACGGTTCGAGTTTCGAGACGGTTAGACTCGAGTTCGATGCCCTGTGTGGAGGGCTCTAAATAATGAGTTTTTCGAAATTTATGTACCTTTGATTTGTATCGTAAGGTTGGATATTAAAACGGAGACAGGCTCACCACCTATCACGTTATCTGTCTAGACCTCTGACTACCTCAGTATTGGGTATACGGATGAGACCACATTTTTTATTATTTTTCGGTAAGACTTAACTATAGCCCGATGTTCATTTTCAGTCACGCATGGACAAAGCCTTATAAAATAAAATTCCCAGTACCGAAACATCAAATTCACAAGGTGGTTTCTCCAAAGTCAACAAGGCCATCCCGTCCCTTCTGTGATAATCTCCAGGAGTTTACGTCCTACACAACGCTTCATGGTTTTCGATATCTGTTGGATAAAAAGTACAGTAGGATCGAGAGGTAAAAATCGTTTCTGTTATAAAACAGTACTAATCAAATAAAACTAATTATGCTACTCTGTAAATGAAAGTGTAGGCCCTTCCTGCCATGTCACGACACCATCCCACGATATGGTTGTTTGCTAATGTTAGTGAGTTATTTTAATTGGAAGATTTTACGAACTTTTTCTTTTACATCATTATTAACTGGTTAACAGTTCAGTGCAGGACATGGCGTTTCTCAATGGGAGAATTTGCCTTAATCGCCACGCTTGCCAAGTAGGTACTTCTGTGTGGCATCCGTCTGTCATTTATTGAGATAGGCCCGCAAAGACGTACTGCCATAAGTCTTCTAAATATAACCTTTTTAAAAGTGTTATATCATTTATTACAAATGAACATGCGAACCTGTTGTGCTCGAATATCGAAACTCTTCATCGCGTTTTTTCCTTAAACAAATAATTTAAATGGTCTTATTTTGTGCAGGGTCTGGTGGTTGGTGATGGTTATATGCAGTATATTAGTATGCGCCTTCTTCATAAGAAAAATATGGATGAAGCGGAACGAGACGCCGGTCATTCTAAACTTTGATGTCATTTCTACTTCTGTCTGGCATGTTAGTCTATCTTTGTTGCTATACCATTACCATACCATTGCTCTTATCATCTTATATTAACATTTCATTCTCAGTTGCAAAACGAATATTTCTTGTCACGTACGAAACAATAGAAATTACTTTTACTTTACTTTCTCCGAATTAAGACTATATTTTGTTTTCATATTAATGGTCTTACCCTAGGTACCCGCGACTTTAAAATTCTTTTGCTAATAGATCTTATTTTTTGTGAAATATTTTACATGATTTAAGAGATTTTTAATAGTTTTGAAGATTTTTCAACATCACGATTCTTAAAGGATTGTGGAAGGATTCTTATCCCAAAACTTTCAGATAAATAAACAACTGAAATTCTCGTAGAATCGGTTCAGCCGTTTCCAAGTTTAGCCCGGATACACAAAAGATTTGGTCGTGCAAATAATCATAATCGTTCTCGTGACTTTAAATCTATCGAAATTATATTGTTATCAGTCATATCAGAATTAATGACCCGAGATATGATACTGAAAAATGTAAAACGTAAACAGGAAAAAGCAGTTATTTCGACATGACAGACTGACATTCCAAAAAAATCTGTTATATTCATCAATACATTCTGTTGATTGTATTGTAGTAATAAACAGTTGATAAACAAAAAAAAATCTTTTATGCGGTAGGAAATGTAACGTTTTCAGGTTCCATTTCCCGCCGTGACAGTATGTAGTGAGACCAAATCTCGACAGAGGATCTTCAATTACACAAAAGCCTATTACGAACGCTGGAGTGATCCGCCAACCGTCAGTAAACGGGAGTAAGTATTTCTAAATAAGAAAAAGTACAGGCGAAAATTAAACATTCTTTGGATCTGGAGGTACATTATACGAGTATTATAAGTACTAACTTGTTACTGTTTAGCTTTTTCCAAAATTTTCTAACTGATAATACTGGCAAACATTGATTTCATAATGTTGAAACGGATTACCACAGGGTAATGAATTATTCACTTACCCAGCGGAGAAAGAAAACTGGCGGTGAAACATGCATGTCTGAGAAATTAAAAAAAATACTACGTGAAAAACTGGAGCCCGCTAATTCGCAATGGAGCACCGTAGCGATATTTTTGGCTCTAAAACCCAATCAACGATAAAAGAAAGTGATACATTTTAGTAAGAGTTAGTTTAGTTAACAGCAGTGGATTAGGTGGACATTTTAGGCTGAAACTTTACTTTTACTTGTAAACAGCGGAAAATTATAATAAAGATTTATTTGTTTATTTAAGTGCTTAACTGATTTTATCAGTTCTCTGTTCCGTTCTTTTGAATCGGTGTAGATTTTTACGATTAAGCCAAAATTTAATTAAAGTTTTGCACTTTATCTTTGATTATTGTAAAACCGTAACGCATAGGTATTTTATAATATATCAGTTGATTATTATAGAAGACATTATTGATGTACCGTAAGTCTGAACACAAGCATTGCATGAAGCATGTAGTCACTAAAATTGGTTGAGAATATTTTATAATAATATGTTACCCATCACGAATCTAATTTTTATTGGTCTGGTATATTTGAAATAGCTATTTTGCCGTGTTGGAAACCTCCACCTTTTGCAGGCATTTCCCTTAGTCAATTATTATGACATTCTCACGGTTAAATTGGGTGGCAGATTTTCTTATGCTGTCACCATAATATGAAATATGATTTTTTTTAAATATTTAATGAATAATACTTTTGGAGATATAAATACTACTTATTCATATGCAGTTTAGCAAAAAGACATAATTGCATAGGAAAATAATAAATTTCATCATTACAATTTCACATCTGGATTATAAAACTCGGGTTATAAAACTTTTTGTACATCGACATAAACAAAAAAAAGATGCCTTTGTTATTTATATTTTTCATAATCAAATTTAAGTGATTTTAATTATAGCTTGAACTTGTATCATGACCTTTTGTTGGTGTGCAACAATGATCGCAGCGACGGTCCTGATTTCGCTGATACGAGTTCAATCGAGACATTACGCATGGTTAGTATCAAAGAGTAAGTAACCACTACGTTTTAGTTAGTATCTCCATTCAAATTCCAAAGCGAAAACGCAAAAGTGACCAATGGTTTTGAAGTGAAAAGTATATTTAAAGTAAAAACCATAGAACTTAACTCACGAATATTTTAGAGTAAAAATAGTTCCTGTTGCCAACCGTTACCTAAATCGGAATATCTTACTATACTACTTTACTGATAATTGAGTTCCATGTTTTCGTCACCAAACGAAACAAAGCTAAGCTGTTTCATCAAAATTTTCTTTGAGACTTATTTCCCAACTTGACCTATTAACGTTCTGCAACGAGAATCTAGCTCAGTCAGTGAGGCCAAAATTAACGTTTCAAAAAAAATATGATAAGCTGAAGGTGTTCCTGTGCTTCCGGCTACCTTACTCAGCGAACGAGACGCAGAAGAACAAGATGTCTATTTTTACGCGCTAGTACTCTGCGAGACCGTGGTACTACCTCGGTCGACCACCCATTCGAGCAGTAACGAAAGCCTCCGCTTGACTGTACCACGTACAAAACGTTTACGTGCGTTTGTTTTTAACATAATTCTAATTATAGTTAAAAGCTCTCATTACTATATCGAATATTGGAGAGGTCAGAGGAGCAATACATACAAAAAAAGAAAAACAAAAGGGGATCCTGTCGGTATCCAAGCCAACAATTAAAATCTGAGACAATTTTTAGAAATTCATTAGCACGCGCTCTTCAGGTGGGGGACCGAAATCGGGTCTCCTGACTCGAAGTCAGAACACTAACTAACCCGTTACGTATTAAACACTCTCCACTCACAACACTTAATTCAGTTTTTGCAGTCGTTCTTTTTTGAAAGAGGGCTCTTGTAATCCAGTTTTAGGACTACTTTCTCCAAAAAATATTACAAACTTACATGTCTTTAATCTTATTGTAGGAATTGAATGGAGATGAGAATATTATTTACTTTCAGTTAGCACCATCACTCGAAGAAACCTTCTTGGATTGCTTATGGGGTGATTTTACTTGCGACCAAATGTTTTACCGTACACTCACCAAAGATGGGTACTGCTTTACATTTAATATGCTCTCCGCTGAAGAAATGTTTAGAACAGAAAAGTGAGTATAATTTTGTTACAATAATATAATATGAACTAGTCCACTGTTCCAAGACTTTCTCATTGGCCCTCAGCATGCGTGCGTTGTACATTGCCAGGTTCAGTAATGAAACAAAAGTAATGAAAAAAAGATCTCTAGCGGTGTTGTTTTGTACCTCTCATTATTGCTTCCTCTGCCGACTTTTACGACACCCAAGAGATAAGAAGGGGTGGCAGATTCTCTTACACTGCCAACACACGGTGGTAAGTACAGATGTCAGCCTTTTAACCATAACTCGCCTACTACGACACTGGTCAGATAGGTTTGGCGGTATTATTTAATTTTGACATTGTAGCTAAAACTAAAAAGTATCCTGTGTCCAAACTACTTACTTAATTATTAAATAAACACTTATTTAATTTAAATTTGTTGTGACTATATGACTAAGAAATGGCGTGGAGAATCTGTGATCATATAATTTAATGCAGTAATGTCGCATCTACTCTGTATATTTTACAACATACATCATTTTAGTTAAATTGTGTTCATAAATTATCATTATGCTTTAGCTTGCACAAGGATTATCAACACACCACTGGTCACAACAGAAGTTTTTGGACATTGAAGTACGGATACGAACAAAACGCTTTGGTGGATACGTATCCTTTGCGAGGATTGGTAAGTATGTGCCAGGGTTAAGTAAAAATGTAAATAATTTTGCGATACTTGATCAATGATCATGGCAAATAATCAACAGCTGCGTACGACATTTTCAAGGGTGGAGATGATGTGATTGATTTTCTATTTTTGTCCGGACAAGAAAACGGAGGAGTAATCTTTTATCCGGATATAAGATGTCTCCTTCGTTTTCTTCTTCTTTAACAACCTATTTAAGTCCGCTGCTGAACATGGGCACACATAAATGTGTGCCGGCAAGCCATTCAATTCTTTTCTCAATTCAATATTATTAAAAGATTTATATGTGTACAATTACTAAAAGTAATTTATCATAATCATAACAAAAAAGTATTCCTAGAGTTACAACGGCGTCGAATTTGAGGTTATTCTATTGACGGACCAAAGAGATTTGGATCAAACATGCCGGGGACCTATACAAGGTTTTAAAGTAAGTAACATAAGTTATAATTTTAACGCTGCGTAAGAACATATTTGAAACATTCTTCTTTCTTTTAAATTTTAATGAATATCACTAAAACTTATACTTTGCACGACTTTTTGAAGTTAGATGTTTTATTCAAAAAGAATATTTAAATATTAATACTTAAAATATTACTCTGTAGATATTAAAAGGAAAATGTCGTCTGAATGTACAACGCACACAATAGTCACATAATAAACAATATTGCCCATAGTGTAAACGTTTGGGGGCAATAGATCATTGACCTCGTGTGTAGAGGACGATGATCTAGAATTATAATCAATTAAATTTTTTTTAAAAACAAAAAGACAAAATAGTTAATTTTCCTTATATTGGGTAACTGTTGGGTTATTAAGTAATAACCATGTTTTTGCAGATCTGGCTACATAATCCAGCTGAACTACCAAACATGGGTCAAAATTTCGTCAGATTACCGATCAAATACCAAACAGCTGCGGCAATCACACCTCAAATAACGACAACAGTAGACAAACTGCGTCATTACCCACCAACGAAGTTCGTACCTAACTAAAACATACCAATAATTAGATGTGGACATTGACAGATTTAAACTGTAAATCATAGCAAAAAGACTTAACAATTAAAAATAAATTAATATTCGATTTCTTGTATTTACGCGAACACTACACATTTGAAATTAAACTATTATTTACGGATTTTGTCGCGTTTATATTTGTTTTTATATTCCCGACGTTTCGATTGCTTTACAGCTGCCGTGGTCACGGGGGTACTGAGGTGTTAGACATCCAGATAGTTCACCTTCAGCTTTTATTTATTAATTTTTGGTACGATCTAAGCAGAATGTCGATAAAATCCGTAATTAAACGCGATAAAATCCGTAAATAATAGTTTCATTTCAAATTAACATTCGATTTGTTTTATAGTTTATGATAATTTCCGGCGCATCTAGCCAGGAGGGAAACAGAGAGAAATAAATTTCTGTAATATTAAATCAGTGGAAGAAGGGAGTCAGTCTGTATTGTATTCTGTATAAGGATGATTCATTACAAGAATATAAAAAAGCAAAGTAAAATTACATCCTCCTTTTCAAATATCTGAGAGGGTTTTGGAACCGTGGGTTTACCCCGCTGCTCCTACGGGTTTACTGATTTCGCATGTCCTCGAAAAATATTTTTTCATTATTTCTGAGTCATGCTGGTTTCCTCACCTTCTCGAGCTCGTAATTTCAACACTAAATATCCTATTAACAATTTTAGTGGTGGTTTAGGGAAATGAAACCCTGGTCACTCGCGCTTTAATAAAACTTAAAGAGTGTGCCCTGACTACTACTAGTATATGTAACAAGAACATAATGATTATAATTTAAGATATTGTTATTTTTAATTCTGACAGTTTGAGTTAGTCAATCCTCACTCCTACATTTGAGCATGTTCTGCACTGGAATCCATGTCCAATGATGAGGATTATTGTTCGTTTTCTTCAACCTTACATAGCACCTAGGGTAGGGGTCGGCAATCTTTTGAGTCCGAAGAGTTAAAAATTACAATTTACAAAATTTAAAGAGCCACAATTTTTTTTTGCCAAAAATAAATAGTACTTGCAGAAATAGAGTTTTTTGATAAAAAAAATCTAACTGCATATGAAACTAAAGAGTCGCACCTTCACATCCAAAGATGGCCGCCGCATGTGGCTCACGTGCCACAGGTTGCCGACCGCTGACCTGGGGCGATTAGTTGGTTGATTAGATAAGCGTCGCACTAATACTGTTGCTCCTCATTACAAGTGTATGGGATACATATTTAGCAAATTGGGATTGATTTTTTGCCAGAGCTTCGTGGGTTTGTCAACAAAGTGCTTCACATGCAATCCTACAATTTATCTTTATTGTTATTTGGCAGCGATAGTCGACTGGTTAGAAGATCTGTATCTAAACCAGGAGACCCGAGATCACGGCCGCGATCATTGACGAGAGAGTCCAATGAATTTTTCGAAACTTATGTGCGATAGTTGACTTGAACACTGTTGGCGATAGACTAACCACCGGCCAAGATGTTCCAAATAAGCTCCGGTGAAAAATGGGCTGAAACGACTAAAATATATATCATTGTTGAGCTTAAATCTTTTTTGCTTAGGTCTTATATTCATTTACAGACGGCGATGCTACTTTCCGGATGAACGCTATCTCAGTTTTTTCCGAACATACACAGAACGGAACTGCGAATTGGAATGCGCAGCTAATTACACGACCGAACGATGTGGTTGCGTTCCTCTATACATGCCCCGTAACTATCAGTACTAAAGTACTTTTTAACTTTCAAGAATCTATTGATAGTATAGAATTTTGATTTGAAGTCATTCTATACTATCATTTTTTTTAAAACGTGGTAGATGCGGTAGTAGCCAAGCGGCGGCTTTTGCTGCTGCTCGAATAGGCCGGCTTGACGGAGTTGGTACCACGGCTTCTCAGAATACCGGCGTGAAGTACAGGCATCTTGTGCTTCTGCGTTTCGTTCAGTGAGTGAGGTAACCGTAAGCCCACTCCCCATAACCCTCCTCATCCTTTCTCCCATCTCCCAAATACCCTTAAAGGCAGGCAACGCACCTGCAGCACCTATGCTGTTGCAGATGTACGTGGGCGACGCTAATCACTTACCATCAGGTGAATCGCTCACTCGTCTGCCGCCTTTCCCATAAAAAAAAAAAAATATTGAATGCAACTAATTGTTTTAAATTTAAGCATTTTAACCGTTGACTTTATTCGTCTGGTTCATCACCCTATTGATAGTTCATAGGAGAATGTGCAATAATCGCCACGCTTGGGAAGCAAGGTTGGCGATTGTAGTACGACGCCTCGCACCGTAGACGCTCTATCTGTCAGCGGTCTGTGTATATTCAATTTGCCATATTTTGAGATTATTAATCCTCCGTCAGATCGTGTTATGACACCCGAGGGAAGAAAGGGGACCCTGATTTTCTTACGTCACCTATAGAATATGATTATTATCGATTAATACGAATATTATCGAGATATGAGGATGATTGATGTATTACAATGTGCGTGATTATCTTTCACATTATTTTGTTGCCTTAACTAAATCCTAAAATTTTTGTAGCGTTTGTAAATTAAATAGCTATCCATACAAGTTAATGAACATTTAAAATGTACATCAAATAATAAAAAAATATTTAAAAAATCCCTTGAAAGTCGGTTTCTCAGACTTTAAAATAATTGAAACTTTAAATTACTCTTATTCAATACATGGTTAGAAAGTTTACTGAAACTGTACAATGGTAAAAAGACTTTTTAATTTCATGTTTATTTTTGTTTCAGACGGTCCTGAAACACAAGTGTGTGGAGGTGGTAAATCTAAATGCATATTAAATGCTTTGGGTGAGCATAACTTTATACGAAACAGATCAATTATATAAATTCATTATATGTCCATAGACACTTCTTAATAATATTTTATTTATATCGTGTTCCACGAAAGTTGCTTAAGTCTTTCATGAAGTAAATTCCTTCTGGCTGATTAAGGGCACTTTGCCGATTCGGTGTGGCTATCACCTATGGGTAGAAGTATTTACGTATAAGATGACTTATGGAAAGCTTAATATCTTTGCAATATTATGTGCGATAAAAGAAAAAAAGGCAATGCGCTTACTACCGGTCACACTTTGGTGGTGTTTTTTAAAGAGATTCGTTGAGAGAGATTTTAAGATTTGTTGACTGCACTCCTTGTTCAGTCAACGAATGACAGCTGGAAGTTTTTCGAGATTTTCAGAGTTAATTTTCTAAGATGCGCGTACCAAATTAAGTTTGTGTTCTTGTTGTATGTCTGGGCTTATTTGTAAGCACCGCAAAGTCCTCGTGTAGTCGTGCACTAAAGATTTCTTCACTTTTGTGTGAGTTTTCCTGTAGTACGTGTGATTAAAGCGGTCAAATATTACTAATCGGTTATGTTTAAACTGAAGATCAAAGCTAATGATAGATTTATTATAAATTTACTAGTATATACATACCTTCAGTTTGCCGTATCTGTTATATAATAATACGATAGTAATACCATAACCGTATATTTTAAAACTGTGATGATGTCATCTTGTATTACTACTGTAATAATTAGATACTGACAATATTGATTCCTCCCCCAATGAAACATTTCAGCATAAAATGCCAAAAAATTATGCAATGGTTTTTCTATCAATAATATTTATGGTTTAGGACAAAAGAGTATTATCAATATAATATAGTACATAATATTTTTATTTATCTTATTTCTTTAAGAGGAGCTATCCCTTATGAAGTCTAATGTGTATGATGAAGCAAGGGAACATGCCGGCTGTGAGTGTCTACAAGCTTGTACGGTTATAAAGTATAACGCCGAGGTGTCACAAGCAGTTTATGACCTCACGGTCTACAAGAAGAATACAAATCCAGATATTGCTCAAGGATGGTAATGTAACTGTTGTGAACAATTTGCATATTTATTTCATTTATTTATTTATTTAATAGCTTCAGTTTTTAGCTTTATAATCATTATCGTCTCGCGGTCCGACAAAGATCGGCAAGTTGCATTTAGCGTACCTTTTTTGTTTGTTAATTGCTGAAGTGATTGAACGTCGTGACTTTTTTTTAATATTGGACTGACATACCAGTTAGCAGTTCATCTGATTGTAAGTGGCTACTGCAGACCGTGGATACCAAAATCATCGAAGAAGACAGATAGATGCTTTGTCACCCCTTCGAACTAAAATGGAGTGCCCCACAGTCTATAATTATACTGGCTCTCTATACCCTGTGGCATGGGCACTAAATTTTTTAAAAGCAATTTTTAGTGCTTAAGTCACCACGTGCTCCGCGGTGAAGAAAAACATTGTTAGGAAAGCATGTTTAAGAGAAAACATTATTTCGAAGGAATGTGAAGCCCACCAACCATCACTGGAACAGCGTGGCGGTCCCTTTCCAACTTCAAACCCAAATGTTTAGTAGGACCCTTGCCCAACTGTAACACATATACAGACAGCAACTTTACTTTGTTTTCTATACCCTTCAAAGCGCAATTAACAGTTTTTGCACTGTTGATTAGCGGCAGAAATATGAAAGAGGGTGAGGAGGAGGATGGTAGAACTAGGTTGCACTCGTGAAGTTTTTTTTAATTAATAATTTGTTTTCTACATCTCACGCAGGCGTTTACCCTCTGGATTGGTTATATACTTCTCAGAAGAAAAATTTACATCACTCCGCCGATCGGAGCTGTACGGCAGTGTGGATTTCCTTGCAAACTGTGGCGGGATTATGGGACTCTTCATGGGCTTCTCGTTCTTAAGCCTAACTGAGATCGTATTTTATTTTACTTTAAGGTATTCTTGTTAGTAGGTATTACGAGGATAAATTAATTATTACCAGTCTGTTTCAGCAAATCTATTTTTTTAATGTTATCTTCTACCAGATATCAACGTTGGTCACCGCTTCCTAATCCTATCGCCAGTCGTCGACATCGCAGTCGGCTTATATTACGGTGTCAACGGCAAACAGAAGCACTCACTCGTCTTTGCCTTCTCGTATCGAGTCCCATGTAACGCTTAAGCGATTACATCGTATTAAGCATCAGGTTGTTGAAGACACGGGGCTAAAATAACCAAACCCGTAAGCAAGTTGTCAGTAAACGCTAACTTTCGTTATAGCACATAACGTAATAGGAACTTAGTTAAAAACTAACACCACCCTAGGTGTTAAAAATGATATCCAGGCAAAAAAAAAGTTCAAGATAGCTATTCCTTATTACAGAGTGTAAATAAATGTTCATTTACAGATTATGGTATCGCATAAAAAAATCTAAACCTGTGGTATCGGAATATAAATCAAGAAAGAAACAGTGAAATGGAGCTCGCCCGTTAATGCACTACATGAACATTTCAAAATATAATTATTGGAATTAAGAAAAAAAATTACAAAAAGCACAAAACAAATGGAAAACAAATACATTAGTTTTAGAATAGTTATTGTAAATGTACGAAATCTTAACGATTATACGATTAAATAGATTCAAATACATCTATACATATATTCTTTTTACGCTACTTCATAACCCTTCTAACCCATTGGAAGATAAGGAGTGACAAATTTACTTACACCACCACCATCGTTTACAACTTTTTTAAAAAATATAATTGATGTATACGGATTCACCCGTATAAAATATTATTGTAATAAAAAAAATTAAACACGTTGTTACTTTCAGTCTCAGTGCAATAAAATGTCGTGATGATATAATATAAAATTATTCATACTTTTTTATACTCACCGCGCTAAGCAAGCAGATCGATTAGCTCATTGTCGATACCCCAATTCTAGAACTTCTGCTTCCCATCAATAATCGAACTCAAAAGTTCGGCATATTTGAATTTCAGCTCCTCTAATATCCTTAGCAACGCACCTACAGCTAGTCTGGTATTGCAAATGTAGAAACTATTTTGTCCCTTAGATTCTTATAATTTATTAATATGTATAATACAAAATTTAGATTAAAAAACCCGAAAAAGTCATAGCGTTGCGTGTTGTTTTTTAAGCGTGGTAGAGCCAAGCGGCGGCTTTAGCTGCTGCTCGAATGGGCCGGCTCGACCGAATTAGTGCCACGACCTCGCAGAATACCGGCGTGAAGTAGAGGCATCTTGTGCTTCTGCGTTTCGTTCGGTGAGTGAGGTAACCGGAGGCCCACACCCCCTCCCTATTCCCCTCCTCTTCCTCCCATCTGCCAAATATCCTTAAAATCCGGCAACGCACCTGCAGCATCTATGGTGTTGCAGATGTATGTGGGCGACGGTAATCACTTACCATCAGGTGAACCGCTTGCTCGTTTGCCGTCTTTTCCATAAAAAAAAGCCATTATGCACATTAACCCCTCTTCTAAAAAGACGGTAAAACAATAGGTATCCTTCCGTCTTAATTTTTGTGCCTTATTGAATTACTATTTTTGGCCTTGGACCTTTCACTATATTCACCAATCCGTTGAATATCAAGGGCAACGAATAATAGGAAGACCGGTAACGGTAAAACGTGTAGAGCCTGTAGGTTCCTCGTCGGAAGAGCAAGAGCGAGAATGATAGAGTTAGCTAGTTACTTACTTATTTTCAATCTATCCGTTTATGACGAACAGAAATTTTTATTGTGTATTATCCTTTTATATTTCCTTAGTCATTAACTTCTAAATTTGTTAAATAGAGCCATGGTAGCCTAGAGTTCAG
Source organism: Bhutanitis thaidina (assembly GCA_029286595.1). Classification (NCBI taxonomy): domain Eukaryota; kingdom Metazoa; phylum Arthropoda; class Insecta; order Lepidoptera; family Papilionidae; genus Bhutanitis; species Bhutanitis thaidina. The sequence goes on from JAGSMS010000013.1 coordinate 3,839,826, forward strand.
GACGCTCACTTTAGTGTCATAGAGCGTGCGTGACCTGGGTTCGATCCCCGGCACCACTAAAAGAGCACCACTAAAATTTTTAATAATAAAAATTTGTATTATATAAAATTTTAAGTGCTGTATTTACCACGTGCTCAACGGGGAAGGAAAACATTGTGAGGAAACCTGCATGTCTGAGATATAATAATTATTATTTCGAGGGCATGTGAAACCCAACAACCCGTACTCGAGCAGCGTAGCGGGTCCTTCACGGCTCCTAAACCCTCTTTGATACTAGTATTTGAGAAGGAGGGCTTTGCCCAGCAGTAAGCACTTACAGGATGTTACTTTACTTTTGTTAAATAGTCCAGCCTTGCATTTATTGTATTTTGTTCTCAATCTTTGTTTACAGATTTCTATGACAGCTGGTATGACAATCTCTTATACTTTTAAGATATTAATGTCGTCTGCTAGGTGTATATAGAGTTATTAAAATCTATTAGTAAATTAATGAAGCAGTCCGAAATTAGAAATATTTCTTTAAATTTAAATTTATAAGTAAAGAAATAACTAAGGAAATATTATAGGATTCACAGAATAAAAGGAAATAAGGATAAGGGGAAGTAAAAGGTAAGATAAATAATATTACAATATCACACGAGTAAATACCCCACGGAGATATACACAATAAAGCTTCTGAAGAGCGCACAAAATCTATGCCTATTTTGGTAGGGTTACCTCCGAATCGAGAGATTCGAGTCCGTTCTCCTAGGAGGAGGGCTCGTACCAATAAGCTTTTAAAACTTATGTACGATTTGTATCGTTAGCCTAGACACTGAGACGTCGATTGACACACTCTCACGTTTTGTTAAATAATCTCTCTTGAAAAGTGGGTTTAAAGGACGACAATATCTGCCCCTTGATCACCTAGTATTGGGTGTACGGCCGTGAGAGGTTTTTTACACATTTATTTATTTGTTAATCATTTTCTTTATTATGTACCTACGAGAAGAATACCAATAACAGGTTCTGCAATATCGTATTAGTACAAAACTAATACGAGTTAGCCATTTTTTAAATACAAATTAAAAAAAAAAAAAAATTTGAATTTAATTTAAAAAATATTGAAAATATACATGTTATAATTATTTATTTATATCTATATAATAAATAATTAATTTGAATAGTGTGGTACATTCTAAACAGAAAGAGATTCTGAGATTATCCACTGGCCGAGCAGTGTTAGACTGGCTTTGTCCAAGTGTGCATAACTATACCTACTAAAAAGTATAGTATCATCATTTTACTTAACTTATTTTATCAGCCTGTGTTAGTCCACTGCAGGACATAGCCTTTACATAAAAGAACCAAAAAAGCTGGCAAGCCCTAAATGGAAAATTTGCCCTTTTAGTAGAGAAACAGCTCCCCCATACTGTGGGATTTGGGTTCGGCTTCGTCGGATGGATTTTTCGGCATTAGTCGATAGTCAGAATCTCTTCCGTAACACTATATGCCGCACCGCAAATAGGTGCAGATGATCGTTGAAAAAAAGTTTGTATTCCCTCTTACACCCTTTCTGTTGACTTGATTAGGATTAGAGGAATTACACCATTGAAATTTAGACGTGGAAATTCCTATTAATTGGGAATACGTTACAATATAAATTTTTAACGTTTGGCAATTATTTTAATTCAGTGGTAAACTTTGCTTATTTTAAGCTGTGTTTTAACGCCTGGTAGGGGTAAAGAATAATACCCTTTAAAAATATTACATATTTATAGTTTCTAGTTTGTGTCCAGTCTGTGTTACAAAATGCTACGTAAAATAATCAGAAACCTGCGTGACTGGTCTGCCAATACCGCATTCACCCGTACCGCGCACACGTCAATTAGGATGTAGCGCCAGTGGCGCGCCTCCATTCGACGTAATGGCGGCACGCACGCAGCTCATGCGCTCAGGTGAAATAAGTATTTTGTTAATATAGTCGGTGTTTGTTTTGTGTCTTGTGATTAACATTTATATATTCATTAACAAATTAACTTGTGATTTCTTTTTATAAGATGACGTTTTATAACTCAATCATATTTCAATGAAATACTGTGTAATAATTTTAAACGTGATATTGGATATGCGCGTAAAAGTTACAGCATCGAATATGTTTGCTAAATACAGATATTGGATCTAGTATGCAAACGAGCATAATTTTCTTCTTTCTTTAAAGCTCGTATTGCTAATTTTTTATCTCAATTTTGTGTGGTATCGGTTCAAAAATGGTTTACTAACTATAACTTATTTTGCCTAGTGGTATAATAAGTTATACCTTTCGAAACACTGTTGCTCCTAATATAGGTACCTATCTACCTAATACAAATTATCCCATGGAAGCCGTTTTTTAATTAACGAGTGTGAAATTCAGGTAACTAGAACATGGAGAATATCATAAAAGTAAGCCCTATGATAGTATTTGCCCTATAAAATATATCAATGGTACAATGCAGTGTCGAACAACAAACCCTATTAGGTAATATATTGTCGAACCGTTTCGAACATAACTTTGCTAATTTGCTATTATGTTTAACGAAACGTAATCTACACTATCTATACTAGAAATCCACTGAACCGATTTTTATCTAATTTTTTTTTAGATTTATTTTCATTATTTTGCGAACGGCAGGATTAATTTTTATTTAATTTTTAACCTCAGTTTTAGGTACACCAGCAAGTAATATTATAAGGCTGAAATTGTATTTTTAAACGCGCTAATTTCCGGAACCTCCGGTTCGATGCAACTATATTACATCACGCTACTTTCCATAGGAGCGGAGCAGTAACCATAAACCTTGTTCATGTACTTATCATGTGTCTGAAACAGGAATGTATATTCCAAATTTCCTTACCAGCCTGATAGTCCACTGCAGGGCATAAGCCTATCCCATAAGGAGGATTTGCTGTAATCGTCACGCTCGGCAAGCGGAATGATGATCGCAGTACCAGACACCACGTACCTGAGACGCTACTGCCCGTCATCAGTCTGCTTAGTTTTTAAACTACATAAAAATGTATCCAACTTTAACGAGGGTAAAAGCGCGGGGCACAGCTAGTTAGAGTAATAAAATAATAAGGACAGAACTTGACATTGTACAAAATCTTTATCTCTCATGGTATGGAGATGTGTTAAAATGTCTTAGTATTAAATTAACAGCATATATATATTTATGGATCAACAGATTTGTGTCAAGGACATATAATATACCTGTTTGTGTTATGTTACATTATGTTTAAACTGTGAGATTTATGGGTGCAGTACAGTACAGTATCTTTTTTTTTCACGGTGCAAGTCCCATTCACGCGTGGTTGGTATATTTTATTAGTTTATTTTACAAGGAGCCGTCACGCCCCTGCAGGGTTCCCACCGCAGTGTTCAATAGTGAATTGACAGCAACCATCCACCAACCAGTTTAGGAATCGACTTAAATTTACTAGCGTAGCAATTGTCTAAAATATGCCTATAATTTTTTTATGCCATTTCATATCTAGACGTTTGTTTGAACAACATTACATAAGGTTATTTACTCTCGTTGATAATGTAACTATGAAAATACAGTATTACGAATTATATTCTCTAACTTTTTACGGGTTTCTTTGTTTTTCATTACAACATCAAAAAGATTTCGTCCTCTAATTCTATACTAATTGGCATATGAAAATCCTTTTCAATCCGATGAACTCAAATCATAAGAGCGATGTTAGATGTAAGATGCACCAGTAGCAGCGACACATGCGCGCGGGTTGCCCAATCTGTGAGTTGGGGAAAATCTTGCATGCATAACATGCCAGCTTTGTAGAGGCTTTCTTGGAAAGGCAGTTTCAGCAGGGCAATTGTACATGCTAATAAGGAAGAAATAAGATGTGAGGTTTGTATGTATGTAGGTACCTTAATCCTTAATAGACCATAACTATAATATACGACCCACATAAATAAACTGAACTACAACGTAAGGTACGTAATCACATCGGAGATAAATGTACCATAAATACTACAATGAGAAGTGTCGGACTGCGGTGCAGTGGGTTACGATTCGGTTAACGCCCGGGAAAATTTGTATGGATTACATATTTGTAAGCTCTGCTATTGCTTTATTAAGCTCTGGGTGATTGTCCATGCGTAATTTATGTCTGTAAATAGCTTCCACGACACAGGTGTAAATCTATCAGTAAAATATAGATTAATATTTATAACAGACTTAATAGAATAAAAATATGGTAGGAAAACGTTTACGTCTGTTTTTGGTCATACAAGGGTTTAAGAAATGTTAATAAACATCTGTAAAGCGACAAACGCGCTTTTAATTTTAAAAAGTGGAAAATCCTATTAAACTTGTCAAAAACGCTCATGTTAATATAGAATTTTTACCATGTGATAATAAATTCTTAAGACATAAAATTAAATTTCTTAAGAGGATATCAAAATCAAAATCCTTTACAAATAAAAATCATACTCTGTCATGGAAAAATGGAGTACTATTGCCATGGTCACAGTTCCGTGCTTATAGTATTAAACAAATATAACAATTATATACAAACTAGAAAGATTGCAGTGGTGATATTCAGAATACTTCTATTCAACATGAATCTAAAGCTAATGAAAAACAAAATGGCGTCGATACGTGCAACCTAATTTTTTTCCATCGGATTTCTTTCATATTTAACTAAATTGAATGTTTTGAAACATAAATCGGGTGTGTTACTTATAGTTTTCTCTTTATTAATGTATTTTTCTTTATTATACATAAATACATTTTAAGCGTGTAAGAGGCAAGCGGCGGCCTTAGCTGCTGCTCGAATGGGCCGGCTCGACCGGATTGGTACCACGGCCTCGCAGAATACCGGCGCGAAGTAGAGGCATCTTGTGCTTCTGCGTTTCGTTCGGTGAGTGAGGTAACCGGAGGCCCACACCCCCTCCCTATTCCCCTCCTCTTCCTCCCATCTCCCAAATATCCTTAAAGTCCGGCAACGCACCTGCAGCATCTATGGTGTTGCAGATGTATGTGGGCGACGGTAGTCACTTTACACCAGGTGAACCGCTTGCTCGTTTGCCGTCTATTTCATAAAAAAAATGCAGTATAAAATTGGTATAAACGACTAAAGTTTAGTAAATCGCGTGTCCTTAAATAGTCGATAATAATTGAGCTAAACTAGCCTAAATTTATTATTTCAGTGTACAATGGTCAGCAGATACGAAAGTTACACGAGTTGAAGCGTACAGAACGACCTGGAGTGACCCGACTACGTGAAGTGCTAGATGATAGACTGCAAGAAATAAAAAAGGCGAAGACATGGAAATATGAAAGAGTTCTTACTTCACCTCAAGACAGTAAGGTAACTTCTTTAACTAATCTTACCGATTTAACTACCTAAATGTAGCCCATGACGTGTGGCAATAAAAAATCTACCGTTATGACATGTTAAGGAAATGGACACTCCCTGATATGTAATTTTTATGTTATAAAGTGAAAGAGGAAATATATAATTTTCTATTTCTCCAAATGCCAACTTCACCTGAACGTAATGCACCTAGCTAGTCAACAAATGAGTCTGGCGACCGAATGGTGGTGTAATTTTTATTTGAACTTGCCGACACTCAAATCCCGCAGACTAGTGATGGAAACCAGCATCACTAGTGCGAGGGTACCGGCACTCGCTCTCAAACTCGCTCGCCGAGCTTATTATTTGTTAGGATATTCGCCATAATATCACATTCCAATAGGGCTCCGTGCAGAATCTTAAAAAAACAAAAGTAAAAATTATGGGAAAGAAACCGCCCATAGAAAGAACGTGTTTTTTTAATCACAGCTTTTGATTTTGCTCTATGGTAACACCAGTAATACGAGAGTTAGTAGATACAACGGTGTGATTATAGTAGAAACTCTTAAAGTAAAACAACAAATAATAAAAACCATCCAAGTGCGAGTTGGGCTCTGAAAGAAAACATAATAAAATATTTTTGGTAAATACATAAATAACACAGATATAATATTGTGAGGTCGTACGGGACGATCGGTGCGCGAGTCCAACTCGCACTTGGCCGATTTAATTCCGTTATTCTTATTTATGCAATACAAACCACTATCATAACTTTCTCCTAGTCTTTGTAGGTACTTAGAATCTGGTTTTATGTTTTCTTGCTAACTTAAGTTTCTATAATATAATCCCTTTACATAATATAATCTCTATGGCATCTTAGTTAGTATTAATCTAGTAATAGACTTTTATGACATTATACAATTTCAGGTCTTGTATCATAATCATCATAACTATAGCCTTCATTGGCATTATGATTGCAATATACTATGCAATGGTATTCTTCAATATATTTTTTAACGAACTCTTAATTATACTTATAGGTCAAAGTGAAGGGAGCTGAGGGGGATTTTTTAAATTTCTGCGCTAACAATTATCTCGGATTATCTGTAAGTACGCATTCACATTAACCAGCGTACTAAATAGTGTATAATGGTCACTAAAACTAACATTTAACTGCAGAATCACCCCCAAGTAGTGGAAGCAGCGCGTGAAGGTTTGAAAAAATATGGCGCGGGCCTAAGTTCTGTTCGGTTTATTTGCGGAACTCAAACTATACACAAGGTAAGTTGCTTATATGACTAAGTAGGCGTATAAAAGGAGTATTGCTGAACTCCGACTGTTAATAGCAAACTGAAAGTGATTATTTAACGAAGACGTTGCATTCACAGAAATATTAGGTATACTTAATTCTTATCAGAATCAAAATACATACCCTGTGTTCAATAAAATAAACATTCCTTTAATATATATTTTTTACCTATATGTAATAATGTAATAAATGCTAAATGTGTGATGAATCCAGACTTTCTTACTTATTTTGTACTATGTTTGTTGGGAAATGCTCCATTGTTCAATTATCAATCCATTTGTTTGAAATGTAATTTATTTAATAAGTTGAATCATTACATCATTTCTATTTAGGAGTTAGAAGAACGTCTTGCTAAATTCCATGGTCGAGAGGACACTATACTCTACGGGTCGTGTTTTGACGCCAATGCTGGACTGTTCGAATCCATGCTCACCCCAGAAGACGCCGTGTTCTCCGACGCCTTAAACCACGCCTCCATCATAGACGGGATTCGTCTTTGTAAAGCGCAAAAGTTCCGGTATCCACATAGAGATCTGAATGGTACGTCGAATAATTTCAAAAAGTTTTTTCATCATACCTCATTCTCTCAGCATGTCATATATTTTTCCTTTTCGCTTTCTGATTCAGTTTTTCTTTAAGTTGCTTTGTAAATTCTTGTGTGTGCAACAATAGAAACCTTTTTGTTCTAACACGAGAAGGGCTATCATGTATGGCAGTTTATTGGCGTTCTCCGTACTCTCATTAGCCTCTAATCAAAACAGTCTACAGCTGGACACACACTATATATGTCTGATATGTTTTTGGTGGTTATCAACTAATCTGTATATTAACACACGGAATGAGACGTGGTGGTTCGAGATTATCTTACGAAACCACATTTTTTTTATGGTAAAGCAGGCGAACGATCAAGCGGCTCATATGGTGGTAAGTGATTACCGTCGCCCAACTGTACATCTGCAATATCAGAGGAGCTGCAGGTGCGTTGCCGGCCTTTAAGGATATTTGCGCGATGAGAGGGATAGTGAGCCTTCGGTTTCCTTACTCACCGATCGCGACGCCGAAGCACAATATGCCTCTTCTTCACGACGGTATTCTGCGAGGCTGTAGTACTACTGAGGCGTTGGCTCTACCATGATCTCGTACATGATAATCCGTCGGTCAGCTTACGACGCTAACTGGCTTTAAAGTCGCGGAAAGAATATGCTTCCTATACAAAATATACTCAGTTTATTTATTACCATTATTGTTTTTTATCGTACCCAAGAAACGATTTATTATGTATTTGTATCTTCATACTAAAGTGAAAGAATGATGATGTATCATTCTTTTACACGTACCAGCAAACAATTGTCTCCTATTCCATGAAGGTTTGGCCATAACCAACCACCAAGCTGGCAGTATAGGTGAGCATACCCTTGCACATGTGATCTAGATCCATTCCCCATCATATTTTGCAAAAGCACACGATACGGGCAATCTACAACTTGAGGCCTCGCGAATCGTTATGCGCACTTGTCAAGGAGACTAATATTTTGACACTTCCGTACTTATCTTTGAAAACATACTTAATGTTTACACGTACGTACAGAAAAATATAATTAATAAAACGGACTGTCTTCTGTAGAACGTGTCTTGGTGATACGGTAGAGGTTCCTAAAATTAGATTGGCTTATTACTAGACTTGACGAACCTAGTCTTTTACTCCTACTCTGCGTTTGCAAGTCCTCTGGTAAAGCGTAGAGAATATCACTGTCTCCTGGCTACTGAAATATTGTAAAAATTATCATTTGAAAATACTGCTAACATGGATTTGATATAGTAATTATTTTACTATAAATTGCAAACCACAATGTCATTGTAACATAGTTTTAAAAAAAACCCCTAGACCTCATTGCCAGTTCTTCTCTGACTTGTTTTGGGGACCTGTGTAGATGTAGACGTTCATAAGAGCTTTAAACAAGCCTAAAAAAAGTTGTTACGACTTTGAATCTGTGAGATTTGGGTTCGACAAAACGATCAGTCTATCTATATTGACTTATGGTTTTATCTATGTATATGATGTATTGGAATTATGCTGGTGTTAAATATTGGCTGTAGCTCATAAATGTATTGGCTCGACCCTAGAAGGACCATGCTTTGATAAGAGTAACCCATCGTACAATTCCAGCATAATTTCGTATGCTAAACAATGAGAACTGCCGCTAGGAGCAAGGCCTCTATGCGAAACAATGCCATAGAAAAGTAGTGTAGTTCTTCAGTGGGTTGGCTGGCACTTTTCGACTTTACTTTTTATTATCTAACAGAACTGGAGCATCTACTAGCGCATTGCGAGGCGCGGCTCAAGTTGATAGTAACCGACGGTGTGTTTTCCATGGATGGCACCGTCTCCCCCATAAAGGGGCTTCGAAATTTAGCCGACAAGTACAGAGCGCTGCTCGCAGTTGACGACAGTCACGCTACCGGCTTCTTTGGGGAAACTGGCCGGTGAGTTATTTTATGAGGGCCCAACTCGTGGTAACTAAATAATCTCGTGACTTTTTGATTCATTGTAGACGAATTTCTTTATTACAAATAACTGCATGAATGTGTGAATTCCATTTATACTTTCATACTTCAGATAGATCAATCACGGGAATATTATGTACCTAATACTTATTCATTGTTCAAAGTGATGGTTTTTGTTTTTTTTTTTTAAAAGAAGAAACAAACCAAGTTCGAAATACGGATAGAAGGGGAGTTGGTTGAGGAAGTGGATGAGTTTGAGTATTTAGGCTGTGTGTTTAGTAGATATGATAAAGATACAAGACGAGGAGTAAATATCGGAATTAATGAATGGGACTCATTATTCTTATGTGAAACCTTAAAATATGTCAAAAAAGGCACAATCCACAAAACAATTATCACACTTTAATATTGATAGATATAGTATAACGTTAATTATGATATTGAAAGTTGAATATAGCAGAAGAAGCATAAACGAAAAATGAATCTCGTAAATGTGGTCATTAAGAGGTTAGGTGTGACTCTTAATTATAGTGAGATGATGTTGTGGCCAGAATTAAGAAAGGAATGCTTCAGTGATTTGGATACGTAGAAAGAGTGAATAAGGAAAGAGTGACAAAGAAAATTTATGCCACAGAAGTAAGAGGACAGGCATGGTAAGGGGCGCCCAGGACGATTATCGATCAAAGGGGCGATATAAGGTACGAGCCTTCCACAGAGACTATCGAACTTGTATCTCCTGATTCGAAAACAGATCCTTTAACGGCTCGGCTATCGCGGTTATATTCTTAATCACGCTATTAATTAGCTAAAACTAGCAAAAAGTAGATTGTTTACACCACTTTAATGTTACATGTAGATTTAAGTAAATTAACTGTTCCTTTCAAATTGATATTGTATACTAAAATCGCGAAAATAGGTATCGGTTAAATAATACAAAAAAATTAATGGTTTGTTTTTTCATTGTCTCATTTGTACTCAGTGAATTTCCTAGAAGATGAATGCTCCAACTTTCTCTCCAAATATCAACCTCACCTGCACGTGCTGACAAATAGACAAGGCTCTAGGGAACGACAGATGGCGGAAAATCCACAAGAATGGCGACCAACCCCCCGGGCCAGCGTGTTTTGGGGCAAAAATTTCATGCTAGCGCCTTGTTTGGCCTTTGTCCAGCCGTAGACCTACGAAGATGGTCGTAACTACATTAACTATGAACCAGGGGAACAGAAGAGTACTGCGGTGTGATGGGCGCGGCGGACATAATTTGTTCGACTCTGGGCAAGGCGGTGAGCGGGGCGGCGGGAGGCTACACCGCGGGACCTAAGGAGCTGGTGACTTTGCTTAGAAACGTCTCGCGACCTTATCTCTTCTCTAATGCCCCGCCGCCGCCCGTCGTCGCTGCTTCCTTAAAGGTAAGCATGGATGTAATTAAATACCTAACCTGGTCCACACATTCAAACTATTATTTCGAAGACATGTATTACAATAAGCATCTCAAATAAGGGAATGCTGTCTGCATTTTCCTAACGACACCCACCGGGTGATCCGATTTGGGCTGATATTTTAAACACAACTGTAACGCGGTAGAGCCAAGCGGCGGCTTTTGCTGCCGCAGGAATGGGCCGGCTCGTCCGGATAAGTACCACGGCCTCGCAGAATACCGGCGTGAAGTAGAGGATCTTGTGCTTCTGCGTTTCGTGCGGTGAGTGAGGTAACCGGAGGCCCTCTCCCCCCTCCCCTCCCCAGTACCTACGGTTCTGGAGAATCCCTCACTGAGCATCCACGTTCAGGCTTTCCTACGCTACCTAATCGTGGACGCTCAGTCTGCCCCGCGTATTCTGGGGGGGGCAATATTCCGCTCTCTTTCTTTCCTACTCGAGGCAAACGCAGCAAGGAAACTATGGCATCCAATACCGCGCTCGCCGTGGATTTCTGCAATATCAGGGGACTCCACTCGAACCTTAGCGCCGTTCATTACCATCTTGAAACGGCGAAGCCAGCCTTTCTTTTTCTTACAGAGACTCAGATATCGTCTCCGGCTGATACCTCTTATCTCCATTACCCAAACAACAAACTGGAACACTCCTTTGTGCCCCGTGCCGGAGTTTGCGTATACGTCAGAGATGATATCTGTTCTCGACGCCTCGGTAGTCTTGAAGGTTTGGACCTATCTACCGTTTGGCTGCGCATCGACACCGACGACCATCCTCGCGTCTATGCGTGCCTTTACAGGTCCCATAGCGGTAACACCGTAACTGACCGACTCATCGATCACATCCAAAAGGCTACAGATTCCGTGCTACAACATATCCCATCCGCAGAGATCGTGATTCTCGGCGATTTTAATGCCCACCACACCGATTGGCTCGGTTCTCGCATAACCGATCATGCGGGGAGATCTGTTCACGACTTTGCATTAGCATATGGCCTGACACAACTGGTAACCTCGCCGACGCGGATCCCAGACGTGGAAGGTCATACACCTTCCCTGTTGGACCTTTTGCTGACCTCACACCCGGACGGATATTTGGTCTCAGTCGATGCCCCTCTTGGCTCGTCGGTCCACTGTCTGATCCGGAGTGTAGTGCCTATCGCGCGCCGATCCCGAACGCGATCTGCGGGCTTCCGCCGTGTGTGGCACTATAGGTCGGCAGATTGGGATGGAATGCGGTCTTTCTTTGCTTCCTACCCATGGGGGCAGGTTTGCTTCTCGCTGGATGATCCCAACGCCGCGGGCTTCCGCCGTGTGTGGCACTATAGGTCGGCAGATTGGGATGGAATGCGGTCTTTCTTTGCTTCCTACCCATGGGGGCAGGTTTGCTTCTCGCTGGATGATCCCAACGCCGTTGCAGATTCTGTCACCGATGTGGTACTTCAGGGAATGGAACTTTTTATTCCGTTCTCTGCAGTGCCTGTCGGAGGTAAATCCCAGCCTTGGTTTGGTCGCACCTGCAAAATAGCGTCACGCCGAAAGCGGAAGTGCTACCAGGCCTGGGCCGATGCATCGGCGTCTCGGGATGCAAAAATCAGTGCTCTTAAAAACGAGTACAACTCTGCCTCCAGGTCCTTCAAAAGAGTTATCGCTGCGGAAAAGTTAAAGCACATTGGCAGAATTGGCGCGAGACTAGTTCGCCTCCCATCGGGATCCCGCGCATTCTGGTCTCTCGCCAAGGCTGTCCAGGGGAATTTCTGTCAGCCATCTCTCCCATCGCTACACAAGGAGGATGATTCGCTGGCCCATACTGCAAAAGAGAAAGCCGATCTCTTGGGCTCTCTTTTTGCATCCAACTCGACTCTTGATGACCGGGGAAACTCTCCACCTACCATCCCGTGGTGTAAGTGCTCCATGCCGGAAATTCAGTTTCTGCAGAGCTCAGTGCGAAAGGCACTCCGCTCCCTGGACATTCATAAGTCGAGTGTGCCGGACGGAATCCCTCCAATTGTGCTGAGGATGTGTGCCCCTGAGTTGGCACCGGTTCTCACGCGTCTTTTCCGGCACTCCTACTCTTCAGGCGTCATCCCGGAATCTTGGAAGACAGCATTTGTGCATCCAATACCCAAAAAAGGCGACCGCTCTGATCCGTCCAACTACAGGCCTATTGCCATCACCCCCTTGTTATCTAAAATAATGGAGTCACTCATCAACACCCAGCTCCTGAGGTACCTGGAGGAACACCAGCTCATCAGTGACCGACAGTACGGTTTCCATCGAGGACGATCAGCTGGTGATCTTCTAGTTTACCTGACTCACCGATGGGCAGAAGCAGTTGAGTCTAAGGGGGAGGCTTTGGCGGTTAGTCTGGACGTAGCGAAAGCATTTGATAGGGTTTGGCATAAAGCGCTTCTTTCAAAGCTTTCATCTTACGGGGTTCCTGAGAGATTGTGCAACTAGGTCACCAGCTTCCTCACGGATCGGAGCATCAAGGTTGTTGTCGACGGTGCATGCTCGGACCCCAAACCCGTGAATGCTGGTGTTCCACAAGGCTGTGTGCTATCTCCCACTCTGTTTCTTCTGCATATCAACGACATGCTACAAATCAGTAGCATTCATTGCTATGCAGACGACAGCACGGGTGATGCCCTATATACAGGCCGTGCGAATATTTCTCGGGAACACGTCGACGAGTGCCGGAACAAACTTGTGTCTGAAGTCGAGACCTTGTTATTCAAAGTATTGGGGTCGACGTAATTTGGTCCTATTCAACCCCAAAAAGACACAGGTTTGCGCGTTCACCGCTAAAAAGAATCCCTTTGTCGTTTCTCCTCTTTTTGAGAACATTCCCCTTATTGCCTCAGCCAGTATCGGAATCCTTGGCGTTGACATATCGAGCGACGTTCAGTTCCGTGGTCACTTGGAGGGAAAGGCCAAATTGGCCTCCAAAAAGCTTGGTGTGCTTTGTAGAGCGGGACAGTATTTCATGCCGGTCCACCGTTTGCAACTTTATAAGGCGCAAGTTCGGCCCCACATGGAATACTGTTCTCATCTCTGGGCAGGGGCACCCCAGTACCAACTCCTTCCATTTGACCGCACCCAACGTCGAGCGGCTCGAATTGTCGGCGACCAAGCTCTCTCTGATCGGCTTCTTTGCATTTTTTACAAAATTTTCCTCGGGGAATGTTCTGAGGAACTGTTTGAATGAACGGATTGATCCCAGCTGCTGAGTTTCACCATCGTACATCGCGACAGAATTCGAAGTTCCATCGATACCACCTAGATGGTTGGCATTCCACCACAGTGCGCTTTAATCGAAGTTTTCTGCCACGCACTTCGACTTTGTGGAATCAGCTGTCGCCAGCAGTATTTCCGAACAGTTACGACTTAGGGACCTTCAAGAAAAGAGCTTATTCCTTCCTTAAAGGCCGGCAGCGCATCTGTAGCTCCTCTGGTGTTGTGGATGTTCGTGGGCGTCGGTGATCACTTACCATTAGGTGAGCCGCACGCTCGTTTGCCCCCTACTTCTATAAAAAAAAAAACACACCTAAATTAAAAATCATAATTCTGTTTGTAATTTTCAATAAATGAAACATGATATATTTCGAATTTAAAACATTAATATTAGTAGAATGAAACACAGACCGCTTTTAATACTTATTTTTTAACATACCAGCTCATTTTGTTCATCAGCTTGGATATTCTTTGAGTTTTCAAAGAAAGCTCAAGCTTCAAACAGTTTTCAAAAATAGTTATAAATTCACCAATCTGGGGTTGGCGGGCAGCTGAGCTTAGTGCGACATATCACTTCTATGAAATTAGAAATTAGGATATTTGATTGTTTTTCGCCATTGTTACTTAGTTTGCCAGAGCCTCGTCCGTCAAATATCTTGTGCCGTGTGTAAGTGAGGTGAGGTTGATTAAAGTTTCGTTCATATGATAAATTGTCATAATAACCCCTTTGATAAATTGTTAACAATTGATGTAATTTTCAAGTCCCTGGATCTAGTGGAGCAAAGCAGTGAGCTCAGACAACGTCTTCGCGAGAACACTCGCGCGTTCCGTTCAGGCCTGCAGGCAGCCGGTCTGACCGCAACTGGCGACGACCATCCTATCTGTCCTGTCATGGTGGGCGAGGCCCCGCTGGCCGTGGAACTCGCAGCTGGAATGCTACGTACGTTATCTTGGTTTAATTTTTAATGTATTGATATAGTATAGGAATTAAAACAAAATACTTATCGTCACTACTGTTAGCCTCGAAACACTGTTTCACATACATGCTCCCAAGTCTAGGGGAATTGTCGTTCCCTGTTTTTACTCCGTGCTTCTCTTGCAAAACAAATTAGATCTATCTCAACTTAGAATGTTAACCTAAATCCGGCCCGTGGTATGTAGTCTGTTTAGTCAGATCCGACAAAGGTTATGCATACTACCTTTTTTGGGAACGCAACGTTTACGTCTTTGAATTATCTCGTATATATAATTTGCGGTTTATCAAGATGTTTGTCATTATCCTGATGTAAATAATAAAATAATGACATTGTTGAGTTTAATTTCCATCATCTGCAGAATGTCCAGTCCATCCATTTTAAATATTGTTTTAAATTTTCTCATATTATTTCAGAGCGCGGAATTTATGTGGTGGCATTCAGTTACCCAGTAGTACCAAAAGGAGGTGCTCGAGTTAGAGTACAATTAAGCGCAGCGCACACGCAAGAAGACGTAAAACGCGCTGTAGACGCGTTTGCAGAGGTCGCTAGAAGCGTCGGCATTGTGTCATAAGTCATAGACTGCTATTTTCATAAATTGTAACTACCATACATAACTTTGTATTCAGAAATTACTCTATAAAGGAAGAAAAAAAAACATTCAAGGCATATAACTTACGATTTGGTTAGGATATGCTAAAATGAAAAACGAACCCACTTGTTACATTTTTGTGTTAAATTAAATATTTGAAAATGTTATATTTTTTTTTCATATTCCTTAATGGAGAATTTTATTAAAAAAAGGTCAACGTTTGCAATGTCCTACTGTTTGATACCTAATTCGCTTTAGAGTCCTAAATGGTGATCATATTAACCTACGACATATCTATAGGAATAATAGTAAACCAATATACTACATATCGAACTGTTAAAGAAAGAAGTGCAGTGAAGATCATAGAGGATGAATTAATAAACCCTTCAAATGAAGGATTAATTTCATGGTATTCCAGTGTCAGTATGGTATTATTTGAGTCATAGCGAACGTTCTGAATATGCTTTTAGTGCTACCTACATTACGATACTATTAAATAATATCTGTATTGTAATAATATAGGTCAGTACTGTACCTATAGTTCAATTATGTTACGTATATTGCTACGATCCATTACACAAGTTACGCTGATCGGCAAGATTTCGCGATTAATGTTGCGTAAACAGGATGAAATGCACAAAAACAACATGTATTAACAATAATTTATTATAAGTAACTCACACGTTTGTTGACAACTTCATATAAACACTCAGTGCAACCAATTATGGCCAATTTGAATATCCGATCTACGAACAGTTTTGCTTATATATAAATACTTGATTAAAACTCTATACAAGTTGCGTCAACTATCTTTAGTGAACAAAACCGGACGTAGATTGAACTCGTTCGATACTAAACCTCTCTACACCCACGTAAAGTCGTAATTAAACTATAGTCATTATAAATATTTACATTGGTATCAAATTGGTTCTCACTCATCACTGTATTGCGTAATGTACAAGAGGATTACGTAGGTGGCATTCTGCTCGATGGTTTATCGCACGTTAACTCAACTGAGACCAACTTCGATTAGAATAAAATCTAAATAAATGCAGCCGTGCCAACGTCAATACATCCAAACGGTCCTTAATATCCACTAACATCATCTATTAGATAATAAAATCCACTCAATCTTATCATTACGCGTAAACGTCTGGAGGGTATCCTTTTCTCAACAATATGTTGCCTTATTATAATTGTTGTGAGGACGTATCAGTATTTTGAGACCGAGGTGAGCAAACATTTTCATACTATATTATACTCGATCTGTGTTGTTGTCGTCTCAGTGTCTCAAAACTGATGGTTTCACAGGAGGACCTGTAACAAATAGAAAGAAAAAAATATATAAGATGTTTCACGTTATTACAGGTTACTTTCGATTATTGACTTTAAAAAACAAGGTAGAATAGCCACGTGTAACGTGGCAGTAGCACGACCTCGCAGAATACCGACGTGAAGTAGAAGCATCTTGTTCTGCTTCCGCGTTTCGTTCGGTTTAAAGTTACCGGAGGCCCACTCCCTTCTCCCCAACCATCCCTCCTACCTCGAAAATACTTTTGAAGGCAGACAACGCACCTGTTGCTCATCTGTTATTGCAGATGTACGTCGTTGATGTTATTCAGATACATTGATAAATCAAAGACGGGTACTTGGTTTACTTATTCGTGACGCAGTCCACCCAGTGGCTAACAGACAAAGCTATGGCGACCGGGCGATGGCCGAGATTGGGAGTAGTATTACTAGCGTGAGGGTACCGGCGCTGCGCTCACCCACCCGCTCGCCTGGTCTGGTGAGTATGGATAAATCCAATTCCGTTCATGACATGCCAGCTTTTGTTGGTGTTTTTATAGAAAGGCCTTTGCAACACGTTAACTTATACAGACGGGTAAAGAAAGGGGAAGGTTGACACAGTGAAAAACAAAGTTTAGTCATGAAAATATTCACTAATGAAAATTCAATATGAATGCCTTTTGTACCGTGCATAAAAGTCCATTAACAGTTTGAGTATACGTCATGCTTCTACTTAGCTAATTCTGTAAAAGTGTAGTTCTCCCCGGACCTATTGCATTTCCACAATCTGTAACGTAATATAGAATGCAGTGTGTGTGCATTATGACGCGCTGTATACAGCTGTGCTGTAATTATACGAAGTAAAACGTAGTCAAGATCTCCGAGGAACGACGACCAGCACTGTAGCGCCTTTGTATAACGTGTGCGCCTAGGTGACGCGGGATCATGGTTTGCTTTAGCTGAGGCATATATAAACATATGCTATACTGGCGATAAGCTGTAATGATGAAGAATCTGTCGCGAGGCTCAACCACTTTCAAAACTTAGTAGTAAGTAGAACTAGTAGAGAAATTCTTGTCAATTAAGTATTGTGCTGGTCAAAAAATAAATTCTCTGACCGGATGGATAAAATGGACGTACGTAACGCGGATTGATTAATCTAACAGCGACTAGAGATAACAGTATTCAAATTGTTTGCGTGTAAAAACATAAAACAATTCTGGTTTTATTTCATCATTCATCATCATTTCAGCCTATCAGAAGTCCACTGCTGAACATAGGCCACCCCCAAAAATTGCCACGAAGCTCGGTCCTGAGCCACCTGCATCCATCGACTTCCCGCAACACTGCGCAGGTCGTCACTCCATCTTGTGGCCGGCCCATTGCCACTTCAGCTTGCTGATCTTTACGGCTATGTCGGTTACCTTAGTTCTGCTGCGGATATCATCGTTGCAGACTCTATCACGCAGAGAAACACCGAGCATAGCCCTTTCCATAGCGCGCTGAGCAACTTTGAGCTTCCTCATACGGGCTGCAGTGAAGGACCAAGTCTCGGATCCGTATGTCATCACTGGCAACACGCACTGGTTGTATACTTTCGTCTTGAGGCTTTGCGGTATACTCGACGAGAAGATATGGCGTAGTTTCCCGAACGCAGCCCAGCCGAGTTGGATTCGTCGATTGACCTCCGAGTCGAAGTTGGACTTACCTAAGCGGACAATTTGTCCCAGGTATACGTACTACACTCATCTACAACTTCGAGTCTTTTGTTTCCAACAACAACCGGTATTGGTGTGACATGGACATTTGACATGAACTTCGTCTTGTCCATGTTCATCTTAAGACCAACCTGTTGGGAGACGTTATTGAGGTCATTGAGCATTGTACTAAGCTCCTCCAGCGATCCTGCCATAAGAAAAGCGTTGATACCGTATCCTTTCCAGTTCAGCTGCTTGAAAACATCTTCCAATGCAGCGGTGAAGAGTTTCGGGGATATGACATCACCCTGTCTTACACCTTTCTGCAGTTGGATTGGTTTCGTACTCTGATTCTGTACTCGGATAGACATCGTAGCCTCATTGTACAAACACCTCAGCACTTCGATATACCGAGAGTCTATCTGGCACCGCTGGAGAGACTGTAGCAACGCCCAAATTTCGACTGAATCGAAGGCTTTCTCATAGTCCATATACGGCAGACATAATGGCAAATTGTACTCCTCGGCCTTTTGTACAATCTGGCGAAGAGTATGTATGTGGTCTATGGTACTATAGCCTTTTCGGAATCCGGCTTGTTCGGGAGGCTGGAAGTCGTCAAGTCTGTTCAATAGACGATTTGAGATGACTCTCGAAAACAGCACGTAGACGCGGCTTAGAAGCGATATTGGTCTATAATTCTCCAAAGGCAGTTATCCCCTTTCTTGAAGAATAGGACAACCACGCTTCTACTCCACGCTTTCGGCGTAACACCGCCATGAATGACGGAATTAAACATCTTCTGAAGGACAACAAGTATCGGTTTTCCACCCGCTTTCAGAAGCTCAGCTGTAATTCCGTCCTCACCCGGCGCCTTGCCGTTTTTAAGCTGTTTGAGAGCCATCCTAATCTCGCTCAGACTGACGTCCGGGATGTTATCGGAGTAATGTCGGATAAGCTTGGCTCTTGGGTCGTTACTTACATCAGTGTGTGGTTTCAACGACGTTGTGTACAGCTGTCCGTAAAATCTCTCGATCTCACTCAAAATCTCGGCTCCAGCGGAAATAACTGCGCCGCTTTCGGTCTTCAGCTTGGTCAGTTGGCTCTTTCCGATAGAAAGATCTCTGGCGAAGACTTTGGAGCCTTGGTTCCGCTCTATCGCTTTTTCAATACAGGCTGTATTGAATTTGCGTAAGTCTTGCCTCATACATTTGGAGATCTGTCTATTCAGTAGCCGATACGCCGACCCATCCGTTGTAGACTGCAGCTTTATCTCACGCCTGGCTTTCATGAGTTTAAGAGTGTGATCGGAGAGCTTTTGGGGTTTGTTCGTGCGGCGGGTCCTGCAAAACTTAGCTCCTACCGCATGGACAGTTTCCACTAGCCTGCTATTCGTACCGTCCACTGTAACGCAATCGTCTAGGCACTGAAAGCGATTATGCAATTCGAGCTGAAAGCTCTCGGGGTTCTGGATAAGGGCACGTGGTGGGCGGAGCGTAGACTTCACCAGACGAGACCGCTCGAGCCTAATGTTAAGGTTCAGTGTGCCTCTTACCATTCGGTGATCACTGCCGGTTTTTACCCTAGTGATCACAGAGACATCACTGAACAGCTGACGCTTGGTCGTCATGATGAAGTCGATCTCATTTTTTGTGGTACCGTCCGGGCTCATCCATGTCCACTTCCTGTGGGGCCGCTTCTGGAAATAGGAGTTCATCATAAAGAATCCCTCCTTTGCCATGAAGTCAGCCAGCTGTTGCCCTCTTGGGTTCCGTTGCCCTACTCCAAAGTACCCCACTATCAGCTCATCGCCTTTTTTCGTACCTAGTTTTGCGTTAAAGTCTCCCATCAACACCGTGTAGTGAGTCTTAGAGCAATGCATGACTCTTGAAATATCCTCATACATTGCCTCCACTTCATCATCAGGGTGTGTCGAGGTTGGTGCGTATACCTGTATGACCTTCAGCGAATACCTTTTGGTTATTCTGAGTATAAGGTACGCGACCCTACTCGACACACTTCCGATCTCGATCACGTTGTTGATGAGAGACCTGTGGACGATAAACCCGACACCTCCTTGGGACAGATGGTCACCCTGCCGGTAGTAGAACAAGTTACCGGATTTTAGGATTATAGAGTCCTCTCCCTGTCTTCGGACTTCAGACAACCCCATAATACTCCAGTGTAACTTGCTTACTTCTTCTTCCAGTTCTAGTATCTTCTCGTCGGTCCTCAATGTGCGTGCGTTATATGTTGCCAGGTCCAGTCGTTTGGGTTGGCAGCTAGAAATCAGCCGGTGATTCTTCGCACCCGCTGCCTCGCCGTTACCATGGCTGCCACCATAGCCAGGACTAGCAAGGCCGCCGGGGACTGGGGGCCATTGCTTTCTTCGACCTCTCATCATGGGGGGGGGTTTGCCTTAGTTGCCACGCCTGGCGAGCGGGTTGGCAACCGCAGTTTTTTTTTTGTTCTAGTGCAGGAAGATGCTGCTGATGCTGCTCCTAATATATTTTTTTACCATTAGTCGCCTTTTACGACACCCATGGTTAGACAGGGTTGGCGCTATTCTTTACTTCCGACAGCCACACGGAATTGGTTTTGGAACTAGAACTGGTTTTATTTATTGACACAAAATATTAAATATCATCCAGTCAACAATCAAGTTTCTTCCAGTATGACTTTGATCAGAACCTGGTAAATAAAACACACAGACAGAGACAACCTTACTATTTGAACATTATGTCATTCAAGGTTCCCAAACAATAAATAAAATGCCGACTACAAAAAGAGTATATTTTAATATTCTCACGGAATTACCGGTTGAATCAAGCACAAAGGGTTATTAGCAAAACAAGAAGTTGACCTTAATGAAGGTTATTTAACCGTGACAATGTACGTGTTGTAAGGAAAATAATTTTAAATGCAGTATTCACAATGCACGTTAAATTCACAAATAGAATAGCAAGTACTGACTTTGACTGGCTAAAGTGAAGTAAAATCAGTGGTATTTGAATCATATTAGTGCTTACCTTGCATCGTATCACATACTAAATTTATGAAAGTAAGTAGTTACTTAAATAATAAAGCTACTAAGAAAGAATAATATAAAAAAGGTTTCGGATTGCCGCATGTCAAAAGTTCATTTGGTCGTATGGTAGCGGTTACGACCTGCATAATTTGGCATTGATTATAATGGTAATTCTTGTTAGCTCATATTTTTAATAAGAAAATATCTTCAAGTTACACAAAATGGCGTACAATGAATTTAAATAAGATAAATTCACTTGACAATGGTTTTAACGTACATGATAATCGACATTGATTGTGTATCTTGACGTAAGAATATTTAAATCGCATATTATTTGCATAAAAAATTTAATGATGTTATGTGTGGTTATTTCGGTCATAAAAGATATCAAGTTATTCTTATTTAATTGGGCATTTTAAAAAATAAAATAGGTAATTTAGTATCAAAATTTTATGTTTCCCTGGCCGAATTCGACCACGGCGACAACTTCCGAATATTATCAGAGATTGTCAACAGGAAATGTCTATTCGTAAGTGTACGAGGCCTTTTGGCATTCAGGTCTAAACATGTATAACTTCGTTAAAATTATATGTTCCTTGCCTATCTTGATAAATCATATATATCAAATGAAAGACGTTTTTTATCTCTGCATGATAGGATACGTTTGCTTATGTAAAAGTGAAGACAAGTGAGAAACGGCAACTAAAACTTTTTTAGTGATTTACTCTTGAAAACAAGGGAACGAAATTGCTATGCATATCATACGATACATGTCTCTTTATCTATTTTAACAGATAGCGATTTCAATATATCATATTTATGCAAAGTAATAACTTCTATATCAATAAGTGTACCACACCCTAGTGCTGACAGTTTCACCCACGTCATTTTACTATGCCATTATGCCTGAAAGTTTCATTGTTCTGTGTGCGTGTTGTGTGTAGGTAATTTTTTTTTAATTTTATGTTAATCACAATCGGGAGCACTCAAAAACATCACTTTCAATAAATAAAATAGAAATCAGAACACACTGGCGATAAGCAATGTGTTCAGGCTCCTTGCGAAGAAATGATGAACAGCAATTTGCGACATTATAAATTTAAATTTTTGTTAAATATTTCATATAAAGTGAATTTACTGTGTGCATATTAAATACACAATCGTATAGCCTCTCCGGAAATCCCATCTTTGGCTGGTATTGTGGAGATAAAACGACCTAAGCTCCACTTCAGTGGAGAGCTGTCTTCTTTAATGAGGACTAGGATATTCGGCTCAAGATCAGGTTTATTGTTTTTCTAGCATGTACGTCATGTTTGCACGATTTTACTCCGGCTTTCCAGAGACCACTAAAATAAAGTTCATACGGAGGAATACAGGTCTAGCTATTATTTTCGATTTAATACAACATTTTGGATTTTTTTTCATTTACTTATCTAATTCTGATTTTACAGTCAATTGTTAAGTCTTTTATCGCATCACACGGTAAGTCACAAAGTTCATGTTATTGAATCTTATATGACAGTCATTAGCTTTTGAAGAAAAACAGTAAAATGCTTGCCAACTACTGTTTGGCGGAAAACAATTGGCCGAGATGCACACCAGTCTCGAAGGTTAACTCTGTCCTTTGTCCGAAAGTATACTAAAATGCGCGATTAAAAACAGTTACATTAAAGCTTACATTAAAAATATATCGATCAGAATTACTTTCATATAAATATTTAACTCCAAAAAGTTTCCATACGTTTAAAAGTTCAAGGTCAACTGGCTTGTTAACTATGTAAACGCAATAATGTAAACATCGCCAACTGTGATAACTAGATTACCAAGTTGGAATGTATCAAATTACTCCAAAAATAATACGAGAATCGCAATGAAATAAGCACATTATTTATAATTCATATTATCTTTGACAAAGGACATAAGGTTTCCATCATATTAAACCTAACTACACAATGCACATCCAGAGCAGGAAACCTATCATTTACAGAGTAAAACAAGGTCATGCGAACTTCCACCCACCATGCCTACCCACACTTGTGCAGCGTGTTGGCAGCCACTTTACGGCACCCTCGTGTCAAAAATGAGAGAAAGGAACACATGTAATACCAAAAAAAAATGATGTTCATAACCCCAAAGCACACCTTGGTCCTGTGCATTTTCTTCAAGACCCAACTCCCATTTTGTGCACCACTATTCTAGTCAATGTCTGTACCGAAAGAGCATACTATTGATCAGAGCCATTACCTGGGGGCTGTGTTGTTGTGGTCGAGGTAGTGGACGTGGGTGAAGTAGTAGTTGATGATGGAGTCACGCTCGCCGGGGCCACCGTGCTTACAGGCTTCTGAAAACAAAACACCATCAGTACACGACACGAACTTTCTCGGTGAGGACGTGATATTACATAAAAAATGGTCAAGCCACGCATGACCCGCGCTATAGGCATGCCATAGTAACGTAAATGATATAAGTTATATTTTTTATAAATTTCCTAGAAAAGTCTTAGACTTTCATTAGAATTTCCTTAAAAACTGCAGCTGCATCATCGACCAATACCTGTAAACAATCGAACAAGGTCACAGAAGCCCCTTCATCCTTGAGGATAGATCTAATCTAAAGATTTAAAATTCTAGAAGCTATTATTATGGTATTACAATTTCAGTATGGTATTTCCATACTTACTAGTCATATGGTGGTGGTGAGAATTAGCCTTTGCCCAGCAATGAGAAATTGAACCCTGGTGGTTTACGGGCCGGGCACTAGTTTTAAATTCATGGGACGCCCGAGACATGGGTTCGAAATCGGGTACCGGAATCACTAAAATTTTAAGTGCTGTATGTATTACGTGTAGTAAACATCGCGATAAAAAAATATTTCAAGGAGAACCAACACTGGAGCAGCATGGCGGATACTCCCCACTCCAAAACCCACTCAAATATCAAGAGGCCTCTGACCAGAAATAAACAACTTTACTTGAATTTGAACATATAATTTTTTTATTAAAATTAAAAAAATTATGATTTTATGCCGTTAGCAAATCCGCCTATTGTGAGAGACCTATCTCCAGCAGTGAACTGATTAGAGGCTGTAAAGAAAAAACATTTCCAGTTGTTTCATTTCAGTATGTCTGAAATTAAAAATCCACAAATTAAATTACTTTTTATTAACAGATCAAGTGTAATTGATACGTAAAAAATCCTTCTCCACGTGTATCTAACAAAACTACCAAGAAACATAGATATAAGTAAAATGATAACGAATAAGGTATACACGATTCAATATAATTATGTATACAGTGTTTTTCGAGTACTTAAATAGTAATGTTATTCCATGGCAATAAAGTACTTAATACGAAATAGGCCCATAGTTTAATTCGTATCGTATAAAGGACTTTGGAAATTCACTTAAGACTACATCGATATACAATATAAACAACTGATTGACCTTACATTCATTTCCTCTATCCTTGTCTCCAGCGCGTGCACTTTATCCACGAGCGTGGCGTTTAAAGAAGCGATTTGACCCTTGATCTCATCGTCGTTCTTGGCGCTACTAGAGACGTTCGCTATGGTCTCGTTGGTCTTCAGTTCCAGTTGGTGGAGCAAAGTTTTGACCTCCTCCACTCCGGACGCGGCCGTGACCACTTGTTTGCGGGCAGACGCCAGCGCGCCGTCGAAACTGTTTATCTGAAACAATTGCGTGCTTGCTATAATTCGTTCCGACAAAACTAACAGAATCAAAATTACGAAACCATTTCGGTAAAAGCCGCCGGTGTCGTTTTTTTGGTTGTTTGTTTGGATATAACTAAAGTCAATTAAGTATCCTAAATGGTGTTTTATATCATCTTTGGGGAAGGTTTACATTATTTTAATTGACAAAACTAAAACAATGCATCAGAGTGGCTGCGGCTTGATACCAAGATACGGCATATTGTGTTGGATTTTAGGTAATCAGTCGCACCCCAGATCCTCGTGAATGCAGTAACTTTTTCTCCAAATAATGTCAATTTGGAGAAAAACTTAATATACCTTCACGCACCAATATATTTTTACTTTACACAACTCAACGTATACAAGCATCCGCAATCCACTTTTCGCTTCTCAGAGAGATAGAACGTGACGGTAGGCGAGTCTCATCACCGGGTTGGCTCCCAGAAGCTACCACGAGACTTTCGAGGCTTTTCCCTTAGTCGCCTCTTACGACACTCATGGGAAGAAAAGTGATGGCAGAATTCACAGGCGTACTTTACCTACATTTACGCTGCAGATGATAACTCCCTGTCATAATAACAAGATGTCACTCACAATTGTACATATCGGCGACAAGAGAATAGGAAAAAAAAAAGCAGGTTATGTCTAACTACAGCAAGTCAATGATATCTTACCTGGGACCCGATGTCCGCAACGGTTCGCTGCAGCTCGGCGAGGCGTCGTGGCGTGTCGGCTAACTTCGGTGCGGCGGAAAGCTGGTCAGAAACAGCCGACAACTCTTCGGCCGTCTGCTTCATCCTATTCACTAGTTCCCCGTGCTCGCGTTCCAGCTTAATTAACCTCTCATTCAAATTTGTGGCGTTGGCCCGGAGCTCTTTGGCTGCGGTGTGGCACGCTTGAAGGGCACCTCCTACACCATCGCTACTCGTAGAGACTGTTTAAAAAAGGGACTTATTGTTTATAAGAGATAAATTTATTGCAAAAATATTCGATAAATACAATCGACACTGTCCGAAAATCTTATTACTTATGTGTAAAAAATTTGCTCGACTGCTATAATCCATAATATAACAATAATGCAAAATGTTAAAAATTGTCGAACCTTTTTAGGTAAACCTCCATTTATATTTTGTTACATTTTTATATTTAATAACACGGTTCAATGCACACAAAATGAACGGACAACGCATGCATTGATCGCATCAAAATGTAGTGAATGTTACATTCGTAGAAAGCATTATAAAGTAGATTTGCATAGGTTCCCAAGCAAAATGAAAGTACTAAAATTCTCTAATCTTTCATTCTCAGCGACTCATATCGTCAAGTCTACACACTTGATAATGTCTCGTTTTCGGTAACTTCGTGGAAATCGTGAGAACACAGCTTGTACCTCTTGTCTTAAACATGATCATTTGATTGTACGCGGTTTTGGATTTTAATATTAGTATGAGTTGGTTTACACACGCTGTTACTGGTTGAACCGAACGAAACTCGGCATGCGGAACTTAGCTAATTAAGTTTGATACCCGTATTAGTAATGCCTTTCCGCAAAGTATCAGGCGTTACTTTAGGTTATGGTCGTAGACCGCGTTTAACGACGATGTGGTCCATTAGTCACCGAACCGGCCTGCTGCCGGTCTTGGTTTCCACTCCCTGCGAAACCGGCAGCCAGACAGATAACGAATAAACTTAAAAAATTACAGACCAAAATTACACAGGCCGTTAACGGGCAGCAGCGTCAGGGTACAAGGCGCCGCTTGCCCACTACGGCTACTACTACTACACAAGCCTACTATACTCCACAGCTGAACATAGATGTCTCTTTAAGAAAACGCCAACAAAGGCCGACATATATTTCTTGGAAAGTTTGCCCATACTCACCAAGCTGCCTGGTGAGAGCAGTACCGGTACTCTCGCACTGGTGATGCTGTTCCCCATCACTAGTTTTTCGTACTTGGGTTTCGACAAATTTGAATAGATATTCCACCATCATTAAGTCGCCATCGAGCCTAGTTTGTCAGCTAGCAGGGTGCAACAGGTGCAAAAGAGAAAGAGACGGTATATTCCACCTTATTCGCCCAGCGTGGCTATTTCTCATATAGAGGCCAGTGCAGTGTAGTTGAGTGAGCTATTAACAGCATAATAAAGAAACTGTTTGCAACAATTGAAGAATGTTGCACTTTCATCAGCTGGAGTGAAAGCATGTGATACTTAGTTATATAGTTTATATATATGTGTGATACTTAGTTTGTATATCGCAAAACAATTTTAAACTGTCTACAATTGTCTACATTAGGTTAAACAATTACTCTTTGACATACCATTCTAATTTCGTTACGTCTCTATGCAAGTATGTCATATTTAAAATGTAAAATTTAGAATTTCACTGAGACGAATTATTTTTATTTGATATGAAGTGTCAAATACTATGTCAGAGACACGGAACACAACCCAAGCTATCAGACTTCAAAAACCAATCATTTTTGTGATGCGCAAATCTTAGCTTCAGCTGGTATTCGAACATACAACTGGTTAATAGACTTATAGACTGGTTAACTCATTAAACATCAATCTTCAAAAATAATATTTATGAGCGAAAACACAATATTGACTTTTAATTTTTTAACATGTTCTATACACACACTCATACAAAGTTATAATCATAAGCATTAGATACCATTCATTAATCATATGAAAAAAAATTAAATGCTGTTATAATAATATTTTAATGTTATTTTCTGGCAAAGAAAGTAACGAAAATACAATAAAAAAATGCTACTGCACTTTAATTGTGCTATTTTAAATTAATCAGTAATTTCCAACATAATATATAAATACAGCAACGGGTCTACTTCGCCGATAAGCACAATAGCAGAATATCCCGCCTACGCAAAATTCGATGCACATCTTAAACGCAATTTCTATGTCAACAAACCTCTATCCATCTCCATGCGGAGCGATGCGATCTGTCGCCTTACATCTACGAAGAGCCAGAGCACAGTTGCAGCGGATACGACGCACACACATAATGCTAAAGCGGCAGCGAGGCGGACGAACGGGCGGGAGCGGCGACGACGTGAGGCACGTCGGCCCCACGGTTCCCCTTCATCACTAGACGCCGATAGAAGCCTTCCGCTTCTCGAGCCCACTCCGCTCACTAAAGCGTCCAACTCCCGCCTCTTTCGCATCTTCTTCCCGACCCGCAGCGGTACCGCTGCGTGCACCGTGCTCTCCATTCCGCACAAAATCGCTACCGCGCACGCATCCGCACAACACTAAAATCACCGTCACTTGTCACTGACACTTTATAATGAGCTTTCGACGCGAGCGTACTACACGACGACTGATTAGCGAGTGAATAAAACTTTTCAAACCGTATACATTGATGCAAAACTGTGGTGGGCGGCAGCACTGCCTTCTAGACGACAGCGGGTTAAAGATACTTAATCAAGGCGATGTGAGCTATAAATAAAATTTATTATCAAATTCACAGTTTAGTGTAAATAGCTCTGATTGATGTTCACGTTAGCAAATATCGATATAGATTATTATGAGCCTAGGAAATCGTATCTCGAGATTGAGGTAATGAACGCGTAATATAATTTTGAAGTAGTGATTAATAGGCTTAGTAGTTAGTAGGCTAATACTTAAACACGCGGCGATCTAACGCAGAATAACCGTTTATGTTTGGTAGTTAAATTAACCACACTGTGTAAGGTCATTTACGTATTGACATTTACACTTCGTACTTGCAGCTGGTATCGATTCGCTAACCTTGATCGTGAAACTAACAACGACTGTTTAAATACTTACTTTCATTTGTTTAAGAAACATTATAGTCCATAGATAAAATATAATTTATGTACTTTTGAAATGAGTTGAAGAAAATTGAAGTGTTATTATAGTAAAACAAAATTATACAAAAAAAAATACCTTTATTATTTAAAAACATAAAAAAAGTTTTGGGAATCAAAAAGGTTTGTACTGTATCACAGTTGCCCGACGCGACTTTGCGCTGCACGAGTCTACCCGCGAAGAAATTAGACACCCTTTGAAAGCATCTCAAACGTAAACTGGGTCAGTAGAGACTTGTCCAAGTACTGCATATCAACTATAAAACAAGTTTAGAGCAAATGTTTCGACATTTATAAGCCAAAACTTACGAAATGTAATTTTTAACTTATAAATATTCAAAAATACTAGTACTAAATTATTATTTAATTACAAGAATTTCGTCTCTAAATATCACCTAAAAATGCTCTTATCTCTATCGTGCATTCTTCAATAATTTAAGTTTTAAGAGCAATAAAAACTCAGGTTAGCAAAACCTAATATACTGCTACAATTTAACACTATGAAGTTCCATTAAAGTTATTCAAACTAATGGGCCATTCACATAGCCATATGACACAAAAATTTGACCCCAGAATAGCATGCGATATTAAAAAAATATTTGCTAGGTTTGGTCGCTATATACATTACAAGCAGGACGCAATGATCAAAAACTCTCGCCTTCTAACTTTACATTGTGGGTGACGAGAAACCTTGACTAAAGCCTCGTAATCCTAGGTAAACCTAAGCATCTGTAGCTCCTCTAGTTAATTTTCGTGGGCGTCGGTGATCACTTACCATCAGGTGAGCCACACGCTCGTTTGACCCCTCCTTCTATAAAAAAAAACCTATAAGTAGAAATAATATTGATATTTCGACAATCCAACGAAAACGTATCCTTTATGGTAAATTTAGATGTTTCAAAAATTATTGCACTTTCTGCAGAGATTCAGCTGTTTTCAGAATACGCTCCATAACATTACAGACTATGGAGGTAATTAATATGGGTCGATAATGAGAATGTTCACCACGGTTACTTTTTTTTGGGTAAAAAAATTGGCAAAAATTCAGTTTAAATGTTTACAGAGAGGCAGTACGAACGTGGCGCGATCAGCAACAACATCAATAATTCCAGGCACATTGTACAAACCACAGATAAATCTTTGTAAAAAAGTCAAAGACGTTTTTTTGTTCATTGTTATTATTAAGAAATCATTATCACCACATTTAAAGGCTTGGTGGTATTCGTATTTTTTTTTCTTTAATATTTTATTAAGATAATAAGATCAACTCAACTAGCTGTGTCACTCACATGCACTCTCGCACCTACAGCATACATTCAACCGTGTCAGGCGAAATGTTACAAACTACGAATCTGTGTGACTGCGAGGGAAACATTGTTAAATAGTTGCCTGAATAACATATATAAAATTCAGATTTTATATTACCACGTAAGTTCAAGTATAATTTGTAACACTAAAGGTGTCTGGTTATGCACCATGAAAGGTGTCAAGCAATTATTGATATTAGTTTCTTATAATATCTCCTTCAACATATTCAATAATCACTTTTTATACTATAATGTCTTTGAACGAAATTTTATGTGCCTTAACTACCTGTTATCCGTTAAACGCATCACAAAACCTTACAATAAAAAAAAACAGTTTTATAGTATGACGTAGATCTGGCTTTCGCGAGCTCTTACTAATATTACGGTTATGTCAAGCACAATCTAGTCTAGAGCTCTAAAACATCGTTCAGTATATTTGTAAACAATTACGGTGATGATCATAACAACAACCCCCGTCGATGCAACTGGATCTGTTATGTCTGATGGCCTGTACATGGATGGAAATCGTATTGACGCTGTAGACTTCAGAATATTCTCAATACCGATTTATACTTTGATTTACCCAAGACGTTCTGATCAAGGCCAAATCTCAAAGAAATCAAAGTTCAATCAGACGAACAGAAGTTTGCCAGAGGAGTTAAGTTTTATTATCGAACTATAGGGATCATTCATCCCTGTAGTGCCTAGGTGGATATTTAGTGAAGGTTTTACTTCCATTCTTTTGCCATAAATCACATAGCACAGATACTCTACTCAGGTGGATGTTTAACTATTTTTGTTTTATTACAGAGTCAGATAAGCACGTTTAGCCTCCATTTTTTGTTGTTATTTGGTACTTTTATATTTCCTATGTTTCATTTCGGTTACAAGTCGAATTGTTTTCCTTTTCATTTTGTTGTATTTTTGAAGTATTATTTTGTCATCTAACTCTTATTTTTGGGTCAAACTAAATATCAGTAGTTGTTGTTAGTTACAGAATTAAGCCAAGCTGGTCTACCCTTTCGGTATAATATGTAAAATAAAGGTGTTTTTTTAATATACTTATCTTCGATATAAATTAAGTTATTTCAATGGTTTTATTCATGTAACTAAGCTGAATAAATGTTTATATCTTTCTTTTACCAATAAAACAGTTTGATTAGAGTATGCAAAAACATCTACAGACTTAAAGTGTGACAATGACATTAGCTTCAGTAATAAAACAATAACTGAGTCATGAGTCAGGAGGAAAAAATCGCGAATGCTACACATGTCGGACTTAAAAGACTTTACTATATTAGGACAGTCGTACAGTATGTTTACTGGTTGTTTGGCCGAGGTAATTGAATAATTTGCATGCACAATTCGCCAAAGGTTAATACATAGCGATATTTATATCAAAGGAGAAATGTGCAGGTTTAATAATACTTAAACATTGAACAGTTTAAGTTTTTTTCACTGCGTTGGCTTTAAAAAACATTATATTATTGAAAAACGTAATTGGTAGTAAAAGTTAATATTTTGGATAAATTTCACTAAAAAAATGCTCTTTCATTATAAACGTGGCGTATTTATTCTTTTACCACGCTTGAAATATTCTATTCCATGTAGACAATAGGTAAGTATGAATTTGTGATAAGATAAATAGCTTATATCTACTTATACAGGAGGACATTATTTATACGAAATAAGGGGCCTTTATCGACCTACGACCGTGTACGCAATGAATGAAACAGTACGCATGCGCGGGAGCTGCTACACGTCAACGGAGGGGGTTAACTCTTCAATTGCATCAATAAATAAACACCAAGTCACGCCAAATCAAGAATATTCATCACTGGCAATAAAAAAGAAACTAAAATTTTAAAACCCTAAACAATAGTATATTGCCGTATTTCAAACACTTCGTCTAATTTTTTAAAATATAAAACTAGAAAATATAACATTATAAACTGAAACGAACATTACAACGCACTAACCCACTGATAATCACAGTACAGTAGTAAAAACTAATTGTATTACGAATTAGAAAACAAGTTATAATTGTTATTATACGCGACTGCTCAAAAGCCTCCAAAGAGAATTGAGCTAGAACTGAATATGATGTCACGTAAGAGAATAGTGCGGCGCATGCGTGTACAAGATAACACGGATTTACAGATACTGAACAAAACAAGGGACAAGTATCAAAGGTTTTGTTGTATCTTTACTAATACTTTTCAAATATTATTAAAACAGTACCGAAATCCACTAAAAGATTTATCGAGAACCATGTTTAATACGCGTTATGTTACATTTGATACAAAGTTAAAGTCTAACTTTTTTTCGATGTAGGCTTGTTAGATCTTTTGAACGTCAAAATCTACACCGGTTTTCAAAACAAGATTTTCACAGAGAATAACCAGCAAGAAACTCGGGGAGATAGTTTACGTCTTGAGATGATAACTCATACATGGTACCGGAAGCCTTAAGATTCTTCAGGAAAATCTCGTAACAAACCGTTCTCTTAATGAACGTGATGGAACACATTTTAAATAGGAGCTATATCGAAATTGATAGAACGATAAAAAGGCTACAAAATGTTTTCTAGACATTTGTTTGGCATAAAGAATCAACTGTTAGTCAGTCTTTTCAATGGGAGCGGAGTTTTTGAGTCAGATCACGAGGTGGTTCCGTGAACAGCTGTTCCAAACGACCTAACAGCAATGCTTGTCTAACAATATTAAAACATATGTCTTCACCAATCGCACCGAGATGATGAGATGATCTGATTAGATGGCTTGCAGACAATTCAAAAACGATGAAGAGCCAAAGAAGACGTAATTACAGCTAAGGTGCTGAAAGTCCGATCGAGTGTTGAGTAAATTTAATTTCAAACAGATCTCTCGTCTCTTGAAAAACTATATACTGACATTAATTTAGAGCTGTGTCTGCTTGCTTTTTCCAACAGTCATCATGGATCAGTTAGCACGCTGACACAACTGGAAGCCTTCCAGACTGGCTTCCACAAAGACTAGAAACAAAAGCTACATTACACATTATATCTTTAAAGAAAATAATATATTATGTTGCTTTTTATTAAGTAAAATAGACAATATGATCAAAAAGTATAATTTACTAAGTCTGAAAATAAGGCAATGCTTTAGTCTCTTCAGGCTGTCAGCTCTGAAAAGACAGTAGCACCTGTCTGCCTATTAAACAATGAGTTTTTTAACACTACAATGTTTATGTACACACTACAACAACTGATCCTTAAATTATTTACTGCTGTAATTTAGGGTATATACCATCACCCTCTCTTACATTAATTTGTAGATTGTTCTGATTCATACTCTTGTTCTGTAGTGTGTACAATAGAAGATATAATATTATATAAAATGTATCATTTAAAGCACATGGTATTACCGACAATGGTGCATTCACTCTTAGACCCATGATGTGTCTAAGAGTTTTCACTTAGTATTAACATGTTTATTATTTTTTAAATGATTTAGGAAATATTCACTCCTCAAGCCTAAAGGTGAATAATATGCATTATGTTAATGTGTAAGTTCTACTTAATTAAAGTGTCATATTCCTAGTTGCCAGTACATCTACATGAAGAATATCTGAAGCTCAAATACATAAGCACTCACTAGCACTTTCCCATATCCAATGTTGTACTTCAAAACACTTATGCGATTGGAGTGCAGTGCATGGAACATAACACAACACAACCAAACCAGAAAACCAATAATTTGTGTTATATAAACCCAGAACTCGTGCCTCACGAGTCATGTATACTTATCATTAAGGACCATGCGATCATTGAATATTAATAACAATGGTGTAAATAGTCAACATTCAACCACCTGCTTATACTTCATGCAATTATCTATCTTAGATAGATAGATAACTCCTTATCAATTCCCATTAGTACAGCCTGTTTACCTTAACAGCCTAGAAACAGTCTACTGCAGGACATAGGCCTCTCTCATAAGGGCAATGATTTCCCATAATCTCCACATTCTGCCAGCAAATTGACAATCGCAGAACCAGACACCTTGCACCTAGATGCTGCTGTCTGTTATTGTTCTGCATAATTTTGGTCTGGTAAGTTATGAGATGGTTACCCTGCCATCTATTGCTTTTTTCAAAGTTATTACCTGACTTCAATTTTACAATTTCAGATAATTTTTTCTTGAAAGTAAAGAATTTCAACCATACCTTTAGCAATATCGAGCCGCATTGTTGACACCTGATCATAAAGTGCTGCACAAATCCATGTTAGCATTAGAAGCCATAGTAATAGTGTTCCTCGTACTGCCCATCGCAAGGCACACTGCACTTCAGCTCCTAAGTTAGGTTCTGGGCCTTTGGAAGTGACTCCACGATTTCGTTCTTTCCTATAATGGAGAAAAGTATTTCAGATAATCTATAACAATAATTGTCAACAGCAGCTTATATATTATGGTATTTCGAAAAATATACAAAATTTTAAATCTTTTTAAATCGGTAGTGAAGCAGACACAGAGAAAATAAGAAAACAATTGTTTTGACTTTTTCCTGGATTTTTCAATATTGAGAGGAGGACTTTGGAGCCTTTGGAGGAGCAGTGGGACATATCTAGGTGGCCAATTTACTCTATATTTATTTTAAACAACAACAAGCTTAGGAATAATCTCTATATATAATCTCTTAGACTATGAAAAACAGAAAAGATGTATTAAAAGTAGTAATATAGCCATTCTACAGTTAAATTGTATCACATAAATCTATGGGCTTGTCTAGGGAAGCAATACTGTTCCACAAAATTGCACTGTACTTTTTAATCTAGAAAGTCAGTATATATTAGTAACAGTGGTCAAAATAGATTTAACATAGCAGTTGCAATAATAAATAATATTTTGTGGCAATGTATAAATGTAAATACAGCTCAGGCCAGGTATGTTATGGGCCATGGGTATGGATCTGATTAGGATGATTGATTTTCAGCTTTAAATGTGTTGCAATTGTAATTTTTATTACTTTGATCCTACAACAGAGCATACAATCCTATTTATTCACATTTTAAACATGTAGAGTCCCTAACTGTATGAGATATGATCTTTAAGCTGCGAACACGTTTTATTAAAATTATTAGCTCTGAAATTCTTAAGACAATCAAGATAAGAAACAGTGTATGCATAGTGTATACAAAAACCTTGTAATTTTCTTTTTTCTGTTTGGTATTATTTCTAGCTGTAAATCTTCGGATTCTTCGTCACTAGAAAGATCCAACAGTCGAAAATTTTCTTTGTTAACTTTAGATGGTAAAGACATTTTGGGTTTACATTCAAACTCAACATGCCTTCCACAAATTTCATTAACTATTTAATTAATCACTGACGATGAAAATATTGTCCACCTTTGATATAATTTATCTCTGTAAACCTTTTAATGAAAAATTGTAAACAGATAGAATGGTTATGTTCATGGTTATGTTCAGTATTAAAATAAAAACAAAGGAAATAAATAAAAAACACAATTGAACTACATTGATGTCAAAGTTCACCACTATAATATACATTTAAATACATTGATAAAGTTACACATTGTTCATATTTCATTGATATTATAAATTTAAACTGTCATTTCGTCAAATTACGTGCTGATTTTCTTTTATACAAATTAAATTCGTTCTATTCTATGTATGACATTGACAATTGACTAATTGCCACTTAATATAATTAATGATGAACGATATATCGAAACCGATATTATCGATAAATATCTAAGATACAATTTCGATATCTATATCTATATATACATATACTAGTGGCAATAAGGTCGCATCTTATTGAAATTTTATGAAAACGTTGTTTGTACTAATTTTCATTTTTTTTTAAACAGTGATTTCTTTTTTAAATTAAATGTTATAATACAAATAAAATGCTAGTGCTATTTGTCATGGTTAACAGTTTACTGATCTCGGCAAGAGCGTTGACCTTGCAGGATTCTTGAGTCCGAGCAACAGCGACCAGTACTGGTGTTCGTAAAAGACCTTGGTGTTGTTGGTGCTGTTAACTATTAGCGAAAATCCAAAAGTGCACGTCTCATGACACTCATTTAACTCTTAAGAAAAAAAAATCGTATTGAGGTTCAAATATTTCGAGTCATTTCCATTTCACGTGCAAAACTAAAACAATATCCTGTGAATAAACTACTGTACTGATATAATTGATTTTAGGTTTGTGACCTGTGTGGTGCACTTCACCTCTTCATCCTCTTCATCCTCCCTCCCATTTCCCAAATACCCTTAAAGGATGGCAACGCCCCTGCAGCACCTCTGGTATTGCAGATGTACGTGGTCGACGTTAATTACTTACTATCAGGAGTGTTTGCCAGCTTTCCCATAAAAAAATACTGGCTATGAGTAAAGTGTGCAAACGTTACAATGTTTATTATTTAAAATTACGTTTATATTAATAATATTTAATATAACATAAACGTTATCAAAATTTTTGTAACAGACGTTATTAACCAGGCAGTCGTCTTATTTCCAAGGATATTTCAATTTTCCTTGCTACCGCTCTCGAACACTTAATATCCGACACAAAAGTCTTAAAACATTCAAATCAAAGAAGTCAAATAAATATCACCTCTTAATGTGTGTTAAGCGTACTGACATGAATGCGAAAGCATTATATCATTGTTATAGTATATTGTTACTTTTTATATATCTATTAAAAAGTATTGTCTTGTAGGCCCATAGGACAAGCTATTGTTGTATATCTTTAAATTGAACCACTAATGTTATATCGATCCAGCTTCACTTGAGAAGTTCGTTTAAACCTATATATTGGTCTGACAGTTACATCATATATCGATATTTTTTTAATATACCCATTCCTTATTACAATCAAATTGATGGTGTTATCTTTATTCATCCATGAGGTTGGGCGAAAGTCTTAAGCCCATATAACCATTTTATTTGTATAGGTCTCTATGTACTAACCAAATCAAATTGCTGTGTCAAATCCTCTACAGACATTTATTGTGGCTTGTAGATAACATGGTCTTCAAGCATAAAGAATAAATGCGATTTCCAAAATTGTGTCGTTAAATATCACTGAAATAGCTTTACAGCTTGTCCAAAACAAAAAATCGATAGTTTAGTTCTTTTTTCTGAAGTATTCTTAGACTAATAGAAAAAAACGAAACTTAATGGCCATTCTTAATATACATTCGCGAGAATTTGCGGGGTTGGGTTCGGCATATGGCGGATATATTTTCTTTATTTGTTGATCTTGACTATAAGTGATAAGCTGTAGCCATAAATTAGAAAAAAACGTTACTGTCATTTAGACATTCCATTTTATCACATATCAGTCAGTTTTGATTTATATCGCAGGCTCTTACTAGACGAAAACATGTTACACCAAATTGTTATTTGAATAAATTAGAAGTTTCCATGACTTCCTAAGTAGAAGTTAAGAGAAAAATCCAATATGAAAGAAAAATGGCTTTATATATTTTACCTTCTATGGTTCTCTTATTTAATACTGTCTGCAGTTCTTATGTTCGGACACGGTTTCTTATTATCACGAAAGACTTTGAGCGACGTTACAGAATGCATTTCTCTTAGTAAAATAGGTTGCGACGGAAGAGAGAACACAACATTTAAAGAAACTTGCAGTGAAGATATCAAAATTTGGCATGTATCATCAAATTTCGGTGCTCCCCTGGCTTGCCCTCCTGTTTGGAATAGAGTAGTTCTGGTGTTAGTCGACGCCCTTCGTTACGATTTTACAGAATATGATTCAGGAATAAAAAAGCCACTGTTTTATCAAAACCGACTGCCTGTTATCCAAAAAGCAATTAGGCGATGGCCAGAACGCGCTCGTGTGTACCGATTTATGGCAGACCCGCCAACAACAACACTTCAACGAGTAAAAGCCTTAGTCACAGGTTCATTACCAACCTTTATAGATGCTAGTTCTAATTTTGCTGCCATGGAATTGCAGGAAGACAATTTAATTGATCAGGTATTTTATTTATGTTTATTACTACTACTACTACTACTACATCAGCCTATATTAGTCCAATGTTGATCATTAGCCTCTCTAAGAAAGGGCCAGCAAAAGCCGACATACATTTCTTGGAAGGTTTGTCCATACTCATCATGCTGGGTAAATGAGTTGGTGAATCCAATGTCAGTCCCCTCACATTAGTGATGCTGCTCCCCATGATTAGTCAGTGGGATTATGCTTTGCTAAATTTAAAGTTCTTTGCTAGCACTGTGCATCAGATGCAGGTGAGGTTGAACTTTTATCAAAATTATATAAATCTTCATTAAATAAATTCAATATTTAAAAAGGTAAATAATGACCTTAAGTAGTTTTATTGCTGGCCAATAGGGTTTTTTAAGAGGGTCATGCAGCCAGTAATAGGCCTCTCCAGAGCTGGTTGGTAGGCATCATATATCCTTAAAATATGTTTTATTATTTGTTTTGGTTGCTTTCATACTATGAATTGATGTTTGCATTTGTTGGCCAATCCCCTGGCCATGTTTTGGTTACATAAAATTTTCTTATATAGGTAGTAAAGAGTG
The DNA here is from genome assembly GCA_029286595.1 of Bhutanitis thaidina. Taxonomy (NCBI): domain Eukaryota; kingdom Metazoa; phylum Arthropoda; class Insecta; order Lepidoptera; family Papilionidae; genus Bhutanitis; species Bhutanitis thaidina. The sequence continues at coordinate 3,878,664 of JAGSMS010000013.1, forward strand.
GAAGAAAAGCAGTACTGCTAGGAGATGACACATGGTCTCGCTTAATGCCAAGAAGGTGGCTTCGAAAACATGCTTTGTATTCATTTCACACTTGGGATCTTGATACAGTTGACAACGGTAATTATTTAAACTTTTATTTACATTCATTATAGCGAGAATCTTGCCTATATTGAATTACTTACTATTTTACTATTCATTTAGATTATTTAATTAACTAACATAGTGAGAAAGAATCTCCTAAAAGTAAAATAATTATTAATCCTTAGAAAATCAGTTTCAGAATATCAAATTTTTAAACTGTAAAATTGTAAATGGATAAATATATTGTTTTATGTTTTAATATTTTTTTATTTATAAAATTTTATCATTTAAACAATGTACAATGTTATAAATGTATAATATGTATATTATAAAGCTAAAACTATTTGTACAGAAGTAGATTCCAAGATTTATGATGAACTAAAACAAGATGACTGGGACCTACTCATAGCCCACTACCTTGGTGTAGACCATGCAGGACATAGATATGGTCCTAATCATCCAGAGATGGCAAGAAAGTTGGAAGAGACTAACACAAGACTTGAAAAAATGATTGATACCCTACCCTCAGAAGTATTATTGTGTGTCATAGGGGACCACGGAATGACAGAAACAGGTAAAATAATTTACGGTCCTGACATACGTCTTTCGCTTCTTCCACTTTCATCATTCTTCGCATGCATGTTTGTTGGTTTAGAGTACTCTTGACCTGGGCTGGATTGGATTGTGAAATGTTCGACTAGGTCTTCTTCTCCCGACTGCACCATTTACACTTGCCTCATATATTTGTTTCGTTAACCTACTTTTATTCATCCTCTCCATATGTCCAAACCAGCTCAGCATCCATTTCTCAATTCATGTCACTACATCATCTTTCACGCCAAGTTATCTTTACATCAATCATACTTCTTAACAATCTCAGTTATTCTGCATTTATCCTGCTTTCATCCCTCTTCTGCCATACCAGCATGATTTATCATTAGCGTGGTTGTATTAGGAGACTTAAGGAGCGAAGCTTGGTTGGTCACCCAGGTTTAGTTCTTAATTGAGTAAGATATTGAGACAAATGTTGTAATTTATATGGAGTCTGTAGCTAGTTATATCTAAATTTATAAAAATGTACATCATCTATGGTTAGATAATCTTTCTTAAGATCTGCTAAATATAAAATAATAAAAAGTAAAGTAGCCTCATATCTGTCACTGCTGGGAATGAATTTCCTCACATTTGTTGTAAGTTTTTAAGAAATTGAATTAGAAATTTATATAAACTGTTTCATTAACATGCACTTTACCATAAGTCTGATGTAGTATATTGAATGTAATTTTATTAGCGTACATTTCTCTGTGTTCTAACTTATTAAAAATGTACTTATTTCAAATGTACTTTTTGTACTGTTTTAGACTCACAAGAATGGAAAGATTTCAAGGGTAGGTACTAGTTAATAAGTGACAAGTAGAGATCTATCATGTGTAAATGCTTCAGAGTTTTAATAATGATAAAAGCAGTTATATTAGGGTTGTAATGAAACATAGTTTTCCTTCTCATCTAGTACAACTGATCATCAATAGACTTTTTAGTTCCATGTGTCACCACCACAATGCTTCTGGCTCAACACTACTTATTATTTGACTACTGGCCAATTTTGGTTTAACCATAACCTTAAACCCAAGCTGAAGCTATAGCTATAGCGTTGTTTAAGATACCTATAACGAAAAGTATTACAAAGACAGTAACATTAGGGTTAGAATCAAGGTGTCTGTAAATGTATAAATTTCATAAAAAAATCATGAATAAGAAGTCTGTAGGTGCTCAAATTTAAACAATCTAATGTTATGGTGTCTAAGCCAGCTTCTGGTGACCTACTGATATAGTGCGCGGTTTTGAATTCGCGCAAAATTCTTTACCTTAGAATTGCATAGTTTATAAAAATTGTATTGCAAAAGTAACTTCACATTTAAAATTGTTTTCTTAATGTTATTTTATTTTAATTTTTGGTAATAGTAACAATATAACAATTAGTTCATATTCATTAAAGGGTATAATAACCACTAATGAAAATTTTAATCTAGGACTTACGACTCATGTAACGGACATCTACTTGGCCAACAACAACTGAACGACGCGGACGTCGACATCTCTAATATTACAGAAATCAAATAATAGTTTCTACTTCATAAATGCATTTTTCCAAATAGCATAGAACGAAAATTATTTTGGTAAACGATGAAACCCACAGTATAATATAATATTGTGCCACAGCACTATAGTGCCATGTCTAATTTTAATCATGTGCACAACAGCGTTTATTGTTAGGAATGTTATCGATAACGTTAATTCTTGATCAAATAGACTTGGTAAATATGTATATAAATGAAGACAATTCAGAGAATGTCGGAATGAGACCGTATAGCTTTTAGTTCAAATTGACTATAGGTATAATAAAAATACACACGAACTAAATGATTATATTATTTAAAATTGTAGGGCATGAATTAAAATACTCATTAACGTTACCAGCATGAATTATGTATTTTATACATTATTGTAATTTGTTATTTATCCTTTTATACGCAAAAACCATAATTTGACAAGGTTTTAATATAATAAATATAGTCATAAATGAGGTTGATACGCATGTCTGTAAAAATAGATGTTAGACGATATGTGAACTAAATTGTCTTTTTGCAGGAGATCATGGTGGTGAAAGTAAAGCAGAGCGTACGGCTGCAATGTTTGTGTATAGAGGCGCAGGATTTGGTGGAGACAGTGGCGAATTATCTATTGGTATGGAAGTGCAACAGACAGATTTAGCTGCAACATTGAGTGCGGCTTTAGGACGCCCTCCACCCGCGCCTTCACTAGGAAACTTGTTGTTCCCAGTTTTACCAAAGATGTCAACATCTATGATACTTCTACACTTGAGTAATAATTTAAAACAGGTATAGTGTAGTCTGTCTTATCTTTGATGTTTTATTAATTTTTAAGCAATAATCGTCAATCCCAATGGATAAGATTGCAAAACATTATATTTTGAATAGGAAAGTTTTGAGATACAAAAAAAATAATTTAGTAATATATTGTTACAAGTTTTGTGAAATAAGGAAAGTATATATTCTCTATACAACTATTAATTCGTCTGATAAATATGCTAAGATTGCCATAGTCTTCGTACGGAGGTCCGTAACTGCCGCCATAAAACCATTACGATCCGGAGCAGGATCCTATTTTCAATTTTGGAGCGAGATAGCAAGAACCTTGCAGAATACCGGCGTGATGAAGAGGCATCTTGAGCTTCTGCGTTTCGTTCGGTGAGTGAGGTAACTGCACCCAATTCCCTATTATCCCTCAAATCCCCAAATATCCTTTGCTATTTTTTTTGGGCGACAGTAATCACATACCATCAGGTGAGCCGCTAGCTAAATCAGGGTATTTTAGAGGATGGGTCAACATTTACTCTCTAATCTCTCTCATTTTTTGGCTGTTACGAAACTCTTGGACAATGTATGGCTATGAAAATAGTTTGCATAGAAAAAGTTCTTGAAATTTTTTTCTTTAAATTCTTGAAGTTTTGATTCAAAGCTTCGACTACAGCTGGTAAACGAAGTTTTTAGAAACGTACAACACCTAAGCGTTATCTTTTTTTAATTTGCGTATCATAACTTTCCTCTCCTTTGATACGCAAATTAAAATTACTCGGTCATCGCAAATGAATAAAATTTTTAGGGTCCGAACGGAGCCCTGTTACTAAGCTTACAGCGTCTGTCTGTCCTTGTATCTATACCTTTTATATATAATATATTTCCCCTCTCCATCCCCCTCCTTATCCTCCATTCCATTTCCCAAATACCCTTAAAGGCCAGCAACGCACCTGCAGCTCCTCTGGTGTTGCAGATGTAGGTTGGCGACGGTAATCACTTACCATCAAGTGAACTGATTGCTCGTTTGCCACCTTTCCCATAAAAATAAACACATTGTATGGTTGTACATAATCCTGGATGCGCGTGTCCTTCTCGCACTTGACCATTTTTTTTACATTCTCAACGACGCAACGACAGCGTATTTCAGTATCCGGCGTACGATTATGCCATTAAATATTTTCTACATTAAAGAGAAAAAACGAAACCCATTGTTGCACTGTCTGTCTGTTACAGGAATTTTTCTTCAAAATGACTTGACGTATTTAGAATACGAATATTTGATCTTGGGGATGCGATGCTAATCCTTATATTTTGATAATGTGGAGTTAAGTCTTAGAGATATAAGTAACAACTTGACGTCGTATGCTTTATCCAGCTGTTATAGTAATTGTTCAAAAATATTTTGTATACCTATGTCAATGCAAATCCGCCTGCCAGGCGTGACGACTATGGAAAGTCCTCTCCGTCAACTAGACAGAGACCTGGCATCATTCTTGGATCCTTTCATGGACCATCTCAAGTACGTGAGATCTAAATTATTTAGACATTATGACGGGCGTCTTAGGTGTCAACCCGTCTGCTAAATGTGACAAATCAAATGTTCACATTGAAAGAGGTTCAGCAGTAAACAGTTTAGAGGAACTTTGGAAAACTATTTACCTTTTATTCGTATATCATACTACATTATCAATACATACGATGAATCTTTCTTTATCAGCCTATTAAAGTCCTACTTCCGTAGAAAGTGCCAGTAAATATCTTGAAAGGATTGCTCATACTCACCACAATGGACAAGGGAGTTGGTAAGCGCAGTGCCGTTACCCTCGCACTAGTGATGCTGTTCCCAATCACTACCCTTTCGGATATGTGTTCGGCAAATTCGGATGGAAAGTCTCTCATCATTCTGTCACGAAGCCTAGTTTATTAGCTAGCAGGGCAAATGTGGTTGGCATTTGGAGAAACATGTTATATTCCCTCTTACAATATAGATGTGTTTAGGATTTTTTTTTTCGTAGGTTACTAAATATCTAGTTAGATATGGTGAGGAATCACAACAAATATCTTTTGACAAATTGGCTCATCTCATTAATGCAACGAGGGATCAAATAGAAAGAGCTGCTAATGTTGAAACCGATTCGGACTTAAAAAATTACATTTCTGACGTTAGGTGAGTTATAAGTCTAATTAATGTACACTTATACCAAATGTATATTTTTGTTTTTATAAACAAAATTGAATCTAAGTACAATAGGGAAGTTCACAGATTTTTAAAAAGTACTTAACCGTAACCGTTGCATTAGCACTAATTATAACCACAAATACATTTTTCTACAAAATGTATATACAATGTATTTTGCATTTTATTAACCATTTTAATAATAATATTATTACCGAAACACTACATTCACACTGTATGTATGATAAATGATAATTGAATGATTTCGTTGTTACAGGGACTTAACGGAAAATATTCGCATTGTGTTTAAAGAAGTATGGGTTGAATTTGATTCATCGTCCATGCTCAGAGCCCTCCTTCTGCTTCTCTTAGCTGTTTTCTTTAATTGGTTGATAACAGAAGGAGTTCCGTTTGAGCGAATTTCTAATATATTTGCAAGTAGTTTTGTCCCAAGTGGCTTAATATCGTTAGCAGTATGTATCGCATTGTGTTATAATGCCTATTACTTTGGTTACCTAGAAGATCTAGAGCATTCGATCATTTTAAGTACTGGTTTGATTTCCGGCACCTTGACTTGTGTGCTAGTTATCATGCATTGGGATGGCATTACGCAGCGATGGTACGAAGGAAGATCACTTTTCTATGAAAGATTCTCAAGAGCAGCATTAATTGCTTCGGCAGTAGTTCTAGTTTCTAACAGCTATGTTATCGAGGAAGGAGCGAGTCTTTCTTTTTTGACATTCACTGTGATTGGCCTTATGGCTTGGAATGTTGGTACTATTAAAGCATTAGTGTTTTGGCTTGGTTGTGGGATTGTTTTGACCACAACAAGGTTGTACCGAGGTTGTAGGGAAGAACAAGGCGATTGTTGGGCAGCTGGAGAGGGGATAGCAACTGGCCAAGCTTCGAGGCTAGCATTGGTTTTGGCTTTAGGATCAGTAGCAGCTATTGTGGCAGTTGCCCGACGTCATATTGGATGGCGTGGCTACGGGATTGCGCTAGGGGTATATTTATCTGCGCCCATTGGGCTGTTGGATGGGGTTCACTTGGATCGCCAATTCAATCAAAACTGTTGGCGAAGTTGGCGTGGCTGATTATAAGCGTAATGTTCATATTGCTTTGGAACAAAGATGGGCGGGGCGCGACATTACCATTGGTAATACTTGGTTTACTTCTCTATCTTGTTAATGCCCTGGTGCTGGGAGCAACTTATGCACCAGCGGCAGCTTTAGCTCTTCTTTCGGGTTTTCTGACGCTAAATATTATTTCATTATTGAAGACTGATGGATCTTCCAAATTTTGTGAGTATATTAATTTTCTTAATATTTTGTTTGTACTTTTTTAAAGAATATGCTAAACCGTTTCTTCCAGTGGGTGTCGTAAAAGGCGACTAAGGGAGAAAGCCTTGAAAATTATAAGAGGCTACCGGCAGATGGCGGATATCCATCTCGAAAAACACAAGACCAAAATTAAGCAAACCGATGACGTGGAGCTCAGGTACGAGGTGTCTGGTACAGCGATCGCCAACCCACTAGCTGAGCGTGGCGATTATGGCAAATCATCCTCCTTCACCTGCAACGGACTATTTACAGGCTGTTTAGGTATGGTTAGTGTGAACAGGTCATAGTTGCTGGGCCTAGTTTTTTAAACAAGATCATACCAGTAAGTTTCGAAATGGTAATCACATAAGCCTCGAATATGTGTCTTCACTCTCGCCGTGAGTTTTATGGTGTACTGTCCGTGAAGACTTAATTCGAGTTAGAAATTCAATAAATTTATAACCAATTTTAAAGATATACATGTTTCTTCGAATATTTCCTTCATGTCGTTCTTCTTCTACTGAGTCTACTGCTGGCTTGCTTAAAATAGTAGATTTGTTATATATGTAATAGTTTTATTTATGATATTTCTTAATAAACTAATATTCACGTTAATTCATGGCCATCTCACTGCGATGCCTAATTAAAAGTCCGTCAAACCGCACTGGAGCAGCGTGGCGGAACCTTCACAAATATTGAGTGGAGGACTTTGTCCAGCTGTGAGACACTTACAGACTAAAAGACTACTAGAAACTACTAGACAGAAAAGTTTAAAAATATTCCAAAAATAAATAAAAAATTATGTTGTGGTGTTTGCCTGTTTGTCTATTTATCTGCTTGTTCAGTTTTGGTCCTGTTCATTCGTAAAGAAAAGCTTATGACTCAAATTTAAAACTGCGATACATTTTTTGTCCCGGAAAACACTAGAAGGTACCAGCAGTTTTGCGTTAGGATTCCGTTCTGGTCAATCGCGGTACTTTTTCGGGGTTAACAAATGATAAACATAAATGTAATGAACATTTTTATAACGTTACATCTGATATATGAATAAAAAATTTCAGCATTAACAACACGTTGCAATTCAAGCGTGGCATGCCTGTGGGCCCTCCTCGCCTCGTATAATTTCTATGGTACAGGCCACCATGCAACACTGGGACACATCCGATGGGCACCAGTTTTTCATGCAGGAGACCCTAATTACGTATCTTTCGGTCCGGTCATCACGATAGTCCTCGCATCGTTACATCTTTTCGGTAAGTTAAGATTTTTCCTCAAATTTTACACTTAGACGAAGTCCCGGGCAGAAGCAAGTATAACATGATCCTGTTAGAAATATAAAAAAGATGAATAAAGACGGAAGTGTCGATCACATGTACGGCGACAATCACGGGTACATCCCAATTTTTTTCTGGGATTCTTATGTTGATCGAAGTTTTGTATACTTTGGACGAGTACATGATCATCTTTACCGATAATAAAGATAAAACATCAAATCTCCGAAATAAAAGACTAAGAAATGTTAATGTTTTTTCTTAGGTATGCCGTTATTGTTTGGGGCGACGGTACCATTGCTCGTATTATGGGGTCGTAATGGTGTGTCAGCTTTGGGACCTCGCACACAATTAGCAGCAGTATTCTCCTTGTGCCTAAAGTTCGCACTTTGTTTTGCTATCAGGGTAAGTAACGATTTATAACTATGCAACCAAATTATTCAATAGAGCACTGATCTTAAGCTCAATTTTTTATAAACATTAATCGCTGTGAACTTTTCCTTATAGACAATCGATGTGTTCAGTACAAACCGTTCTGGGCTCCGCAAATTAATTAGTTCACTTTGTTGTGCCAATGACAGAAAAATTAGTTTGAGTAGTTTTTATTTATTTCAATGTTTTTCACAAAAAAAAACAATATAAATATTATAATGTAACATAGTTTTAACATTTAAAACCTAGATTTACGCAAAATTCCAGAATTTAATCGTCACAGATTAACATAGATCGGCACGACCCGTGCCACATGGTGTCAATGACCTCAATCATTATGTTAATATGGATTTTCCCCGATATTCCAGCTTTCGAATCGGCGATAAGATTAATGATTTTTACCATAAAATAAAACAACATGAAATTCAAATAGGTGTATATAATCATTAATCACAAAGAATGTTACATAGAAGAGGTAGGCGCAATACAATATAATTAATTAATAATGAAGGGTCGTTATGCACTTCAAATGATTATATTTTAACACTTACATGTTTTATATGAGTGCACGTAATATTTTACGCAGTATAAAATGAAACCATAGATTATCAATATTTTCTTTAATGAAAAATGATACATTTTACGAGTTTATTTAATATTCTGACTTCTATTTACAAATACATAACTCTTAATTTTTGCGAATCATGTCATTTCCATATTATTATTTCCTCTTTGAATCCCGCGGTGTGGCACGGGTCGTGCCGATCTATGCTGAGATTAATGACGGAAGGGACAATGTTGTATGAGAATTTATTATTTACTACACGATATAGATACTACTACCGATACAAAATTTGGAACAGGTTTCTGTGAACGTTCTCGTCTATCAGGAGAATATATCATTGCAGTGTTATATACATTAATTTGATTCCTAAAAATAATAAATATTTTTGATTTCACTTTGGAAATGTAATAAAGATACTCTGACTATGATTGTGCAGTGTGTCTTCTCTTACTAGATTAAAAATAAAAATCTCTAATCGAAAGGCCGTAATAATTCTCTTTAACCTTTAAATTTAGGAATGTTCTTATGCTTAGAAAAATAGCTGTTAATTTTAATAATATTAATTTAGGTCCAAAACTTCAGATTTTATATCTGATATTATTTTTACGTAAACCTTTGTTCCTTATGGAATAGCAGTAACATTTTATTTTAAAGGCCATCCCATAGATAATAAACATTATATTATTTATACTTTGACAGGTGTTTGTCAGCGCGTTATCGGCAACAATTCATTGTCGACATCTCATGATATGGGGAGTTTTCACGCCCAAGCTCCTATTCGAAAGCGGTGCTTGCGTGGCGGCATTGCTTGGCACAGTACTGGGTGCCACCCTCACGGCCTGGCATTTACCAACACCGCAGCGTAACAGTTGACATAAGCATGTGGGATAATATTAATAGACTACCATTTAATGCTGTTAACAAACTATTGAATGCTGATTCGATAATTTTATATTTATAACACTTGTTTGGTGCGTTAAGTTCACTTTTTTGACGGATTTTTAGCATATTTTTGATTTTATTAAAATACGACCAAAGATGTTAATAAATGTAATGGTAGGTTTATTTTCCAATTTATAATTTTTAGTCTATGTTAACAGACTAGCTCTTAGAACAAAGGTATATTAGTTGAGAACAGTGGCCAAATTAGACCTAAAATTTATTGAAGTGCGACATATCTTAAATCGATGAACTTTTATTAAAAATTTTGTTGATTTTATTCACTAGATAATTAAAAGAAAAAAAAATATGAACTTACTGTGGATGTGGGTAGGTATGGCTTTCTCAGTGATAGATTTATAAAGTGGTTTAAAATAAGTTTTAATAAAAATAGCATATGGTTGCTTAGTATCCCTCCCTCTCTCGATAGCTATATCAGACAAAGTAGAATAATAAACTAGAAACTATCTTCAACCCCTCCTCAGTGGACTCTAAGAACAAACCATTAGTTGGTACAAGTGCATCCTGTTGTTTGTGAACAAAGTATGTTTTGTTAAGTTTTTTAAGAAACAATTTTAGCATAAATAGTTCTTAACCATCAATATGAATTAATAGACAGTCCTTAATATATATAATCTAAACTGGTATCCGTGGGATTTGGCCATTGTTCTTTGTTATTATGTATTATTTAGCATTTGCCACATGTATTAGTAGAAATATTTAACATTTAATTTTGCTAATGTGTCATTAAGCGTGTATGTATCTATCTTACAAATAATTCCGTTGATTTATACGAATTTCAATGTTTGAGAAAACTTAGTAAATTTTTTGTCTTTCGTTATTCTATTTTAATTTACTGTCGGATTAGTTACTTTGATTAGGATGTATAATAAAGCAAGTATTAACAAAAGGTTTTTTTACCGTTTGCGTATTTAAATAATAAAATTGTATAAACATTGTTTAATAAAATTTTGAATTTGTTATAGGCTATACAACAAATTAGGCAAATTATGAGATTAGGGCAAGTTAAGAGAGAATATGTTAAGCCGGCCCCGTCATATAAATCACTTAGGTTTGGTTAGGTCTAGTTAAAAACATAACACGTGAACGACTTGTCAAAAACGTGTGACGATAATGAAATGTGTATTGAGATATTTTTTGCTCCATCTTAGTGGAAGTGTTTTTGCAGTTTGTTTACTCCATCTTGCAGAGTAGGCAAGAACTATCGATTATGATAGAAAGAAAGGATTTCTTTGTCCATACAGTCTGACAAGTTTTATTTTTATCTAATAAATGTTTTAAACAAGTTGGTGATTATTTGTTTGCAATTTGTGTTATAGTACGTTTTTTTTAGTTCGCCTCTGAAATTTGCAACTAATGGCGATGCAGCAGGGTGACCGCGGAGTAGGAGCCGAGCGTTATAGCGTAAAAGGTCATCACTCAGCGTAATGTCGTGGTGAAACCACAACGCTAATCTTCAGTGATATTATGTGATGTTTAATATTGCATGACCTTTTTACAATTTTTTCAAAAAGAATACTAGCAATGCCGTTTATTAAGTAACATTACTAATATTCCTGTTAACCCTCCAACTACGCATTACATCGTTTATCTGGAGTGTTTCACGAAAACAATTGTCGAATGACGGATTCACTACCAACTTGCTTGTATGTGTAAACATACGAAAATATTGAAAACAAGTTGTAGGAAACGTTTGTTTTGGTGTGTGCGATGGACAATCAGGTTACTTTGTATAGCCATTACTTGTTTAATACTTTATCATAATTGTTAAAAATTACAAGATTGATCAACACTGCCAGATTTCATAATTGAGCAATATGTATTAATTGACAATTGTTGTAGTATTTGCATTTTTTTAAATAATTATATTATATACATCACTATAGTTTCAAGGATTTTATTTAAACCGCATTTATCAGCTTAAGTCTACTTCTGAACATAGGTATCTCCAAGAAAGCTTGTGTTTTAAGCACCACATGCAGGTGAGACTAGCGTTTGAGTAAAATATTTTATATTCCCACTTTTTCATGTGGTTAGCCTTTTTCTGCTGCTTGAATGGGCCAGCTCAATCATCGTGTTCTTCAGCGTTTCGTTTGATGAGTACCATTAACCAGAGTAAACAGGCCTACTCCCCTCTCCTCAAACATTCTTTAAGGTCGGCAACCCGCCTGCAACTCTGGTTTGCCCTCTTACCCATAAAAAACCCTCCATAAGAAAAATTAAAGTATAGATGAATTGAATTAATTTATTATAGTATACATGTAATATATTACATTTGTTTTATAAGAATACTATACAGGTATATTTCAATATTGCGTTTTAATTGCACAATAGCAAGACCGAATTGGGTTTAATATCAATAACATAGAATTAAGCAAAAAAAAATCCTCCAAATTAATAACATATTTTTTTAATATTTACACATGTTTGCTCTTTAAATCTTATTGATACACATCCCTGAAAATATTATTTATTTAAAATCATCCATCACGTTTTTTTTAAATATTTAGAAACTTCACAAAATAATTAACTAAGCAGAATTTTTTTCTTTACATACCACAATACCATAAATCAATGGAATAGTTAGAAACTTAATATTGTACTTATTTCAGTTTTATGTAGTTGTCGATGGGGCATACGGTTTAAGAAGATACTCAGAGAAAGAATTAACAGCAGCCGCTCCCCGCACTTCCTTGTCTAGCAATGGTAGTTTCGTAACATGGAAATCTTCATACAAGTCCGCAATTTGCTCCAAATATTTCTCTTGGACTTTATGTCTGGCGGCACAGAGTTCGCAAGGCGCGGATGACCGTAACAGTAATTGATTTACAATAATGTTATGTGTATCTATCCCGCAACGTGTGAGCTCTTGGACTAGACGCTCTGTCTCATACAATGATAGGAATTCGGCGATACAGACGCACACAAAAGTAGTTTGATTTGGATCTTTAAACTGGGCATTTACTTGTCTTATTACAGACAACATTTCATCCATTTTGTTGCTAAACATGTCTGAATTGAATTCTGAAAGACCGAAGAGACTCGCAATCTGGTTGATGAATGGAGCAACCTGAAAAAATTAAAGGTTTTTGTTAAAAAGATTGTTGTTAAAGCTATACGAATTATGTCATATTTCATATAATGTATACCATGATCCAAATCTACACATCATTTTGTTCACAATACAAAACTAACAATCTGTATGTTCAGACGCACTAGGTGAGGCATTCAGTACACAGCACACATTCAATTTGTGCCAATGACAAACAGTTGTAATGTAAACAAATTTGGATAAAAGTTATTTACAATAATACTATTATTGGAAAAATATGCTAAATCATGAATAACAATAAAAATATTATAATGTAATAACATTTTTAATATAAATTTCAGCAATAAACACAAAATTTTACCACTATCACAGATTAATGATATGGGCACAACCTGACAAAATTATATGAGAAGTTCTGATGTACTATGTGATAGATACTAAATGATGTTAGTGAGCAGACAAATTTGGAACATACTGTTAGAATGCGTCAGTGACAATAACTGAATGTTCAGCACTACTATAACCAATTTTATAAGGAACAATGTATCTATTTGTCACATTGAAAATAATTGTTAAATCCTAAAAGTATTTTGTATGAAATGCAGTTATGATTTCAATAATGAGTTTGCAGGTAATAAGTTTCACAAATACTGTACTAGTTTTAATTTTTTATCCCTGTTATGAAGTTATTACCTTCCAGACTTGGGCAATTTTTTATTTTTTCTGTGTATACTAATGTCAGTCAGATTAGGAAACAGTCAAGTGTGAGTAGCACTGGATTAAAATTACAAATGTATAATATGAAATAGTGGCCGGCCTGCACATGTATGCATAAAAAGCTCAGCTCAGCTCAACTCATAAAATTTAGACCTATGATAAGTAGCAATTTTTTTATTCCAAATTTTAAAGTGAATTTATTCCTTTTTTTTGCACTTTCAAAATACTAAAATTCATAGTTCAATGGTACTTCCCTGTAAGTTTTGATTCATCATTATCATTATCTCACTATTGCAAATAATTATGAAGGTATAATTAAATCATGAAACATGAGTATAAAAAAATCCTGTGAGATCTATTTAGCATTTTCTGTATATAAATAAATATTATTATCATTCAATTTGGGGACACTGGGTATAACAGATAGAAAGATATTACAAACAGTACCTTTGATTTCAAACGCATCAATTTACCAAGACCTCTCTCAACAACCTGTGGAAAAGAAAGGAGACGAAGAGTATGTCCTGTTGGAGCAGTATCAAACACCACTGCACTAAAGTTCATTCCCTTTACCAATTTCATCACCTAAAAGCAAACAAACAAATTTTGCAAAGAATTTATAATGACTTATAATAGAAATTCTCATGTAGATCCTCAGATCTAGGAGAGTTAGGTCTCAACCTATATAAAACTCTACAAATATAAAAATAAGGATTTGAGTTGTAATGTTAGTAAGCTGTAAACATACTTCCATTACTGCCATTGCCCCTTTTTCTAAGAAATTATTTTTACTAAAAATAAAAGATTTTAAAATTGTCTACCACTGTTAAACTCCTGGACTATGAACACACCAATATTTAAATAGGTATAAGTTTCTCATTAGATAATCATGTATGGTCTGTTTTTGTGGGGAGAAAATAAACAAATACTATTATTACGTTAGTACTGCTTAGGTACTCCTTAGTACAGCAAGTAAATTTCGTGTAATAACATTGATATTATTATTTAGTAATGAAGTTAACAAAACTTTTATATTTCTGTAGCTTTGTTATTGAACAAAATTTATAATATTAAAATTATGGGTTACATCAATATATTTTTGGAATTCCTACATATTATTCCATTAATTGATATGAATTTTTATGACGGCGTCTAGGGAAATGTTCATGCTTCTATGGAGTTCAATTGGATTTTCGTGACTAGTTCAGCTAAATCAGCAATAGAAAAAAAACTGGCCTAGTGCAAATTGGACTTTTGAGTATTTATTAATTGTATTACTTAAGTTTGCACTGTAAGCACTACAAGATTGTATTACCGTTTTTACAACAGAGCAAAGCCAAAATGTTTCTTGTATTGGGTCAGCTACATATTTACTTTTATCTGTTTTATTATTTGTTGGGATACCATCACACTTAACACATATTCTGTAAAAATTCCTATAATGTTTCAGAAGATATAAAGGTGGGACAAAAGGCATAGGCGGAATTAATAATAAAAAGATTTCTTATTGCCACAGGTGATAATGAAAAATTGCAAAAAACAAAATATAATTATGTTTTGTGTGTTACATACAGTGTTTAGTATAAACAAAAAGTTTATACTAAAACATAAGCATACAATTACAGGCTGCTTCCACAGTATGCTTGCTATTATTCAGTTCATGCAGTGATAACCAGTAAACCAGTCACGGAGTGAGAGTGGACTTGCGGAGCATCTATATTTATACCTATTTATTGCTGACATTTAATATGTTTTTGTAAAAAAATGCACAGACTAACATTGTTAACATTCTTCAAATTCTGTAACCTTATTCTGAAGTTGTACCAATTGAATTCTATAAAAGTTAATTATAAGTTTACCAAATAATATTTTTTTACCTCTGCATAACTCATGGCTTCATCAATTCCAGGGAATGCTCCAACTATCTCTTGCATAACACCCTTGCCAAGTCTCATAGCTTCAGTTTCACCTTCAAAATATTCTTCAGGTAATTCTGTTAACCCCACATTTGGATCAATTTCCATTGCAAATAAATTATCAAAACCTTTTACTTTAGTGGGCACCTGTAATGCAAATATAAATTACAGAATACATGTTTGATATTTTATACAGTTTTTAAATTTTATCTTATAAGCAAGACTGATTTATAATTCTCACTTTCGATTTAAAGTAAAACACTCCTTAAGTGTTTTTTATTCATGTTAATCATACATCATTTAGAAAATGTTCTATGTTTAAACCAGTTGTTCGATCAATATATTGTATTGAATAAATTTGATAAATACATATAAAAAGAATCCTACATCATAAAGATGTAAATTACGCCATGGACATGTTCTAACACATTCTTTGTTAGTAGTCATGTGAACACGACTGCTAGTTACTATACTATTAAATTAAATAAATATTCGTTTCAGAAATATATTTGATTTAGTGAAAAATATATTTCTGATAAGAATGTTAAATTTATTTTCTCTAAATCCTGATAAAGATTAAATTTGAGTACTGTTTCCTGCTTTTTGTTGTATTCTGAATAGATTCTAGTTTTAAGTTTTAACTAACTAATATGTATATCAAATTCAACTCCCCAATTAAGATTACTTGATAGCTCTTGCGAACAATGTCTCATTGTAAAAACAAACAGATACAACTTGTAAATAGATTTTGAACAAACGAGACCAGCGGCAATGGAATGTAACTCCTGCTACATATTATCGTATCTTAGCCGTGTGTGGTTGGTGAAGATTACCTTAGAAAATTTCTGATCAAATGCATCTGATATGTTATGAGCTGGATCTGTCGAAATAATTAACACCGACTCTCTAACCTTTGACAATTGGACAGCAAGACTGCAACTGTAATAATAGAAATATTGTAATAAAGGTATCCTTTATGTAAAATATTGTTAGGTAGGCAAGCTTACTCGCCTGCATGTCGTTTTTCCGACGCCGCCTTTTCCACCAACAAAAATCCATCGCAGTGATTTTTGTTCAATCACGTTGCGCAAAGAAGGTTCCAGAGGTTCAAAATCTTTATTGTCTTCGTCCATATTTACAATTATTTTATCAAACTACGAATGGAGACTTATTTCGTCAAACTTTATCAAGACTGAATGTAATGAAATGGCAATATTAAACTGTAGAAAGCAAAATTAGAAAACCAGTGTCGCCAATATCAAAATTTTTGCCCTTAGTACCAGAATAATTCAAAAATACCCTAAAAACAATAAAACTTGAGATTTTTTCAAAGGTCTACTTAATTATATTGTAACATTTTGTATCGTGGCTTACGTTAAAATCACAAAATATATTGATGATTTAAAGAAACCGATGCAATTTCCTTTCCCCCAAATTTAGGGAAAAAACTACTTAGTTGGCTATACTGTCCAAAAAGTAATGCTGAAACCACAGACACAGAATACAGAGTAACACTACAAACCACAGAGTACTTTATGAAACTAGGTACTCACTGACCACCAGTACCATGGACCTACAATAGTAAGTACAAATGTCGAGTATAAATGACACTTTAGTAAAAAGGGGGATTTTCCATCACTTTTTGTTCAATGCCAAACACACTCGCACATGATGAACCCTGCAAGCAAACAAACGAAGCTCTGGCAACCGAATGATGGAATATCTACTTAAATTTGCCAACCAAATCTCACAAACAGTGACGATGGACTGCGAGAGTATCAGCAGTGCACACCGATCTGCATGCCCAGCGTGGTGAGGATATTGAAGTTGATTCCTAGTTATATGTTCCTTTATTTTGATTAATAATGCTAGTAGTGAATAACTATGATTGGCAAAAAAAATTGCCTGACTAAGTACCCACGTAGCCATGGCGTGGCTGCATATTTAGAAGCATATACTCAGTACAACTTTGAACTCGATCAAGTCATTTGGTTGTCCTTTGCCGTTGTTTCCGTGAATCTGTTTATCGTAGTTCGTTCTAAAATGAACAACATTAATTTCGAGCAACAATTTGCTATCAGGTTTTGTTTCAGACTTGGGAAAAGTTCAATCGAAACTTTTGCAATACTCCAGCAGGCCTACGGAGATAGTGTTTTGCCAAAAGTCTAGGTTTTCGGTAGTTTAAGGCATTTTCAGAAGAAAGAGAGTCGATGGGAGATATGCAACGCAGCGGAAGGCAGCTACAAGAGCCAATAACAATGTCGACAAAATTCTCTTTGTTTACATGTGATCTATACTTTCCAATTAATTTTTATTTTGTATTCAAAAAATATGAGATAATTAAAAAAAATTATCTGCGAGTCTTTCATAGACTCTTTCAAAACAAACTTTCGA
Source organism: Bhutanitis thaidina (assembly GCA_029286595.1). Classification (NCBI taxonomy): domain Eukaryota; kingdom Metazoa; phylum Arthropoda; class Insecta; order Lepidoptera; family Papilionidae; genus Bhutanitis; species Bhutanitis thaidina. The sequence goes on from JAGSMS010000013.1 coordinate 3,896,426, forward strand.
TTAGATATTAGTGCAAGCCCATACAAAATTAATCGCCTTCTTTTTGCCTAGAGTGATTTTATTATTTAAATGTCCATTGAATATTTGAGGACCGAAATTTTATGTTGAATTTATCTCGCATGTAGTTTTTTTTACTAGATATATCTTGTATTTCTTTCTTTGGTATTACCATTATCGGTCTCAGAGCCTGGTATTTAAGTAAAATAGACATACCCGATAGAAATCCTAATAGCCTCCGCACCAAGCTGTTCCTTTTGGTAATTAATTTTCTTTTCTTTTGGTAATGTTCTTTCACTTGAATGGAAACAGTTTAAAAATATTTGCTTTCCCAATCCATTTTTACCTGCGCACTTACTGAAACTTTGTAAAATCTTGTGATTTTTATTAAACGTATAGAGTCTATGCGTGATTTAGTCAAACCGTGAGATACAGCTTAGCATATCGTAATAAATTTTGAACTTGTTTCAGTCACCTTAGGAGATATTATTCCAGTTGTACGAAGTTCATGTTAGCTCCTTCGTTTTTGACGATAATGTTGTTTTAAGGTTGTCAGTCGACATTTGACAATGGCACTGTCGATGACACTGACGGCATCGGCGACTGATAACGATAACGACAATAGAATAACCATACCAAAAAAAAGACTAAGACCTCCTATATGGAGAAACATCTTAAGCTACAGCTTGTAGTACAAAATGTAAAAAGTTTAAATGTTAATATATTAAATAGTCCTGGGGAATAGATCGTTTAGTATAAACTATTATAAATGACAAACATTTAGATATTAATGAAAATAATGTTGTATCGATTTGTGCGCGGCCGTTTTACATTAAAAATATATTTCTTAGCAACGATCATTTTAATCCTTACGATTTGTGCATATTTGTTTCCACGAATTAATTTTTATCCGATTGCACCAGTAACAGTATCTTCTGACGCTTTACAGTCGCGTACAACACGACACTTGTCCAAGTTAATAACCGTGGTATTTCGCCAATTTGAAGAATACGAAAATGATATTGCCGATAGCGTACAATCATTTGTTGCTGCTTTCCCAAATATGCCTGTGGTTATCTTGTGTCAGGGCTTGCAATACCCTCCATTTCAGTTCTCGGCCACTAATGAATCTTTGCGAAATGTAAAGATTATGTCCTTAGAATTTCGACTTAATGCATCTCCACCAGATTTAAATCCACTCTCTCATATATTTACTGAGTATACACTCTTCGTGCCTGACTCCACCCGTGTATCACGACGTGTACTCCAACAAGTGGCTCTTGCAGCAACAGCATTCCCATCTCAAGCTATAGCTATAGGAGTGGCAAATTCTCATCTCATATGTCAGCAAGTAAAATGGAATTATGCTGATTGGACATTACAGTACAGTAAGGTTCCTTCAGCAAAACTTTGTGGTGCAGTGCATGGGCAGCATGCTCTTTTTATCAAGACATCCATGCTGGATACTCTTCCACAACCATTTGCATTACCTTTTCCAGAGTCTTTGTACCTACAAACAGCAGTAAGAAATATAAAGGTAATTATGTTTTATGTCACTTGTCCGAGTTTCACTCAGTTTCCCTGAAATATTATATATATTTACCTCCAAAATCATGTACTTACAGCAAATTTAAGGTACAGGTGTACATTATGTTTGTTGTTAATATAAATATTTTTACAAAGACTGATAAGGAAGAAGATTATATATACATAGCCTCAAAAATTATATATGTTATTAATGATTCACCAGAAAATCTTAAATTTTTCAGATTCAGATTGTAGATGGTAAATTAGGAGCTGGAAGGAGTGTACTAAAATCACCTGCAGTGAAGCAGAGAGCATCAAGACGCATGAGAGATTATAGGATAGGTCTTTACAAACAACTTGGTGTTAAGACTGTTATAAGAGAAGATAATAGAGTGCAGTGGTTTGGTTGTAAGCGGGAGACACAGGTGATTATGTAACTTCTGTTTGCATGTACATTGTGACATCTGAGGTGTTACCATTTAATAGTCTAAGTGTTTTTTTATAAATATCTTAAAATAAGTACTATTTACACACTCATTGATATCAGCCTGTTTGAATTCACTGCTGGACATAGACCTCTCCAACAATGTGCCAGTAAAAGCCAGCATGCATTTGTTGAAAGGTTTGCCCATACTCACCACACTGAGTACCCTTGCACCGGTGATACTTCTCTGCCCCAGATTTATTTGGGTAGGTTACCTCTGCTTACCCAATTCTGCTGCCAAACAGCAGTGTTACCTATTCTGTTCTGGTATGAAAGGTATAGAGAGCCAGTGTAATTAGATAATTAGTAGCTGCGAGGTAGGCCATCTTAGTACTCATGGGTGATAATCCTGTAACCTTCTTCGAAGTTTTTGCAGATGTCTATGGGCTGCAATAGCCAATTACTATCAGGTCGACTGTTAGTCCGTTTTCACCCTAAAACTAAAGATTGATAATACTTAAATTCTTATATTCTTTTTAAATATTTTCTACAATCAAATTAATATTTTTCAGCGCTGTTTTCCGTCAGTGCAAGGAACTCCGTCTTATGTTATTTCGGGGCGGAATACGCCGCCATGTTGTCGAAGAAATATTCGTCGAACTGCAGCTCATGTTTTACATTCGCTACTTCAAGCTGGAGCCCGATGCTGGCTGGAAACTACATCATTGTTGGGTGCTGTTGTTCGGTAATATATAAATAAAAGCTTACTATATTTGGTATTGACCAAATTTGTTTTTACTCTACTTCTTTTAGTGAAATTAAATAAACCTTAAAGAGAAAGTTTTAAGGACTATTTTGGTGGTACATGGAATAAATAGACTTATTCTTACTTGCTGCATGGGAAAAATTTAATAATGACAAAAATGAAAAATATATATTCCCTAAAGGTCAAACCATTTTTTGATCAGGTTATTCCTTCTTTTTCTACCCTTGCAATATTAAATACCGTGTCTGTGACGCTTGCGTGTCGTTATTTCAGCAGTTTATGTAGTGTTCGGGTGGTATAGTAAGAAAATTTTATGAGGTAGTCGCCTAGGCAAAATTAATATTTTAATGCATTTATTTATAGTCCAACAAACAAGTGCGCGACCCTCCCTCTAAACAGCGGAACTTGGGAGAACACGGTACTTAGCGGGGGCGGGTGATGAAGGGCGGTGAAGGGAAGGGCGTGAATGCACATCACTATGTGTTCAACAGCCATGATGTGCTTCCTCACCAAATAACCCTTCGCGACCTTCCTGGTCGCATATGAACTTGTCGGACTATATTTTCATACTTGGGCGAGTTAACGAGTAGTTGCGCTTTAAGTATTAAAAATTACAATTTATAAAATATTTTAACTACACATCTCTTGATTTGTAGAAAATAATTTTACAGAATTCATGATTAAGCAATTATTTAAGTAGGGTGCTCCAAGCACAATCCAAGCTTAGTAGAAGTTCCTACAGAGTTAGAACCGCATCTAAATATGGTTTGTCGATCCTGAGTTATAAATAAACCATTTATGACACATTTTTAAATTTCCCATTCATGAAGTGTCTTTTGAAGTGAAACTTCGCCTAGATCGGATGAAAAGTGAAATGCTTCATCTTTTCCGTCTTCAACCGGCAGTTGAAACAAAAGAGTGGTAGAATTGTTTTTACTCTGTCTTATGCGTCATGCGCATTCTACACGCAGCGCGTACTATGTGTATAAGTACCATTTTCTCTAGCCATTATAGCATGAGTTGGCCTGATCGAGACTTGAGACTTGAAACCGTTAAGTTTCATTTATAACGCGTAAGTGTATGACGCATTTTTAAAATATACCTCAGATGATTAATGAACATACTACCTGGTAGACTAAACTATTATTATAACCCAAAGAAATTAAATTGAGCATCTTTCTTTTCAGAGGAGATCTTCTACCGTGGGCAGAATATGCTGAAATAGGCATCCACGCCGCAGATGTAGCCAGGGTTTCATGGTTACAGCGAGGCGGGGCCGACGCGGACGGTTTCATTTGGGAGCGAGCAACTAAGGGGCACTACTATAGAGTAGCGTACTCTGCTTCCAATAGAGTCTATGTCCTTGTACTGCCCTTCACAGCCAGAAACGGTACAATGTGGCCCGCCGACTGGGTCTTGGCCCATCAAAAAGAATTTCCCGAGAGGCATTTGCACCCTTTAGCACAGGTACTTGTTACATGTTTATTATTATACTTTGATCCCCAATCACTTTATCAAATAAACAAACATGCTTTGATTATACCATGTGTCTTTGATCCGTGTCTACTATTATTTTTCTATATTAGCCATTATTTAAGTTTACTTTTGTACATAAGCTATTGAATGAAAGCGCCAACAAAAGCTGACATGCCCATGCATGGAAAATATGCCCATACTCACCACCGCTCACCAATTCACCTGCCCGGGGAATTGGTGAGCGCAATGCCGGTATCCTTGGAGTAGAGATGAGAGATGTTGCTCCCCTTCACAAGTTAGATTTAAGTTTTGTATGTGGCTCTACCACATTTAAAATAAAAGGACTTTTTATGCAAGTTGTTCAACAAAAGGTAATGGTATAACAGTAAAAGCAAATGGTAAAACAACTTATCACCTTTGCAGTGCATTTCAAACTATAAATTGTAAATTTTAAATTGTAATTGTCCTGTATGGGATAGCTCCCGCTACTCAGATAATCAGTTAAGTCATAAGTCCTAATATGATTCACATTATTAATTAATTTTTATGTAATTGGATACGAAACGTTCTTTAAAAAAATGTTCTTTATTTAGAAAAACGTTGCCCATAATTCCAGTTGTGGGGGTATTTTTCATACTTAAATTGCACATGGACAAACAACCAGACCCGGAAAGTTTAATTGTAGGTCGCTATAGTATATACCTGATCCATGCGGGAATCGAAACCGCGACTTTCACCTTCAGGCAGCCAAACGTTTGTTATATGGTAGCAGTAGACTTTTAATGAAATAGGATAATACCAATAATTAATATGGACTTTTTTCAGATCCAGTTCGCGGATCGCCAAGCTCCGGCACCGAATGATGCTCGTGCATTTTTAGACTTGAAACTAGGCAATTCAGCAGTTGAGAGATGCAATAAAATTGGACCGAGATTATTGTACCCATGACGTGCAAGACAACTATAGGTTGGTTTGTTAAGTGTTGAGATTAGGTATTCATGTTACCTGTTGAAAACCTTCGCTGCTGTAGCGCTTTATTTGAAGCGGTTAGCAGTATAGGTATCCATTCGATTGTTTTTTTATTCGGTTAACTCATAATTGAATATGACGTTATACAAAGCGCTTAGATAGATTTATTTTCTTCTTCATTTAATAGCCTTTCTTTTTCCTATTGTGATTCTTATTTTCGTTTGTATTAAATTTCATACTATGGGGAGCAAACCGAGATTTATCCCCGGATACAGGCATTACTGAAATATTTAATTTCAATTTTAAGTTTTTTTTCCACGTGCGCGGGAGGTGAAGAACGAAAAAATCTTGAGGCAACCCGCATGTCTAAGGAATAAGCAATATTTCAAGGTGATGGTGAAATCACAATAATATCTTCTTCTTCATCAGCCTATGTATTATTAAGGTATATTATATATAATATAACAATCACACACTTCATCCTGTCCCTGCTGTGTCCGGATGGCAATTAGGTAATTGTTGTTAAGTCTCTTTAATAGTACTTTTATATAAAAAATACTAGTGCGTGTACTTATGTGGGCGCGTTAGAAGTTGTACTTCTATGGCGAGATTAAAACATAATTTATAATCTGCGTGCAGATAATTCATACATTGATCAAGATTGTAAATACGGTAGATAAAGTTTAAATTCAATTAAATAATTTAACTTGAAATATTAAATAAATATTTATTTATTTTCTTATACAAAGTATACTATAATTTTTTTTATTATTTGTAACTAAAAATTGTTACTAATTCATAAAGTAAAGTGATATCATTAGAGAACAGGTTTTTTTTTGTATTAAGTTCTCTAGGTTGAGCGTGTACCTTCAACATTTTTTTTTTACCTTCAAGATTTTGAATACACCCTGAACGCGCGTATCATAAAAATTCAAACTTATTATTTCTTCATAACGCGGTAAAAGAAGTATAATATAAAAAATCTTTGGTTCCTAAATAATACTGTTTACCTATAGAACACAATATATTGCTTTATGTACCATAGTTGTAATGCTACCGGGCCTTATTAAGAAACTGAAAATAAAATTAATAATAATCATTGACGATGCATATGACAAGAAATCAACCCAATAATCGCATCAACTCCACGTAACAGCGTATTATATTATTATTAAACAACGGCACAATAAAAGATGTATTGAAATTAGCATAATCACTTAATTAATTTAGGCGACCATGTAAAATAAACTCAGTTATTAGTATAAGATGGTTCAAGATCTCGGATCTCGGTATACTCGTTTCTAGTCTTCTAGCGTTAATTAGTTGTTCGGCTGATATTTGAGCAATGAGCCCATTAAGAATGGCACAGTTTTGTTTTCAGAGTTTATTGAAGTATATTATGACTGGTTAATTAATTTAAGAGTACATAGTATGTCAAAGAAACCGTTCTGAAATATGTCAAACCAACTCGTTTTCGCATATTATGCGTTTTTGTTTTTATGTCTTAACAATTTTACGAATAATATTAGGTATTTTTGTGTTATGGAATTTTGAAATATAAACCTTGATCTCATTGTTATGTATGAATGCTTATAACATAATAGATAAATTTAAAATATTTTTATAGTAAACATTTTTATTATTAATTCTTGAGGACAGCAAATAAAGTTGTACAAATTTCATTATAACTCGCAATATGTGTTCCTCGCAATAGAGTGCGCCATCGAATAAAATTTCTGTCTGTTGAATTGTTCATAATAATATGTAGATAATTATTTATCGTTGTCATTTTTCTTGTATTATTAATTATAAAATGTAAGTTACGTAACTATGTACTAAGTTAACTATATTAGTTGCATATTTTCATATAATTAAAATGATAAAACTTGATGAATAAATTTGTGTTTATTTTTATTTCTATGCATTATTGTATAATATATAAATGAAGCCATTAAAAAAATGTTTTATTCAACTATACTATTTTTTTTACTAAAATAAAGATATTAGTCTTCGTCAAATTTTTCATCAACAATACCGGGTGTAAAAGGCGGATCCCGCACTAGACTTAGAAGTTTATCTAGTTTCATGATCTGAAACAAATAACTTAATAAAAATCAACAAAAAAAAATGCTCCTAAAGTGGACTCTGCTCTGTAGCAATCTTCTGTCGCTAGAATTATCTGTAGTGTGCACCACATAAATATGTACTGTACAGATCGAAAATGCGACTCGTAACTCCACTGAAGCAAACAATAAACATTATGGATTAAGATTTAACTGTAAGCACGATAAACATGTTGCTCGACAAATTAAAATTTCAAATGAAATCTGCAGATGACATGAACTGTTACCCCACTGATGACTCAATTACCCAACCTCAAGAATATATACAGTTTACTCGTAAGGTTAACTAAGTGATTTTTAATTAGAATGAAAAAAGAGTAGTAAATTGCAAAAAATTGTTTTAATAAACAGATAAATGTAATCGAGTGCCATCTATTGCTAATAACAATGATTTATTCGTCACTCTAGCGCCATCTTTGTAACAACTCTCCAATTTTAGTATATGTACTGCCGAAGCAAGTACCTGTTGTCTATGTGTAGCTATCAATTTATGTAGCTATACTATAATAGTACTCATTTTGATAACATTGAATTTGAAATTTTAAAAATATTACATTACTGAAATATGTTAGGAAATTAAAAGTGTTACCTGTAATGTTCTTTGATTGACACCTTGAGCTTTTTTGGGGGGTTTGCACATAACCCGTAAATTTGGTGACAATTTTAGTACATGGCATGTACCTCTACAAAACAAAAAGTAATTAAAATATATATTTTGATACTCCTGCCTCCAGAGAGATTTGAACTCTCGACCCCTGGTTTACAAGACCAGTGCTCTAACCCCTGAGCTATGGAGGCTTGAAGTATTATTATAAAATATTTGTAGACCTTTGTATGTAGTTAAATTATATATAATAATATGAGCCGTAGTTTGTCAGGGGTCGCTCGATTTAATTTTTGAGTATCCGATTGACCTGAGTTGAATTCTGAAGCCTTTATTCTAATTGTTGAATATACGTTCCTTTCCGAATGAAAAGATCGTAAGGAACCCTGAATATTTGAGAAATGGTAAGAAAAAATTTTACCGGCTTGGGTGTGAGGCGTAAAACTGCGATCACTAGAGCTCACGCCGGTGAAGATTGTGGCAAATACTTTCATTGGGAGAGATCTATGTCCAGCAGGCATATTAAGAGGCAGATGAAGAAGTTAACTTGGTTATGAATGAAATACATACTTTGTATCACCACAGACAATAACTGGTAATTTTTGATTAAAATCAATTCTCGTCAATTTCTTTGCTTTCTTCGAGACTACAGCTTGCACACATACGGGTCGGTATTTATTTACATTAAGATCGTAAACGTACACCTGTACAAACAAACACTTTATGTATTTCTTTATTCATAAGTATCAGGCGAGTAACACTGTAGTAGAGAACCAAAAATGTAGTTACAATAATTTTGATATGTCATGGTCGGTCAATGCTTTTTCGTTTCCTATTTATGGATTCATTTCTTCAAACTTTAAAGTAAACACAGATAAGAGTGTTTATTACAAAAAAAATATAATAAATATGTATAGAACGTTTGAAGGCATATTTTAATTAATAGTTAAAATACAAATATTAATGTTTCTTACCTTCCCGTCAGCAGTGCAGGCGGCAAACACGGTGCTTGAGTATGGCGCCCATTTTACATCTCCCACTGGTGAGCCCAGTTCGAACATAAAAAGCGGTTCGCTAATAGAACGAAAAGTATTTTTACAAATGGTTAAAGAAAATGTTGAAAACTATCTAAATGGATCTATAGATTTGCTTTTAAACATACGTGTTTAGAGATAAACGTGTTAAGAGACGCTACATCATGAATCATCAGTATTCGAAAGTCATTAGCTAGATATTGGCCTCGTACAGGAAACGCCATTGCGTACAGTGTTTTAAGAAGACAATGCTTTAATCGATTGAGAAATCGCGAGACAATAGTGTTCTACTTACTTCCATGTGAGAAGCCTTGTCCGTTTTGCCACAAACAATTTCACAAAAATTCCGTGTGACATCTTTCACCTCTAAAATCACACCGTGTTGTTTTTTAACATCGTTTCATTTATCCAAGACATGGTTACCATTGAACAAAACCATGTTTTTGGTGTGAAATACCGCGCTATTATTTTATGGAGGAATAACTTCTCAAGGAATTGTTGTGAAATATTGTTATGGCATAGCAGATTTTTAAATATTATTCTACAGACAGAATCTAGCTCTTGCTTTTATACGATCATAGACTACTAAGCCAACTGATGGACGCTCCTACTCTTGCAGGAGCGTCATAATAGAATAGAACAGATGGTGGAATGAAGTTCACTGCTAAACAGAATCCCTTTGTCGTTTCTCCTCTTTTTGAGAACATTCCCCTTATTGTCTCAGCCATTATCAGAACCCTTGGCGTTGACATATCGAGCGACGTTCAGTTCCGTGGTCACTTGGAGGGAAAGGCCAAATTGGCCTCCAAAAAGCTTGGTGTGCTCTGCAGAGCAGGACAGTATTTCATGCCAGTCCACTGTTTGCAACTTTATAAGGCGCAAGTTCGGCCCCACATGGAATACTGTTCTCATCTCTGGGCAGGGGCACCCCAGTACCAACTCCTTCCATTTGACCGCATCCAATTGCGGCTCGAATTGTCGGCGACCAAGCTCTCTCTGATCGGCTTGATCCTTTAGCCTTGCGAAGAGATGTTGCTTCTCTTTGAATTTTTTACAAAATTTTCCACGGGGAATGTTCGGATTGATCCCAGCTGCTGAGTTTCACCATCGTACATCGCGACAGAATTCGAAGTTCCATTGATACCACCTAGATGGTTGGCATTTCACCACAATGCGTTTTAATCGAAGTTTTCGGCCGCGCACTTCGACTTTGTGGAATCAGCTGTCGCCAGCAGTATTTCCGAACAGATACGATTTAGGGACCTTCAAGAAAAGAGCTTATTCCTTCCTTAAAGGCCGGCAGCGCATCTGTAGCTCCTCTGGTGTTGTGGATGTTCCTGGGCGTCGGTGATCACTTACCATCAGTTGAGCCGTACGCTCGTTTGCCCCCTTCTTCTATAAAAAAAACCTTCCTACTCGTGAGAGGTCTATTGCCTACTGTGGACTGCTTACAGGGTCGTGATAATCTCGATTTGCTTCAAGTAGTTACATGAAAAAAGGGCGACACACTGATAGATACGAGTAGTCTCATCAGAAGAGTTCCATTGACTACTTTTCCCGTTTGGAAAATATTATACAACGCCAAAAATTTTAGCTCCTTATTATGATAATATAATATGGAACGAATACCAATTTCTTTTTGAATTTTAAGTATAAAACAGAGATTTATTATGCTGCTTTGAATATGAGAAGCGGTTGATAAATTTTTCTCTTAGAATTGCTTTTGCATGCGACACAAAGGTACTTCATTTTTATTTTCGGAAGTACTAAATGGAGATCAGCGATGCATGAACTGTTGGGACTGAGCCAGGCGTTAATGCATGCATTTGGATTTTTAAGGTTTTATTCTTCCTAAGTTTTGTCACGGAAAATAACATATGTAAAAAAAAGATTATGAATGCGGCTACATAAAAAGTCTTTAAATGTATACACGAGAATTAGTATAAATAGCCAGTTACTGGCTTCATAACTGAACTGACCAGCGTACTGGCCATGTGCCCGAATGTCCCTCTGTTGTAATCCTTTTTCAAAATAATGTGCCCATAAAATTGTAATTATCATGTACTTACTTAATTCGGCTTAAGTTAATCATGATGAAAATGCGTATTGTTAAAAGTGTACTAAACTATTACATCCAACGTTTTTAGCAACAGCAAAATAAACCACTTTGTTGCAACTTACAAAGATAATTGCACTATTGTTCATCAGAAGATTGCATCAATATTGCCAAAGACTAGCCTCGTCATAGCTATTTATCAAAATCAAAGTAAAATCAAGCTGTTTTTGCAAGTTTGCTGTGTGTTATCTTTGCCAAACATGTTGCGTATTTTTGGGAAAGATGTTGTCCTGAATCAGATATGAAATTGGATTTGTAATCGCTCATATTGTGCAGTTTAGAGAAATGTGCCACTGCCATGAATATCAGAAATATTTTTTTATATCGAATAAGACTACATTTACATTATACCATTTATAAATTGTTTAAGATGCAATGAATAAGAAAGTTCACAAGTTTTCATATCGTAATCACTATGCTCGGTACCAGTGTGGTAAATACCCACGTGTTTTACTCGTAACGGCGACTTCGTTCGCGTGAACTTTGAAATTTGTTTTGACAGGTATTAAAAATATATATGAAAGATGTTTTTTCATCGCACATCATATCCTATGAAGCCTATGACAACGTTTTTTAATTGTTTAGGCATCTTCTACAGTACCACATTTTCATAACCTTGGTGAAAGAAACACGACGAAATATAGTCTAAGGTGGTCCCTGGGTTATTATATAACCCATGTATTCCAAGTCAAAAGCTTTAGTAATCGTAAAATTTTTGGTTCCAACGTTTTCATTCTGGAGTTTTTGACCTCCAAAACAAACCCCGCGGACGACCGGAGAACCAAGTTGACAATGAAGAATTGAAAGTGATCGTGGAAGCGGATCCATCACAAACCACGTCAGAGTTAGCGGCAGGCTTCGGTGTGAGTGACTAAACAATATTAATTCACTTGAAACTAATTGGAAAAGCTCGAGAAATAGGTATACGTGAGAGTGAAGCACACCCACAAACACCGATTGAAAGAAAGAAATAAAGAAACATTTTTATTGGTACAGCATAAAGAGACAACACACACAGAACATGTTAATCAATAAAAAAAAGCTTTAGGTACAAAATAAATCAGAAGTAAGGTCAGACTTCACAATTAAAGAAAAATAATACTTTGTGTGTGTCTCATGGCTGGACCAATAGGTCTCCAGATCAGTTTAATGTCCAGCTTTGGAGCCTGACGCTGGTTTTCATCTGGAACCTATGTTCATTACGGATTTCAAAAATATAGCATACTGAAAACATATATTACGTAACCCAAAAAATAAGCGTAACATAAAATAAAAAATAAATGAATGTATACTTCTATCCAATATATGTCTAACACATATATATCCAATATAAATATAATCTAACTTAAAATATACATACATTATATTATAAATGACGAATTAATATTTACCATATTTAGCTTCCGTTGTGCATCGATCAGATATCGCTTTTGATAAAGATACATTGGTTCCTTAAACTTAACAACACCAAACATAAAACATGCCAAGTGCAGCTTTCGCCTTTACTTCATTTTAATACAAAATGTTTGTTCAGGCATCTAGGTGGAAACGAGCACATTCATTTTGAACCCTCTGTATCGGTCGAACTATCCTAGCTAATAAGCGTGGCCCATAAACCGAGTCAGCATAGTTAAGCTTAGACAATTCTAGTGACTCAACCAAACGTAAGCGCAGTTCCTCCAACAGAAAGGGACGCATCCGATACAGCACATTTAAGCGATAAAAACAGTTACGAAACGATTCAGCGATATGTCTTTCGAAGACATCCATTATTAAAGCCAAATTGCGTGATTCTTCTACTCTATCAATCAACTCTCTTGGAATTTAGAATAGTGATGAACGTGAACTTGTGATGAAAAATGGATACTGTACGACAATCGGAAACGCTCATTACAGTGGTAGAACCCAGGAGAACCGCCCAAATCTTGTCCCAAGCAAAAGTTGACACAGAAAATGGTACTGGTGAGAGTTTGGTGGACCAGTGCTGGTGTCATACACTACAGCTTCCTAAGAACCGCTCAGATGATTACGGAAGAAAACCACAATAGAAAAGCTAGCCGTTACAAAACCGAGACTGGTCAATTGCTCTAGCCCACTACTGCTTTATGACAACGAATTATGTGAATTATAGGGTGTAGGCATAATTCACAAAAAAAGATCGCTAAATTAGAGGAGCTGTCATTGGAATGTTTCCGACACCTACCATACTCCCCGGACCTGGAGCAACCAATAGACAATAGATTACCACGATTTTCGGAATTTGGACAATTTCTTGCAAGGAAAAAAATTAAATTCCAATAAGGCAGTCCAAGGCAGGCAATCTTTGGGGGAGGCCTATGTTCAGCAGTGGACTACTGATAGGCTGAAAAGATGATGATGGCAGTCCAAACGTCTTTCAAAGAATTTATTGATTGTCGTTCCCAAAATATTTTTAGCAATGGAATCAATGAACTACGTATAAAATGGCGAAAGTGCATAAATAATAATAGTACATACTTCAATTGATTAAATAATACGCAAATTTCATATGTCCTAAGGATCTAAAATAAGGACCTTATACAACCACAATTTTGCAACCTCGCAAGGGACCACACGAGTTTCCAAGCATTTCTTTTAGTAAACATTTTTACGACACCTACGAAGCAAGATTGGGCAAAGGATTATATTTTGCCAAAACTTTAGTTTTGTTCGTGTATAATTAGAAAAATACTAAAGAATACTCACTCTCGCCCGTCTTCCCAAATTTTCACCCGCCAGTCACCGGAGCAAGATGCGTAAATGGAGTTATTGAAGTAGTTGTAGCTAATACGGTAGACGGGCATGTGATGCGCTTGGCACGAGCGCACGTAGCTCCGGTTGTATTTCAGTGAACACGTGTGGATGGCGCCGTCTTCCGTGCCCACGAGGAATATGTCATGCTTTTCCGGATGGAAACAGATGCAGCTACCGCAGCCTGGTTTGATATGACAGAACTCAGTACATCACTCACACATTAATGGTTTCTAAATTTGTTCTAATTCATGTTTGTATTCTTTATTAACAGCATTATACTTGTTGAACATTATTTACATAATTAAAAATAGGTAATATAAATTTCAAGGTGATGGTCGTGAGTATTACAGGAAAATGGCGCGGAGTCATTCTGGTAGGTACCACCCTCTTGCCTAATGCTGTCGCTAATCTGTAGTGCAAACACTGTTGAATACAGGTTTGAATTATGGAGAGTCAGTACAATTACTGGCAGGGATGACTGACATCTTCGATTGAACTGTGTTTGCAGGTGTCCATTGATTGCAGTAGCACTTAGCCTCAGGCGGACTGTTAGTTCGTTTGTTCAAGGTTCTGATAATAAAATAACCGACAGAGGCTCACTGTTGACGTTGATGAGTGTGCCGTCGGGGCCGGGCACGGGCGCCGCGGACGAGCGCAGCGCGATGATGGTGGTGGCGTGCAGCTCGCCCGGCATCACCGCCCACTGCACCACGCGACCGTCGCCCGAAACGGAGAAGAACGACGCCTCGCCGTCGATTAGTCGCGCTCCCCAACGGATCTTTCGAAAACATATACAATGTACTAGCAATGCCCTGACGTCAACTAGTGTATTGCGTGGATCTGGGTTTTATAGCAAAAGGCCTTTTGGTCGCTTGATAGTTTATTAAGCTGAACACTCCCACGATTTCCAGTGGCTATTTTGTGTGTGTGTGTGTGTGTGTATGTGTGAGTCTGTATGTTTATGACGAGTTTATAAGGGACACATATTGTATATATAGATTGTCAACTGGTTCGGCATATGGGCCATATAATGTAAACAGTATAAGAAATGTAAGATGTAATTGTAGTACGTATAAGTATACCGATGATCTTTGTCTGGTGTACGCAGACATAAATATAAAAAATATAGAAAAAGTTATACAAGAAGATTTTGAATATGTTATTAAGCGTTTATATGATAATGGTACATGGTAACATTTTGCCAATAGGCGAGAAAGAGGAATATCTCTCTCTTTAAATTGTTAGACGATTCTGAAACTATTAATAAATAGAATACCAAAAGTGTTGTTGTTCAATTCTCGAAACAATGACAATCATTAAAAACAATTGTATTAGAATACCGAATGCGACAAATAGACAGACACTTAATATAGTATCAGAATCAGACTAAATATGTCATTTAACAGAATGTAATCAAAAACGCACACTAATAAACCACTCACGCATATACATTACCGGGCGTCAAATTACCGATGAAAGGTAATCGTTCAGTTTTTACACACGTGGGGACTATGTAGTGCCCATGTGTTTAAATGTTTAAACATTTTGTTTTGATATTGACAATCGTTTTCTCGTCGCAGTTAAAGATAATCAATACTGTTATGCATAGAATGAACTATTTAAAAAAATCAGGGCACGGTTCATGAATTGTCATTGCAGTAGTGAATGTTGGTAGAGATGATAAAAAGGATAGTTTTATTCATAATTATAATGAGTCATAAGTGTGATAAAATAAGATATACAAATTATATGTGTGAGAATAGGTTGATTCTGCTACTACCTATACTAAACGTCTGTGGTCAAAAGAGAAACGACGACGATGTCATTGTCATTTTGAAGCCTTCCAGGTTTCTGCAACATAATATTATATATCCATTGAAAATTAAATTTCAATCAAATAATAAACGAAGTACCTATGTTTTATTATTGTAGCTAGCTGTGTTAATTCTTTGAGTGTAATTCTTCTGTTCTATGGTGTAATAGGCTCCACCAGTGACAGATCCAACATTTTGTCAGTGCTTTTTTTTCTGCTTTACGTATAGGCAGATGATAATAATGATAGTGTATATTTCCTGCCTTAGGCTTTGTCGTCTCATATATTAGTAAACAAACGTTGTATTACAAGGGAAAGAAATTTGACAACGATTTACGGTAACTTCTCAGGCCAATCTTTTGTTTTGCACAGGAGGCTTTTAGAGATCGAATTGCACAAATGTCAATAGAGGCAACCGCAATTGGAATAAATACGACAGAAAAAGTAATGAATAAATCGGAATGAGACAAAAGCGTGGGATGTGGTTTATGTGATGTAAGCCACATCCTTCCTTTAGTTTGTTATAAAATATGTACTAAAAAGAACAGCCTTTTGGTTTGCGAATAGTTGGTATTAAATAATGTGCAAAATATTTGTTGCGTTTGCATTTTGGAATGCCGTTGCTTGTGCATAGCGTGACTTTAGAATAGCGCATGGCACATCTACAACATTATTAATATTTACGGACAATATAAATGAAAAACTAAATAACAAAGATTGTGCTCCTTTTAGAGAAGCTTTTTAAAAAAATATTTTCTTACGCTTGACCATGAACAGTTGCTTACTGCTATGCAATACTGGGTGGCTACAACCGAGACTCGGTTAATAAGTGTTTTCAAAGTTACTTAGGCGACAGAATGCTATGCACAAAGCTGAACGGGGTGTTCGGAAAAGAGGCTAAAATTATATATAGATTGTCAACTGGTTCGGCATATGGGCCATATAATGTAAACAGTATAAGAAATGTAAGATGTAATTGTAGTACGTATAAGTATACCGATGATCTTTGTCTGGTGTACGCAGACATAAATATAAAAAATATAGAAAAAGTTATACAAGAAGATTTTGAATATGTTATTAAACGTTTATATGATAATGGTACATGGTAACATTTTGCCAATAGGCGAGAAAGAGGAATATCTCTCTCTTTAAATTGTTAGACGATTCTGAAACTATTAATAAATAGAATACCAAAAGTGTTGTTGTTCAATTCTCGAAACAATGACGATCATTAAAAACAATTGTATTAGAATGCGACAAATAGACAGACACTTAATATAGTATCAGAATCAGACTAAATATGTCATTTAACAGAATGTAATCAAAAACGCACACTAATAAACCACTCACGCATATACAAAACCGTGGGTCAAATTACCGATGAAAAGTAATCGTTCAGTTTTTACACACGTGGGGACTATGTAGTGCCCACATGTTTAAATGTTTAAACATTTTGTTTTGATATTGACAATCGTTTTCTCGTCGCAGTTAAAGATAATTAATACTGTTATGCATAGAATGAACTATTTAAAAAAATCAGGGCACGATTCATGAATTGTCATTGCAGTAGTGAATGTTGGTACAGATGATAAAAAGGATAGTTTTATTCATAATTATAATGAGTCATAAGTGTGATAAAATAAGATATACAAATTATATGTGTGAGAATAGGTTGATACTGCTACTACCTATACTAAACGTCTGTGGTCAAAAGAGAAACGACGACGATGTCATTGTCATTTTGAAGCCTTCCAGGTTTCTGCAACATAATATTATAAACGAATATTTACTTCCCACACGATGTTGCTATGTTTGTCCCGCACGGAGTCCGATTTGTATTGGTAGGACGATTCCAACGTTAACTGTGCGTTGTACACACAGACGTTTCCGTCGTAGCGACCTAAAATATTACGTTAAGTTGTACAGACTAGCCAAATTATAAATCTTAATTTTGCTTCGGCAACTTCAGGTAGCCTTCGAAAAGTCGGGGTTGAACTGGGAGGATTTGCCGTAATCGTCACGCTTGGCAGGTAAGTAGACTAGGTAGAGGGCTCGTTCCAAAGAGTATTCCGAGACAGTATCTCTTGAATAATGGGTATCGAGAGTTATACGATTATGAAAGCTAATTAATTGGTATTATCAATTTTGTGATATATTTAATGTAATATTAATATATTGTTAATTATTATTAAGTTTAACTTTACTTACCCACGCATATGAGGTAAGGCGTTTCTTTGTATACGTCAAGACATATGATTGGAGATTCTGTGATGACCGAGTACTCGGGATACGCTGGATTTTTAATACTGTACAAACACAGACAACCCTGCTTCTGTTGCTGCGTGAAGTCCACTGTAAAAAACAGTATACTAAAGAAAATATAACTTGTAACTTGATTTTGGCGTATGTCATGGAGAATACACATATAATTCGTATAAAAGAGTACGACGTGCGTACGGTCGCACTGCGCTATGTGTGCAACTTTATAATTTGTTTTTCTGTTCAGTTTTATATAACATAGTACATAACATATAACATAGTAGTTTAGATTTATACGCTTAGTTACCAGTTATCACATTAGTAAAGAAGTAGGATAGACTGATCATTCATCTCATCATCGTTATCAGGTCAATGCTTTATGTCGGTCTCTCACAGTTCAAAGGGAATTGTTGTAATCATTACGCTTTGTAGGCTCGAAATGGCAGTACCAGTGGCTTTGCACCGGACGGCAAAGACCCTGATCTCGGTATTTTAGTTCGGCCTTAATTGTTATAGTTATCTCAGCTAGATTAGAAAGCCTCGATCTCCGTTATTTTATTTTCACAAGATTTACGCGGAGCCAATAGGTAGATCTTATGCCGCAACTACTTGGCAATCTACGTATCGGATAGATAAGTTACGATGCATTTTTGCTGGGTTTGCTGGACCACCTACAAAGCGTTGCGATAAGGACAGAGCCTAGCAACTAGGAAAAGGCTTTATGACTAGACCGCAGCTAGCCTTTAGTAACATACGTGATCCATAAGCTACAGCAAACAAGTCTTGATAGTGCGGGTTCCATTGCAGGTCGCAGACGGCGTGGCTGCGCATCGGCTCGAACTGGAAGCGCCACAATGGCAACAGCGAGCCCATCCCCTCGCGAAACTCGTCCGACGGATCATCCCAGTAGCGGTAGTCCTGGGCTGAGTACAAAAAAAACACAACATGCAATGGATTGTGTTTTGATTTGGCTTCTTAAAATGTAGCACAAAATGTAGCACTTCACCAATTTGCCGAAAACCAATTACGGGTCTTTGAAATTCCATCATTAACGTTATATATACATGACTGTAATATCATATACCTGCACGTTATCATTACCAGTATCAGTTCGTTAATACTAATCAGTTTGTACAAGAATTTCAAATTTAATAATATTACAACTCAGGCAGACTATCATATACACAAATGTGCATGTAAAAAGTGGAAGTAAAAAAAATGTACTAGCACAGAGTTTCTGGCCGCTAGGCTAGAATACAGGACATAGGCTTCCGGTTACGCCCGGCCATCGGATTGCCGATCGCAGTGCCAGACACCACGCACCTTAGACGCTCCTGTGCATCAAGAGTTTGGTAATTTTTGGTCTGGTACTTTTCGAGATGGTTATCCCGCCATCTCTCGATAGCCTTCGCGATTTAAAAGTCCTTAATCGCCCTTTCGGACGCCCACGGAAAGAAAGTGGATGCCAGATTAGACCATAGGCAGAGAAGACGATAACACAAGGCCAGACTAAAGTAGATATATAAACTGCAAATACAAATGGCAAATTTCGTTTTGTACCAATGTCGTCGTAAATATTTTGATTGACGAGTCGTTCAAGAATGGCCCAAGCTTCGCGAATTCGCTGCGCGAGCTGTTCGTCGTGAATTTGCTGCGCAGATTTTTCATGCTTCGTTGCTTTCTTGCGGAGCTGGAGAAAATGCATAAGTAAACAGTTAATACTCGATTATTGTCTCTTGGTGGAATTGCATAGTATATTTAATTAGGTTACACAAGGGTTAAAGTTGAAACCGGTCAGGTGATAAGCTAAAATAAAAGCTGTGGAAACAAGTGTGTGTGTAAACCAACTAAAGCAAATCTTTAAAAATAATCGCTAAATTACGAGATGCATAACATTTATTTACCCTTTTTGGTTTTTCATCCTCTTTCTCGCGCATTTTTTTGGCATAGTCCTCTTGATAAAAGTCGAATATAATGCATTGAAGAGCAGTTGAACTGTAGTTGGCTCTTGGCGGTGGGATAGTTTGTGTTTCCACGGACTTGAAAATTAAGAAGTTATTGTATTTATGATATTCTTAATAATAACAAGAACTTTCCGATTCGTATGTTTTGTATGTCTACAACCGATTAATTGCATAACGAAAACGTAATCTCTTTTTTTTTTAAATTAGAGTGGCAAACGATCTAACAGCCTACTGATCCCTTGTGGTTAATGTCTAAGACAAATAAAATAACCAGACAAATTATAATAGTTAATTAGTGTAGGACGACCCCCCACAAGATGGAGTGACGACCTGAGCAGTGTTGCGGGAAGTCGATGGATGCAGGTGGCTCAGGACCGAGCTTCGTGGCAATCTTTGGGGGAGGCCTATGTTCAGCAGTGGACTTCTGATAGGCTGAAATGATGATGATGATGAAGGATGTGATATTGATTTTATTTTAGTTATTACTACTATTACCCTGTATTAACTGATCACTACTCATACCAATTACAAACATAATAACGGAGAAAAAGTTACACTAAAAACATACTCGCCGAGGATAAATGTACGTAAGTGCAGCACGTTCGCAGAAGTTAAATTGGTTAGCTAATTTCTTGACACGTGGTTTTATAGTAAGCACCTCCTCGTCAATTAATTTGTCTGGAACTGCATTTTCTACAACGAAAATTGTTTACAATTATTAGGTATGTGATTTTATAGTATGATAAATCATAAAATAATAAACTCCCACGACCGTATAACCAATAATGAAGTGGTCTACACCTTTATTTTTTGTTGTTACAACCCACTTTTCACCAGATCTAATTTGAAACAACATGTCTGGTGGTGAGCCTGTCGCAGTCTTAGTGTTCAGGTCAAAATCAAAATGTATACATAAGTTTTGGAAAATTCATTGGTATATAAAAATTAATGAGCATCATAAAAAATACGATGTGAATAAATACAACAATTATCATCTTCATCATATCAGATTTAATCTTACCAAAAATCATATATGTAAAAACAGACTATTAATCAGCGCTGCGACACCTCGTGGCTCATGCTGAGACGGTCCTTTCCGCCGCTTCATCACAACACACACAAATTCCTTGTGATATATTCACTTTTTTTTTTATAGCACAATTTATTTGTTTTTAATTTCCTGTTTTCATTTTCCCTTTCATATTCATAGTTTGTTTTATTTATTTTTTCTTGATTTGTTATTTTATAATTGTTATGTATCGCCATATCATGTGCTGTGTTTAGATGTAAGTGAAGGAATAAATGTCTTTATGTCTATGTCTAATTATAGTAATGTTGTTTAATGCTCATGAGAAGAAATAGTCATACATGATTGATTGTTGGATGATATGTTATTTCTTTTTGAGTGGTATACAAAAGGTCTGATTAACAAAACTATATGTAATTGAATGTTTACTTTCTCCTGTTCCACCTTCCTCAGTGTCTTCGGGAGCTACTTCTGTTTGCCCATCCGGTGCTTCGGTTAGATCTGCAGGAGCTTCTACTTCTTCTACTTTTTCTTCGTCAGCTACTGCTTCTTCTGTGAAGAACGATTTAGGAGGCAACGTATTACATATGAGAAATGTTGTAAGCAATTAGTTAGTAATATTACTAATATTACTAACTAATTGATATTATTACATAATCTAACCGTACCGTCACCCTGAGCCTCTTCCGTCGGAGCTTGATCTGGCTCAGGTTCCTCCTCCTCCTCTTCTTCCGCAGCAGTTTTTTTAACCTTTGCACGCTTTGGTCCAGCATCGTCGAATCCAACCATACCTTAAATTTTATGTGTTATATGAATGCATATTTGAAGGTGTGAGCAAAAAATTATTTATTACAAAATATAATAATATACAAACTTATGATTGACCCACGAAAACGGGTTTATGATAAATGCTTATAAATATAAAACTATATCAATCAATAAGGCTAGGTTTAAGAGATAGTAAAAAAAGGTAGCTTTACACGCATCTCCACATGCCAAAATATAATTGTATAAATTACCAAGTTTGAAAATAAAACTAGCAACACCCTCTTTATTACAGTATATGCACTATTTATATTGCACAATGCACCTCCAGCACACCAATCACAATCATCACGGGTGCTGTAAAGCACTCGAAACGTCGGAAATATTAAAACCAATATAAAACGCGATAATATCCGTAAATAATAGTTAGAAGTGTAACTTCTACTTTCAAATGTGTAGTGTTCCCGTAAATACAAAAATCATCGAAAGGTAACTTACTAACGTAACAAAGTAGTGGCACTAGTGAATGGTATTTGTAAACTAAGGGATTCAACTCCCTAAAAGGAGTTGATGTTAAAACTAGTTTTAAATAAAACAGGGTGTGAAAAGAAACTTATTCTTACAATTTTATACTGTATTTGATTAATTTTCAGCACTCACCATAACCTGCAGCTATTTGTGCTTTAGCTTCATCTGAGTCTTTGCGAATAGCAGTGCCTTGATAAATGTAAAGAGGATAAGCTTTGCCGAAAGTAGGTTTAGGTTTGGCTACAAATCGGCCTTGGCCGTAGTGATAAGCTACTTCATCCGGCACCCATTGGGAATTAATAGTCGTTAAAACACGGCCAACTTCTTCGTCGAGATCCTAAAAGTTAAAAAAATGTTTTCCAAATTTTACGCCCAGAGAGAGATAGTGCAGGCATGTTTATTTCTTATATTTACGCGATTTCAATCACCATTTTCTTCTTGGGTGTGTCCCAAGAGTTGAAAAAGGCCTAGAAAATCTCATCGTAATCTCCAGGAGCGCGCACGTTGTAGCTCCCGAAGAGTGAAGAGGGTTACGGAAGCCCGATTCGCTATATTCTTCAATACTATGTAAATTCACACAAACACATGCTTATACACTATCATCTTTAGATCGTTATAATCGAAGAATTTAACTTTAATATCCATAACCATTTTATCCAATGACGATCCTAATCACAATACGAAACGAAATCATGAACTCAAATTAGTAAACGCAGTAGATGCATAGTACAGTTCTCCATAATTTTTAAAAAGGGGTAAAATGTAGGTCCGCGCTACTAAATATTGGATATTATAGCTATGTTTGACACTATCTTTCGATGTTTTGACACAGACTTCAGCGTTTAACAGTGATGAGAGAGAGTGTGATATGATTTGAATTTAGAAAATTTAATGATTATTAAAAAATAAAGTGTAAACGATTGATTTCCACCAAACTAAATAAAAAATATTAAGTTCTAATATTAATATCATTCTTACGGCTTCCGGTACGACTTCTTGGTCTTCCGGCTTAATAAGCACGCGGGGTTTTAGCCAGTCCAAAGCCTCGTCTTCAATTAGGTTAGCGCGCGATTTCGAAGAATCTTTCTGCTGAATGAATGAAAATTAAAACTGTGCTACTAAATTTTTGCTTAGTGAAGTACGTCATGAATTAAATATTTGCACATAGACTTTCTAAAAAAAATGTGGCTGCCTACATCTAAACGTTGCAAGGTTTTTGTAAGTAGCGCCTTTTCATTGTCTATATTAAGCGCTCGTTTAACCATAGCCTTTAACATTTTGATTTTATTTTTTAAAGCGAATATACTAAAGCACGAAAGCACAAGGCCGCAGCAAATCAAGAACTGCTATGTTTTCTAAACGTTTAAGTACTTCAGTTATTTACGAGTAAATATTCTAGAGATTTGCATATTGTTTGATGACAAGTCTTTATTGGCGACGATCATGATACTTGGCTATAAATGTTACCAGGCATTTTAACTAAGCGAAGCAAGCGTAAACAAATGACAAAATACTGGTGCGTGCTCTAAGCGGATTTTGGTAATTATTCTTTTTATCTTTCATAAACTTTACCGCATAAAGTGACGTGTCGGTGATACTCGAGGTAGAATCATCTATGCTCATTTTTAAATAATCAATATTGACATTTAAAATTAAAATTATATTTCAAAATCCTCTTTTATAACACACTGTCTGCCTATTTTATTCACGTGATGGAACCGTGGTGAAATATAAAAGACACTATCTTCCCGAGTTCTAGGTAGAATCGTTATAAAAACTGCACTGGATTGGTTTAACGTTACCGTAATGTGCTGATGCAGTACAGACAGAGCAACAGTATTTTCAGACCTTCGATTCGATTCATTGGAATAGTGGATATATAATATAAACACAAAAATTTAAATCATCAGTCTTTAGTAAGGAGAACTGAAATTTGATGCTACGAGTGAATACTGTTCAAATATATAAAAATATAATAATATACACATCAGTATCAGTGTAAGAATATGCCACCCCTTTCTTCCCCTGGGTATCGTAAGAGGGGACTATGGATCTAAAGGAAGATGGCTACCGACCTAAGGGTGACAACAATCTCGAGAAATACCAGACCAATATTAAGCAGATTGATGTATATAAGTATCTGGTACAGCAAGCACCAATCCGCTTGCCGAGCGTGGCGATCATGGCAACTTCTCCTTATTAGAGGACTATATTATGTCCTGCACTAGAATATTTCCAGGATGTTAACGTTTAGGTTAAACATACAAAAGTAAAATAATATAAAACATTTTCCTTATTGATATTTTGCTCTAAATTTTATTCAGTTGGTTTTTTATTTATAAATAACAATAAACAAAAGTCATTTTACATATTTTGTGATCTTTATGAGATGATTAATTGTTGAGTATACATACAACAAAAAAAAAATTGTACGACGACGTGTTTTGTTTAGATTTTCATTTACTTGCTAACCATACAAAGTTACTTCCCTTAGCGGGCGTGTCACCAAATTCTAATTAGTACTCGTGTCTGGCAGTAGCTAGTACAGACGACACCAGCGCTGCGCAGTGACGTAATACCCTGACGTTAGATGTAAATTAGTTTTAGTAGATCATTTGCCATTCTGCTTGTGATCATTCGTTAAAGCTACGACCACTTAACAGCTTATATAGTTATTATTACCTAAACTGTGCTACGATTACGACGTTTAGTTAAAAAGAAAAGTTTTCATAAACACGTTTTAATAATACTTGATAATTAGAAGTGTTTCTAACTTCTATGGAGTATCTTTCTCTTAAATTTTCTTAAATCATAAAGTTTAAAATTTATTACAGTTCAATTAGGTAAGTAATGTCTATCGCCTTCTGGACACTACGCCTACTATTAATTTTGAGAGAGTAATGGAGCCGGAGAGTTCGGCACGCAACTTCAGAAAGGTTTTAAAGGTTTTTTCAACTGTGGATCGGCTAACGTTAGACCGGGATTCTACCTAGTTTTAAGTGGAATTGAGGTCGTAAGTGATAATCAGAATAACCTTCATGTCTTAACAAAAGAATTTCTACTGTTTCAATACGTCAAGAAATAAACAACAAGGTGCCTGAAAAGGATAGATTAAACCAAGAAAAATCCCATGTTGAAAATGATAGTTGCTTATTTATATTATGGTAAATTACCTGAATCAAAAATAAACGAATTAACCAACAAATTTTCTTCCAGCCGTTATACAAAACCTTTTTTGGTGCTTTCCTGCTATTATACTTATATAAAAACCGCGTGGCTTAGTGGTTAGCGTACCAGACTTCTGGATCCCAACAGAATACAATATTTATGAATCATGCAAATTGTTGGTTTGTTCTATGAACATGCACCATGCATAATTTAGGTCTGGTTATGTTGAGGTGTGTCCCGTTGCTGACCCTACCTCCGATCTTATGGCGTAAGCGCTTAATCGGATACGGGAAAGTACCGCATACTTGCGGCTCTATAATACGAGTATATCCAGGGATTCAGAAGAAAGAAAGGGAAAGAATAGAAATTCGAAAGCTATCACTATGGTCGAAAACGGCAAGGAGGACGTCATACAATGAAACGACGCTATGGTCGTAATTAAAATTTCAAAACACATATGTTTAAAAGTTGAAAATTATTATCATCACGATTGATGAGCTACGATAGTGTTTTTAAAGTGGTTAGTGGACCGAGTGGTTTTGAAAAGACGACTATAATAGTCGTCTTTTCAAGTTATTAAAGTTTATTAAAGTTTTATTATTTTTATGGTTGCATATACGTTGCAACTACGGCCATAAATAATATTATAATTTAAAAGATTCTTATACTTTTAATGCAAACTTCGGTTAATTTGCCGCCATTTCACAAATAATTTTTCACCATGTTAGTTAAATTACATAATAGTTACCGTGATTGCTTTGCATCAAGTGTGTATATAGCCGTCAGTAATTTTAAGACGCTTCTAAAGCTAGGCATCAGCCGTATTTTTGTGTTACGATACACTATCGACAGGTACACCAACAATTCCTTCGTCGAAGACCATAAAAGATTAGGAAGACCCCGTTAGAACTAGACGGGCTTTAAAGGCTGTAAAGGCCAGAATTTGACAAAATCCTATGAGAATACAAAAATTTTTCAACATGAAATGAAAATTCTCGCTCGGAGCTCGTCGCGAATTGTTAAGCAAGATCTGAAGCTAGAAGCTTACCGTCGATACACAGTAGATGGTCTAAATCAGTCCCTGTAGCTTAAGAGAATGGATCGATCAAAACGATGGTTTCGATATGCTGGTTGAAGATACAGAAATGTACGGGTTACCGATGAAAAAAATTGTGATTGAAGAGCACTGCAACAAGCAAAATGATTGTGTAGGTAGATCTAGAAAAGCCTCACAACTTGTTGGAAAAGTTGAACGTGGTTATCATTCTGCATCAATCATGGTTTGGTGGGGGAGTGTGTGTGTTTTAATTTAATTGAATTTTTGTGAAAAGATATGTTCTTTACATTTTCAAAAATATAATATACCGTGAGCCTTCCACCAAACTTCCTACACCGGAGCACAAGGCAACTATACTTTTCTGTCTCGAGAACAATGTTTAGGACATCATAAAAGCTGGAGGCAGGCCCTCATCATTGTGTCTCTCCACAAATCTTTAGAGCTAACAGTGGCTAAATCTCCCATGGATGCACTGCGTATATCCATAGATACTATTATTTAATAGATAGTTACGACTAGAGATAAAGGTCTGTACCGAAGTCAAAGGCAGCCAATTTGAACAAGTCTTATATTTTATTACACAGTTTTTTAAAAAAAGATATGGATTTTAATGTGTAACAGGATTTATGGGCTCACACCCAGTTACACACAAGGATGTTTTGTGTTTCGATGTTATCTCATACTACCTGTATGTGAATTTATTACTGACGAATAGTGTAATTTGCTTAATAATATGCAACGATATAAAATATGAATTATTCTTTGAGCTGAGTTCCATTGCGTTTGAGGCGGATATTGTAACGTTTTATGCGATATAATTTCTAAACACAAGCAGTGAAAAGCACACGAGAGCAATAAACGAGTTTACGATCTGTTTCCTGCTTAAATTACGTTAATATCGCGTGATGGAAGCACAATTGCAATAAGCCGCTCGATGAGACAACATTGTCACGATAGTGGCTCTTATCTTGATAATAAATAGGTCGACAATTATATTGTTTTGATTCCACTCTGCGTTATTGCAGACATTTTTCGAATCAAACAGTTAAAGAAGTTAAACGTTTGAAAAAACTAATACTGGTGTTATTATTAATTTGAATCATTATAAATAAACTAAAAGCATTAGAGTAAATCGCTATGAATTCAAAAGGTCAAATAAAACTTTCCACACGAATCTGAAGCTAATGGAAAAAAAAGGGTCAATAAGTTAAGTTTTTTGAATTCATGAATGAACGTTCTCGTGTCCGCATAGACATGACGAATTGTCAACAACCCACATTTATTAAACGAGCAGATTTTTTAGTACTGTGTTAAAAATAGTTTTCTCTTAATAATGGTATATTCTTGATAATACTTAAAATTCGTAGAAGCCGTAATCTTGAAAGATCGATAATAATACACTCTTTCAAACGCTTTCGCAAAAAATATTTAGAGTTATGTTTCTTTTTCAGTTCTTAAAGTTATAGAAACTTTTCCAGATACCATAACCCTAAATCAAATCAGACGTTATAAAATCTGTCTGTCCAAAGGCTTGTTTTTCAAAATATAATTAAAATTAAAAGCAAATTTTCTATAGCTTGCTTACGAAACATCGATAATTTCCTCCTTCTTAGGCTACATGTAAAATATATAAATCCTACTCGCGAAATGTTCTAAATGATAGAAGTTTCGAAGTTATAAGCGGACGGAATATATATACGGACAAAGGTGGATCGCAGCTTTGTTTTATACTATTTATAGATAATGGATTTAAGAAAGTGCTTTTCTAAATATAATCATTATTTTTTTCTTATTAAAACCAATTGATGACAAAATTATTTTGTTTTAACTTTTTTTTTGTTTTAATTCCATGATCTACATGTATGCACCGGGAGACATGCTGATAAGCTAGTATAAATATATGATCTAAAACAGTTTTACCTAGAATAACCTCAATAATATATTCTTATATATATTTTAACATTGGCGTTTGACATGTAAAATAATATTTCTATTCCGAACACAAGTCAAGAAAATTGATTATTCCATATGTTTGCTTTTGTGTGTGTGTTTCTTTCATTGTTCTACCATAATTGAGAAAGGAATAAATCACTAATATCGTGTTGCAGCAGCTTATTGTTACAATTAGGGTTTATTAGTATAGTTGCTAAGCCTCTCTAATTGTCAGGTTTTTTAACATAGTGAAGTTTATCTTACAATAGTCTGAAACGATGACTATACATATTCATGTTTACATATACATTTTAATGAATATTCAATATAACAAGAGCCGTGATGGATGCTTACAAAAACAGACTTTTTATTTCAAGTTTATATTGCAGGGCAAGCTGAGGTAACTGTTAACGTTGAAATATTTGTCTTACAATTGGATATGCACTACATTCTGCGAGAAAACAATAATAGCTTCTAAATAACATATTACATACTAGGGATTTAACACAGGGTCACGAGGCGTATTGGCTTCACCATATCAAATCAACCTGCAAAAACATTTATTTAATAATTATTTAAATTGATATGCTCACGCCAATGCCAAAACCAAAAACCTTGACACACACAAACACATATTGTCCAAATAAATATACAGTGGACAGCGTCAATTGCTGTGCTTTCTACGATTGTATTTACTCACTCTGAGACGTTTCAGGAGTAATCCAATAGATTTCTCCGTGGACTTGCTCCGCCATAGATCTGGCAATCTAACAGGCTTACTTGTCCCTTCTGGGCTAGGGATCGGAATCTAAATGATTTATCAAACCTTCATATTAACACACAAAATTCAGATTTCAGTTTCTGACCATTTAGTTATATCTATCAAGTGCATTCATTTGATCTATAATAGTAGTAAGTAGTGAAATATATTGTGCCTTTTCGTTTTATACTTTATCAGTCAACATCTCAATGTTTGTGTTTATTGAGGAAATGAAAAATGTCTGTTGTCTTCAGAAGAAAGTATGTTTTATTTAAGACATATAGTTATTGTGGATTTGGTTTAATTGTTTTAATGATGTAATTGAAGTATTGTACATAATACGTGAGGATACATACGAAGTTTTTTTTCTTATTTCTTCTCCGCCAAAACGGACTCAAAAATAGAGTTTAAACCTAGGATCACAAGTAAGAGTAGATCATGATAGAGGCAGGAATAAAATAATGTTGTAGACATTTATTTTATGACGATTTTCTATAAGGTCTCTTCCTAAGGTTTATTCACCGACGTTAGAATGTAAATGATCATAATGATATCACGGAATTTACATTCAACCTGTACAAATCAATCTCTGGGCATTCATATCTTAAAATAGTTTGCCCGCATTCAATCTGTTGGTCTGCGGGATGGTGAATGCACCGTCGACACACTCTTGCATGTATAAACTGACTAATTAATTGATGTTGAATATGCATAATGAAATTAAAAAAAAAAAACTTAAATTTTTACACTGTCAATTTTGCTGCGTACTTTCGACCACAAATATTTCATGGCTATAATTTTTTTTATATTTATTTAAATAAATATATCGATGACTGATAAAAAGAAGAAGAAAAGAGATATACTTTATAGTAATGCTCGTATTATAATAACTAAAGAACAAATAACAAGATAAAGGAGGACGCTCAAGCTTGAGATCAGGCAAAATAGACGGTAACAAAGCCGACCCTGGCATAAAATGTAGAAATAAGTAAGTAGAATATCCGTATTGATGAGAGTTAAAAATGATTAGTTAAACTTGTTCCAAGAGTTTCTCTACGTAATATTTTCAAGAACTCCTTATGTTGTATCCACGTCAAGTACTGGCGTACTTCATGTGGAACCAGACTAGGGGCTACTTCTTACATCATCGCCACTAAGTCTAAGATGTAAGATATATATGTCATGGCATAATATAGTTTCACCTTCAGGTAGCCAATATTTCAAGATGTTTTGTTAATGGTGTTCAATGAAGTATATCGACCGATTTCAAAATAGTAATATTTCCCAATTCGACTGCAATTATGTCTATTGTATGTTCGTCCGAAGAGATATGCGTATCTTCACCAAATTTACAATAGGACCTCCATTGTAAATTTGGTCAAAATATAATTTTTGCCCCTTGGATTTATCTTTTTATATAAATTTTGGGGGATACCGTGCGACAGTCGAAGTTTTTGATAAAATAATAACTGTAGTAATAGATTTTGAGATCTATTCTCGTAATAGCGTACATTGTTATAATAACAAGATATTCTGTAATAAAAAATTATTGAAAGTATGATACACTCGTATCTAATATACAGCGAAACACATGATAGAACTTTTAGTACAGGTTTAAAAAGGAATCTGAATACTATCTAGTGTTGGAATAGTTCAATTGTTTAATGATGAATGAATTTGACGAGTAAAATATTTGAAGATTTCTAATTTGTGTTTGTTAATATTGTACATTTGCGGAGATAAATTAGCACAGAGTAATATAATAAAATATTGCATCAAACAGAGTGTAGGTAAAAGTAGATGTGAATATTTAAAAGGATTTTAATCTAACAACAACAGTAGAAGTACTTTAATGCATACTATAAACGGAAAAGAATTCATACAACTATGGCTATTTACGAGACGAATTTTGGAAAAGTTTGTACATTTTGCTGTAGGAAACCTGCAAACAAATCCGAAAGTATTTGTGTGCAGGTTTTCAGAATAATGTGTGTTTCTCTTTCCTTCATCTGTTATATTAATTTAAGTACTATGTGTGTGTATGATGACGTGGTAAGCGGTTCCTTCATCATTTAGGATATTTTTCAAATCCCTTATATCCTTTAACTAGAATAAATATGTCTAAACCGCAAATACGAGTAAATTAATACAAAATTTGAAATTCATACCTTCTTCGGAGCCATACTAAACCCTTAAAATAAGCTAACGAGGCACATAATTATCTCAAGTAAATATATATATTTGTGAATTGCCTAGTTATAAACAAAGTTCGAGAGTTGATGAAATGTATTTGACAAAATATTGTAGGCAACGACTTTGTATTGCGCGCGCATTGAAGAGTTGTTATAGCAACGGAGGGAGGGCTCCCCGGGACTTCGATGTTCACCCAGAAGAATAAAGCGTAGGTTTGATACGTCTCCACAACGTTTCTGTTCAATATTGCCGGTATCATAAATTATTTAAAATATTTCAGCATTTTGCAACATTTTCCGTAAGTATTAGTACAATATTCTTATATTTACTAATTCATTTATTGACATTTTGGTGTCGTTTCATTGTTGGTTGGTCTAATTTGACCAAGTTTTATCTAACAAAATATTCAATTAGAAAATGGTTAAGTCGTACAGTGTATAATATGTATGTATAAACATCAGAACCATTAATGTTTTGACAATTAATCAATATTATTATATCACGCAGTAGAAACTGATGAAAGGTTAATGTTTTATTTTTTATTTAACTACTTTCAGTGTTTTTAGGCTGTATTATAAAAGAAGAAAGAGATATGCGTATCTTCACCAAATTTACAATCAACCTGTACAAATCAATCTCTGGGCATTCATATATTAAAATAGTTTGCCCGCATTCAATCTGTTGGTCTGCGGGATGGTGAATGCACCGTCGACACACTCTTGCATGTATAAACTGACTAATTAATTGATGTTGAATATGCATAATGAAAAAAAAAAAAAAAAAAAAAAAAAAAAAAAAAAAAAAAAAAAAAAAAAAAAAAAAAAAAAAAAAAAAAAAAAAAAAAAAAAAAAAAAAAAAAAAAAAAAAAAAAAAAAAAAAAAAAAAAAAAAAAAAAAAAAAAAAAAAAAAAAAAAAAAAAAAAAAAAAAAAAAAAAAAAAAAAAAAAAAAAAAAAAAAAAAAAAAAAAAAAAAAAAAAAAAAAAAAAAAAAAAAAAAAAAAAAAAAAAAAAAAAAAAAAAAAAAAAAAAAAAAAAAAAAAAAAAAAAAAAAAAAAAAAAAAAAAAAAAAAAAAAAAAAAAAAAAAAAAAAAAAAAAAAAAAAAAAAAAAAAAAAAAAAAAAAAAAAAAAAAAAAAAAAAAAAAAAAAAAAAAAAAAAAAAAAAAAAAAAAAAAAAAAAAAAAAAAAAAAAAAAAAAAAAAAAAAAAAAAAAAAAAAAAAAAAAAAAAAAAAAAAAAAAAAAAAAAAAAAAAAAAAAAAAAAAAAAAAAAAAAAAAAAAAAAAAAAAAAAAAAAAAAAAAAAAAAAAAAAAAAAAAAAAAAAAAAAAAAAAAAAAAAAAAAAAAAAAAAAAAAAAAAAAAAAAAAAAAAAAAAAAAAAAAAAAAAAAAAAAAAAAAAAAAAAAAAAAAAAAAAAAAAAAAAAAAAAAAAAAAAAAAAAAAAAAAAAAAAAAAAAAAAAAAAAAAAAAAAAAAAAAAAAAAAAAAAAAAAAAAAAAAAAAAAAAAAAAAAAAAAAAAAAAAAAAAAAAAAAAAAAAAAAAAAAAAAAAAAAAAAAAAAAAAAAAAAAAAAAAAAAAAAAAAAAAAAAAAAAAAAAAAAAAAAAAAAAAAAAAAAAAAAAAAAAAAAAAAAAAAAAAAAAAAAAAAAAAAAAAAAAAAAAAAAAAAAAAAAAAAAAAAAAAAAAAAAAAAAAAAAAAAAAAAAAAAAAAAAAAAAAAAAAAAAAAAAAAAAAAAAAAAAAAAAAAAAAAAAAAAAAAAAAAAAAAAAAAAAAAAAAAAAAAAAAAAAAAAAAAAAAAAAAAAAAAAAAAAAAAAAAAAAAAAAAAAAAAAAAAAAAAAAAAAAAAAAAAAAAAAAAAAAAAAAAAAAAAAAAAAAAAAAAAAAAAAAAAAAAAAAAAAAAAAAAAAAAAAAAAAAAAAAAAAAAAAAAAAAAAAAAAAAAAAAAAAAAAAAAAAAAAAAAAAAAAAAAAAAAAAAAAAAAAAAAAAAAAAAAAAAAAAAAAAAAAAAAAAAAAAAAAAAAAAAAAAAAAAAAAAAAAAAAAAAAAAAAAAAAAAAAAAAAAAAAAAAAAAAAAAAAAAAAAAAAAAAAAAAAAAAAAAAAAAAAAAAAAAAAAAAAAAAAAAAAAAAAAAAAAAAAAAAAAAAAAAAAAAAAAAAAAAAAAAAAAAAAAAAAAAAAAAAAAAAAAAAAAAAAAAAAAAAAAAAAAAAAAAAAAAAAAAAAAAAAAAAAAAAAAAAAAAAAAAAAAAAAAAAAAAAAAAAAAAAAAAAAAAAAAAAAAAAAAAAAAAAAAAAAAAAAAAAAAAAAAAAAAAAAAAAAAAAAAAAAAAAAAAAAAAAAAAAAAAAAAAAAAAAAAAAAAAAAAAAAAAAAAAAAAAAAAAAAAAAAAAAAAAAAAAAAAAAAAAAAAAAAAAAAAAAAAAAAAAAAAAAAAAAAAAAAAAAAAAAAAAAAAAAAAAAAAAAAAAAAAAAAAAAAAAAAAAAAAAAAAAAAAAAAAAAAAAAAAAAAAAAAAAAAAAAAAAAAAAAAAAAAAAATTTTGAGATCTATTCTCGTAATAGCGTACATTGATACAATAACAAGATATTCTGTAATAAAAAATTATTGAAAGTATGATACACTCGTATCTAATATACAGCGAAACACATGATAGAACTTTTAGTACAGGTTTAAAAAGGAATCTGAATACTATCTAGTGTTGGAATAGTTCAATTGTTTAATAATGAATGAATTTGACGAGTAAAATATTTGAAGATTTCTAATTTGTGTTTGTTAATATTGTACATTTGCGGAGATAAATTAGCACAGAGTAATATAATAAAATATAGCATGAAACAGAGTGTAGGTAAAAGTAGATGTGAATGTTTAAAAGGATTTTAATCTAACAACAACAGTAGTAGTACTTTAATGCATACTATAAACGGAAAAGAATTCATACAACTATGGCTATTTACGAGACGAATTTTGGAAAAGTTTGTACATTTTGCTGTAGGAAACCTGCAAACAAATCCAAGAGTATTTGTTTGCAAGTTTTCTGCAACGGCAAGTTGAATTACTAAAGAGAATAATGTCTGTTTCTCTTTCTTTCATCTGTTATATTAATTTAAGTACTATGTGTGTGTATGATGAAGTGGTAACCGGTTCCTTTATCATTTAGGATATTTTTCAAATCCCTTATATCCTTTAACTAGAATAAATATGTCTAAACCGCAAATACGAGTAAATTAATACAAAATTTGAAATTCATACCTTCTTCGGAGCCATACTAAACCCTTAAAATAAGCTAACGAGGCACATAATTATCTCAAGTAAATATATATATTTGTGAATTGCCTAGTTATAAACAAAGTTCGAGAGTTGATGAAATTTATTTGACAAAATATTGTAGGCAACGACTTTGTATTGCGCGCGCATTGAAGAGTTGTTATAGCAACGGAGGGAGGGCTCCCCGGGACTTCGATGTTCACCCAGAAGAATATAGCGTAGGTTTGATACGTCTCCACAACGTTTCTGTTCAATATTGCCGGTATCATAAATTATTTAAAATATTTCAGCATTTTGCAACATTTTCCGTAAGTATTAGTACAATATTCTTATATTTACTAATTCATTTATTGACATTTTGGTGTCGTTTCATTGTTGGTTGGTCTAATTTGACCAAGTTTTATCTAACAAAATATTCAATTAGAAAATGGTTAAGTCGTACAGTGTATAATATGTATGTATAAACATCAGAACCATTAATGTTTTGACAATTAATCAATATTATTATATCACGCAGTAGAAACTGATGAAAGGTTAATGTTTTATTTTTTATTTAACTACTTTCAGTGTTTTTAGGCTGTATTATAAAAGAGAAAAATTTTGATCATTAATTGTTTTCGAACATGAAATTAGTCGTTACATATTTTGACCAAAGTTTATTATTGATTTATTTGCAATATTATTTTTAACAATTAATATCCTTATATTTAGGTATCAAAATTAAACTCGAAATGGAGTATAGGGCTATCTCTCTTTAAACCCAAATTTCACTCTAACAAAAAACCGATTTTGAATTTTTTATATATAACGGCACAGCCATTTTTTGGTATATCACCAAAGAACAAGGACACTATCTTATTTTCATACAATTATAATTAACCAAATATTTACAATAGCTCTCTGGAAAAGTGAGACGATAGCCCGAAGGCGGGGTTTACAGCAAGTTACTTTACAGAATTTTATTTACGTATGATTACTGGTAACTACTTCATTATAAAAATTTGTTATACTTGGTGTTGCAGTTGGTAAACTAGCAAGCTGGCGGGAGAGGACGTGATGCGCGAGGGGCTGCTGATCCCGTTCATTTTCGGACACGAGGACAGCGGAATTGATAGTGATGACACGGAGCACGTAGAAGGGAGCGTTCGGCGTCCCGGCGACGGCGACCAAGTACGCGACTTGGAATTTTCAAATCTTGTCTTATTTCTTGTTTGATTGACCTAAAATCCTTCAGACTAGTGATGGTGAGCATCTCCGACACAGGGGTACTAGCATTGTGCTCAACAATCCGCGTGTCCAGCGTGACGAGTACGAGAAAAAAATCCACCGAAATATACGCTGATTTTGCTGGAGTTTTCTTTCAGAGCCCTATGTTCTAGCATTGGACTTAAATAGAGTAAATTGATCTACGACACGTCATTTAAGGATATTTAAAAGATCGGAGGGAGGACGAAGAGGGGGGATGAGAGGGAATGGGACGTTTTTTTGGGAAAGGAGGCAAACGAGCAAGCGGTTCACCTGATGCTAAGTGATTACCGTCGCCCACGTACATATACCAGATGACCTGCAGGTGCGTTGCCGGTCGGTAAGAATTTTTGTGGGGGATGGGAGGGAGGGAGAGGATGGGGGGAAGAATGGGCCTCCGGTTACCTCACTCACCGAAGCATGAAGTAGAGGTATCTCATATCATCTCATAAAATAATTACTATTGTCATTTTATCTGATAAACAATTTTTATTACTTTAAATCCGATTTTGTGTGAAAACATAGACAGTGATTACACAGACACAGGACAGATAGACAAACAAAAATTCTTAAAATCATTGACTGGGCTTCAGTATAACTCATATTCCTCAAACTCCGCATTTATTGTTTTCCAAAAATATTAGAATTACAGATACCAGTTTTATACAGATTATTTTACTATTATGTATAAATATATATAGAGCCCTAGATTTTGATGACAATGATTTTGTTTTAATGAATAAATCATTCTTATTTACAGTTTGCTGAAACGAGCAGTAGCGACGAGGATTTGGCTGTGAAACCGCCTTGGGCCAGATCTGTTGAAACCAATAATTTTGTAAGTAATTTCTGGTTAGTGCTTGAGAATGTGCCTCGAAAATGACAGGTTAAAGCCAGAATGCCACAAACTCCTATAAGGCAACGAAAAATATTACAGTGTGAAATATAGATTTCCACTAGGACCGTGCCGCGTATTGTTAAACAAGACCTGAAACTAGGTGTCCATCGATACGCAGGAGATGCCTTGAATATTAAATGAGTGGATCGATCAAAACAGTGGTCTCTATAAATGTTTTTGCTTATTACCTTGTAATTGAGTAATAGGATTTAAAAAGTTGTAATCAATGATGCTAATTCGTCCGGAATGACTGTAACAATGAGCTATTTATTTTACTTACTTTACGTTAATATCTCACCCTAACATTTAGAAGAGGATAAACATGATATAGTGTTAGTTGCTGATGATACTTCAATATTTTTTTAAATTAAGCGACAACTTGTAAAACACGCGGGGAATAACGCTATTCCTATAATTCATTCATTTGACGCTAAAAATGTAAGTGGGAAAGAGTTAGACCTTGTGGATACCACTGTTTTTATTGCAATAACTCATGATGAAAAGCCTTACTTGGCTTTTCCATATATCCAAAAAAGAGTATTTACCATATACCCAAACGTCATAATTATGGTATTTTTCAGCTGATATGGAAACAATATTGGTCTTACAAAAGAGGGCTATAGAGCTATTTATAATCACTTTTCAATATATGTATAAAAATTTAATGTATGCAAATAAAATATAAAATATTTAATTATACTAGTGTTGTACATAATGTAAATACTTGGAACAGACACAAACTTGGAATGACTTATATGAGGACTAGACTCCATGGAGTCAATAACCCGGTCATGGTCAAACACTACCCGTTTAGGTTTGTATAACAAAATTCCAGTAAGTATGAATACAAGGATGATGGTGTAATTTCCGGAAAAAATCCCCAAGTTGTGCAAAGTAAAAAAAATTATATTGTAATAATATAATAGTATATGTGAATAAGATATTTGTAAAAAAGGGATACTCCGAAGTTTCTTTCGACTGTTTTTTCTCCGACAGAGGAACCTAAACAGTGATAGATAAAAAAAAATAGTGACAAGTGAAATACGACCATACGACGTTGCAAGCATATTAGCGTTCTACAGGTTAATTTAAAAAAATTAGACGTTAACTCATTTGCAAGTAGAATTTTAAGCCTTAATGTTGTACCAAAACCAGTCTTTGAATATTACCATTAATATTTATTTATTATTGTTCTTTCTGTATTCCACGCACACTTCAAAGTTATTAAGCTCACAGTGCTGATGATATAAGCAATAATGGGCGTAAGTGCATAGTTATAAAACTGACACGACATTCAGCCGTTTCTTATATATAGTACGCGAGTGTCTCTGATTCGAATTTCGGTACTGGCATCACTGAATTTGTTAATTAAAATTAAAATTTATCACGCTGTGGGCGGTGAATGAATCGGAACGTCTGAAATATAATAAAAATAAATTACTGATACTCTATGGATAATAGGTGTAGTGTACAATTATTTATATTGTTATGAACTAAATATGTTTGTTACGTAAGAGGAATAGTATTTTTTTTAAATTACAGAAAAATATACAAGAAGCGTGGATGGACTCCCCCAAGAACTTAATCCCAATGATGCCATGGCAGGGCCGTGCCGCATACTTTGGCGATTCGCAGTTACAGCCGTCCGAGTTTCAAAATAGCCCAGATCGTTACTCTCCACCACTGTATGAAGTAGAGCTAACTGCCTCTGATGAAGACGAAGACAGTTCAGTCCTGGAGTTGGTTATTAAAACATCAGAATACAAAAGGGTACCCCCTTCGTTACCTATAAAAAATGCGTTTACAGCTACAATGGTTTTCTGCAACTGGTTCTTTTGTTTAAAATATTAGCAAGATTTTTAAATGTATTTTATTGTTACGGTTATACAGATATTTATATAGGATAATAAACACAAGTCATATATTGTGACTATTCGGGTTTGAGGCAACATTTATGCCTTTTGTTTATGTTGTTCTAGGATTTAAAACGAACGGAAAATGTTATGAAAATATGCAGCAAAAAACGCAACAGATAATTTTTTTTAATGAAGTAATCTGTTTACTGTTAGTCAACAAACATGCAGTATGCCGAGAAGATTAATAGTGATCATTGACGCCTACAGATTCAAAGAGCGTTCCGTGTCAGGGGAGTATTATCTTCGCTAATAATTATCACTTTAGCTGTTATGTTTTACTTCAGAAGTTAATATTGGTTTATTTATTAGTATAGGGCCTAAAACCATTACCACAATGTTGGTCTTACTATTCATTAAGTTTCATCATCTATGTACAAATTATACATTTTTGTTAATGTTTTGATACTAATCATTCATATACCTCGTTAACTTAACATGCAATTCTGGCCATATCTGATAACTGCCATAGTACTGCAACGTAGTATTGTAACACTGCAACCGGCAGCTCTGAGAAGTGAGATATAATTTCGAAGACGTGTAAAGTCCACCGATCCGCACTATTGGTCTCTTTATAGCAAAAAAACCTGAAAGAAGACCTTCAACCAGGAGTTGGATGTTGCAATTGGACTGGTATTTAATAAAAGTTGTTACTTGCGGAAATAAATAATAAATAGGATTTTATTTGGTACAAAGTTATTTTGGTCAGATACCAATCCAATCTACCCAGGAAATAGAAAGAGAAAGTAAATGTAATCTATTTCTCTCTCTCTTTGTTAATACTTATATTAATATCTGTGAGCACACTACTAGTAAGATACTATGGTCTAACAAACAACATTCGAATGTTTGAACATCGATATGATTTAAGTATTGAACTACTTATAATGTAATTATTTTTAATTTACTTATGTAATCTTCATAATAACGTGACTTAGGTAAAACTTGTCATCTTACAAAAACCAAAAACTTTGCTCTAAAAACCATATTAAATATTGTATTGAATTTATGAATACGATTTTATAATTTGATTTGTAGAAAGTTTATTAATAACCCGAAAAGTATTATAATAACATTGAAATACTTTGTGATAAAAATAATTCAAATTAAAGATTATATTTTATTTTTGCCATTTTGTAATCATAAAAGGACTAAGTAATTAGTGTCAATCACGTCTCCTTTGCTTAGAATAACTTAAACATGTCAATCTATAATATCTTACTCTAATTTGTTAAAATATGTATTGGTATGTAATTTTACTACTAACTATGCGATTTAACGTGAATATGTTACAAATTGTGAAGAAGTAGTTCCAAACATTTAAATATGTTTATTTTATTATATTTACATATAAGACTGACTTAGCCAAATTGATGAAATCAATTTATTTAGTAATATATTGATTTATTCCACAAATGGAAATACTAATTTTACAATCTTATAACCGATGTAACTTGAAGTTATAAATTAAATTTAGCCTTACCTTTTCTATATCCCAATTTTATTAAATTCAATTAACATTAAAGTTATCAATTAGGTACATTAAATAATACGGTCTAAATTATATTTCATGCTTTGATTAATTATATGGCTATCTCATTCATCATCAGACCTTTATTAATTGTTTAAAGTGATAGAAAGAACTGAAAATAGTAACAATAAAGCGGTTGAAATAGGATTACAACTTTCACAGCTACGCCAATTATAAAAAAATAATTGTCAATGATATTTTTAAAACGAATACATGTTTGTTGCCTTTACCGAAAACAATTGTTTGTATTTATAAATGTGT
This sequence comes from Bhutanitis thaidina, assembly GCA_029286595.1. Taxonomy (NCBI): domain Eukaryota; kingdom Metazoa; phylum Arthropoda; class Insecta; order Lepidoptera; family Papilionidae; genus Bhutanitis; species Bhutanitis thaidina. Next base: position 3,936,802 of record JAGSMS010000013.1, read on the forward strand.
GCTAATTATTTTTAAAAATAATTACAATATTTTTGTAACATGTTCAACATTAACTAAATCTTTTATGAAGTACGAGTAAAAGTTTTGATAATTATTCTTAAATTATATTGATCTAATTGTGGGAAGAAAAAATTAAATATTCCGATGGCGTCTGTATTGTTTTATTGCCTTCGAACTAAAGGTTAAAAAGAAGAAAAAAAAAGGTTTTTAACAATTTGGCCAAAACACTGTTACAAAAATAAACGAATATGAAATTCTTAGCAAAATGGAATAGAAATATTTAATGTTCGGCGTAGAAATTTGAATTGCGTTTGGCAAACTAAATTTTTTATGACGTATAAAAACAACCTACCAGTTGACCAAGCGCCCATAAGCTGCTGTTTGGTGCTTCTCAGTACAACCATAATTGAAAAATAATCCGCAGTTATTCTCTTTGGAATTTAGTTTTTTTATAGAAATATAATGGTAACAAACGATCACAGTCCACCTGATGATCAGCGGTTACTGTGACCATAGACACTTTAATCTGTGTTCGATTAAAATTAAAATGCATAAGATTTGTTACCCAGGCCTAAGAATGCCTAGTAGTAGAAACCCATTTACTAATAGTAAATGGGTTTCTGGCTCAATGACTCACCATAAGAAATAAAGCAGCATTATATACTATGTATAATTGAGACAGAGTGATCGTTTCCTGATCTTGTCGACCCATTCATGATTCAGCTACGTAATTCAACTACAAGAATAAATATATAACTAATATAAAATATAACTAATATACTACTACATACATGAGTGCTATACCACATTAGATTAAGTACTATAAAGACATCTGACTTATCTAAGTTGTTGTAACGGGCTTGTTTGTTGTAGTTTGGAGAGAGTAGAACTTATCGTATCGTTTAAGTCGAACTGTAGATGATTCTGCATTTCCAAACTTCATTGCGCCAATTGAATATTATTCCTTTCGACATATATAGAAAGATCTGGTTATGTAGATAGTTCCTAATAATATGTGAAAGATGGCGCCGGGACAACAGAACAATGTATGGTAGAAGAATGCCGAAAAAAAATAACGCTATTGATCATAATGTAGTGATTGAAAATGTTTCATTACAGAAAGTTTTGTTACTTAATATATAATACTTAATATATAAGTTAAATAATTAGTATTTTGTAAGTTATTATTTTGTTACGTTTATAAAATATATTTCGAAGACATGTAAAATCCGTCAGCACCCGCAGGAGCAGCGTGGCAGAACATTGTGACCTCGAAAAAGGATAACTAAAAAATATTGAGAGGACGTCTTTGGCTAGCAGTGGGCCATTTACAGGCTTGACCAGACTCCCACCTGAAGTTAAGTGGTGATGAACTCTTAGGTGGTAGCGCACTAGCTAAGTAAAACCTATTCTCTCTTATCTTGACAAATTATTCCAATCTTTTTCATTAGAATTAACCGGGCCTAATACTTTGTCCTTTTTTTCTCGTTGTCGCGTTTGAAGTGTTAATCGCAAGGATACGTCGTAGTTGTACCTAAGCCATCCTTACTTGTACTGGCATACCTTTTGGGTCACCGACGAGCTGAAATGTTACCTTATAGCCTACGATTATAGAGGGCGCGGCATCAAAGTTCAGACGGGTGACGGTGTGCGGCAACGCTTATTCGTTCGTAAAAATATTTTTATCTTAGAACATTTGTTTTAAAATACACAGTTTTATTGACTTATGTAGAGTTAACTTAAATGTAAAAATACATAATTCTAACTTCGATTAAATGTTTTTATGTTATTTATTTAATAGGCTTTGTTATTTGTTTATGTTTCGAACAGGCGAAGAGATAAGGAGTTGTCTTGATAGAGCGAAATCAATAAATGTTATTTTTGTAATTGTCTGTCTTTACAATGTTGTATTCCGCAGAGAAACAACGGTATAAAATATTATGTAATTTATAAGTTTGACATGAAATAACGAAAAATTTATATTTATACAAAATACTACAGCTATAATTTTAAGCATTTTGCTACTCGACAATAGATGGCACTAAAATACTAGTAAAGCTTTTGTACTGAGTTAACAATTTAATATGTAAGGATATATCCCATATATCCAATTCGTCTAAAAATTTGCATCATATCCATTCGGTTTATTAAGCGTGATTGAACGAAATCTATCGGCCTATTTAAGCCAACTGCTGAACAAGTGTTACCAAAAGCCGGCTAGCTTTTTGTTAAGGCTTTACTAACATTCGCCACGCTGGGCAAGGGCCTTAGGGAGCGCAGTGCCGATACCCTCGCACTAGTAATGCTGCTCCTCAGTGTCAGACTGTGGGAACCTAATTCGACAAATTGAGATAGATGACGAAAACATAGTTTGGCCGCCAGAGCCTCGTTTGTTGTTTGCAGGGTGCACCACGTACAGGTGAGGCACGTGCAGACATTTGGAGAAAAAGATGGTAAATCCCCCTTTAATCTACTTAATTCTAAAATTTGTACTACTTATTATTAATAGAATGAAACACAGCCTAAAGCATTTCTGAAATCATAAGGAATATTAAAAAAAAATTGCTTGTCAGTTAATTCTCTTCGTATATGCTTCAAATTATATTAAATTCTAATAAGTATAGATGTGTAATTTAGCTTAATTCTATGGTATTATTAAATAAGTAAGTAAAATACATAATTAATATTCATAGCTGTGGGACGGCTCACGGCTTTCGTCGACGAGCCATAACTGGACGGCTCAACTGAACGTTGGTTGCATTTTTATGAATACGTTATTTTTATTCGAAAGCTCCCAAAAACATCCGGCAAGAACCTACCGACTTGTATTTAAATTACATATGTAAATATTTTGCATGATATTATTTTTTTAAGCAAACATCTCTTGTTTTAGAAGTTATTGTATAAGCTGTGTACTAAATGAAAAATAACGTCATAAATAAAAGTTTTAAAGTAAAGCATGTATATAAATGAGCTGGGAAAAGGCTTACTCTCATTTTGAATTTGAACCCGGGAGGAATCCGTCATTCAACTCTAGTTCCGTTTGGAGCTACACATGTCTTCGAAGTATTTTTATTATTCCTTAGATATGCACGTTTCGAAGTTTTTCTTGTGCGCATTTGCTAAATTCCGCACATAAAATTGAAATATCTTTTTAGTTATAATTGCACCAGGATTCGAATCCGGGAAATTCGCGTTACTACGAAATAAAGGGTTGCCATTGACCTACCACGGCTAGAACATCAGTATTCTTCTTCTTCTTGACATCCTTGTTACCACGGCTAGAACAATTAGCATTTTTTTTTACATTAAGAGGATTTGTCGTAGTCACCATTCTTGACAAGCGAGTTGGTGATCGAAGAGATAGACGATCGCATCATCGACACTGCTACTCTGCTACCCGACATCGGACAGTATATTTTTTGAGGTGGTCAATGCCCCATCTGTCTGATACGATTACCATTTCAATGCTTTTTCCCTAGTCGTCTCTTACTACACCCACGGAAAGACTAACACACTAATAGATTAAGTGATTGAAATTTGTGAATTGATTGACGTTATGTGGGTTAGGTCAGAAATGGATATTGCTATACTATTATTTCAGACCGATATAAGAATAAGAGATATATTAATAACTAAGTGCTTAGCTAAGAAAGTTAAAAACGAGTGAAAATTAAAACGATATCGATTGAGGTTTGGTTGCGACGAAATATAATCTGCCATTACATGCCAGTGGGCGTTGTAAGAGTAGACTAGGAAATCTAATGAATGGAGTGTAATGTTATAAGGAATAAACAACTTTAACGTTCAAACAACTTCTAGTTCAAACGTCAACGGTACGCGTTGCTCCCTGCTGGCGAACAGACGATGCTCTGACGAACGACTGATGCCGGAAAACATATCCGAAAATGACAAAAATCCGCACAGCGTGGTTTGTGGGGGAAAAGTGTTAGAAAGGCTTACTACTAAGCAGCGAATTTAAACTTGCGCAAGGAGAAGAAGAAGAAAAAGGATAAACAGCTGCATCCTTCTTTGCCAATAATTATAATTATAACATCTGTAAAATTTCGCAATTAGCAATTATACCATACCTTAAAAAAGTTAGCATTACTGCAAACTTTAAGGGCAAAAATTTTACTTATAAATTAAATAATGCCGCGTTATGAAATCATGCGTTTAAACGAACAATTAATAAAGCAATCGAGATTCATGAAGATAGAATAATAAGCTACGCTACGTAATCTTTGAATCGGATCGTAGTAAAGGTTTATTATCGCGCTTTTAAAGCGTCCGCCGTACACGTGAAGGCTTTAATCGAGTCTGGGTAAAGGCAGCGCTCCGTGGCTCAATGGGCGCGGGGCGTCGGCGAGCCCGCCAGTCGCGCCTCAAGCCCCGGAGGGGCTGCACGTGTCCTCGCTCCCGCCTTACGACTTATGTAACCATCCGCACGGTGAGTCCGCAACCTCCGCGCCACTTCCACCCCCCAATCGACCCCGCGACCGACCCACGCGCGCTTATCTACCGTTCCCCCCCTCATCTCATATCGACTGATAACTCGCGGCACGGGAACTACGTCGACCCGCGCGTTGTGCAATAACCGTCAGCTGAGACGTGACATAATCAATGCAGTAAGTACCGGTGTTCGGTGAGTTCGAATTCGCGGAATGCGAAGTGCGTTATGTAACGGGATGTCTGGTACCCGCGTGACGGCAGCGACGTTCCAAACACACGGACCAGCGGCAAGACAGGATAAAGATAAGGCTGAAAGTATGGCACAATTACTGCGATCTATCTTGTCGTTGAACATCTTTTAATGCTTGAATTTAAAAGCATTGAATTTAACTTATTTTGTAAAAATTTAAAAGCAATTTCACATCATAATACCATAACAAAATTTTAAATTAAAAACAAATGGAGAGCAATAGCTACAATATTCATAAGGCATAATATATTTATTTAAATGGTTATGTAATCTGCAAAGAAAACGCTTCTCCACAAAAGCTTACGAGTAGATTTCATTTCGCTTGTATTGTATTCATTCCTTCAGTGTCCGTTTATTTGAAGCGAAAATAAACTAAAAAAATAACCATAAAAAATCGTACTGAATACGAAATCTCCAAATCCAAAATTACTAGAAACCTGAAATTTGGTCAATAAGTACCCGTTATGCCTCATTAGGCAGAATTCCGAAGTGAAGCTAGAATAGATAGGATAGATAATACAGTATAATTAAATGTGGGTCTACGTGCCAGTTGCATATAAGTATTCTATAGTATATTAATATTTGAGTCATATACAAACATAATATTTTAATTTGAAGTTATCTTTTCTGTTCTACTTAATGGCAAACTGGTAGAGGATGCCTTTAGGTATAAAGTCCGCTTTTATTCTTTTATCAGCGCAAATAATGTTTAAATTAAATAAATGAATAGATAATACTTCTACAAAAGCCTTCTTTAATACTGAAATGTATAGGTGATTTGAACGATAAGAATATAGGAGTTTATAACTTTAACATCATCTACATCAGCCTGTTTCAGTATTCGGCATCTACTGTGAAATATACCTTTCCTAGAAGGCGTCCATACTCATCAGTTACCCACTAGCTCAGTACAGACAAAGCCATACGCTTTACAATGCTAAGGATATTTGCTAGTATCAAGTCTCTTTTTATGCACATATAATTTACATAAATGTATTATCAAATAACATTCAATCATTATTGTAAATAAAAATACAAGTGGACGATATTTTTAAGTTAACTAAAACCCATCAATACAAAAAAAAATGCACTAACAAAAGCTGCGAGCTATACCACTATTGCAAACAAGTTTTTGCTTAAAGTTTATATTAGTAACACGATCTGAGAATACGACTTGGATACATTTTTGCGGGGTCTGAACTGTCCGTGTATATTTACATGGCGTAAACAATACTTATTTATATTTGTTTCTGGCCATTTCTTAGTTAACATATTGTTTTTAATATAAGCTTAATGACGTCCCTAATTGTATATTATTTGGGGTCTTTAACATTAACACTAGGTAAAGAACTATTTGTTTCAAAAAAAGGGAACTGTTTGTTACAAAATATTGCCTTTTTTTATATGTCAATGTTGTGTGATCTATTAGGATAAGGTATTGAGGGATTAATAAAAAGCTTAATAGTGTGATTATAAAAATAATGAGTGCCACAAATACGATGAGCGACTACAAATCCAAAAATAAGATATATAATAGGGTATATTTTATACTACCTCTGTACTACTCAGATGTATGAATTTAATACTTTTCGGGCTTAGTCCTTTCAAACTGACACTCTTAAAACTGTGCCAAGTATACAATTATACGGACAGCTTAGCTATAGCTTCGGTCCTTTTGTTCTTCTTCTTCTTTTCCTGTTCCTTCGGTCTTTATGGCACAAGCGTTACGTTGAATATGGGAAACTAGATGACGAGTGAGAATGTCTGTGTGATGTACCGTTGGGACTTGTCGAAGGTTGTAGCCGTGGTCGTAACCAGCCGAAAAACCTTCTCAAAGAAGTAGTTAGTAGTAATATAGATATAGACAAGAGAGGTCGTCGAAATTTAGGCATAATCAATAATGGTCGCCATAGTCGAAATTCGCCCCAAGGTTATCATTGTGATCATTATCATTTTAAAAGGTCGAAAGTCTGCAATCAAAGAGTGTAATCTAATGTAACTAACGTAATAATCTGTATGTACCTAAAGTTGTAACATTTTAAGATCCGACCGCGTGATTACTCCGTCCATCTGTTTTTTAATCCATATACAATTTTTATAGATAATTATTACCAGAGAAATAAGGTTCTGCCTGGTTGCCTATAAATATACGGTCGCAATTTTTTTTAACAATTTCTATTACTTGTTTTGAAGATAAAAGAAAAATCATTTTAAAGAGAGATGTAAAGAATTTAAAAGGTTTGGGTTGCCATTTTTAAATTGGTCGCAACCTCTTGGCAACCAGATGTAAACAGATATAACTACTCGTACGTTGTTAGGTAACCCGACAGAATCGTATTTATCAATAAAAAAATGTTTTTAATAAAAAATTGGATGTGGTAATCACGCGGTAGGATCTGGTACTATTATCGGAGACGCTTATCGATCGAAACGATATCGAGATAAAAGGAAATCTAATCAGTAAGTATTCACAATTATCACTCATCGGGGTAGGCAAAGATTACGATTAGCCTTTGCATTAGTTAATTTGGGAGATTGATTTTATATTTTTAAGGCACAATGGGATAATTCTTATGCCGCTACAACACCGCAAACTTCGTTATCTTCAACAATCATCTAACTAAAACGGTTAAGTTAAATAATAGCATCTCGACATACGTATTAGTTTATCTGTATTGATTTATAAAACAAGTTCGTTAACTTTTTAAATAATTATGAGGATTATATTATATCAATATGAAAGAATGGTATTTTACATTGTAATAGATCTCAAAGGAAGTCTACAAAAAAAGATTTCGTCTGCTTCAATTGGACTTTTATTTTCATGGCCGGTGACGAAAAATTATACTCAATATTAATTAAATTATGCTTCAGACAGTCTTCTTCTCACGTTTCGTTTCTTCAAGATATTTTTTAAGGCTGAATCTTGAATCTTAAAACGAGACTATAAAAGCTGTCAGAGGATTTGAAAATAATAAATTAACCATTTGCTTGGTATCGCTTAAAGTCGTTATTAAATAGTAAAAAGAAATTAGAACAGATTTGGCGGGTTGCATTCCTTTTATGACGCGACCAAAGTTTTTTTTTAATTGTAGTAAGTAGATTATTTATCTTTACTGTATATTGTAATGTGGTAAAGATTTACCAAAAATAATGTAAGTACTCACTATTTTAACATTAATCACACCAAACAGCAAACAGTACGGTACAAGCACTCACTTCTCACCCAAGGGTAGGCAGAGTTTTATTTAAAATTTTTGGTCTTATTTTTCTTCATCATCCTGGTTTAGTTTCACAGAAGGCTTTTTATATGGAAGGCATTATAATTTTATATGGAATACCTTGTATATAATTATTCCATATAAAATATATTGTATGGTAGGATTGCTCTTATTCTCTACGCCGGATAATTAGGTCGGTGAATGCAGGGTCTACATCCTCACAGTGATGCTATTTCTCATCACTTGTATGTGGAATTTGGTTTCAACTACGTGGAAGGAATTTCCTCCATAACTTGGGCACAAGGCCTCTCGTCTGTTAGGTAGCAGGGTACAACACGTGCAGTTGTGGTTGGGATTTGACAAAAGGTTGGTTTAATTCCCTTACACCCACATTTATTTACGGTAAACATTAAACTATTATAGTTTCGTCTGAATATCGAAACGCCGAGTAGGTTTTAGTAGGTTTATTTTATATGTTTTGTACATATAGAAATAATATATAACATAACTTACTTATATGTATTAAAAAAAATAAAAGTAAACAAATGTGGGTTCAGTAAATGGTTTTGCATAACGATATATGTACATATCATTACGGCTTACACGTATAAACGCTGGAACGGGTGCAATATCCAGTAATAGGTAATTTTCAGAGTGGTTCGGGTTAAAAGGGGGGATATCAATATTATTTCTTTTAATGGTTAGACGATGTTTCTCTGTTACTTACGTGATAGTGTTAAATATTTTATGGCTCGACTCATCGGACGGATGTAAATGGACACGTGTATTATCGAGCTTCATGTTTCCAATTGGTATTTTCTGTATGTTGTGATTGCCATTCGAGCATTTTTCCCCCCAACGATTGTTAATTTTGCGAGGCACTTGGACGGTCCATTCAATCAAGCAAAGCAAACGTTCAATAGGCTTTTCTGATGGTAAGCGATAACCGCCGCCAACGTACATCAGCCATATTAGAGGAGCTGCAGGTACGTTTTCAGCCTCGAAGGATATTTGGGAGATTGGAGGGAGGATGAGGAGGGTTGATGGGGAGAGTGGGCTTCCGTTTACTCACTCACCAAATGAAAGTATTACAGAAAGTCTACTTCTAGTCGGTATTCTGCGAGGTCGTGGTGCTGTTCCCGGTCAAGCCCGCCCATTCGAGCAGCAGCTAAAGCCCCTGCTTGGATCTACCACGACGATTATCCCCATTATCCTTACGGCTATATCACATATCTTCAGCATGCCGCGGAAATTATCGATACATATTCTAGAAGAGAAGCACCGAGTACAGCCTTTTCTATAGCCCTCTATGCCACATTGAGCTTACTTGCGGCCTGCAGTGAAATACCACGTCTGAGTTCCGTAAATCATTAATGGCAACATGCACGTATACTTTCGTGTTATGGTTTTAGGTCGTCTGAACGGGTTTTACATAGTCTTCCGAACGATGCCAAGCCGAGTCGGATTCGTCGATTGACCTCTGGGTCGAAGTTGTTCTTACCTAGTCGGACAACTTCGAGCGTAGTGTTTTCAGCAATAATTGATATTGGTGTGACATGTACCTAAGATTTGATCTTTGTCTTGTTCATGTTCATTTTAAGCCCAACCTGTTGGAAGACATTATTGAGGTAATTGAGCAGAGTGCCAACGTACTCCTGCATTCCTACCATAAAGTGTGAGAAAGGGACCTTCTCAGCTCAGCGGCTAGAATACATATCCGAAAGCAACGGTGAAGAGTTTCTGGGATATCACCCAATCTTACACCTTTCTACAATTGGATAGGTTTTGCACTCATGTTCTGTTCTCGGATAGACATCGTAGTCTCATTGTACAAACACTTCAACAGCCGAAGTATAACAAGCAGCGTTGAAGATGTTGTACCACTGCCTGACCAACTGCCTGTACTTACATTTAATATGTCTAGTTCTTATACTTCTAGCTCTAGCTTAGTTCTAGGAACCTTATATTACCTTCATCTTCAGCTCCTAAACATTGCACTATAATGCGTTACACGTGACTCTCACGGAAATAATTTTATAGTTGGATCTCTTTTAAATTTAAACCTAAGTATTAATCTTACGAGTATTATTCGATGAATATACCTCGTCACAAAGCTCGTTGTCAGGATATGAAATAGATATTAAGTACACATTACTAAACAACATTTAGTGTGAAAAGGTAATAAAGGTAGTAAAATACCAATAAATTTTGTTATATTTTATTTCATTTAATTACGAGGGAATAAAAACGAGGCTCTGGCGTATTTTTATAAAGAATTTAAAGATCTAAACAACTAAAATGGTGTGTAGCATTTATAATAATTTTCAATTTATCAAGCTATGTATCACTGTATGTTTTCCGAATAAAATAGAATATATATCTGATAAAAAGAAAATAATGTAAATGCCATATCATTTGTAATTTTCTACTATATAGTGTACATAGCGTTAAACACTAGAACTATAAAATTGTGGTCAAAATATTTTGGTACCAAAACTAATGGATCCTCAAACTCATAGACTATCTTCGTCGCAAGGTGAAACCGCTTTTAATAATAATAATAAATTTATGATTTGAACATACCTAATCGCTCTAAACACCAATGCAGACGTTATTATTGCTGTTGTAGTATTTTAGAGAAGACAAAGTGGGTGTTTGAGGAGTGAAACCGTAACCATACACGAAAAATACATTGCACACAACATTTTACAATACCACGAATCAATTACATAACCACGAAGACAACAGTAAGGAGGAATATTTCGAAATGTATATATACATTTATAAACATCCATGAATAATTTAAAATGTTATGAATTGTAGTTAAAGGGTTTTTCTTAGCGTTCGTCGTGAATCAAAATCTTTTTTTGAGTTATATTTTGGCTATACCCAGAATGTGTAAAACCATAGATGTTGTTTGTCAGCTATTTAGTAAATATTAAACTACATTAGTCGTCGCCATAAATACCAGTAATATCGCGTGCGCCAAGAAGGCTTTTGTCACGAGCTTTTGTAGGAAACGGTCCCAGTATACATCGCCTGTCATTGGCGACACGTTTAGACTCGAAATGATTTATTGCATTACAGATATGTCGAATGTTCGATAACTCTTATTTTGTTGGTAATTTGAACGATTTCTCCCTCGATCGCGTGTATGGAATTATTAGGAAGATTCCATATGATATGAAACAAATGGATCGATTCTTTAATTTGTAGGGTATTATGAAATAAGTGTTTATTTATGACGAAAAATACATCATTGTAATTTGAACAACAAAGAAACGATAAGAATTGAAGTAAATTGATGGAGACAATTGTGAAACAATGAAATAGTGATGATGCCCTACTACAGAAGTGTGTGTGCCTGCGTGTGTACGTGTGTTAGTGCGTGCATGTGTGGGTGTGTTGTTGTGCCTGTGATTGTGTGTGTGAGGCTAAAGGTAAAAGTAATGTGTAACGGTAGTGATTATTAAATTTAAACAAGTCACATACGAGACAATGGAGTTCCAGGCATAATTAGTGCGGTGGTGAGGTACATAAAATAATCATTGTGGCAGCTACCCTTTGACATTGGCTACGTTGTCATATTATTTTGCAGCTAAATATCAAATTGAATAAACATACCGCGTCGGTTAGTTAAACACCATCATGTTATCGGCGATAAGTCTGAGGTAATCGTCATACGATCTTTAGTAGGGTAGTTTAATTAAGGTAATTTTATATTAAGTTTTCGCGGATCTAAACATATGCACAGTACAGAGTACTTGGCACGCCTTGTATTTAATGGGAGAATGGACTTAAATTAAATACTAGGTTCTTGTAAGCCTTATTTAAAATAGGAATTTGAAGAAAAAAACAACAACAGTTCTGATTCTATGATATCCTTTCCTTCCAGTAACCAATCCTCTGACCTTTTGTCAGTGCTTTATCTCTTTCTCCGCCTTTTTCTCGTCTTTTCTTCTTTTTTCGTTTCCATTTCTTTTCTTCTTTTCACCACTAAACTGTCCGTTAGCGCGCTCTAGTGCTCCTTATATAGTGCCGAATTTTGATCGGCTTTTTATTTTCGAATAGTTCAGAATATTCCAACCACCAACCAGTATACAGCCTCCCTTAATTACCTGCTAAAGATTTTCGTTAACATCGACAGGCAATTTACAAAACATTATTTGTCTTGATTTGTCATTCGAAGACGTGAGAGTTGACGTTATCGAGCATTCGTTACAATATGAATAGTATGTCTTGAAGACAACATTTCATTGTAAATAATTTTTATCAAAAACAACATGAACGAAAGATGGTTTGGAATTGAAAAGTATATAAAATTAATAAAACGTTGAGTTTATATAACAGAATACAATATACATAACTAGATACATACATAATCACAAGATAGTCTAACAACAAAAATTTTAAATTTTGTTATAAATTACAGGAATAAGAGGATAAAATAAAATAAATGCTTAATTCAATTATCAGAAAAACAGAAAACATGCGGAAAACAATATAAAGAGTAAACATTTTTGGCGCCAACTCGACAAGTAGTAGTTATGTTGTGTTATTTCTGTGTATTTTGAGTTTTAATGTTTAATAATAATGTATTAAGTCACAAGTGCTCGTGAAAGTGTACGTGCGATTGGAAAATTCAGGTAAAGATCTGAGTTAGCATTTTTCATTTTAGTACTATCACTCCAAGAAATCTTTTTAACAGTCGTTATTCTGACTCGAGCAGCCCCCTCTTTCCGTGAATGACGTAATAAAAGCCTTTAAAATCTAAGATCGTCTAGCAGACGACGGATTAACCATCTCAAAAATGCGAAACCATTAGATGCATCGCCAAACCGCCTACCAATACTCAAACTTTATATAGTGTAGTTCCTAAGTCGACTCTAACGACACCAACAGCAAAAAATGGGGTGGAAGTTTTTTTTATTGGTTTGGGTTAACAAACTAGCATACAGTTAACAAACAGTCCACCTGTTGGTAAGTGGATACTGCAGCCCTAGGACATCTGCAATTAACTTCAATCGAAGAAGGTTACAGATGCGTTGACACCCCGGCGGACTAAGACGTACTCGTGATGCCTGCCCATATTATGCTGGCTCTCTTTTCCTTTGAAGCCGGAACACAACAGTGGGTAAACTGCTGATTATAAACCATGACCGAGTAATGAAACACCCTTACTGTTTGTTATTTACTTATATTTCTGAGCGAAAACTTATTTTTAAAAACACGTAGGTATAGCAGCAATTAGTATAATTCATCATCATCATCATCATTTCAGCCTATCAGAAGTCCACTGCTGAACATAGGCCTCCCCCAAAGATTGCCACGAAGCTCGGTCCTGAGCCACCTGCATCCATCGACTTCCCGCAACACTGCGCAGGTCGTCACTCCATCTTGTGGGGGGTCGTCCTACACTGCGTTTGCTTGTACGTGGCTGCCACTCGAGAACCTTTTTTCCCCAGCGGTTGTCAGTTTTGCGAGCTATGTGGCCGGCCCATTGCCACTTCAGCTTGCTGATCTTTACGGCTTTGTCGGTTACCTTAGTTCTGCTGCGGATATCATCGTTGCAGACTCTATCACGCAGAGAAACACCGAGCATAGCCCTTTCCATCGCGGTGGATTAGTATAATTAAAATTTCTTAAATGTGTATGAGCTTTATGTTTTACTGTTCATTTTAACTGTAAATTACATAAACAAGACGAGCTTTTTGAATTATACTTAGATTTTCATTACTTTGATAATCCGGTACATGGTTTTATACATGACATATAGTATTTTGTTTTTGATTGAATTTTTAATGTATTAAGCACCTGCCAGCTTAACCTTCCGTCCGTTATTTTTTTTTATAATAAACCGTATTTGTTTTCCCACCATTTGTCCATGGCCTCAAATCTCAGGTTGACAAGCTTAGCCAGGTATTTATTGGATGATAAGGTAATTATCCAAAAAATATCTGGATCTTTAACATCTTATTTTTGCTTACGTGAAAATTAATTCTCTCTTTTATTTTATGAGAACAGGGGCATGCAAGCCACGGGCTCACCTGTTCTTCAATGTTAATTTACAGCACAAATTGGATATGCTTAATGAAACGCCAATGAACACAATATACGATAATGGAGCGGTTTTCATCGAACCAAAACAAGTATACGTTTTGACCTTGCTTCATCGAAAAAAGAATTTCGAGAAGGGAGGAATTAAGGCGCTAAGTGGTCGGGCTCTGACAGGGATTGATTTTATTCTTTAATGTCCGAGTGCGAGTTGTTACAATAGTATAAATTGTATTTAGGTTCAATTTATGGGTCATCAAATATATTTAATAATGTGTCTCTATGTAAAGGTAATATTGTAAGAGAAATGCTGTGATATGGCAGGGCCGTGGCCTTATATTATACTGAAAACCTGACTTAGGTGCTTGGCGTCTAACTTGTTAATTGCAATGTTATGTGCTGAATTACAACATGTTTTGCGGTGACAGACAACGTCGCCAGGAAACCTGCAGATAGAAATAGAAAAATATTTCGCGGACATGATTACACAAAATGTACAACAGATCCGCTTGTTTTGAAATATAAGACTCGAGACATAGGATACATTTTAATATTGATCGAAAGTTACTGGAAAATTTAAAATTACGCTGGTGAATCCGTAGGCACTTACTACCATACATTTAATAAAGATATTATATTCTTTGTATGTTATCTCTTACGAGTAGCGTTCCAATCCTTTTGTAATTAAACAATAAGCTATTGTTGATGAGAGCCGTGGTCAAAATGTTCGCTTTAATATCATAGTATACGACTAATGACTGTGTTGACTGGGTTCCATCATCGGTGCCGGCACCTGTAAAATTGTCCTTAGCAATTTTAAGTACCGGTTTTAAAAAAACTTCGTGTAGTCCTGCGTGTCTAAGAAATAATAACAAATATTATTTCGAGGAAATATGAACTCCGCGAAGCCGCACTGGAGCAGCGTGATGGACCCTTCTCTGGCTCCAATCTCGGTTAAATAAATATTTGAGAGTAGGTTTTGTGGGCCTTTACTGAATGGTACTTCACTACTACTTCATCTTTACTTTTATTATTAATGAAATTTTTAAGTTTTTGCTTCACTGGTCATTCCTTTGAAATTGATATTCAAATAGGACTTAATTATAGTAACCCGTATTTAATGTTAACATTGTTTTTAGAAAATGCAAAAGATGATTAACTTACAGTAAGGGTAAAAATTACTAGTAAAATCTGATTTAGCATAATTGTGTAAACCGCATCGATATATATATTATTATGGGCCACAATTTGCCATGTGATGAAGGGAATAATGTTGTTTAAAGGCATAAGAATTTCGTCAACTTGCAACTGAAACATGCTTCTTTACAGAAGATACGGGAAAATGAAAGACGTTTCGTATATTTCTTAAACTTTACATCTTTTTGTTAGCCTGTCGAGTCCGTTGTTGGACAAAGGCTTTTCCAAGAAGGCGCTTAAATAGCTGGCATGCTTTAAATGAAAGATTTGTCCATACTCACCACTGCGGAGGTCGGTTGGTGAGCGTGTTGAATGTTGATTTCACCAACTTGCGATGTTGCTTCCCAACACAAGTTGGCTAGTCGTAAATAAATTTTCCGGTAGCAGATTGACCCTGCTTTGAAATTTGAAGTTTCTTAAAATTCTTGAAATTAAAAGCACGAAAACGCAAGCAAGGCTTCTTACTAAGAGGTAGTCTTTTTTAGCCCGTCAATAATAGTCTATATTCACAATAATTTATATTTTATAAGTGAATTAAAGATGTGAATAAAAACATTTGTTAATAATAAGCGACATAATTTTAGTAAATATCTAAGTAAATGAAATAATAAAAGAAAATGTGTAAATATTTGGGAATGTTGTTTATTTCAGATTGATATTAATATATCACTTAATGAAATAATGAAATGAGAATTATTATTTTCCACGTTTGTCTTCATTTTCAACCCTACACAACCGTATACATTTATCGTTATAGGCGAAGCGGTTTATAATCCGCTGACTCACTACCTTGAAGGTCACGTACTGATTGATGTCATAAATCTACTTCTCGACTACATCACTTCCAGCTTAATCGCAATTCCGTGTCTTCACACTTTACCACAATATTAAGGGCGACGCCGCTGTTATGACACCAGTACGTGATACTCTCAGTTAATGACATTTCTAAAGAGTTTTCGAAAAATATCCAGCTAGCCGGTTTAATTATCATAGTAGACGATTGATTTCGGTTTGATTCCCGGTGTATCACCAATAAAATTGTTAATTGCAATTTAAAATGTTCTATTAGCACGTGTTCGGTGAAGAACGAGAGAAAATTCTGCGAAACATATTTAGTGGACATTATACGCAGTTAACAGCGTGGCTCTTTCCGATTCCAATACCTTTTTAAAAGTGATAAGATTTTACTTTTACTTTACTTTTCCTCGAAGCCTTTGACGAACAAAATAAGAAAATATGAGATAGTCCTGTAAGGGTGATTAAGACGTAGAATTTGTAGAAGAACTATCGACCGAACGTGATGGTATATTAATGTTAGAATTTAATTTTACATGATGTATCCCTGGAATTTAAAAAAAATATTTTGTTTTCTCATGATTCAAGTAGTTTCCGAATTTCACTACTTAATAAAATTAGCACTTTCTAATCATTTCTCTACATAATAATGGCGTTACAATAATAAGAAAATTAGCTAAATAAAGGATGAGCATGTTAAGGGCAATAATACTCTTTACTGTCTAATAAATAATTAGATCTAGGAAGCAATTTTCTCGCTTGAGCCCCGCGGGTGTTCAATCGCACATACATTCATTCGTTGTCACGAAACGCCATGTTAATTTATTTTGTGTCCCTCGGCCGTGTCGAAAACGCACGTATTCTGTAATATTTAGTGACTTCCATATGTCAATATGAGCTGGTGCAAATACAACACTCGAGACTTTTTTTTGTTACGTATAATTAGTGGTATTCGATTATTATGCGTCTATGACAAATTATACAACTGAATTTTTAATGTCGCTGTTATACAGATTTGGAAATTCGAATAGAGAATCAAAACTTCAAACTCAAATTATTATAAGGGACTATGGCCTAACCGAACGATGCTATTAGTTACTAAACATTTTATTGGAGTCAATCGAATTTAAAACATTTGCCTAACTTCACCGTTATTGAAGGCGACAGCTTAAAGCGAAGTTAATCAAGTAATCGACATCGAGTTTGATAATTATTGACGTTTATTTGTGTAGGGTTTTGAGATTGTGAAACGGCTTGAATTTGTTTATGAAATAAAATCACAAGCATGATGTAATCAAGAGTTAAGTTAATAACAATGAACCTCTGTAGGAGCTTCTGCTGAGTAGTGAAAGCTTTTTACAAATAAGATTTTTACTTGGACAAATATCCTCACCATCACACCTCAATATTTATTTAGTATTTGCTATAGTTATTTGCACAACCTTCCCAGAAATAATTGCTGACTATTTTTGGATAAGCTCTCGCTTTCTTGAAGAGGCTTAAGTTCAGCAGTGGACTAGATGTAGTAATAGTACAACTTACTTCGTTGCGTGCGGAATTAGGAACCAGCTACCCGTAGCACCGCAGCAAATCGCTAAACCATTGATACAAGCGAGTAAATAACATATCCTCCCTTTCTTTTTATCAAATAAGGGTAACAAACGAACACTGTCTATCTGATGGTAGTGCTGGTGGTAAGTGATCTCTGCGGCTCATAGACACCTGCAGCTATCTCCGATTAACAATCATAATGCAGATGTGTTGTCACCCCCGAAAACTAACATGAACTGCTTCGTACGAAACGTAGCTTAATTTTATTTAATTATACTTAATTTTGGTAACCATACACAGCGTATACAAAACACAGGTTAGCAAATAATAAGGTCAATAGACATTATACATTTTTTAAAAACAACTAATGCGCACAAATGTGTGCGTGTGTGTGTTTGTGTGTTTGGGTGTCTGTTTTGCTGTGTGCTTGTGCCTGTATATCTGTGAGCCTGTATCTGTATGTGTGTGTGGAACACCGTGTTATATTTTTAAGCCCTGTTTATGTCTGTAATATCGTGTTTAAATCTGTTCTTAGATAGTTGAATATAATAATACTAGCTGACCCGACAGACGTCCTGTTCAAATTCTATAACATGCAGCTCATACAAAATTCCCATTGAAAAAAGAACTTTCAGTATGTCCCGATTTTGCCAATTTTCCGAGAAACATTTAAAATAATGTCGCCAAATCTGTCCAGCCGTTCTCAAGTGATGCGAACAGTATTTCATTTTAATTTATATAGATATTCAATTCGTCACAGTACATTTTAATGTTTGGAAAAATGTGACATAATGTTAATTGTAATAATTATTTTTATAGAGTTGTTATCTTCCCACAGTCTAAGCAATCCATTTCTGCAACAGCTATAATACAGCTGCACATAAAAACGGCAGAATAGTCACTTTAAACATCCCAGAGATAAACTATACAGATCGTAGACGGTAGAGCCTGCTGGTAATTGCAATAGCCAGACCCTTTGTGTAGTGTGGCGTTTATGGTAAATCCTCCCTGCAGGAGAGGCCTACGTTTAGCAGGATTACTTCATCGTCATCATCATTCCAGCCTGTCAATGGTCCACTGCTGAACATAGGCCTACCCCCAAAGATTACAGCAATCCACGATCCTGAGTCACCTGCCTCCATCGACGTCCCGCAGCACTGTGCAGGTCTCGGGCCATTAATTAACCAAAGTTATTTGATTTTTGTCAATTTTTGGTATTTAAATCGCAGTAGTTAAATATATAATAGGTGTTAAAGGGTTACGTATAAAATGACAGTGCTGGATATTTAACGCTCTGTCTACACAATTTAATACGATATATTTCATGTTTACAAAATATTCGTCTAAGTGGGCTATTCTAGTTCTGTTGCAAATATTGTCTATATTCTTTGTAGACTTTGAGATTGCAAAGCATGCAATGAAAGACCATGTCTCAGTTCCGTGAGTCATCCACAAGTCATAAGGGGATTACTTAAAGAATGTAAAAGAAGAACAAAAACATATACCACGAGATCTCTTGACAAAAATTGTTTTCACTGTCCATACTTCCTCGTATTCTTACAATCGTACGTCCTTCTAAACCTAATGTTATTTTCACTGTTATATCGAATTCGGCCTGACCTTGGATAATTTATATATGTTTGCATGAAATGACTTCGCCAAACCAATAATTTCTAGTGTTAAACTTTTTCTGAATAGCGGTGTACCGTTTATTAGGTTACCTATTAATCCGCCGTATAGCTCTGAGCTCAGCATATCCGCTCACTGACTTGCAGACCTTGGATTCGATCCAACCGATTCCAATATTGCAACAAACATCACATACCTCGCTCCTGGAAACTAGTCCATTTGGTTTTCCTTTTCATAAATTCAAATCTTTATTTAATAGTAGAATTTAACCACATGTTGACTTCGGCGATGGTAAGCTATGAGTAGTATTCAGACGGGCGCGGAAACAACGCCTCGTCTTGCCCTAGGGATGCTTTTACTCGTCAAAATACGTTTGCGTGTGTATACTGACCCATCAATACCTTGTTATGTGATCCCACTCCCAGGTTGTCTCATAACTACATACAATTGGATTTAGTCTGGATGTATTGCCACTCGGCTGTTGACAATCATAATAGTGATAAAGCATCTCCGGAATTTCTGGAACTGGCTGAGATTCGAACCCAGGATTCATGGTTCAGCTGTCAGGTACAGTCTACATCAAAAGTAGTGATTTTTTTTAGCTCTTTTATCTTTTTTTTGCCTTTGTCTCCAAGGATGGGGAAGCCCCAGAGTTTCCTAAAGTTAACATCTTCAAAACAAAATATTATTTTACTTATTTTAAATAAGAAAAAAAAACATTGCTGCATAAACATATGGTTTTTGCAGCAATGTTTTGTTTTCACTATAAATTATGCTGCACCTGATGTTGGTTCTGCGAGTATACTTAAAAAGGACCTTTAATTATATTTGTTTATATTAAATCTTTTCACCATTAGACGATGATTACATTAAAGTGTCTACATATAAAGTAAAGTAGGTTTCTTATTTCTGTAGAATCTATCGATTAATTTAATAAAATAGCGATCCCCAAAATTATTATGCTGCCAACAATTTTTATTGTTGAATTTCAGTATACTTTTATGAAATTTGAGACATTCAACCAACCCTCTAATGATCGGTGTACACTTCAACGGATAAGAGACCATCGACTAACTGTTGACAATCCTGAGGCGGAAACCATTCGGAATCTTAGAAATTTGCTATTGCCATCGGAAACTTAAATACATGTGAAAATGTGATGTGAAATGAAGAGTTTGAGTGACAAACTAATACACATTTTACTCTTCAGGAAGAGAGAGAAGAATAAGTATTTCTAGGTAGTAAAACATGTATAGTGGCATGTCCGCATAGGTTTATATGTACTATGTAGAACAAGTTTTTCAAAATGCGCTCTGTCAATGAACAATATAACGACAAGTGCGCAAGACCGGAAAACCATTCATCATTGTCACTAATATAATCATAATGGATTAAAAAGTAATCATTGTGATAATTAATGTTCTAGACATTAATCGTTCATTAACCACAGTAAAATATTTGAATTTACTTCCCCTAATAACTTATGAGAAGGTTATAACGAGATCTGACACGTTGGTATGGATGTATTAAAAGGATGTAATTTTTAAAAATTATCGTTAATTGGCTTTACGGCTGTGAACAAGCCCCTCGGGTAATGAGAATCAATGGTCGTCACTGAATGCTATTCTAAATTACCCTCAGGTCATCGAAGAAATGCGGATAGACCTCGATCCTCGATAGATATATATGTAAAAGGAAATTTTTCAAATCCAAGACCAAGAATGGCAATAATGCACGACCTCAAGATACCGTGAGGTCACTCTGCGTAGATCGGACTAAAAATTTATAATTATTTAACTGAAGGAAGCAGTTGTTTGAAATATGTAGTATTCGCGTAAATACAAGAAAACATTAAATCAATTATCACATTGAAAAATTGTACGCTTTTCTTAAAAAAAATCGATTGGCTGTCAAACTGGCACGCGGGTAATATTTTAAGGGTTACGTGTTCCATTTTTCTTTGGAGGTACAAAATAATATAAATGACAATTAACACATATTGTTTAAAGTAATCAGTTTCCATTATAATTGCAAAAAAAATATTCATACTTATGTCTCACGATTTTTTTTCACAATGAAATAAATACTGTTTTCTCGTATAATAGCAATTACGATAGTTTTATTGTTTTCAGTTTAAATTCTTGTTTCTTGAAAAACGCCATACATGCTAGACTTTGCAGAACATTCCATTTTGGAACATTTATTTTACTTAATGGTTCTCGCTACGTGGAAAGATAATACTGTAGTTTCAAATAAATATATGGTACAAATTCCTTGCTTCTGTTTTACGTTACAAGCTGCATATCGTTTGTTTGCTTTTTGCTTCAACGCGTTTCACTCTGCAAATACTGCTGTAAATAAAATACACAACGTAACAATGCAGATATGATTTTTGTATGTACGCAAGTGATAAAGATAATTTACTTGTATGATGTAGGCAGTAATAACACACAAGGTTCAACGTGTTTTGCCTTTTGTTGCGTACTTGTTTTATTTGGATTAAGGTAACAAAGATGAAGATGAAATAAAAGTCTTTAATATTATAATATTTTTATTTTTCAAAATTTCATTTAACAATTATTAAAAAATGTCTGTTAAAATACAAATTACATTAAATTAATGTATGATGATGATTGTATGAAAAAAACTAAATGAAATATTCAAAATTTATCAGTGATGACTTTTCTACTGTTCCTTTTTTCTTGTTCGGGTATATATTTATATCAGTTAAATTTATGATAAAATGAAAAAAAATCACCTAAGCAGAATTTAGAAAATTCTCACATGACACCATCGACTGAATGAATTAATTTTTTTTTATTCTTACAATTAAGAAAGATAATTTCGTTTGTCAAAAAAGTTAGAAATGATTCTTACTTTTTTCTTACAATAGTGAACAAACGGGCAGAATAAAACAACGTAAAAATCATCTTAACTGATAGGATTTGGTAAAGATGAAAGAACGTGCTACTTCCTTCCTTATCGTGGCTGTCGAAAGAGTCGATGGTGACTAACGGCAAAGCGTTGAAAATGCTATGACACGTAACAAACCCGGTCACTAGATTCGCCACCCGTAACTTTTTATCACCCGGAGAGGGGAAAGGTAGGATTCGTAAGCTGAACCGTGATAGTAAATAAATAGTATTATACTTATTTTGTTATTATGCAATGCCATTAGTTGTAAAAGTTTATCATTAGTTCAGTGAATCAAAATTATCTTTGTCTGCTTTTAGACTAATGTTGGTGTAAGACTTTGTCTCGCGGTAATACGCAACCGGCAAGCAGTTTTAGAAAACTGTAAAGGTAAATAACCATAGTATTTTACACTGGAATGGTTTAGAAAAAAAAAATAACGCTTATGCGATAAGATCGGAGAAAGGTTCATATGCAGCCAGAGACACGGGACATAACCAGATTCGAAAACCAACAATTTGTTTTTTTGGAACTCGAAACCAGGGCTCATGGGTTAGCTGTCAGGTATGCTAACCACTGAGCCACACGCTGATAAAGATAGATATCGTGGATATAGAATTTATCTCATTTAGTTGAGTACAATTTTGATCAATACTTTAAATTTCTTTATTGCCCGCGACTATTCTACGAGGCGCTTAGTGAGCAATGGTTTAAGTATAAATTACGACTATATAATATCTTCTTTTTCTTTTACTGTCTTAGGTTACTGCTGGCCAAAGATCTTTTCAAAAATGGAAGACAGGGTTGTATATTTTCTTGTTCACCTTCCTGAACAAAAAGCTATTATTAGTTTATTTTGGTGGCACTTATCATTTTCATGATAAGGGCTCAATGAACTACTTAATAAATCTGGTGGTAGGATCGGAATGTTCTTTCTCTGTTTTGCAAATGTCGAAAACTTTATTTGTATTTTCATAATATATTATATAAGCCGATCTCATTTATAAATCAATAGTAATGAACTTACAAAACTTGATTCTCTTATTTTCATTTTATTCATACTTCATCGTTAATTTCGAAGATTGAAGATTTGATTTTGCAATTTATGTGCAGATAATTGGCTCTAAAACATCCGAGTACAATTGACGTCAGACAAGCCGAACCGATTTAAGCCTTTGGAATGATTCGCTCAGAGCCATGTGGGCTCGCTCGCATCAGCGACCATTCGGAGGCCGGAAATATCATGCTATAATTACTCCTAACCCGCGACTTAAGCTGATTAGTGATCAAAACTGAGAATGGCTACAAAATGCCGTGTGGTATCGCCGTTAGAATCTGCCACCCCCTTTCTTCCGAGACGACTAAGGGACGACTAAGCCTTGAAAGTAACAATGGCAACCGATAGATGGCCGGAAAACAGACCGAGGACGGGCAGCAGCGTCCAAGGCGCGAGGTGTCCGGTACTGCGATCGCGAATCCACTTGCGTTTACGAGCGTCGCGATTATGGAAAATCGCTCTTATGGGAAAGACCAATGTCCTGCATTGGACTGTTTCTAGGCTACAATTATTTGGTTATAAATTTGGTAGTAAATAAAAAATATTAAAAAAAATTACAAAATTTCTTACTATAATACTTCATGATCTTTTATTTTATTATGGTTACATTGCGCTGTCAAGTTATAAAGTAATAAAAGCTTTTTTAGAGCTATGAGATAACTCATGAAAACGACGGCGAAAATAATAGAGAATTAATTAGTATCGAAAAATATCTACTATGCTAACACTATGATATGGTAGTATTATTCGTTTAGGTAAGAAATAACTTAAAATCAAAAAAAATAGATTACGTACACATGACGGTGCCCTTGCTCACATCATTGATGATAGTCACGGTGAACTATATCTTTGAAAAACAAAAATGTGTAATATTTTTTTGACAAAGTTGAGCATCGCTAATATTAAAAAAAACTATGAATACTTGGACGGCCAACCACTTGAAAAAACTTTTGTTTTGTTTTTAATACACCCAATACTTATTTTTTTACATGTTATACGTTATTACACCTAATAATAATGTTATTTTCATTAAAATCATACGACAAAAATAATCTCAAAACGAAAATACTTTCTATTATGATGTACTTTACTAACCTCTTGTGTGTTCAAATTGTGTTATTTGCTAGGTTAATATTTTGTACACATGTGATGCGATGAAAAGGTTTACAAAAAATTAAAACAAGTATTCGGAGAACTGCGCCATCGCGCTCAGGAAGCACCTCAATGGCTCAGATATTCCATGTAGCTCAAAAGGTGTAGAGCATGTATCAGAACAGTAAAGCAGTAAGTGCCCACGGCTGGGCAAATCCTTCTCAAATATCTAAGAGGGTTTTGGAGTCGGAAGGGCCCGTCAGGTGGTGCGGGTTGGCGGGCTTATACCACCAATAAATATCTTTGAAATAATATTTTTTTATTTCTCAGACAGGATATGCAGGTTTCCTCACGATGTTTTTTTTCACCGATAAGCACGTGGTAAATACAGCATCTAAAATTGATATTAATATTTAGTAGTAGTGCTGGCACCGGGGATCGAAACCTGGTCACCCGCGCTTTATGAAAATAAAGGGAGTGCCCTGACCACTAGGCTACCTCGGCTCTGCTCATCAGAGCACAATTTGAAACATTTATTCAAAAATAACTCTTATGGTGCTTACGAAATTTTTGTTTTAATTTTTACGACATAGACAGAAAGTAAAAGTCGTAATTTTTTAGTCACTTTTCTCTGAGACTATCAAATCATGAATATTTGGTTTTGTTTTGTATGTGACCGTGGCGTCCCTGTCGGGTGATACACTGTTTACAGGACTTCCGATATAATTCACTCTTATATAATTCACACTTTTCATTCAATGTAAAAGTAATTTAGTTGCATAATTATTTTCGTTCATAAAAAACTAACGATATGGTATAAAAGTTCTTAAGCTGAGAACCTTTACATAGCTTGTACTGTTAGCGGCGGTGGCCGGAAGGTGTGACCATTAAAAAGTCGTCAACGTATCTCGAAGAGTGCGGTGCGATTAGGTACGCAAGATTAATGACGTCCTCTGCTACTTGTTGAGAGAGAAATACATTGTGCCTTTAATTAAATCTAAAGCAGTGGCCGTGGAGAGGTATCATTTCTTTCTTTTTGCAAAATCCACTTTTACTTTTGTTAAAGAATCCTTTGTGTTTTCGCCAAAAATATTTATCTACTAGGAATTTAATTTCCTCGGATAAAGTATATTTGTTTTCTGTAATGTTTACAATTTTTATACAATATTAATCTAGTTAACAATGTATGTATTAATACAGATATAATTATATGTTTTTAATAACAATAATCGAATTATTTTCAATGCTTGATCAATTCGGAAACCTGCATTTACTATTGAGAGAATGGACATCTATTTTATTCATTCGGGGCTTAAACTCATAAGTAGTAAATCCCAATGAAAAAATTCAAACAGTTAGCCAATTTATTTTCGATGATTTAATTTGGCGTACGTTAACTTTTCGTGATAACGGAAAAAAATTAAATCCGTGATGTTATAAAATAATTATGTCTATAATTTATTTCTCTAAAATTGTTTTTGAAGAACTGCAGTATAGTTTTGGGCATAGTAATAATTATTATATGACCATTTTCTTATTTATTTTAATTGTAGGTATTAGGTTATGGATATATTTTATTGCATTATCATATATCATATTGTATCGTATTTTAAAATACGCGAAAATAAGGTTTTTACTTTTATTTAAAAATAAGAATGTGATTTGTGATCAATGGCGGCTCGGTACGCTCGCATCGAGCGCTATTTACTACTACTTCAGAATTCCGAGTCCACGTCGCACACCTTTTTACCTTACGAATATGAGTGCGTACGTTGTAAAATAGTTGGTATAATTTTATGAATGACTATCAGTTTTATTAGTTAATAGAATGGGTGTCCAGGCATTCTAAATTTAAATGTCAAAAACGGGCTGAATATTTTATTTACTTTAAATAAAATATTCTTTTTGCCTTTTGTCTATATTACCTATTTTAAACTTTCCCTGCAAACTTAGATACATCTTGTAAAATAACCCTGTATATCCCCAAATAATAATAATACTTATATTTGATTTTACCGTATTTTATATATTTAAGTGAACTATACCATACGGGGTGTGAGCGAGAATATATTATCTCTTTCTTCAAACGCCAACCTCTCCGGCACATTATACACCGTGCTAGCCAATAAACGAGGCTCTGGTAACTGAGTTATGGTGGAATATGTACGAATTTGCCGGTTTTTAGGGGGCAGTACCGCTAGTGCGAAGGTATGGGCACTGTGCTCACCAACCCTATGGTCCACTGTGGTGAGTACGGGGAAACCTTTTAAGAAATGCATGTTGGCTTTGCTGGTGCTTTCTTGGCCTATGTTCAGCAACGTACCTTTGTACGTTTACGTTTACTTCATTTTATATTAGGTAAGTAGTAGTAGAGCTTGTGAAGTAACACTAATCGCCGGCCTTTTAACAAAAGCAAATTGAAATCGATAATGGATGGATATTCCAACTTCATTTGGTCGTTAGGGTCTCGTTTGTTGGATAACAAGATGCACGTGCAGGCGAGGTAAGCATTTGGAAAAAGAGATGGTATATATGTCCCTATAAACATCATACTAAATCAATACATTGCTGAAAAACTGAAAAATCGGACGGATTAGCCACTGGCAAAAACATTTTAAAGTCACCAGCAAATATCAAGTATTTGGAGTTATTGATCACATTTGGCAAATTGTTTATTGTGACAAAAAAAATTGTGGCGGTCCTAATGCTTACGCCCTGATGCAGGTTTGCACATACATAAATCTATTATTAAGATAATTAAAAAAAAAACACAGTAATTTAGGAGCAAATTCTAACATAGCTAGTTTTTGAAGCAGAATGTTGTTATATACGTCATCGAGTTATTTTTGGAAATGAAATAAGGTGAGTCAACCTGCTAACCATTTTTCATTAATAAACAATATTTAATGTTGGTTATTGTAGATGGTATCAGGTCTGAAGCCACGCTGACAGTGATGCAGCAATGATTTGCTGTGTAATTTGTTTGGTTAATAACAATGCAAATACTTTGCCAAAGATCGACAGAACCAATATTGGCCAGTAATTTGTGTGTTCCAAAATGTCATTAAACTTGGATTGTAATGTTTAACAGGGAAAATTTTTCAGATATAGCTGAATTAAGCAAGTATATAAGAGGAGAGCTAAGAAAAGATAAGCAGTCTTTAACTACATTTCTACGTAGACTATATACGAGATAGGTGCTAGTTTGACAATTACTCACACAGAGATGAAAAAAATACGCAAAATTTTAAATCATGTTACATTTTATTACATTCGGGTTGTTAAACTCAAAACCGCATCGTTAAAATTAACGTGGATCATCACAAAACATTATAGCCCGTAATGCTTCGTGATCGATCTCGAATATTAACGTAGACAATTAATAATATTCAATGACATCTAGCAGACGTTACTTTGCAGTTATGAGTAACAATAAAAGAAAATAAACGGGGCGTGGTCCTATAAATATATAAATAGAGGGTTCGAGTGTGAATCAAGTCTCCTGGTTTGGGGCAAAGAATATATGCAATTATTACAAACTTGAGGGCTTTGTATCACTGTAACAACATTATTTTTATCAGTATTTATTTATAAAATAAAGGAGCCGGAATTTGGTATTTGTTCAGTGCGAAATTCGTAACAAAGCGCAGGTCATAATGGAGTATTATAAAACAAACTAGAGCACATTGTAACCTGTACTGACGTATAGTGGTGGCTTAGATAATTTGCCACCTGTTTTCATACCGATCGACTAAGGATCAAATCAAATGCTTGCAAAACCAGATTCCATTCGTTTTCTTTTCACAGCGTGTAAACATGTTATTGTTGGATATACCGGTATCCTATGGAGGATTAGTCGTAACCGTGACCAGGGACCAATCCTTGGTGCCGGGTACCGCTAAAATTGTTTTATAGTAATTTTAGGTGCTGTATTTACCACGTGCGTTATTATCTCGAAGACATGTGAAGTCCATCGACCCGCACTGGAGCAGTGTGGCGGACCCTTCCCGGCTCTCTCAGATATTTGAGAAGGAGACCTTTGCCCAGTAGTGGGCACTCACTGGCTGCTATTTTACTTTATATTAATTAAGAACACATGCAATATTGTGCTAATAAAAATATTTAAAGGAACCACTTGGTTAATCTGCAACAAATTAGTTGTACGTGCATTTTTAAATTCTGTTTGTTGGCATAATGATAAACAAAGGACTAATAGTAAATTTATTAAAGGATATCATGAGCTCGGATTACACAGGCTGTTGGTACTGTGACGGATTGCGTGTCGTAGGAAACAACCGCGAATCGTAGCATGCTATGAACCTATTCTGTTTGTTTAATTGTATTCGGAGATTTGCGAGCAACTTTGTGCAGTATTTTTAATGTTGGAATATGGATGACACAACTGGCTTACTAGGTTTGTTTCATTAAAATTGGCTTGCATAAAGAAAAAAAGAAAATATATATTGCACGTCTCATGGCGCGAAGCGGCGTGAGATAGTGCTTTATACACGACATGTCAAGGATAAGCGATACAAACCGTCTTCAAATGCCTCTATCACGATTACATTGCACTTATATGCTAATTTGCATAGACTCATATCAAGCAAACACTTTAATTAATTCATTAAAATTATTTTGAAAAATCGTCTAATATTGCTACTTTGAAAAAAAAAGCAGTTTAAAAAAAATTTGACTTGGTCGGACGTCCAGATTTTTTTTAGGGATGTGTTCACGATAACTCTCCAAAAAAATGACGTATCGAGACCGGCTTTTTTTTTATCGTGACAAGAAATTAATTTACTGGTTTCATATCAAAAGTCAAGCACTTATAGTTATTTTATTATTATTTTTTTTGTTTTCATGGAAATAACTAGAACTATTTGAACCTCAATACGTTTTTTTTTCTTCAGAGTTAAATGAGCGTCATTAGACGTGCATTTTTGAATACAAAAATACAAATTTCTTTAATTTATGCACCGTATATACTTGTTTAGCAGAAATAAAACCTTTGGTACATAAATAAGTTTAATTATTTATTTGAATTAAGTTCTTAACTCCTCAAACGGCTGCTTAAGGCTCATTGAACATGAGTGATTTATTTATTAAACTTTCGAGAACATCCTGCGATCCAATTAATGAAGTATGTATTACAACAAAATTTAAGATGCGTAAAATAGATTCTGATACTAGATCACAAGACAAGGCAAGAACGAGGTTAATTTAACTATATTTAAGAGATAAAGATTTTAGACTTATTTATCAAAGTTCTCTCGTTTCTCAGTTCATTAGCAAATATTTGAGATAATATTCTAGTACATTCCACGAAATTTTACACGTTTAGTTACAATGCTTTTATGTAGATAAAATTAGCTAACATAGACGTTTGTGTATGAAGCGCAATGTTATCCGATATTGGGAAAATGTTAAGGTATGGTTTTAGCCATAAAACATTGCAGAAAATCTAGTGCGAGAATAAACAATACACATCTTAAGAAATAAACTACTAAAAACTTGTCCTCTGGAATCCTTGGACTTGCTTATGCACAAGCAATGACATCGTATACTGACCGCGAGGTATGGCATTAAGAGTTCGTCAACCTTACTTAAACAGAATATTTCGCACGCTACTTTAACGACACGCTCAACTGCTTGTTACACAGCTTAAAACAAAACTTGCTTTACTAATTGTTTGAATTATATTGTTTTCTATATGGAAACATTTACTTTTGCTAACCATTAGTTAATAGTTGTAGTTATAGTCCCAGTCGAGTTCCGTTTAATCATGAATCAGGTTCAATCATAGTCTTCAGGAGTGATCATCATCATCATCATCATCATTTCAGCCTATCAGAATTCCACTGCTGAACATAGGCCTCCCCCAAAGATTGCCACGAAGCTCGGTCCTGAGCCACCTGCATCCATCGACTTCCCGCAACACTGCGCAGGTCGTAACTCCATCTTGTGGGGGGTCGTCCTACACTGCGTTTGCCTGTACGCGGCTGCCACTCGAGAACCTTTTTTCCCCAACGGTTGTCAGTTCTGCGAGCTATGTGGCCGGCCCATTACCAGTTGTGGCCACCATTACTGAGTGATCATACTTACCGATTATTGATGAAAGTGTCTATGGATCACTGTATCTTACTTTCGTACACAAGGAATCCCATCTACTTCGCCTACCTGTAGTACATGTTACGGCTATAGAATAGAGCGAGAGAGGAATAGATAAGATCGTTGATTCTCACACATTATTACCGTACGATGAATGTTGGAACTAAAGAGTTAGGCGTCAAACGTGGGGTATTGGTACTTGACATCTGGAGTTTGTGAGCAATGATGATGTCATATTGGCGTATTTTGACAACGGCGACAACTTTCGAATAAGATAAGAACATACAGAGAATTTCAGCCGATATTATTAATACAGGAAAATTATAGTAATTTTAGTAAAGAAGGTTGATTTGTAACCAATTGCTCCAATTATTATATTATTGTAATAATAAATTGATAGTGCTGTAAGTGAATGTGGAAACACACAACCTTTACCTTCGCGTATCCGATGTACGCATATGGAATAGGAGTAAGGGTTAGATGCAGTATCAGAGGTTGTAGATAAAGCACAACACGATCTGACCAGAAAACCATTCGAGCCAAATGGGGTTAGGTTAGGTTTTTTTTTTATTAAATAAAATTGTCTCCACAGACTTTTTTTGTCCGTGCCTTTTTTAGATTTGCCCTTATTTTTATTATTTATTGTTTAACATTACTCCTTTTACAATGTGCAACTAAAGTACGTAGCCGAGAGGAGTGAAATAGGTTAGGTTAGGTTTTTTTTTTATTAAATAAAATTGTCTCCACAGACTTTTTTTGTCCGTGCCTTTTTTAGATTTGCCCTTATTTTTATTATTTATTGTTTAACA
Source organism: Bhutanitis thaidina (assembly GCA_029286595.1). Taxonomy (NCBI): domain Eukaryota; kingdom Metazoa; phylum Arthropoda; class Insecta; order Lepidoptera; family Papilionidae; genus Bhutanitis; species Bhutanitis thaidina. Next base: position 3,967,930 of record JAGSMS010000013.1, read on the forward strand.
TTACTCCTTTTACTATGTGCAACTAAAGTACGTAGCCGAGAGGAGTGATATAGGTTAGGTTAGGTTAGGTTAGGTTAGGTTAGGTTAGGCTAGGTTAGGTTAGGTTAGGTTAGGTTAAGTTAGGTTAGGTTAGGTTAGGTTAGGTTAGGTTAGGTTAGGTTAGGTTAGGTTAGGTTAGGTTAGGTTAGGTTAGGTTAGGTTAGGTTACGTTAGGTTAGGTTAGGTTAGATTATATACACAATTACTTGCTTGGACTGAGATTTAGTGTGAACAGTGGTTCTAGGTCTCAGTCATGTATCACTAAGCCGGTATGGACAGTATCGGAGAGCGACCATGGGCTAACATTTCTAATGGTAAGTTATATTTATCAAAAATGAAATCAGATAAAAGCATGGACGCGTGGCTTGTGTAATACAAAGCTGAATATAATCGTTAGCGATATACAAATCGAGTTATTGTATTCGGTCATTATATAACAATGTCGACAATGTGGGTCACTGGTAACAGTTCGCTCGTATTATGCAGAAATAATAATTACTTAGTTATTATATTTGGTGTTTCCAACCGGGCATGATTTTTAAGTTTTATGCGATTGATATATGCATTAATTTCCCTTGAAAATACTTAAATTCCCAATAATCTAGTGTTTTTATTTTCATAACGTATTTATGTAAGTATAAGCCGCGTGACACTCGCATTTCTTTCCGTGGGTGTCTAAAAGGCCGTGAAGAAATAAGTGAATTGTCGTAACTTAGTTTCAGCTTACACTTATGGTTCATGCTTTCATGGTGATGACGATTTTGATAACGACGACAACATTCGAATACTATTGGCGGTTGTCAACTACGCCGGAGACTTTATAGTGCCGTAAGTGTACGCGAAAACACAGAATTACTTGTCTACCCATATCCAACGTAACGCTTATGCAATGAGATCACAGGAAGGGTCAGATGCAGTGTCAGAAACGCGGTACGAACACAACACAACCGAACCCGAAATCCATAATTTGCGTTTTTCTCTATGCTTTCGTACATTTGTAATGTTTGATCATTTATTATTTTTACATGGTAAATAGCGCGGCTATGTCTACTTGTCAAATGATATTCGTAATTACACAAACATGACCTATATTCTGCTCTAGATTGTGTTTGTTGTCCGTTTGGAAACGGAAGTCTTGTTTCGTTTTTGCTTGAATACATTTTACCGTAGCGATTACATAAAGAAATAGAAAACCTTTCGAACTCCAAAACGTTTCTTAGGCTTGTATGACAGATTGACAACAGCTACTAATTGTAAGCGTCTATATAAAATATATTTGCAAAACTCACCACGCTTGGCAAGCGAGAGGTGGATGCCGTGTCATCACCCACGAACTAGTAATGTGAAGTATAAACTGTCATACACGCTATGAGATAATTAGATACTTTCTGATTAGTTTCAGATTTTTTCATACTGGATTCTTAATCGTGTGGCTCAGTCCGCTGAATAATATCTCAAGCTATCTGCGCTTGAATCGTAGCCGAATCTAATATTTATGCGACATAGAAATTATTGCTTTTTGGTTCTGGTTTTGTTGTTCTGCTTCCCGCGTCTCCGACATTGTATCTATCTCTTCTTAAGATCTTATCGCATAAGCGTTTACATCTAGTACTGGAAAAAGGTAATAAAGGCAAATAGGGTACCATACTATAATTCATCGTTCCAGGATTCAATGTCTTTGTTGTCCAGTGAATTTAATATTTTTAACGTTTTTGTATGACTTTTTTGAGAGCAGTGGTGATTAAAATTAAAACGTTATAGAATATCTCCCGAAGTGATTTACTTCGTTCGTTTCATTTTACTAGTTCGCCTTCGCATATCGTAAATCGTCAAGTGACTTGCGAATTGACATTACAAATAGAGCTTATGTATATGTTATTTTACGAGGTCAGATTGCCGCATTTATTTTCTCATTTTCAGAAGAACATGTGATGATCATTTAAAATACTCGGTTAATACCTCTTTAAGTATATATTTTATAACACATATAATGATTTATACTACATCATCGACATTCAGGATTAAAAGTTATTCTTGAAGGGTTTTGTTGCTTGTTTGTTATATCTTGGTTCAAAATGGGCAATAAATCTGATTTTAAGAATTTTCACAGCATCAATTTGCAGTGGTCAATAGACTTATGAGGACTTATATTAAATGATAAAAATTAAAACACTACACTATTTGGATCGTTCTATTTCGACGCCTTGTCACCGAGCCAATTATTTTAGCTTTAGAGTTTTTTTTGCGATTTTCTCTTGGATATTATCTTATATTAGATTGATCGGATCGGCGCAGTATTGTTAACTTTTAGATGTTGAATGTGTATATATAGTTATTTATTCTATTATACCAAATGTTTATTCAAAACTAGTAATTGCTATTTTAAAAATTAGCAAGGCTCTCTGAATAAGCCTTGGCATCCCAGATCTCATACACTATTAAAATGCTATAAAAAAATCTGGTGGTTTCGTACAGGTGGTGAAATAACTCCTTAAATATACGAGGATTTAGTTACCACAACTGTTGTGTCTATGGGGTGAAAAATTAGGTCGGTTACCACCCGTGGTTGCCACGAATGTAGCCAAGCGTATCGAAGGGTGTCTTTACTGATGTGTCTATGTACATTATGACAAAGTAAATATTGTATGTTAATTAAATACAGTAAGAGTACGAGAGTAGACAGACCTGCCGAAGTTATAGGACTTCCGTATTTTGCCATTTGGCAACATTTACATACATTTTGGCCTGAAATGAGAATTGGAATTGCAATTGGAAGTGAGCCAATATTTGTGGGCTAACCGGTGTGGACAAAATATTTGTGTTGTAAGAGCTAAGCCGATTTATTTGTTTAGCCGATAATTGAGTTTACCTCGTATCCGAGATTTATTTAGCTCTACCGAATTCGGAAGCTTACTAAACATATTACATTATTATAAATATATACATGAGTATAAATATTATAGATATAAAAAAAACAAACGTATATGTATAATATAAAACATAATTAAATACCATACAGTTACCAATAAATATAACATACTACCACTACTAGATTAAGGCCTCTTCCGATGACTTCATCTTTGAAATACATAGGCCATATCTAGGAGAAGGCGCTTCTCTTACTTCATTTACCTAAACGTGGTTTCCATTTAAGGATTTAATATACTGCGAGCCTAGCAAAAATCCCGTTTAGTTTCTGATTTCCTTTTGGTTAACTGCAGTCAGGTGACGGCGAGCTGCTCATCGGATCCCTGGCGGAGCGCATTGGGCGTCATGGCGTCCTATGGGCATTGTATTTGACCAATGTCTTACATTACTCCCACTGTCTCGAGTAATTTGTTTAAACTGTTTGTCACTTCTCTGTCGCAGGTATTGTAAGATTAGAACCAAAATATCTCACAAAATTGAGGTATTTTAATGAAATTTTACTATTTATAACTTTTTTTATAAAATTGTTAACTGAAAAGCATTTTTGAGAGATCGTAAACGTTTTTGAGTACCGTACTTATTTTGTATAAATAAAAGAATTGAAATTTTTTATCTTGTATCAAGATAAAATGTCAGTCACTGGCAGAGGGCCGCGTGATGGGTAGGGATAAAATAATATTTAACAGACCGGATCTGTTTTTTTTCTTTCATTAATACTTTAATTAAAAATTCGGCCAGCTTATTTGACGATCTTTGCAGACTGTTTCGAACTGGCAAAAATATTCAGTTTACCTAAAAAAATGTAATTAGTGGAAGTCGGATTGGTTTTTTTTTAAAAATGATATCGTTGAAATATACTTAAATTTTATCGTCAAATGTGAGCAATAGTTCATGCAAAATTGTCATTATTTTTTATTGATTTTTTTCGGCGCTTACCAAAAAAGGTCGAAAACATATTGAGATATGGTGACAGGATATTCAGTTACTAATACTTTTGCGTTCAAACATGTAAGTAACATACCTATTACGAAGGAATTTTGTTGACCTATTTTTAAAATGTGGAGTGTAAGTGTTTCGTAGATTAAGAGCTTACAAAGGATTGCCTTCGCAGGAGAACGGGATAAACATCTCACTTACTCCAATGTTTCTTTTCTAATTCAATTTTAAAACAAAAATTATATTCACCCTTAACTGTTCGCAAAATCGCGTAAGTGTGCTGTTCATGTTAAGTAATACTAAATGCAAGATTTGTTTTCATGGGGTCATTTTACATAACCTTTTCTTTTATTTGTTTCAGATTACTTGGATCAGAGGCACGAAGATAATCACAGAACAAACGCGACATATATAATAGTAACAAATTATTATTTATTCGAGCAAACGAGAAAACGCCTTCAGTCTACAATCAATTAAATATATTAGATAGGATAGAAATTAAGGTTATATTAGTAAACACAAGTGCCAAGACTGTGAAAGCGCGTGTGGGGTTAGTAGTGAAGCGCGCGTAGTGTAACGTTAGGCGCGTCGCTCGCGCTCTGTGTAGTGTGTCGAGCGTTTGGCGCGTGTGTCGCGATCGATGCGTGCGAGCGGCGTCGCGCGCGGCTGCCGGTAGACGGCGTTACTTGCGCAGCCGACAAGATTGAGGTGGTGGCCGGGTGCGGGTGGGGAAGGCGCGCGCGCGTGCGACCGCTGCACGCGCTGGGCCGCGTGGCCGGCATGTTGGCCTCGCAGCGTTCGCAGTCGTGTAACGAAGAGGGCGCGTTTTTCGGGGCGCGTGCGCTGCGTCGGCCGCGCGGCAAGGGTAGCGGCAGTCCGCCTTGCTAGGGGTACGCCATGTCGCTGCGCAGCCTGCACCGGAGGCTCTCCTCCGTTAACAACACGTGAGTAAAATTATTGTTGTTATTATCATCACCATTAGAATAGATTAGATAAAGGTATGTTTTCACATTAAGACATGCGGCTCCGAGACCTGCAAAGTCTGGCTCTTGCCACGCTCTTGCGACCAGTCAACATATACGTACCGCACGGTCCGCCTCGCTAGCAACCAGCCAAATACACAAGGACTATTTATTAATTAACCATTTACTATTACTTTGACATAACCGTGTTTAATAATTATTAGTAAGTAGATTAGTAGTAGGTATTAACTAATTACTGGTTTTTAGGTCTGGTCGTAAAGTATATAACACTATATGTCATCTAATCATATTCATAACATATAATATAAGTATCGTCTTCTTTTTAATAGTCTAGCCATTATAGTCAACTGTTAACCGCTCCCGGACGTCAATCCAATTACTAGAATATGCTGTAAACCACAATTTAGCCAGCTGTACCGGTACCGCTGGTACGAAGGTTCAGAGAAAGACAGAGATTCTATGCACAGCTGTTATTTATACTACACATAACCGTGTAAGTAACACACCAAGATTATTCTGTGGTATTCTAGACGTCGGTCTGATCTCGAACAATTTAAAAAGGCGAAAGAATTCGATGCAATCCTTGTCCACATAGCTCGAACAGAATCTAGAACAAAGAAGCAACGACCTGTCCTATTTTACCAAGTTTTTATTAACTCGATTTCTTGTCTATCTGTTCGGTACAATCTCAATATTGCAATCTCTTTTAAACTACTCGTAACAGCACGATGAGTTAGACATTTGAAACTTTAAACAGCTCATAACCGGATAACAAATAATAAAAACGTGGCAGAAACCCTTGTTTAATTATAAATGATTTCCCATAGAATAGCAATATGTGAAGGCGACGATTATGGTGATTTAAAAAGAGCTAAATGTGAGCACTCATATTATTAAATAAAATGTATTATCTACTACTTGTAAAAGTAAGAGGAATTTATTTTTCTGAATCGTAAAATTTCTAGGGACTAGTGCACATGAGCGTACCAGCATTACTATTGACCTCGTTTTCTGCAAGCACACACGTTGCAAGTTTACTGTAACTCGATATCGTGTTGACTATTACAGAACCGATATGGACATGGTGTTCCGGAAAAGCGATATCTTATGAAAGATCTGGTTTGAGCAAGCTACTTTAAGCTTGTGTCTTTGAAACGTAACTTTTTATATTGTGGAAGGAGAAACTTTTCATGTCCATATATTTATCATCTTACGTTCCATAGACTGAATACTGTGTTGCGCGCGTCCTGTATCTCTGGCACTAGAACCGATATTATCGTTCAATTACACACACATACAGTGAACACTTACACGTGCGACACTATAATATATCCAGCGCAATTTGGTAATTGAACGTGGTCGAAATCAAGCCAAACGAGCGATATCTGCATTAAATAAATGTTTTTAAATTAAATCTTTTGTCACTGCACCTTTTGCGCCACCGCAATGCCACTCCGCTATGCTACAAAAATCACAAAAATTCCCTGTTACATCATTACTCGATAAAAATATAACCTATAATGTTACCTATAGCCGAAAGCATGTCTTGAATATTTTTGTGGCATAGCTAGTATTAATATTTATTAAATAAAATATTACTAGCTTAAATCGATATCATATGTCGTAATATTCATATTGGCTGCTACTAATAGATTGTCACCGTGCACGGCACTTAGCTACCTGGAAAATCGATATCCCATTGAATTTTGTAAGGTCGATCCTCAGTCTAGTAAGGGTTTGCTCTACACTCCGTTTGCTTTTACAAATGTTGCATACGTATACTTTTTTTCCTTTAATTGTAGTTTTATCCGGTTATGTCATTAGTACATTTACATAATCTTTAATGACATTTATATGAATGGCAAGTAACCATTATTTATATGTAGCTATAAACTAAATGAGTTTTACGATAAACTAATTATTCATAGCTTATTCATTGCGCATAATCATGTTTTTCTTGTCATCATGTCTTATCATAAGGAAAGGCTATACTTGAGACCGAAACAGATGAAAATCTGAGGGTGCAAGGTCAGGGCTACATGGTGGATGCATTAACACTTCCCAACCAAGCTCTCTCAATATTTACCGAGTGGCTAAAGATGTGTGTGGTCTGACGTTATTATGATGAAAAACCACACTCTTTCTGTTGATCAATTCCGGCCGTTTTCTCTATTTCTTGTTTGAGTCTTATTAGCTGTTGGCGTTAGAGATTTGTATCATTGCCCGGCGGTAAAAGCTCGTTCTAAACGATGCTCCTTCCAATCCCGTCATAGTCAAGTATAGTATCACCTTATTGCAAGTTAATCCGGGTTTTGCTAGTCCGCCCTTTGACGTTCTTGTGAGCGTTGTGTTTACGAAGGTGAGCGATTTTTTCAAAAATGGTTAGGGTTTCACAATTTTATGCACGTTATGATACAAAAAACACATTTGTGTTCAAGTAACCTAAGAATTCATGAAAAAAAATCGATATTAGCTAACTCGATTATTTAAGATTTATAGTAAACGTTCATCTCATATTTAAGTAGACTCCGAAAATACATCAAAATACAAGCAAACATGTCTTTTTAAAATATATTTAAGAGAGTAAATGTATTATTTAGTATAATACATTTTTACTCTCTTTGATATATTTTATATTTTTAGTGATTGTAGAACATAATAATAAAATTTTAATTTCACCAGTCGCCAACTGCATCTCTACTGTCCACTATAACTACATCAACAGGTTGTTTTGTAAGCTTAATACAAGGCTAAGGGAAAGATAATATTATAAGCCCGTATAACGTGACAAATTATAACTAACATATTAATATTTCGCGGATTGTTTCTAAAATTTGCACAGGCAGTGTTCTATTATTACCAGAAAGAAAGCAATTTTATATTGCACTTATATGGTAAAAGTACACTATTGTCAAAAGGGTATTTCAAATTGAATATCACGCAGTTATAAGTTAATTTATTTAGACTATAATTAAACAAAAGTTAATTGAACTTTTTTTGGAAGTCTTTTATTTTAACCCACAAATGATAAGGCGTGCGGTAGTGATAAAAGAAATTCTATCGTTTACTGTACCTTTCCCTTCCCGTGGACATCGTAAGAGCCAACTGTCGGAAAAGTCTTTAAAGTCTCATGACTTCAGACAGATCGTGGACTAACCATCACAAGAAATGCCAGAACTTCCAGACCACTACAGATCAGAACCAGAACTTCCAGAACTTCCAGACCACAGAATTATCCAGACCAGTGACGGGCAGCAGAGTCTAAGGGGCCCGTTTACAAGGCGTGACGATTAGGGCAATTCCTCCCGAAGGTCTATTCCTATAAGCCTGTGTTTATGTCCAGCCGTTAAAGAAGAAGATATTGTTATAGGCTACTTCAAACAAAGGTGTACGCTTTTAGCATTTTTGTTTTTTTCCAAATTTTTTTGACAAGACTTCACTAAAGCCTTATTTATTTTCATGTTATCATTGTAAAATATGTTTTAAGTACAAAGAAATAGGTTTTTTCTTATAATAGATATTCTTTTGGGTCAGCAAAAGTATGGGTCGTTATCAGAACCCAAATTTGGATGTTTCGCGTAAATAATATATATACATTTGGGACAGATTCTAGTTATACATCGTTATTAAAGTCGTGGGGAATAAAACATAGTCTTAAGCTAGTGAACACTTGAAATTTCAATGCAATTTAATCTCACAGATAGTAATTAGAAGCAGCATCATTACATGCAGATAACCTTGCTTGCAAAAAGATGTTGCTTTGGCATATAAGTCATGAAAGAAAATCCATTCGAATATGATATATGGTGATATCTAATTAATGCCACGGACTATTATAATGGAGCAGTATGGAGGAGTAGTACATTTGGTACAATTGCACGTTGTATTTATATTCTCTGTATTGCTTGCTCAAAAGTGAGGCTTCAGTGAACGGCTTGACTCCAGGAGGAAAAAATGATATGAATGAATATTAATAAAAATAGCAGAAAGTACTCGTAAACTGCATAATTAGTTTAAAATAGTACAATATTCTTGCAATTTACCCAATGATTTGTTACTAAAGGATCAAGTTATATCCGTTTCTCTGAAATTTATGTTATTTCTGGCTTTCAATTATTTATCAAGAATTTCAAGTTGCTTTTTTTATTGGATTGGAGTGAAAAACAAGCCTGTCCTGTTAGTTAGTCTCGATACGAAATTGAATTGTTTAAAAGTTATGATTCGTAAACTGCTTTACTGGCCGCATAGTAATGATGAAGAAAATAGTAAAGATTGATGGGAAATGCGTGAACTGTCATGTATGTAGAATAGCCAGTCCAGTCAGGCAATAGCGTCTTAGTTGCGCCTGGTGCTGGGGTAAGTTTGTCGATTATGACTAATCCTCCCAGTTATGGTGGGGACTATTTACAGCTGTGGATAGTTTACAGGAAGGTGATGATAAATATACTATAATTTTGGTTTATATGAAGCGTATTAATGTTTTTACATTTAAGACACAGATATAAAAACTTGGATTTTCTCCAATTCTCCATGCGACAAAATAAGCGCTATTGTGTTGAACAATTCATGTGAAACTACTAGGCCTATTTCGAAGCACATGAAACCATACAATAATAGCCGTATACGCCGGATAAATTGACCCTAGACTGGTGGCAGTGCAATTTGTGAGATGAAGTGAAAAAATCTTTGTATTTGCTGATTCTATGGATGAAAAATATGTTTGATTCTTAAAATAGATGTCGTTACGGTAGTCGCTGTACAATAAGCTAATGTACTTATTAGGGGTTAAAGTTTTATATTGAAAAATACAAACACTATAGTAGAAGAAAAAATTAATATTTTTTTAACGAAGTATATTTATTCTGAGCGCGCCGTTGGCTGTATTTAAGGTCTAGATATTATTATACAATCAATAAGCTCTCAAGACCGTGTACGCAAATGAGGTGATCATAGAGGTATTCATAAAATTATACCCGTATGAACCCCTATATTATACGGTATTGATATTATAATATTATATATTACAAAGAAGTTCATTCATTTACATTCTGTGCTCGCGTCTTTGTTTACGTGGTCAAGGTCAAGGCCTTTCAAATACATAAACCGCTGATATGGCTTCGGGCCTTAGTAACTAATCAGGCCTTGGTATTTGGTACTGTACGATCACTTATGCACCCGGTAAGCAATTGAGAATGCCGAAGGGAGATGCCTATGTCTTCTTACACAGCCTGCTGATAGATAGTTGGTTTGTTTTAGAGCGCACGGTCTATGTACCTTTTGCGCTGACCTTCAGTGACATCGTTGCCCGGCTGCAGCTCCGACAGCCACTAGCGCATCGTAGTACTGCTTGCTGCACCCGATTTTTTCATAATATTGTACGTTGTCTCGTTTCTGATGCAAATTGCACTCATCTGTTGGCAGGCGTGTGGCACCATCTCTCGGTGCCTCTCTCAGATTAACTAAAGTTAGATCATAATAAGAACCAGAAAATTTATTATTAAAAAAAATGTGTTTACGGACTTTTCTCTACACACCAAATTAGGGTAATTTTGTGACCTGATTGTAGGTACGTAAAATACCACAATTAGTTGTAAATTATCAGAACTCTAGAGTTCTGTTTACTGTTCTAAACTCTGTAACCACTGCCAATGGTATTGCATATAGGCAAACTGTTCTTTCCTTGCTTTCTTCTTTGGAACTAATATTGCTCAGGGAAGTATTTTCGATTAAATTGGAAAAGCAGTCTACTTAAATAGTACTTATGCCCTAATGCAAAAATATCTCAACCAATTTTTGACCGTGGCATATCTGGGGCCTCGTGTGGCTTCCACATGGCACACACAGCATCTTTACAAGCCTGTAAATAGTAGCAGGATATAGATCTCTTCCATAAGGAGGATGTGCAATTAACGTCGCGCTAGTCTAGCGGATTGGCAACCACGGATTTGCAATCTAGCGGATTGGCAAGACATCTCGCACCTTAGAAGCTGCTTCTCGTTATCGGTCAGCTTAATTTCGGTCCCACTGTCTGTCAGTAGCCATTGCTATTATTTAGCAGATACTGACGCCCATTCCGCATATCCATGCCTCGCAGCAGGTTACCTGTATACTACCTGGAAGTCCTAGCTCTGAATACGCAGTATCATTATCTGTAGCCGGTCAGGTACAGCGGCAAGATGCTTCTTAAAGAGGGCCTCCAGAGGTTTGTGATCTGACTCAACGGTCACTTTAGTGCGACCAATTAAACACTCATGAAAACGTCCGAGCGCCAACATAATGGCCAGCTGTTCTTTTTCAACGTATGCTACAATGCGTGGCGGTGTGAGTCACGGACGCTCATACTTTTGTTTTCTATTGTTCTGAAAAGCAAATGCTCAAATGTTGATCAAAAAGCATTTGAATCTTAGTAGTTAATAAATAAATGTAGTTTTAAATCGGAGTCGATATAAAAACTTATAGTTGGTATTAAATGAGTTATGAATGCGGTTTTAATGTTTGGAATTTTAATTCAATTGATTTTAGTGGAATAGGCGCCGAGCTATTAACTGTATAATAATTGTTAGCTTATATTCATAAGCGAATTCATTAATAACATTTAATGTAATTGCCATAAGATGGTTAAGGCAGTATTTTCTTTTCACCATTACACAGATGTTCCTCGATGATTGCTAGCGTGAATCACATTCAAATAATATTAAAGAGAGCACTTTACGCCCAACGAGATGTAAAAGTGCCAGCTATCCAGTGAGCAAACGAGAAATGTTTAGCGTATGGCGGTGTTAAAATGAACATTATTTTATATGACATATACCGCACTGGCCATATAGAAACGAGTATTAGTTTTTAAATTGCTGTCGAGTGCTCAATTTACTGCATATTGAATTTTTTTTTCCATAAATAACTTATATATTTTCAGAAGTATCTAATTTTTATAAGTGGTATTGAATTGCCCTTCATTATCAGACTGTGTAAGTCCACTGTCAAACATAGTCTCTTTATGAAGAGAATCCAAAGATGACGCAATGTAAAGTTAAAAAATCACTTATGGGGCAAAGTACACGTATCTATCATACAATTCTCGAAAATATACTGAATCTTACGGAATCTAAATTTAAAAATTACATAAAAAAGCGCTTGTACTCTAAAGCTTACGATTATTTTAATAATAAGGGGGCGTGTTAGTAGGAACTCATACAGTTTGACACTAATATTGTAAATGTGATGCGATTATTATTTAAATAGTAAGTTCAGTTCATACACGAGTATATTTTTTATTTGTTTTTAATTTTGAACAAAACTGTAAATAATCTTATAGAAATTAAAAGAATGTTCAGCAAAGTCTTGAACTGCCGTTGTGGGATTTGAGTGTCATGCTCGCTTGAAAGCCTTTGCTCGCGGCGGTGTTGTTTGGCGGGTTGTCCACTTTTTAATATGACTCTTACATGCGTCATACTTATAAACAGGCGCTACTTGTGGGGTCTGGTCACCTTGGGTCTGCAAATCCAGCACTAGTATATTTTATTCTACGTCTTTAAAGTAATTAATTTTATCTTAGAACATGAATATTTTGGTATGTACAAAATGTGTAAAAAACGTTTAAAAGAGTGTACCTACAGAGTTATTTTCGCCTGTTTCTTCTCTGTCAAGGGAACAAAACGGTGATAGATTGTAAAATAAAACGTCAAATAAAGAATAATCATTTTATTAATTCCATTCATTTTATTCCTTTCATTAATTTCATTCACTTCATTCATATGAAAGTGCCTATAAAATACGCTATGCATCGTAGATATGCCATATTTTAGATGCTGTACAGATGAGAGGGGTTGAGCTCGTAGCGGTACCGTCATCAATGGCTATCGACAGATGGCGGGATAACCATCTCGAAAATACCAGACCAGAATTAACCAGACCGTCGACGAACTGCAGCATCTAGGGCATGACGTGTTCGGTTTGGCGATCGCCTTCCCCTCTGCCGAGCGTGAAGATTGGGGCAAATCATCCATGTAGGTGAAACCTATGTCCAGCAGTTGACTACTCACAGTTAACGCTGCAACGCAGTGCTGGGAAGCCAACGGGTTTCTGGCGATCGGATGATGGTGGAATATTCATCCGAATTTGCCGATCCCAAATCCCACAGACTAGTGTTGGGAAGCAAAATAGTGATGCGATCAAAACTCGCTTGCACAGCGTGATGAGAATGACCAAACTTTCCATGAGATGTATGTCGACTAACTGACACTTTATCTAGCCGGCCGTAAATAAAAGAAAAAGTTTTGTAAAAAATATTTTACACGCACCTCACTAGTACTCTGTCCATAAGTTATAAAACGATTATCCAATTCAAAACCTATTTTATAAAACAATAAAAAGCTGGAGTTGTTTAAATAAAAATAAATTATCTGCGCTCTATTCATTCCAGTTCTTTTTTCGTGCCCAACTAGCGCATGCAAATGAAAAGCAACTCTGTCAGGCTAATTGTTTTACCCAGAACCGTCGGAATTGGACTGCAGAGTTATAAAAACTGAACGCTCGTTTCTTTTTCATTTTTAACACTTGGAGAGGGACTTAACCATTTAGTGGTTAAAACATCGAAACGCTAATAGAAACGAAGTACTTTTGTCATAACGTTAAATTAAATCACAATTTTATTATAGTTCTATGATTGAAATAAAAGTAAATTGTTTAGGCTGAACACAAATGAATAAAATTCGAAGTGAAAATAAATCACAGTACTACTGTTTACATTGTTGGCGTTGGTTGGATATACTCTTTGATGGAGGGCTATGTTCAGCAGTGGACTTGTGATAGGCTGAAATGATGACGATGACAGTAGTATTACTTACAGATTTAGTTACTGGTTTCTACCTAAAGTTAAATTTATTACCCTTCTCGACTAGATGCAAGTATAAGACAATATCACTCCTGAAAACCTTAAAACCCTAGATTGAGGTACAAATTCCCACTGTCTACTCAATCACCTGCACTATTTCTCTTCTAATACTTCTGCTTGTTGCAAGCGCAGGTAGTTACTCATACATCATACATGTTGTGGTGGGCGTCGATACCCATTTGCTTGTATGGAGTGGCTACACGAGGACGTTCCTTTTCCAACGTTTATCAGTTCTGCGAGCTAGGCGATCGACCTACTTTCACTTCAGCTTGCTTATATTTATTGCTATATCGGTTACCCTTTTCTGCTACAGATATCATCACCATTAGTTATTTGTTTTTTAATTATCCATTATAAATATCTTTAATTAATGTTAAAAAGAAAAGTCATCTAAAATATTCGAGCAATTTACTCACTAACATGGACTCAACCTACTAAATAAGGCAGTGTCAAGTACTAGGCAAGTAGATATTTAGGTCATTCATTGAATTAATAAGAACAGCAATGCCGTTGGAATTTATGTCGCCGAGGCATGAACTGGTTTTGTGAAATTTATTTAGTTCATTTGACTAGGTGGTGGGAGTTCTATTCAGGAGTTTACCAAGGTAGGTGGCATCGTAGTGCCAGCTGTTTTGGGGCTATGTTATAGTTCTCAAGCACTACTGTGATTCAGCTTGAAAGGTTTTGAAGCGCAGTGAAGAGCACTTGCGTAATGTAACATGTATATAACATGCGTTTGATACGTACTAATCGGCGAATATTTATATGAACATCGTGAAAACTGTTACAACTGATGCACATTGCAATGTTCGGCTCAATGTACTCACTGATATAATGTTCCAATCTGAACTATTACATTACAAGTAAATGCACCCGGTCGGTACTCAACTTTTTTTTGGGAAATGTCAATTGGCTTACTAGTTTCACTTCTTTTGTTTTCTTTTCTTATTTCCGTCTAATATAACGTATACGTTTTTAACTTAATTTCAGGTAATGTCTGTAGACATTACCTGAATTAAGAAAGAATAAAATAACAGAATGAAGCGTAACCAACTAAAAGATATAGCCGTGGATTTCTCATAGCAATCGCCGGGAGCATATTTGGCGAAGAGGCTCACCACCTGTCACGTTCTATCAAGACGGAAAGTGAGTTACATAGACCCGTTTGGCTACACTGAGTCATGCCAAATGGAAATCCGTAATGGCTGCCCACCCCTCTTGGTGGCAGTCATCAGTGCTTATTAAAAAACAGTTTAGAATATAGAAGGTACATTTTTCATTCCTGATTAAAAATGTATGTATTTATAAATGTTTAAATTTTTTATGTACGGAAAATAATGAAGAATAGTTTCGTAAATGTGCAAATAAGTCGTTAACCGCAAAATTATTTTTGGGGTTTGGTTTTTACAGAATTTGAAATATTTCGAGTCATAAAAATTGATGTTGTGCTCTTTAGTGTTGGGATTATATATTCACTCCGTCCAATGATTGCAGACTTATACATATTACGTTCAGGTAAATTGTCCATTAGGGGTCATATTTTCGTTAACCAAAATAAATGAAGATAGCTAGCCGCATATGGCGTCTAAATATTGTTTCTATTGTAATTTTTGTAAGTGTACCGTCAGCCACCATTTCAATGTAAGGTAAATTATCGTATCTATATCGATTATAAACTGATCTCAGTTAAAGAAATCATAATTATTTATTAAACTTAAACTTAAAGTTGAGCTTAAGATTGGGAAACATTTTTTAAATGCTTTTATAACCTTTAAAAGTATGCCTATGTTACTGTAAACTTATTAAAGTTAACATAATGATGTTTAAAGGCACTCAAAACATTGCTGTTTCTAAGATAATTAGGCTAAATATTATAAATATATCTGATAGTGAGTTCTCCAAACTTCTTATGTATTTAAAAAGTGTTTTTCATTCTGTTCGGGATATCTACTATAACAACACATATTCAGTGAAGATTACACACCACTATCAATTACGGTTCACAACATAAATTACCCTTTAAAGGTAAGACAGACGAACATACGCATAGACGGAGTAGACTTAGTGCCGTACAGAACCCTAAAAAAAAACCAAAAAAGAAGCCTAATATATTTCTTCTCTTTTAAATCTATAATTTAAATGAATGGTTACATACTTGACCATTTGGCCGATCGTATATCATCGAAGACTTCTGAGTATCTCTGTTAAAAGACTCTCACGACAGTATACAATGCAGTCAGAGGTCAAGAGTCTAGACATTTTAGTAATATCCACCCTCTATGCACCAGAATAATGACAGACACCGATAGATAGATACTGATGGCCGCTAGTTGAGTGTGAGTTTATATTCGTAACTATTAAATAGTAACCATTTGTAAATTTTCTAAAAAGAGACGATTCAACTGTGGGTACTGTTGGAAACCTTCGAAAAACTGTCTATGTAAGTTAACTTAGTCATTCTATAGTACAGGAAACTCTTATACCTAATTCAGGTCAATGGCGTTACCAAGTATGAATTGAATGAAATGAATAAAAATTCTTTATCCTTCGCCGTATGAAAGATAATTTCGTTTGTCAAATGTCAAACTTAAGTCAAAGTCAAAGTTATCTTTTGAAAAACAACTGAAAGCATGCCACAAGACTAAATACAGTAATCCACCAGACTAAAGCACTAGTGCACTGTACACTCGAGCAGACCAGTCTCCACAAGCAGCATCTGATCAGAAGTATGACGCATATGGCACCCATCGCCCTCCTCAACCATATTAAAGGGAAGTGGTCGACCCACCACACGATGCCGCCACAAGCAAAGGCCTACGAGTATAAGCAAGCATGACACACTCTAGTCTACAATACACATAGATAAGATAATTATAGCAAACACTATACATTCCCAAAGACCACACTTACAATTTTCTGCGAGGCCATTTACAACGATGTGATTGTTGTACATTAACAAATAAAATAAAACTTATATGACATACAAAACAAAACATGTTTATACATTGTTGATTGTTGTATGATTACTAAACGTGATTTTAGGAGTTTAAAATCCCCTATCACCCGTGGACTTGTACAAGGCTAAAATGTATGATGATGGTAAAAACAATATTCTAGTAAAGTGATATAAAATTATTTTTTCAGTTCATTAATCTATTGAAGTAAGTCCCCATTAAATGTTTTACAAAAACTTCTTTATAAGCATTTTCAGTGAAGCGGTCTTGACATTATCAGCTTTTATTTAAATAAGGCTGATCAAAGAATATTTTCTAATAAAAGAACAAATTTTTATCAAACATCTACTACAGGAGCTTACATTTTACAATATTGTATTGCTCAGTAATACGTATTTCATACTATATCTAAAGATCAGTGATTATGGAATTTCATTAAGGCCAGAAAAACTGTTTTCTCACATTATGTACTTAAGAAATAAATCATGTCGAGGTCCCGTGTTACCGTTTCTTTAATGCTTTTAGTCCTGTTTATAAGATGGTTTTCATTATGACGTTCTTATTTACTTTTATGTGAAATATGATTAATATTAATCTAAATAAGAATGTGGGAAAGAAACACCATTTCTTTTTACTAATGCAGTCCTCATCTGGACATTGTGCACCCTGCTACCCGGCGCGGTATCATGGTGAATATGGCCAAATTATCTAAGACAACTATGCCAGCTCGCTAGCCTATGTTAAGCAGTGGACTTAAATACTCCTAGATTGATGATGATGATAATGATGAAGTATGCTTGACATTTTGACAGATTTTATGCAG
Organism: Bhutanitis thaidina; assembly: GCA_029286595.1. Taxonomy (NCBI): domain Eukaryota; kingdom Metazoa; phylum Arthropoda; class Insecta; order Lepidoptera; family Papilionidae; genus Bhutanitis; species Bhutanitis thaidina. The sequence goes on from JAGSMS010000013.1 coordinate 3,985,486, forward strand.
TATCTCTTACTTCGTTCCTCTGTTATTTAAATCAAACCATACATAAACATAAATACGTGTATAACTTATAAAATAAGTGACCGACAAATTTTTCAGAGTTATTGTTATTGTTGATATATCGCTAAAATAGTGCGCGGTAAAACTTGACGATTACTGAAAAAAAAAAACAAAATGGCACAAAGAGGGTGCATCACAATACGTTGGGCGGATAGAAACAAAAGCAGCACTTGACACGGCAACTACGTGCGTTGAAGCTCTCTAAGCCTCGAAGAACAGAGATGGCGCGACATTATTAAAGATAAAAGTGGAATTTTAGTACTTAGTGAAAATTGCTATACTACTGTTATACTGTTAGCATTTTTCAATGTGTTATCAATAATGATGCAATGCGGTATTTTATTATTATTCATGTTTTTTATATAGATTATTCGTGATTGTATGCAGTGGGGAAAACTCGAAAACTGTGAAATAACCAAGTCGACGCGATTGGAAGTCGGTCGTAATTAAAAAGAGAATGCTATTTGCCACTCCAATTAAGCTTACGCTTGCCATGAGATGATTCACGATAATAGTTCAATCGCGGACACAAATCGTCGATATTCTACTAACAAAGGGACGCTGATGCAATTTCTTTAATAATGTTATTAACTTTATTGGAAAATTATCTCACCGTTTCACGACCACTGAGTAATTGATCTTGGTTTGAAATCCCAGTCAGGCTTTGAGCAAAACAAACAGTATGTTTTTTGTGTGGTTGAATTTAGTTTGATCCGTGTCTACGGCATTACATTTTACTTTACTCCATAGAGAAGAAGAGAAGAGCCATGAATAGTCCGCCACGCTGCTCTACAGGGAGTTGGCGGACTTCAAATCCCCTCGGAATATTTTTTATCACTTCTCACAGGGAGGTTTTCTAACTACCAACAATTATATTGGTACCTGGGTCGGAATTCGAACCCTGGTTACTTACGTCCTATGAAAATAAAACAAGCACTCTGACCCACCACGGCTTTTGTTATATTCAATTGATATACATTCTAATCTAATTACGGGATGCCGAATTATTTAATTTTTAATAATTGTGCATTCTAATTAAATGTTATAATTCCTTTTACTTTTAGTTTCTCAAGTAATATGAACATATAGCCTGTAGTTGCAAAGTTGTTCGAAATAGTTGTAAACTTTATCAATTTATGAATTAAGCTATCACCATACTAAGGTAACAGAACAGCCTCTTCACAATTTTTGTGAGGGTTCGCATTCGTTCTAATAAGTACTAAAATAAAGATCAGGAAAATGTGAGCAATCCGTATGAAATAACGGTGTTGGTGGATTTTAAAACATTGGTTAAGATTAGGAGCAATCGCTCTTGTTTTGTGAAAGCAGATGTAATTAGTCTTTTTTATGTTGAGAGTTATTGAATACTGATATTTAAAATATTTCAAACTAGTCGTTCTTCACATAGTTTCTTAAGGTTTCTCACTCTCGTTAGCCTGTTATTTATCTACTGCTGGATATAGGCCTATCCCAATGGACTGATTTGCGTATATCCCACGCAGGTAACAAGTGTGCAACAAACTGAAAAATGTTTCTGTGTTTATACGGCATCATCAAGCAATAGCTTATTCATAAATCATCAATTACGCGGCGTTTGGAAGTCCTGTCTGAGCTTCACCCCAATATTTACATAGTAACAGGGAAATAATCCATGCAACTGGCACCTATCTCGTAAAAACTTTCCAATAAGTTCCGTTTAAGGGATCCCTTCCCTTCATAATGTGGAATGTAAATTATCACGCTATTCACTTTAGGGATTAAGTAATAAAGGACTTTGTTCTGGGTCTCAATACGGTCGCTACTTGACTATTTCATCGTAGTAGTTCTTCTGGGCGACAGCTAATTTGTAATAAAAACGGGGATCGTTTTGATTTATACATTAGCAGGAAATCAGAATGCTATTTTTAGCAAGTGAGTAGGCGGAGGTCACTTTAAATGTCTGGGCATTAACCTTGTGGGAACGGTAATACCCTAAGGCCGCTATTTATTTTAAGTCAACAGATTAATAATGCGGTCTCTGACTTATGAATCAAACTTGATAAAAGCCTGTCTACGAGTTAGGTACTATTTTAATTTAATTTATTATTTTGTAAATTATCGCTTATTATAAACACTGAATTCATTGTAAATAATTATCGATATATTTTCAGCCAACTTCAAAAAAGAAGGTGGTTCTCAATTCGACAGTATTGTTTTGTATGTATTGCTGTCCTAAAATATGAAGGAAATATACCATATCTGAGAAAACAGAGGATGAACATTGAAGTCGTTTGTTTCTCTAAAACTTTGTTTTAATTCACTTGTCGTATTGTCAATGCAATGCAAAGCTGAGGGTTGCGAATTGAAGCATTTGTATTAATCGAGCTATTAAAGCCTATTTATGATAATATGCACACATATTTATCTATCTAGGTGAATGTATTTTTATTGGCTTCCTCTCGGAGGTGACCAATTAATGTAGGAAAATCCATCCGAATCCGAAAACGGCCAGGATTTCATTAAATAACGTGTTGCAAAAATGTGTAAATATTGAAATTGCAATCAAAAATGTTAGTGGCGATGAATCGAATTCAGGGAGGATACTTACATATTTAAAGCATCTGGCCCCTGACGTGGACGCCCGGGTCGCCATTAGATTTAACGATTTTTGCTGTAAATTTTACGTCTCTTATTACTAGTAGTACATCGTTGTTTACACTGTTTTTGCAGTCTAGTCTTTAAATATATCTCAAAATATAACCATGGACACGAAAGAACTTTACTCTCAAATTTAATAATAATAAGACTAGGTCATGTCAGTCCTCGAGACCTTTTGGCATACTTAGGTTGGCGCATACCATAATTAACGCTCTGGACAGAAAAGTCACCATCCATCCGCACCATCATGACCTCCTACAGGATCCATTTACTAGCCGCGAAACCGAGGCGGGCGAGTCTTCGCACCCTCAACATGCATACCAGCGAAGTGTGCAGCTTCCGTAACTATTTCGTGGCGAGATCGGATGTGTAACTCTACGCAGATGTCATTATCTGTATTTAAGAGCTTACCCATCTATCCTTAGCAAACTAACAATGGCAGGATTCGGAATTACAGAACGTCTCTGACCGAAAGACCTTATAGAAGAAGAAAGACTTCCACGAGACGTTCTATAAGACTTTATCGTAGTTACCGCCGAAGGTATCTCTATCAACTGGCTACGTTTCAATAACCTCTTTGTGTAAACCGAGGGTTCAATCTGTGGCATACAGGATCAGGTTAAGACGAATTATCGGAGAAACAACCTAAGGGACTGCACAGTCGAAATCTGATGAGATTGTCCCCATCCCAGGGTTGCTACGGCATGTTATTTCCGGTAAAATACCCTCTAAAATACGATGTCGTGAATCGCAGGGAGCATTATTATAAGTACTCACTGGAAGCTCTGCTCGAAATAAAAAACTCAATATTCTTGTGAACAAGCCTGATATCGTGCTGGTGGACCGGGCACAGTCAATATATTTGGTCGACATGACGTATAACGAGAACCTCGTGAAAGCCGCTAAAAGACAAGCAGACTAAAAATTCCGATTCTGATGCCAAAATTATACTAATAGTCGTTTTTTCGAATGAATTAATCCCAGTCAGCCTCTCGGAACATCTGAAGTCTGGGACACCCTGCTAAAATGTAGAAGGCATCTCGAATCGCTATCTCAATCGCACTAGTAACAAATAAACACTTGCACTCCAAAGTACTCATATTGTTTGTAATTTATTAAAATGTAATTTTCCTGAAATTTGTCAGTTTACTAAAATATGTAGCATTTTATTGGTGACTTACCATTACCGTGTAATATTGCCGGAGAATAATATTCAGAAACCAATCTATTGCTTTGATAAGCACTTAACTGTGTACAAAGGAACTGTCGTCGCTTCGCGCCATGCCGACTTGAACGCGATAAAATTGTGTGCTTTAATGGTGTAAAAACTGTCTCAGCTTGAATTCCCAGCAAATTGCAAATGGAAAGCTGTTGACACAACGACGGGGACTTTTGCCAAGTGTGTAGCTGTGGATTGCTCCACTTTTATCATTTTCTACTTTTTGTTTTGTTTTTCCTGGGTGTGCTTTTAATAAGCATGGTAAATTAAGTTTTATAAATATATATGAATAAAATGAAGACGATGGAGTAAAAGATTAACCCGACTTGTACCTACGACTCTACTTTCTTTTTTCATATACGTATATTCACTTAAGTATTTATAGACGATACGTGATTCGAGGAAAGTAACTATTTAATGTTATTACCCATTCTATTTTAACAACATTTTTTTAAGTTATTTTGAGGGGTGTAGAGGGGAATGTATAGTCTCTTTTTCCAAATATCAACCTTACCTGCACGTGGTGCTCCCTGCACGAAATAGTTTCAGACGACTGAATAATGGCGGTATATCCATCCGAATTTGCTAAACTCAAAGTCCACAGACAAGTGATGGGAAGCACATGTCTTCATCATTATTGCCAAGGTAACTGCACTGCGCTCACCAGCCCGCTTTCCTGCGCGGTGAATACAGGCAACCTAAGAAATGTATGACGGCTTTTTCTGGCGCTTTCTTGACTAAAATGGGCTGATGTAGCTGTAGTTACATTATTTTCAGACATTATCAACTATTTATTTTTTATTTATTTATACTTTATTGTCTACACCAAAAGGATTACAAAAGGCGGACTTAATGCCTTTTGGCATTCTCACACAGTCAACCCAGGGCGTGAAGAAATGTGGTGATAGGTGCATCAAGTTTAAAATAATATAAATATGAAAGGCTAATTGAGGAATATACTACATAATTGAAACATATATAAATGTATAGGCATACATATATACACATCCACATAGATACACAAATACATACTATAATATATACAGAAATAGCAACACAAATATATACATACATACAAACACATTAATACATACATATATAATAGATCAGAATAAATACTAACAAGTATCAGATTGTTTTAAAAAGTGTTCGCGTACCAATCTTTTGAAAGAAATTTTATATGGGGCTTTTCTAATGTCTTCGGGCAAGGAGTTCCAGAGAAGTGTAGCCTGAACGGTGAAGGAACCACCAACAAAAATGGGTAAAATGTTGCGGGATACTTATCATATGATTAGCAGAGGAACGAAGGACCCTATCATGGGTAGAAGAGAGATACTGAAATTTATTCTTAAGGTAAGAAGGGGTAGAAGGATCATACAAGATGGAAAAGAGTGCAAAAAGAATTCTAGAATCCCGCCTCTGCTGGATAGTGAGCCATTTAAGGCGAGAATGATAGTGAGAGATATGGTCATACTTTCGCAGTCCAAAGATGAATCTGATGCAGTTGTTAAGTAGGCGCTCTAGCTTGCAATGAAAACCTTTGTTCAGGTCTGAGTAACACACATCAGCATAATCAATTATAGGTAATATCAGTGTTTGAATAAGCATAATTTTGGACTTAAAAGGAAGAAAATTTTTTAAGCGATAAAGAACCTGCAATGAAGCCGAAACCTTACGACTGACTTCTAAGACCTGTTTTTCCCAGCTCATAGTATTATCGATGTACAGCCCCAAGTTTTTCACCGAACTAGAAAACGGTATCATAGTATCATTATAATAGACGGAAGTTTTAGCTAGCATTCTTGAGCTGCCTATAAGTATTACTTGGCATTTCGTAGGATTTACGGAGACACCGAAGCGTGTAGACCAGTCGTAAACAAATTTTAAATTGTTGTTTAATTTACAGATCGCATTAGCAATATTCTCAACGTCAGTTTGGATATAAATTTGAAGGTCGTCTGCATACATATGGTACGAACAATCAATACTTGAGCAAATAGAGTTTATAAAAACAGAAAAAATCAGGGGAGAAAGTATACCGCCTTGCGGCACGCCAGAATCAAGCACAGCCCAGTTAGAGGTCTTTTGACCAACACGGACAGCTTGCGCTTCGCGGGCGACACCCGCGAAGATATCATGAAAGCCACTCCACTACAGAAGGAGCAAATCTAAAATGGGAAAGTATAGCAAGAAGGATTTCGTGGTCGACTGTGTTAAAAGCATTAGAAAAGTCTACAAGTACCATCACTGTAACTTTCTTATTTTCCATTCCTTATCTTATATCGTCGGTAATTTTAAGTAAGGCAGTAGTAGTGCTGTGACCTGGACGAAACCCGGACTGAAAGTGACTCAGTAGGTTATGACTGTATATGAACTGAGAGAGTTGCTTATGTATACAGGCTTCCAAAACTTTTGACAGGAAAGGCAGAATCGATATGGGGCGGAAATGATTAGGTTGTAAAGGGTTAGGTACTTTAGGTAGGGGTCTTACAAAAGCCTTTTCCCACACAGTTGGATATTGTCCGGACTCAAGAGAAAAGTTGATGATGTGAGTGACTGCAGGTAGAAGGTATTCTAATATATTGACTATAATAACCCTGCTAATATCATCGCACCCAACAGCTTGAGATTTTATAGTCAGTATAGAATTTCTAACCGCCTCCTGGTTTACAGGCGAAAAATTAAAGACTGGTATTTGAGGAGACTGTAATGAAGCTATGTAAGCTATTGTCTGCGATCGAATTGAATTGTCCAGACCAGAGGCAGATGCAAAATGAAGATTGATATCATCTAAAGGGAGAGAAGGATTACAATCTTTGTTTGGTGTTTTACCAACACCAATAGACTTTAAGAATTTCCAAACATCGGATGGCGAAGAATTACTGATATTGTTGTGAATGTATCGGCGTTTAGCAGTTCGTACCATCTGATTACACCGGTTCCTAGCCTTTTCAAAAGATATCCAATTCTCCTCAGTGCGTGTTCTCTTATATCGCAAGAAAGCCCGATTACGCCGGACCATTGTCTTCCGCACATCATCTGTCATCCAAGGAGCTGGCGGATGTTTCAGCCTAACCCTATGAACAGGGGCGTGAACTTCATATAGACACAAGATTGTCGCATTGAGAATAGCAACTTTATCATCGACCGTGTATACAATTGGCAAAGAATTCAAATTGAAATTAGAGGCATCTCTCTTTAATTTTTCCATGTCAATTCTACTAAGGCTGCGTAAATACAGTACCGCAGGGCTAAGATTTGGCGGTTTGATTTTGTATGAAGTATAAATGAGGTCATGACGAGAGAAACCGGAAGAGCTGACCATGTGTTATTACATGGTCGGAAGAATCGGTAATGATGAGATCAATCCAGGAGTCATCAGTGTCAAAATTGTGGTGAGTTGCCTCTAAAGGAAGAATGGTAAGATTGACTGACTCAATGATTGTACGAAGTTTATGAGAGCGGTGAGAATTTTTTAATAAATCGGTGTTAAAATCCCCTTTATTATACTATGTGTATACTCAGAACAAATGTTTTCAAGAGCCACCTCCAAATTAGGGAAATAATCAGCGGAAGGAGGACAATACACAACTCCTAGAATCATCCTTATGCCCTTGACATTAAGTTCTAAGAACAAAAATTCAACTGAAGCAGAGTAGGTTGAAGGAAATGTTAACACTACTTTGTGCGCTATTGACTATAGCGACCCCACCTCCCCTTTTATCTATTCGGTCGTTCCTGATTAGTACAAAATCTTGTAGGGGATACAATGCCGAAAATAACGATGGTTTAAGCCAGGTCTCGGAGACTAGAATTGCATGTATACAGGTAGAAGAGAAAGTTGCTTCGAGCTCCGAGAAGTGACTTGGTATGCTTTGCCCGTTAATATGACAAACATTTAACAGTTTATCACAGAATGAAAATATTTTGTTCAACTGATTGTTAAGATAAGGTACGCTATCGTTCACCTGATCATCAGAGGATATAAAGGAAACGTCTGAATCAATGGAAGGGATTGATTCAGTATCTGACATTATAATAAATCTAAATAATAGTATATATATATAATATAATAAACAAAAGTAAATTAAATATTACTAAAGACCAAAAATTAAATTAAAGACGGAAAATAATCAGTTTCTGAAAAAAAAAAAAACTCACATTAAAACACGCCATCCCTCCAGTTGACTGTTTACATTGCGATAATTCACAAAGAACAACAAAAATAAAAATAAATTGTAAAAAGAAAAAAAAATATGTAAAATGCAAATATGGTATGATTGGTATGTTTGAATACTTTTTGAGAAGAGAATACAATCTTACAAAGTAAACAAAAATGAAAAAAAAAAAACAATAAAAATGACCTTCTTATGGTACAACTATGTCCTGTCACTATAACTAAATTACTAAAATAAATGACTCATTGCCATTAAGCATATAAAAATCCTAGGGAATGTAAGTGTATAACATGTACTACTAATCAGAAATGTAACAATGTGAATAACACGTGGATTAATAACACAAACACTACAATCACTTCACCTTAGAGTAAAGGAACTATTTCTTGACAGCAAATCGACGTGTTCTTTTGGTGTCATCACTCCGAGGCAAGGGAGGAGCTTGTTTAATTCGAACGGTCGTCTCTGTGGGTCGTCGTGTACCTGAACATTCGACACGTTATCCTTTTGAACATCTACTCGCCTATTGACATTTCCAGGCCTCACTGACGAGTATGCATTGGGAAATTTTGTAATTAAGACTTCTAGTTCCTCTTCTGTGATGATTTTTGATCGCCCACCTGGATGTTTTATGTAGATAGCCCCATCAAGTGTCCATACATATTTCATCCCGAAATGCTTACGAGCATTTCTATGGATCGATTGCCGCGATTTAGTCAGGAACTCACACACTGAAAAAGCAGACCCCTTCAATTTTGCTTTTGAGTTCCACACTTCAGACTTGGTGGCATGACCATGGAAAGACACTAGGATGGGTCTGGAACGAGCACCGGACTGGATACCGAGTCTGTGACACTGCTTGAAACAAGTCCCAGTTATATGGCTAAGACCCATATTTTTGTTTAATAACTGCAGAATCTCATGTTGTAAATTTATCTCAGGGCTTTCTGAGATACCTTGAAAAAGGAGACAATTCCGTCGGTGATGCATATTAATCGCATCAATACTTTTGGAGCACTCATTAATCTGCTGGCGTAAAAGGTTGAGCATTGACCCAACAACTTCGTTGAATGAATAAAATTCTTCGCGAAGCTGCACATGAGTTGGGTTCGTGGGTGTAGTTGCTGCCGTCAATCTCTTTTCAAACTCAGCCATCTTTTGGTTCAAGTTTCCTTCCAGAGCTTTCTGAACATTTTCCACATTTGAAATATTTGCCATTATAGATGTTAATATATAGTTTATAAACAAAAATGTGATAGTGCACTGACAATTTGTTTTATGTTTTGGAGGGAGGGTTTACTATAGTATATATCGTTATATTAATAATAATAATAATCTTTATGGTCATAAGAATTTGGACCACAAAGTATGAATTCCCTGACATCGGTGCTAGGTTAAGAACCTGTATTACAGAGGTCAGTGTCTTCTCCAAAGTTGATTAACAATTAATTTAAATAATCTTTGGGGGAGGCCTATGTTCAGCAGTGGACTTCTGATAGGCTGAAATGATGATGATGATGATGATGATATACTGAGATCGTCTTTGAATGTGTGTGTGTGTGATAAAAAAAATATTACATCAAGCCGATTTAGCAAGCTAGCCCATTTTGCAATATTTTAAATTCTTGAATAACAATAATGAGTGTTTTAATTATAATTTGTTGACTACGTAGCTGTTATGTATATTAATAATGCCATAATTTTATTTGATTACATATTTTTGCTTAAAATCATTTAACATTGTTTTATTTAATTTAATTATTACTTCGAAGTTTTTGCTTATTAACAGTTCAATTATTATTCTTACTTGTACAAATTTTTTTTACGTGGTAGAGCCACGCGGCGGCTTTTGCTGCTGCTCGAATGGCTGGACCGGGTTGGTACCACGGCCTCGCAGAATACCGACGTGAAGCAGAGGCATCTTGTACTTCTGCGTTTCGTTCGGTGAGTGAGGTAACCGGAGGCCCACTCCCTTTCCTCATCCTCCTCCTCATCCTCCCTCCCATCTCCCAAATACCCTTAAAGGCCGGCAACTCACCTGAAAATACCTCGGGTGTTGCAGATGTACGTGGGCGACGGTAATCACTTACTATCAGGTGAACCGCTTGCTCGTTTGCCGGCTTTCTCATAAATAAAAAATTATCCATAGGTCGACATTAAAGTAACCTACCTGTATGTGCTCACTGCTGGTCAAAGGTCTCCTTCTTAGATATCTTCTTAACTATATTGGGAGCGGGGAAAGGCCCGCCACGCTGCTTCAGTGCGGGTTCGTGGACTGCACATGTCAACGAAATATTTTTTTACTATTGCATTATATGCATAAGCTCACGATGTTGTCCTCCTCCGCCGATCACGTGGTAAATACAGCACTTAACATTTCTTTAAAAAATTATACTGGTGCTGGCACCGGGGATTGAACCTCGGTCACACACTATGAATCTAAAGTGACCCTTGACCTTGGCTACCACGGCTGGTTAACACCTACCAGACACCTGGTTACCAGGTCTTTTCTCTTAGACGACTAAGGAAAAAGACTTGCGACGGTTCTTAAAACACTTACGGGAAGAAAGGTAGTGGAAGATTCTTACCTTTGGCCAATACCACACGGTCGGTAACTAAACTTTAATAGTATATGATAAATGAAATTCCACCAAGAGACAACAGTTGTAAGTACAAACTTTTATTTTAAGTCTCTCTGATGATTTTGTATCTATTCTATTGTAGAATTAAAAAGATAAAGAATTTAAAGGTGTTTTGACGATAAATGTCTGCCTGTAATATAATTTCAATGATAGAACTAAGGTATAACAGTTAATGTATTCGTAACTTTTACATGTAAGCCTGTTACACAAAATGTAGAGCTTGTCGAACTCCATATTTTACGGTTATCCTAATTGTGCTAATTAGGGAGCGTAGCGTTTCAATAAGCTGTAACTTTGTGATTAATCAATGAAACTTTTTGTTGAATGAAATGGTTTCATTAGGATATTCTAACCTATATTGGATATGATAATGTATATTGCGGTAAGCTAATTAAGTCCCAATTATGAATTGATGCAAAAATAGTTTCCTATTCGTTTTAGTTGTATAAGAAAAAGAGATAACGTACGAAATTGAATTTATTTATTTATCATACAAAATTCAGTCAGTTACAATAAAAAAAATTATGACGCCTAATAAAATCTGTTACCCCTTTTCTTTCTGTAGATGTCGTAAGGAGTCGACTAATGGAAGAGTCATGAAAGGTGGATTGGTAGTTTGGTTCAAAAGGCAGATGGTTGCAGCCGAACGCCATGAAACTTTCAATATTAAACCTAAAGTACACAGACTGCCGATGGACAGCAGCGTCTCAGATACGAGACGTCTGTACCTGATATGGCCAACTCGGTTGCCAAACGTGGCGATTATGGCAAATCCTTTCCATTCGAAGAGGTTATTTTCAAGCTGTGAACTATTAAGACGCCATTGGAGAGAGCTGTTTTGTTAAGTGCCTCTATTTATACAAATACGAAAATAATTATAATTATTCAAGTCTAACAAAGCACCGAAATAACAAACTTTTTCGAATTTGCTTTTAGAGCTTTTTCTTTAGATATAAATAGGTACTTCAGGAGTACGTATTGGTTTAATTCTTGGTTATTGTATTGAAGGAACTACTTTATTTTCATATTTACCAAAGTTTTATTTAAAATACTTCACTAACAACACTTGTAGAGCCGTGATAGCCTGCGGGTCGGGGCGCTCACTTTAGTTTCTTAGAGCGCTAGTGACCTGGGTTCGGTCCCCGGTGCCAGCACCACTAAAATTATTATTACTGCTGCTGCTTTTCATTTTTACTTTTACATCACTTACCCAGCAAAAATAAATAAAACTAAGAAAGGATGAACGAAAAATAAAAGAATAACTTTCACAAAAAAAAAAAATTAGTTTTGAAATCAGCTTAAGAAATAACAAAACTGCCTTGTAAAGACCGGGAAAAATATCTAATCTCACCGTGAATCCCTCGTAAATTGCAAGTGAAAAGGTTTGTCGACGGCGTCGAATTTTTAACTAAGATTGTCGCTTTTTCCACTGCTTATTTTATTTTTACTTTGATAATAGAGACGTAAATTTTAATTTTTATGGATATTGATTTCGAAATATTATAACATCGTTGTTTGATTTCTTTTTTATCAAAATTCCAGAATAAATATTCGTTATATAAATTTGATAATGTATCATTATCATTGACATGGAAGAATCCATGAAGAAACCATGGTGATATTAGTGCGGCCGGCCTGAGTCGAAGTCGAAAAAGGGGGAACGGTGTATCACCTAACCTAAAAATTCCTCTTTCCCTCGATTCTACCTCAACTTAACTCAACAACTCAACTCAACTCAACGAAGGACGGGGAAAGGGATGCAAAGTAACGATGACATCCTCCCCCCACACGCGATCATCTCGTGCCGACCCGCCCTGCTATGTTAGATTGGCCATGTCACCAACGTAGCTGTATAAAATAGACATAGACCGCGCCCATATTTTGTTAAAATTTTCTTATGTACAAAATACACACCAATTTTCATCCACAAAATAATTAGGATTATGATAAGACTACTACAGATTGTACGTGGTAAAACCAAGCGGCGGCTTTTGTTGCTGCACGAAAAGGCTGGCTCGACTGGATTAGTATCATGGCCTCGTAGAATACAGGCGAGAACTAGAGGCATTTGTACAACGCACCTGCAGCTCCTCTGGTGTTGCAGATGTACGTGGACGACGGTAATCACTTACCATCAGGTGAGCTGTTTGCTCGTTTTCCCCGAATGAGCTTTCTTGCTTGTTCCCTTTCCCTTTAACATATAAAAAGATATCAATCGCGTTTGACTGAAGGCAACTGGGCGATAATGATGGGAACCACGAGCGCCTCTTTACGCACTTAGTAATACTGTAGCAATTTTATGATACTCAGAACTACATCTTTATGAATGGTACGTAATTCCCGGGATTCAGTAAGATTTTCTGAATATTTTATTATAAGACTATTTTTATTATTTGAAAAGAATTACTAAACAGAGATTTAATGTCTGTTGTATTGCGACTGCTACCGCGTACTGGCGTGATTCTTTAAGAAGACTGCACTTACTTAAAATATTACAATTACAGCTTGCTTAGATTACCAAGACCAGAGAAACAAGTAACGGCTAGTTTTACCAACGTTTTAACTTTAATAAAACATTATTCATTGTTTGTTTTACACTTTCATCGTTCACTGAAGTTGCGAAGAACATTGAGCCTTTTTTTTCTGTCTTCCCTGTTCTTAACTTTTCTCAGCTTTCAGAATATGCTTTCAAGCCAAATGCTTATTTTCATCATTTATTTTAGACGTTTCAAAACTTTTCATGTGAGCCCGTCAACGACTTCGTATGATATAGAAATTGCACATAAGTTTCGAAAGTCTCATCGGTACGAAATGTTCATATCTCGATCATAGATCTCGAGTTTCTTGATTCGGATACAGATCGTGTAACCACTCGGCTGCCGTGGCGTTAATTCTTATTTTTCTGTAACTTATTACTATTATTCATCGACATGTCAACTTAACTGGCACGCTGTGTAAGCCATAAGCTTACGAACGGCGCTTTAAGAACGTATGATGGCGGAAAATCCGTCAAATAATACCAAACCATTATAGACAAGGGGACCGGTACTGCCCTCACAAGCCCTTTTTAAGAAGGTCAATATTGAGAAACAAAATGCGACACGCAAAGCAAGAAGAGGAAAAAGAGAAAAAGGATACTGGCAATGGGATGCTTTCTAAAACCTGTATTTGCTAAACTTAAGTGCAAGGATTTGTCTATTAGTTAAATTTCATAATACTTTTTTTCATGTTTTATACGCTTTTTTCATGCAGGCTCAAGTACATATAATATTTAACCGCAATCATGAATTTAACAGAGATAGAATTAGCGTTTGTAAACCAGGCTTTGGAGCGTCGATTATAAAACGAGTCCATTGTGTTTAAATATTAAAATATGAGCTGGGAACATTGTTCCTAAAGTTGTTTTTAACGTGTCTAAATGGAAATTATTTCTCAATTAAACTTTATTCAACGTTTTTAAAAACGTATTACGCATAAGTAGTTTCATTGTCACGGTTACCAAAATATAAATAAACCAGTGCCAGCGCCAACATTTAAATAAAAAAGGCCTAACTTTTGCGAAGTTGGGAGTATTGTCTATTACAGAACGTCTTAGAATGCCTAGACGCTGTTTCCCTGCATAGCTTTAGCATTTTTGATAATTATTGCAAAATCTCAGAGCTGTGAAAACAACCATATTAAACAAACCCTTTATTCAGGAGAAGATACGCAAGGATCATTAAAAAGGCTAATCTTATAAATGCTCTATATATTTATCATCAACAAAAGTGAGAATAAGTTAGACGTATAATGGATAACAAATAAAAAATAAGTCTGTGAAGTATCGACACATGATTTCGAAGATACTGAGGTCTTAATGACGCCGTAGCCTGAAGATTCAAGACGCAACTGATCGGTTCTCGGTACATAAAAAAATAAAATGAATTGTGAAATCTAGTACAAGAGCTTATTATAATTGTCAGTATGACGAAATTTCACCAAGTGACAACAATCGTGAGTATAAATGAATCACTTTGGCGGTCCGCTTTGGCAGGTACAGAGAGTCAGCGTAAATACTCGTGCTGTAAGACATTCCATCTTAGTCCTCAGGGGTGATAACGTATCAACGCATCTGTAACCTTCTTCGATTAAAATTGTAGTGGCCACCTAGCCAAGGGCAGCAGTAGCAACTTTTGTCGTCAATTATTACAAGTTACATATCAATATATAACTACTTCTTTTATTCTAATGAAATGACAAACTGCTTCCCATTCGCGTCAACTTACCATCATATCGATAATTAGCTCGTTTTTCATCCCAATCCAAAAAAATGTTAAATCAAATTTTGTTCAGTATAATTGAACCACAAACATACAAACATTCCTATTTTTTAAATTGCGGAGGATAAAACATAGTACTTCTGGAATTATAAGAAATATTATGAAAATTGTTTCATCAAAAACTGAAGTTAAATTCGTTTCAAAGTTAATTCTTTTTCATACATACGTTGTATAAAGAATTTCTCATATCAGTATAGACGTGTTTTTCTCAAACTGTGAACCTCACCTGCACTCGGTGTATCTCTCTTACCATCGAACCACACTCTGGCGATGATTGGATGATGATGGCGATGGCGTAAAATCCATCAGAATCCCACAGACAAGTTGCAAACAAATACTACAAAATATAAACTAAAACTTTTACGGTAATTCATATAAGCATCAAACTAGCGTAATTATAGTGCAAACTCTAACGAAAAAAATAATAAAAATCAGCCAAGTGCCAATCGGGCTCGCACTGAAGCTCCGGAACTGAAAGAAAGTAAACACATATTTACCGTAGTCAAAGTCGTTGTAACGTACGCGAGAATTGTGGTCTAGTGGAATTGACATATTCGATTAAACAAAAAATCGTTCAACAAACAGTTCACCTGACCATAGTTTTAGTTGTAATTTGCTTTTATTTATAATACACGGGTAAAAAGCTTATAGCATAGAAAATTGGACGACCTATCGATGACCCAGATGCCTTGTACTTGGCGTACTTCCAAAACACGCTATCTACCGACCATGAAGTGATAGAAACGGTTGATTCCAATTTTTACTTTTTAATTATCAGCCGCTCTTGACTTTGACGCTGTTTCGTGTTCATTAAAATTTCAAGCAATATCAACTTGAAACGATTGCATAAACAACTAACAAACCAAACTTTCCGTTAGACGGAAGCAGTTCCGAAGGGCGGTTTTAATAGTTGCAGTAGTTTGTATAATGAGGTATCTTATAACTAAGTAAATTTTACTGTACTGTGTTTAGTACTTTCTATAAATTTCGAGCATAACTTCTGTTTACCTTACTATTATTTTGAAACTTGCACACAGACATAAGTTGCACATGAACCAGCATTCGGTACATCTATAGACCATACAAGTATGTATATATAAATGTTTACTGTACTAAGTATTAAAACTTAAGTGATTAGCCATCGCAGTTGAAAGTTATTAGCTTATGGAATGTATAATATAATAATGCCGTTAAATTGGGCAACAAATTACATTTTTCTTTTATTTTAACTGTGATAATTGAAGCAAGCAACCATCTTATTCATCCAGAATCAAAACAGGAAGTCCTAAGACTAAACTAAACCTTCACAGTGCATTATACCCCTAAACGACAAAGTCTTAAAGTATAATTTTGCGGTAAGGTTTTTTTTAAGGTTGAGTTTTAAAGAAAACTCTGTAGAGTATTGAGAGTAAACGGTACAGACGTGAGGACTTTTGTTTCCTCCACCATAATAATAAATTATATTGTTCCTGCTTCTGCTACATTAACTTTTTATTGTCTAAAATTGGTTTGTCAAAAACGTTATTCTAAAGACTTCGATGAAGTTTTTAGTAATTTTCGTAATTAAAATTACTATTTGACAAAATCATTTCAATTCAGTAAAATTACAGAAATGTGATGATGTCACCTGATATCAAGTGGTAATAAGGTGATAATCACAGCCACGATAGTCGAGAGGTTAATGGATCTGCCTCCGAACCAAAAGACTAGAGATTGAGTACGATTTGTAACAATGGGTTTGATACTAAGACGGCAACAGATTTAGAGACAGACTGTCACGTTGTCTCAAATAATCTTTTGTGAAAAGTGGGTGGAAAGGACAATGAAACGACTAGCCCTCTGACCACCCCAGTATTGGGTATACTGTTGTGAGAACTTAATTTTTTAATATATTTCTTTTTAATGTTAATCGTATTAGTCGATGCTATACTGAACCGAGACCGGCAAAGTGTAAGACTTTATGTGCTTTAAAAACGACGAATCGAAATATCCAACCCGTAACGATGGTAACCTGAGCCGAGGTCTCGTATCTCCTTATGAGGGGCTTGGGTTGCTGCAAGCCTCCCTCTGGTATTCCTTTTCGTTAACTGGCGTTAGAGCATAGGGTAGCAGCAGCCGGCGTCGTGACGGATCGTGCGTAGTGCTAACAATGCAGCGTCGTTGCTCTTCTATTACTTTCACTTGCGAGCCACCTGTTCGCGAGTCTTACCACCGAAGCTGAAAATGCCACAAGGCCAGCAGCGTATATCTAAACTGTGGGTGTTTTAGTTGATCCGGCATCTTAAATGCTGATCCCGACATTGCCTTCAGTGACTGGTTGCTGTGGACTGACAAGCACCTTTCCCTCACGTTATATAAAAAAAAAAAAACTAACTATTCGCGCCTTGGTCCATCTCTGCGTCATTTTAGTCGTCGGTCTGGCACTTAATACTGATTCCGACATATCCGGTCACTGCCTTCAGTGAAAGGTGAGTGTTAACCTTTCCTCCACATAAAAAAGAATCTGTGCGTTGTCGCTCATCATACATCAAATCGTAATATAGAGTTTTATAATGATTTCTTGTATTTACGCAAACACTACACATTTGAAATAAACCACTATTATTTACGGATTTAATCACGTTTAATTTTGTTTCTTCACGCTTAACTTAGCTTTTATTTATTAATTCAATCAAGGGGACCAAAAATTGATAAATAAAAGCTGAAGGTAGCCCGAGTTAACTATGTCACCTGGACGTCTAACACCTCAGTTCCCCCGTGACCACGGGCGCTGTAATGCATTCGAACCGTCGGGAATATAAAACAATTTTAAACGCGGTAAAATCCGTAAGTAATAGTTTCATTTCAAATAGAGTTTTTTTATGCCGATTTACGCCATATACCATAGCTCTATTGCCATAGTCATAGGGCGAAAATCGGCAGTAACGGTGAATTCACATCCAGACAAAAATAGACAAGAATTTAATAAAGGATAGACAATATTGTATAATCGCACGCAAGGAAAATCGAATACTTACAGCGATATTTAATGTTGAGACTGCTCGTAAAATAAAGACACATTAATTTTGTTATTACTTACTGGCCGCAGTTTATTGTTCTGTAAACTAAATTGCTGTTATACTGAATTTTATTATTTGGAAAAACGTTATTGTTTTGGAAAAATGTTTGAATTATAGTCGTATTTTTGTCATAGAATTTATTATTTTTATATTAATTGATTCAGAGATAAACTATTCTGAGCCGTATTCAGGGCGGTCACTTTAGTTTCATAGAGCGCGTGTGTCCTGGGTATGATACCCGGTGCTGGAATCACTAAAATTATGAATAGCAATTAAGCAGTAGCAAAGTAGCAATAGCAATGCTATATTTTCCTCGTGCTGTGAGGAAACCAGCATGTCTGAGAAATAATAAAAAATATTATTTCGATGATATGTGAAGCCGCCAGCCCGCACTAGAGCAGCGTGGCGGGCCCTTCCCGTCTCCAAAACCCTCTCAGATATTTAAGAAGGAGGCCTTTTCCCAGCACTGAGCACTTACAGACTGGTACTTTAAACAATTCTGTATGCTTATTGGTCATTTACGTTATTTTTGTTATATGGCATAGTGGTTACTTAACTGACTGTACATCCTGGATTGAATCCCACTTTTGATATGCATCACCAGATGCCTCTATTTTCTTTAGACTCTCCCGACGCGAAGAGTCTGGTTTTGCAATCTTCATCATCAGTTTTCCAACCAGCTGTAAAGTGGTTTATTTATAACTTTAGTCGGTGAGGATTAGTATGAAATTCTCGAGACGAGATAATGTAATCTCTTAAGTCATTATCTCGTTAAGTAGTATATTCTATTGACATTACCGTACGTCATTGTATATTCAAAGAAAATGTATTTTTATTTACGAGTACAAGTGGAAAATCTTTATGTTCTTAATTAAATGATTTCTTTCTTGGAAAAAAAAATTATCCTAGAAAGCCCCAATAAAAGCTGGATTGCATCACTCCTCTGGTATTATACTAGTTAGTTCTCTATCCTAAGTTTATAAGATGTACGTTTTATATTGCACGACATATAATAATTGTATCATCGGATCCGGAAAAATGAAACTTGCGATTGCCTCTGTTCTTACGCTATTCACGCTACGCAATTTCTATTTATTAACAAGAAAATGTCGGCATGAACTAGTAGCACTCTGCTTTCAATGAAATAAAATAAAATATATTAATTAACGTAACGAACTTGCCAA
The DNA here is from genome assembly GCA_029286595.1 of Bhutanitis thaidina. Taxonomy (NCBI): domain Eukaryota; kingdom Metazoa; phylum Arthropoda; class Insecta; order Lepidoptera; family Papilionidae; genus Bhutanitis; species Bhutanitis thaidina. Next base: position 4,004,781 of record JAGSMS010000013.1, read on the forward strand.
CATTGTTTGAAAGAAATATCGCGTGATACGAATATTGGTTCCGAAGATATTTCAAACTTCGGAGGTGTTAGTTTCGTTGCTAATGCATATAAATGATCTTATACGTGAGTGGGCGGACATCGTTGCTCGCATACCAACTTCGTGATATAGCTATGTTATTTCTCATGTCAATACTTCGCATACCAATACTGTAATATCCCTTCTAGTGTCATAACAATAGAATTTCCATTGTTTCTTCGCGTCAAAACTTACTCCTGTGTTATTTCTACAGTCAATACCATAACTTAAGACTAATTACGAAGTTTTCAGGTTTGTACGGGCTATACAGGCCTTAACTTGTTGTGATTGTTATTAAATCGTATCACAAGCCCGCTGTTGAACATAAATCTCGTCTAAGATTAGAACAAAGTACGGTCCACAGCCTCCTACACTTATTGCATTCCCACAACAAAAATAACTTGGCATACTACTTAAAAAATGTTAACAAAATTGTTTATCTCTTTGTTACAGGTATGTATAATTTGGATTCAATACTTGCTATTGCAAAATGTTAAAGAATTAGTCTGTAATTGGGTATGAAAATGTTCACATATCTTTGTAAGTTTCGTCTTAGTGGTAATCTGAATGTATTATTATTGTCATCTTTTGTTTTTTACTTAACGTAAATAGTGACCAAAATTACAATTTACAATTTCTGTGTTCTCAATGGTTATTTTTCGTTTACCAATATTTTTGTTTACCAATATTGCTCTTATTAGATTATTAGATTAATTGAGTGCTCACACTGTTTATCTAAACATTTATAATACAGGTAAGTAACATAGATTTTATTAAAAACTTAATGTTAACAATCACAGAAAAAAAATTTTTCGATGTGCTTGTCCACAATGGCTGTCCCGTCCCACTTTTGGTGTTTTGTTTCTTTGGGATGAACTATATAGACTGGTATTAGTCTATTTGTGGAATTGGAAATAGGTTTCTCAAGTTGTCATAGGGATAGAATAACAACTCTAACTGATCTCGCATATTTTTGAGATACTTAATTAACATTGTATTTTTGCAACCTTTGGCTCTTCCACGTTTGAAGGTTCTTTAAATATGTTCCATTATAACACTGAAAATTATCAAAAGCATTCGTTGATGAAATATATAAGCAGTTACCCCTGCCAACCATAGGGGTATAGGCAGAGATTATGGATTTCCATTTATCCTGATTTAGCGCAGCCTAACAGGCTCCGCAACTCACTTGTCGTATCTCAGGAGGATAGAACTTGACGGATGCCGAGCGTAGTAGTTAATACTAACAATTACATTTTTAATTTTAATTAATTTTCATTCAGTAAACAGATATTAATTTAAGCTTTTAAACATTATACTCATGTCGTACGGCTAACGCTCGTTTAAAACTCTCCGAAAGTTTCTCTACAACACTTAATTAATATTCACAGTTTCAAGTGACAGCGCTTAAACGCTGCGCACTGTATGTGAATAAAAAAACTTGGAACGTTTATGTGATGCACTATTTAAACGTAACACTAGGACGCAGTTTATAAAAAACGGTTTTCTTCTTTTTCATATTATTAAAAAAGGGTCAAACGTGAGGGATCTCTCACTGCATTTTGAACCATTTTGATTTCATTATATCATCACAAATCTTGGTAAATAGACCAGTGTGGGTAGATACTTTAACCAGTTGCATACAGAGAAGCTTACTCTGGAGCCTGTAACTTACGTTGGACATTGCTTCGAACTCTTGGATTATAAATCCGGAATAATCGAACTATTTCTTTTACGTAAAATACACGAGTAAACAAACTTTTACCGTTGTTACACTCACATGATACTGGAACATTTGGGTAACCGTTCATTGATGGGCTTAACAAGGTTCCATAGGGAGACAAACTGATTTAAACCGTTTCAGTCGTAGAACAATTTATAATAAGGTTTTGTGAAACAATAACATTTTAATTGTAAATAAATGTTGTTTAGTAATATGAGCCGTGTGATATCGGCGTAAATTACCTTCTGTGTACTCTCTTCCCGTGGGTGTCGATAAAGGGTTAATCTTGAAAATCTTTGGATATCCTATGATGTCGGACAGATGGCGTATTAACTATCCCAAGAAATGTCAAACTGAAAGTTCTCAGACCTATGATGGGCAGCAGCGTCTAAGATGCGAGGCTTTCAGAACTAAGATCAGATCATTTACTCGCTTCCCATAATATAATATGCTTAATTGGCTGATGAACAACTGACACCCCACATTACAGCGATGGAGGTAGCTGTTACTTTAATGAAACTTACGTCCGTTTTGTCACGTAAATAATAAAATAATTTATCTGTTCACAAGAGAAACTGTCATTCTAAGAATTTTTTGAGTACTTTTTAAGCATCTGTTTGAAATTATTTGAGTACTTACTTATGTTAAAAGTAAAATATAGAAATACAATATATAAATTTTAATATATTAATGTATGACTAATGAAGAGTGCCTGTACTGTATTGGGAATTTTAAAAGCGGGAAGTTTATTGTGTCGTAAAAAGCGGTCTAGTTATTTCGTATATTTAAAAGAGGATGACATTTCTGGTGTTACCTATAATGTTTTTTCGAGACACGTTTTTGTAACTCTAAGCTTATATTTAAAACGTATATACGTGTAATATATTTATTACCAAAAATGTTAAGGTAAATAACGCATTGTTTTAATTATAAACTTACTCTAAATACTAAATATTTCCGCGATTGTATGTGTCCTTTAATATGGCATTCCTGTTCACTTTCACGTCAGTATTTGTGAAGATTTTCGCCAGCCTCCATGTTCACTAGTGGCCATAAGTCTTTCCTAATCCGAAGATTTGATGTATGCTTATCATCACGCTTTATACGCCCTTCACTGGTTTGAATAATTTACGAGTGACTTAATGAAGACAGTCATTCCGTAATTTTTGAGAGGCCACAAAATTATTTTGCTCTTATCATTACTCGACTTTACAATATCCACGGGATTAGATTGGGTAGCTTATTCTCTTATAGATACCCTTATAGCGGCGTAGAGTAATTATCGAAATATAAGGCACGGCACAGGTCGTTAAAGTGGATCTAATGTTCCAACGATCAGTAACCGATTCTAAATGTTTGAGGATCAGTAAAATGAAGCACAATCAGTATATTTATATTTATCACAAACATCGTTTAAAACTACTTGGGAGAACATAAGTGTAAATTTGTTGAATAAATAAAAAAATCTTCCATATATGGCATGACAACTTATGTTGAAACTTTTTCCGAAAGGGTTTCGTCGAGAATTAGTTGTGGATAAAAATGCATGGAATATAAATGCAGTAAAATCGATAAAGATAAAAAAAGTCAATTTCCACTCTGACGATATCCTTTGGATAATGACGGGAGGTTTTTCTACCCGGAATATATAATTTATATGTATTAGTACCGCAATATATTAGCATCGCATGTATTCACACAAAGCATTGTTTACACATCGGCACTCACATACATTTTCCACTGCCCTTTTCGAAAATATGACACGTTATCGCATTTATCAGCTTATCTACGCTTGCGGTCTATCACTGTGATCTATTTACGCTACTAATGTGGTCTATTTAAAATGATAAATGATACAAAATGCATAATACAGCTTCGGAATAATTTTGACACCAGATAAAAGAATTCAATCACAATCAAAGCAAGACGGTAAATACGCTACAGGAATTATAAGATTTAGTAGAAATAATTGACAAAGCCCTAACTGGACTATTTAATTTAAAAAAATATGTTATCTCGGAAATTAGTGAATCCAAACGTTATTTTACATTATGTTACTTAAACACAACGCTTTAATGTGTATGCTCGCTGAATATGGATGCACAATGCACAATAAGTAGCTATAATACATTGCAATTGTAAAATTAGTGGGTTTTATGCGTTGCAAGTGCTCAGCGGCAGTTCAGCAAATAAAGACACCGTTTCAAAATATATACCGGAACGGAAACAAATATGTAGTACAGTGGTGATGATTTTTTTTTCAAGCTGTTTCTTTTTTAATTACAATCTCATTCTCTGTACTTCATTTGCTACTGGCTAGTGACGGGGAGCAGTAATCTATTATTCATGTCAATGTAGCTTTCGATATCTTTTAGCGTTACCTTTAGGTGTGAGTCACCGAAGTGCCAATTTTCTTCATGAAAATAATGTAGTCATAAATATATATGAAAACTGTAAATACAAAATAAATTTCTAAATGTTATTTAACTTTTTCCATGCCTTAATTTATATTCAAACATTGTAAGCGAATGCGCACGACGGTGCGACCCCGAAACTAAACTTGTCCCGGCCATGTTGTAAAGAAAGGCTGTAGCAATAGTTATTTATTAAAAAGTGTCCTTTGGCATTATATAAATTTACTTGAAAATATATTTCAATAATTTAACATATTCAGTTTGGGCTAAATTCAAAGATCATCATTTTTTTTTGTTAATACCTTTAATGAGACATGCTATCAACCAAATATAGTCGTATGTATGCCACATACGAGTATATTTGGTTGATGATTTATTTATTTATTTAAACTTTATTTGCACATAACAGTACAAAAGGGCGGCCATACCAAGAGGCATTCTCTACCAGTCTACCATTAGATTGAACAGAGAAAATGTAAACACAAATATTATGTTCATATATATACTTAAATAATATAATACGATACGATAGTTATATATGACGGTACTTAGGCATATATTTTATACATATTTATTTCACTTTAGGTATTATAGGTTCATTTTATAGTCGAATGTCTTCGATATAAGACGCGCAATGCAACCGGCCGCATCTGTTACCGCTGGTAAAATCTGACAAGTTTCTGAATATATTTAAAAAGACAAAGCTGAGGCCAATAGAGCGAGTATCAATTCTTTAAATTAAACGTCTGTTGTATAAAATTTTTAAATTAACTTACTTGCGTTCTTCTTTAATCACTCTGTTGTTATATGACAGCCACTTACGTATTCTGTTATGTTTTTCGTATGTTCTGTTGGAGGATGATAAAAATATAACTTTTTAGGTTGCATATTTCTCCTGGATAAGCTTCATCGTTTTTAAAGTTATAGTATAAAGTACTAACGCTTCAAAAACGATACCAACAAAAGTGTAAATTGAAATTTTGACGTACCTTTACATGGTAAACGATGTCCTATAATACATTGACCTACCAAACTATCAATTTTCCAAATACTTTTTTACTTCATATTAGTTAACTGCAAGGATCTATAACATTATCTACAACATAATTATCTATCTATCTAATATATAACATAATAAATTAATCGTACGGTACAATTTTTTAGCATTCTTGTAAAAAAACTACTTCTCTTATAGGTAATACTAAAACACGGAACCCTATTTTGTTAGGGTAACTTTCTTTTTGGTATGATAGTTGAATATGTTAAACTGTTAAGGTAAACAATTAAAAAAATGAAAAGCACAGATTATTTTATCTAATTTGTTTGTACTATTGATCAGCAGTATTCTATTAGTAGTTCGTAGAAGGTCGTTGAACTCGTTATTTTCTCTGTTATTTCATACAACCGCGAAGGCTTTGCACAGAAAAATCTGTTAGATATACGCTAAATGTGAATAGTTTATCCACGTAAACCTTTCTCATGAAATACATCATTTAATTTAGTTCATGAGAAAGGTTCGATTGAGTTAGAAGTTATAAGGGAATACACAGACAAACGGATTTGTTTTTTACTATTTGAAAATAACATTGAGCGGGTGCAGGAAAATGCGCTTTCATTGTATTCCTTCACTTGGATAATGTTTTTTGTGGTATTGTTAGAGAGAGTTATCGTGTTTGTTTTGAGACTAAGAGGATTGTTACTTTGTTTATCATAGAAGGTTTGCCCGTGTTCACCATTTTGGATAGGTTGGTGAGCGCAGTGTCGGCCCACTCTTCTCATTAGGGATACTATTCTACACTTCATCTCTAGTATTAGGGATTTGGTTTCCGACAATATTATAATAAGTAAAGTAAAGTAGCAGTCTGTAAATGCTGAGCTAAGGTCTCCTTATCAATTATCTGAGAGGGTATCTGCTCCAGTAAGGGTTGGCGGACTGACGGTCCTCGAATCACGATCACGATGTATTCATTTACCGCCGAGCACGTGGTAAATAGGTCCTATTAACAATTTTAGTGGTGCCGGCACCGGGGATCGAACCCAGGTTACTCGCGCTTTATGAAACTAAAGCGAGCGCTCTGACAACTAAATTTAATAATCTGTCATTTATTTACTTTATAATATAATAAGAAGCACAGTACGGTTTTTAAGGGGATGATCTAATTCAAAAGTTTAATTTTTTATATTATTCCCAAATATGTTACAACCTTCTATTTTACACAATAATTGAATAATTTTCCCATAAAACACAGTTTTGCATTAATTAACAATGGCCTGTAGTAAAACGTCGTAATTAGTCACGGTGCGTTCCGGCCAGACAAGCCATTAATCAATTATTTCATTACACGGAATATAATCGTTTTTGATACTTAATGAACCATTAATGTATATAGTACCTTATATTCTTTTTTTATTTAAAAATTTAAACAGTTATTTTCGGACCTGTCTGAAAATTTGATTCAAAATCTGTGAGATTAACATATTTTGTATAAAATTAAGTTACGCTATTAAAAACTAAAAGTACACAAAACGATATCATGTGCGAAACTGATTTCACCCAAAATGCTCGAAAAAATCAACAGATTTTATATAATATACGAATAGTAGGTATGTTACTAAATTAAAATTCTATCGTAAATGACGTATTGGGTAATACACACGAGCACGCGGATTCACACACGCACAACCACACATTTGAGCGCTTTTAAACTCATCTCAACCTTCTGGCATACGGTATACCGAAACATAAAAGTAGGTTCCAACCTCGTTATGTAATGTTTAAGGATTTAGAAAAGTATAATGCTGTTCCTGTAAACAGCGCATATATAACATGTTACTCTGTTGTGAGTAGGTACTTATAGGCTCTAAGTGATGACGCTTATGCTGTATAATCTGAGAAAGGGTCAGTTGCAAATTTAGTGACACGAGACCATAATAAAAAATGTGTTGCACGAATGATGGATTCCATTGGAAATCTTACAAGGACCTACGAATCAGCAGGCAGTTACTTTCAGCATTACGTGTCACGCTTACCAGAACCGATTATTAATATCAAAGACTTTAAACATATACGAAGTGTTCAAAAATGAAAAATAGGAAAGGCGACAGAGTTCGGCACGACAATATCAATAATATTGGCATTCTGCCAGTGATCCACATCCCAGTAGAAAAATCGATTTATAACTACATACGTCCACGCGTGTCTAGAAAAGTTATTGCCAGTTTCTTACTCTTTTTCTTTTTGAATTCCGTCTAGTACGTACGTACGTTCGTAATAAATTCTAAGATAATAAGGTAATTTATTGATTATATTGAAATCTTTTACGACCTGCTGTAGTTCGAGTTATAGTTTCTTACTACCTTGAAAAATGCTAAGAGTGCTTATAACAACTTTTCAAACGTGGTAGAGCCTCGCGGCGGCTTTTGCTGCTGCTCGAATGGCTGGACCGGGTTGGTACCACGGCCTCGTTGTAGAATACCGACGTGAAGCAGAGGCATCTTGGGCTTCTGCGTTTCGTTCGGTATGTGAGGTAACCGGAGGCCCTCTCCCTATCCCAATTCCCCTCCTATCTCTCTTCTCTATCTATATCCTACCTCCCATCTCGCAAATACCCTTAAAGACAGGCAACGTTGGGAAATTTTCACTGAAAACCAAAATTTTTGAAGACAACAGTCATTTATTATTATTTTTAAAAATATAAAAAGACTGCATAGAAAGTTTGTTTCAAAGAGTTTAACAGGATAGATTCTACTCTAGGTTCATTATTTGCTATTAAAGTAGGGTCATAACATAAGAGTGATAGTTTGCTTTAATAATTGTGTGCAAGCAGGAGGCTCACGGCTCAGGCAAAAGATGAAAAGTTGGCAGACAGACAATACTACAGGTTTTATTCCCTGTAGTGGGGTGAAAGGTTAAAAAAAAAGGGAGCTAGGAGAAACGCTCCTTAATGACACATATTTTGTTTTTGAAACATGTAACTTATGTTCTTACAAAGCCAATTTGTAACTAAATGTAAACATTGTTGCGCATATTGAAATGTTTTACGTATCACCATAAAAAAGGAGAGCGGTTTGTGTTGGCAGTATGGAAATGGGTCTATCGTTATTGACACAGTCACTTATTCATCAATGGCATAGGAGGGCGCAAAGGAAAATAATAGCTACCCGCCAATTACCCTTCCTAACCTAACTTTCATAGCACGATAATGGATATATGCCCAGGACATATTGTGAATAGCGCGATCTTGAGAAGTGATTTCCTGAATGTATGTTTATCATTGAGCTTGTGTGAGTGTGAGAGTGGTGACACATAGATGTCGCGAAATGAGATACGCCTTTTATCAATAAGATGTATGACTGAGTATTTGAATTCAGAGGGGAATTCAGATATATTTAATACAGGTGTATACGAGTGGTGGTGTTAATATTGAAAAAAAAAAATTCTAAAATAATAAAGAAATTAATTGATTATATTGAATTATGTAACGACCGGTTGTAACTCAAGTAATAGTTACTTACTCCTATAAATATTTTATTTAGAACACCCGTAATATTATCTCGTCCAATACAGCAGTATTCAGCAGGGTTATTTTGAGGTTCCGTATAACTGTTTCAATTTCTGAGTTATCTGTTGGTAACGGACCCAATAAGTGTATAACGGCAAATTCAGATGAGAAAAGAGCTTCCTAATAAAGAGTGATTTGACTGCATAAGTAAGAGTTAACTAAGGATTCTGCAAGTTTCTTACCTTGCAGAATCCTTATCAATTTCGTTAAGTGATCATCAGAATACCGGCGTGATTATCATCAGAATACCTCGCAGAATACCGGCGTGAAGTAGAGGCATCTTGTGCTTCTGCGTTTCGTTCGGTGAGTGAGGTAACCGGAGGCCCACACCCCCTCCCTATTGCCCTCCTCTTCCCTCCCATCTCCTAAATATCCTTAAAGACCGGCAACGCACTTGCTGCATCTATGGTGTTGCAGATGTATGTGGGCGACGCATGCTCGTTTGCTGTCCCGTCCATAAAAAAAAATCATCAGTTACAAGCTTAACTGCTGGGGCAATGTACATGTACTACACATACATATATAAATATATAATTGTATAATTGTTGAAAGGAATATCCCCTTGTTCTCAGTAATATTCTATTACTTTTAAAGTGGTAAATAAAATCAGTGATTCCTACTCTACTTTGCGTTCGAGGCGTGCAAAAACTCTCGACAATAAGAAAAGAGTTTCATTACCTTTTTTTACAAATAAGTAAATGGTTCATGATAATGATCGAATGGAGGACATGAATTTTTAACCTTACGTTTTCAGTTCTGAAATAATTTGATTGCTACTTTTTCAGAGTGTTTGTTATAGACACGTACGTATTTTGTAGATTTAAAATTTCAAATCTTATATTTTAAAACTACTAAGCTAATGTATTTACTTTCTCTGTATCGATCTTTACAGCGTACACGCAAAAGTTGCCCTTTAGGTAAGGTCATGGATGTCGATTATAAAACACGCGAAGCTTAAACCATTCTCGCACATACGAAGAGTTAATTCACACTAAAATATTACTTAAATTTTCTTCAAAAACTAGTAATAAATATTGCACAAAAATAACTAATATTTGAAGTAACAAATTTGTTACTTATATTTTATTATATTCAGCATATTTTATTTAAAATATTTAATTAACTTATTTCTAAATATTAAACATTGAATTAATATTAATTTATCTATGTAATTTACTTAAATTTAGACTTAAGAGTTCAAAATTTCGCCGTATAACATCTCGTGATTAAAAACTTTTTAATAATCAAAATACCTGTTCAGGTTTAACAGTTTACATGTTTTTGAAATTATCACAGTCATCACAGACGAATTGCTATACCCCCATTAGCTTATTACTTGCATTATGCAAAAACGACAAACAGATATCAAAATTGAGTAGCTTTTTTAAAAAATTGGCTGTAAATATTACTTTATATTTATTTTAATTCTATTTGTCTACATTTATTTGGTTTGCCATTTTTCTAATTGAGAAATGCGATGGAGGTCTGTAAAATTTTATAACGTTATTGGGCTTAATGGGCCGTAGAACCGAGTGATTGAGTTCACCCAAATCGACTCCCATTCAATAGAGCTCTTTCGTTGCGCCTATCGATGAATGTCCTAAATATGAACTCGACGACTTCGATTTAGGGATGAAATAACGCTTTACGCTACGTTTATGAAAAAACTACATCAAATATGAGATTAAGTTCCTTACACCAAAAAAGCTCAATATGGCTTTTATTTATGGCTCTTTAATGTTATTTAAACATTCAGTTAGTAAAAAAACATGCACTTTTTTTCCACTGTAGGAATTTCTTTCTGTAGCACGGAGCCAGTTTAGGTATATGGAAAGAATACAACTTTAACCTGTGACATTTACTACTTAAGACTTTAATGTTCAGACACCCAATCATAGAGGTAAGCAGAAATTACGGATTTTCATTTAGCACAACTCGGCGTAGTCAAAGAGTTCCCTAATAATATAATTTCAACAAAATATTAAATTTTGTGGACCCTTTATTGTTTCAAAATATTTTATAATATAGGTCAGTTAATTTTTCGCGGCTTATGTCACATTTTTCCCTTTTTTGTAATAAAACTTCAAAATTTATCGAATTTCTAAAAAGACAATAAAAAAGACAAGAAAAATGGCGGGAAACCGTTTTTACTTTCTATTTTTCAGTTTTTAAAATGTCATCTATTTTATGGTATCTAAACCAGCCAGATACAAAAACCAAAGATTTTGACTGTAACTTTTTACTTATAAAATACGAAAAGACTTTTTCCGACCCTTTGTATTTCTTCTTATTATAAAGATCACTTGCAACTTTAGTTTATTTCAAACATTTATTTATCAATAAAAAAGCTCAATTCTCTTGACAGCTATCATCAATCATCGTTTATGTATACAGAATAGTAGAGTAAATATAAATAAATCGAAATTGCTAAATGGTTACACCGGGAATTCGCTAACTTAGTAAATAATTAAAGAAGCTTTTGCGATTTATACTATCATTCAAATATGATTTTTACTTATCTATGATAAATTGCTTCCGAAATCGTTTTCTTATTTTTAATTTTATTGTTAAATACATATTATTTATTTATTTTATTTAATAATAAATAAAATATAATTACGTACACACAAGTAAAACCGAAAAAAAGAAATATGATAAGAAGAAATGGTCTGTACAAGGGTACTGCTTATTTCTTAAGGAATTTCTTCCAGCAGACCTGCGACAGGAGAATAGCTAGTCAATGGTAGATTGCGCGTACAATACAAAAAAATAAAACATACATATATGCGGACCGTTCTATATAAATCTACATACATCTACTTATACATAAATATACTTCAATAAATATATAGATATATACCCAAAATTAAATAAATATATACATAATAGAATAGTGCCAATAGTTAATACTGTAGTAGTGGTCTTTGACTCTTTTCTTATATACAGAAATAGTTTTGCAGTCACGTATATTTGGTGGGAGAGAATTCCACAATCTAACTGCATGCACAGAGAATGAGTGGGAATATGAAGCGCTTTTATGAGGAGGGAATTCAAGGAGGGATTTAAGATAGGTTCTGCAGGGAGTAAAAGATGGCCGAGCGAAAGAGAATCGCTCGCGCAGGTACGACGGGGATGTTGGGCTACGCAGGATATTAAAAAACATACATAAAATCCTAGTGTCTCTACGAAAACGAATTGGGAGATCCTTGCAAAGATGAGAAACATGGTCAAACTTGAGGATTCCGAAGATAAATCTTATGCATAAGTTTTGCAAACGCTCAAGTTTATTCAGAAGCTTCTCTGTAGCATCTAGATAGCAGACGTCAGCGTAATCTATGATAGGTTGTATGAGTGTTTGGACCAGACAGATTATTATATATATATATATAACTATTATATTTCAAATATCTATAATCTAAAAAAAATATTATCTAAAAGCCCTGTGCCTCTTGGCATTGTACCAAGAACGAATGGTTAAAATTTAACCTTTGAGAGAGAAAAGAATCAGCCTTCTTGTCACCGGCGGCTACGGCGAGTCAGGCGTATTTCACCCCACAGACCAATTGACTCTATGGAACAAATACATAGTCTTCCCTTATAGACTTATTTTTGCCACTTATCCAAATCAGCTGCCTTTGATGCTGCCTCGGCCATGGTCGCTGTTCCATAAAAGGGCTTTGTTTATCTCTCAAGGCACTAAAGTCATGCCGAGAAGTCTCGTCGCCGTCCTCCCTAAAAATTCCGCAACGCTCTAAAATCGAGGGAATATTTATGTAGACATGAGGTCTACGGATGTCGTCATTTAATGAGACGTAACGAGACAGTTTGTTGACACTTTTTTGGTCGAAAACCCCGTGGAGGCCTAATTCATCTACATTGCTATGACAATGACTTCTATGTGGTTGAGTGATCGAGGCTCCGCCATCAAGTAATGTAAACATATTACTTGATAGTAAAGCGTGTAGCCAGTAACTGGATTCCTTCGCTGAAACTCTGAGAAAGTGGGCGCGGTCTCGTTCAGAGAAAATTCTCCATTAAACATTTCGGTACATTCTGAATCAACTGTATATACCACCGTATTCGTTGGTCAGCATCCAGTGGAATATCTTTGCCGGGACAGATTGTTCCATACTTTCCTTGCCTCCGGGGTAAAGGTCAAGTCCAAATTATTATGTAGATTTTTGTTGCATAAATTGTTGTCACTGAGTGTAGGCAAGAAAAGCCGGTAGCGCAAAACTTGAAACCTCTGACACTGCCAATTTTTATAGATAATGTAGCTTGTGTCCCCAGCTGGATGAGTTTTAAGATAAATTTAGAATCTTTTCTAAAACTGTGAGCACCATATTTTAAAATAGAAATAGCTATATTGAGAATTTAGAATATGTAATATAATACTATGTTCTTAAAATTGACAGAATTTGTTTTTAAAAGTTATACTATTAATAAATATGAATCGCCATGAAGGTAAAGAGAATGCGCATCAGTAAGTTTTATGCCCGAAGATACATTTAAAAAAAATTGTTATAAAATATGTCTATTAGAAGTAGACAGACGATTATTTTTGATTACTTAATTAAGGTTACAAATTAATACTGTTTATTATTTCTCGACCGCTCGACCGGGAAAGGGTCGCACCTCCAAGCTCCAAGCTTCAAGAATACCAATGTGAAATAAAGTATGATGCTGTGACGTTTTTACGTTTTATTACATTTTGACGATAAGAGCTTTAAACAAGCCAAAATTGAATAAAAAGTTTTGACTTTGACTTTGGTAACGAGGTAAAATAAAACAGAGTAGTCCCACAGGGGTGACGCATCAGCATTCAGATTCAGAATCAATGATAGATTCAGCAGTCTATTAGTCTTAGTGACCACTTTTCGTCTGGTGGACCTGGTGCGTTTGCTTCCCCTAATTAGTATAAAAAAATAATTGACTTTGTATTCTATTTTAGTGGTCATAAAATTGTACTGTACGTAATAGACTGACTGCTTTTATGGACCATTGGAACTAGTTGTGTGATGGCACCGTTGATCTATATATATTTATCACCGCGTCTCATGTCGTGCCTTTTGTAAGAACTGACTGTAGTAAATGCAATGACTCGAGACAAAAATAGAGAAAAATACAGTAATAATTATAAGATACATACAGAGTAATTGCGCATGACAATCAACCGTGGTTGTTAGGTAAATTCCTCCCTACTTGGATTTGTAAGTAACCTGTGTTTATCGCCATAACAGTCAATCATAAGTCCACTACTGAAGATTGCTATATAGCACAATCCTGAGCTACAAGCATTAAACGCCTTCCCGCAGCACTATGGCTGTCTTGTAAAGTCAGTCAATATTTGATAATTATGATATTCATAATATTGTAGTCTCAATATTATATATCTTTCACAGGGCCAGCCATGCATATATAGGTAGTTTAGAATAATATTTCGGCGCATAGAATTTCGAAGTTTTTGTTTTAAGTACTTGTTATATTTCAGTGTATAATATTGTATTGCATATAACGTTTGGGAAAATTTAAGAAAAGAATACCAAATAATAATTTGTTTATTGGCTACCAAATAATATTATGCACGTTCATTGGGCCTACTGTGACAATATACGCGATAAATGTAGCGTACTCGTACGAAGCCGTAGTATGAGTGGCGGAAACTCTCCGCGTTGACAAACGACGGCAAGTGTTAAATGCTGCTAACGCTACTAATTAGCTCCTGTGTATTCACGTGTGGATTTACATTTGCTGATGCTACAATGATTTGATTCCTTTAATTTAATGCAAATACGAGTTTCTGGATATTTTCAGTTACTTATTTTATTAGCCTTTATAGGTCTACTGCTGGACATAGGCCTTTCCGTGAGAGCGTCAATTAAATTTGTCATGCCATACAGGGAAAATTTTCCCATATTCATCCGGCTGTGCAGGAGGGTTGGTGAGCGCAGTGTGAAATATAAATGATAAATATGTAATAGATAAGATAACCTCTCTAAGGTTAAAGTTATATACCTATAACTATTCAGCGTGGCGATGCAGCCAGTTTTCTTGGTACTATACCAAGAGGTATAGTTCTGTATTATATACTCATATATCTATATTTTGATTATTACATATAAGACTTGCTTGCATTTTGTACCCATTGCCTACCCGGAGTTAAAACTGCGCCACGCCACTGGTTAGTTGTAATATTTATACTTATGTTATTAAGATAATTGTATGCGCTGTGTTTACCATGTGCGTGTACAAAACAAACCCATGGAAACGTGAGAAATACTAAAAGGAATATATTCCAGATGTCTAAAGTACGTCAACCCGCACAGGATGAGGTACATGAGATGGAGATTTCTGTCTGTCTATTTTTTTAAAGAATTGCATCCTAAATCTTTAATGACGTGAAGCAATCAGCTGGCTTGGCAAGCGAATTGGCGATCGTAGTAGTGCTGCTGCCCGTTAGAGAGGGAACTCTCTCGAATGACTATTCTACCAACTTGGAAGCCTTGCGATTTTTCAGGCATAGACAAAGGGGACGTTACTCATGGGATAAGCGGCTGATTTTCTTACACAGCCACCGTAAAAAACTAATACTATAAATATGAAATTTGTATTGATTTTTAGATGTTTTTATCCAATCACGCATACAGCCTACATTGATTAAGATGTAACTAAGTGAAAGGTCGTTTACTCTAAAAGAATTACCATTATATTAAAAGATCTTTAGTATACTTATTATTTCAATAAAGAGTTTGCAAAAACAAGATCTGAGACAACGCATGGGGACAATATTTAAAGGACTTATTACGTAATCTTTTTATAAACGATGAGCAGTAGTTGTGAGTACAGTTTTTAAATGTTTTAAAATAAAACACATGTTAGTATTACGTCTTGCTTGAAATAAAACTCTAGCGGTTTACCGCATGTAATCGAGATACACTATGGTATTATGTTTATAAAACCGTTTGTCTAAACACATTTATGATCACGACCAAAGTTATTTAAGTTCATAACTTATGATGTCTTCGACGTTTTCGACAAACTATTTTCGATAAATTATAAACTAGGAACTCTCAGTCTCTTGGGTTAAGATATTTTTTTGGAAGTAAGTGATGCAACGAACAAGTTAAAGATAAGTGCCACGTCTGCTCGGAACAGATGCTTTGGCCCAAAAACTTTAAATTACAAAGTCATGTAGACCTGCACTGCGCCTCTCTTTTTGAGATACGGATATAGCTCTTTGTGTCTTATGTACTTTTTATAAATTTTGCTGTCATAATCAGAAGTCAGGTACTACTATTAAAGTACTTCTTCCTTGTCATCCTATCTAAGCCCACCGCTGGATACATGCCTTTGGATTAAATCGTCAACAAAAGCTCATCTGACATGTATGGAAGATTTGTCCATACTACCCACGCTAGGCACGCGGGTGCACGAGGGGGATGAGCGCTGGGTCGGTAGTCACGCATCAGAGATCCCATCACTAGTCTGTGAGACTGGGTTTTGGGATCGGCATATTTGGAGGGATTTTCCGCCATTCATTCGTTCATCATTCCGTTGGTTACTAGAGCCTCGTTTGTTTGTCAAAAGATTGCATTATGAGGTTGACGTCAGGATAACAAGCTTGTTTAAAAGAATCTGTTTATGAACGTTAATGTTATTTAGGATAGTGTTTATCCACAAAAAATGTTACCCCATTCTTGAAGCTTATAGAAAACATTTAAACGAGAATCCTAGATCGTGTAGATTGGCGATAAAAATATAGGTCTGAACCCTTATCGCAATAGTTTCTTCACGATTTGTATATTTCAACAAGAAATACTTCTAGGAAACTTGTGTTTACCAGTAATTAAAAGTGAAAACGCACAAGTATTACGCTAAAAGCGTCAATCCTTGAGATTTAGTCCGAGATGATACTTAACAATAAATGTTGTGTGCTTTTAACGGTGTCTCTTAAAATATTTTATGTTTCTTCTTGGAGTGTTTATCTCGGATACACTTGGTTTTATTTAAACTGTCATAGTGATCATGATTGCAGCTAGTGTCATAGTGATCATAGCGCGATGTCTCTGCTTATTAAAAAAAATATTTTAATTATTTATCTTATTGTTTAAAAACAATTAAGCAAGTGATGAAAATTTTATCATTACTTGCTTAAGTCAAGTCCATTGCTGTACATTAGCCTCTTCCATAGGTTATAACTTAAAACAAAGCAAGGTCATGTACCTCACCAGAATGTTCTTAGTACCGATTTTTGGTTGTCCTAATCTACATTTCGGTGAGTCATGCTCATAATCTGGTTACTAATAAGTTTCTTAGATTACCTAAGTTCAGATATGGATGTCGTCGTTTGTAATTCTATCCTCCATAAACTGCAAGTATAGCTCTCTACGTATATATTTGAGCAACTTCAAGCTTTCCGCAAAAAGCTTTTTGAGAATAGCGTCTTGGTTCCTTCGATTTATTCGCACTTGCATCTTCAAACACAAGAAATAAGAGCGTACAAAAAAAATTGACACAAACCCTCAATCGATTCTCAGAACAAGATACAAATTAACTAGGCTGTACTCGTAGTCTAGGTCAACTCAAAAAGAATACATCGTCATACTAACAACAAATAAGTCACATACTTGTAAAATGTTTTTATATTTATCTAATTTATTTTTTTTGTGACTTCGCTTATGAAAATCATGATAAAATTGTATTTATAAATTATACATAATAACCGTCCCCCACCTTTAATCAGCCATGTTAGGTTACAGGTCTTTACCTCAGCAAACTTCAACATCAAATGCATTAAGTCTAATAACTCTTCATGTTTTTAATTATTGAAATTCCATTGTAATAACACGTGAAGAACGCTATTGAACGACAAACATTCAAACTTTTACTTTAAAATATAGCCTGGAATCATAAAGAACATTTCAAAAATGTTCCCTTAAAATCCGTCAAATAGATTTTAAGTTACTTACAATCCAACGTACATAGATACATACATTTAAAGAATATTGCAAATTAAAGAAAGTGTAGATAAGATGGTGAATACATGTTGTATGGATGGATAAATATTTTCCTGTTATGGATGCGATGCATCAAGATTTCTTCAAAGTTATGCCTTGTCTTGCACACCGTTCTCGAATGTTTTATAACTAAACCCATCCACTGTTTTGAAACAGTTGTTTATTTTTAAATTGATTGACATGCTTTGTGTATGCGAAAGCAAGGTCATGGCCGTTTGCAACGTGGCACGCAAGGTAATGTTAGGCATGAAAAGAATCTACATAAGCACCTAATCCGCCTTTTAACTTATCAGATTATTATAATCTACATTTGGATTACTAAACTAAATCTTTGGATTTACTATGCAATTTAATAGGCAATTCTTGTGAGTTGTGCGAAGTAATGTAGATGTCTTCTTGAGCGTTGTGAGTTGTGCGAAGTATTTTATCTTCTGTTTTATTAGCCTGTCTCCGTCTACTACTGAGCATAGGCCTTTTCGTGGAAGCCCTAACAAAAGCTGACATGCCAAACATGAAGGCGGTTTGGAGAGTGCACTACAAATGCTGATTTATATTAAGTGGTCTGTGGAATTATGGTTTGTGAATGTAGTCATAATCATTCGGTCGCCAGAACATCGTTTATGACTATCAGAGTGCCACGTGCCTAATTTTTACCCGTAATATGCTAAGTAAATTCATCTATTATCTTATGACGTGTTGCTACAATATATACACCATACATACCATAACACCTGAAGATTTAATCGTATATACAGAAATTTCAAAAAAACGATCAGGATCATTGCAACATAACGATATCCTGATAGGTTTTTTGGCTTGATTTATAATGATGAAAGAAACGCGACTTCGCTACTACGATCCTACAATTACAGCCGAGTCCTGAGAAAAGACCATCACCTCAAACTCCTAGATCAGGGGCTTTCTGAAACAATTTAAAGAAACAGCGAGGCAATCTCGCACACATTGTTTTGTTTCACCAAGATAACCCCCCGGCTCACAAGTCCACCGTCCGTCGTTGCGATGGCTGCAATTTGACATACTTTGGCTGGTTTTGAAATACTTAATATATCTTCCATATTCAATAGACCTTGCACCTAGTGATTCCTATCTATTTCCGTGATTGAAGAAGTATCTGAGTGGAAAGAGATTTTAAGATGATGAAGCAGTAGTCACTGCAGTACAGGAATTTCTAGGTGCTCAGGATTAAGGAGTTCTTTAGGTTGGGAATTTTAAGCTTAGAAAAAAGACATTTCATGTGTATTAATTACACTAAAAGTTGACTTTGTTCAAAAATTATTTTATTGAACGCTCTTAGTGTTGTTCTACTTTTAGTGCTGGACAAAGGTCTTTAGTTCTTTTATTCATATGAGAAAAATTAAAAATGGAGTAGCGTGAGGCAGATCTCCTCAACTCCAAAACCCTCACAAACATTGAGAAAAGGCCAGTAGAACATTATACTGCTACTTCCTAACTTTATACACGGAAGGATTTGTTCCATCAGCTGGTCGCCAGAGCCCAGCCAGCCAGCATACATTTAAACACATACAAAGATACACACATTCACACGCACTTGCCTGTACACATATAAATTTAAATATTTACCATATCGACACTATTTAACCTTACCTTGTATAATGTTGCTCATAGCAACAAACACACTTGTCAAGTAAATAATTGAGAAGTTTTATTTATTGCCGAAATGGTGGAGGCTTGGTGTCCCTAAATACAAACATGCAGCTTATTTTAGGTACCAGTCTCCTATATATTATTAGCCTTTTTATGTAATTATTCAAGTTGATACCATGTTTTTGAAACTGCTGTATTTTGGTAAGAAATAAATAAAAATATTGATATCCCTTACACCCTACAACGCTCTAGATTTCATATTTCTTTTAAAATACTACTTTCTAAGCTGAATATGCAGGATCGTAAAACGCTTTTTTTCTATTATCCGATTTTAAGTGAAGAAAGAAAAGTTTGTAGCAAACATTCAAATTCAAACGTAGCTAAAGTACACACAGTTAGTGTACTATGCAGTTACACTGCAAATTTTGTTTATATTCTTATCAAAACATGGAAAGAACCTATACCATGTAGGTTTATGTGTCTAGGTCTCATAGATACTTGAAAAGATATATATAATATATGAAATATTTGAAAAGGCACGGCGACTTATAAAAATCTCATCGCAATTTCCGAAAATAAACGCAGAGTCGCGACAAATAAAAATCCTTAATCTCTGCCTAACATAGAACCAGTGGCAGGCGTAAGTGGTTATATTTTTGGGTGGGTAATTTTGAGGCGTCAAAACATTTCATCATTAATGTTAATTGTAAACCTGTTATAAAAGTGTAGATTCTTCTTTTGAAATTTACAAGGTGTACTTGTCAAAGCCCAAAGTGTAGCAGGTTTAACCTTGACTTTTAAATAATATCTTATCTGACGTTCGTCGTTTGATTTTCATTTCTGGACGACAGCCAGACTATCGGCTCTTCTGTGTTAAGATCTTGTTCACTGATTCGACAAGACTCTTGAATGTTGGTCGAGCAGTCACTGTCTAACACGAATACATCGAAGTTTGTATACTTTGTTATGATTTATGCAGCTATTCATAAAATAACTTGTTTATATTTTGCGAAAGGTTAACTGTATTTTAACAAAGCTTTAGTATTCTTTCTACGATAAGAATATAATTTCAATTGTTTCAAAGCGTCAAGACAGATATTTTTTTATCATGGTATTTAAAGGCGCACATTTCTTCTAAGTTCCACAAAGCAAAATCTCTAAGCAATTATTTCTGGTTCATCTGTTTTTTAGCTAAGGAAATGGACAAAAAGATTCATTTGTTTCAGTAAACGCCGACTCGGTGCTGCTCTAGAGTTTTATTTTATTTAAGTGATCCGTGATATATTCATCCTCGGTTTGGTTTAGTTATATGTTTTTCTTGTATTTGGATATAATTTTTCAGATAAATATTCAAATGCTGATAAATTAGTACTAGCAACTTAATTAAATATATAATTACTTTAGATCTCCCAGAATAAGCATTTAAAGCGTTTGTACTGAGTTTAACTGATCAATTAATTTTATAATTAATGTCTAGAATATTCGAACGATGTCGACTTTGAAGTTGAGGTTCTTATTAACATGTTTCTGACGTTGACAAATGAAATTTATATTTCTTACGATGAAGAATGAATTTATTTTGTTAAATCTACGTTTTTTTTAAATCTACGTTATTGATTGAAATATAATAAATTTTTACGAATCTTGTCGCGTTTAATTAAATTTTTGCACTTCTTGCTAATATCTAGCAGTAAACTTAGGGTTATGAAGAGAGAGAATCACCTAGTATGAGCCATTACATACATGTTGATGTTTTTCACACGACTTCGAATGTGTGTTCTTTGAATTGGATTAGATCTATTTAAGAAGTGACCAGCTTCTAATCTGTAAACACGTTAAAACTTGCTGCTTAATCTTAAATCATGTGCGAGATGTAGTTCCAGAGTTATTCAGATCGTAAAATTAGCTCAATAAAGGTATGTATCGATTTAATACAATTTTTACGTTAATTATAATTGATACTGTTGTTTTGATACGGTGTTCCTACTACTGTTATTTATTACTTATTATTTACATATCTACTAATATAACTATTGTCAATTACTTTATTCCTGAAGTGCTTAATTAATCATTCAGAAAATAAATGACTAAGACATCACGTTAATGAACCTTCACGTTCTTCACTAGTCTGTATAAGTCCTTTAGCTTGATAAAGGCATTTCCTGTTGGTGTATAAAGGTGCTTTCACACCAACAAATCGGGTTTTCAAAACAATGAGCGAGTTGGTGAGTGGTTAATGTGAAACTTGACCGAAATTTGAGTCATTAATTCTGTTTTCATAATTGTGTAGTCCCATAGAATGTGTAGTGTAGAATCATACCAATTGATTTTGCTTTGTTTTAATAAGGTTATGAATTCCAATAGTCACAGTTGCTGTATGTAGCAGTTAGGATTTAACTTGAATACAATTTCATATGGTATACATACTGGAAATGTATTACTGTTTTGTTTTGAGAGGGCGCGGGGTCAAGATGGACACATGCAAATCAAACGACGGCTCGTTGCACACTACTTTATTACCTGAGTAGTGGAGTGCATACGGGTGCGGCCAAAAAGTACTAGTCATTACATATATCGCATTACATTTATTAGTTACCTGAAAATATTATTAATAGAAATTAAACATATTTTATTATTTTTATTAAAAGATAAGTAAAACTTTACTTATCATTTTCGCTGGCTTGATAAATATTTTTATGGAAGTCCGCTTCAAGATATAGCAAATCTTGTCGATGTTGCTCGACTGTGGCCGGCTTCAGTCGGTCACTGTATCGAATCAGGTTTGATTGACCATACGTCCTCGCAAAACAACATCGATTCCTACAAAGTATGATTCGCGAGCTATTGAAATCGAAAACATTCTAATTACAAAATAAAAAATGGCTTTGTGCTACCTCGGGTTCGGAATCCTGTTATAATAAAATCTAAAGCCAAGCATACTACTGCACAACTTCAAGATACTGTGAACGCCTTCTGCGTAGATCGGATCTACATTAATAATTAAAAGATGAAAATAGCTCGTATGAACTATGACGGTAGGACTGTTTTTAAAAATGCTTTATATTGTATTCTTATATCTGTTATAGCAACAATATGCGAGGGTGCTATAGCAACACTGTCCCTACTATCCCATCTTCTCAAAGAAATATTGGGCGGTTAACGGGCACTTTCGCCGAGAGATCTATGTTCAGTAGTGGACTTAAATATACTGATCAATAGAATATCATTATAGACCGGTATAAAACAACAAAACTATTCTCGCCTGTATACTCTCAGGGGGTTAACAACTGTACTAATACTTCAATCTATCAACGGACAATTTTAAATGACTGATACTGCACACCACCTGCAAATAAAACAATATGACATTTGTTATTGTCCCTTGTTCACGTTCACAATAATTGTGAAACTACTACAACAGTTTATAATATGAGATGTAATAAAAAATGTTGTCATAATATAAGTAATATAAGGATTTAATGTCATTTGTGAAACTATAAAATACCTACGCAAATGTAAATAAAATACTGATTGCTAACATCTAAACGTTCGAAATCAGGAAGACATTGTAGTACGTGGTAGAGCCAAGAGGCAGCTATTTTGCTACTACTCGAATGGGCCGGCTCGTCCGTGTTCTTCCCACGGCTTCGCAGAATACCGACATGAAGTAAAGGCATCTTGTGTTTCTGCGTTCTGAGGGTCTCCGGTTACCTCACCTCACTCACCGAACGAAACGAACCTGGCCAAGGATTGTCCCCGTCCACTGGAAGACCCACCGACCTGCGCAAACTCCGGGTCCGCACACACCGCCGACTACCCCTCGTGCCCTGTGTGAAGACGGGAGCTGAGGAACCGCCAAGCCGGCACTGTTCTACAATCTCGTCCCCCCAAGTACACAGAGCCACCGTGTAAGCTGCTCCAGGGCAGTCAATGGTCATGGCGCCGGCAAACCCTCCTCAATGCCGAACAGGATTTAGTTCCCACTCCTCACGCAAGAAGCGAAGAGGCCGGAAAAAGAAAAACTCAGGCGGCACAATACCACAATCGGAAATGCTTACTATCCCAGTACTCACACAGGAAACAACGCCGCAATCGGAAGAAGTACTCCACGCTATTCCCTCCGCACAACATAATCTCGACACAATAGTAAGTCTGAAACATCAAATAGCGCTTACATGGCAAGAACAAAAAGCCAGCAAAAGTAATCCTGATACAGCAGGACTACTACAGGAGAACCCCTAAACCACCCTTGTCTTAACGCTGCTCACTGACAGTCAGTGTATTTTTGTGAATGGTGCAATGTAAATGGTGAATAAACGACATATTCCTATTACATTATCTAAGACATTTTCTCTGAATCGGCTGTCTCGATACCCACAAATACAAGAAATCTTTAAGTCTTATTCTCTTTTCTAATTCCAAAAACTACTTAGATGTTACTTCATATTCAACTTTCCAATGTACTTTTTAGTTTTATGCTCTCGGGTTCTATCATCCTTTTCTTGATTTTCTACGGTCCTTTTTTCTACAGCTATCATCGTGTAGTTTCTGTTTTCATTTATAATCACTTGCTTATACGTACACCACCCTCCTTTTGTTCATTCTACCTTCATCGGTTCTTTGCGCCGAGGTTGTATGGCAGATATTGATTTTAGTGACAAGACCGCCTATTGTACCATTTTTTTAACAGTACCATTTCTTATTTTAACTAGTGATGTACAATAAAGTTATAAATAAAATGTTAATAAAATAATTTAATAAAAATTGAACAAAACGAAGCAACGTCATTTTCCCGTAAGCGTCACATTCTTTTCGAATAATTAATAAAAAAAAATTCTAATAAAAAAGAGATAAATATTATTTTATGTTTTATGTATAATATCAAAAATACTTTCATCACTTAAAGGGATGGAAAGACTAATATTTATGAAAGGTTATTCAATTAGATATGCTCTAATATTGAATCAACTTTTTGAACAAGTTTGAAAAAAATATGTCATGTTTATCTAGTTTTAGAGTTTAAAAGAACATCGTTTAAATCTGCTATGTTTAGCATGTAACCTATAGGCCATTTGATGATATTAATTACTCCTACTCTTCCGATAAAACGTTGTATCGTAAATGTTGTAAAATTAAAATTATCTTACTTTAGCTATATATGCTAGATTAAACATGTTTACCGAGTAAACAACGTGTTTCACTCGCTTCAGAACTACGTAGAATTACACGTTGTTAATGTAGAACAAAGACACCGTGCATGGAACTGTGTAACTCGAGATTAAATGGAAGTAAGTTTTAACGACGGAGGGGTAAGTTTGGCTAATTTCGTTGACAGACTTCGAGAATATATATCATATATTTACAAGTATATTACAAGATGTACTAAACTTAATTAAAATAATCAATTCATAAGCGATCGATTATGAACCTGGCAAATAAAGATTCTCCGTACTAGCTAGTAATGATCTAGTACTAGCTGGTACTGAGTCCTGATAG
The DNA here is from genome assembly GCA_029286595.1 of Bhutanitis thaidina. NCBI lineage: Eukaryota > Metazoa > Arthropoda > Insecta > Lepidoptera > Papilionidae > Bhutanitis > Bhutanitis thaidina. The sequence goes on from JAGSMS010000013.1 coordinate 4,029,676, forward strand.
AACAGTAAGTGGTTCAGCGAGCCCAATATCAGGGCGGCTGAAAAATTTTGAGCCTAAGTACCTTTAAGTATCACTAAAGACTCGCTCTGCACAATACTAATTTCGGGCATCCTAAGTATTATAATTGTCAAATTTCAGTAAAATCCGGGGTCAAAACAGAAAAGCCGCCACGGATATTTTAAAGTGGAAAGATCGGCGTCCAAGCTCATGGCCACTGTTTTTTGCGATTGGAAACGAATTTCATTCATCGACTACCTTCCCAAAAATACTACAATGAACGGAGGCTATAACACCGATTTGTTGACAAAAGTGCTTCAAGTGGTTGACGAGAAAAGGAGAAGCAAACTGGCGAAAGGAGTTCTGTATTTTCAAGACAATGCATCCGTCGACACTGGGCGAGTTGCAAGGCGCAGTTGCTCTTTCCGAGACAGGATTTGAAGAAATCAACAACCCGCCCTACAGTCCAGACCTGGCGCCTAGCGATTATTTCCTCTTATCAAATTTGAAAAAGGGCCTCTGAGGACGAAGATTTTCCAGTGACGAAGGAATGAAGAAGGCTGCAAATGAACATTTCGAGGGGAAAGACGGCGAATATTTTTTGACCGAATTAAAAGCACTTTTTAATAAATGTCAGAAGTGTATTGAAGTAGACCGAGATTACATTGAAAAATATTTCTTTTACACATTTCTATCAACTCCTGGTGGTCATTGTATGGAACAGCGTTGTCGTTTGGAATTTATATTTAAATAAGTTTAAATTTAATATCAATAATTTTTGTCTCCTTGTAAATATAATCCCTAAGATTGCTAATCAAAAAGTAATGAATGAGGCACATATGTCTGCAACTTAATTGCTCATGAAAGTTCAGCCTAAACCGCGCTATTTGATGAGCCCATAAAACCCAGCGGCCGAGGAGTGGATTAATTACTCGGCGCAATGATGTGCGTGACAAATTGCTGACGTTTAATACGAATACCCTTCCCTTCTCTTTTTGTTTCGATATTACGTTGCTGCTTGTACTTGAGAAAATCTGCAATCTTGTTTTACTCACGACCGTCACATATACGGGTAGGTAGAGATTACGGATTTCCATTTGTCACGATCCTGACATAGCATCCCCTTTCACTTGTATCTTACTTTCCACCGAAAAAGTAATAATATCCAGTATCTAGTTTTAGGTGCCAATTATTATATTTTTATTTTTTAACAATTACATTTATTTATGGTTTATAGTTTATTAGTAATTAAATAATTATGAATATTTTCTATAAAAAGTTACTTATTGTTATAATAGGCGCGTTCAATTAAAAGAAAGAATGGGTATGTATGTTACAGGTAACTTTGATTAAACGTTGTTTTATTTTTCGTCATAGTCAGATTTTACTGTAATAATTTATCCCGTAAATTTTAATTGTTCCGAAGTGAAATTTTCAGGCACAGATAATTAATTACGGCGCGTAGTTTAATGTATCAATTTTTTCCACCAGGTTAATAAACTGCAAATAAATAACGTCTATTATTTAATAAAAAAAATATTAATTACTCTTTTAAGTATTTCACATATATTCCTGACCGCTTCCACACGCAAAAGTAATACATTTTGGGCGTTAAAAAGAAATAAAGCATAAAATTATTAAAACTTAAACACAATTTTTTTTTACTTCGGATCTTGTTTACAAGACGCGAAGTTTCCAATACTTCAACAGATTTCTTGGACAATGACCAAACAGTCGACACTTCCTTTGTCGTAGCGACACGAAGTCTTTTGACAGTTTATACGTGAGTTTACTGAAAGCTTCTGAAATTCAGCCTCTTAATGAAAACGGTCTTTAAACTCATAATATTTCCAATTAAATATGCAATGCACACAATTAAATATTGAAATATTAGAAGTTTAATTTTTTTTTAATCTTTGTAATAACTTAGTAAACGGTGTGACAGCGTGGCTTAGTGGTTAGCGTACCTAACTGTTGTTCAGCAATGGGCCACGGGTGAAATGCTAGTAAAAGCCAAAGCTTACACATATTATGAATTTTCGTGCCTTGTGTGATGTCTCGTGTCTCAGACACTTTATCTTGCCCTTCCTCCAATATTAGCGCATAAGCGTTACATCGAGTATGGTAAAGTTGAGTGAGTGTCACTGTGTTTGCATTGACAGTTGTGGCACGGTAATGCGAAATATATTACCTAGGCAGGTGACAACGACCCATCATCATCATCATCATCATCATCATTTCAGCCTATGACAGGTCCTGTGCTGAACATAGGCCTTCCCCAAGGATTTCCACGAAGCTCAGTCCTGAGCCACCTGCATCTATCGACTTCCCGCAACACTGCGCAAGTTGGTACTCCATCTTGTGGGGGGTCGTCCTACACTGCGTTTGCCTGTACGTTGCTGCCACTCGAGAACCCAACGGTTGTCAGTTCTGCGAGCTATGGGGCCAGCCCATTGCCACTTCAGCTTGTTTATCCTTACGGCTATGTCGGTTACCATAGTTCTGCTGCGGATATTGTCGTTGCAGACTCTATCACGCAGAGAAATACCGAGCATAGCCCTTTCCATAGCGCGCTGAGCAACTTTGAGCTTCCTCATACGGCCTACAGTGAAGGACCAAGTCACAGTTCCAGACAACGACCTATACGTGTAAGATTTGGAAGTTGCCGTCGTGGTCGAAAGCGGAAAACAGGACTTCATCATCGGTGTATCCAACTACAAAAATAGTTTATCATTTTTTCATCGGCCTATTTAACTCCAATGATGAACAAAGGCCACTCCAAGAAAGCGCCAGCAAGCCTACACACGTTTCTTTTTTAAGGAAAACGCAATGGCTGAACCCGGGTCAAATACTTGAACAATACCCTAAAGCGAAGCTCTCTTATTTTCGTCGCAATTCGGTAGTTTTTTTCTCTCGAAAGTATTTGTTCTCAGGAAGCCGTACAAAATGTCGTTATAGACTTTGTAGAGTCCTGATCGCCAGAGTTTTATCGCAAAGGCATAAGTGATATTCCCTCGAAATGGCGGTAATGTATAAATACTTCGATTATTTAAACAATTTTTTTCTTTGGAAAAAGCTGTTTGTATTTTTCAATATAAAACGGCAATTCCATTCTTTAACCCCTGATATAACACTACAATGTTAAAAATACAAAAATACAATAGTAATGTATTTAAAATTATTAATTTGCTTTAAATTGTGTGAAATTACAAACCTGGTAAGTAATGACTACTATGCAGGTGTTAGTAAAATCGCTCATGTAAATTGAATTTTACGATGCCGCGACACGTTATTTGATGAGGCTATAAAACCTAGTGGTCAGGCAATGGATTAATTAATCCCTGCAATAATTTTATGTGTAATTGTTAGTGGGGAAAGAATCAATTGAGCGTAATATGATGAATATAGGTAAAGGTTTAGGTTAGGTATATCTGAGTCATGGATGTTTATTGTTATATGTATGACTATGTTGCGGTTCTTAAACTTGTATAATAATATCGTCACGAATACTTGATAACGTCTTGTCAACGGACGGCGGATCTGCGGACTTCACATATCTTCGAAAAATTATTTTAAAGGATATTGTATATGAAACCTTTTCAATGATAGGTTTTTATTGCGAACTATAAAATTGTTCGAGCATTCATAAAAAAGTGATAAAATCAAATTGCAACCTGAAATGCAGATGAACAATTTGCGTGTGTATTGGTTTTTGAATGTGTGAATACTAGTGTTATATTAAATTGATTACTTCATTATTAATTTTCCATTAAAAGTTATTTTAATCGTACGAGTGGTCGCAAATAGCTATAGAAGTTAAAATTCAAAGAGAAAGAAGGAAATTATAGGATTATACGAATAATTTAACTTTATGCATTCATCTGTTAAAAATATTTACTAGCATGGCAGCCCGTCTCCGCCCGGCAAATGAAAATGTTGAAACAAATGAATAATTATTTCAACAATTAAAATTTCGAATTTTTGTCGTCAATCCCATGACTTCAGAAGTATGCGTATCTAATTTCAAGTCTGGGGCTAAGGACTTTTTAATAGCGGATACACAACAGTTTTTCAAATATTTGTTTTCACTATATTATGTTTAACTCATTTGGACAAATAATATAGGTACCGGTATTAATTTGTCGTTATTACATCTAATGTATTAGAACATACATTATTTTTTCTGGATGTAAATATTTCTTACGTTTAAATATATCTTCTTTCTTGTCGTCGTTTTAAAGTCGTCTCTGAATGGGTTGAATAAAACATTTGTGCGAGCTGGGATAATAACAATGAAAATCCGAACCGTCCACTGAGCTATTTTTATCTCTTCTACATACTTATTATGCGGATAAGTGACTTGTGTGCAGACGATTTAAAAACGGTAAAAATGTAAAATATTCAACGGTAAATATAACGGTATGTATTAGTAACGTGCTATTGTTTTTTGACGACCGCGTGGCTTCGTTGAGCAATGGTTTTTGGGTTCGAAGCCCAGTCGTAGCCATATTTCGTAGCAAATATTGAGTTTTCGGATTCGATTGCGTTATAAATATGCAGCGTTATAAAATGTTCATCTCCTGCGCAGTTGCCACTGTGGTCGAATTTGAGGATATCGTTTTTAGTATTTAAAGTAATGCAATAAAAATCGAAAAACTCTGTGGCCTTTTAACATCTCCTTTTATCATCGATGAAGCATAAAGATACAGAAGGAGTGGGAACTTAGTCGCCTTGAAAAATATTATAGTGTCTTTGGATTAATGGGAGATGAAGCGCCAATTGCCGAGTGGTGCTAAAGAATTTTTTTTATTCTTATTATTTAATGTTATAGACACGTGAGAGATGTTAGATGCTCATACATTATGATTGAGCCAGAGGGACTTTCTTAAGCCTTCTCAAGCGTTGTCCGCTAAATTTAGTGGATTAACTTATTTTATAATTTAAATTATAAATAATGATAATATCTTGAATGATTGGCTGGTTCTCACTATTAAATATCTGATAGGGCACACCTATAAGTGCGATACGTCCCTACTTTATAATCTTTAGAATACATTCTCAAACTACGATCATCTGTGATCTATCTGGATTGTGGCTTTCAGTTGCCTATGGGACTAGGCGGTTTCAAAGACTTGATATATGGGTGGACATATGGATTATTTTTAATAGAAATATAAATCCAAAAAAGAATACCTACGAAGTTTTATTCACCTGTTTTTTCTCCGTCAGAGCAACCTCATTACGAAACTGTGTTAGATTGTATCAAAAATAAGCTACTTCTTCGTCTTTTACACAATGTCTCATAAGATTTCGTTTTACTAATGAAATTTAATTTTCATACTTATAAATAAAGAATTTTAACCTTTTTTTATTGTAACCTAAAATCACAACTCCAACAATACGAATAGCGGCTATTATTTATAAGAAGTTTAAGAAATATTGATAAAGCGAAATCGAAATAACAGAATAAAATGTTTTTTGCTGCAAGGTGTTTATATATAGTTGATTTTAATAAAGTAACATTTCACCACAATACATACAGCCCTTACGGGACAGTATGTATTGTGGCTAACTTCGGCTACATTTCGTACGGGACTGTGTGCATGTATACAAGTAGTTTGTTTATTGCAGAAATTATTGGCTTCGGCTGCGAGTCAAACCTAATACCATACTTCACGGCTGACAGATTTAGCCAATTTTCTTCCCCGCTATAGACAAAATTAAATCAAAGTAGAAGTTCTTGAATCCAGCATTTTCAACGTTTAAGAATAATGTATCTTACTCGAGCTGCCATTGGTAACAGTGCTAAATAAATAACTCATGAAACTTACTTCTCGTTTATTTTAAAGCACCTGAATGCGATTGTTAGAGCTTGACAACGGCGCATTTATCATGGCGCCCGTGTAAAATATAACACATTTTGTTTTCTCTATGTAATTAAATATTCCTAGAACATTTTACATACATTTCATCATTCTAGATAGCTTATGTCGCTTGAATGAAATTTTAATGACTCATGAATAGAAATGCAGTATTGCATTTCTTTGCAGGACCACATTTTTTGACGTTACAACAAACGGACTTCCGTAACCCACTTGTAGCCTCTCCGGGAGATAGATCCCTACTTCCTTCTCCACGTAGTAAAAATAAAGATGGTCCTCAGACAAGAAACTTGTTTTTGAAATGAGACTTCTTTGGGCGTCAAATTTGAGTGAAACGTTTCTGTGTCTTGCATTCAGTTTTCAGTTAATGTAGTGTACGCATTTCAACAGTGAGTAATATTTAGAGTTACTCGTAGTTAATAATTAAATAATAAAGTAAATAATTTTTATGTTATACATTTATTTACAAAGCAGTGGAAGTTTCATTTTGACACGTGTACTAAGTTACACGCGTTCGTTTTTTCACTTTATTTTTGTTCTATCGTAAGAACAGTAATATACATAAGCGACAAACATCCGGGCCAAAAAATTACCCTCTGTATCTGGAAAAAACCTGGGTGACTTAGGCTTGCACTAAGGATTCCGAATTTAATTTTTTGGTTAATATGTAACACAGATATATTATCTGATTGTACGGAATCCTCGGTGCGCGAGTCCGATTCGCACATGACCGGTTTTTTTCTTGTCTTTATTCTTTTGCCCTATTTAGACGCCAAGATATTTCATTAATTCTCAGCAATTCCCAATGTGTTCCTGTAATCGCTTTGATTGTTGCATTACTGACGATTTGATTTTGAAACAAGCGAACATTTGTAAAGTATCATATTCAATTCATAATTGGTCTTGGCATCCAATATCAAAAGCATCAATTATTCACAGCCGATGAGGGATTGTTGGTCGATGAATTAATACGATTTATATTTACGTCGATTTATATTTACATAGATGTCTGAAATTGAGATATGTTTTATTATTTCTTTTGTTTCTCATTAAATTAATAAAAAAAAAGAAATAAAACACATTTGACAATTACATAATTAAGAAAAGTAAAAGACGATTATTAACCGCATAATTAAGTAAGATAGGCGCAAAGAAGTTTAGGATTATGTTTGTCGATCATAAAAGTAGTGGGGATAGAAATGAGATAGCGTACTTTGTAACAGATACATGGAGCAGGTCCATTGAGAATACCGACTCTGATCAAAAAAAATCACATGTGTATTGTGAATTTTTATTTATAGAATATCAGTCTTTAAAAAGTTTACGACATGACGTAGATATCACACTATGGAACGGATCGCCATAATCGCCACGCTAAGGTAGCGAGTTTCCGATCACAATACCAGACATTTATGACGATTATAAAGTGATTTTCCACGCCACATTACATTATAGTTTTTACAACCTATTATGGATTATATCGCACGACCTTCGACCACGTCCATCCTCACGAGACTCTTCCCACGGTATGTGTTGATCTGTGCGAATGCGAGATTTAAAGCTTAGGCTTCCAAAATGCTAGATGGCAGAACGAATGGCTACAGCTCTTGTGGTATTATTTTGCAATTCTAAAGCAGGGAGCATCTCATACGCCGCTATTGCGCAAACGCGTCCATAACGGTGGTAAGCTTTTTTTCTTTGACGTTCCCTTATAGTTACAAACTCGTGACGGATCATCACCGTAGGAAGATCATCTTTAGACGCTGCAGCCCGTCATTTATTTTTGTATTTTGCCATCTATCAGACATCATGAGATTTTCAAGCGTTTTTCCTTAGACGACACTCACTTGAAGGAGGAGGTGTCAGATTTTTAACACTGCCAACATACAGACGGCAAACATAATTATTAATAATAATTGGGTGCTGTTTTAGTTATTTCACTCTTACGTTTAATATTTGCACACCCTAATCAAGAGTGTAAAATATAGCAAGAGAAACTACATATATAATAACATTAAATATTGTTATATTTCTATACATGTGGATTTCGTAAATAAATATTATTATGTGTATGCAAGGGATGTTTAAGAATTTTTTTCAAGTAAAGATGATGACGATTAGGTAAGCCATCATTTAAGAGGGGTCTAAGATTACTCTAAGGCATAAGTTGTGACCGCGAGGACGAAGCAGCGGGCTGCCGCTAATACATATAAACACTCGTATAACCCATACCCATGGCACGATTCTGCGAAGGCGAACGGCTCTCGCAACCCGCTTTTCGCCTTTCCTGTAAATAGAGCGTGACTAGGGGCAGAACTCTTAAGTATAGTAAATATAGTAAATCATATACCTACTATTTTTCTGTTAGTAAGTGCTAAAAACAAAACTACTGCGACTTTTAGAAAAAGGTACTAAAATTTTGTGTTTTAAAAAAAAATTCAAGTTCCTTCTACGTAAACATGCCTTTAAAATATATACATAGAAGTAAACAATGACTTCTTTCATACGATCACAACAAAGCTGTGGGAATTTACAGTTTAATGATTTTTCTAGCGAGGCTTTGGCTTTTTAATGAGGTCGTAGAGAGTCACTCGTCCCTAGCATTTTGTGGCACGTATCGATAGCCATTAAGCTGTTTTACATAACACCCCCGTTTTTCTTTTTTAAAGCCTTGAGCATTGTATTTAAAAAAAAAAACGTGATTACACTAACTTAAGGAAATATAAAATGATAGACACTAACGAAATTCTATATATTCAAGATACATTTTATACCTTTGGAAAATAATAATATGAATGCACTTCCTTTTCTTTACTAACCTGTTATTTGAAATAACGTACTAAATAGACCGCTGCTGTACACGGGCTTCGCCATAATCGCCATCGCTTTGTGGGTGGTTTGGCAATCGCAGTACCTGACTGACTTTTCAACAATGACTAAATAATATTAAAAATATATAAGCTTTCTCGTCTGTATACCCGATGCTCTTTCCATATCACTTTTCACTTAAGCTCACTTACAACAACGACGGGACCAGTAGTGAGACGGTCGCCGCTAATGTCCAGTCTAACGATACGTACATAAGTTTAAAAAAAACTCACTGGCACAACTCCCTCACACAGGGTTTCGAATTTGAGTCTCTTGTTTCGGATGCAGATCCTCTAAACACTGAGCGTTTCGTCTCTGGACTCTACAACACCTACGGTATAAAAGAGATGACAATATTTCTTACGCTAATGGACACTAATTAATGAAATGCTGCTACTCGTAGATTTTTAGGACTATTGTTATTAAGTTATATACAAAAATTACTAATTTCCATTTAGCACGACTCATCGTAGCCTACTGGCTACTGTAACCCACTTTTTGATTTTCCGGTATACGGACAAGCCTTTTTGTTGCCATGAGATTTTTCCTTAGTCGTCTTTTACGATATCCAAGGATAGAATGGCGGTGGCAGAACCTAACGTTGCTACCACAGCACATTCATGTAATTCCAATGCAAAGGGCTTTTGTTAACATAAAATATTCTTATGTAAACGAGATTTCTATTCAAAGTGAAGAAAAAGACGATTGGAAATTTAACGCTAAATTAAATTCAAAAGTTTATATCAGATGATGAGTTCCTAATAAATTCGGTCAGAATCTTCTGGTGATCACTTAAAATTGGAATCCTCAGAACTAAAATGATACCGAAAGCAGAGCAAGGTAGTGTTTTAAAAATATTTTAACGTTCTCTACAATTAAAAACTTTTGTTGTTTTTGTTTTCACTTTTTCTTATATAATTTGAAACTACTTTCGATCATGCATCATCATATATTCCAAATATTATTATAAATCCTTCAATGCTGGCAACGCTCCTGCAGCCCCTCTGGTGTTACAGATATACATGGGCGTCGGTAATCACTTACCATCTGGAGAGCTGGAAAAATGAAAAAAAGTGAGTCTAAGTCCAGTCCTCATTATTGACATAATAGAAAAAAAAATTGATTTGAAACTCATTCAAACACCAGAAGGAATATAATAGGGTTTAAAGTATAAAGTTTCAATGGAGTGGCCAATTTGAATTATAATGAAACCTGCATTTTGGTTTTATTTGGACGAAAACAATAACATTCTAATTTTTATTTATGACATTCTATTATTTTTACGTCCAGTATTGAGTTAAACGTGGATTGAACTAAAAATTTAAAGTTACACGCTTTTAAAGTAATGGTGGAAGCCAATAATTGTCCAACAACCAAGGGTTTGGCCACATGGTGTGACGTTAGTTTACCTACATTATTGGCTCATTTGCACCATATTGGTAAAATAATTGCTTTTATTGCTCCATGAAAACGCAAGGCCTAAGACTGCTCGACAAACCGTTTTAACATTACGAGACCTGTAGTTAGAAACCATTCGTCAACCTCCGGACCGAGACCGTAACCGATTACCATTTTTCCCACAAATTGAACAATTTTCTGCAAGGAAAAAAATGTATTTCTCCGAAAGCGGTAAAAAATAGACTTTTTAGCGTCCAGATCTCCAGTTCTATTGCAAAGGCATAAATGATCTTTCATCAAGATGACAGTAATGTACAGATAATGAGGGTAAACAATTTCGATTTTTGATATTTTATGTTATTAACATAGGTGTTTGAATTTTCAATATGTTACGGCAATTTTATATTTTAAAGCACGGAAGAAAATCACCCGTAATATTAATGACTGAACTAATAAATCTATCTTCTTCATTGGTTAAAAAATAGTCCACTTTTTATTTTCACTGTTAATTAAGCTTGCAACTTTTTCACATTCGGTCTCGCGCCCTGCGAGTTTGGGTTCGTGAACTAATGATATCATTTTTTTATGAATATTTTTACGTACTTTGTAACGTAAGTAGACACATTTCTTATTATTATTGACTTAGACCTAATCTGTGTCGGTTACCAGAACCGAGCCGGTTCGCAAAAGTTATATATAATTTAATTTTACACCGTGTAATTTACTCGTGAAATACAATAAGACAAATATTTTTATTTTTAATTTAGCACAGAAACGTAAAATTTGCTACAACATGCCACAACTTTTCATATAATATTACATTGGAAATATAGGGATGTTATACCTAATGCAAAGGTTCCATCTTCACCTCATAATGGCACGGCCACAGAATCGCTTTTGCACACATGCGCCACCCCACTTGCGCAGGCCGTCCTAGGCCCCACCTCGGGAGAGAACCCAGCCTCTTTCTCCTAGCTTGATGTATCGAAATAAAAACAGAGGTTGGTAAACCATTATTATTCATGATGAATGGCGTTTTGATTATTAGACTATTTAAGTTGATCAAAAAAGTTTTTTAATATCTTTCGTAAAAATGACAACTTGATAATCACTGAGTACTAACAAAGTATATCTATTCGCTATATTAAAAATATACTGTTATTAAGAGAACACTGTAATTAGATAGTTTTTCAAAATATTTGATTTAAAATGATATGTTAAGTAGTCACGATTACGCCCGAAAAACTTAATGTATTGACCCCATTTTTTTCCATTAGCATCAGGTAAAATAGAACCTTTTTGTATATCACTACTATCAAAGAGAATATAATCACTACGTACTATTTCTATATTTCTAATCGCTCTATTTTGCTAATAATAAATATATTTTTCTTTAGTGCTATAATTTATTTGAAGTGATATAATAAAGTTTATCGTTGTCATGGATTATTGGGAGTTATGGTAACAATGGAATCCTGAATGGTTACCAGTGAATATCCAATATGTCAGTAGATAAAATTATTCGTAAGTCATTATTTCTAATTTACTAAATATTTTAATTTGATATTAAATATTTCTCTCAGACAAAGTCTAATGAGTTTTATTATACTTAGCTCAACATGAGTATGAAAAAACACAAACATTAGTATTTACTTACGGTCAATTCCATTCCAAACGTAAAAAGGATAAAATATAATTGGTCGGCAGAAAGCGAAATCCAGGTTGCTCTGCACTTAACATTTTAATGATTCAAAGGAACGTTGTACAAGTCGTGTTCAATTAAAGACGTTTGTAACATGTAAAGAAATCCGTTTCTAAATAGAGCATTGAAACATTTTCTCTACAGACTTTTGATTAAACATGTTCTTTGTTCGAATGGAATCATCGAAGAATAAAATATAATCGTTTTTAAATAAATAAAATAAAAAAAAAACAATTTAATTGTAATTAGAAACCTCTGTTAGATTACTCCTGTGATTTTTTTTAATTTTCTACGACCATGAATAATATGACCTTTTTAAATGGTTTTGTATTGTGTTTGGCTAGTGCGTTAGCACGCACATTAATTATTATCGTTTTTAAAAAAAAACGCTTCGATATCCTTAGGAATGTAGCGCCATCGTGTGATTAAAATATTTACGTTCACGATTACGAAACAAATATAAAATAAATGAAATTATATATATCTAAATCATAAGGAGCAACAATTAACAAAGCTCGCTGTTTCTTAACATTACTCTTGTAATGTAACCGAACTCAACCGATTTTAAGCACGTATGTTATTTAAATTATGTTCATTTTGTTGAAAACATGAATAGTAATCCAAAGTTGGATTACAGCACCCCTTCATATCCTTTACGCAAGAACCTTGAAATCTAATTAGTAGTCTAGCATGTTGTAAGAACGAAGGTGTGACTAGTGAATAGATAATGATGTAGTATGAAGATCCACCATATTAAAAATTGCAATTCTCTATTTTAGTCCTCTGCAGAACATAGGTATACATTTCTTGGAATGTTTACCCATACTCACCATGTTGGGCGAGCGGGTTGGTGCGCGAATTGCCGGTATCATCGCACTAGTGATGCAGCTCTTTATCACTAGTCTACGTCATTTGTGTTCGGCAAATTCGATTTGATATTTCGCCATTATTTCACATGGACACGATATTGTTTAACGTAGCCTAACAGGCTTCCGTAACCCACTTTTCGCTTCTCTTTCAGTTAAGCGGTAATACACTAGATATAACAGTTTTCGCAGAAACCTATACTAACATAATCATCCAATTTCGGACAAACACTAAGTACATGTTGGTTCTTGGATATTTTAAGAAAGTTAACACATAGTGCCAGTTCCATATTTATATCACGGACAAGGAAAATAAATACACGGTCTAAAGCGAACGAAATCAGAAGGTAGCGATATACTCAGTTCAGCAAAACAAAACAATGAGTTGTAGCCTCATTGCACTGTATTAACTGGGAATAATAGGAGTTCACGCACAGGCTGTTGGCAATTTTTTCTTATCCCATGCGATCTTCATTTTCATTTATCACGCTGTTTTCATTTACAGAATGCTATTGAGGAACATAATATAGGAGTTTTTGTTTGTAGGAATTGAAAAAAAAGATGCATTGTGGCAATCTTTGGGGGGAGACACATGTTCAGCACCACTGAAATGAATTGAAGTAATAAGCCATGGTAGGTTAGATCTGGCGCCCGATTTAATAACAATTAAACTGTACCACTAAAATGGTTAACTGAGATTTCAAGTGTTGCTAATCTAATATCTATGTCTAAAGTAAACATCACCGGCAAAATTGAGATATTTTTGAAAAATCACGTGGTTAAATATACAGTTAACATGCGTGCCATAATACGAGAAGGCGACACTTCAAAACCTTTTGAAAAATAAGAGGCCTTTACTCAGTAGAGTATGTAATACCCTAAAAAGAACTAGCCAACCTAAATTACCCTGCTAGGTAAAAAGCTAGGCTCTGGCGATCGAATGACGGCGGAAAATCAATCCGAATTTGCCGAACCCAAATCCCACAGACAGACACAGAGTGGTGAGGAGTGGGATCACTAGTGCGAGAATATCGACAAGTCCTCGTCCAGCGAGGTGAGTATGATCCAACCATTCAAGAAATGCATGCCAGCTAATATACGGAAATAGGCTGATAGAAAGTGCGCATTAAAATTATTGACACTAAGCTTGACACTTGTCGATAAACATAAATTTTACTTTTGTTATAAGGTAATGTTGTTAAACAAAACTTTCGCAAAACAGATATTTCAAAAACAAAGAATCTAATATGATTAGTTTTCGCGAACTTAGTAACTTTGTTATGAACTCTCGGGGCAAGTTGGTTCGTGTGCTTACCGAACAATTATTACTTCCTATATGCACTTACTCTAGTCAACCACTTGTAAGACGGGGAGTTATGCTCTTCTTGTAGGCCATGCTCGGTTATACATATGTACATACAATTTTTTTTGTAAGAGGATCCTTATCCTATATACCTATTAAACTGAATATAGCCGATTTCTGTGAAATACATAATGATGATATTTAAGTATCAGATTGGGTTTTTTATTATTATTATGAGAATATACTTTTGGATACGTTCCGTGAGGTTCGTAAGTGGATTTAGCTATATTCCAAAAAGGTCTGTTGCTGCCAGTTTGCGTATAACACTCTCATAATTATTTACACCATTGAAATTTATTTAATACTCAGATTGATAAGTGTTTGTGAAAGAAGATTGTTAATAGTATTACCAATCTTCGTACCAAACGATTAACATAAATATTTCTAGCACAGGAAAAGGCTTTTTCGGAGGGAAATTCTCCATCACGGACTCCGCGGATCCGATGCCGGACTTCTACCAGTAAAAGCTCCACAGTGTTCTCCACCTTTCGTTATAGAGACACTTTACAAGCGACGGATTATCACTGTATCTGCCGCTTTGGCCTCAATTGAGGGCTTGATAAACCCTCTTCCGGCGTCCGGTGCTCTGGCTGTGGATCGGAAGATTGGAGCTTCGTCCTTTCTCCCTCTCTACAGCTTCCTTCTGCGACATCACTTCACCTTCTGAGATCTTTTTAAGAAGGGCCATAACCATAGTTGCTTGCTAGGGTATTCCTTGACCGATGAGCGCGGATGAGCACCTGGAAACTCTTAGCCGGGAATCATAGGGGCGCCCATACAAGATGGCAAGAGGAATATAAGCAATGCTAGCCTATGCAGAAGAAGGAGAGAACAGTTCTGATGTGTTCCTCAGGGATTAGTTCTAGGACCACTCCTGTCGAACATCGGATACGACTGGGTCTCAAGACAGAATTTAACTAGATAGTGATTATAATGAATTTGAATAAGGTATTAACTGTAGGCATATATGGAAATCTCAAGACGTGTATATTACCAGGCGCTCCGTGCAAATAAACCATTTAAATCTACTTTATACTAAATATATAATATATTTATCAACGTGGTAGAGCCAAGCAGCGGCTTTTTGCTGCTGCTCGAATGGGCCGGCTCGACCGGTTTAGTACCACGGCCTCGCAGAATACCGGCGTGAAGTAGAAGCACCTAGTGTTTCTGCGTTTCGTTCGGTGAGTGAGGTAACCGGAGGCCCTCTCCTCGTCCCCACCACCTTCCTGATTCTCCCTTCCATCACCCAAATACCCTTAAATGCCGGCAACGCACCTACAGCACCCCTGGTGTTGTAGATGTACGTGGGCGATGGTAATCACTTATCATCAGGTGAACCGCTTGCTCGTTTGCCGCCTTGGCTATAAAAAAAAATATATAAGCAAAGCAGGAATGCAAACATTCTCTACCAACTTCACCCTCGGTAAAAACTAGTATTGTTAAGAATTACTTGACATACTTACGTGTTAATTATAACTTGTTTTATATTTTTCAAGTGATCACGGACCTCATTCATGCGTGTCTAACTAACACACTCTTGACTGACTCGTGACAACTCATAACTACGTGACTCGGCGCGGGATCTAAGTTCGAATGCAAAACGAAACAAATATTTTATACCGTTCACAAATAATTCATATTTCTTAGTCTAATTATAATATTTTGTTTCTCTATCTTCAACAATGCATCTAACCTTCGTTTTATAGCATCGTATTATTGCATAAAGCTTAAGGTCTGATTCGTGTATACCCTTAGTAACAACTCGCCCCCCCCCCCCTCCTTCATAGTTTTTGTTTTCTTTTTTTCGTTAAGTCCGAGCGTGACACAGCAGCAAGCAGCAGCGTCACACCAGCGGCAGCAGCGTCGTTGCACGCTGAAGCTGAAAAATCTACCAAAACTAAAAAGAAAAGCGTTTTACTAATTAATTCAACATCTTTATTTAATGTCAGAGAATATGCTATTGCTTTTTAATGAAATTATGGAATGTCGATTGTTAAGTTCATTCCATAGTAAATTTTCTGTACAGTAACGTTTTAATTCTGTATCAATACAGAATTGCTGGCAATAACATGCGAACCTTTTATATCTGTTGGTTCTATTAAAATATGAAACATAAACAATCTTGCTACCCACTGCTGGATATTGGTCTTAGTGATGCTGCTCACCATCACTAGTTACGGGATTTGTTCCGGCAAATTCGGATGGATATTCCACTATCATAGGTTGCCAGGACCTCGTTTGCTTGCTAGCAGGGTAAACCACGTGCAGGTGAGGATGGCATTTGGAAAAAGCGATGGTATTGTCACCCTTACACCCCAAATAATAATGTAATGTTTGTTTCTTTTCAGGTAAGATGTCATTTTAACCGGGTATAACTCGCGAAGCCGAAGGAGGGCTATGCGGTTCACATGTATTGTATGTATGCTATATATGCTGCTTATATTGCGTTTGCATCACAATACATTAATTTTTCATCTTTTTTTTTCATATACATGTTAGTTATTCCAGTTCGGAGAAAAAGAAATAAAATGTAGAAAAGTGATTGTTTTGATGAATTTTTATGCGACTTTTTATCTTTCGTAAACTTTTGTAAAAATATATTTAAACAACCTTTGCAACGAAGATCAAAGGTTTAAATACTATTATACAAAAGTAGTGAAAACCTTTTAAGTCTAAAAACGTTATTATAGTTAACACTTGCAATTATTATCGTTCAGTGAAAGTTTACCTTCACTTACTTATATTTTGTACATTTAAAAAAAATTGTTATTAAATACAAATGAACAGTTTTTGAACGACACCGAATAATATAGATTGTTTTAATTTATGTTCATCTGATTTCTCACACATTTTTAAACTGATATGGATGATTATTTTTTAGGATGAAAGGCACTTTTTTGGCACACGATTACAGGAAGGATCCAGGTCAATAAATAACAGTTATTTTTAATCGGGTTTTGCTTTTATGCGGTTGTAAATATACTGTACTGTAAACATTTTTAAACCTCCTACTTACTCTTAAAAGACTTTAGTTAATACATACAATTACATACATACAATTGTTTTTTAAATGTTCAAAATATAAGTAAGTGAAGGTAGACTTTCACTGAACGATAATAATTGCAAGTGTTAACTATAATAACGATTTTAGACTTAAAAGGTTTTCACTACTTTTGTATAATAGTATTTAAACCTTTGATGTTCGTTGAAATCTAAAATTTGGTTCAATTATGGTATTGGCGATCGCTTTAATTTCAAGTTTTACCTTTATTTAATTTCATAATAACCATAACACTGTTAATTGCACTATTAACGCTTAATTTGCAAATAACATGCATTTTGAGGATTTGCGGAGTCCAGCGCTGATCCGCTGCTCCTCTCCCGGCTACAAAACCCTTTCAATATATTGAGAGGAGTCCCGTGCCCAAAAGTAGAACAATTATAGTATGTTACTTTACACAAAGAGTGACAAATTAACACAGTCCACGTGGTATAACTGACGCCCATGATATAGCCTTGCCCGTCGACATCAACATTTAATCTCATTGAAGTAATTGTGAGATGCGATGTTACCCTGTGGACTAAAATTTTTCATTCTTATTTATTGGGACAGACTCCGGTTTATGTCACGCACCATAAGAACACAACATAACAACAACAAGGCCTTTGCCTTTACTTAACGTTGGTATTTTGTGATATTGCGTAGTTTATACTGTTCCCCTGTTCGAGCCGACCCATTGTTTTTTAAAGTTAGTATCTGCGACGAGGCTATTATTTTTAGTAAGATGCTATTGGCACGGCTAAAAACATAGTTTAAGCTTGTTTATCTTTTTATGTACCTTATTGTTTTTTAGGGTTTATAAGTATTAAGCGTACTATTGAATAGAACTAATTATTTTTAAATTAATTTCTGACTATAAATTGAAAAGTGTTTTAGGATTTTAAGGTACCACAATTATGTATAAATTTGTAGTAGAAATGATATTTTACGTTTGAGGGAACAAATGTTCGTGGAATATTCTTTTTTTTAGTTTTAGTAGTTTTTTATTCGCGTATCTCACAATGTTTTCTTTACCGGCGATCATGCTGGTAAATTAGCATTTAAATAATATATAATGTTAATAGTAGCGTTCCACAGGATTTTATTGAGATTGCTTGCATACCATGATCTTAATGGCTAAAACCAGCCCCTGTTTTTAATCTCCTAATCTTGCCTTACAATAATAAAGACACTAGAGAGTTACAATTCTAGTAATAAGTCCTTTAACATATTATTAGAATATTGAAAGGTTTCGTCATTTTCTTGAAATTTGACGACAGTTCCTGTACTATATTATCTATATTATCAAATATCACCGTTACATAGTAATCTAGTAAGTCTTCACTGTCAATATTTCAATGTGTTTTACGTTTGATTATGTATATTTATTATTTCTGTGGCAAAAGAAACTTTCCATCGTAAAATACAATTATTACATTACATTATTATTACTATTGAAAACATAATACCTAGTACTTCACATAAAGATGTAGCCTTATAAACTCCAGCACAGCCACGTAGAAAATGTTACAAAGATTCCATAAAATGAGGAGAAATATTGTTTCCAGGTCATGGATGTGAAAGAACGAACCGGAATCAGCCGTAATATAGCACAATGAGGCAGTAACAGCTCATTGTTTGTTTCGCTTCACTTGCGATATGCTTTCCCTTACCTTTGTTTTGTTCTTTTTTTAACACGCTAATAGAATACGAAATATGTATTGTTTAATCGCATCCATTGTAATCAAATCTTCCCCTTACACTATTGTTTGATAAAGGGAAATTTATTATTTTCTAAGTTACATATTTATGAAATTTTTCTATACGCATAGTAATTCATTAAAAAAATAACAAACAAAATAATGGTTGGTGATCTTCTTCTCTTTTTTACAACCGGGACCAGGTTATTTTCCAATATTTGATTCCTCGATCTTTCTTGATCTGCTGGCTGCCGACATGGCTGGCTGATGATCTATTCGATTAACAGCTTCCAGTACCAGATTACCGATGATAGTTGATATTGCTGTTGGTAAATCTTTGTTTCGAATCCGTGTCGGAGTTTTTTTTGCAAATTAATGGTTTGTGTTGTGATGCGTCCCATGTCTCAAAATACTGACTCTGACTTTCCTCTGAACTTATCGTATACGCGTTACATTAGATATGGAAGGCAAAAACAAGTGAGTGCCTCTTTCCTTGTAGAACTTAGAGACTTCTACTGCCCGTCATTAATTTGCTCATTTTACTGTTCTACCAGTTGTAGTCATTTCTTTCGGCCTCTTAGGACACCCTGAAGATAAAATGTTAATGTTCCATATGTGTGTATGTTTTAATTATGTTAAACATAATTTATAAAACAATAAATAGGTAAGTATTTCAAAATATTATAAGTTTTCCATTTCCTTTATTAGTTTTTACAACGCTAGAGCGACTGCTGTATCCCTTTTTCCCATTCATAAGATTAGAGCATTAAAAACTTTGAACGTCTTTTTGAAGTATCGCATAAACGTTTGCCGTGTGTAAATGCAGTTGCTTAGGACGTTAAAGTTGAAATTATAGTAGAAACTCTTTTGATTAAAATGAAATTGCTAAAGATCAATATCACGCTTCTGTTTCTTTTCTTCTTTTACATTACCTAGAACTGTAGTATAAAAGGAGAATAAAGTAGTGGCCCCTAAATGTCGTATAAAACGTATAAACTACACAGAAAACAACATGGTGCGAGGGTGCACTGCGCCCGCCAATCACCTCGGCACTCGCGGTGAGCAAGGGAATATTTTAGATGTACGGTAAACCAGATTTAGTTGGTATGAGAGTTTGCAAGAGGCATTATATATTTATATATGTAAAATATATGTGTAAACCAAATAGTTCTGTAAATATAAGCTTCTCCTGCACTAGGCTATAACAACCGACTGATGGCGGAAAATCCATACGAATGCCCTGCTTATCGTGGTGAATATGGGTAAATCATCCATGCGGTGCTTTGGACAAGCAAAAAATAAGAGCCAAGAGAGTAAGTCCACTCCTTGAACAGTGGTGAAATGGATTTTCCACTACAATTCGGTTTCAGAGCCTCGTTTATGTACCAACACTGCAGACTATATGCAAATGAAGTTGCCATTTAATTATTTTCTTACGTATTACTTGTAAATTTTCGATAAAATGACATATCTATTTATTTGTTTTTGTAGTGACATAAAGTATAAATAAATTTACCCCATCATCTGTCGTATATTAAATATACCAAAGCCAGGCCCTACTCAGGGGCCTTTCTTCTCTAATGTCACTTCTGCGACAGATGTGTCCAACTCGTCGCCGCTTCAGTTTGCATATTTGGAAGGCAATATCAGTGATTGTAATTTCCCGAAAGTTATGTGTTTTATACACTAAAGAAACCTCGCACAGCATAACTGCTTATATATCCAGGCGTCTATTACTGATACTTTCTTGAATTTATCGAGGTGCTTTGTTGTACCTAGTATGTGGTCTATCCACAGTTAAGAGGACCTGTTTTATGCATATTACGGTGGTCTTGCGGGTTGTGGCTCTAACATGTAAAACGCTTTGGGAGATATTGATTATTTCATAAAACTTTTAATAGCAACCTCACCAGCACTATTCTTCTGGCTTACATAGAAGGGCAACCAATAGACTAATAGTGCAAGGATACCGGAACTACGCTCCTTAATCGGCCAGCCAAGCGTGGTGACAAACAAACCTTCCCTGTGACAATTTTTTATTCTTTACAGATTACAGAACTACATAAGTTCTGAAGGGACATTTCACACATCCTACTAAAGGTATATTCTTTAGTTCTTTTTGTCTATGGTAAAACTAAAATATGTTTGTTTATGTCTATGTTTCTAACATCCGCCTCATCTCATCGCCCAGAGGTCGCAAAATTCGACTAAATTAAATGGCCGGAAGATGCTGAGGCTTTCGACAGTGGCCTCTGAGGCCTCAAAAAAAAATATTCATTATTCATTATGTTCATCTCATGTTAAAAATTTCACAGTATGATTGTATCAGAGAATGATGCCGCACGAAATGTTTGTGGATTTTTTGTGGCATAGCGGATCGGCCCCTGGAAGATCTTGTCGAATTATACAGGTGACGAAATAATAGTTCATTAATGGCAGACTAGTGACAACCTGTGATTTTCAATCCAGAGAGGTATATTTAATATTCTGGACAGGGTGTAAAAAAAGAAAATTATTGCATTTTCTAATAAAAAATTTCGCTTGCAAGTAATCATGTGCCTTTAGTCTTAAATTATTTTTAACAGTGTTGTTCATTTTGTTACCAAAATTTTAACTAATACTTGTTTCTAGAAATTTGTTTGCTATGGGCTTATTGAATTTGGACAGCTTACAGACACGTAAGAGTTTTTAATAATCTGTATCATTCTATATTACTCTATTAATTTACGTTAAAGGCTCCATTAAACTAGCAAAACATAATTTAAAAGGTACACGTGCATATTCGTTAACTCGGTAAAACAGTCGCACCCAGTAAATAGTAATTCATCAGTGTTGGTGAGAAAGTGTTGCTATAAACACTTCGCAGAAACGATGTGTACTGCAGTTATTTGCTCATGCAGCACTTTATTTGCAGAATGAACGAGCAAGTTTTGTGTACAATGTTGTACGTCTTTTATTTATGATTATATTTATAATACTCTTCCAACATTCTTTTATTAAAAAAGACTTATAGCGCCCGAATTTGATAAAGTGTAAAGAATTTTAGAAGAGGTATTATTACGTTCCTAGGTATAAATCTAATAAATAGTAATTTGGTGGTATCGTGCGGTGTTGTGTTTTTTTATATATGTATCTTTATTTATAAAGTTGCATAGATAAGTAATCCTACATATTATTTAAAATAAGCGTCGATGCTTCGGCAACAAACATTGATATACATCATATAAGTTTTTATCTACTTAAGGTTGCAAACACGGCATTAATATTTGTATGAAAATATATGTTCTTATTAACTTTTACCTAAAAGTTATCTCCAATTAAATACTCCCCAGCCGCATTATTTCTTTAATATTAAGGACTTGCTTCTTCCATTCTAAACATATCTTAATCATGAATTTAACATAATTTGCATCGACTGACCGAATTTCTGTTTTCGGGCACGTTGGTTTTCTAGGTCATAGTAGTGCCTATGCCATATCTGTTAGAAGAGTTCTTAATATTAATGTTATAATATGCAGAACATATGTAAAACAGTGTGCGTCTTTTCTGCAAGTTTCAGGTTTTATATTATGCTCTATTCTATTTCTTTAATTGGACGCGTGTATCAGATACGTGTCACGTCGATACCCCGCGAAATTAGTGATACCTCCTTTTGTCAGATCTAATAAATTATATCTATAAAACGCAAGTAACGGCTTTTTTTATTTGGATTTATTTATATGTAATTTTTTAATTGTTTTGTCAAAGTTATCTTACTTTAATTATAGTAATATATAATCCTTCTTCTTTGCCCCATTTTCATCCCATATCCATTTTACGCTTTCTCTCAAAATTTCTAGAATTTATTATCCGTAGACAACTTTCTTGTCTTCCAAGTATTTGCTTTCTACCTACCAGTCAGGGTTTCGCCCTGGTCACAGTACCGTCTCTGCATTACTATATCGCATATACTATATCATCTGCATTATAAAGTTACTGACGACATCCGTTACGCTATGGACAATAAATCTCTCTCACTTCTACTCTTGTTAGACTTTAGTGCCTTTACCTCAGTAGATTTCGATATTTTTATTTTTAATTTCGATAATTTAAGGATCCTTGAATTCATACATTTTTTCCCGTCCTGCATTGAGTCAGGCTGGCGTCCGTTCGTTGTAGGAGTAACATGGTGTATTATACATATAGTATTTAAATATGTCGTCTGCGAATCAAAAATGACAGAGAGAACCAAAAATTTTACGCAGTTGGGTATTTTTTAAAGAGTTGAACTGTATTGCTACCTAGAAATTAATGTACCAAATCTCTATGGGAACCAGTTAGCAATTTGGCACCTTGTTAGGATCATGTGGTTGTACTAATAGCGTCAATATTTATTTATTTTATTAATTTATTAAAACTTCTACAAAGTGGTACACATGGTAGACTACATTCCTAAAGATATTACCTCCCACTGAACCATTGGGCTAAGCAGAGATAAACATATTATTGATCAGAGTAATTTTAAATATCTTGAACATCAATACAATCAAGAAATGCCGTGTAATGAAATCACCTAAACGTTTCTGCGATATGTATAAAATGAATACTGACACCACTAATACAACTTTGATAGCTTAACTAGTAAACGTAACACTTGAATTTCAAGGACATTGGATTAATTTCGTTAAAAGAGACTTTGTACCTCAGACTAGAGTGTCAGATACTATTTTATTTTATTTTTATATAAGAAGGGGCCAAACGTGCATGCGGTTCACCTGATGGTAAGTGATCACCGACGCCCACGAACATCTAACAACACCAGAGGAGCTACAGAAGCGCTGCCGGCCTTTAAGGAAGGAATAGGCTCTTTTCTTGAAGGTACCTAAGTCGTAATTGTTCGGAAATACCGCTGGCGACAGCTGATTCCACAAAGTCGAAGTACGTGGCAGAAAACTTCGACTAAAACTCACTGTGATGGAATGCCAACCATCTAGGTGGTATCGATGGAACTTCGAATTCTGTCGCGATGTACGATGGTGAAACTCAGCGGCTGGGATCAATCCTAACAGTTCCTCAGAACATTCCCCGTGGTAAATTTTGTAAAAAGTGCAAAGAGAAGCCACATCTCCTCGCAAGGCCAAAGGATCAAGCCGATCACAGAGAGCTTGGTCGCGGAAAATTTAAGCCGGTCGACGTTGGATGCGGTGAAATGGAAGAAGTTGGTAATGGGGTGCCCCTGCCCAGAGATGAGAACAGTATTCCATGTGGAGCTGAACTTGCGCCTTATAAAGTTGCAAACGGTGGACCGGCATGAAATACAGTCCCGCTCTGCAGAGCACACCAAGCTTTTTAGAGGCCAATTTGGCCTTTCCTTCCAAGTGACCACGAAACGTCGCTCGATATTCTGATACTGGCTGAGGCAATAAGGGGAATGTCCTCAAAAAGAGGAGAAACGACAAAGGGATTCTTTTTAGCGGTAAACGTGCCTGCGTCTTTTTGGGGTTGAATAGGACCAAATTACGTCGACCCCAGTCCGAGACTTTGATTAACAAGGTCTCGACTTCAGACACAAGTTTGTTCCGGCACTCTTCGACGTGTTCCCGAGAAATATTCGAACTGCCTGTATATAGGGCATTAACCGTGCTGTCGTCTGCATAACAATGCATGCTACTGATTTGTAGCATGTCTTGCACACAGCCTTGTGGAAAACCAGCATTCACGTATTGGAGTCCAAGCATGAACCGTCGACCACAACCTTGATGCTCCAATCCGCGAGGAAGCTGGTGACCCAGTTGCACAATTTCTCGTGAACCCCGTAAGATGAAATCTTTGAATGAAGCGCTTTATGCCATACCCTATCAAACGCTTTCGCTACGTCCAGACTAACCGCCAAAGCTTCCCCCTTGGACTTAACTGCTGCTGCCCATTGGTGAGTCAGGTAAACTAGAAGATCACCAGCTGATCGTCCGCGACGGAAACCGTACTGTCGGTTACTGATCAGCTGATGTTCCTCTAGGTACCTCAGGAGCTGGGTGTTAATAAGTGACTCCATTATTTTAGACAACAAGGGGGTGATGGCAAAAGGCCTGTAGTTGGACGGATCAGACCGATCGCCTTTTTTGGGAATGGGATGCACAAATGGTGTCTTCCAAGATGCCGGGACAACGCCTGAAGAGTAGGAGAGTCGGAAAAGATGCGTGAGAACCGGTGCCGACTCAGGGGCACACATCCTCAGCACAATAGGAGAGATTCCGTCTGCCCCATACACTTATGGATGTCCAGCGAGCGGAGTGCCTTTCGAGCTGAGCTCTGCAGAAACTGAACGTCCGGCAGGGAGCACTTACACCACGGGATGGTAGTTGGAGAGTTTCCCTGGTCATCATGAGTCGACTTGGATGCAAAAAGAGCCAAAAAGATCGACTTTCTCTTTTGCAGTATGGGCCAGCGAATCATCCTCCTTGTGCAGAGATGGCTGACAGAAGGGGGTGCCATAGGTGCCATTTCCTTGCTACGTTTGCCTCGAGCGTAATTTTGCCCCCTCCCCCCCAGAATACGCGCGGAAGACTGAGCATCCAAGATTAGGTGGCGTAGGAAAGCCTGAACGTGGATGCTCAGTGAGTGATTCTTCAGAACCGTCGGTACTAGTACCCTCCTGGGGTAGCTCAAAATTAAATACCGCTACCATATTTGGGAAGGGGGAGGGGGGAGAGAGCCTCCGGTTACCTCACTCACCGAACGAAACGTAGAAGCACAAGATGCCTCTACGTCACGCTGGTATTCTGCGAGGCCGTTGTACTGATCAGGACGAGTCGGCCCATTCGAGCAGCAGCAAAAGCCGCTGCTTGGCTCTACCCCACGCTTAGCTACTAACTGAGATTATGTTCACTGACCCTACCTCTCGCTTCCCCGCAGAACCCCCATCGTTGCGCCACGAGAGTACATGAATCGGGCGTCTGATAGTGATATTAGGACTGTATTGAGGTTATAGCTACGACAATTTCATGGTTATCTAAGAATGAATAAAGAAATCTTTGAATATTTTATTTACACCTCTTTGAATATATTCTATTGCGTTGTTGGACATAAATGAGTGAGTGTATATCCACCACTGTGTCCACATAAACTAATAAGTTTTTCTATGTCCATTTTGTATTTTTAACGCACGGACGCATAAAAATCCAAACAAGTTGGGATTGGACGTCGGAACTATACGCGCGTACACGCACGAATAGCTCGGGCCCTGTGTGCGAGCTACCATAATACTCGGAAGATAGGGATAGTTCGTGCGTTTATGTACGTGTCCGCATGACTTTTGTTCGAAATCGCATTGGAAGCGCGGCTGGCATTACGACGAAAGGGAAGAAAGGAAATGCTAGATCGATTTGATGATGTGACATTCAGAAAATCGTGAAGTGTTTTCTAAAATGTCAATAATTAAAAACTTTATTTAGATACCAAAATTTTGCATGAATTTTTTATATTTAATTAAATATTTACATCTATATACACAGAGTGGATGCAACATGACTACATTAAATTTAACTATATAGTCTACTATAAGCTATTTCTAAGCCATACGCCAAATATCAATTACAGAAGTACAGTAGTTTAGTAATTTTCTGGAGAATTTTTTAGTTTTTTCTATTTTGTCTCAAGATATATTTGTGCTACTAGTAAACTAGGCCAACGACACCCAGGTAAAATATATTATCGACCGTCCACGCTGGCGTCTGCTACCCACGTTTGAAGTCGCCGATGCGCCGATAGTGAAATCTTGCGAGGTCACAACTTTTACCGAAATAATTTATTATGTAAAGTAAATAATAAATTCAAAAGTAGTTAAACATGTTAATAGTTACGACATAGCTGAAGAGCTAGAGATTGACCACAAAACAGTTTTGACCCATTTGAATAAAGTCTGGATGTACAAAAAAGCTCAATATTCGGGTGCCACACGAGCTCACTAAAGGAAGCCTAATGTTCATTTGCGATTCTCTATAGAAGATCATGTTTCTACTGAAGGCCGGAGTGGCAGCCACGTACAGAAAAACGCAGTGTGGGACGACCCACCACTAAATGGATCGACGACCTGCGCAGTGTTGCGGGAAGTCGATGGATGCAGTTGACTCAGGACCGAGCTTTATGGCAATCTTTAGGGGAGGCCTATGTTCAGCAATGGACTTGTAGGCTGAAATGACGATTGAAACGTAATGAAACCGGACCGTGGTGATTATGGCGAAACCTGGATTAACTCGCAATAGGATGAAGCTGTTTGTATGGAGGGATTGGAAGGGCATCGTTCATTATGAGCTTTTATCGCCGGGCAAAACCATCGATTCGAACTGAAAAAAAAAAACGGCCGAAATCGATCAACACAACCGCCAGACCACACACATCTTTAGCCACTGAAAAAAATCTTTTAATGATATTATTGGAATTGTTTACTTTGAGTCAAATCATCTTCGTAAAATAAAATTATAAGTATTACCCTTTCGTAATGAGGTTTCTCAGACGGAGAAGAAACAGACGAAAGAAACTCTATTGGTATCCAATTTAATGTTTTTTTTTTCAAATATTGTAATGGATGAATAATGATGTCATAAAAATTAACTCGCGCAGACCGGCCTCCATATTTTTTTTATGTGAAAGGTGGCAAACGAGCAAGCGGTTCAACTGATGGTACATGATTACCGTCGCCCACGTACATCTGCAACACCAGTGCTGCAGGTGCGTTGTCGGCCTTTAAAGGTATTTGGGAGATAGAAGTGAGGATGTGGAGGGGGATGGGGAGGGGGAGAGGGTCTCAGGTTACCTCAGTCACCGAACGAAACGTAGACGTAAACGCACAAAATGCCTCTACTTCTCGCCCGTATTCTGCGAGGCCGTGGTAGCAATCTGGACGAGCCGGCCCATTCGAGCATCAGTAAAAGCTGCCGCTTATAGTATAATTTGTGCCTGTAATTTAATCTTTAAAACCATGATATCAATAAAACAATTCCTGAAGACCACGTGACTTAGTGGCGAGCATTAGTGAAATACACTAATTACTAAATGTATTGACTCGTGTTGGTGAATGATGTTGCGCCATCAAAGGGGAACTTACAAAAAATTATGGAAGGTAAGAACTTATAGTTACTAGTCTGGCGATGTCCCTATGGCCGGAAATAAGTCTTGCTATCTATTTTGTTGCCTTCTGCGTCATCATTTTAGTTATTTATTTGAACATATAAAAAATTTTGTTAATTTGTTACGCCATAATTACATAACATTTTCAAACAATAATGTTAAGATAAACAGCATCACTTAGATTTGGAAATACATTTTGAGTAAAGCATACAAGGTACCTAAGAAGGTCCTTTTTCGTCTACGAACTTATTGTTCATGGTCTGAAATGGGAATAAAGGTAAACTTGGAATATTTAATAGTGGCGTCAGCCATTTATTCCACTTAACTGCTCTCCGGTGTATGCAATTCATACTTGTCAACCGAAACTAAATTGTTGTTCTGTTGAATGATGTATGAAGCGTCCGATGTCAAGGCTTTAACGAAATTTGATTTTTGATGGAATATGCCAGAGCTTTCATTCAGACACTTGATGACAATACCTTTGAAATAATTAAAAACGAGCGCAATTTTAAGTTATAATATAAATTATAAACTGTTATTGGGAAAAAAAAACTCGTTACATAAACATCCTTAATTTAAAGTCTATCTACATAAAACTCTTTGTATGAATTAATGTTACAACGAATTTCACTTAAACACAATTTTTTTTTAAAATGTTCTTATGATTTTCGTTCAATCATGCTTAAATAAATAAACGAAATATGGAATAAATGTAAATTTTGACTTGGCATTTTGCAATGGACGTGGTAGAGTTAAGTGGCGGCTTATGCTGCTGTTCGCATCAAATGCCGCCGCTTCATCATCATCACTTCCGTCCCATCCTCGCCCCCTTCCTCCTCCCCAATCTCCGAATATCCTTACAGATCGGCAACGCACCTGCAGCTCCTCTGGTATCGCCGATGTATGTTCTTTTTTTTATCTCAAATAAGAGTTCAAAAATGACAAAAATTGTGTCTTCATGTATAGTATAATATGTGTAATGTTTGTGTAGCGGTAAGTTTTATGTCAACGAGTTAATAAGGCCCATAGGATTTTTAAAAATATTCATTTTCATCGGCCAGTGACATGTATCACTACTAATAAAATTAGAAAGTGTTTTTGATTTAATCTCGTCACCATCTCTCTTAATTCAAGTCATATTTCTGTAAATTGATATTATAGCGCACTATATTTATGTCTTAATCATAAAGGTTCACGATCGCGTTCACGTTACGTTCTATATCCCGGAGACGCGAAAATTGTAGTTGCAACATCCCTTTTGTGTACCTGACGTAAGTGCGCATGTTATGCTATGTGATTGAGCATAATAACGCAAATGCTATAGCTTATAATAATGACACTATTATATGATGATACATATGGATATTTTTCCGTCAATTCAATTAGCAATACTTCACATTTAAACCTGGAAACAGCTGAAAGAAGGTATTGTACAATACGAATATTTTTGTTATAGAAACGGTGGGAAACAAAGAGAGCTCTTGATAAATAATGAGCGTCGCCTTCGACATAATAAAAATGATGGAATCCATTGTAGTTCCCACTTGTAAGTGCACTCTACGTTTGCATCACTCTAGTTACAATAATACAATTATTATAATGACAAACAAATACACGTAATGATAAATGGCCACTATGGCCATTTATCATTACCGCGAATAGTAGTAATGGGTAAAGATCTCCATATTTACCGCGGATAAAAAACAAAATGTTTTACTTCCTTGCTAGTAATTAGGTTACCAATTTTCGTGTAATAAACACGTGTTTTATTTATCCTGATGATAGTGACGCATTTGCTAATACTTTCTGATAATAGTGACCGTTTACTTAAATGTCTATTGCAGTATGTTCTAAATCTTATCAAAAATGACTAATCTCAGTCATTAAGAGATTTCCCTTTGGTAGTACACAACGTAGTCAAACGGGGAACTGTAACCCACTCTCCGCCTCTACGTGACAGGTGGAACGCGTGGGGTGGCGAACCACCTCCATTATGCGAAATGTCATGGCGATTTTCAAGGATTTTCACTTAGTGTCTTACCGACACCCACGCGAAGAATTAGATATTTGTGGCGCTACCACGCGGTTATTTTAAAATTAATAAAAAAATCCAATAATTGATAGTATTATATAAATTAAGTGTTTAAAAATATTTAGTTCACGAGACATCAATATAACTGCCAACACTCAGCTCAACGAATACTAAAGTCAACTGCAAATGAAAATAAAAAAACACCGAAGCACACTCTAGGGGTCCATAATTCATGCAACAGTCAAACAGTTCTGTTGACTCTGTCCCGTATTTCCCCATGTGACTTCAACTTGCCGCGGTATTACTTTAACCGTCGAAAAAGCCCACAACAAACATAAAACGTAAAGTAAACAATGTCACAGCGGCACGAGAATGTACTACTTGATACTCGACACGCAACTCTTGCTCCAACGTTATTTAAAATAAATTTGTAGTAGAGTTTTGTAACGCAAAAGTAGTGGAATGAGCGAATACACGTCGAATCGTAATTATGAAGCAACAGTGGTTATTTAGTATACGAAACCCATGCTGGTTTTGAGAAATAATATTATATTATTACGAGAACATGCAAAATCCACCAAACCGCTATGGGGCAGCGTGGTGCACTCTTCCTTGCTCCAAAAGTCACTCAAATAATTGAGAGAAGACCTTTGCTCAGCAGTGGGACATTTATAGCCAACTTTAAACAAAAAAAACTCTCACGACCGAATACCCAATATTGGGCTGGACAGAGGTCTTGACATTTTAATCCTTTTTTCACCAGAGGTTATTTGGGTCAACGTGGCAGGTGGCGAAACTGTCGCCGTCTTGGTGTGCAGGCCAACGAAACATCTCGTACATATGTATGTTTCCATTAAATCTAATGATACGAGCCCTTCACACAGGGGATCGAACTTGAGTCTTTTAATTCAGAGGTAGATTCCCTAAACATTTGTCTATCGTGGTATGCCTACGTGCCATAATATAGTAGGCTACTTTACTGTTTTATATTTTTTTCTTCTTGTACACACAATCGCAGTCACAGTCTGTATTAGTTCTCTTCTGGACTATCGACATAACCAACACCGCGATTGCAAAAGCTGGTATAACGTGCATTAAAAATTTGCTTTCGCTCACCACGCCGGGTGTTAATTGCTTAGCAAAAGTACAGTTTGTACAATTTTTTTAACACAACCGTAACAATTTCGCCAAACTGCAGGGCAGTTTGTTAGCGAATAATGTCGCACTTCTGTTTATTATGTACCTACGCTGTGTTGATATTAATTAATATTTTTTTACACGTCTCACTTTATAATACTATTATACTTAATGTACTATATAATATTTATGATATTATTATATTTCTATTATTCATTTGTACATTTCTTTGAGCGTTTAACAAAACACAGAAATGGAGACCACCAGTACATAGGGTCTCGACCCAGCCTGCCAGGGGTAAAAAAAGAATTTGTATCCCAAAAAATTTAGGCGTTGCTACAAAATATGGAATGGACTCCACAGAAGACCACGCCATGGAACAGGATACACTTATTCCTCTCAATTCTCTTTGGACAAAATCTGAGACCACGCGTTCAAAGCCGCGGACAGCCGATTCATTATACTACAGCTATTATACTTATTACCATTTTCTAGCCAAACTCTATGCAACATAGTCACGAACATTTCACAAAATCTTCACAGGCAGCCTTTGTATAATTATCCAGCAACCACGCTTTCCCTTTTTTCAACTTTGGTGAGCGCAGTACCATACCATTACCCGCACTAGTGATGCTGCTTCGGTAGTTTCGGAAAGATTTTCTGTCATCAGTCTACCGCCCGAGCCTTGTCTCGAAATTAATACATATAAATAAAATAACATTCGTTAACAATCCGCGGAAAGAAAACTTTTAAGATTTTATTGGCCACGTCTTGAAGCGGGCTTCCTTAAAAACCTCTTACAATCCGCAGAAGAATGTTAGTAAATTTTAACTATGTGTTTTAACCAAAGTGAAATATTGTTCTAAAGTGTGCAACTGTTTTTTTTATATGTGAAATATGGTCTCAACTACTTAGGGAAAATTAAAGACAGTTTAACGCGTGTGTAGAAAGACACTTAACCAACATGAACCATCGACGCTCTAAGATGTCTGCAGTTTTATCTCACCCTAGGCATCAAATCAGAGAGACATTGGACTCACAAACACTAGCAAAATCACATTCTGACATTTGCATTTAAAAATGTTCTAATAGCGAGAAAGACGGTAATTTGAGTGCTACCGGTTTGGGATCCCGTAATAAATAACATTAAATCCAAAGTTATGCATACCACTGTACGACCTCAAGATACAATTAGCCCCCTTCCGCGAAGATCGGTCCAAAATTTATAATCAAAGTTGAAGGTTTGCCTGGCCGCAAAGTCACTTGCAAAACCCGGGTTAACTATTACATGACGTCAAAACAGTCGTAAAGGCTGGAA
The DNA here is from genome assembly GCA_029286595.1 of Bhutanitis thaidina. Taxonomy (NCBI): domain Eukaryota; kingdom Metazoa; phylum Arthropoda; class Insecta; order Lepidoptera; family Papilionidae; genus Bhutanitis; species Bhutanitis thaidina. The sequence continues at coordinate 4,062,087 of JAGSMS010000013.1, forward strand.
TTAAGTTAAAAGTATACTTGATAAAATCCGTAAAAATTTGTTTCATTTTATAATAAATGAAATAAAGATGTTTAAAATCCTTAAATCAGAACCCATTATTAGATAAATCTTTAGTATTTCAAAATAATGGGCCGTTGTAACTGAAACAACTAAAGCTCCGTTGGTGTTGCCGAGAAAACGCCGTGAGGCTTCCTGCCCAATTTCTCTCCGCACGCTATTAATTCTGCCTAAATTAAAAAGAGCTCTCGATTTTATTTTATCTGAAGCATTTTATTTAATATTCATACTTAAGGTGTAGTTTTCGGTTCTAACTTTGTCTGAACACTATTTTAATCTATATGTATAATAACTTTTAAAGGGGTTGGGGAATGTTTGGGATGCTGTAAAAGCTGATTCAACAATTTTCAGAAGTTTTATCTGAGTCTGTCTGTGTGTTTGCGCCCGCATCACTTGAAAACGGCGAGGTTGATTTCAATATAATTGTCTTTGTTGTATAGCTTAAAGTCTGAGTTAAAACACAGCGAATATTTAATTAAATCGGTTAAGCAGATACGAAGTCACAGCTTGAGCTCTCAAAATTATGCAGTCCCATATAAAGCAGGGGCCATGAATATCTGGTGACTTCGAACTGCGTGATACTTATGTATGGGCTGTTTTAGGTATTATATATCATTATATATTGATACTGCGATCATGCATAGTGGGGTAAGCAAGCGTGCATGCCAAAGGTACTTGGGGTAGGCCTCAGTCTTCTTTTATCAGCCTGCTGTTAGTTCACTGCCGGATATAGTCATCTCCAGGAGGATTTGCTATAATCACCACGCTTGGCATTCTAATTAACAATCACAGTACCAAACGCCTCGCACGTTGCTAGCCGCCATCTGCGGGATGCCATGTGATTTCCTAGGTTTTTCTTTACTTATTGTACTCTTACGATATTCACGGTAAGAAAGGAGGTATCAGTTTTTATCCCCACAATGTATGCCTATTCGATAATGTAGTTTGGGCAGATTGCTTCCACAGCGATAAATTTAAAATAACATCTCCTATAATCGCCACATCTGACAAGCGACTAGACGATCACAGTGATTGCTTCCCATTACCAGTCTGGATAATTTAGGTCTGGTATATATTTCTTCCGACTATTGGTTTGGTCATCCACAAGGAACCAAGACCAGATAACTGCACCTTTATAGCTGGGCTGATGAAGCGACGTGGGCTGGCATAAGGTGGCTCCTCCGATACGAGTTGGTGGACTATTGAAGGAGGATTAGAGTCGTTGCTTTGTACCGTTCTCCCTGCTCTCCACAACTAAGGTGATGGGCGCTAGCGAGGAGAAGTTTTGTTTTAGTATCCGATGAAGCGATGCGTTACGCCACGCTCCCAGCATCTACGACTACGATTGGTCTGCACCATTGATTTGCCTTTGGTGGGCAGAAAGGATGATGCTCCTGAGTGCTGCGGATATTACACTATGGAGTTTGATACTTATGTGGGATTGGTGGCCAGGTGAGCAGTAGTAGCGAAGGTGTAGCCCATATGTGGCGAAAGTGAAACACCGTGGGATTTTATTCGCTGCTAACCTGACGTAATCTGTCCTTGCCAGCTCAGCAGCGGGTATACGTCGGGAAATGTCCCTTTTAATAAAAAAAAAGGTGCCATTAATTCGGCTGAGGGTACCAAATTGCCAATAAAATATCGTAGCCTCTGATAGACCTGATTGCAGTTGATAGCCAGTAGCGCCTGGGTTTGAAAAAAATGTTGATTTGATTTCTGTTGCACCTAAATACTGCATTCAATACATTTTGAAAATTTATATCATGTATACACGGCTCTTCTCTGTTACAGTTTCATTAAGTGTATAGACGAAATTAACCTAATTTTAGTGTCTTTTTTACTGCTCATCCCTGCTGTCCTAAATACTTAATTCTCTACCAAATGGCACCATTGTAATTTTATTACACGTATAGGTTTATTTCTGAGAAGCGACGCGGACATTCGCTGGTATTTAATAATCAGACCGTTATCACATAATGTTTCGTAAAACTGAAATAAAAATAACTTTCTTTTTTATTATTATTGCAGCCGAGGAATGCGAAGCATGTTTTGAAACATGCTTTATCTGTACCTAGCTAATTAAGTTAATAAAGAGATCTCGAAAGACGATTTTCACCTATTTCATCATCCTTTCATCATCATCATGGTTACAAATGTATCACAATATGTATCAATTCCACTGTTGAAAATAGGCCTCCCCCAAAGATTATTTTTAACAAAAATAGTCTTCTCAATTTCTTCTGAAATTTCTGAATAATATTGGCATTTGTCAACCGCGCAAGAGACATTGTAGTACCGTAAGTATACGCCCAAATACACTTACTCACTCGGTTACGCGATAAGATCGGAAAATAAGGTTAGATGTAGTGTCGGAGACACGGGACGCTCCACAACACAACCAAATCCGATAACCAATAGTTTGTGCTTTGCAAAAACATTGTCTTCGGCTGGGATCGGAACACAAGACTCATGGCTCAACAGTCAGATACGCCAAACGCTAAGCTGCACTAGATAATTGCTGAATGATCAATTGAAACGAACATTGAAATGAAACTAATTTTACACTAAAAAACGAATACTAAAACTCATTTCGTAACGGACGGACCAAAGTTGTAATCGGAGACATATGCTCGTACTGTTGTCGCGAGGACCGCCCGGCACTCATTCGTCTTCACCTTACCGAACTCAATGTAACGCGGCTTTTGACTAATAATCTTAGGAAAATTAAAAAGTACTTTTAGTGGTAGCACAGAGATATCATCGTGCTCGAGGACATTAATAATTTAACAAAATAGAATCTGTAGACCAGCTTCATTATGAAATAATTCAAAATGTAGCATACATCGTTACTTACTTTAATAAATAATAAATGAAATCATGTAGCATTTGATATTTTGTGTGTTGTTTTAAGTATTAGCAGTTGATAGTGATCAGCTTTTGTAATTCCTACTAATACAGATACAGACCTGTTTTTAAAGTTATAATACAGATAATAACTTTAAAAAAACAGGTGTTTAAGTGGTTACTTACTATACTATATACTTTTTACTTCTCAGGTTTTCTTACGTGAATCTTCTATGAGAGGCATGCCAACTCTATGAAAGGCTTAAGGTTAGCAAATGATTCAAAGGATCAAGGAAAATATAATAATTTTAATTCACCGTAGATCTCCATTTGTTACATTTTAGCCTTGGACAGTGGTTGCGTATTGGTATACCAGTGGGTCGCAAGCTAATATTGACTTTCGAGTAAAATAAGTATGGAGTATTTTAAACAATCTAGTGAAGTCGTTAGTCCTACGTCTGTCGAAATGATTGCGTATGAGATATAAAATGTCGGTTGTTAAATTTCCGGTATGTTGGAGGCTCTACCTTTTTTCTACATAATATAAAAGTATTTACAAACTATGGCAGGAGCTATTCAGCTCGGGTCTGTAACGTAACCTAAAGGTGTTTTTTTATCTAGTTGAAGAGCATGCTTTTGTTATCTGTGGGAATATAACTAGTTATTATATTTCCTTTTTTATGTAATATCAATATAAATATTTTGTGACATTCATTGAAAAAAATTACATTACATTAAGAAACGATGGTAGATTGTTAGAAAAAACATTTGACAAACGAAATCTAATATTTTAGTCGAAAAATAAAGATTTTTCATTTTTTTTCATCCTTGTAGATATGAATATTATTAATATATGAAAAATACATAAACGAGACCGTATTACTGCAGCAGCCACGTTACGTTAGGCTTAGGGTGTCTCGAATTTTGTAATTTTTTTTTCAGATGCAGCTTATATTACTTTAGGAAGCACTGGTTTAGAGGATGCTAAAGTAAACTGGAAAAGCCAAATACCCCCACGGGAACTATAACTTATGCAACATTCAAATATTTCTGTTGATTCTGTCCCGTATTTTCCCAAGTGACTAAAATAATCTCCAGTATATTTTACTAGCGCCAAAACCCTACCCAGCAAACAAAAAATGTTACGTAAACAACGTTGTAGCAGCACGCCACTATGCTTCGTGACACACGACGTACTACTTTTGTACATATAAGTTATTTATAAGAAATATGGGTAAGGGCTTTGTAGAAATGAAGTGGCGGAGCAAAAGTGTATAAAAGAATAACATCCAAACCAGCCCAGAGCACTCAAAGCCGATGCATGGCTCTTCTACGTCAAAAACATTGCTTATATTATTATTATCCCTACTAATATTTTAATTAAATAACAGAATTAAAAATACTACCACTATGAAAGTAATAAATTGTCGGTTCACCTGATGGTACCGTCGCCCACGTACATCTGCAACACCAGAGGTCCTGCGGGTGCGTTGCCGCCCTTTATGGGTATTTGAGAGGTGAGAGGGAGGATGAGGAGGGGGGTGGGGAGGGGGAGTGGGCCTCCGGTTACCTCACTCATAAAACGAAACGCAAAAGCATAAGACGCCTCTACTTCACGCCGGTATTCTGCGAGGTCATGGTATAAACCCGGTCGACCAATAAATGAGAGAAGATTTTTGCTTTTTTAATTTTCTCCTTCAAAATCGCTGACGGAATTAGAATAAGGGCTAAACTGTTGAGTAGTTTTATGTTCCACTGTTAGGCTTTAAGTAATGCAAAGGAGTCTTACAGCTTCTCGTAGACTGCAAGGTTTCCAGAATTTTAATTTTTCAGAGTCAAAACATTCAACAAGGAAACAGTCAAAACAGCCTTTTAACGCTAGGTTTTTGTATTTTAAATCGATTATCAATAAATGAACAGTCCTTAATATTTTTTTAAACCTTACTATAGAGGAAGATCAATTATTTGGTTTCAACTTTCTGATCGAGTTATATGCAAGCAGATAAAGTAAAATAGATTCGATCTTGTGATTGCATGAAAATTCTATTTATACTTGAAGTCCAACTTTTCGAGGGTTCGTCCGTTTGCAAATTAAATATAGTACAACATTAGCTTCCTATATTTGTAACTTTTAAACTAACTAATTCCGCTCAATATATAATGTAAAAGGTTTACTAGTAAAATAATACCATTAGGTCAATAATTCATTAACATAAAACAGGATAGAGAGAATAATTGAAAGAAAGTAATTTACTTAATATATATAATATAAGAGGCTATGACCGAGAAGTTACCCAAAACTCTAATGGTGTCTAGTGCATAGCATTCTGAACACTGTGTTGCATCCTTTCGTCTAGTACTCTGAAATTTAATGAGAAGTCTTTAATCAGTGTATGTTATTATTGATGACTTACCGAACCGAGACTATATCCTTCACTGCAATTCGTAATAGGTAGCTTCCACTCGCTCAGCGAAATGTGAATATCTGCAACAGAGTCAAAGTAACCGATTTGTGCTACATGACGTTCACAAATAGAACTGACAGTGACGGTGAGGGGCCGCAAAAGAGCCTTCTGCGAACGGGGGATTTGGCGGGAGGAGTCCGGCATAACGACACTCTTGCCCCTACCGGGAAAATCCGGGGGGTAAAAATACGACAATAACACGTACCTCGTAGAACCGATGTACGTACCGAATAAGCGATGGTGAAAAAGTTCTCAAGAGGCAATCTCAATGTAACATTGCCTACCTCCGGATAAAGCGACGATCTTCTACCTAAAAGTTTTTCTGAGGAAACCTCAATGTAGAACGACTTAATGGAGCGACGACCTGTACAGTTCTACGGGAAGTCGATAGACGCCTATGTCGAGCTGGAGTATTGTGATGAATAACATTACCTGTTTAAAAATGTAGTAACTGTAAAAGTCAGTTTCTATTTTATCATGGATTTAGATTTAGAAACAAATATTCGTTCACAAAAACAAACTTTCTATTCGGATAAGTTCAAGCTCTGCAAGTCTTAAAGATTATCTACTTTGCCGTCCTTAAGGGATTTCGACTTAACGTATTTTCGGACTTAGTCTCTTACGGGAATTTTTGTTTTGTACATAAAGTGTGCTCCTTCTTCTCACCCTGATTCATTAACTTTTTTTCTTCATTTAATGGCAGTAATCAATTAAAATTATTGTTATTGGAAGTAATTGTAAAAAACAATAATTATTTTTAGAACAATCTACTTAAAAGACAATAAATTATATCAGAATTGTTTAATAGACCATTTTACATTAATGAACTTTCTTTATCATTGACCCATCAGGCCGTCAGGAAGAGAGTCTCACATGATTTCACGTTCTGCGCAAGGTTAATTTATAAATTCTTCGCATTTAATTGATATAAACTAGTGAAATCTTTCATATGGAAAAATGTCTCGCTTTCCGACGTCTGCTACAGCGATCGCCAATCTATGAGCCTATAGTGGTTATTATAGCTAAACCTTAAAGTAGGTAAGGCCAACTCCAACAGTGCATTATTACTAGGCTGATGATGAAGAAGAAAAAAACATTAAATCAAATGTTACGTTACGTTACATTACATGATATACCGTGGAAGTCGAATCCTATACTAAAACCGGAGTAGTCATTTAATTATACACATATCTACATTTTAAAATGGATAATCCAAGAACATATAAACATTCATATTATTCTCATTGCCATTCCAAGATAAAAGCTCCAATTAAAAGCGTGCCTAGTAACTAACGACCCCGAATGGAAACAACAGAAAATTTTCATATAGCAAGTAAATATTTTAATCGCTACGTTCTCCAAAAACATAGTCTATTGCGACAAAATACTTATTTTATATTCGTTTAAATATTAATAATATTATGTCGAATCTAAGTATTTCTAGTTAGTAGTAACAAATTATATTCAAGGCAGAATGTGTGACGAAAATTGAAAACTCTTGTTCCTTACTATGTAGGCACAGATGCTCTAATTAAAAACAAGTCTCCGGAAAAGGGCCCTTCTTGTAAGACGAATGAGTCGCTGCACTTTTCTACGTCGTCTTTGCTTTGTTAGTGGCATGAACAATGTAACGAAATATTTTTTTAATTCATTGGTTACAAACACTTGTTAAGATATTAACGGATTAGGTTATTTTCTTTCATTAGTGGCGACTCTTGCACATAGGTAAGAGTAATAAAGTAACAGCCCACTGCTGGGCAAAGCTCTCAAATATTTCAAAGAGCATGTGAGCCGGGTGATCTATTGTAAATGATATACTATATTTCATATAGGCTAGAAAAAATAGCAATTATTCTAGCCAAATTATATCTACAACGACAAAAGCCTCGATTGACTTCACCTCTACTTTCGAATATAGTACTCCCGTTACATTTTTCTCTTCATTCCCCTTCCGTCTATCTTTTAGTTATATGTGGTGCTCGGAAATATTGCGTGATTGTTGATATTAATAAATTACATTATTCTGATTATCATTAAGTGCTACCAGGCCTGGGCCGATGCATCGGCGTCTCGGGATGCAAAAACCAGCGCTCTTAAAAACGCTGCGGCCAAGTCAAAGCACATTGGCAGAATCGGCGAGATACTAGTTCGCCTCCCATCGGGAGCCGGCGCATTCTGGTCTCTCACGAAGGCTGTCCAGGGGAATTTCTGTCAGCCATCTCTCCCATCTCTGCACAAGGAGGATGATTCGCTGGCCCATACTGCAAAAGAGAAAGCCGATCTCTCGGGCTCTCTTTTTGCATCCAACTCGACTCTTGATGACCAGGGAAACTCTCCACCTACCATCCCGCGGTGTAAGTGCTCCATGCCGGAAAATCAGTTTCTGTAGAGCTCAGTGCGAAAGGCACTCCGCTCCCTGGACAACCGTGCGAATATTTCTCGGGAACACGTCGAAGAGTGCCGGAACAAACTTGTGTCTGAAGTTGAGACCTTGTTAATCAAAGTCTCGGACTGGGGTCGACGTAATTTGGTCCTTTTCAACGCAGGTTTGCGCGTTTAACGCTAAAAAGAATCCCTTTGTCGTTTCTCCTCTTTTTGAGGATATTCCCCTTATTGCCTCAGCCAGTATCAGAATATCGAGCGACGTTCCGTGGTCACTTGGAGGGAAAGGCCAAATTGGCCTCCAAAAAGCTTGGTCTCCTCTGCAGAGCGGGACAGTATTTCATGCCGGTCCACCGTTTGCAACTTTATGAGGCGCAAGTTCGGCCCCACATGGAATACTGTTGTCATCTCTGGGCAAGAGCACCCCAATACCAACTCCTTCCATTTGACCGAATCCAACGTCGAGCGGCTCGAATTGTCGGCGACCAAGCTCTCTCTGATCGGCTTGATCCTTTGGCCTTGCGAAGAGATGTTGCCTCTCTTTGCATTTTTACAAAATTTACCACGGGGAATATTCAGAGGAACTGTTCGGATTGATCCCAGCTGCTGAGTTTCACCATCGTACACCGCGACAGAATTCGAAGTTCCATCGATACCACCTAGATGGTTGGCATTCCACCACAGTGCGTTTTAATCGAAGTTTTCTGCCACGCACTTCGACTTTGTGGAATCAGCTGTCGCCAGCAGTATTTCCGAACAGTTACGACTTAGAGACTTTTAAAAAAAGAGCTTATTTCTTCGTTAACGGCCGGCAACATGATCACTTACCACCAGATGAGCCGCATGCACGTTGGCCCCCTTCTATAAAAAAAAAATCATCGGTATCGTAGAAATCGACTTGAGGCTTTTCACACCTGGCCGTTCTGCTGCTTCAGGCCGACCATATAATTTCTTCTTAGGCTTATCGTAGGTGACCAAGCCACGGTTATAACGCCCTCCCTATACATCAAGGTGAGAACCAGTTGGGGAAGGGCGGAGGGAATTATTTTTATCTGATGTTATGGAGAGCTTGAAACAAACGCAAAAATTCACGGTAACCATAGAAAATATGTTAAAAAATATAAGTATAAACATTAGAAAATACGGAATGTTTTTTTAAACCTTAATTATCATTTTCTGGTACGTATTTAATACATAGTAATACATAACTGTAATAAATCAAGCTAAACCTGTCCATATATCTTGTAATAAAAACCGGAAAATCCAACATTATTTACTATATTTTATTTATGATAGTTAATAGAATCAGGCGTTACTTTGCGGAAGCCTATCATTTTAATGATTTATTATTTTTAGAAAGAATAAAACAGAAATGTAGTAAAAATAATAAAATCAGCAAAAACCAAAAAAGATACATAGAGCTAGGTAACCTCGACGAGAAGAGCACCACTCTCCCTCCCACAAATACGTGAACTACTTGGACCACGCTGAGCATCTTCGCCGAATGAATCTCCCACACTTGAACGACTCTCATCACTGTATAATATTCACTATCAACGTTTAAAACGCAAAACGTGTTTCGCCTAGAAACAAGGCATATAAGTATATAATATAGAAATAAAAAATAACGACCGGCTATATATATATAAGGAATGAAATGCGACTCGGGTCAGTCATCCCTCACTGACCGAGTAATAAAGCTCTTTCGCCGAACCAACTGCGTATTTCTAATCCGTGGGGGGGCTTAGTTGGACCGGTACTCTATACTGATCCCCACATAACCGATCACATCCGTCAGTGGCAGGTTAACACATTGTACACAAGGTATCCAAAACAAAACATTCCTCACTCGGCGGTTATACGTCGCAGAGTTATTTTCCGCCGAAGCTGTGAAGGCCGGCTGGCCAACAGCGTATTCCATTTCCGTGGGCTTTGTCATCGGTAGGAGTCGGTCATTGCCTTCAATTGCAGGTATGCTTTTCTGCCATTTCCCCACGAGATCGAAAAAAAAATATGTCGCAGTGTCTAATAGTAATACTAATCCCTTGTTGCGAGGCGAAACTAGTGTCGCGTTTTCAACCTAGGGTTGAGTGTAGTACCACCACTAATAAGCCTTACTCTTTGTTACTAGTGTGGCTGATTCTAGTGGTGAATTAGTGCGCAGAAGAAGTACACGTATTTGTAGGAGGAAGGAAGGTGCTCTTCTTCTCTTCTAACTAGACAGTATACATTATTTATACTTTTTATGCGGTATAATGCGAGATAACTTTTCCTAACATCTTTTATTGATTTTTTATAAAACCAATTTTTTTTAAAAAATACATTTTTTTATAAAAAAAATGTATTTTATATACGGACGTCATCTTTATAGTAAATAAATACGTATTATAAATGTGTATAGTGTATATATACGTTAGATAAAAAAGCCTAGAAAATTCGTAATAAGACGTAAGAAACATTATTGCATTGCATCGCAATACAATTGTAAATGCAATTTCCGGCGTACTCTTTTTAATCTCGCTTGTAGCTCAAAATTTACTTTTTCTATTCTCTCAGAGCACGGAGACAATTGCAAACCTAATTTATTATACAACCGGTTTTATTAAATTCAGTCTAGCTTATTTAGTTAATTGTTTTTTTACACCGAGACAAAAATATCCTGTTTGAAAAATTGCGAAACTATGTTAAATTCGGGAACTGTTGAAGTACTACGGAGTTTTTTTTAAATATTTTGTGACATAATGAACAAAACGCCTGAATAGACAGGCGCTGTTTCAACACTGAACAGTGTACGTAAAAGGTCTTATGTGGTATATAGAAAAGCTACTAAAATCGAACATGAAGCGGAGTAACTGTTACAATATGCTTGAACTACAATACACAAACCAACATCGCAGTAGACAGATCTGCTATCTGTACTGCTATTTAAGCAATGTTTATGATTATGCTGATATATTATATCCGCCCGTCAAACCTGGCGATTACGAAAGACCATCTTGACTTATGAAAATTTTGATTCGAGCAATGGAATCTAAAGAGGCTGAAGATGACGAGGACAGCGATATCGGTGATTTATCATTTTTTGATGTGAAAATAAAGAAAATGACACGTACCAAAAAAGTTAAATTATTGAATGACCATTTTAAAATATACGTATTTCTATTACAACATGGCCGAAAATAAACTTTAAGTACCTTACTGGAGGAAAACTAAGCAAATTTATGTAAATTGACAGACCTAAGAAGTATAGCGCATTGTAATTTAAATACGCTCATGAATTACAATTTAAATGTGAATTCTGCCTCGATCTTGTAAACTCTTTACAAAGCCAACAATGGTATTATGACGATTTAGCTATTTGCTCCATATGAGCTTTAGAAATTTTAAAACTTTATTATTTAATTAATAAGGCACAAAAATATAGAGTAAAAAGTTTTGATAGAAAGCCCTTGGTCAGAAGTTGCTGAGACATCTATGTCTCAGCAACATTATTTTCAAAGTCATGGACGTGGGTGTTCTGAGTGGGTGGCTGAAGCTATTTAATAAAAAATATCGGTATTGAAAAAGTATTAGAAATGTTTAATCATTTACAAGAATTAAATTATTCTGTTCAACCGAAAACAATGACGGACCCAGCCATAATAAACAATAGCCACAAATAAATATTGAATTAATAAATTATTTATCTACGACGGCAATTATGGTATTATTATAATTGGACTTAATTGTATTAATACTTATATGAAACTATTTCAATTGTTAATATATTCTCGGGATTACTCAAATATCATTATAGCGATCATTTCAACCCGTCACAAGTCCATTGCTGAACGCAAGCCTCCCCCAAATCGTCTTTACGAGGTTGTCACTCGACAACCTTCCTCCCTCAACGGTTGTCAGTTCTGCGAGCGATGGAGCCCATTACCACTTCTGCTTGCTGATCCTTATGGCTACGACGGTTCTGCTGCAAATATCGTTGCTGAAACAACGATATTCTTTCACGTAGAAAAACATCGAGCATAGCCTGCCGAGCTTCCTCATCTTAAATATACTAAAACTAAATGATCCTGACCGCTCGCAGACTGTGACGTTTAACGATAATGGGATAGTCTGGTCAAATGCGGTGACTAATGCGCAGGGAACAGTTTAAAGGCCGATCAGCAATAGTCATCATAATCAATTAACATGATTATCTGCTAGAGGATAACGCTAACAATGACTTGTGTTATAGTCAAATCACGTCTTAACTATACGAGGAAGTAGGAGTACTGTAACTTATTAAAGTGCTTTTTTAACAACTAATAAACTTAAATTAAATGACACGACTACACTCAATGCATGCTTTTAGTTCTTACAAAGTACTTGTTTATGAAGATTTTTAATATTATTATTTTTCTTTTTATTCTTTAGTGTTATATTGTTAAATAAATTATGTTGGATTTTTATGTTTAATCGGATACCTAATTTTTACCTTTTGTAAATGCAATTGACTTTTTTTAACTTTTATTCAAAAAGTTTGTACTCTAGTATAATAACGAATAAGAAAACGTGTGAGGTGGTGACGAATTAAGAAAATCGTAGCCAAACGCACCACCGATATACACATTTCGCCTTTTCGGTAGAAAGGACGATGATGGTTGGCGAGTCTCGTCGTCCAGTTTACTCTTGGAGAATGCCATGATATTTCCAAAACTTTTCCTATAGTCGCTTCATACGACACCCATGGCACGAGATTTCCAACAATGCAGACCTTTCTTGTAAATCTCATGACGTCTACCAGATGGCGATATCAGTTTGGAAAAAAATGCTGGTTTCAAAATACGATCGCCAATCCGCTTTGAAATGCAAATCCTTTCTATGGGAGAGGTCTATGTCCATCTGTGGACTATTTACAGGCTCTTAAAGAAGTAGATACGGGCAAAACAATATTAAGATGGCACTGCAATTATTAAAATTTAGTCTTTTTAATGTAATTTGTTTGAAAAGAAATAAAAGCAATTGTTCTGCTATCGGAATTTTGCCGAGGACTGTTTAAATTAAGCACGTTGTTTAAATTTGTCGTTCTGTATTTAGTCGGAGCACACAGACAAATGTAAGTGTAATTTAGCGTATATTAAATTCAGGCTCCTGGGTCTATGAAACGCTTTTGTATAATTTGTTACAAGGCTTAAATCACCTAATCTGTAATAACAGTAGCCTATTATTCTCAAACAAGTACGCATTACAAAATAAATGTAAAAATTGGTTTACGTATATAATGATACGCTTATTTTAGTGCCGCATTACGTCTACTCGAATAATAAAAGATTTAACACAGTTTATTACTTGATACAAGTTTATTTTTTAATATTGTGCATTTTGAAGGTTCGAGGCCACACGGCAAAGCTCTATCTGTCACATAAAATAATCGTCTTTTTAAACGTCTGCTGTGACATTAAACATCTGTTATTTTTTAGGTGTACTCGCGCATTATATTTCTATGTATTCATGAGTGTTAGTAATAAAGGAATCTTTACTGCACATATTATTGTATTCATATCATGTAAATGACCAAGTTTAACATATTATACACATAAAATAACATTGTTAAACATAAACGGCTGTTACCAATAGGAATAGGCCGAGATTACTGATTTCCGTTTGGTACGATTTAACATAGCCGATATAGACAGCACGATTTAACTTCCGCAATTCACTTTTCTCTTTTCCGGAAGATATACGGGTGGTATATCTGGTCACCCGATTTGCTTTCGTAGTTTGCCATGTTTGATTCTGTATGCTTATATTCTAGTCATTTCGTACAAAAATACAGAGAAATAGACTTTCACGACCATTTTTCCCAATTCTAGGGTGGCTATAGGTTCCAACACAACATAGTTATACATTTCATCACAATTTTCACCAGAGCTTATTTGGTACGTGACAGGTGGTGACCCTGTCACCGTCGTAATGTCCATGCCAACGATACGTTTAGCTTAGTAGTTTCGAAAAAGTCATTGCTACGAGCCCGGGGATCAAACTCGAATCTCCTCATTCGAATGCAGATCCCCTATCCGCTCGGCTATCGTAGCTTTTCTTTGTGGCCTCTTTCATTATACACGAGAACATAAAAGGGTAGCAGACTCTTCTTTCAGCATTGCCACACGGTTCCTTTGGTAACTATTGTATTTTATATTTAAGGAAAATATTAGTATAATTAGGTAGTAAAGGTTTTGTTGAAAAAATTGAAACCACAGTCTAGATGAGTAGCAGCAATTACATGTGAATACTGGTACTGCGCACACCATCATGCCCAGCGTCTATGGCCAAATCTGTCATGCACACTACTGTGCATAAGCCAGTACCCGTACCTGGTATAACCATCTTCTCACATTAAATAAAGGCGTCATTTAAGACTCTTGTTTATACTATTGAAGCTGCGTCTCTCAATACAATCCATATACATCTCCATCTATATCGTCATCGCTGGGCGATAACTGTGATCACCAAGTATAGAGTAATTATTATATTCCATCAAATTTGTAATATATTTTAATAATATTTTGCTAGTTCATCTGAGAGTTTAGAGGCTTCGCACAAAATGAATGTCACATGATTTAAGAAATACTCATAGACCATAACGCAAAAGCAAAATAAATTCGTTAGGTATAACGTCAACCTCATAGTTACATAACATAAACTAGAACAGTTAGCAGAATGTCCAGTAACATCCAGTCCATGTGTCTACGTCAAACAATTAGTCCATTGTCGATCGTGCCACCTCAATAACATTAACAAACTTCATGTTTACGTAAATAATATCATAAATACATTTACGAGTATTAATGATAGAAACGGGCATTTAAATATGGACCAATTTGAATGCATTTGAATAGAAAAACAATGAAAATATAATTTTAAATCTAGAATATCTTACTAAATTAAATAGTGAGATCGTTCCCTTTAAATGAGAGGATATAATTTCTTTCAAATGTTGAAAGGAGGCCTTTGTCCAGCATTGAGACACACACTTTTACATTTAAATAGTATCAGACTATTTAAATGTAAAAGTGTGTGTCTCACAAATTAAAGTGTAATTTAGTCATACTCGTTTTGTAAAAAGAAAGCCTGAGGACCTCTTATCATCTTATATCAAGATTAAAATAAAAACTCGTTTTGTAAAAGTATAGTCTGTAACATCGTCATTCTTTACAACAAAACTTTACAAGTCCACTGTAAGACCTGTTTTAAGCTAGGGTCAGCACCAGGACAGGCTGACAGGTCATTTGAACAGTGGCGTCCGGTGTGGTCTGCGGTGGCCTGCGGTCGTGTCCGTCCGACCCGTAGCGAGGCGGTAAGTTCAAAGGAGCGCCGCGGCCTGGCACGAGGGAGCCTCACGCGGCATGTCCACCCATTGCTTCTCGTTCTTTTCGTCTTTGTATACCTATACATTGTAGTAATCTATGATTTCGACGTCGATTCCATACAAGCTTGCACACAGTTTGAAATATTTACGAAATTGAGGAAGCGCTTTGGAATTTATAAAAACCGCGCTTTATAAAGACAAAACCGATATACATTTCGCGTAGTGACGGATAAAGGACAATGTGAAAAAGAACAGTGGCTGCACACAGCCATGCGCTCCGTATTTCTTGAGATGTAAGGGCGGCAACGATTATGCGATCGAAATATTGACGATTTCACAGTCAAACATTAATATTTAGTCTTCTTTTCTAATTTGCCGCAACAGACACTTCTAGAATGTTACTATGGGCACCCACCCATTACAAGAGAAAGTGAATAGTAGCTATCAGGAATAAAAATGACATCCCATTTAAATATTTTAAGAATTTGTCATTTCTAAAAATTAAATATAAGTAAATCTTTACTCCCAAACACCCCTGGAGTGTGTACATATGCATGGTATTGCAAAACACAGAACACGTCAAAACTAGAAAAAAAATAAAGCATCTTTAATTTAATTATTGATCACAGCATGTTAATTTTGTTTCAAGACTATATATATGTAATTAATTTAGGCAAATTAAATAAAGAAAATCACAAATATATTCACATACTTTACTTATTATAGTAACTAGCGCGCGGCTAGACGGTACAGTTTTAATTAGACAGGAACACTTTTCTAAAGTGCTTTTGTTTTAACACAAAGCTGGCTTCTTTCAGCTGTAAGATTTAATATTTTGCTCGACTTTGTTTATTAAGATGGGCAACCAGGATTTGTTACTTTGGGATAACGTCAGTCAGTTTCTTAATGTTGTTTTAAATATCTTCCTGAAATATTACTTAATAATTGAACTAAAGTATTACATTAATTATTCAAATTTTAACCTCATATTCTATAGGCCATTTCTATTTTATACATCAAATATCAATCATATAAGTATAGCTGTTTAGCTACTTGATCATTTTCTAGTTTTTGTTACATTGATTCATGATATATTTGCGCCAATAGTTAACTAGGCTTATCAGACCCTTCACGCCGCCAAAGAAATCCTGCGATCTCGCCACTCTTGCCGAGGTTAGTGAACTATTGATTATAACGCATGGCGCTTGCCTTTGATTTGGATTATTAGACTATTTAAATTGTTTGGAAAAAAATATATTTCCATCGTAATATATAGTCTGCTAAAATTCTAAAATATTTAGGTCAAAAGTAACGGCACAACATCTTTTGATTATTACTGAACGAAAATATATGACGCCCTGCGAGATACTCTCATATTTTTTGCTACGCTTCGGAAGATTAAAAGATTTTTTCTTTTAGCGCGACAAGAAGATTTTCATTCCAGAAAGACGAAAATATATAGATATTATTCGAAATTAAAACGAGAAATGGCTGCTGGTAAAAGGAAACGTGTGTGGTTGTAGTTTTCTGTTACTTAATGGGCGGTTTTGAACGCTTTACACAGGAAGAAATTTGAATTCAGATGACAGAAATAAACACCTCAATCCGTTTGTAAAATAACTGTTAAAGAATGTTGTATGATTAAAATAATTAAAGTCACTAAACTATTCACACAAGTTACTATTTACTTATAAGAGATGCAAGAAGACAAGGTTTCCCTATACCCACCACGCTGGGCAAGCAGGTTGGTGAGAGAAGAGCCGATACCCTCGCATTAATGATGCTGCTCCCACGCACTAGTCTGTGGTATTCGGGTTCAGAAAATATTGATGTAAATTACTGTATTATATTTGAAAAAACATTACCTCCCACTATAGGAATTCGTCCTGTGTCGCGAAGACAATAAATTGGCACATTGAAAACCACCCAAACCAGGAACAATTATTTGTAGTTCATAGAAATACTTGACCGTGCATGTGAGAAAAGTCCCTCTTACAACCCAAAAGTTAAATGTATACTGGATTTTAGAGGCGCTTTATTGGAGAAGCCTATATACAGCAGTGGACTAAAAAAAGGGCTGATGTAGTTGTAGTGGTAGAACGAAGGGGGAACTGAGAAATAAGGGACAACTTAGAAAAAAAATCTTTAAATGTGACATTATCACCTGCACCGACCTGACTGACTAACTGGCTCTGATGAACTATTTATAGCGGAAATATTCATCGAAATATACTAAACCCAAACAGTAGCACCGCCGATGTGAAAGTAGCTGCGCTGTCCTCACCAATCTGCCCAACGTATGTCTAAGGCATGCCATTTCAAGAAGCAAGAAGGCGGCATGCCTTGCATGGAAGTTGCATGGTAAATGTATGTACAAAATAGATGAAATCTAGATACTCGTGTTTGTAGCTTATTTTCCTACTATGACTAGTCAGCGTACAACTTCACTATATGTTTATTTATAAATATATATATATTTCATAAATTAAAAACAATGAATGGACCAAAATAAGTACAATTTTTACTATATTTAATTTATTGTTTAGAATTTCGTTTAAAATTATGTACAATATCCATTTATAATTTCGCACACATAAATTGTTCGCGTGTGACACCCAGAATACCATGGCGATACCCATACCAATGATATGATATATCATTTACTTGTCATCTATCTTTTCTCTATGTAATACTTTTATGAGATAATAATTTATATTATAATCGTTGTCTACTCGTAAGCTATGTGTTTTCAAGATTACATCTTAAAAACAAACTTTCCAAAAATAGCACAGTTAGTATAGGTTAAGTCTACAATTTCAAAATGTTAATCATTTTGTCATTTATTAAAATTACAATGACTAATGCGTGGTAACAGTAGCTGCTAAATTAAATACTCGCAATTGCTAATAAATTTACTGAATACGGAAATGTTTTTATAATTATATACGAACGGCGCTATTAAACGAAACCGTTCAACTGAAATTATTGGAAATTTCTCATGTCATGTTAATTTCAATATACCTTGCCGGTTCATAAATTCGTTGAGAAAATTTTCCCAAGCCAATTTACTGAAATTCGTTAAGTGTTTGATACGAAGGAGATTTCTCTTTGCATCATGCTTTTGTCAAACTTGGAGTTTGTGTTTAGATTCTTATTTGTTAAAATAGGAAATAAAGTGTACATGAAGTAATTATATATAGAGATAAAATAATAAATATTCACTAAAGTGGATTAAAATGTGGATTTAAGTACCGTAACCATTGCAGTAGATCTATATGAATACTCACGGCTGACACCCATAAATGCTTATTCCCGTCTCAGCATAGCCAAAATTCTCCTTATGTTAAAACTCATGTTATTGCATTTATTACAATAATACTTTTTACTTATGAAATGAACGAATGTTTTTTTTTATTCTTTAACGACATTTTTTAAAGGGCATATTATTTTATGTCAAAATTTCGTTTCAAATAATATGAATTATCATTTCAAGATAATTCATATTATTATTTTTTTACACTCTTCCGACGTTTCGTAATGAGATTCCTCTGAGAGAGAAGAAACAAGCGAAAGGAACTCCGCAAGTATTTTGTAGTTTTCGATAATTATAAAGCATGTAGTAAAATATACGTGGTCTCATAGTCAAGTGAAAGCATGTTACAATAATACTTTTATGAGATAATAATTTATATTATAATCGTTGTCTACTCGTAAGCTATGTGTTTTCAAGATTACATCTTACAAACAAACTTTCCAAAAATAGCACAGTTAGTATAGGTTAAGTCTACAATTTCAAAATGTTAATCATTTTGTCATTTATTAAAATTACAATGACTAATGCGTGGTAACAGTAGCTGCTAAATTAAATACTCGCAATTGCTAATAAATTTACTGAATACGGAAATGTTTTTATAATTATATACGAACGGCGCTATTAAACGAAACCGTTCAACTGAAATTATTGGAAATTTCTCATGTCATGTTAATTTCAATATACCTTGCCGGTTCATAAATTCGGTGAGAAAATTTTCCCAAGCCAATTTACTGAAATTCGTTAAGTGTTTGATACGAAGGAGATTTCTCTTTGCATCATGCTTTTGTCAAACTTGGAGTTTGTGTTTAGATTCTTATTTGTTAAAATAGGAAATAAAGTGTACATGAAGTAATAATATATAGAGATAAAATAATAAATATTCACTAAAGTGGATTAAAATGTGGATTTAAGTACCGTAATCATTGCAGTAGATCTATATGAATACTCACGGCTGACACCCATAAATGCTTATTCCCGTCTCAGCATAGCCAAAATTCTCCTTATGTTAAAACTCATGTTATTGCATTTATTACAATAATACTTTTTACTTATGAAATGAACGAATGTTTTTTTTTATTCTTTAACGACATTTTTTAAAGGGCATATTATTTTATGTCAAAATTTCGTTTCAAATAATATGAATTATCATTTCAAGATAATTCATATTATTATTTTTTTACACTCTTCCGACGTTTCGTAATGAGATTCCTCTGAGAGAGAAGAAACAAGCGAAAGGAACTCCGCAAGTATTTTGTAGTTTTTCGATAATTATAAAGCATGTAGTAAAATATACGTGGTCTCATAGTCAAGTGAAAGCATGTTACAATAATATCCACAAAATTAAAACAAAAATGCACTGCGATCTCGAGCAGACCAGCACGAACAAACAGCACTTGTTCACAAGTATGTTCGTATGTGTCAGCCAAGTCCATGGTAGCGAATGTTCTGAGGAACTGTTCAGAATGATCCCAGCCGCTGAGTTTCACCATCGTGCATCGCGACAGAATTCCAAGTTCCACCAATACCACCTAGATGGTTGGCATTCCATGACAGTGTGTTTTTCTCGAAGTTTTCTGCACCTACTTCGACTTCGTGGAATCAACTGTCGCCTGGGGTATTTCCGAACAGTTACGACTTAAAGACCTTCAAGAAAAGAGCCTATTTCTTCCTTAAAGGCCGGCAGCGCTTCTGTAGCTCTCTGGTGTTGCAGATGTTCGTGGGCGTCGGTGATCATTTACCATCAGGTGAGCCGCCTGCTCGTTTGCCCCTCTTGTATAAAAAAAATCATTGTAAGAATCTTCCACCTATGGTAATTGCAAAGACGAGAGTTAAATAAAATACTTTTATTTTAATTGTCTAATTCTATTTTAAATACTGGTTAGCTCTTCACAGGGCATAGCAATAGAGTTTCTATTGTTTCAACTCATTCTAGAATTATTTAAAAAGTTTCAGTGCTTAAGCTATCTTTTCGAAGATAATAAATATAAATATGTCTTAATTTTAAAATACATTCTTCACATCACTCAGCGTTAAAGAAATTCACTCAGAATTAGAAGAAAATCTGAAATGTTGGAGCTGATTTCATTAAAATAATCTCATTTTAATTCGTCGCTTGAGGTGTCGACTCGTTATTTATTCAAGTGGGTGGGAAGTGGCATCAGACCTATTCTACAAAGATTTCATAATAGACAGCGGAGTATGAGTCTCCCTAAACGATTCCGATTAAAATTATGGTTTTTGGAATTATTTTATTGCAATATTATAATAATATTATTTTCTATATACCTACCATCATTTTTATATATTATTGATGAAAGCGGAAGAAGCGAAGGCGTATGTCAGGACCGTACCAAGTGGAAGAAGATTGTCTCTGCCTACCCCGTTAGGAACAAGGCGTGAATATATACTATACATTTTTATAGCAACAAACAACTACAACAGCTATTTGACAACATATACCTTAAACATATCTGGAGCAGGACCATTTTTCTGTACTCAAACTTTCGTATTTATTAAAAATATAAACAGCCTTAATTCTAAAGACTCTTTCTTCGTTTCATACAAGGAAGTACTGGTAAATTCTTTTATAGGTACTGACCAGGCTATGGTTCTATATTTATATGTTCTACATAGCTTATATCACTGCATTTCGCCGCCTTAATAAAATCGATACACTCCATTACATAACATAATCAATTTAAATAATAGGCCCCAAAAACAAAAGTAAAATTACGAAGACTTATATTTTAATTAGAAAAAAAAACCATAACAAAAGGCGACCCTTTTTGACTAAGGATAAACATCGGCAATTTTATCAAGTGTCGGAAACAATGGCCGCAAAAGGCTTCGTCCAGGCTGCAGAGGTTGATGATTAATGAGATGAGGGAGGGTTCAGGTATAGGAGGTATCGTTATAAGAGGATTAACCTTCCAAAGGGCAATTTGGAGGCTTCCTAGTAAATACAGTAGGCACTACAAGCTTAAAGCCTATTTATATAAAATGGAATTGGTTAAGATTTTAATCAATTTCTTCTAACTGTTAAATTTCGGTGTGAAATATCAGTATGTTTATCACAATCAATATGAATTAAAGTAATAAATGCATCCGACTCCATGAATACGTGATCTATGATATAAAAAGTGTTGTATTCTGTTTTTAAATTGATTTAAATTTCTGTAGAAGAATTTGATTTGAATGGTAGTTTCCATAATAACAGAAAAATTAAATAATATCTACTTCTAAAAATAAAAAAGATAAAGACGAAACCCAAAACGATATTATTAGGACTGTAAAGGCAATAAGCTAGAAATTATTAAAAAGCATTGCTTAGTAAATAGCTATGGTGGCCTACCTTTGTTCGATTAGTTGGTTGCGTGGATATTGCAGGGTCAGGCTTTGTTTCCACAAACTCTACGGGTGGTTAAATTTAGAAAGAAAATAAACGGTATATCTTCGCCCCTTCTTGAATTACGGCAATCCATTGACCCAATTGTGTTATTGTGTTAAGTCAAATTTTTGGTTGAAACTTTTATTGTTCATGAAGAAACTTTACTCTATAATCTTTATCAAGATATCAGATCTTGAATACAATCTATATTGGATGTCGTCTCGTCAGTATCTCTTCTCAATCCTAAAAATCTATGTTACTTGTCTTAACTATTGTTTCATTCCACAATGATCCCTGATCCAAATGTGCATGAAAGACCGTCTACCATTTTCTGCTACCCTAATCAAGGCCCAACAAATATATAATTATCTTGTCGTACAAAAACACAGACAGATTTAATTTTTCTGTTTCTTGTTCTTCAAAATTATAAGTAAAATTAATGAACATTATGAAAGCAATATTATAGACCTTGCACATATAAGTATAAAAGTTACAAATGATTATTAAGTAATATAAGTAGCCGTCAAAGATTTTGGTAAACGTAAATAAAACTAGTAAATCATTTTAGATTTTTCCAAACAGACAAGACTCATAATTATTGATAGTTAATTTGATCATTGACTTGAAAAATTAAATTATGGCGATATGGATCATCTCTTAAACACGCGCATCTTGTTTAGCTTCACATTTACATCTAATTTTGTTTGTAAAGAAATCTTGGAAGACAATTCCAGCCACATCTAACAGTCGCAATCAATATGAATAGAAACTGAAAATTGCCGCTGTGGTTGAATTGGCCAGCAGGACATCATTATCATCATGGTACATCTTAAGATGGAGAGGTAGGTGGATACTGAAACTCTTTATAGTAGCCATATTAGACATATCGCGTTTGGGATCGTTTAAAATGTTTTCATAAGATCTGTTTAAAACATATGGCGATGAGGATATGTACATTTAAGAATTTTTAACTATATAACCAAATAATTGATTATGTATTTAAAAAACAAAACAAAATGAGCGCGTTTTAGGAGAGATATCGTTATCACCCATTGCGAAAAGAAAATTATACAAATCCAGGTTTTAATTACATAAGGAGGATGCTAAGTATCATATCATACATTACATCATGTTCAGACTGTATTTAACTATATTCGAACTTTCTTTTAGCGCCATCTGTCGTCTAGTAGCTAGAATATAATTTATATGTAAAATTTTATAAGTATCATTTTTAAATTGTGAAAAGGGAACGACAAATTATAAAATTAAAATTATATTTCTTTGATATTAAATATTTTTAACACAAAAAAAGTGTTTTCGTAATGTGAGAAATTTCTTTTTGAATATACATTAAAAAAAAGTTCTTACATTTCTTACAATTTTTTTTTAATATACATTAAACAAAAAACTCTTACGTATCATAAACATTAGATTTTCTATTATTTCAAGATGTGAAAAATTACATATAAAACCTAAATGTTAAAACAAAATGTATTTACATGTAAAAATTTGTACCTATAGTTGTACAAAATTAAGTATTTCTGAACGTAACTTTTACTTTTACCTCTTAATGCTTTTTTAATCGAACATACTATTCATTCTAATCTTAAGTGATTGTTACTCGTGATATGGTACAAAGAAGGCATTTTCTTTTGTGTGCCGCATAAAGGGCAATGTTCAAGGACGCGACGCCCCTCTTTTAAAGGCTGAGTGTTTGCGTAGCCTTCGATATTATAGATTAGCCCCGCTCCACATTTTACCTGCTCACCTGTAGTACCACTTCAATATATACGCCAATAATAACCAAACGGTAAACTCGTGGAACTGTTAATGTGGTCAAAGAACTTGCACAGCTTGTAGGGAGATGGCGCTGTCTTACAACCACAATTTTACAAAGATAAATTTATTTCAAACTTTAAAACTAGAAATTTTATGCTAACATTTTATTAAAATTTTGATTTTTCTTAGTTCGAACTTCAATCAAAAAAACATCATGTTTTAATCAGTTAATTATATCCTTAAGAATTCATTTATACATAAGTAGGTTTTACATGTCAAAATGGCAATTTACAATAAATTTATTTATCTCTAATGCATGTATAATAACGAATAATAAAAAATAACCATTACTTGTATAACTAATCGGAATATACATTTTTATTTATTTTATTTAGAAACTTAATTGCTTAGATACCTTATAATATGAGGTGACAAAGGGCGGACTTAATGCCTCTACCTACACAAGAGAAATGCTCGATAAATTGTTATTTAGGTAGGTTAGCTTTATTACTTCGTTTAGGATTACATGGCATTTTTGAATTGGGGTTATGGATTGCCATAGCTAGATGTCACACGGACGGAGGCGGGTGACTGGGGAGGCGCGGGGCGAGGCGTGGGCGCTCCGGCAGCACTCGTCACCGTTTCAGGCAGTGCACGAACCGCTACTTATCCATGCGCATGTCCCTGCGCCCTTCATATCAGTTTCCACACAACCCGTGGCTCCGTTACATAATCTCTCACGGGGCACTAATATAATTCTTAATGTTTAGGCTTTTTTCTGTGATCGATACATTTTTGCACGTTTTACAAACGTAGTTAAGTTTAGCGTTACGTAAGCCGCCGTCCACAAAGCTTCGCTTGCCACCGCTTATTGTGATATTCGGTTGTGATAAATCGTTTTAGGCAAGCTTTTTGCTCGTAGTTTCGCAATACAGATCAACTTTTAAGCTCCATAAGTGACAATCTAGTAACGGAGATTTGGGATATAAGCCATCGAATTGGAAACTGATTTTATTCTCTCACTTGTTGAACGTTCCGTGATTCCATTCCCGTATCCCGTGGTCCCTTGTCGTATCGTGAAGGTAGCGGTGGTTAGGGGTCGCGCGTAGGAGCGCAGCGCGTTAGTCGCGATATACTTGTTGATCCGGGGCTGAAAATGCGCGTATAGCGCTCCCGAGAGTGGCTCGGCACGGCTTCGCGCGGCTGGTGGCGGCCCGCCACGCCATCTGGCGGCTGCGACGCTCCGGCTCGCAGCCGGCACAAGACAACAATGACCACGAACAAACCAACCATCTGTACGTCTCTACTCTATCTCTTCTCACCGTCTGTCTTGCAAGCTTCTATTCTTTCTATTTAAATTTTATATTTTTAATTAGTTACACTCTCATTATTGCCCTATTATGATTTGTTTCGCTGGACGTAAATAAAACTGTAACGGTAATTGATTTTTGTAATTTATGAAGTTGTCTTAAGTATACAATCAGTATATAACATTACTAAGTCATAACGTACATCCTAATAACAGTTACTAGTATATTCATTCATACAGGAATGTTAAGAAATTTTATAACAATCCATGTATGATGGTCTGGAGACACTTCATAAAGTCCAGTGAATCGATTTTGTGCTCTAATTTAAGTTCGTTTACTTCATCTCTAGCTGCCAGCTGCTAATCCTCGCTTTACATTTCCTCCTGTTTCTCATTTCCTAATGGAGCTGCGGCACGACTATTTGCGTCATCGAAATTATTACGAATGCCTACCTTAATAAATGTTTTCCCGCAAATGTTGTTTTATTTGCTGCTTTGATGTCGACCAAATCAAAACCATTCAACGTTACAATGCTTGATGTTGTAGTTCGATGTTTAGTATCGTGTAACTAAGAGCACGGAATTCAGGTGTTCACAATCAATGTATATCAATTCATTATCACCCATCGTAATGTTGTGAATCTTTTTTGTTTAGATGTTGAAGTAAAATTATTCAAACGCTTTATATTTGTCACACAACTTATAGTCTATTAAGAGGAATTCGTTTTATTAATTCACTTCGAGGCACCAGGGCCCGGACCTAAATTAAATATTCATGAGCAAAATTGAATAACATTATCCTCTATAAAGAACACGATATCTAGAAGCTTATAAGGAACACGACAGATTTGTTATAATACTGTGGATAAAAACCATTCCTAAATAGGTGAATGCATTCTGAAGATTTTCAATAGAATCAAGCGTTTCTTCAAATCCATTATTTTGAAGATTTAAGTTTCAAGAAAAGTTTCCTTTCTCAATATTTGTTAAAACTCTTTTAAATTACAACACAAAATAAAGTAAGTGTGCACTAAATTATAATTATTTAGTATTTAATGAAATAAATTCGTGTTTAAAATATTCTTTGTCATTTTAGGCCTGAATTAATATCTTCAAAATAGTAAAATTATAATAGGTGAAGCTAAATATGAGTTTAAAGATATGAAAATATCTTACTTTAAACTTTTTTGGAACTACGATACATATCTAAGAGAATACCCATATATTATATTCAAATTACTTAGTTTCTTATTAAAATAATATTAATTATATTATACTCATTTTATTACGTAAACTGTAAGTGCAACGGCAATACGGTCTTTATTGGGTCAGGGCTTTCCAGGATTTCCCCGCTCATCCATTCGAACTGCAGAAGTTCGCTTTATTAAATCTAAATTAACAAAGTAGAATATTATAAGGTTGCAACTCTTATTTGCAACTTTCTTTTTATTTATTAATTGTCTGTCTATTTCCACTGTGAAAAACTTCTTTGTCTTTATATAATACAGTCAGGCAGAAAGTGATATATAAAGAAAAAGAAGTTAACATCTGAATTAAATGTAATTTTAATTACTTTAGTTTCTGTAATACTTACCATGATTCCTCCTGGTTTCAAAGCCGTAGTCACTATTTTTGCAATACTCAAATTATTGGTTTTCGGGCATGGTTGTATTGTGGTGTGTCTGCATTTGACCATTCCTCCAAACATTCGCATCAAATTTCGATGAGGAAGTAAGCATTTAACCTTTTTAGAAGTTGGAATAACTTCAAGATATGGATTTAATTTTCTAAGAGACTAGGATTAAATTTTGACACTGACAGACAGAAAGATAATGTTTCATTCAACATGTTTTTTTTCGTATCTATACGAAAAGTAACATTCATAAAATCCCATTATTTGGGGGCTACTAAAGGAACACTACACATTTTTATTTAATTGTGCGATAACAATTTTTTTATTAATTGACATAATATTTTCCATTTATATGATAACTTGAAAGATTGCAAAAATTCAGTCAGTTGTTCGCTCAACTTGTTAGGTTCTTTGCAAATACCTCGAACATTGTAATAAAACTTCCCTCGGCCCCAGTTTGAAATTTTACAACAGACTGTCGTCGAAACTTTCTTCAGTAGTAA
This sequence comes from Bhutanitis thaidina, assembly GCA_029286595.1. Lineage (NCBI taxonomy): Eukaryota > Metazoa > Arthropoda > Insecta > Lepidoptera > Papilionidae > Bhutanitis > Bhutanitis thaidina. The sequence continues at coordinate 4,089,105 of JAGSMS010000013.1, forward strand.
TTAAAGTTGGTTTTCAGATTCTGGTAATTAAAGTTGGTTTTCAGATTCTTATAGAAGTAAACGAATGTCTTGCAGTATTGGATTTTTGTATTACTGTGCATAATAAATGTACGATTGTAACCAAACTGTCGGGTTTACGTTTACGTTCATGCCATGATAAAACTCCTGTTATAAATGGTGGTACAATTGCCATTATTTCGATTTTCAAAAGTTTAAGAACCAAAGTTTCTTAACAATCCTCTACAAATTATAGAAATAACACACATTACGTAAATAGTTTATTTGCAAATATTATTTTTTACCAAGAATATATAACAGGCATTTACTATGAGTAGAAATTCATGGAACAGCTTAATTTGGAACTTCATGGAAATTCATGGAACGCCACGAAACACGCCACGAAATTATATCAAATATTTATTTCACAAATAACTTCACCATTTGCCGAATTAAACAACATATTGCGCAAATGTAACGTATAGTTACGCTTTTCATTAAATAATAATTTATGGCAATATAGCAATCGCCTTGTCGTAGCGACGTACTCGTATAAGTGTTTACCATCCGGATGCATCGTAAGAGTTTGCTTAGGACAAATATGTTCCCCCGTTGTCGTGCGGAATGAGTGAATGCATGGCTTAGAAGCCTTGGCTTCTCTCCCACGATGAACCAAGAGATAACTTAGCGGAGATAGCTGGCCCGTGCTGGCCGTTCCGAGTATTATCCTTAAGAGCCCTCGTAATTTTTATCCTTAAGTACTTTAACAGGGAGGTAATACACTAACCGTATAGTGGTAACTATTTTCCTACCTTGTCAGATATAAAGTCGCGTTATAAAGTTAATGTGAAGGCATTTGATGTAAAGCAGACTAGACTGTTGGATTTAGGTTCAGCATATTCGGATGGATTTTGGTCAGCATTGTTCCTCGCCTGCAGAAGAGGTTGATCATCAGAGAAAAGTTGGAGTCCCTCTTTACCCTTATATAATCCAATTTAATCATAACTATACGTGGTAAAGCCAAGCGGCGCATTTTATGGCTACTCGAATGAGCTGGCTCTACCGGGGTAGAACCACGTGAAGTGGAGTCATCTGTACCTGACCAAAATTTACTATATTTGAGTGTTTAGGAATCGAGAATGGTCGCTGCTCCAGTGCGTGTTCATCGAAATTATCTTTATTATAATTTCTCAATCATGCAGGTTTCCACGCGACGTCTTCCTTTACCGCCGAGCACTTGGTTGATTCAGCACTTAAAATAACAAGTAAAAATTTTAGTGGTTTCGGCACTGGAAGTCGATCTTAGTTTACTCCCGTATTATGAAAAAAAGCTACTGCCCTCGATGCCACCGGATCGCTAGGCTACCACGGCTCTTATCACGGCAAAATATTGTATAGTGATTTACTTCAGTTTACTTTAATAAAATACGTAGAAAAGGATGTCTAACCCAAAGAAGTTTCATTTCTTGCGCGTTCAGTGCTTGCACTAATACATGCATCACTTTCTTTCTTGTAGTAGCATAGTAAGAATCTGCCACACCCTTTCCGCCTGTAGGTGTCATAATAAGTAATTAAGCGAAAAGTGTTAAAATCTCATAGCAATCTCCGGGAGCTAACCCGGCAACGAGGCCCGCCACGCGTTACGTACTATCTGTCGGAGAAGAGAAAAGGGGTTTCGGAAGCCCGTTAGAATAAGCTAAACAATTTTACGATTGTTGTTTTACAATCTAAATGACATTTACAATAAAGAAAAAACCAACAAAGTTAGAGTGAAATTTTAGTAATTTCGTATAACCGTTAAACCATACTAACAAAAATCTAAATCTAGATAAAATATAAACTTATCTCGTTATAAACATATATTTCTTTTTTTTTATTAACATAAATTGATAATATTCTGTCTTGCAAATATAGACTTATAAAAGAAGTCTTAAAGTTATTGCTGCGTAGGTGGCCAAGCGGTTATGAGTTGATTCACGTAACAAGAGCGGGGCCGAACTCTACCTAGACTTTTGTGTCTATATATAAAATACGTTTGCATCCACCGGTTTATATAAAATGTGTACGGCAAATATTAAAATAGCGAAGCAAATGTATATTCAAAAAACCATATTGCACAGGTCTATAAATTATGCGCATTGAAGATCTGCAAATACAGACTATTTGTAATCGTAAATTTCACTTTTGTGACGTGGGTTTATATTTGCTTTAGTAATATCAGCATAATCAGAGTTTAGAATACAATAATCACGTGTCCAAAGGATCAGCAAACTGAAGTGGTAAAGGGCCTGCCTAATAGCTTGCAGAACTGACAAGCGTGGGGAAGAACGTTTCTAGATTAGCAAACTATTACAGGCAGAGGCACTGTGCATGTTGCCACTGCATTGTTTTGTAGAAATCTTTGACAAAAGCCAAATACAACAAACAGATATGAAAGATGGTAGATGATCCACGACTCAATACGCCGATCACTTAGTCTAGTCACTTCACTTCCACTATTTAGCAACAAGTTTCAAAAATATTTACACAAAATATATGCTATTCCATCCATATATTTACGACCCGATAGCATATTTGGTAGTGACGCCGCCTTTGAAGCTGAGGGTCATGGGCTTAAATCACGCAAGAGGCTGCCATAAACCCATCATGGGTCTGTTTAATTATGGTCTGGTATTTTTCGAGATGGTTGTCCCGCCATCTGTCGGTGTTGATTAGTCATGAATGTTTATTTAATATAAATTTGGGACTGGGTGTTCGAAATATAAAAAAAAATATTCATTTAAATTTCTTTGTATTCATAAGCTTTTGTATCTTGGTCGAACTACATCTGCATAACCGTACAAATTTGAAATAAAGCAAAATGCAAGGTACATGTCAAGGACATGTTAAAAAGTAGGTCATAATTTTTTTCAAACTAGCAAAACTACGTCGAGTATTAAGAAGTTTCTCGAAAGCTATATTACAATAAAGGTGGAAAAACTTAAAGAAATATAATGAACAAAACATAACCATAGCATATACCATAACTTACATTATAAATTATAACCAATATTGATATAAATGCCTGAAATAATAGAATAATAATAAGGGTTTATTATTTATAATAATAATAACTGACTAACACGGGATTAAACGAAATAACCGCTAATGAAATCTATACAATTAAGATCACCAGTGCAAGACACAGGCCTCTCCCATAAGGAGGATTCGCCATAATCCCCATGCACCGCATGCGGATTGGCGATCACAGTACCAGATATTTCGCACCTTAGGTGGTTCTGTCTATCATCAGTCTGGTTAATTTTTGTCTGGTATATTTCGAGATGGTCATCCCGCCATCAGTCGGTAGCTATTTTGACACCCTCGTTCCCGTGGAAAATTCTTACGTCGATACCACACGACATAAAAAAGGTTAATTGCTGAAAAATATATTTCCATTCCACGTAGCCCATTCAACACGTAATAAGTCTGGAAGTCTCCAGTAAATTGGATGGTTTAGCCTAAAGAAATTGAAAAATAATTGCTACGTCAGCGTAGCGCGTAGGCTGTGCACGTAGCACCTTCTACGATTACGAAGAGCTGTAGCGCTCGCCTACTGGAATAAATAGCCGTAGAACCCCATTCGCCTATATTTTACGCTCCAATTTACCTAAATAGATTTTAGATGCGTCATACTCACATAAAGTTACGGAACTTAAATATTTTTTTTTTTTTAATATTTAATATAGTTACGTACATGACATGAACATTTATTAAATATACTGATTTTAAATACAATTTCTAAAATCGTCTGTCTGGACAAACATAACCTTAAGAATAAAGGAAATACGTTTAAGTAAAAATTAAAATCCGTAGTGTCGTGTGCGTATTAAACGAAGTACTTATTGTAAAGTTTTGACGTGTAGCAACAAAATTAATTCTACTTTTAAAGCACGCTTCTCGCGAAAGTTCCGAGATTTACTAATAGTAAAGTCTTTTTCATTCATATGCCGTTTAATATTTACCCTGCCAGTTCGAGAATATAAACAGTAACCAATATTTATGCAAAACATAAACTATTGATTTTCGGGTCAAGTTGTGCTGTGTCCGTCCCGAGTCTCTGACATTGCATCTGATATTGGATATTGGAAGGTATGACGAGTGAGTGCCTTTGCATTTGCGCGTACTCTTTCGACACTATAATATCTCCTGCGCTATTGACAACTGCAGATAGTATTGTATATATCCGGAAGTTGTGGTCCTGGTCGAAATCGGCCAAGGGGCAACATCACAAATATTGAGCGGAGGCTTTTACGCGGCAGTAGGGCATTTTCAGGCTGCTACTTTACATTTTAATCTCATACTACGGTTCCGTAATATTTATTTTACTCTGAAGCAGATTAGTAACTCCGAAACTCTTAATTGCTGGAGAAGTAAAGTTTGTCTAGCAGATTCATTATGCTCAGAGAAATGTCTACTACATCGGGTCTATATTATAATCCAATACTTGAATTTAATTAGTTTACTAATTCTGTCCATCTAGTAGTGCGAGGGTTTCTTTTCACCGGCACTACGATCACTAAACCTCTCTTTCGACCAATACAAAATCTGCCAAAGAACCAGGTTCATCAACATTCCATCTATAGATAAAGCAAATGGCCCATCTGATAATCCTTCACCAAAAAGGCACAATAATATAACCACCTTAGAAAGTACGATTACTTTTATTTTATTCTAAAATAAAACCTAATCTCATTGACTTAATCATTTTTTTACCCCTTCTGTGAGATTTTATCCTGAGTCGTACAGGCAATATATAAACATATATTTGTTAGGTCAGACAATACTCTTTCCGCTTGGAAATCGAAATCGCGACCTTCAGCGCCACCGTGCAACGGTAAAGCCAGTTCGCTACTCGAGCCATTTACTTTAAAGCCCTACTAAACCATATTGAATAGTATATAATATTCACTTTTATTATTTGGGTTATTATCATATCTATTTACGTTACTTACGTTAAAAGTTTTACAATAACGATGATTATAAGCGACATCTTGTTGACGACCAAAGTTTGTCTTCATGTGCATTGCAAGACGTTTCATAGCATGACTCATGCAAGAACACATATACAGAATAGATCACTCTTCTTCATTCTCCCGCTTCTGAAGTTACTTAAAAAGACCAGGTACCGTCAGAGACACAACACATCCAAGTTCAAAAAAAAACTAATCCTCTCCGATCATCAACCACATAGCCTGTTGGCTGACAAACGAAGCTCTGTTATCTTCTCGTATATCGAAATCACACAACCTACATGTTGGGGAGCAAAATTACTAGTGCGAGGGTATAAGAGCACTCCGCTAGTAAAGACGATCGAATACATATGTTTATTTGTACTGCTCCTTTTCTGGAAAGATCTATTATATCCAGCTGTATACTTTCATCGGCTGCAATGGTGATTTAGTTATATTGAAATAACAAAAACCTCTGATTTAAGCTCACTGCTGGCCTAGGACCCGTTATCGAATAAATTAAATAGTTTCAATGTCAATTTACTAATTACTTATCTTTTTTTGCAATGAATATTACAAAAAAAAATATATTAATCATATTATCACAATATGTCAACAAAAACACTATACTTTTTCCCTCCATACTAATGCTACTAAGCGACTTGAGGTTGTGACCAAATTCGATTTATTAATATATTACTTAAGTAATTTACGGATTATGCAATAACAGCCTGGCGTCGATGTAATTCCATTCACGTCGAACGTCCCACAGCTCCGGTCTACATAGTCTATAGGTATATACTAATACATTAAGTTAGGGGTCTGTGCGACTTCGGCAGACGCGACGTCGCCGGTTCACGCCCACGTATTGACCCGGCTATATTTAGCAGGCGTTCCTACAATTTCGTTCACAAAACGTGAGATTGGGAACCTGTTTTCAGGACAATTGGTATGTTTTTGTGAGTTGCTCTTATTTAGCAGAATTTATGAGCTTTCTTTAGCAGATGCCAATGTTATTATTTATGAAAGGAAAGACTAACTATGTTTTGATTAGTGTGTTTATCTGATTTAACATTTAGGTACATATTGATTTGATTTAAACTGTACAAAAAAATCATGAAAATTATCATTATAACATAATATTGAGTTCTAACTTAAAATGGTGTGTAAGTAGGAGAGCGTGATTTTCGTTATTTAAGCCCAAGATGTCTATACAGTGTTACCGTGTTTATTTTTATGAAAGTGCATCGCACATTCAAGATTATTGAAAAAAGGCGCATTATGTTTAATGCTAGCGTACTGCAGGCGCGCTCTAGAACTCATTTAATAAATTTTAAAAATTCAACTATAATTTGTAGATGCTTTTTCATGGTCTGTATACAGACATTTTGTAAAGTTTCTAAGTAGGTTTATTCCACCTCTGGGGTTCTGTGCTCCAAATGGAGCTGGATAGAATGTTTCGTAAAAGGTTAAAAGAAAACAGCAGACAACTGCAAGTCAAAAATGAGCCTAATCATTTTTGACTTGCAGTTGTCTGCTGTGAATCAGTAGTTCAACCACTACTGTGTTCAGGTTTGAAGGCCATAGAGAGGAATTATAATTACAGCATTCCATCTTAGTACTCGGGGGTGACAACGTATCTGAAGATCAGTTGTACAGTTGTCCAAGGGCTACAGTAGCCACTTACAATAATTATGTGGACAGTAAGGTCGTTTATAACTGACTTTTTTTATTGAAAAGACGGCAAACGAGCCAGCGGTTCACCTGGTGATGGTAAGTGATTACCGTCGCCCACATACATATGCAACACCATAGATCCTGCAGGTCCGTTGCCGGTCTTCAAGGATATTTGGGAGATGGGAGGGAAGAGGAGGGGAATAGGGAGGGGGAGTGGGCCTCCGGTTACCTCACTCACCGAACGAAACGCAGAAGCACAAGATGCCTCTACTTCACGCCGGTATTCTGCGAGGCCGTGGTACTAGACCGGTCGAGCCGGCCCATTCGAGCAGCAGCAAAAGCCGCCGCTTGGCTCTACCACGCTTAAGACTGCAACCTAGTAATTGCGGGAAATTCTCCCATTGGGAGAGGCTTTTGGTTAGCGGTGGACTTTTAAACAGGCTGTTTAATGAGGAGGAAAAAGTGATCGAATCGTAGTTCAACATTCAATCACAGTTTGATACTACTACAGTTTCAATATAATGTAAGAATTAATAAAACCTTCGTACATGTTGCGTGTCTATACATTTAATGATTGCTTTCTTTTGTGTCTTAGTCATGGTAAAAGGAAAGGTCGTACAGATCGTAAATGTTGTCTACATTAAGATTTATGAACAATGTGTGCTCCTTGTGGGGTGAATACATTATATACATTGATTCCTAGTTGTAAACGTAAATGCAATAATCGTAATTTTACTTACTTTACTTACTTTATCAGCCTGTAACTGGACATAGGCGTTTCCATGAAAGTGCCAGCTAAAGCCGACATGCGATGCATGTAATAATATTTAATGTAACCAAACACGTGAAAAACTCTTGATGTATAGTGGCAAAGATTGTCTTTGCTACTATAGTGGATACTATTATTTGATATCACTAGTAACTTTCTGAAAATACTTTTTTTACTATTCATGAATGCTACTAAAATGTATTAATTTACTTAATCTTTATTGCAATCCCTTTATTGAAGAGGACACAAAAAGTGCACTTTATAGCTATTCAAAAGTGAAGTGTGGTGAAATTTTGTGTTCGGGGCAACAAAGTAAAAAGAAACAAATTTCCAAAAACGTGGAAAAATTTATATCTTGCGTCGTCATTCTAAACTTGTTTTAAATTAATTACGAATATAAAAGGAGAAAGAAATAATATTCCTAAGAATTATGTTACATTGTAAATTTTAACGTTCGGTATATTATAAACTTAGACGCTTCTTTCACACGTTTTTTTATTATTCCACTACATTAAATTAAAATAATTAAATGCGTTATGTAATAAAAAAAAATATTTTTCAGTTACACAAAACTGTTCGAGCTTAGGGCACCTTAGTAGTTAATTATACGTTTCACAGATGGCGCTTTATGGACTCGAACTTTTGGTACTGTTCACTAGATGGCAACATTGAATATAGAGAAACATTTAATGTAGACACTAAAGCTTTGTTTTGTTTCTTAACTCATAGTTTTGTAACTAAGCATCTAACATAATACAACATAATTACTTCTGCTTGTCACCCATAGGGGTCAGGGTAGGCAAACAGTACGGATTTGCAAACGGCAAACCTATTTTTCGCTACTCCGGGAGAACGTGAATCGATCGGTGAACGGTGAACGTGATCGGTGTCTGGCCTCGTCCCTGAGTTTGCTTCCGTATATTATCATGATATTTTCGAAGCATGTCCCTTAATCGCCTTTTACGACACCCACGGGAAGAAAAAGGTAGCAGGTTCGTACGCCGCTCTTAGGCTTTGTAAAAGCTTATTAGCTTAAATATTGTAAAATTTATTATATTTATTGATCACGCTTGTGGAAAACTTTTGTATAATGGCATATAATATAAATGTTGTACCCCAGTCACGGATATATACATATAGATATATAATTAATTATCTATGTAGGCTTATGCTCGTATATTAACCTTATCACCATTCAGTTACTAAGATACGAGGAATCCGAGTTCAGGACTGGATAACGTGTGTTCGTTATATCATAATAAATAGGTACATTATTATTATTACATTACAATATATTGATTGTTGTCCTATACTTACTGTTTTTGTATTCTAATACTAAATAAATAATATTGAGTGTAAATACTGCTATAAAATAATAATTAATATTTATTAATTCGCTTAAATTCCGCATAAACAATACTGTTCCGAAAAACATCTAATAACAAAACATACGCGAGCGAGAGCTATCCGGATTTAATGAGGTGTGTCTTCGGAACATGAAATATGAACCTCTTGAGGCGGAAACACCGCACGACGGAACAAAGTCATGACGTAATAAACGTCGGTTGTTTGCGAAAGTCATCGATGCCAACTACAGATACATCCATACGAAGTACCGACCGTGACCTGTTCACGCGAGGTCGCGTGCGCCCCGGCCTACCTGAATATCCAGGGTTAAATTAACTCACAATGGCCACTGCATTATACCATAGAGTAAGGATTAGTAGTCTCTATTCTTTATACTGTGATAGTGTAGTGTACTACCCTTTCATATTTGAAGTTTTAGCAAGATACAAGCTCGATCAAAAAGAAAACTTGCAGCTTGTAAGGCCCCGAAAACCGCTTCTGATTTTTTAAGAGAGTTATGTGTCCGGTATAAGTACATCGTTCTGCTTCACCGGACTTCAAATGTCGTCGAAATATTTTTTTTTACTTCACGTATATGCGGTTTACCTCATGATATTCTCCTTCATCGCCGAGCACGTTGTGGTTAGTCCTAGTAGTTAGTAAGATTAGCGCAAATGTGTTAAATGTGAAATAGATTTTTATACGCAGTAGAGCCATAAACAAGTAGGCTTCAAAGTATCATAATATGAAAGTATATACTATTAAATACTATTTGACATCACTAAATAAGAAAAAAAGAACATGAAATTAAACAAAAACAGTCAACGTGAAAAGTAAACGAAAAAAAAATTGAACAAGGTTTCGAAAGCGTATTGGATCCTAATATTAGGCGTTAATAAATTATGGTTGGTCTTGCTGATGATGACCATAGTCATCGTGAGGTCTTGCATTATCACGGAGCATTAATGGCGAAGATCGACTGACGAAGCGGGGTTGTTTTTCTGAGAGTTTCGTGCGAAGTTCTTCACAATAGACATCCGCTGTTTTTTCTTCTTTTTTAATATGGGAAAGGAGACAAACGAGCAAGCGGGTCACCTTATGGTAAGTGATTACCGACGCCCGACGGCCTTTAAGAATATTAGAGAAGAGGTAGTGGCGGAGTGGGTCTCCGGTTACCTCACTCACCGAATGAAATGCACAAGCCCAAGATGCTTCTACTTCTCGCGGGTATTCCGCTGTGGTACTACCCCGGTCGAGCCGGACCATTTGAGTAACAGCAAAAACTGCCGCTTGTGTCTACCAGGAATGGAAAAAGCTATAGTAAATTACTCAATGAAGTGAACACCAAACAGAAACCGTTACTTTACTATGAGTGAGCTTTGCTTGATCCGGTATTTGACCTGGGTTCAGCCATTGCGTTTTTCGCTTGCATTTATTGTAGAGAATCCACTTTTCATCACATGTCACAATTCTTCAACTAGAAAACCTACTCATCAAAGCAAGGTAAGTATCTACGCCTGCTCCTACTATCACTCTTATACACATCACTTAACTTATGAGTAGGGTTTTATTTACTAATTTGATGTAAATGAGTCAATATTGTAGGGGTATATAAACTAATGTGAAACTATGACGCTAATTCCTAGTTTGTTTGATAAGGATCGGTTTCCACGATTACTTTTAATTCATCCTTAATTACCTTAGTAGCAGGTCTTCTTTGTTGTTCATACCTCAAGTCGAAATTTCGGTTAAACCAAAAACCCACAGTGCGTTCGTTAGTCGCATCCTTTCCAAACGCCGCATTCATATTGCGAGCTGGTCTAATATAAACTAAAAATATAATTATTTTACTGTTTTCCCTCGTATGCTGATGATATTTATGGAGCATATAAATGAAAAAGATTTTAAAAATTAATTTAAAATCTTATTTAAAGAAAAATATTAAATATTTCTTAAGTGCACTCAATTTTAACTGTATTTCTGTTATAATTTTAAATGCATGCAGTTTTCGGTCTTTTGAAACTTTGAGTGGTTATTCTGTAGAAAAACGATGAAGCTCTAGTATCTAACAAGAGTTTTATTAAATGTGTGCATAAAAACGTATCTTTTCCTTTTAAATTTAAAGTTGGTAGCGGATAAATGTTCACAAAACGATAAATGTTTAGTGCATTCATTATTCAGCTCCAAAAAAATTAATTATAATTTGTGTTGCATTATATATTATATAAGGTACTGACTTGAGTCTGTGCGCTAGCGCTAATCGTGGTGAAACTTTGGGACAGTCTTCAAAACACTTTTACGATCAGATGAAAGCTCTAGTGCGATATCAGAGACATGGGGACTGTCAGAAACCTCATATCTCCGATATTGCGGGTTTAATTTTAAAATGTCCTACATGAATATAATAAGCTTATTGTGCCGGACAACGCGGAAAAGGAAACTTCTCTAATAGCCTCAGAAATGTTCACTTCTGTAAAGTAGCCTATCTCATCTTTGGGAGCGATTTAAAGACAGGAAGAGTTCTACTCGAGCTGCTCCAATCTGGGTTGACAGACTTCACATGGCCTTTAAATATATTTTTATAATTTCTTAGACGTGCTGGTTTCCTTCCGACTTTCTGTCGCCGCCGAGTGATGTCGGCACAGAGATTCGTTCACAGATCACTCGCTTACTATGGAATTAAACCGATCCTCCTTATCCGATCCTGGTTAGGAGCTGAGCTAGCACGGCTCTCAATATGAACCTAAATTGTATTATCACACTTTTCGTATGTATCTGACCTAATTGTTCACGCCTACCGTTTTCTCTGTTAACCAGAGTTGACTGGTAGAGAATACACTAGACATAAATTCCACGCATTGTAGTCCTTCTAATTTTTTTTGACAGCCTAACGAGTAGTCCACCTGATGGTAAGTGAATATTGAAGCCCGTGGGTACCAGCAGACAACTTAAATCGAAGAGGTTACAGATGTGTTGTCTCCCCTGAGTACTAAGATGGAATGCCTCACAACATTTAATTATACTGGCTCAATATACCCTATCAACCGGAACTCAATAGAAATAGGTAAGAGGGTGGTACTGGTACCTACCCAGACGATTCCTAGGTAGAGAAGGAGCCAACCTCCTGTAAATATTACAAAATATACTTATCGTCTATGTAATTTATAATAATATCTTTGAAAATACTTTCATGGTAGCTTAGAAGACAGGCGGTCGCCTTAAGTGACTTAGGTTCGATTTCCGGTAATAGCAAAATTTTTTTTGTCAAAACTAATTGTACAAAACTTTTTTTTTCTGAAACTGATTACACGATTAGATTCTCCGCAAAAATTACAAAATACATATTATAATCTTAATTTCTATCTATGATCTAAGAGACCCTTTGACATAATTTTCATTACTATACATATACTACGGCTCCCGAGCGGAGATAGGCTAATAAGCTAATAATTCATAAAAACTTATTCCGAAGAAATTGTGAGATCCGTGTGCAGCGGGAGGTAACTTCCCAGTCCCAAAGCCACAGAGTACTTTCAGATATGTTCAAATCTGTCCAAAGCACAAAATTTATGATACAGTCCCGACGTCCAATTGCTTTCAAAATTTAGTATATAGCTATGGAATAGGACGTTTATAGGCAGTCACTTCATTACTTCTGATGCTTAATTATTATAAAATTAAAGTCCAAAATCAAAACTCCAATAATCGATTTTAAATAATACCGAACCAACTCTTAAGGTAGATCGCACAACACGTCACCAAATATAAGTAGCACTAAACATAATTAAAATATGATTCTATTTATGTCAATTGTTTGAAGTTGAAAGAAATAGGTGGATGAAGTAAACTAACCATGCACTATTAGTGAATTGTTTTCTACGTCATCCTTAATTTTAAGACGATTCACACTAAATGTATCTATCTATCATACATCAGGATATAAGATGGAATGTTCCCACCTTACTGCTTAAAAGTGGACCTACCTATTCAGTTGAGCTTCATCAATCGTGCATAGGATTGAGCTGCAATGATAACGATGATGATGATGTATTTTATAAGCCTACCGAAAACAAAGTCGCAGTTCTAGAAAATCAATGACCACTCTTTGAATATTACGCAATTCTTAAATTAGAATACGTTATAGTGTTATTCGACTGATAAGATGAAATACCCACATCTTGAATAAGATAAGGTAAGGCTGCTTTGTATATTTGTACTCGGGGATGAACCATGACTCATATAGAATATTATAAGAGGAAAGAATATAGTAAAGTTTATAAAACTGTTTCCTCATAACAATACATCAGTTTAAACCCAAGAGTATAAAGGTGCATGTATATTTGTGAACAAATCGTTTTTTGGAATTAAGGACACGATCTTTATTATGACATTGGCAAAAACACCTAATTCCATTCAAGATAGGTATTACATTATCCCTAAATAATTAAGAAGTTTTCCATTATTGATAAATATTTTAACAGGTGGCATATGCTTTCTCTGCCCAGGAGTCATAGACATTTACCATGAGGTGAACTGTCAGATCTTTTTTCACTCTAATCCATAAAAACTACTACTTCAAGACGAAGTCTTTCAAACTACACATTTGCGGCTGTGTTATTACTATATATTAATGTGCATATTTAATTTTAAAAAATCGCGAGAACAATATAAATGTCAACTGACAAGAAATGAAAAAAAATTAAAATATGTTTATATTTTTTAAATCTTTTTTCTTCACGTGTCATAATTACAATTTTTTTTATTTCGAAAATCAACAATTTTATAGAGATGCCATTTTAACCGAAACGCAAGACTTAATAGTATTATTGCAAAGCAAATACATAGAAATATTTTAATTTGAAAACTGGAAGCGTACATTGCATGTGCATGTTATTAACGTAAATGGGCTTCACGCTTTCACTCTCAAACGTTAATTTCAAATGTGAGCTTGCAATTTGGTTATCCGTACATATTGACCGAAGCGCGAAGGTTACTTGTAATTTAATTTAAAAGGGGCTTTATATAAAATATCCCATTTAGGAGGTTAACCTCAAATTTAACTAATCTCGAATATAAACTAATTACTTTACTTAGTAGTTGTTCTCTGCGCAAACTATAATCATCTCTATCTTTCAGTCGCAGGCGATTTCATTACATAACTAGTCTGAACATAAATATCGTTACAATTTAAAAAGTAGATTTTGTTTTTTCCTGATGTCAAATTTGAAAAAAATATATTAGGTAAGAAACTTCGATCGATTTACCACCAACAGACCCCGTGCTGTTAGCACCAGGCGAGCTGTGAACGCTGTCTAAAGCTAGAGTTCGACGAAACCCTGTAAGGAAACGAAAAATATTATCGAGTGAAATGAAGATTACCGCTAGGACCCTTAATCGCCTTATTTCGTTAATAATCGCATAGACTTCAATAAATCTGTATTCACAAGTTTCATTATTATTACACTGAATCTTTAAAAAAGATATGCATATTCGTGTTTAATAGAACTTAAGACTAGTATAGTTATGGTTACTAACAGGCGCCTAATCGCGGCTTTGTCCGCATGGTTACAATTTTATCCCAAGATAACTATAAATTGAGATGGAAAGTATCCTATACCCTATTCTATGCCATAATTTACATCTCTGCAATTTCGTTTCTTTCGTAATGTATGAATATAATTTTGTTAATCAAATGCCAAATCTTTTGACATTTACCTCTTCTTTACATTTTTGTAGCAATCGTGCCACCGTTTCATAATGAGGTTCCTCTAACGCAGAAGAAACAGGCGAAAGAAACTCTTATGCTCTTTCTGATACCACCATTACAAGCTAAAAATAAACATTATGCTTAAGAATCCTTAAGTTCTACACTCCTACCCATTTCTGCCGGAAAACGTCAGAGCTACTACTGTTGTGTTCCGGTTTGAAAGGTATAGAGAGCCAGTATAATTAGGGACTGTGAGGCATTCTGTTACCTTATTCGAATGAGGTTGTTTATAAATGTCCATTGTCTTTTTTTTATGGAAAAGACGGCAAACGAGCAAGCGGTTCACCTGATGGTAAGTGATTACCATCGCCCACATACATATGCAACACCATAGATGCTGCAGGTGCTTTGCCGGTCGTTAAGGATATTTGAGAGATGGGAGGGAAGAGGAGGGGAATATGGAGGGGGAGTGGGCCTCCGGATACCTCACTCACCGAACGAAATGCCGAAGCACAAGATGCCTCTACTTCACGCCGATATTGCGAGGCCGTGGTACCAATCCGGTCGAGCCGGCCCATTCGAGCAGCAGCAAAAGTCGCCGCTTGGCTCTACACGCTTGTCTTCAGTAGCCACTTACCCCCAGATAGACTGTCACTTTATTTATCACTCAATTCCAAGAAAAAAAGGGAAATTTGTCCTACCCCTACCTATGCGCGGTGCAACGTGCTGGCTGCGAGGCCCTGCCGACGGCGGATGGCGGAAGATCGACCTAAATTTGTCGAACCCAAGTCTTACAGACTAGTGATGGAGAGCAGCAACTCTAATTCGAGAGTACGGGCGCTGCGCTCACCTGCCCGCATGCCCAGCATGGTGAGTATGGGCAAACCTTCCAAGAAATGTATACCGGCTTTTGCTAGCACTTTCTAGGTGAGGCTTTTGTTGAGCAGTGGACTTAACTACTACTACTACATCAACCTACTACTAGGTTGATGTAGTAGTAGTAGAAATGTTGGAACTGCTATCTAAATCAATATATTTTAATCTCCATTTGTCCAAGGCAAGCGGGCACGTGTGTCTGCTTCTGTTTCACGAGAACAGCAGTTAAACATAATACATTGATGATGATAAATGAATGGATACATCTTTAACAACTCGAAAACTTTGGTTGCCTACATTATTTACATACTACTACTTACACTTATCACTTAAGGTGAAGAAAGTTGCGCACCTAAGGAAAAAAGTTTCCAGACGACCATGTTTCTTGTATAAACGGTATTAGTTTAAAACGTATATCCAAAGTTTTATAATCAGTCTAGATTATGTAAAAGCTTAGGGATTAATGATTGCAATATAATTATGAATTGGACATGTTACTTTTTTACATAGACAACTTTGATTTAATTTCATATAGAACTTTTATTACTTTATAAAATTTCATTCACTACCTCGTCTTCACCTTTCCGACTATTAGATGATATGATTGGATGGTATTAAAGTCGGGGACGAACAAACGAAGAAGGAAATGAATACTTTATGATGTATTGTACAAATACTGGCTTAGTCTGGATTCAGAACCAGGGAGTTCAATGAAATACCGGAAACGTGCGAGCCGGACTCACGCGCCAAGGGTTCCGTACAACCATACGAGATATATCTCTATTATATATTTACCAAAAAATTGTGTTTTCATTCATTCACAGTTGAGCACACGCAGTTTTGTTATTTTTCTTAGTTAGCATTATAATTACTGTTTTTACGACAGAGCAAAAACGAAAAAAAAACCCCTCTTCACTATGAGGTCCCTTAAAAATTAAGGTTATCTTTTGGATTTTTTTATTATTTGTAGGGTTGTATATATCTACCATAATAACACACATTTTGTAACAATTTCAACGGACGGACAGACGACATAGGCTTAGTACGGAACTCTAAAAAACAGTTTATGTGAATCGAAAAATGACTGACCAAAAGTACATAGGCCCTTGAAGACTAGCATCATAGTCTTTGGTATTAGGCAGTTATTACTGCGATCGCTTATCCAGGGTTTATCTTATTACGAGGCTAGAGGACCAATCTAGCAGTAGATTGTTATTTTTATTTATCAAGTTGTAAAAGTCCACTGCTGAACACAGGGCTTTCTTTACTCCAAACTGACTGCAGAGTGATGGGTATTCTGTTCAAATCCACACAGCCAAAACCAATATGTTTGAAATATTGAAATGATTGATTTTCTGGTCTGCTTGTGCTGTGTTATGTCTCGTGTCTTTCACACTACATCTGACCATTTCTGAGTGAGTTTCTTTGTGAGTAAATGCAAATGCACTCACTCATCTTTATCTTCTTGTTTCTGCTTCTATAATTTTTGTATGCACAAACACTTTTGTGTTTGCGCAAATATTTTTAATATCTCCTGTGCAGTTGACAACTGCGCAGTATTTGGGAATTGTCGTCTTGGTCGACATCGACCAGGAGGACATCATCATCATCATTTGGCTCCGACGAAACCAAACTAAACGAAGACCATATCTCGCGCCACATTGGCTATTTGGAAAAAAGGTCTTAATGAAGATTTGAACTTCTCGAGGAAAACAAAAGTTTATCTATTTAGACAAAATTAAGATAGTGACAGAAAAAAAATTGGTCTTTAATAATGCAAAAATGTATGCACATACACTCGTATATTTGTCTTATTTCATACTTACTTACGTACTTAAGTCGTTTTTGCATTGAAATAAGTACCGAAACATTATTATAAATGCCAGATCATTAGGCAAATCAAACAATGCTAATTTAGATTGAGAGATCTAATTATATCATCACCGTAAGGTAATCTCGTGTCAAATGCCTAGTTTAAATTTATAATTATCTACTTATGGCTTAAACATGAGAATTAAAGCACCTAGTGACAAATGTCAAGGTTTCATATGAAAGTTAAGTGAAAGTAATGCTAAGTGCAGTCCGTCACTCTTTAAAACGGGCCATTTATTGCCCGTGGGTTTCGTAAGAAGCGCCGAAGGGAATGACTTCAACTAACATAACGGTTATCTCCCGGAGAAAAGTGGGTTGCGGAAGCCAATTTGGTGACGCTAATCCGTTCCAAATATAAATCCATAAGGTCCACCCACCCCTCAAGCATTACATGTGTAAGCAGATAAATCCAAAAACAAATTTTTATATTGTCAATTTAAAACAAATGGATTTAAGTCCGATTTGTGAAAGATGCGTTTGAAAAAATTTGTACTTAAAGGAAAACTTATATTTCTTATATTTCTCAAGATTTTAAGAACATCTTGGTCCTCTCTAAGGGAAATTTACCAAATAATCTATTTGAACACGCATATATTATACTTATAAATAATATAAATCATGTCGAAATATAAACATATTTTATTTTGTAATATTATTTAATCGAAAAACAAATTTTCAGGTCTCCTATATAGACACTATATACTCGTGATATTTCTCGAATCATCACGATGTGACATTACTTAATTCAATATGCTATACTTTAATATACTTTCTTATATAATGTATGCCGTACACAATATCATAGTTTATTACTTCTATCTAAGTCACAAGTCGTGGTAGATCCAAGCGCTTTTTGCTGCTGCTCGAATGGGCCTGCTCCACTGCAATACCACAGCCTCGCAGAATACAGGAGTTCTTGCGCTTCTGCGTTTTGTTCGGTCAGAGAGGTCATCACACACCATCAGGTGAGCCGCTTGCTCGTTTGCTTCCTTTCCTGTAACAAACATTATGCTTAGCACTGGCTATATCTTCCGTAGGTCTACTCTCTCTTTCGTTGTGTATATATTGTAGTAGGTACATATATATGTCTACATTGAGGCGTAATAGCCGCCTAGTGGTTGGGGTGCTTGCTTAAACTTCATAGTACGCGGGTAGCGTTCAAGAGCGGTACTCTTCATTCCGCGATCATTCAGGATGTTTTATTGAAAAGGGAAGTCAAATATTAGCTAAATAATAACACCAATCTAAAACCCCGACCCGCGTAATGTCACCGTGTGTTCATATTCTCCAATTAAAACTGTTACACAGAAATAATAAAGGTAAAAAATAAACACATCGCTGAATTTCAGTTTGCCGTAGCAAAGCTATATTTTCCGGACGAAATTTTGATCTCCAGCGTAACAATATCGTTTTATACATACGCTTCCACTGAAAGATGCCAAATAGAACGATGATGCACTCGTAAAAGAGACTTTTACATCTAAATAATATGTCTTCCTTAACAGCGTAGAAACAGTCCACTGCAGTACATAGGTTTCGGTTAGCGATCGCAGTACCAGACACCTCGCAACAAAATTTTTTTATGGGATAGGCGGCAAACCAGCAAACGGTTCACCTGATGATAAGTGATTACACGAGGTGCTAGGTGGTGCAAATACTCCCATAAGGAGAGACCTATCTCCAATAATAAATTATTAAGGGGCTTCTAAAGAAGAAGATTAAATTAACGTTTTTTATTTAATAAACAAATCCTGCTTAAATTTATTTATTAAAAACAATTGTGGTAGCTCAAGGGCCAGGGAGCGCACTTACAGTATGATCTGAGTTCAATCAGTCACTAAAATTGTTAATTGCCATTTTTAGTGCTGAATTTACTCAGTTTTTTAATTTGCTAGGTAAAGGATAACGCCGTGAGGAAATCTTTAGATTTAAGAAATAATATAACCAGCACTGGAACGGGGTAGCGGACTCTTTCCAGCTCCAAAACCATTTTAAATATAAAAAAATGAATATGCCCAGTAGTGGGACATTAATAGGCTCCTACTTTACTTTACTTTTTATACTGCATGTTTACTTTAAAAATTATGTTACAGACTGGCTACATCTTTTTTACATAAATGCGATAGCTTGAAGGTACTTCTCAACTACCAATTAAGTCAGGTAACAAAACAACTTTTTAAATCTCTGCAGTAATTAGCAGAAACAGTATGAATATGAATCATTATTTTCTTAAAAGTTACCATGCAACAAACTCTGTCGCAAAGTGCTTTTTTATACTCATAAATGAGAATCTTAGAATGACGGCCAGCTATTTTTAAAGCTTTCCTAACGACCACAAGCGGAAATGCAGTACCATAAAAAGATTTATTTCGATTACTACTGACAAAATTGGAAAAAAATTGTGCACCATAAAATGCTACATTTTGCGATGTAATAAATTTTCAGCACGGAGTTTATTTGAAATAATCCGCCACATAAACGACAGTTTCGTCTGTATCTGAAAGGTGTGTGTGTATAAAGTTTTATGATCATGTCGAAAGATAAAAATATTATCAAAATTAAACTTACTCTTTGACACAAGACTTTTAAATTTCGTTTGTAAAATGTCAATTCTTATTTTCTTTTTATGCAATCTACCGCCGTTTCGTGATCAGATTCTCCGATGAAGCAGAAACAGGCAAAATAAACTTCGTAGGCATTCTTTTTTTTTAGACACATTTTTCCAATAATTTTGCACCTAAAAAACAAAGCCGTAGCTTCATAGAATACTAAAAGCATGCCATAGTAATATAGAACCCACAAAATTAAATAAAAGTGCAATGCAACACCGGGCAGACAAGTAACACCTGTTCACTTGTGGTGTCAGTGTGACGCATGCGGGAGCTATTGCCCTCCTGAACTATAAGATTGTACAAAGCGCCATCGTGTGGCAGATCGTCCGAGGTGAACGATCCGCCTCACAATGCCGCCACAAGCTGAAGCAACTAAGCAAGCATGGCATACTCAAGTGTATCATACACACTGGTCATAATTATAGCAACATTGTGCAGGCATCAAAAACAACAGATAAGAACATGAACGATAATTTCAGATATATTAATTATTTCTGTAACCGTGTATTTTCGGTATAAGAATCTGCCACCCCCTGAACCAAAGACTGGACGCTTTTGTTTGTTCTTGCTTTAGTCTTTAGTGCAACTTTAATGGCCTTGATTGCGGGATGTATTTTTGTCATATCTTTGAACATGTCTGCAAACGTATCCCTTCGGAAAGTGGATTTTGAGCATAATTGAATCCTTATGTTATATTATTGTAGGAATATAGATATTGAAACTTGTCTCACTGTTAGCTTCTTGTGTTTCATCATCAGACGGTCTAAGTCTACTTACATTAACCTTCCCTTAACAGCTTACAAATAGCCCACTGCAGGACATAGGCTTTTCCGATGAGAGGGATTCGCCATAAACGCTAGCTCGGCAAACGGATCGGCGAATGCGACATAAAATTTTCCAAGAAAGCGCAAACTTTTTTTGTGCACATATTTGTTAATAAATTATTGCCAACGCTGGAACTGGCACGCATTTCTTAAAAAGTTTGTCCATACTCTCCAAGCCGGGCAGGCGGGCTGATGACCGGCAGCTCTGCTACCCTCGCAAAAAGTAACACTGCTTCACATTATTAGTCTATGGAATACGAATTCAGCAAATTCGGATAGATAAAATTATTGTATCATTCTCCTTACTTTTTCCAGTGTTTATATTCTTTGATGTACAAGAATATTTATATCATAATTTACAAAATCAACTAGTAATGACGGCTAGAATGCTTTAGCTTGCTTTTTCGCTTTTTACGTCATTATACGCAGTATTGTGAAATCTATCTATCTGTCTTGTTAGACATTAACCACGGTCTCGTCATTGCAGATGCGAGGATGGTGGAGGCGGCGCAGCGACAGGTACGGGCGGGCGCGCGGCATCGCTGCGGCTCGCGAACGGGCGCATCTCGGCCCAGTCGGCGGAGCAGCTGCCGCACTCGCCGGCCGACTGCGCCTCCGTACGCATCTCCATCGACAACACCAACACATGCTGCACCGACTCACTCGTCACCGCCCTCGACGATGAGACGTTGCTTCTGGGTAATTGATTTTCCTATGTTTCCTAAACCTTACTGAGCAATGGGTTGTGAGTTCAAATCCCAACCGAGCCAATATCTCCTGCGCAGTTGTCCACTGCCGATAGTATTCAGAAGTTGCCGCAATGGTCGAAGTGCATCATCATGAAAGACTACACAGCTTATGGTCATCGTAATTACCTATTGTATTTGTCATTGTCATTGTATTTACTACTGAGACCCATATTTCTAAGGTAATAATTAAGTAACAATCCACGAATATTTAAGTGTGTAATTTATTATTGATATATAAAAAGTTAATAATAAATTTTAAGGTTGATGATGGTAAGATGGACATCTAGATAATATGAAATCAAAGGCCGATGGACTGCGGACTGCAGTCGACCCTAAATATGAAGTCTGTCGAAATAATATTTGCTTAAGTTTACTATCTGATATGGGAGGGGTAATAAAAAGTGAGTGTCTTTGTGTTTCGCATGCGTTAACGACATAATAAAATTTCCTGCGCAGTGTGTGTCATCTACTATTAGTACCTAATTGAAATATGTCGCCGATTTCCACCTCGGAATATCATAATATCATAGAAATCATAATATTCAAGTTTAAAATTTATAGAATATCAGACGTTACAGCAATAGTCACTGAACACTGGCAAAGTTTAAACTGCCCTAGAAGACAGTTAAACCATTTCAATAGTTTATAAGAAACAAGTTAAAAGATTCTAAGGCTCATTAACAACTCTTACAGAGATAAATCTTAGATAAGAAGTTGACTAGCTAACGTAGAGGTTTTTTGCTGAGCTCGGTCGCTTATGGCGGGAATGGTCCGCGACAGATTGTAGTTCTAGATGAAATTTTTATTTTCTCTTTTAGTTCAGTTGCCAGTATTTAATTAACGATAACATTACTTCGCACTGCACCTTGCTGAATTATGAGAGGCTATGGAGACCAACAGTGTTTTTTTTGTGTTACGTAGAGGAAAGGTGCGTATCACTTACCTGTCACTTTCAACAGATGACGGAAAATTCATCAGAATATATCGAACCTACATACCACAGACAAGCGATGTGGAGCAACAGCACTAGTGCGAGGCTATCGGCGCTGCGCTCACCACCCTCCCTGTCAGGTGTAGTGAGCATGGGTAAACCTTCCATGCATGGCATGCCGACTTTTGTTGCCACTTTCATGGAAAGGCTGTGGGCTTCTACAAGCTGATAAAGTTAAGAAGTAATGTAAGTAAAATATGCTTGAATGCAGCGGAAAAAAATTAATGTGTGTTGGAAAATCGACTCCTTAGTTTCTTTCAAAGCCAGAAAATACTAGTGGACGACGACCGATTAAATTAGATGCCAGTAAATATATTTAATTCATAATTTCTGAAAAAATAAGTACATGTTAAATATAAGATCTGACGTTAGCATGACAGTTAATGATGATGATGAATGATGAATGACTTGCCTTGAGAGAAAAATTTCCACGCGTCACTTACCTGAATTCTACTTCCTATTTAAAGCAGTAAAGGATAAGAAAAGCTACTTGAACATACGAGTACATTACCATTGAATAAACACTGTCATAATTAAAACTAAACAGTTTCCGCTATGTTTTTATTTACATTGATCAATTTCTGCACGCTGTATATCTAATAACTCACCATAAATCTATAACTAAAGTGAAAGTTTATGCTGACACACTTACATGAATAAACACTATTTGATGATTATGTTCTTCTGGCTAATTTCGACCACTGCGATAACTTCCGAATACTTTCGGCAGTTATCAACTAGGCTGCAAAACTTTAGAGTCGTAAGTGTCTCATTCGTCTTTACCTTTCCATATCTAGAGTAATGGTTATACAATAATCGAAGGAAGGTTTTGATGCAGTGTCAAAGACACCTAAAGCACACAACAGAACCAGAACCAAAAACTAATGATTTAGATTCTGCACAAATATTGTCTTCGGTAGTGATTAGAACCCATGGCTCTGTAGTCAGGTACGCTAAACTCTAAGTCACTAAGTACGTATTATATATGTATTTTGTCACCCCTGAGAACTAAGAATTTATAATAATTATAGAGGCTGATTTGCAGCAGAAATAGGTAAAAAGAAACAACCTAAGAAGACGATTTCTTGGCTGAAAAGGAACCTACCATCTAGTTAACTGGTAAACGGAATAAAAGATGATCATGTTAAAATATGTTAACAGCCGAATCGTTTAATTAATCGACTAAATTCTACTTAAATATGACTGACTTGTTATTTAGTTTAACACGTAGCTATCACAGGGGGATTCCTATAGAAGGATGTTCAGTGTCGTATGTAACTCCCCGTCGTTCTGATTCATGCATGTGTTTTTGAATCTCTTTTATTAAATTATGTTCCATCCAATTTTTATGTTCAATGGTTTCTCCTTTTATAGTTCTTTATATTTTGGAGTTATTCGTGCATAATAGACACAACATAATATCTAAAATGTTAAAATAAAATTTAGTTGCTTCTAATAAATATAAATAGCAGACTGATGCTTGTTTCCAACAAGTAATGTACTTGTTTAGTGTACTCAACAAAGGAATGGCATTCTTTACCGGGGTCGATCTCTTACCTTATACACTTTCGGTATGTTCAAAGCAAGAGTGATTAGACATCAAATGAGATTTTGAAGTAATTTTTTTTTTGGGAAATGGGGCAAACGAGCGAGAGGCTCACCTGAAGGCAAGTGAGTACCGTCGCCCGTGAGATTAGTGCTAGTGAGCAGCATCTCTAGTGCGAGTGTACGGGTGTTGCTCAATATCCAGCATGCCCATCGTAAAGACCAAAGAATGCATGCACTTCAGCTGCTGCTTCTTTGGAGAGATTCGGTGAATGAGGAAATCGATGCTCCCCTCCCTCCTCCTCCTGCAGATGTATATGAGCGTCAGTAATCACTTACCATCAGACGAGCCGCTTGCATTTAGGAATGCAAAAAAGTACAATGTTTGGTTTAAAATTACTTTATTATTTACATAAAGTATATATACATAAAATACGTAAGTACATATTTTTCGAATGCAACTTCATTAAACATATGCAAGTTAGTCACTGTATTAACCATAGTGACCTACCAGTACCTTTATTCAAAACGTTCTCGTATCTCTAAGTATCCAAAGTTCTTCTATACCACTCTTGCGTAATACTTCTAAAGCTCCTTTGTTAGCTAATACGTTGTATACTTCGATAAAATTCATACTTAATGAATATTAAGACAAAATATTATATATTATACAAGTATATATGTACCGGTTCGGGCACAACATATATACCGGTAACCACCATCATCATACTCCCCAAACATACCGATTACGCTGATCTTCGACTACAAGCGGCCTTCGTCTTGCCGGGGAGAAATCAAGCTACGTTAAACATAAATAACACTACGTTTGACTCTAATTTACGTTTACGACTACTGTAATTAACGGTTCATAAAATTTCAAAATTATTGTTCAATAGAAAAATATTGAGATAAAGAAACATAAAATAGTACAGTCAATAACATAATTAACGAGCGATTAGTTCGTGTCCAGCAAATGTCAAGTTCAGCAAATCTGTCTTTTAATATTATGTTTGACTGCGTCATATTGTTTAAGCTAATAAGATTCTTCTGTAAACGCCCAATTGATTTAAATTAGACTATTTATGAACATAATAACCTATTGTTATATTTGACGCAGAGGCTGCAGACATTTTCAGTGACGGTGTAGACATTTTTTTTTTTATTAGAGTATTAATAATTTTTTAGTCGAGCAGGACATTACTTCATGCCGGAGCACCGATTATTACAACGTGCAATTTCGGCCCCACATGGAATACTGTTCTCATTTATGGGCCGGAGCAAGCCTGCATCAGCTCTTTCCATTTTGCGCATCCAACAAAGAGCGGCTTGAATCGTCGGCCACCAAGTTCTTTCTGTTCTGCTCGAACTGCTGCTTTGTGAAAAGACATTGCGACTCTATGCATTATTATCACATTTACCACGGGAAGTATTTCGATGAACTGATCGGAATAATCCCAGGGGCTAAGTTCCACCATCGTACATTGCGACAGAATACAAAATTCCACTCGTTGCTAGTTAGCAATCCAAAACCGTTCCAGTTTTTCGGGTTTTTTTTTGCCACGCACTACGAAGCGGAATCAGCTGTCGCTAGTGGTATTTCCGAACACTCACAACTTAGATTACCTTCAAGAAAAGAGCCTACTTATTTCTCAAAGACCGGCTACATACTGCAAATCGTCTGGTATACCATCAGGATTCTCATCAGGGTCATCAGGTCAAGGCACTCGCTCGTTTACTCCCTTTCCTATAAAAATGAAATAAAATCTAATTAAGAGCTGCATTCAACAGTAGATAACAGGCATTTGAAGAAGGCATCTTTTGAAAAATAGAGATTCTACATAAAAATTCCTACTTAGGGCTAGAACCTACATCTACGTCTGTTCTATTTTAATGTTCTTAGCACACTTGGGTAGTTGACATATAAACACTTGTCCTCTGAATACAGAAACATACATATTTTTTTTCAAAGGAGTTGCTTTCTTCTTGCACTGTGAAGACTGGACTCATTTCTTATTTTTATATAATTAATGTATTATAATGGTATAAATGTAGGTGCCGAAGTAGCTTAATTAGTGAATTTGCATTAGAAACTGCGTGTATTTATATCAAACAGAATATTCTAGTAGTTCTAAAACCTTTGCGACTACTGTAAGGTATAGGATAATCGTGAATCTGTTAGCGTTTCGTATCACACAGTTGGAGTAGCCACAGAATAATACATCTTATAATAAGTTTTACCGGTTTGCCGCCTATAAGTTTTGAGAGGGTTTTGTTGCCGGAAAGAGTCTGCTCCGGTGCGGGTTGGCAGACTACTGAGAAATAATTGTGTTTTCTTTCAGTCAGTATGGGGATTCTTAGCAGGAGCTTAGGAGGAGGAGCGTAGACTCGCATTAATTTTTACACTTCGTTTTCTTTTGTTATTTGTTAGGATATTCACCAAAACAACAAATATTCTGTGAAAATTTTAATCGTCTACGTATTCAAGTTCAAAAGATATAACCTTTTAAAAGGCGGACAAATGGACGGATGGACTGTCGGTGTAGGCTTAGTCATAGGGATCCGTACGGAACCCTAAAAACTATTTATAGAAAATATCAACTGTTTTTGTATTGTTTCTCAATTCATAATATTAAACTATTTAAATATCTTTTTAAATAGTTATGCAATCGTTTTGTATTATTTATTGGATACAGCTTTCCTCACGGTGTTTTCCTTGACCGATAGGCCAGTGACAAATTCCGCACTTTTTTTCTAATTCAAATTAACAACTTTAGTCGTGCCGTCATCGGAATTCGAACTTAAATAATGAACCGTATTACATATACGGCCCGTACAACGGCTGTCACTACTTAGACCAAATTGTATAATTCTTGACGTGTTGGAATAATAGAGATTCTATTGTAGTGGCACGTGAAGACGTACAACTGTAACCAATGATATTTCAAATATTGTATGTATTTTTGTAGCATTGACTAAAACAAAATATAATTACGTTGAATAGTACTCTGTCGGATGGCAGAAATACAATCTAAAAATGCTGGACCTAATATTCGGACAAAGGAGCAGTAGCGTCTACATTCATCCGTGGCGATTGCGGCTTCCTACTTCGTAAAGGCCAGTTCCAATCAAATCCAATTAATTATTCGCTCTGATGATGGTTATTATGTTCAGCAGAAAAATTGAGCAGTTACTAAAGAGTATTTAAATTTTAAAAATTCTCAATTTTTAATAAAAATTTGATACAAATCGCTTCTATACCAGTAGCTTAAATTAAATATTGAAACGCATTTTTATCCAAAACTGCTTAAATTCTCAATAAGTTTATATAAATTAAATATTAAATGACGAAATAAAAATCCAGGCGAAGTAAAACTAAAATACTAAAAATTTAGATTATAATATATAATTTTTAAAACCCATAACAGCTACATGGTAAAATTAACTTAAACGGTCCTAACATGTTTTATAAAATTTTTGCATATTATTTAAACTAAGCTATTAATAATGACTTGATTAAACTTATTGAATACTATTAATTATACTTTAAGTAACTAATATATTAACGGCGTAATTAAACTATTCAATGAGAACAAATTTACACATGTGCCATATGCATTTCGAGACTCTTCGAAAATCATGACGTTCCTGAAAAAATATAATTTTCCAGTACATGTGATTCATCGCAAAATGCTGATTTCTTTTATTTTTATCTGAACTGGTCTGTTTCTTAACTCTTTTATGAAGCATCTATCGCAATATCATGTCGTAAACGCTTAGCAGTAGCAATAAATCCCAGTATACACATAAAAAATAAACAAAATGGCAACATTGTTCTGCTCTATTTAGCGCCTTTTTATCTCTACTATAGCACGCAATCCTGCAATAAACATGTTAACAATAGGAACTTCAAAACATGAGAATCTATATATGTATTGTTATTCTAAATGTAAGGCATGTTTTTGAATGACGCCTACTGAAACATGTAAAATGAAGCCAAACAATTTTTTTCAAAGCTATGTCATAAAACTGAATGGGGTAGCAGCATTCTTGCAATTGGTGTCCAAAATCGATGTATTACTGGAGCTCCGTTAAATGATATATTATTATCATCATCAATCAGCCGGTAAGTAATCCACGACAGATCGCGCATCATAGTTTCAACTTCCGAATACTCTTGGCAGTTGTTACTTTACTTACGGGATGACTTTACGGTACGGAAATCTTTGTTAAGTTGGCTTATGTCGAAAGTTCCAGAAAAACATAAAATATTTAAAGATGTATTAAAATAGAAATATGATATGATATTCACAAACAAAAATTAAAAAAGAATGATTATGGCTTCAACGGAATTACAGCTCACAAAGCACAACAGAGGTTTCGTATTGTTTACCATCTCACGATAATACTCATAAATGCTAATCTTATGTAGGTAAGGTAATCAAAAAACGTAGCGGTTCTCTTTTTTTAATTTTTATAATATATTCTTGCATGAAAATCACATTCCTACTCAAACAAACTACAAACTCACTTCTGTTATTATGTACTATCGCCGAACCGTATTTACCATCTGAACATTAGAACAAAACTTCCCAAAAAACTATAAAGCATCAAAACGAGACAGCTTTTTAGTCAATGGACGCTTTATCGTTTTACGCGTTTATTTATAGATCATAGATCTGTCCGTCCGTAGTCTGCATTTTTCGCAAGTTTAATACTTAATAAATTACAGAAAGAAGATAATATAATAACTTCTAAGTCCTAAAATTTACATCACACGATATAAAAGATCCATATTTTTATTTTTGCTTCAGTAGAACGATTCACGCGCCAACCGCCTAGTGGCATTCAGCGGGATTGCAAATGTCAATCGTGTGAGTACGTCAAAGTCAAAATGTCAGTCCTCACCCTACGCCTGATTGCGATCCAGTGGGCAATGACAGACGGCTTAGCACATTCGAGTGTAGATTAATAATGCTTAAGATAGATTAATATTGAACTCAAGAAAACAATAGTCCGCAACTAGCTTTTGTATCGAGTTAAGTGTTAATTTATTAACTTATAACTTTATGTAAAGCTACAGAAGTTTTGGTAGAGAGGTGACCTGAATAAATTAAGTTTATTTTTGGGCACCATTATTCTTTTCGTATTCTCACTCAACGTTATTTTATTTTACTTTATAATATATTTACATCCCAAAGGCTTATTAAGCTTATCACAGATGGGAAAAAGGGAAAGCAATGAATGCATTATACAACTGAGGATACCTGACATTCCTACAGACCTAGATCATGTACAGACACCAACTCCCCATTTTCCTTCTTAAATATTTGTTACTTCTTAAAGATATGATGCCCACTTATGCTTAACATTGTCAAATATTGTCGTTCGACATATACATATAAATATGGACGTTTGAATAAGACAGGCGCAAATTAAAAATACGATATTCAATTGTTCAAGTTCTGTTGGAGACAAGACAATTAAAGTCCTCAGAATTCTCTATTCCTGTCCAATTTGGAACTACTTTCACCGTTTACTATTTTTTTAAATGGAAATTACGGCAAATGTGCAAGCGGTTTACCTGGTGGTAAGTAATTACCGTCTCCCACATACATCTGCAACACCATAGATGCTGCAGGTGCGTTGCCGGTCGTTAAGGATATTTGGGAAAGGGGAGGGAAGAGGAGGGGAATAGGGAGGGGGAAAACGAGTGAATTAAAACTAAGTTTTAAAAAAACTACCGATCCATATTTTCCCACCCTTAGTGCTGTAATATTATTTTCATCAAAATCAGTTCACTATCGGCGAAGATATCGCATAACATACATACAAAAAAAAATACAGTTGAAATGATAACTTGCACCTTTTTTGGAGTTGGAAACATAGATAAAAAATTTAAAGTATTAATAATTTTTATGAACTAACTACTACAACTACGTTAGCCTATTTTAGTC
The DNA here is from genome assembly GCA_029286595.1 of Bhutanitis thaidina. NCBI lineage: Eukaryota > Metazoa > Arthropoda > Insecta > Lepidoptera > Papilionidae > Bhutanitis > Bhutanitis thaidina. The sequence continues at coordinate 4,119,016 of JAGSMS010000013.1, forward strand.
CGTTTCTAAATATATGCCTATTCAAGAAAACGCCAGCAAGTCGAGATAAACTTTTTCGAAGTTTTACCCAAACTAACCACGCAAGGCGAGCGTGTTGGCGAGCGCGGAGCTGGTACCCTCGCAGAAAGTGCTTAGTGCGATTTGGGTTGGGCAAATTCATATCGTTTTTCCGCCACCATAGCTAGCAGGGGTCACCGCGAGCAGGTAAGTTTGGCAGTTGGCACACCCCATTCATAAGTATTTATTATTGTTCTAATGAGCATTTTCTTCTCTGTCATAATTTCACATTTTTATTTCGTAGATATGTATATGTCAGAAATTGTTGTTATCTCTCTCATTTGTACATTCCACTACAAAATACTTGTTTCGTGTGATAAACTATAGAAATATATTTTACCAATATTAGAAATTTATGTAAAAAGGCACTGATATTTATTTGTTTTTAAATAATGAGAATCATCGGTTTATTAAAAAAAAACGTTATCTTTTTGCTATCGTATCAGCGCGTATGGTTTTGCACTAAACGGGCGCGATATCACTCGACGCAGCTATTTATAATTAAACTGTTGTAGCTAATAATTTCAGCTTAAAATTTCTAATTAGTAACAGAACGCTAAATTTCCATAGCCGTTTTACATACTTAATCCGGATCAATAAGTTTAACGCGGCTATTTATTTCCCCGAAAGTATACTCCAGGGATCGCATCAAGTTTTAATCTCGCGTAAATTACTAGTATTAGGTATATTTATTTTGTTTTGTTCAATCACATATAATAAAAATGCTTAAAACTTTTATGAACTTTTGAATTTTACAATTTTTTGTATTTATTGGATTAAGCTTATATTACATATTATATTTATTAAATTCAGTCTAACGTAAGTAGAACTTTCACTGTATAGGTTCTGTACCACTATAATATTAATATAGTATCTCAAAACGTATTAAATGAATAATCAGTGTAAATAGATCCTTAGCTCATGACGTTGGCATCAGTAGAAATTGCTTCCGATAATCTTTTACTCTAGGATATAAATTCGGAAATGTTCCCTTACTAATTCTATGAGGCATCACACCTAGTGACTATATAAGGTTTTGAAGAGGTAGCCGATGAGTATGCAAATGCTATGCGCATTTGCATACTCATCGGCAGTAGGTAAAAAGGTAGTAGAAATACTATTATATTTAGGCACGACTTGATTTTCTCTTTTTTCTTCAAGTATATGTTTCTATATACTTTAAGAGTCATTACGAGTTCCAACTTGATACGTGAAGCCGTTCACAAGAAAAATGGTTTTGAAGAACTGACAGACAGACAAACGACTAAGTTACGACATTAGGATTAATTTTTATAACAAACTCTAAAAGAAACAACAAACGTTTTGGATTTATGCCATATAAAATGTACCTTGGAAGCGTAATAGCCTTAGAGAATTTGGGATGGAAAGAGTAGCAGTTAACATTGACCATGGTCGCGGGGCGCGTTGGGTGCAGAAGCGAAACGCGCATGGCCCGCTTCCGCAGCTGACGGACGTGTAGCGTCCCCACTGAGCAGTCTTGAACCGCCTAGCCGAGCGCACTGACATACTGCGCGAGTACCACTAGCCGCAACTTCGGCGACTATACAAATAAACCAGTGTCTTAATTCGCGAGTGCAGTGCTCTATATTTCAATAGAAGATTTTTGAAGCGAAAATGTCGCGAATGGAATACCACCGATACGTTCGTAGATGAATAATATCAGGGTGTCAGCTTTTTAAATGTTACCCCCGCAATGTTTGTTTGTATGGACGTGTTTTTGTTGTTCAATGGGTCTAACAAAGCTTTTTTTGTAATTAAAAATCGAAACGTTTTCAATTATCAAATCAAAAAATATTTAGAAAATATAGCGATCGCATGTATGTGTTTTAAACAAAATAATAAATTTTGTGACAAATTAACGTTCAGCTTTGATTTAATAATTAAAATTGAATAACAAAATGTTAACCTGATTAAGTTGATTCAGTCCGAGGGAAATATTGTCGCTGCCAAAATAAATATGAGTACAAGGTTCATTTTAATTTAAAAATATAGCGTGTCATTTACCTCATAAACATAAATCTTTTTCAATAAGTAACCAACAAAAACATCGTATTTAATTAAAGACGACGTTCAAATTCTTTTAATTAAATCTGTCACATAGCAAAGAATATTAAGGTATCCAGAATACCAATGTTAATTTACATCAAACATCATTTTTAATAAAAAAAATATACTAGCATTTCAAGGACTCTAGTGCAAACAAAATAATAGCACGAACTAATTTTGGATATTATTCAAACAAATGTCTCAATCGTCGAAACAAAAAGACGTAACAAACAAAAGAATTTTCGAAACCTGAATTTCCAGTCGACATTACAATGTTTTAATATCTTATTTCTCTTTGAAATAAGAATTAATGTTTTAATACCTTATTTCTATTTATAATTTTCGTCAATTACATAAAAAGATCATTGCGTATACTTATCACCGCATAAATCTGATTCGTGAAATCCGTTAGCACTACACTTCAATAACTACGTTCTATTTTCAAAACACGATTTAAAAATCTTGCGAATTGTGACTGGAAACACTTTGTTCTGGAACTGGCCAATGAAATTACAGCAGATTTTTTCGATGTTAGCTGACGCAAAGCTTTTTGACACATTTCCATAAGATTATTTTATAGAAACAATTAAAAAAAAATATTTGTATACTATGCCACTTTGACTCGTCATTCAGCATATACCTTGTTCAATTGACATAAGTAATCCACACAAATAACTGCATGCGTATTGGTTACATCCACTTGAGACTTGACATTGCAACAATATTATTTACTATGAACGATCACGTGATGCCAAGACCAACGTACGTTGCGATTAATTCATGTTTATTAAACAAATTAACGTTACAACGCATCGTATTGGTTACCTACGTGACAATTAGTTGATAGTCACGACGCCGGTCACGATTGAGAACAACTTGAAGTCAACATTCAAAAAGAAGACGGCCTTTGTTGCGACCGCTTCTGAAAAAGCCCTTTTAAAAAAAGATTTTTTTTTCAACTTTAAGCTAAAAGCAACAATTTTGTTGTTCTTCAGTTAGTGGTGCCTAGGTAAACTAATATATAGCAATCTAATAAGCTCGTACTTAAATCTTAACCCTTATATAAGCATTTAAAACCAGTAAAAGTAAAGTACCACCTTATTGATGTCCCATTACTGTGTTACATTAATAGTTTACTTTAAAATTGACAAATTAAGACGTCATTGATATTAATTCTCAGATATGCAAAATTTCAGACTATGAATTAGTCAATCAATTAAAAATTTCTTAGGGATACTGGTAACGGTAATCACTCCTAGGTCAATCACGTACTACAAAGTCCTGTTTTACCATGAAAGTCCCCACAAAGTCGTGAGCGCAGCTGCAAATCCCGAACCGGAAGTAATTTCAACTTCTATTTGCCACTTCTATATCTGTAGAGAATAGCTTCTCCTTATACGTAGATATACATTCTCAAAAAGCGCTAACAAAGTAAACGAAGCACTATTTTATTTAAAGGAAAGGTTGTAACAGTAGTCAATATGCTTAGATCTTCAGATTCATTCTCGTCTTTTAAATGATCAAGTATATTGTATGTGTTTTTAGTGTGGAACTCAAATCACTAAATGCGACATGCATTAAGCTACTGAGCTGAGGTTTAAATCGTTCGTTTCACCCAAAGGTAACTATGCAGGAAGGAACCGCCATTCTCCTAACTCTTCCTTATGTGGTAGAGCTTACATTTCTATATATCTGCAGCCTTATCAGCATTAAAAAAATATTTAATTGAAATTCAAGTCATATCGATTAAATCTTATGGTGTTGTTTTTCATATCCAAGACAAGTTTCATTTATTAGTAACCTATCTCTTGGATATAATTTAAAATTAATTTTATATATATATATATTACATAGATATATGTAATATATATATATATTTACCATTTCACTGCTATTTACGGGGCCGTGCAAAGGTATCGCTCTGCCGGAAGGTTCCTACGATGGTCGTGTTACAGTTGATTTTCCTTCCCATAGTCATCTCTTGCCACCCTAGATAAATTGATGTGTGGTCTTAAACGAATAAAACACGCCCTATTCAAAGACTTCTGTTATATACTGAGAATGCATATTTGAATTAAGTGCTCAGTATGTTCTGTAAAAAGAAGCTTCTATTTTATAGACTATAGTTTTGATGAGTTTTTTAATAATTAACAAGGAATCTTTCGCGAAATTCTTACTTAATTTAAACGCTACTGAGCTAATGTTAGAGTTCTTATATATACGGGTTTGCGCTTTGTTCCTCTAACAAAGGAAGATGAAAGTTTTTAAGATATCTAATACATCATAGTCTCGATGACAGCTCCTACTAGCTACCGGAAGATGTCACTATAGTTGAAATAGGTTAATAGATTAGGCTATAACAAACATAGAGTCCGTAATCCCATGCGATTTATTTTAAATAGCCAGTTTTCTTGAAAGAATAGTTAGTATAGGTATAGAATAGCATTCCAATCAATCATTGTGAAAGAGAATAAAATATTTATTACAAGTGATTTCACGCGCTGCTTGCTGAACTATATACGATGGGAACCCTTCGAAATAAAAAGTATCCAATGTCTTTGTCCATGACTTAATCTACTACTCAGTAATTTCATTAAAATCTTTTGAGATTGAGCAGAAACGTCTGTACATTAAAACTTTCACATTTATAATTTAGTAGGGTAGTATAGGATATCTCTTAATAATGGAGATTATTATGGAAAATATAAGACAGTAATATTATACGTAGTTTTCATTTAGCTCTAAAGCTCGTCACATCGTCTAATGGATACTGATCGTCCTACTCGTGTCAGAAACCTAGTTTTATTGAACGAGATTGCCACTCGAGAATTATATCCTGAAGGTTATCGGTTCAACGAGCCATTGGCCAAGAGGCTGCCAAATTAGATTACTAATTCAATGCAAATTTCCAGTTTCGGGTTGTATCGCAAGAAAAAACCGTGAATCGCGTGACGCTGGACGTGTTCTAACGATGGTAATTCTGTTGTTATAACATGCAATTTTATTTTATAGTTATTACGAGTGACAAAGTTATGACCGAACGTTGAGAATACTCGTGGCACTTATTACAGGGAACTGAAAATCAGCGCTGTGGTACTACCGCAACCATATGCTGAGTTATACTTTCTATATAAGTATATCATTATAATTTAGGTTTCTTTATAGTTTTATTGAACGTAATATGTATTTACGTGTATGTTAGCTGTAAATGAGGAAATTAAATTTGATTCTCTTCAGTTCTGAGTGTTAGAAGGTGAGAAGAACCAATCTTCTTTTCACGTTAGGAAAAGGTGCTCGTCACCTACTGGTCACTGAAGGAAGAACCAATAACAATAAAATTACTTGATAGTAGAGAAACTTATAATCTCAAAACTTTGTTGAATACCCCGTGCTATTCTTTAACGCATAGCAATAAAAAAATAGGCTCACGTTTTATTTATGTTCTAATTTCGTTTTGAAATAAATATTTACAAATATTTACATGTTAGCATTATTTATATACATGTTTTATTTTCCATCAAGTTTATTGTGGACTAAACTGTTTTCCAAGTAAATTACATAAAAACAAAAGAGAACCCTACTTAAGCCTAATGTACATATTTCAAATGAATTTGGGAGCCTAATCCGCCTATAGCATAAAATTTTTCAAAAGTTTGGCTATCGAGATTAATTATTATACTTTGTGATCTTTCCCGGAACTGCTGAACTTCCGTGAAATCTTTATCTAAATCCGGGCATCATTAGGCGTAGACAAGCTAGCAAGTACATAAAAATTCCAAATTATATTAACACTGCTTAGTTAATTTTTATTTGTCAATGTTCAGATTTATATTGAGAATGAGAAGTTTTGAGTTCTGGTAACCTCTTGATCGGGATTCTAACACTGATCGTGGCACCTGGAGTTCTTATTGCAATATTTTATTATAGATTCACGACGTGCTCAGCAGTGAACAAATAGGAAAGCTTTGTATAAACAAAAAATACATTTCAATGACTCATTAACTCCAGCACCCGTACAATGAGTAGAGTATGTGCTAATGCCCTCTCCAAAATCGAGTATTTTATGACCACATACATATGTAGTGAGTCCTGGATTCGATGCTGACCTGAAATCAGATTGATTTACGTAGATGCATAGGAGGAGATACATCATCCGACCTAAACGGCACTGAGAGGCAAACTTTCTTTGCAATCATTATTTAATGAAATTCGCAATGCCTTACATAGCGAATTTCATTAAATATCGATCGCGAGATCGCGAAGATGAATAACCGCCTCTTTGTTTAAGCCTATATGTACTTACGGCACTATACTTTATCCTGCGTAGATTACAACTATTTGTAATTTTCCGGAAAATACCGCTGCGGTCGATATCAGCTTGGAGCACATGATCATAATCACTATTTAACGATGAAAGAGTACCTTTATCATTACGTACAATTTTTAAAAAATTTAAAAAAAGCTTTTAAATTAAACATATAATTATTTTTATTTTGCAATGAAATCTATAAACATAAATACTGACTAATAAAATAATCGGAAAATAGCATTACAATAATAAATGAAGCGCTCACGATTCTCTGCTACACTACAATTACACGCGTTATTGCTACTATTCGTGTTTTGTGACGTTTTACTTAACTTTAACTTCCGTGAAAATGTATGGAAATCGGTGACAAATGCCGAGCGAAAACTTACGTGGTGCGGATCGAACTCACTCATTTATTCATGAGAAGCACACTTTGCAGTTTGTGCCACTACGTTCGGTGGAAAACTATTTTAAGCATTTCAAGATAAACCATGTATGAGTACCACAACACTTTATTACTAACTAGCTTCCACACGCAGTTAAAACGCAGCTAGTTCATTTATGGAGGTTTAACGATACCCAATATCATCAAAATTTATTAAACGGTATGAATTTAGAAAATGTATGCATAATTTATTCAGACACACTAAATAAAAAGATTGTAATTGAACTCAAATTTTGTTTAGGCGTACTCAATTTTAGACTTCATAAATATTTGTATCCTAATCTCAAACTAGGATTTCCTAGTTTGCGACTGAAACGATGATAAAATAACGTATGCAAGTGTTCGGTATATTATTATTATTTTATGTAATAATTTTAACGAAATTTTTAGCAATTCAAAATTCACGTATCACCGCAATGGTATTTCTATAGACGCAACGCATGAAGAATTATTTAATATTTTTAAACCTAGTATCTATTTTATGACCTTATTCCATTTGATACGCTTTGTGTGTAAAGCATCCAAGTCAGTGTTATATATATATATATATTTTTAATTTTATATGATGATTAAAACGCTTGCATTCTGGATGATGACATATTCGTTTTAGTATGCGCTCATTACTGTATAGCAGCGACGAGACATCACAGCTAACGTCACTGTTCTCAGTTCCTCTGTCCTCTGTTTTGCTTATTCGTGTTTCAGATTTACATAATTTTTTTCACTGTATTATGAATGCAACCGAGCTCCCTTGACACTGGTATATAATCACTACAATTGGTCTTTGTAAAGTTGCTTTAAAATATGAGGCCAGAAATTTTAAATTCACATTGAGCAGGTTTGAAAATAATTTAAATGTTTTCTATCAGCTCTTTTTATAATTATCGTCTTTATATCGATAACCTCCAAAATAGGATCTACATTACTTTTGTTATTATTTATCTGAATCACTATAGACTTCATATTGGACATTACGGACAAGTTATAAAATAATAAGAAATTAGAACAAACATGAGAAGGAATATGGTTTAGCTTAAAAAGAAGCAAACGTATTAAAAAGAGAATATGAATTACTGTAAAAATATTTCAATAAGAAAGCATCGTTGTTATCGTCAATATAAATGTACTAGAGTTATGCAAGGAAACTCAAAAAAGAGTTCCTGGCTGCATAAACAATAAATGACGTAATGCTGAAGATCATCAATATTGAATTTATTTACATAATGAAAACGTATAAATTTTTTGATACGTCGTCAGTAGGTAGCACCACTTAAACAAATGATATTTCTATTCCATTACGAAGATCTCCATTTATTGCAGCTTAACATGTTTTTACAGTCATGCTGCATACTATTCCGCGTAACAAAAGAATGCAGAATGCATCGCACATCCGGAGAAGGCGGGAATCTACCCTAGCCTGTTTTAAATTTTTAATAGTCAGTAGTTTCATGTTTTGCGTTGTGCGAAATCTGGCTACGCGATATTTGTCATGTAGTGACGACGTAAGAAAACGTACCTTCCATCTCACCCTTGGATATCATAAAAGAGAAGAGCTTGTGATTTCGGATTTGACAAATGGCGATTACTAAGTTACTATCTCAAATATGTCAGACCATGAGTTTCCGTTACTACGAGATGTCTAATATTGAGATCGCCATTCCGCATGTAAATCTACAGAGGATTGTAAATAGGCTAATAGTGATGACTATTCAAAGAATAGTAATATTTAAGTATAAAATTCCTAAGTCTACATTGTTTTGTATGATGATATAACTATCGAATTTAAAAGTTGTAACTGCTTTTGTTGCATATGGCATGACTAGGAATTTTGTAGCATAGCGGGTAGGCCTTTGCATGAAAATACGAAAATACTTGTGAAAATACGACGTGTGAATTTCAAGTTATAAGCGAAGACAAAATTTAAATGTACATTATATATGTACTCCGACGTTTGTTTGAATTTTTGAAGACCGCGTGTCTTAGAGGTGGATATTTGGATGCCGGCCGAAGCCAATAGTTATGCATAATGTCAATTATTAGTTTTCGGGTCTGGTTGTGTTGTTTACGTTGTCTCAGACACTGCATCTGATCTTATCCTATGTATGGGAATGTAAAGACCGTTTGCCGTATACTTTCGACAATATAACATCTCCTCCAAATATACACACTGGGCGGCTACATGAAACTCTACATTTGGTACGGTCATGGGAAGTTTCAGACAAGTTAAACGTAATTTTTTTTTAATTCTTCATCGTGCACCGGTAGTGCTATATACCAAATTATAACCTATCATAATTTACGGATTTAAAAAAGTAAAGACTAGAGTTTTACGTAGATTAGATCTGCTGTATATGGGTTTTTTGTTGTTTAGATCTGATCAAAAAATACTTCATAGTAATATGACTTCTTGTTTTATTTATAGACATGTGTTCACTCTACAGAAACGACTAAAAGATGATTTTTTATATAGATTTACGATTTTCCCATAGATAGATCAAAGAACTAAGGACGTACACGGATATGGCACATAAAGTTTGTGGCTTACCGCGACAAAGCAATTGACGACGACGAACAGCTCAACGGTCAGCACGCGATTGTAGTATATTGCATATTGTTATTACATTCTTCGTGTGGTTGTGGCGTAGCATAATTATTTTATCACAAAAATTCTAGTATTAACATACTACGTGTCACAACTATAGAATTTCTATTTTTTCAACACGTCAAGAATTAAGCGGACAACGAAACAGAACAAGGCCTCGTCTGTCGGTCAATGTAACAATCGCATCTATGTCATAAGTCCTAATATGACTCATAACAACAGAATTTCATTTGTTTCAAAGTTATGACACGTGAAGGGTTAATACTATTTTATGCGGTTTACTTTTATATAAAGAAATACATGAAGGATTGTAATCTCTTGGAATGACTAGATCGCTCCTAAGCTGTTTCTAAAAGAAGTAATGAAAACAATTTTAAAAATAAGAAAGAGGAGTTTCTTTCGCCTGTTTGTTCTACGTCAGAGGAACCCCATTTTTGATTTGATATGGTTGAAATATATTCAAAGTACTAAGGAAAACTTTACAATGCGTAAATTGGTGTTGGATTTATAATTACACCATCTTGTTTCGAAGGTGCCCTAAATGACGTTTAATGACTGATATCTATATCCTGTGTATGGCCGACTAAAAAATGACATGATTTGTACATGGTTTCTGTCAAATATCTATCTTTTCGTTAGCAAAACCGGGGGCCAGGTTACAGAAATCAAGCATGATTTTTGATTGATGAGCGCAATTAAATGGATACTTTCGGTTCAATTGTACAAATACTATTTTATATTCTTGTACACACTCCTGGCCTAAATAATATATTTTTTTTATGTTGTTTATTTCTGTAGCTCTTTATCATTTAATTATTTATGTTAATTGTGATGTTACGTTATCAGGCTATTAAAATTATTTACGCCACATTTGACTTTGCAAATCAGATCGTGCTTATCGTGCTTCTTATAAGTGTGACCCTAAACACATCTAACGATAATCGACCCGACTGGGAGTTAATTTCCGTTTATTGCACTTTCAAAATTTCCGCAATAAATTTTCTCACGATGACACATATTTCGCGTAGATAAATTTTCAGAACAATTTCCTTCTTCATTGCTGTGTTTTACAATTCTTGATCGTAACTGAAAACATATTCTTTGAATCAATAATTTCAGACCATGACATAATAAATTTAAAGCTGTACTGAATATTTGCGATACATAAAATCCAAAAAAAAAGTATAAGAGCGAATTTTGAAAACTACTGAAACAATTTTTCTGTAACTGTTGTTATATCATAGAATAATTATTTTCTAGACTGATAACTCATTGACATATTGATAAATGGATCTCGCATTATTATTTACAAAAGTTAAGACTATGCAAATGTACTAGTGGACGTACGCTTTATTTGATAAAACCAGAAACATAACATAATTATTTCACGCACAAAATAACCTTAAAATAACCATATTAACCGTCACATTGCTATCGCAATTTAAGCCGAACCTTGACGCCAACGAGTCCAATAATGTGTGGTTTTGTGGTATTACTAATTGGAAAATGCCAAAAATCCTTTACACTTAAATTATTTATTTGCATTAAATAGGGACAATATAAGCTGTCACGATGTAGTCTTGTCAACAAAAACTAAATATTATCCCGATTGTTAGTTAAAACCTATTTAACTGTTTTCAACAGCTTGCAGAAGTAAATAGCCCTAGCATATTTCAGTTACAGTGACTACTGCTAAAGTATTAAATATAAGTAGATCAAATTTTTTCTGACAGCTTTGATGTTCTGTCCTCAACTATACATTACTGTAGTATTCAATGTTGTTAGTAAAGACTCGAGATCATTGGATACATGTTAGGACACATCAAACACATATGTTATAAAAGCACGGTCTTACTTTTATAGCATCTCATAAGGAATCATAGACATTTTACTGAACCACATATTGTCCACTGTGGACAGTTTTTGCTAGCGCTTCCAATTTCGAAGACTTTTTCTTGGAGCAATTCCATTTTTGAACGCCCAATTATTAAAGTAGTAGTCTTTATTGCTCTTCTTATAGATTAATGCGCTTTGCCACTCTATCCTCTGGAATATGTGCACCATCAGAGCTGTCGCCTCTTTAGATATGCCTCTATGACGATTACCAAGCTATAGTACATCGGTATTTCTAATGAGATTCCTCCATCTGATTTTTCTTACGTAGAAAATATGTATTTATTTGTTCTAATAATACCTACTTGAATTGCAAGTATGCCGTATAATGGGTGACCAAAGGAATTTCCATATTTTTGCGTATTGTCTACGATGAACCCATTTTATGTTACTTATCACCATTATTCATTTCCATTAGCTGAATGAGGTTAAAGACTACATTTATCTCAAACAGTTATACATAATAATACGAGTAGACGTACAAACACATACAATTTAAAAGATTATATTTTATACATACCGCCCATCGTTCTAGTCAATCAAAAAGCATCATTGTAGATGCTTTTAACGAATGATATTTACGTCGTAGCAATCTATCTAAACTGCCTATGTTACGAAATTAGGTTACAAAACGTACTGACAACAATACTACATCGTTGACTATAGGTACTTCATTGTATACAATACTGTTCTACCTTATTCATTGTTGCAATGGTCAGTGCATCATACCTCCTTTTTTACTTGTAATTTTTTATTTATTATGATGATTTTATTTTGAGGTGTGTTTAAACCGAACTTACGATTGAAAATAAATACACCAGGTTTGAATATTCTGAACTTGTCGATACGAAGAACGACGGACGGACGACGTGCGTTATCCCATATCCTCCAAATTCTGTTCTGTATGGTAGACTGAACATAAATAACATATTTTTCACAGAATATGAACCTCTGATTCGAAAACGTAACATTCATTGGATAATGTATATACACAAGGCCAACGACATCGCTGCCAGACTCGTAAAATCATTTTTTTTTATGTTGTATATAAATCAAACTATGGCAAATTTACAATCATTTACCTTTATGATGTTCAACAGTAACCCTGTATTAAAGTATATTATTTCGTAGTCAAAAATCAGTGTGTACCCTCATGGTGTATGGTAAATCACAAGGTAAGAAAGTTTAAAGACAGGCGTACGTCTTCTTCTGTGTACTTTACTTTTTCAAAGATTCTCGATAATATTGTTTCTTTAATTTCAACAACAAGCGATGACATTCCTGAAAATTGTATAAGATGCTTGATATCGGATTCATTGTCGGATATAGAAAACATCGAAAGGTTTGTACCTAGTGGTTACATCATTCAGATTCCACATTACAGCTTCTTTTTAAAATCGTTAGTTCCCAGAAATCTGTATGATCCAAGTAATGCCCTTGCATTGCACATTGTGTGGTCTAAATATTTTTGATCTCAGTATATACTACATTTCAAGAGTATTTAGATATTACATTAAAGAATACAAGTATATGTTGTTTGTTATTCAAATATCAAACCAAATAGGATATACTCACTGACCGGACTCGTACTCTTTCTCTATAATTTGTTCCTTAACTTTTGATCGAATCACATTCCCTGTGATATTTTTAATCATTTGTAACATAATTTGACCATTGTATTAACCGGGGATCATAAGACTAGTCTTTTTTTCAAATGTCATTAGATGTTATTAATTGGAATTGAGTTTTAATTTATTTCCACCTATATAAAATATTAACAATATTAATACAGATTTCCGTCATATTTAATGATAATTAGTTCCGTCACGATATTTAAACATTTTTCACATTCCAGTTATTTGTGCCAGAGCGCGCTCGCTCTGCAATCGTTCTCCATGATCATGAGAGTAAGCTAAATTAGTTATGAGTAAGCCGAAGCACGTGCTAACATTTACAAATTAATAGTATTTTAATGTATTCGTCATTGATTACCTTAAACTAATGGAATAGTCGACATCCTTCTTAACGACGTTCTCAGTTAGGTGATTGTTGTTAAACAAGCATGCTGTGTGTATCGATAAATTCATTTGCTTTTTTAAAATATTGGTGTTATTTTGAGCTATGGAAAAGTTAAAACGGTGTAGTATTTCTGTCATGGATGGGTTGCGTAGGACAGTGCATGCTGTAAAGGAAAACATGAGAGCGCACGCCGAATATGGTTTAAGTAAACAATTTATTATTATTTTTGTTGATGTTAGAGATCGTCTCGTAATGTCCTCTATATGTACTCATTAAATGTAATAAGCATAGTCTTTAAGATTGGTATTGGCATGCGCTGTGGCACATATAACAACTGTTTTTTTCAAAAACTAACATAACCTGCACGCAGTGCAATTAACTGAGAGACAGGGCTCTGACGACCCACTGAGGTCAGAAAATCTATACAAAAAACCCTAGGCTAGTAAAATCACCTTACCATCTTTTTCTTCTTTTATATCCTTATCAATCCTCAGTAACTGCCGAATGATAGGCCTTCTCCAAAAGGCTGTTGATTGCAGTACCTGATACCTCGTTTCATAGACGCTGCTACCTGTCACTGGTTTGGATACTTGAGGTCTCCCAGTTTTGAGATAGTTATTCCGCCGAAGAATGAGATGAAATAGCACATATATATGGGAGTAGCTCTTTGCTGCCAAGACCATGCACTTTCTACTTTTTATTTTTGTAAAGATTACCAGCTAGTAATCTGTATGTGTTTAATATTTCCCGATCCCAGTCCCGATTAACTTCATTAATTTACAAGCTTCTGACCGTGATTTCGCCCGCGAGGGATAATTTGTGTGGTTTTCCCGGGATAGAAAGTAGCAGATTTCCATCTCCAGGATTCAAGGTATCTCAATACCAAATTTGGTTAAAAATTGGTTTAGCGATGTAGTAAAACAGACATTTATAACATTAGTAAGAATTGTCTAAACTATTATTATACCACAAGTGTACTGAAAAGTAAATGCGGTACATACTGTTTTATATATATGTAGTGGTCAATATACTGTTATATCACATGCATGTATAGACCGATGTTTATATATATATAAATATGAAATATTATATCATCGAGCAAGTCGAAATTAAAAGTTCTTAATAATGATTACATGAATTGATTATTTAATTTAAAACACCTAACTTAGTTTTAAGTATAATCTCTTATTTTTATTTGTTCTCGATTCGAAGCCAAGCATTTGAAATTTAAACGCAACAAAAACGCATTAGTAGCACAAACCACATCTGTTTTTAATCCCAAAAACATGCTGGCGTTTCGCTCAATTAAGGGTTTCTTAGAAAAAGTGAACACTTGAGATCAAACTGATCTTACCTTTGACTATTTTAATAATTTCGATTTTTTTAATAAATTATTTATTAAAAAAATCGATCGAAAATTATGAATAAACGAAAGTAAAACTTATTAATGTCGAGAAATATAACACAATGTTTACGAATTTATTTTTATTCCCATGCCTAACTTTGACTTGTAAATATTAAATATGGCAAGTAATTTTCTTTGCAAACATATTTAACCAGAGCTGGTATACAGAAGCTTGCATCTTTAACGTGAGAGTCTCATTTTGTAAACATACCTTACTGAACAATTATTACTGAATCTCGACGGCTTTTGCCTAATTTAAAACGTAACACGAACGTTATTTATAGTGGAGCCGCGTTATGGAATAATTTTGACATTTGCACGCCTATGAAGTTCCGTACTGAATTGACAGCTATCAACCAAATTCAAACTCATGATTGCTAGAGATCTTCTTTGAAGCACTATAACCCACAAACAATAAGAACCATAAAACAAGTAAAATAACAAGATAGTTGACAGTTAAATTGTAATTAAATAAAATATTTTAAATTAAAATACAAGGTGAGCTCCTTACAATTAAAATATTGATAAGAAAAACTCTTATACAACGTACATTATATTATAACACTTCAACTTATAGTTTGGGATTATAATTTTATATACCTTTGTCCTTGCGTAACATAGACTAAACTCTTTTAATAGGCTGTTTTTGCCAATAAAAATATATAAAAAAAACCTCTATTGACCATAATTAGTTTATCCATATAAACATTTCATAAACATACCATAATTACGTTACCTATTAATGTAATACCGGGTGTTGTGCTGTCACGCTGTGGCCCTATAATTATTGCTAGTATCGCTTGTTGTTGTAATTCCACCAATTGTTTTTCTAAAGTAACGAAATTCAAATTGTTTTTCAGATAATCAGACGCTTTCAATTAATTGGTTGAAGTGTTTTTATGGAAAAAATTATGTATGTTCACTCTATTTGGGTTTAAGGTAAAATATGGTAATTATACCCAGTCATTGATAAAGAATTTTATCCTTCCTCAAATCTTAGCTGGTTTTCCCAGAGTTCCACTTTGTACGAATCCTAAGTATGATGCGAATATCTTACGACAACTCTAATGAATTCTGTGCAAAATGCGATTAAATTCATCATTACTCAATACTTATGTCTATGTAGTACTTATTCTGTAGTACCGGTTAAACTTACTGGTTATAAATAAACTTTGCAACTGTACAAAAGATGTAAATGGCCATAATAATAACCGGTAATGGCCATAACCATAATTGCGCAACTAGCAGACTTTGCAGCTGATGGGAAGCCTTTTCTAGAGTTTCTGCTGACATACGAGTATAACATGCATAGATAACACGCTGTCGCAGTGCGTGTTGACAAATTGATCAAGTTATTTAATGCAATGAAAATTTATGCAGCATTGAGATGAATCAATTTTTTATTACATTTACAATAAAAATCTTTCACATTTGAATTGAAACTGTTATTTACGGAATTCATTTTACGGATATTATTTCGCTTTTAATTATTCCCGAAGTTTTGGATGCTTTACAACTCTGGTCACGGGAGGAGAGGTGTTTGCCGTCCAATTATTTTTTTTATGGGAAAGGCGGCAAACGTCTTAGCGGTTCTCCTGATGATAAGCGATTACCGTCGCTCACGTAAATCTGCAATACCAGAGGTGCAGCAGGTGCATTGCCGGCCTTCAAGGGTATTTGAGAGATGGAAGGGAGGATGTGAAGGAGGATGGAGAGAGGGAGTGGGCCTCCGGACACTACAAGTCGGTATTCTGCGAGGCCGTGATACCAACCCGGTCGAGCCATCCCATTCGACCAGCAGCAAAAGCCGCCGTTTGGCTCTATCACACTAAAAAGAGCACTCTACAAGATGTAATAGTTAGTCTCTTACGTATTATAAAAAAGCATATGTGTTAACGGTTAGGTGACATATTTTTATTTATCGATAGCTTTTCTTATATGTAGGAAAATCAGGCCCCATCTTCATAAAGTGACCCATTTGACCCCACAAAAGCAATAAGGTTCTCGCCCCGCCATTGGTTCCTTCTGGTTTACCAGGGGTGCTCAAATACGAAAGCCTCTAGTATAACATGAATTTTCGCAATCATCTTAGAAATTATATGTTTATATTTTCCAGTATCTTGAAAGTGCTTGTACATGTTAACGATTAAAACAATGGCGTCTGACTGAAATGTTTGATAAACAGCTAAAACTAGGTTGGCATCGTGATTTTCAAATACTGGTAGGTAAATAAAACATACCTACAGTTTTAAAGGAAAAAGTAGATTTAGTTAATACTATAACCAATTGTTAGTAGTTAATTTGTAACCAATTGTTATGAATATAACAATTGGTTACGAAATTAATGTGTTCTTCGTTAGAAATACTGAGTAAATATTCTTGAATTGATGAACTAACAAACTTTTTGTAACTCATAAAAACGCCCACGTTTCTTTATAGTAGCCTGATAAATCAAATTTTGCATAATTTCATGAACAGCTTACAATGAGATTGTACGTCATGGCGTAGATCGCACACTTTCTGAACTAGGCGAATGATGGTTAATTTTAGTTTTCATAAACGTACCTTGAAGATGAGCCGATGTGCACTCAGAACGTTTGGAAAATTCACATCACGTCGTAAATGCCGATGGCGACTTCTGACTTATAATACGTTATAAGATCTCTCAAATTTGTTTATTTCTGCCTGTTGGGTCTTTTAAATGAATGTATCAATTGTTATTTTAAAAAGATATTATTTTATAATACAATCAGTATTTTTTTTTAGTTAACTGCCCAAGAAAATATTTTCGATATGTTTTTGTAACATGATCCACACACCAAAATTAATATCATTACTGCTTATTTGTCTACGCACACATGGAAGACCTTATTCTTGTTCAATACATGCGGCACAGCAATGAACGCGAACGAAGTTTTTAGGAATACTTTCGGTGCGCAGAGTTATTATGTTGCAAATCGGCTGACAGTCGTGGAGAATTATGACAGATAGCTTTCGTTCCGTGTGACAGTGTTGACGCCAATTTGCTATGCGACAACATTGTTTGCGTTACTACACGGTTACTTACAGTCAACGAATATTTTGGAGTTATTGTGTCACGCCTTGATCTTGATAATGTTATTTTGGCGGTGGTTTTGCACAAGGTAATAGCACTGAAGTAGTCTTTGTAATTGGTCAACAAAAACTGCTGCACCGGAGAGGCGGATTGGTGATAATGGTACCTGGAACCTAGCACTGGAGATGCTACCCGTCACTAGTCTGTGGGATTTTGGTTTGGTATCTAGTCGGACGAATTTTTCACCATCAGTCGGTCGCCAGAGCAACGTCCGTTAGTTAGCAGGTTGACATTTGGAGAAGCTTCTTTAAAGCTCTTATGAACGTCAAAATGTGCACCGGTTCGCAAAACATGAAATTCTCAGAGAAAAACCGGCCAGAAACTAAAGTATTTTTATAAATAAATAATATGTATATTCCCTCTTACACTAGTTCCAGTTTCTATATTAGTTTCTGTATTATATCTAGTGACCCATCAACGAAATCATAACAACGCTCCTAAAGAAATAAGTATCACAACCCAAAAAGGTATTGTCGTGTGGTATAATTGATAGGTATGCGATATCGGATTAACGCATGAAATCATGTCTACAAAAACAATTACATTTTTATTTCCACTAGGTATTGCAATATCTCACTGTCCCGAAAAAATTTCTAACAGTTTCAAGTATACTTCTTATTCTAAAATAAGCCTTGGTAATGATACCCGCTACATAAATATCTAATGAACTATGTTAATCCAGTACATTTTATACACTTGACCTTCCTTCACCACGGCAGTTTCAACTCATCAAGGTAGTTTAACGTCACTATCACAAAAAGGTTTCAATGCAGTGTCAAACATTCATAAGTATTCGGTGGTAGATAATGTGCTTACATCATATTAAATTATCTTTTAGTTTTTAGAAATATATAAAATATTACATTAAATATTATATACCTCTATTTTTTAAGTAAACACCCATGCATTCTTCTTATTCCGGGATTAATTTATTGGAATTTTTCAAGATATCTCTCAAATAACATATATACTAAATTATTCAATAAAGTAATTAAATGTGCAAATTATTTTTTTCACTCTGAATGACATGGTTCTGAAAAACATATTTCACGATATTATCGTGTTCAATTTGAACTTTTTTACTTTCCGACGTTTCGGGTGCAGTAAAGCAACCGTGATCTCGAGGGAACAGCAAATTTGATAAATCACAAATCCGCCCAAAAGAATTCCTGCTAACGATAATTCGTGAGGCTATTGAAATCCAAAAATATCTGAAATTCAAAATAGGCTAGAATTTCGATTAGGTGCTACCGCCGGCTTGAGATCCCATAATAAATCAAATCAAAACCAAAATCAATCATACCACAGTCTCAAGTTTTCAAGATAATGGACCGAAAATTTCAAATAACGTTCAAGAAAACAATCTATTTAATAATATAATTTTACCACTTGTAATCATGTCAACGGTCTTCAATATTTGAAAGAAACAGTAGGTAACTACTATGAACCGTAATTTATTTCAAATTTTTTTGTCATTTCAAATCTTGTGCATTCGTTTTCAATATATATTCTAGTATACTTATATAAAAATCTAAGGAGATATTGAGATATTTAAAGTAAAAAGAATAAAAATTGTTTTAAAAAGAGATGAATAGTAAAAAATACTTAATTTTTTTCCTATCGCACTAATGATGTGACTTTCAAAACTTGAAAATTGTTGAATGATGCTAAATATTATAACGATTTGATTCGCAACGAACTCAAGCCGAGTAAATTATAGAAATTCAAGTATTTTCCAGCTTTTCATGTAGATTCCAATTAATTTTTTTAAAAACCTGCTATCTTTTATTTCTTTTGGCCTCTGTTTGTCTAAATTTCATCAATTCAGTTGCATTTGTTAATTATAAATCATGTAATTAACACTAAATTTAAATGTATTTTATAGTGTCGATGGTTTTGTTACCATTGCATAATTTTAAAAAACCTTGCCGATGGTACGTTACACCTAAGCTCTTCCTATTTTATTAAAATTTGAGTTACAGCCGTCGTGTAATTGATGTCATTAAGATGCTTTAAAATATATATCACCTTAGACCTGATTCTGACATATCGCTCACTATATACTTCAACGGCAAACTACACACGGTGAAGATATGTATCTAATTGTAAGTGACTGGCAGAGAATGCCAAGAGGCAATAAGTCCGCCCTTTGTAACACTTTTACTTAAAGGTATATAAATAAAGTTTAAATAAATAATATAGTACAGTATTTAATCTTAGAGTATATTAAAATACTAACGATGTGCGAAAGAGATGTTATGTAGCGTGCAATATTGTAACATAAAAAAAGTTGATGCTAAGGATGGTGAGCGATTTATGGCGGAGTATTCATTTGCCGAACCTAAATTCAACAGACTAGAGATAAATTGCAGCATCACTAGAAGTGCGAAGTTGCTGTCACTGCGGTCTAATCTTAATCGTGGTGTGTATGGTCAAACCTTCCGATAAAGCTCTATGTTTAGCAGTGGACGAAAATAGGCCGATGTAGTAGTATAGTTAGTTTAACAAACTTTTTGATATATTTCATTATTTATCTAATACAAGTTAACACACACATTTATTTCCAGTAGTATAGTTAAAAAAAATTACGAAAGTAAAAATAAAACGATGAGTATTTAAGATGATTACTATTTAATATGACATAAATATAGGTAAATACACGTGCACGATACTGATATCTCAAAGGTAACAATTAACTTGAATATGTTTGTGGGGGACCAAGATGACCTTCACTTGTGACAGTATGATAAATATGCTCCCTCCAGATTCGCCTCAGAATTATGCCACATTTTACAAATGATTCATGCATATTCGTTTACGTTAATTAGAAATTAAAAAATATGAACTACTCTGCATATTAGTGTTTGTAACTCTGCATATTTAACAAAAAAAAATGTCGTTATTCGCATGTTAATAGTTTTAATTTCGAATACAGTTTTAACAGAACTATTCGCTATTGAGTTCGTCATCTACATAGTGCAACTAAACTCAATGAGAAGAATGCCCGGAGTTAAGGCGGAAGTCATTGTGCATTCTTAGCCTCGAAAGTTTTCTTAACCACAAATTGTGTACTCTGTTAATAAGTATCTTAATATTATGAGTGTTTCTGATAAGTCAATTCACTATTGTTATTTTTGCTTCTACATGTGGTCATTATGGTAACATGATTTGGGAAATTTTCACATGTCATCCGCCTGGTTAGGCAATGGTTGCAGATTACCATTTTGGAACCAATCGTAGTCAAACATGCTTCTTTTTTTTGCGTCTTTGGAAATTATATGTGACGGGCGGGCTACCCTTAACAAATATTCTTAGATTTAGATCTAGTCATTATCTCTTTTAAGTATTTATTTGTAAAAGTTAAAATCCTGTTCTGCAATTTCTGCTGACAAAAGTCTGTTCTGTACTGTAACTGCTACCAGGAATTGTTTGCAAACATACTATACTTGTTGAATATCGTTAAAAAACAAAGTCTAAAATTAAATTTTATGTCTAAACTATCTATTTTCTATATAAATATTACCATTCTATATTTTCCATTGTTATGGAGTAATAAGTCATGCATTAATTCTTCAAAAAACCATCTTCAAACTATTTCTTTTTGATGATGGTAATTCGACATTTTTTTTAAGAGTATACTAATAGAAATATCTTCTTGATCTTTAACAAATTTAAAATAGTTCACTGCTAGATAAAGGCCTCTCCCATTGGATTTCCTTAATTGTCACGCTAGGCATGAAGATTAGGGGATCGCAGTATTTTCTGTCTGGCAATCGATGCGGGTTTGTCGGAAACCAGGAGATTTTGCAAACATTTTTCTTAGTCAAATCGAGATTGCCAGGTACTTCTTCCATTGCCACAACTACATGGCAATACAAATACATATTTTTTCTATCTGTCTTCATTCTGACGGTGCAAAACTTAAAATGCGTGTAGTAACTTAAAATCTCTGGAAATTATTTCTTCCTTTTGATGAATCGACATTCGTCCGTATCATTTTTCTAATGCGTCTGTCAGTCCTTATAAATAATGATAGGCTGAAATTATATTACGTATATAAACAAACAGTTATTACGTTACAACATTTTATGTTTCAATCCAATTGACACGGCAATCGTTTGTTTTTATTTCATTGTGCACGTACATCACGAATATGGCTTTCTGTGTTATTTTTTTTTATATATCACAAAGCTAAAAGCGTTAATATTTTGTATGATGACATTTCAGCATTTTATTGATCTATTAGGGAATAGGATTAACGAAACAATTTTCATATAGTGCATATTATACTATCAAAATTCCAAGCATTACTAAAGTTTATTTTATTAAAAGTCCCCGCGATCGTCTGTCTCGCAGAGAAATACCGAGCATAGCACTTATGTCTCGCTATGCAACTTTGTGCTTCCTCATAGCCCGCAATAGAGGAGCACGGCTTGGTAAGGCATCACTGGCAATACGATCTTCAGCCACACAGATTCAATAGCTGTCTGCCGCAATGCGCAGAACATCACTACAACTATCCGGACGTAATGTTCGCACTGCGTTTTTCTGAAAGCAATAATATTCTTAAGTAAGAATTATTTTATAATAAATCAGATAAAATAAACTTTTGGTAAGAACGACCGTATGACCGACGTGTTATAATTTTTGAGATTTTTTAATAAAATATTTGTTTTACATAAAGTTAATTTGTATTGATAGTAAATTCAATTCTTACTTTGAAACATTGAACAAATAAAACAGTTAGATAATTGAAAAACATTTAGCTTAACTTTAAGTTCCAAATTAATGTGTTTCATTTAAACGTAGTATGCTTGGATAATCAAATTAAATTTATTAAAAGTAAAGTAATTTTTAAAATGTTGTAATATTGTACAAAATAGCCTGACTTACCCATATTAAAAGCATGATAAGGTAAAACCACATCTTAAACAGTTCGTCTAAAAGTGCAATGTTGTACAGAATAATAAAAAAACATTTCACTCCACATAGAACGATTTCTATAATCGCCACGCAGGGTAATCGGTTTAACAATCGCAGTACCAGACGCCTCCCATCGAATGTGCTATTGTTTTATAGGTTTATAATGATATAATTTATATAATTTATAATGCTCCTGTCTTCAGTTTCTTAATTTTCGGCCAGGCATTTATTTAAATGTTTAATCCAGAGACCGAAGATCTTTCACTTAATAGAACCTTACGTTGCCCACGGGAAAAATGGGAGTGGTACGTCTACCACCGAGGTCTACTACTCCCTCCCACGGTGGCAGTGATGGTGGCGACGACACCACGCGGCTGTGATACCAATTAATAAAAATAAATGAATTTTCTAGAAAAGCTCAAAATATAACCGCTAGTTAGGCGTATAATACAATTACATATTTTTTTCTTTCTGGCATCCGATGTAACGGAAGAGTCCCTGCCAATAAATATGCACATGAAACCTGTATCCAAAGCCCATACTTAGAATAGTTATCATGTTTCGGATAGGTAAAAATAACAGGGTCTGCAAACCCGCACTGGAGAAGCGTGGCGTATCTCTCCACGGTCCGAAATCCTCTTAAATATTTAGAGGAAATCCATAAGTGGGACGTTTAATCATTCATCTCATCTCAATCAATCATTCCAACTCTACAACTGGTAATTGTTACAATTCAAATGAATAACCGTTATCTACTCAAAGTTTGTAAATAATTTCAACCTACAGTTGATCGAAAAAAGCTGAAAAGAAGTCGTCAACGTGTGAGAAACTGCATGTTGTCTAAAGCAAACTTTGACAACAATGCGCACTTCACTTCACTTGACTTTTTTTCTCCTTCACTTGCCTAGCCTAGCTTCTTTACATCGATGCTGCTTTTAGAACATCATTGTTTCACATTTTCAAAGAAATTGGTTCACTAAACTGTTTGATAATTTTAAAGAGACAAGAGCGACTTCATATTCCAAATAAGCGATATGTCTTTATGCGGTTTTGAAGATAAAATTAAAAATATATTTTTACACTCCTCAGAAAAGACGACAAAAGAATGCCCGCGACTAATGACAACAATGCTCGGCGATATCTTAACATCTTAATAAACTTTTTCAATATGTTTGTTGTTTTGTTACATGTGGTTGGACTGGACCTCAATGAATATGCACAGGATTTGTGGTCTATCAAATCTGATGTAATAGTTAGGCGATCTAGCATATAATCACAGACTCCAGACTTTCTAGAGCATCGATGTTTGATATCAGCTATGTGTAGTTTTACGCGGGTCCTTACAGATCTTTTAGTTTGCTCTACGTAAGAGAAATCACATTCACAATCAAGCTTTTACAATCCTTGTTGCGCTATATAATTCGTAAATAATAGTTTATTTTCAAATGTGTAGTATTCGCGTAAATACAAAACATGTTTGTAATTCTTTACGATGCTAAATATTTATAAAGTGTAAATATTTGAGTTAATATGAGCTGTTAGCCACGCGAAAGCCTAAGAAATATTGTTTATTGATATTTCTTGAATCTAAATATACCTCATTTATTTTATTAATGTACTGATTTTATTTACACAATATGGGCGTATATGATTTAAGTATCATAGGCCAAAACAACAACAATTAGTTCTTAAACATGTAAATATTCATGGCCACCGAAACGCTCCTAAAAAGAAATACTAGAACTTTTAGCTAAAATAATCCTGAATAAATAAGTTATATAAGTAAACATAAGTTGCAAATTTTAAGGTGGCCTTGATTACACAAAGAACAAACGTGTTCGACAATTAAAAACAGCGTAAAGCCACTCTTTTAGCTATGTATTTCCGGACTTCATCATGTTTTGATTAGCTATCCAAGTTTTCCGATTTCCAAACTGTTAATTTATAAATGCAGACAGTGTCTTTCCCAAAACCAAAACAGTGCAACACATCATTAGAGTCGTTGTTTGATAACGCTGGAAATATCTGCCTCCCACTTTCTTTCTATCGGTTCCATAAGACGAGTTTAAAGGAAAAGCTTTAAAAACACATTGCAATCTCCGAACGCAAACCCAGCGACAATGTTTGCCAACCATCATGTTCTATCTCCCGGAGAAGCGAAAAATGGGTTGAGAAAGCATGCCTGGCGACACGGTGTCGTGCAAAATAGAAATTCTTTCTTTGTTTCGATGTTCGCTGCCCGCGTTTGATCTCGCGGACGAAACGTCAAAGAAATCCTGCGAGGTGCTGTCGACGTTCTTGCCGAGGTCAGAAAACTTTTATTAGTGACCAATGGCACTTTTAATTGGATTATTAGACTATTTAAGTAGTTTAAAAAAAGGTTTTTTAATAAGGCAGGCAGTTTACAGAATTTCACATGGACAAACACCCAGACCGGGTGTGGCGAACCCGCGACCCACAGCGCCGCAGCTAAACGCTTAGCCACTACGCCACCGAGCCGTGAATTGAATGTCGAAAGTTGCATTCAGCCTCTAGCATACGTAACCAACTTCAGGCGTATATAATTTTACTGATGTAGATGCATTGCTTTGTACTACTTGAGCTATTATTAGTTTTAATTTTATTTATGAAAATTGCTGTACGTTAATATTATAAACATTAATAATCCTAATACTAAAAAAAATACAAAGTCCTTTCTTCATTTTTTCAATCTTTTTACATTGGCATAATCTGAAAACAAGAAGCCTTTATGTTAACCGTCATAAAGTACTTGGATACCAAATTTCATGTTAATCTGTCCATGTCCATTTCCGTAGATGTTGCTTCAAACTCGACAGAGAGATAGGCCAACAGACAAACATTCTTAAAATCACTCTGGCTTAATCTATAAATAATAAATAAATACATTATATCAAGATACAGAATTATTGTTTTAAGGAAAGTCAGTATCCTGTAACATTTCGTTACAATATATGATCTATCTATGTCACACTCTACACCGGTGACCGAAACCGTAAATTGAATTAAATTTCCCTTTATTTACGATTGCAATACGTTATAACTATCGTCATATCTATATTTAAATAAGACGTATCTTTATATTTAATTTATTTGGGCAGTCGGTAGGCACTTAGCTTCGCATACATGATTTAAAACTTTATCCCTAGGGAACTGTTGACCTCTCGACCTGATAATACATTGAATAAAGTCTCACGACCATACTGGGTTTGTTCCGACAAACCCAGTATAGACCTCTGGGTCTAGCCATTTTAGTCCTTACCAGCTACTTTCCACCAGAGCTTATTGGGGACAACGTGACAGGTGGTGCGCCTGTCGCCGTCTTAGTGTACAATACTACGATACAAATCGTACAAAGGCTTCGATGGTACGGTAAATTCAATGGTGCGATCCACTTAGGGTTCGAACTCGAGGGTCCTGATTCGAACTGAGATCCCCTAACCACTCGGCTATCGGGGCTGTTGACCTCTCTGGCAAATTTCATTTAAATCCGTTCAGAACTTTAGAAGCGATAAAGCGACCTACATCTATACATATAAACTTCCCCAAATATAACATTTGTAGCAATTTCAATCAAATACATGAGATTCATGAGATTCAAATACATGAGATGAATACGTTCAATATACCTTTCTACTGACTAATTCACAAAACTAAGTTCTGCTTTCGAATCTCAGCCGAAGTCTGTATGCAACAGTTCCCGTGTGTCTGAAAACATCTGAGTATTCCTCCTAGGTGTTTGCTTATTAGTTTGAGGCCGTTGTCAGTCTTGAATTTTAGGGATGTCAGTACCAGGAATCGAACCCAGGTCCCACGCGTACTCTAAAATTTACCAGAGCCAACACCTTCTCCAAATTCAGTGGTGGTGTAGAGCCTTTGGACTTTTATGTTAGACTCTAAATTCCTATTTTACCACTGCAAAGAATACTCGAAATATATTTTTAAAAAAAATAAAAAATAATCAAATATTATTCTGTCGTAAATTAATATAACGTGCTATTTTTAGTTGTGGGTATGTGTTGTGTGTCTAGCAGAGAACGTCAGACTACTAGAAATACAGACATATGTGTGCCTAGGTTTGTTTCCTATTTTTAAAATGAAGAATTTTATTACCTTTTTACCTAGTTCAACAGGCTATATATATTTACGAGATTAGAAATATTACAGCATTACCTTATAACATTATTTAAAACAACCAGAAGAAGATGGTTTTAGCCGAGCTATGTAAAGCGTATTTAAATATTTACAAATTTCCGTGAAATTCTGTTTAGATTTGTTTGTCCTTCGAATGTTTCAATACTTAAGACGTGTGCTCGTGAATCACTAATAGATCAACCATAGAAGATTAAACCATACACTTTTAAGCAGGTGCGTTGTGAAATTTCAGGTGTTATGTCAGCTTAGTATGGAAATAGAGGCGTTATTATGTATGTCTAAGCTCAGTGGAAATGTGAACGAAATTGTTGACCTTGTTGACACTTAAATAAAAATGTCTATCTCAGTATGACTTTACGAAAAATTTTACTTATTATCAATCTAAAGATACATCCATTGTTTCAGAATCTCTCCCCAACTATCGGAGTTTTTCACTACTCACTTTACAAGTTACCATTAATAAAGTCACGATCCTAGATTAAAATTCCTATAGAAGTTAACCTATGTAAGGCACCTATTGATTATGAGTTGTACGAAAAAGGTTGTGAGAATAAGAAGATTGTAATTGCTCCGTGTCGTTGACGTTGCATCCGATCCTTCATTTGATTTATTTTCCAACTCGACTTTACAACTGTTATGAAAAAGTAAAGGTGCTCCTCCAAACGAGAACGGCCTGGTGACCGTGACCCGTGGGGGGTTTAGTAGCAGTGGCTTGTGTCAGTGAACCGAGTAGAATCTACATTGCGGGCCTAACTTAGCGGGGTGGGCTGGCCCGAGGTGGCCGCTCCGAGTGAGCTTATCGAGCCCTCTGCGGATGCGGGTGGTGAACTGAAATGAGACTTATAGGCGGTGAGCCATAGACCAAAGCCGTCATGGGGTGCCGGGAAAACTGGTGCTTAAGAGCAACTCGAACTCTGGAGGTCCGTTGCCCACATGGGTTTGGAAGCCGAGTAGGTAGGTGCATCTTTGTTCCGGCGTGTCAAGCCAACAGGGAGAGGGTGAGGTGATATTGTGTCCCGAGGAAGGGTCGCCGAGGGTGCTCGGCGGTAGTGGGGACGTAGTTGTGTGGGAACGCGTTCCTATGGCTCTGTCGATATACAACACAGGCAGGAACATCGTGGGGTTTTGGTCTGTGCAACCCCGACATAAGCCGTCCTTGCCCCCGTGCGGGTATGCTTTAGGCATTTCCCTATGTACCAAAAAAAAAGGTAACGACACAAGTGAGTGCGTGTGCATAACAATACTTCGTGTAGGATATACTAGACTTCTTACGCCCGGATCTCGAAATAAATAAAAAAAGATCATCTTAGCCTAATAGCTCTTCGCAAGAATTCAGGGCTAAGATAACACAGAGCTCGCCCAAATACGTGCTATATACAACTGTAAAAAAATAAAACATCTTTAACACCTGTTTTTTTTTTAATATTTAGTCGAAAGGTATGTTCATGTATTTTAAAATGAGAGATTTTCATTCAAACTTACAACTTATTTTTACTCATAAGATGATATTCCAAAAACACTGACACACGTTGATCTTAGTTTTCAACGAAAAAAAAATAATTTTTTATACTTTTTCCGCAGGAATAACTTAGAAAAATAACGAATTTACAAATTGTTATCTTCCCTGCACTTTGGTAAACGCTTATGTTCATCAATACACAAAATCGAATGAAGGTAAATACCAAAAAGAAGGAAAAAATACACTAAACGAAATAATTCTTAATAATATATAATTTTCGTAAATATGATATTGATTAAGAAACCTGTATTATACATATTACCGTAATGAAAGAAAACGAAAGAATAACAAAAAAAATACACATCACTTACTTTTGTCGGTAATAGTTCTGTAATGTATTGTCATCGAGAACCTTTTAACGTCTAGACGTCCCAGACAGATAGGAAGCTCAACCTTGCACACATCGCGACCGTGGCCTTTCAATGCCGGCGTTTAAGAACTCGTGGGAACGACTGCAGTATGATCTTAGTTTTGGCCCAAACTTGCACTGAAGCGATATAAGCTAGTTTGCAATTTATTAACTCTAAATCTTTTCTAGGATCTGCTACGATCAAAAATATAATTTAGAAATATTGTCTTTTATTATCACAAAAGGAGGCAGTTTGTATGACGCTTCAAATGCCAAAGTAATTTGAACTAAATTTGATGGAGAAGTAGATTATAACATGGAATTCGATGTAAGATTTCTAAATCTCAATCTTAATCAAGAGGTCGATGAGGCTAAACTTAAGATCGGGCAAAAGCTGTGGGCATTCGCTAGTACCTATGACTTAAAATATATGTCAAATATCATCATTGTCATAAACGCAAAAATTGTTAAATGCTAAAAGATTTTCCTTAAATATCATCAAAAATTTTTGTTGTAACATTGTAAGTTCATAAAATGTATTCTTATAAAAATTATATTAATAAAAAGTAGGCTTATACGTAACACTTTCGAATATAATAAATGATTTTATATGATAAGCTTAACAAAAATTTTTTTTAGAAATTTAGTATAGTAACTGTATTAATGTTTTTAATCTAATAATTTCGATCGAATCCAAAGAATCTAATAATTTCGAATCATATAACCGGGTTAACATCTTTATAATGACGATAAATTCATAGGTCACTCATTGCCTGAATGATTGTTCAAGCAACCCAAGTGATTGTTATATGTACATTATTTGGATTTCTAACATGACTTCTAATCATAGTTACAACAAAATCACAGAGTTGTTTTTGAGTGTTCAAAATGTTGCCAAACAAGTTTATGTCGAAAGAAAGAAAAGTACTTTATAAACGTAAAGTAAAATTATAAACTTGTACTACACTCAACTTTTATCAAAAACCTATTCAAGTGTTACCACAATTTAAAGTTTATTATTCATCAACGTTTATTGCGCAAGCTGCCATAACCAGCTAGTTACCCTACAGAGCAGCTGATGGAGTAAGTATAAGTAACATTAACAAAAGTTAAAAAAGTTGGAAGAGTTTTTGAAACACCCAATGTTAAGCCTTGTACTCAGAAAAAATGAGCTAAATTTAAATCGGTTTTTAGAACTCTCCAACTCAGCTGCAGAGTAAAAACTTTAATTGTTAAGTGGAAGCTTGTAGAAGTAAAAAATTAAACGATAGCAGCAGTAAAGTGTAATTTACATGAAAGTAATATGGTGACTAATTCATTAATTAGTGCCTCTGAATTGCGGAATTTAAAAAACTCCACCCGTGTCTGCCGTAAACAATAGGTTTAAGTGAAGCCAGAACTTCATTTTAATTTAAAATGTGCTCGAAATTAGGAACCTAAGAGTATATATATCAATTTATTATCTAGAAGCGAAAAGAGCTGTTATTGTCATATTATTTTATGTTAACAAATTGTAGTTTAGATTACGTTCAGAATCAGGGTCTATATAGGTGGTCTGTCAGTGCATAGATGCTCTGTTACCAAAAATTATCTAATTTAACTGTTACATGATTTGATGACACGATTGGGGAATTACTCGACACCATTCCATTTTGACGAACGGATAATTTTGAGGTAAATTTGAAACAACAGGTGCAACAGGTGGTCTGAAGAATACTGCCAAGTTTTACTAGGTGGTAGGCTTCTTCTCTGATTAAGAGTCGTCTGGATAGGTACAACGCTCTTATCCATTTTTGCCGCCAAACAGTATAATAACTGTTCCATGTTCCGGTTTGAAAGGTATCATCATTTCAGATTGTCATAAATCCATTTCTTAACAGGCCTCCCAAAAAAGATTTTTAGATAGCACGGTCATGAGCCATCTGCATTCATCGACTTTCCGCAACACTATGCAGGTCGTCACTCCACCTTAGAGGGTCGTCCCACTGCGTTTGCCACGCGAGAACCTTTCTTCCGCGACTATCTATCTCGCAGAAAAACACCGAGCATAGTTTTTTTTATAGCCCGCTGAGCAGCTATGAGCTTCCTCATACGGCCAGTGAAAGACTACGTCTCGGTTCCGTAAGTCATCACCGGCAACACGCACTAGTTGTATTCTTAGCCCTGGGTCGAAATTGGACTTACCTAATCGGACAGTTTGTCGCAGGTATACGTGCACATGGAACACTTCGCGCCTAATGTTCCCGACAACAACCGGTATAGGTATGATTGCATTGTGGTCGATCATCTGGTGATCTTTTAGTTTACCTGACTCAGAGATAGACAGCAGTAAGCAGGGGACTGGTCGTTTCCTTTCATATGATTCGGCACAAAGCGCTTCTTTCCTACAGGCTTCCTGAAAAATTATGCAACTGGGTCACCAGCTTCCTCGCGAAGGAATCCGGAGGATCAAAGTTGTTGTCGATGGTGCATACTCGAACTCAAAACTCGTCAATGCCGTTCCCCAAGGCGGTATGCTATCTCCTTCCCTGTTCCTTATATATATATCCTTCAATTTAATAGCATACATGCTATGCAGACGTCAGCACGAAAATAGTGCCGAAACAAACTTGGGTTTGAAGTCGAGGCTCTGTTAAACAAAGTCTCGTATTGGGGCTAACGTAATGTATTCCATTGCAACCCTAAAAAATGTCGTTTTGGGCGTTTACCGCTAAAGAAATCTCTATGTCGTTTCTGTCCTTTTCAAAACATTCCCCTTGTCGCCTCAGCATACATATCAAGCAATGTTCAGTTCCATGGTCATCTGGAGGGCAAGGCCTCTAAAAAGCTTGATGTGCTCTGCAGAGTGAGACAGTTTTCTATGCCAGTTCACTGACTGCAACTGTACAAGGCGAAAGTTCAGCCTCGTATGGAATACTATTCACAGATCTGGGCCCTTCATGTACCAACTCCTTCCATTTGATTGCATTCCACGTACAATGGCTCGAGCGAGCGAGACAGCTCTCTGAACGGCTTAATCCTTGGAAAATTGTAGACATGGCCTTGCGAAGAGATGCAGTTTCTTTTTGTATTTTGACCGAATTTACTACGGTAATTTTCTGAATCTGAAGAACTGTTTGGAATTATCCGAGCCGCTAAGCTCTTTCAGAATTTTGTCACGCACTTCGAGCTGCCGCCAGCGGAATTTTATTTTAGTTACGACTTAGGGACCGTCAAGAAAAGTGCCTATTCCTTCCGTAAAGGCTGGCAACACACCTGCAGCTCCTCTGGTGTTGTGGATGTTCGTGGGCGTCGGTGATCACTTACCATCGGGTGAGGCGCTTGTTCGTTTGCAACTTTTATGTATAAAAAAAACATGGACGTTAGACATAATCTTCATCTTGTCCATGTTCATTTTAAGTGTTACCTGTTGGAGGACACTATTGAGGTCATTGAGCTAAGTGCTAAGCACCTCCAGCGTTCTTGCCATAAGAACTACTTTCTCCCTGTCGCTTCATCCAGACTTTGAAGACCGCCAAGAAGGCTTCGACGATGCGCTTGCGATCGTCGAAGTCTTCTTGGCGCTTGCGCTGCCACCACTCCGACGGAGGATCCGGATCTGGCTCTACACCTGAACATCCATGTCTACCAGTCGATTATCAAAGCTTGTAGCAATTAAGTTTTTTACGTCATTAGTTAAATATTAGGTATAGTAGATTTACATATAAGGTAGATTCTAAAAAAACTTTCAGTGTTATGTACTTAGTCAAGTAACGTCCATTACTCTACAGCGAGAAGTGACATACTTATGTCTTGTAACACAATCTCGAAATAAATACGACACTATGTTGTTGGCTAATTGGACCAAGCTTACTCCTAATTTCTAAATATATAACACTTAAAGTATAGGTTATCTGGCTCTTCTGTGTATATCCAGATTTTAGACATTTATGACAACCTTGACAACCAACATTTTCTATACCGTATCGTGGAAAGGCTGTTCAAATGTACCGAATTTTTCAAATTGCAGCAAACTAAAAACAGCTACGAGTGTGTAATTTAAACATACAGCAAGGTTTGCGAGTTTATGTGCGGTCGACAAAACACTGTTTAGTTTATTTATAACTCGATTAGCCTTGAATTTAATTTTTATAATAAGAATATGACAGTACTTTACAACTGTCATATTCTTATTATAAAAATGTCCGTCTCAAGTAAGATCACTATATTTTTAATAAGCAACTCATCCTATTGACTTTCACATACGTTCCCTGTAGTTATGTACCAATTGCATTGAATAGCAAGCAAGTTGAGATCGACCTATTTAAATCATACCAAATCATGCATGACTTCAATGACAATGTCAATAATACCAACTAAACTATCAATTGCGGTGCCGGTTAGCTTCATTATATTATTTTTTGTCTTCTGAATTTTCTATAATAAAAGTTTATACCAAAAATATGCACGGTATTAGTGTGTTATCGGAGTATTTTCTCGTTCATTTTTAATGTTTGAAAAAATACCTACGAGAACACAACTATACGCATGAGAATCCCACATCCCATTTTCTTTGGTAATATCAAATGCCAGGAGAATTATTTTTCATATTATAGTTTAACAGTAATTCTTTAAATAATTAGGGGTATTTAGTACATTTATAAATCATTTATGTTTTAGAAAGATTCCATTTTATTAATCAACTAAGAATTTTAAAAAATAGTACCATATAAGATGTTCGTTTTTCGCGTCTTGAAATAAAAAAAATACATAGAAATAGACCGTTACTTCTATCATTTAAAACATATTGAATTGTTTTCGTCCGTTCGTTGTATAAGTGTCGCTATTTCCTAGGGTACTTTTTTTTCAAGAATGACGCATCTCATTAGCATTTGCGTTCAATGATACTGATAATAGCTGGGAGACTACTTAAGCAGTGGGAAAAATATAAATAACAAATACTATTCCTTCCTTCACGTATCATAACTTTGAAACAATTCAGAGTCATATCAGGACTAATGTCCTTAGATCTGTTAATAGATTTTTAAAAATACATTCTTGACTATTTTTACGGTGAAAATAACGGTGGCATTTTATTCATTAAAAATTTATTACACTTAGATGTGTGCTCAACGTAAATATGGAAAACACACACGTATATCAGTATTGTATTCGACAAATTTTGCTTTATCATAGTTCCACCAGACAACCATATTATTTTGTATATGCAGAGTATATTTGTATTTTGGATATCGTGATGAGGTAGATGGTAGTAGATAGTATAAGCTACTTTAGTAGATAATATAAGCTAATTTTCAACTCGTCTCATATTCGATTATCTTATCCTTTGCGTAATCGAAGTATCAATAACTATTTACGAGTATATTTGACGACCGCGTGCTCTAGTCATAGCGTGCTCCTTACTTGAGGACTAAAGTACCGTACTTTAGTCCTCAGCTACGGGCTCTAGGTTCGAATCCCAGCCGTAGCCAATTTTAGTTCAAACATTTTTTTCTTATTCGGGTCTGGTTGTATTGTATTACACCCAGTTTCTCCGACATTGCATCTGACTCTTTCTCCGATCTTATCGCATAAGCGTTACTTCGGAAATTGGATGGTAAAAACGAGTGAGTGGCTCTGTTTTGCACAAACACTTTGAAATATCTCTTGTACATATTTACTCGACAATTTTTAGCTACATTTAAGTACCAGCAACTAGCCGCAGTTATACTCGCTTGTTCTTAAATTTTACTAATATTATCCACTTGGTCATATAAGGCCTGTTTTATTCTATAATATAATCATCTATCGTCAAATTTAATTTAAACCCGTTCTGTTCTTAGGTTCTTCTGCTTCAAAGAGTCGTGGTAGCCAGTGGTCAGGGCGCTCACTTTAGTATCATAGTGCGCAAGTGAGGTGGGTGCGATCCTCGGTGCCGGCACCACTAAAATTGTTAATAGCAATTTTAATTGATGTATTTACCACGTGCTCGGCGGTGTAGGAAAACATCGTGAGGAAACCTGCATATCTGAGAAATAATAAAAAAAAAAAAATTATTTCATGGATATGTGAAGCCCGCCAACCCGCAATAGTGCAGCATGGCGGGACATTCCCAGCTACTACACCCTGTCAGATATTTGAGAAGGAGGCCTTTGCCCACCAGTGGGCACCTTACTTTACAGTTCTTAGGTGTCATTAGATGACAAACAACCAAAATTAGGCATTTGTAAGTGCTAGGAAGTATAACATGTAATACTCGTGTCACATAAATAATTATAATCATTAAATTAATTCGTTAACATCGGAAATTGAGTACCTTTTTAAGTATTTATTATAAAAGGAGAGCAATGAAACTTATGTCATTCGAAAAATACTATGCCATTGATATGCACAAAATCTAGTTGCCGTTAAGGCTTAGTAAAATAACGTGAACATACACACATGTTTTTCCATACAAAACGCTTTAACCAATTAAATGTTTCGCTACTTCATTTTCAATAACGAAAGTATTTTTTTTTTTCGTTAATATAATTTTTATGGTGAACAATTAATCTGATTTGTTAGTAGCACAGTGATCTTGACTGCCAGTAATACTTTTCTAAGTGAGCAGAACGCTTTAGACTCTTTGCTCTTCTTAATGGTTAGTTCACAGGAATTTATCTGAAATCTGAGAGTATTTCCAGAAGCAAATAAATTCTTAAAGCGGCCGGGGCTCACGCAAGCGCAAAACTCTCAAACTCATTCTCACCTGATCGAAGTTAGGTCTTATGTAACAAACACTTGTTGGAATGGTAAGAATACTTGAACAAAGCTTTAAAGGACAGGGATACTTACAAGAGATTTTCCTTTTGCCGTCATCTGTCTTACCTAACCGATACAAAATTAAGTTCTCCAAGAAAAAAGTGAATAAGCTAAAAATTTAAAAAATGAATGAACAAATATGTCCTCTATGACAATTTTCGCTATTACTTGTATATAAGTATTGTACTCACAATTTTGTTTGATGTATTAAAATTTGTATGTACAGATGTTAGATGTTTGTCGCTCAATCACACCTTTTTTAGACGTGGGGCAATACCTAATGCATACCCGCCCCCGCGGGTACAAGGACGTGTCAAGGCGGCCTTGCACAGACTAAAATCACACTATGTTCCACTATAGCCGAATATGACTACATCTGCGCCAGCCGCCCTGATCGACTCGTCCTCGGAAAAGAAAGAGTAGCGAACGGCGCATGTTATTACCGAGACTTCCATCACGGCCGCATCAGCGATGCAGCCCAGCCAGATTCATTAATGTGGAGGAGAGGGGGTATATACCAAACCTGAGAAACCGTGGCTGGACACCCACGGTTAACCAAGCCTCGGTTTCCTCCTTTTCTTTTAAATCTTTCAACACATGGTTACATTATTACACACACTACTATTTAATGTCTGAAGCCTAAAATTGTAGGTTGTGTAAATTGAACGTTTTCCAAACACTCAAGCGCTTGCTCACGTATGTGTAATAGTACCCCAACTTTGTTCACGTGGCTGCCATAAGCAGTGACGGTCTTTACAAATCCTCAGAATTCAATCCGAGTGGCGATGACGCATGGAACTAATTTCTTCATACACAATAAAATTACTCACGTATTTTTGATAATAATTTCGAATATGAAACAGTCGATTATTTTTGTTTTCAATAGATTGATGCAAACGACTTCTTATACGAGTATGTAAGTGGTCGTAAAGTTGGTAAGGAAAAAAAAATTAAAATATACTGTGGTGAACCTTCTCTGTAGCTGGGTCTTTCGTGTATAGATGAAGTTAACGGTTAAAAAAATACTCTTTCTCTAATATCTGTTATGAGGAGAATCATTATTATTACAGGGTTACTGGAATTGCACTCGCCAACCGCTCGTGGTGACCAATCGTAGATTACCTTTAGGTTGTTATTCAGTATAGCCACTGCGTTATGGACATTGTACGTAAATTTGTAGGTACAGTCGAAGGTAGAGTTGATAGCGTTAATGAAAACCGAGAAGAGCGATAGAGAAAGAATTCCGCCAGATTCCAGATTTAACCACTAAGAGACTTCTTGCCCCACGTAGACTGCTAAGGTAAGAAGGAAACTATAAATATTAATAAAATAATTATTACCTTCGGCCAAGTTGGTCAATTTTAACCAACTCCAAAAACGAAAGGATTTTCCAATTCATGTTTTAATCCATATAGCATTTCTGAACTGATTTGCATGATTATTTTCTTTGCTGTCAATATTCGAGTACTTAAAATCTTACTTTTATACTACTTGGTTAGGTTACTGAACTTGGCTTTGTACCTCAGATGTACTATTCATAACAGAGCTATTTTAGTGTTCTGTTCTGTTCCTAAAATATCAAAAGATTAAGGAATGTTATAGCTGATTTCCTAAATAATTACAATTATTATCGACTTTATATTCAGCAAATTCCAACCATATTCCTATTTCCACGTCTGCCGCCGATTTGAATAATTTTAGAAAAACCAGTCCTGGAATGCCCAGATCGAGGTGGCAGTTCTTTTTGGTAAAAACTAAAGAGTTAGTGCCATAATAATTATAATGTACAGAAATCTTGTTGCGTGAGTCTGACTCACATTTGGCATGTGTTCCTTGACTAAAAAGTTATTTAATTTAAATTTTAAACATAAAATAAAAAAGTAAATCGGCCACTCTCCCGTATAATCTTAGACAACCGACGTAGAAAACAAGATAAACAAGCCGAGTTACAAGATGGTGACTGCACTTTCACTTTCATCAATATATCTACCTAAAACTTTGACTTGACGACCGCCTGACTCATGTGTACGAGTAAAACAAAGCACAAAATATAAAATATTTCATTAATTTGCAAGTGAGCATCAGTCTCCTCCAATAGGGCATCGGAGCCAGACGGGCGGACATGTCGCCGAATTTTTTTTATATTTTTCAGACATGCAGGTGTTCTTACCATTATTTCTTTCACCATTCACCTCGTCGTAATTCACGACTATAATAACTCTTGGCGAGAATAATGATAACACCTAACCCTATTAAATATCAAGGTAGTGGAAGAAATGTTTTCTTTTTACTTCTGAAGCAAGTTTAAACAGAAATAACTCGTACAGGTACTGAGTAATTTGAGACAAGCGCAATGCCATTAAGATACCACAATTAAACACAAAAAAACGACCATGACAAAGAAACAATAAAATAAGTTAATTTTGTGTCATTCGTTGAATCATTAGAAATCTTTTTATTGAAAGACGTAAAGAATAATTAGTTTTTCGCTGTATTCCGTTTATTGAAAGTTTTAAAGTAGATGTAACTATGTCGCTTCGTTCCACGTCTGTTACAAATATGCTTTGCAATTTTTTAATAAAATGTTTTTGGCGAAAAAAATAACGTTTGGGTATACCAATGTTTGCTAATAAGTAGGCTTTTTTAGCGAGTACTATTTTACACATAACTACTTTATATTAAACTTTAATCTCTATCGTGCCCACTTTTGACAACGATACTTCGGAATCCCCGCGGCTTGACTTGTTCGTAATTTGTTTACTTCAATATAAATAATTAACGACGATCCTAACTACGATAATTAATTTAACGTTGACTTTAAGTACCAACGTTGTTACAACTTTTACACTAACAATATAAAACTGTACAAAGTAGACTTTGGAAATACTGACATGTTTTATGACGTCGTGTTGCTAACTGTTGGAAATTGATTAATATTTAAGTAATGTAATTAACATTATTTTCAATAGTCAACGTTTTCTAATATAGAATTGATGGAAGCGATGATTTCTTCCAATCGAAATGACTTAGAAGAAAAACAATTAAATAAGCAAAAACGCCTTCGATAAGGCCTTCGCTAATTAAACAACAAGAATAATTGGACAATGGAACAAGTGGTTACAGGATTCGTATCAGTTAACTATGGAAGTTATTGGATGCTTCAAGATCGTGACGAATTTACCTAATTCAACAGCTGGTATAAGAAAATAAGCAGAAATAACTTGCCCGTGAAATTTTATTCAACTCTTCCTTGTACGAGTTTCGACGGCGTTCCTATAATCTATACAAATACTGCAAAAAACTTAGGTATTATATTTGATTGATCATGATCCGCGCATAACGCTAAAGTTTGCCGGAAAATTTATTTTACTGCCTTCCATTCCTTTCTTGCCTTTAAATGCTTTCAAAATGTCATTCTCTTCAAAATTATAATCTCATCCACATGTTTACTCATGTTCAGCCTCTACTAGACTATGCTAACGCCTACTATCTGAATGCTTCAGATGAGCTCTGAAACAAACTTGAGCGCTTGAAAAATTTATCTATCCTTTGTATCTTTGTACACATGACATTTGACCGAATATCTCATTTTCGCAAGAATCATAAGTGGCTCCCAATTCGACTTGAACTCTCGAATATTATGCCTATTTTATAATTGGATAATTGAGATCTTGCATATCTGCGATCGTTATTTCGCCATTCTCCAGGGCTCACTAGTTTTTTTCCGGCATTTAACATAGTCGACTTTTACGATATCCACGGGATCAAATGAGGTGACAGATACTTTTATATCGCCACCATACGGCGTTACTGGCATTGTTTAAGAATTAATAAATCTCAAATAAATAATCAAAAACTAATGTAGCTTCACCTGCATATGGTGTACCCTGCTAGCCAACAAATGAGCATTTGGCGACCGTATGATGATGGAATATCCATTTGAACCGAACCCCAATCCAATATCACTATCCAACCTCACCTGCACTTGGTGAATGAGTGCGGAATAACAAATCCCATAAACTAGTGATGCATACCGGCACAGCGCTCACCAACCCGCTTGCCCAGCTCGCTGAGTAAGGGCAAACTTCCCAAGAAATATATGGCCGCCTTTGCCAGTGCTTTCTTCTAGAGTTTGTATATGTAACTTCTAGAGGGCTATGTTTCAAAACGATCTGCTAATGTAGCTTCTCGTATTTCGCATAGGATAAGATGAGGTGGCTGATGAATCAGCATATGAAATAAAACGCAAATAACTTTTCACGTAAAATAAAGCGGAGGCCCGTTTAATGCAGAATAAAAAAATGTTGAAACATCTAATGACATGCGGGATTTTAAACATAAAAATTTTAATGGTAGGCAGATGACGTAACTGTGTAATGTTTACGTACTAGACAGCGTCACAATTGCTTCAGAGCTATTTCGCCTAACAAGCAAGTGGAAAATATGTGAGTCTGACCCGCAACCCACACTAATTGAAGAGGCACTATGAGAAAAAAGAGAACAGCAATAGTTGGCATATGAAGTAATACTTTAATATTGAAATTCGTCACCAACCGTAATATCAGTTTACGCTATTTTAACTAAATACCACTGACTATACACGAAATCTCCGAAATTAGAAACCCTAACTTGAAATTTCGCAGGTAGATTCCTTGAAGCGTGTAGACATACATGGGATTTTTTTTTGAAATCGTCCATATAAGGGTCAAATAGTGTTTGGAAGGCTATGTGAAAGTCCTGTTTTTGAAATTAGAGACATTAAAAGTTTTAAATAATATACCTGTGTAAGCACTTTTTGTATAACAAATCCGTAGGAGTGTAGAACAAAACTTTAGTAACTTGAAACTTAATAAAAATGATTTAAAAAATATATTTAAAGAGATTTTCGAACAAGGGGGGATAAACTTAAGAATATAATAATAAAAAATAGGAAGTATGAGTCTCTAATGAGAGAAATTTTTTTCTCTCATTAGGGAATGGTGCAAACACCTACCTGTCACTGAAGGCGGTTATGTCAGGATCAGCATTAAGTGCCGGACCAACTAAAACCCCCACGGAATTAGAGAATTCGTGAATTCATTTAGCTAGTGTTCCTATTAGTGTGTGATGAGTTATTGTGTGTGACAGACTTGAATACATCATTCTTGCTTAAAGACCTTTGCTTACAACGGCATTTTGTGTCAAGACGTTTGATTCCCTTTAATATTGTTAGAAGAGGGCGATGTCTAGCACATGCGTCATAATTATGGACAAGTGCGGCTTGTGGGCTGGGCAGCTCGGGTCTGCAATGCATTTGTTAGCCTTTACTTTCATGATGTACGTTTCTTATCTTCACCCTGGGTGACCAAGCCACTACTAAATCACCGTCACGATAAGACGGCAACCCGTTCAGATATTGTGCCGCTGATCGAACCCTGGTTGGTCGTTTAAGGATGATAAAAGCGACATACCACTGAATTACGTATGTGTTATTTGTTCTAAGATATACATTGTAATTCAATCACGTGCAGTCCGAATATCCATTCACGTATCATAATCATAACAATTGAATTTCTATTCTTGCAACACGTCCAGAATTTTTATCATTCGTCTAAACTATAATACAGATGAATCAAATACAAAATAAATAATTTTAGAATAACTAAATGAACTCCGTAACTTAACATAATGACTTTTTAGTGAAGCTTAGAAAATTAATAAATTCTTTAGCGTCCGAGTATTCCAGCCGCCTAAATGCGGCATCCGCCCGAAATTTGTTGACCGCAATTGAATTATTTTATCACATGAAACAACGTGAAATACGATCGTGGTTTGCTGTATAGTGGCTAAATGGTGGGATGTGTTGGCGGATATTTTTGTGGTAAAAACCGATTACAAAAATTTTAAACGAAAAAAAAAAATAACGTTTGATCTAAATTTAAAGACGAAGTGAAGATAAATTATGCATTGTAGTACATCCTAATTTTGTAATATTATATTTACCTACGTCAGAATAAATAAACGAAATATTATTCTTCCATATGGTATATTAGTTATCTACTTAAGTCGGTGAAATGCTTTACATTTATAATTAAATTAATGAATTTGAGTTGACAATACAAAAACATAATTTTAGCGACATCTCCGTGACCAAAAAGGATAAGATCTTCTCTTCAATTTCAATAATAGGAGAGAGCGAGAGTGAGAGAAGCTAACGTTCCTTAACCTGTTTTGAAAGGATACTAAAGTTTCAGCACGTTTAACAGGCTAAGGCAAGGAGTTCCTGCTACAGCAACATACTCTTTCTTCTGACAGTTTATTTCACCTACAGTGGTAAAGTTGTATTCTGTTATTTTCATTGTGCACAAGGCATGTGTTATACAATATTTAACTTCAATGTTCAATACTATGAACACATTCTCCAAGAAAATATCTATTTCAGTATACAGTTTGTAGTTTAGTCAGAGGGTTCCGTAACATCATTACAGTGCTGCAAA
This sequence comes from Bhutanitis thaidina, assembly GCA_029286595.1. NCBI lineage: Eukaryota > Metazoa > Arthropoda > Insecta > Lepidoptera > Papilionidae > Bhutanitis > Bhutanitis thaidina. The sequence goes on from JAGSMS010000013.1 coordinate 4,161,148, forward strand.
AAAAAAAGTTTGTAAAATTAATTTATTGATGTCTTATTATCTTCTGTTTATATAAGTCTAAAGACTATAGAAGCATTACAAAAATAAGCATTTCATTTTAACATTAAAAAGTTTACAGTATTGACTAAATCGGAATTATGTTATCTATAATGTTCAGTATTCTATTTTACATCATTTAGTCCACGGGCCTCGGGGCATATTCGTGCGGCCTGCGACCCTCTAACTGAATCTTAACTTAATAGTTTAGCAAGCAGTTCCTTTATATAATATATTTTAAGCAGTATATTTTATATATGTAATTAGTTACTAGGAAATGGCTCTAACGATTTGGATAAAGTTTTGTATATAGACAATGTTTTATTTTCTTCTTTTTACTTTCATTTAACACAACTATTTAAAAAATATTTCAATGTTTTTGAAACGAAGCACTCAAAACTTCTTTATGTAAAATCAAGGATGTTGTGCAGCTGCATTCTGTTTAAATTCATAGTACCATGAGTGATGGCCCCGTGGCTTTGTGGTTAGCGTACCTAACGGGTGAGACATGGGTCCGGCGTTTGAATCTCAGCCAAAGCGAATGTTTGTGCAAAAATAAAAAATATTGTTTTTGGGGCCTAGTCGTGTTGAATTGTGTTCAGTGTTTCTGGCACTGCATCTAACGCTTCCTCCGACCTTATACACAGTTGATAACACATTGAAAGCTTCCAATTGCTACAAGATACATCTTATGGCGAGTCGCTTAAGTAATATAAGAGAAAAGACCGGAATGAAATTTCAGTGACGCCGAACACAACATAATACAGTTAACTCTTGTAATGAATTGAAACTTATATGATGCACAACTATTTGATTGCCATGGTCCTCGAGTCCACCCTATCATCAATTTGAAAGACTCTGTTGTTCTTCAGTCTTCAATTTTATGACCGGATTTCAAGCAAAGCTGAATGACAAAAGAACAAACACTGTAACCAACGTTAAGCTATGTTTTATCATTGTTTGAAAGAAATTATATTTCACCGCCACTTGTGACAAGCGAAGAACATGTTTACTAGTAGTTATGTAGGTATGATCCAAAAAAAAATTCTTCATATTTTTTGTACTATACCTTTTTAACTCTACACATTCTCGCGACAGTTCTGAAGCATTTCTGCCAATCTGCATCAGACTTCGTTTCCACTGCTTGCTAAATAAAAATCAAATCATCAAATAAAATCTGCGCTATATAAATTTCCATATACATTTTTACTTCATTGCCTTCAAGTTTTATTCTGTAGTAGGTCTTAGTACAATTTGTATCGAGCATTGGATACCCAATGGTATACTAATTAGTAATGGTTTCTTTATACCTATTCTCCACAGTTGCCTGTTGGGAAGCTCTTCTGCATTAACATCCTGTAAATCGTCCAGTAATAAACAACATCGGTATCTCCTATACAAAGGGTTTGCGACATAGTTACTTTTTCATCGGTAGCCCTTAGATTTTTAAGGTATTTTTCTGATGAAATCATTCCCAGGATGAGAGAGGGCACCTGATTATCTTACGCCGCTATCATACGGTGAACATTTGAAGTTTATCAAAACATATATTCGATTAAAGACGACGTTTATAACCTCGAAAAACTATCGCGTATAAATATAATTTTTATTTTTCCTATTTAGTTTGTAATAACATGTGACAGGAAACTTGAATTTCGAGATAAAAACACTTCATCGTAAAACTTTTTGAGTGGCTTGAAATATCATTTTTCAAACGTCATACAAACACAAACATGTATGTATTCATTATGTATCAACAACATACCAACAATTCAAAACACTATTGTAGTTTCTGTGACTTTAAACAACGCTGTCTATTATTATTGGTTCACATGCCTACAATCGATCTGCTTTAGTTTCGTCAGTCATTGACATTAATTGCCGACGGCCGAGGAAAAAAATATCAGTGCATGGTGGAGTGCGGAGCGGCTCAGCCGTTCTTCGTGTGCTGTTCAGTTTTGTTGTATTTAAGCTCAGTGCATTATTTTCGGGGTCGCTGTAGCGTATCGGGTTATTGAATAAGCCCAGTCGATTGTATTGTGCTATGCGCGTTGGTCGGTCGCGCACGCCTTTGCCTACTCGCTGCCGCCTGCGCAGCTCAAACACAAAAAAATGACGTTCATGCACAACTCAAGTTGACGTTTATATTGACAGTTGTACAAACCTACAATATGTGCTGTGCGGGTTTCACGAATTACCTATTCCACAAACTGAGGAAGTACACATGTGGGCTTGCCGGCCGCGAAAGTAAGTAGAACTTCTGCGTTTGAAACTATTTACGGTTTTTAGTATAAACAAACGCACATGTTCATTGTTGGGTTGACTTTTGTTAAGTTTACGATTAGTTTGGACGTGCTTCACTGCTATATCGAAACCTATCCTAATGTTTAGTAGATTCCTAATATAATAACATTATTTTGTAAAATCAGCTAGTTACATTACATTCACACGAACATGTTCGCTAAAACATGAACAACTAAGACTTGTATTATGTGTGTAATGGTTTAATGAGAAATTTGATGATTTCAAAATAATGAAATGAATCCATATTACTTATGGATTAAATTATTTAATTCCTGAGTTACTGATTAAATATGATTTTTTTACATGAAAATCATCGAATATGAAAAATATTTCTGTTTTATTATAGGAAAAGTAGGTCAATTTGGCTATTTTTTCCTGTTTATATTGCAGTCTGCTGTATTGCGGGAATATATAAGAAGGATTAATTACAAAAGATTATAATTCTAACAGATAGAATGTTTTAATTAAAATCCTTTTAAGCACGTTCATTTGCTCGTGTTGCTCAAACTGTACCGACCGCTCTAATCAATATACAATCACCGCAGACCTCAATGCAACTTTCTAGAAACGTTCCTCAGAAGCAACATTACGTACTCTTAGAATGACACACGTTCGCTTAGATAACATATAAATCTTGTTTTTAACAAAAGTACTTATTTTGCTTAGAAGTACATGTTTTATCACCAGAATAACGGATTAAAATTAAAAACATCCATTAAGAAAATTACAATTTTTTAAGTTAAATTTACGGTTGCCCGCTACTATTAAATTCTTAGTATTTAATCGAAAATTATTATAAAACGGACACTTAAGAATCTTGCAAAAATTAATTTTACTATTGGTGAAACTTTCCAGTTTAATAAAACCACACAAGTATCCTAAAAGATAGACCATTATTTTGAAGATCATTTCTCTTTCTCTCGATCTTTAATAATTCTCAGTAAAGACTTTAACGATCCAAGGATTATAGCAAGTTTTCCGAAATTGTAAACAAGCTGTACTAAAAATGCAGGTAAGAGGCGAAATGTGGATTGCTTTTTTAGTAACGATGTGTCGTACTAAATGGAAGCTTAAAGTCTCTGTCTACTATGAGTAACGGGTGTGAGTGCTTATTTCTATATTCAGTATTTACCAAATTATAATTTGGTGGGAAGAAAAGGCTTCTTCAAACTTGACAGATGGCCCTGTACGCCTGTAGAAACCGTAGTGCTATCAAAGCACTACGGTTTCTATAATTCAGTTATTGTCGTAAGAACGTTGTACAAAGTTATTTAGACTATTTATTTCACATTTTATATTCTATAATATGGAAAATGAATGCCAAAAATTCGAATAATATCGCTAATCAGCAAACTAGAGCTGTTATTTAAATTATCTCATATCAATATCACGCTACAATTTCTATTGCTACAATTGTATTATCAAGACGTTACGAAATAAGAACTATTTTTTACCTTAGTTTTAGCGTCTGTCTAAAAACTCTACGATTTAATTTAAAGATATATAGATACTACATATCTTAAACAGATTAAGGAAGCTTGTTGAACTTAAGAATTTGAAAGGTCACTAAGTTGTTAATGTACTAAGAATTCATTACGAATGATACTCAACCTTAATTAAATTATACATGGGGGTATTGTACGCCAGGCTTCGACATTGTGTGGGACAATCTATATAAAATGATAAAAAAAGTAAGTTTGTAGTTTTAAAATTGCGTTATTAAATCATAGATGTCAATACATGACGAGTTTAGTTTTTGTTTTACTATATTACAATAAAAAAATTAAATGAATTGAATAGAATGAAAATGAAAATTCTTTTTCTTTGTCGTTAAAAAAAATTGTAGATTCTGTATAACGTTCTTTACAATTTTCCATCTTTTCTTCATCATTCAAATCCATTTTCTTTTTTTGATATTCATTGAATAATGAGAGTAATATAGATGGTAGGCTCCTGCTTTGCCCAGGAGTTGTTTGTTTCGGTTTTTACCATATCTGCCCAATAGTTGTGCAACTACTGTTATGCTCCGATTTGAAATGTCTAGAAAGCCAGTATAATTACGGACTGTGCGATATTCCATCTTAGTCCGCAGGGGTGACAGTGCACCTGTAAACTTCTTCGATTGAAGTTATTTGCAAGTCATCATGGGCTGCAGTAGCTACTTACCATCAGGTGGACTGTTAGCTCACTTTTCACCCGTATCTAATAAAAAAAGGTGACAATCAACTTAGAGCTTGACGTTGCCTTTTAGAATATAGTACATACTTATATACTTACTAGAACTTTCTAATTAGTAATAAACATCATCAATTTTTCATATTGAAGTTTTATATTTAGATCTCTTATTCATTCTAAGAGTAGCAAAATTACCATAAGAGCGAAAAACTTCGCTAACTAACGTTTGTTTTTGCTTTCTTCTAATATCCCTTCTCGTGTCATTATAGTAGAATGTCAATCGTTTGAACACGACAAGAGCACGTGCTTTAGTAACTGGTCTGTTTTATACCGCCCGCACGATTAAATAAAACTTAATTTTTTGGCATCGTTAATCAACGCAAACGAACGTTTACTCAAAATACTTTGGTATAACCCCAAAACAACACTAAAACAAGTACGGTGAAGGTATTTTTTAAATTAATACATTACAAATATTGTATCATGCCGATGTTGCAAAAACCATTTAATTAAATGAGAGCCTTTACATTTTTGAACAAAAACCTAAAAGAAAAATTATAATTCTATTTTATGTCGTCGTCGAATTTTATTACTTTGTATTATAACGAAGCCTGATAAATTTTAATTAATTTTTTTAATATATATTTCTTTAATTCTCAATTGAACAAATAAAGCGTGTCGACCTTGACACGGCGGCCAAACATTATCCTTTTGTCTCAATTGGCCGGTAATTGCCGGGGACGTCTTCAGTTCTATTCTGAGATACAATTTGCACTTACGGCTGTTGTGAAATTGCACCTTAACTGAGCCACGAGGGGTTAACTTTATTATCTCAAATATGATCCTGATGACTGATACTGCAATTCATATCTAGTTCAGTTTGTTATTTTTGACATGACTGCGTATTCTTCGTGTTCTGTGTATTCTGTAGATAAAAACTTAGATTGAAAAAATGTTGGCTTATCTTACTAGAAGTGAACCGCGTCGGCTTCATATGAATATATCTGTTATGTATTCGAGTATCCTAAATTGTAATCGTATTGCAATTCATTTAGAAGCTTATTTATTACACAGACAAACGCGGATTGCAACTTTGCTATAAACTGTTTGAGGGTTATAGGGAACTTGGCTACCCTGATATTGTTCATTCAGAGGTTTTGCCCATCGCCATAAAACACACTTGAAAAATTTAATAAATATTTTCTAGATTCTACACACCGAGTGAGCTGCGTATCATCTTAATTCTTACTTTCGTGTTATAAATCGCTATTCGCAAGTTGATACGAATGTAATTAACTCTTATATTCGTATCAAATCTTGAATAGCGAAACGTGAAAAATCACAAATAATTTTAAATCACACGACAATTTATTCGACTGATATGTATAAATGAACGGCTATAAAGATTAAATAAAATAAAAGAGGCGTCTCAAACCATACATAAGATTAATTTTGTAAGTAATTATCCAGTTTTGAATCTTTCATTTGACAAGTGTGATCCAGTCACAATTGCATTGCATTGCCCATTAGTAATTGGTTTTTAGGTAATTAATTTAAACGAAACATCGCACAAGCTATTTAATTTCACCATTATTTTTCTATAAATGTAGTAACCTCAAGAGCTTTACATTAATATTATTGCAGCTACGCCGAGTTAACTCAATCAACTAAAAATTGATACATAAATAAAAGTGTACGTTAAATAATCAAAGTTGTCATGGTGTTTCTGTATTGTCCTTTGGTGTACCTGTTGTGTCCTTACATAATCTATGTTATATGTGATGTGTGCAATTGAGAACTGCATGGGGTCTCTCGAGGCTTCTAATTCTCGAAGCTTTCCATAACTGACAATTAATAACAGCTTTGTGGGAGTTCTTTTCACGTTATCTCCAAAATGCCAAAAGGTAAGTAAATGTAAATGTTTGTAATCAGAATCAAAAAAAATCAAATGTGTTTATAACCCACTTCTTTTCACACTTTTTTTCACTTCTATCTTACCCCGGTCGGTAAAAACACTTGAAACTTTATGCGTACATAAAGAATGACGGTTGTAATTTGTTTACCTATTATGTGCCTCAATGCTGTTTTTATTATTATCCTATTTAGATGTTTATTTTAAATTTTATGTTATTATATTTATTTGTGTTTACTATGACAATTGTTAGTATTAATTTCAAATATTATTTGTATAAATGTTTTGATGTATTGTGTTTATTAAAAACAATATTGTTAATGTATATATGCACTAACGCCTTTGGCCCAGATGGGTAGGTAGAGCTTACGCATTTGGCTTTGGCTCGATTTTGATAGACACAAATTTAGAAAACACAACATTTCTAGCCTTAACTTAAAATAGTAGAAACTAAAACCGCATTTCCGCATTGTAATCGCACATTCTTCTACGAAACTATAAAATATTCATTTATCAGCAATTGGAAATGGTTACAAGTTACAACTGATAAGCAGTACTGAAAACTAATACTGTTACAATAGATTTCGGCCTCATGTTACATAATATTATTTTTATTAATATTATATTATACTTGACATATATATACCTGTATTTATACCATTTTTATCCACAAAATAACTATACTTTCTTAGTATAAAAAACAGACCTACAACGTTCATAATCTCGATGGTATTCATCATTACAATAGGCACATAATCATCTCCGTGACATCATCCTTTGCTGTCGATTCCAAGGTTGAAAAAGAATGCAGCAAAAACTCGGATAATAATTTCATAAAACAAATTCGTCATCTCTACACCAATATTCATAGGTACATAAAGTATTTTTCTGAGAATTAAACTATTCCGTTACCAATAAAAGCATCTATCTTTCCTAAAAGTGATGCCCAATAGATACAGTGATTTTCTAGTATTTTAACATTTTTTGTCTACAAACCCAAAAGAAAAAAAATATTTTCTGTGCTTCTCATTGCCAAAAATTATAAATTCGTTATGTGCTTATCAATTCTGGTGAAGTTCAGTTTTTATTTCGTCGATATCAGTCATTCTCAACAATTATTCAATTATTTAATATTTTATCCATTTTCAATTATCTTATCAACATCTGATGCTGAGAATAATTATAATTGCAAGAGTATAAATGTAATATTGAAGTTTATACTGAACAGGTATTTGTATCATAAATAAAATATTATAATAAAATTTTCGATCAGTTCAGAAACTTCAACTGTTCATCAAAACTCTTATTAGAAAAGATGCAGAGAGAAGTTGTTACTACAGTTAAAGCGTGGGTTGATAGGCGGTCTCGAGTTACACTATTTGACGCCACTTTAATCAATGAAGTGCCATTGGCTCATTGTTTAATCGTCTGTTTTATCAGCAGTAATGAAAATACTCGAGATGTCCGTCCATAGGATTCATTATGACACTCTTCCAAATGATGTACCTATAACTAAGGCGATGGTATTACAAATAATATTTTAAAATCCACAGCATTATATTCTTCAGCATCTCTAAAAATATTCATAAAGGAGTTTGAAGAATGTGTCTTTTTTTCGATCCGTAATCGAGTTGTTTATTTTTATTGCTCGTTTCAAAAATCACGTGCAGAAATAATGTTATTATGTAGTCCTTAAAGTCGCAAGACAGAGAATTTCCATTTGACATCATCCTGGTACACACAAATTTAAAAAACCACAGTATTTCTGGCTTCAACTTCAAATAATAGAAAACAAATCCTCATTTCCTCCTTTTTAAATTTTTCTCTTCCTTCAATTCAATATCCAACTCTTTCCTATAGCTCAATATCCCAGCTTCTATCTCTCTTTTTGGCTATTCTATTTTAGTTAACAGTTGGTATACATACTCAAATGTACATGCCTATTTACAAAAGTGATCTAATGTAAGTAAACTATCACGACCGTATACCCAATACTAAAGTGTTTAATTTTAGTCTTTTTAACACACTTTTCACCACATTTTATTTGGTGACAACAGTTGACAACGTGACAAATGGTGAGCCTCTCGCCGTCGTAGTGTCCACACCAAAGACGCGAGATAGTGATAGAAAATTATAATATAACAAAATTTTTCCTGATTCGTATGTTGAAATATTGAATATGTCAAAGAACAATAATGCATCCCGTTTGTACTCTCTGTTGTCAACCTTATTCAGTACTTCACATCAGTAACCACTATAAAATTTACGCGACGATCCTAGAGAGAAAAGTGAATATTATTATTTTTTTAATTCAGTTTTAGAACAAACAGCTTAGATATCTTCCGTCCGGCCTTATTCCAAAATCATTCTCTAAACATACGCATGTTGGAGATTCCAACGTGTTAAAATAATGAATCTTGAGTTTAACCGTTTTCAAATCATAATGTATTAATAGAATTACAATTCATAAACTGTCATATTATTTATTACCGTTTCTCGTATATGGCGACATTGTGTCTGTTAGCAACGCCTTGCAGTATCGGTGTGTAGTAACCTTGCTCTTTTTATTTTATTCTTTTACTTCCTTTAATCATTTATTGCGTTTTTATTTACTACTGATAGAATTTTATACCTATTCATTTGCCATTGACTGTAGTGATTTTTTAACGTAAACAAATTTCGCTCTAGTTTTAATATTGCCATCTTGTTTAATATAAAATAACAGATCTGAATTAACTAAACTTCTATTATAATATTATAGAAGTTTAGTTAATTCAGAAACTAGAAAATAATATACATTCTTTATATTTAGGATAGTCTATCATGAACTTCGAATTTTTTTTTATTAGAAAGACGACAAACGAGCTAGCGGTTCACCTGGTGGTAAGTGATTACCCTCGCCCACATACATCTGCAACACCATAGGTGCTGCAGGTGCGTTGCCGGCTATAAGGATATTTGGGAGATGGCAGGGAGGAAGAGGAGGGGGATGAGGGGGGAGGGAGTGTGCCTCCGGTTACCTCACTCACCGAACGAAACGCAGAAGCACAATATACCTCTACTTCACGCCGGTATTATGCGAGGCCGTAGTATCAATCCAGTCAAGCCGGCCCATTCGAGCAGCAGCTAAAGCCGCCGCTTGGCTCTACCAAGCTATTTTAGTTAGTTTAGTTAATTAAGAAACTAGAAAATAATGTACATTCTTTATATTTAGGATAGTCTATCATGAACTTTGAATAGACATGATTTGAATAAACATTTTATCTTTAAATTCTATTTTGTATCATCATCATCATCATCATTTCAGCCTATCAGAAGTCCACTGCTGAACATAGGCCTCCCCCAAAGATTGCCACGAAGCTCGGTCCTGAGCCACCTGCATCCATCGACTTCCGGCAACACTGCGCAGGTCGTCACTCCATCTTGTGGGGGGTCGTCCTACACTGCGTTTTTTTCTATTTTGTATATTGCATCTATATTTTATATAACGCAATCATTACATTATTTATTAAATTTTTTAAATAATCTGGCATATTAGCTCAATATAACTCAAATATTCTCTACATTCATATAAAACGTTATCGGAATCACATAAAACGGTATGTAACTTAAACTCGTAAAGGTTTTAAATATCCAGGTTTGATTACGATAATAATCCTATAAAGCATAATTATTAGACATTAATATCGTAACAATGTGGCAGTTTTTTGCCTTGATTCATGCATTAAAAGATCGTCTGTGACAATTCTTAATCTAAATATAGTAGACTCATCATTATAATATTTGGTTTGTAATAAAACTATTCTGTATTTTTTGAATCTATGGTCTATGCTTGCCTAAATTAACTTTAAACCTAAACCTTAAAGAAGACATAATGCACCGCCCACAGTTCCTACCATTACGAGAGACGACGTCATCCATTATTTCCACATACTGACGCGTGACACTCCATCATTTTTCATTTACTTACAGTTTGTGGGAATATACATTACTGGTTTGTTCACAGGCGACGCCGATATGTCGCTGAAGCAGGGCAGCGGCACTGGCAAAGTCCACTTCGGTGGTCTGGACGATGTGTCTCTGTACGGTACACCAGTGGAACCTGCACCCCCAGCCCCCGACGCCAAGCAGGGCTTCCTGCGCAACCAGTTACAAGCACTCTTCCAACCTACAGACAACAAACTCGCAATGAAACTCTTCGGCTCAAAGAAGGCTCTGATGAAGGAGCGCATCAGGCAAAAAGCTGCGGGCCACTGGGTCATTCACCCATGTAGCAGTTTCAGGTAAGTCTTTTGTATGTTTTAATAACATTTACTTAAATTTCGATATAATAATGGAGATACTATACGTAACCAGGACAAGAACCGCTGTTTACGAAATGAAATGTTCTTGCAAATTGCAGATTTGAAACTCTATTTAATCTCTATAATTTTTTAAATACGGATTATGGATATCTTCTACAAGAAATTATAATTACCTTACTTACTAGGTAAAAGATAACAATTACAAAGCGAAATGAAAACATTTTACTTATAAATATTAATTTGTGACTTAATTAAGCAAGAAACTGACTTCGAAACCACTATTATATTACTGATTGTGGTTTCACCGTATTACAGAACAATCGTTTTAAACTCATTATTGAAACAGTGTAAACAGATTTACCTATCGAACACCAGATATAAACTTCATAACAATGTAGAGACACTGTCTTGTCTTAGTGTTGCAAACATAAAATAATTATACTGCAACATATTGGATGTGCCAACTCTTACGAGACGCAGTTAAAATAATACTCGAAGCTATCACGTTTGCAGTAAAACAGTTTTTGCAACCATGTTGTCTAGCGTCTTCTCCGTTATGACATTGTCTGGAATTCGTCTACTTACTACTTATTTAAATATCTTTAACATATGATAGATATAGAAAACTAACTGAAGTAGATTTAAAAATCATTTAATTTTACTTTATCTATGTCAATTTGTTTAATTTTTTGCGTTTAATATTTATTTCAATATTAACTTTGTCTAGATACATTATAAATGGGAGATTTCAATTACAATACCTTTTAGGCAGATCATGAATACCTAGTTAATAGCAAATTTTTTAGATGTTATGAGCAGTCGTTTGAAGAAGAAAATCGCAACCAATATCTACTTATGATTCTAATACTATTTATATATATTATAAAATATTATGAAACAAATTAAGGTGAGGTCCGATTGGTTGGAGAACTATCCATTTCACAAGAATTTTATGATTATTAATATTTAGTTTTGTTTAAAGGGCACTCATTAGTTAATATAAAGATGAGTAGTCATGTACACCTTTATCTTCAATAAAGAATATTTCGGTTTGATTTTTTTTTGGAGATGGTTAATGTACTATCTGTCGGACTCATACAACACCCATGGGGAGAGGGGGATTGGCCACTTTCTTCCTAACGCACGGATCATTTTCAGAGTTTAACTTAAAGTTACATAAGATGATAAGTAAATAGATTCACAAAGGCAGACTTACGAGCTCAATTTAGCCCGCAAATGGTAATTAGCTTCACATTAAAAATTCGTAAAAACTCCAGAATCTTATTAAATATTCACTGAAACTACACTATTAAATCTGGCGACGCGGCTTTCAGTGAATTATTCATCCACATCTTATTTGCTAAAACCGTATTTTTAAATAAATTAAATGGATTCATTCATGAGCTGCCTTAATGCGGGTTGGTGACTTCTTGTAAAAGCGTACAATGCAAGAATATTTACCAAAAAAGTAAATGAAATGTATCTATTGTTACAATAATAAAATGACAGATATTCCATTTTTAGGAAAGATCCTGTTTCCAAGTTTTTTTAGAGTAGACTAAAAGCATAATATCATTTTGTATTGTATTATTGATATCAATGTGTAGATATAACCGGCCCGCAGGCCATCATCATAAGTAATACATTTTTTTTTTACTATCCGACTAAGTCGAAAGCCAAAGAAGTTATTCATTTGTCATGTTATTTTAGTCTTGTGTATGTTTCCTCGTAGTTTCTCAACTTCTGATGATGAAGAACTAAATAATCTAGTTGCGAAATGGGACATTGGGTAAATTGGTTCTATGTTAATTCACTTGCCTCCCTAGGAGTGACTGAGTGTGAGTATTGGGTGCTAATAAGATGCCGCGAAAAACCTGTCTACGTTTCTCTATAATTTTTTTTTTGAGTGATCACGATTTGTCCAACTTGTAGGAATAATGTCAGCCTACTACATTGTTTGACACTACTTGACCTCTAGGCTAGCCGTGGTAGCCTAGTGGTCAAGGCGCTCACTTTAGTTACATAGAGCGCGAGTGACCTGGGTTCGATCCCCGCCGCCGACACTACAAAAATCCTTAATAGCAATTTTAAGTCCTGTATTTACCACGTCCTCAAAACGGTAAATAGCGCAGTGAAGGAAAACATCGTGAGGAAACCTGCATGTCTAAGAAATAGTAAAAATATTATTTCGAGGACATGTGAAGTCCGCCAACCTGCACTGCAGCTGCGTGGCGGGCCCTTCCTGGCTCCTAAACCCTCTCTGATACTCATATTTGCGAACGAGGTCTTTTCCCAGTAGGTGGCACCTTCGGGCTACTACTTTACTATGTTGAATTCATATTCAATGGACTAGCGGAGTGATCAGGGACGGAGCACTCGTCAGTATGTGTGCGACCAGGATTGCCAGTACTGATACCGCTAAAATTGTTCACTGTAATTTTAAATGCCGATTTACCTCGATCTCAGTAGTTAAGGGTAGCATCGTATTTTTTCATTTCTCAGATGCCCAGATTAATAAGAAAGAAAAAAACATACGAAGATATGTAAAGTCCTCTGAGTGCACTAGAGGAACATTGCCTACTCTTTGTGGCTCCAAAAACCACTCGATTCGAGTCGCCTTTTAGTTAGATAATTATTAAATGAAACATGCTTGATCTACCTAGTTAAATTTAGAAAATAATATACCCTGAGTAGATAGATGATTACACCAGAATATTAACCTGAAGATGTCGCCATGGACAAAATTCACGAGAAGGACAACAAGGTCTATTTTCGAAAGGCGTCTTGAAGCTCGTAACGCATTTAGCATCGTATGACTGGCGTGTGATTGCTGGTCATTAACATAATTTCCGACTTGCTTTCGCGCTACCGTTTATCTGCAAATGTTAGTTGCGAGGTGACAGCTTCCGCGCGAATTGCTCGCCGACGCGATTAGATACAAACGCCGATCGATCCATAACGGAGGCTTACAACTGTTCTGGCTATATTAGCGACTATGTCGCCTTGCCTGTTTTTAGTTTCATTTAATGGCACTTGAATAACTAGTACAAATTATTATATTTTCGATTAATATATTTTAACGTCCGTTTACTATTTTATTATAAATCAATTGTCATTACATAATTTTAAAATTAACATTCGTTTATAGAATCATCGCAGTATTTAGTTTATGAGGAAAAAATTACAATAATAATTACATCAATTTAAAGCTGATTTTACATTTGTTGATTTCATGGGCTTGCTTTGTGGTATTGAACAATAAGAAATAATTCCAGAAATAGCATGCCAGTGCTCCATTAATAAAATCAACATCGTAACATGTTCATCAAAAGCCATTGTGGCTATTGGAGGAACAATAGCTGCCGGCGACGCACAGCCTAATGACAACACAATGCAATCGTTGGTCTTACTCGCTATATGAATATGGTTGCGCGTTGTAAAGCTGTTGTATCCAATGACAGACAAATTATCGATATTTAAAAATGACGTTCGTTTGATATTTCCTCTCTTATTAACACGATTGTCCGTTGCCGTCCAGTGACAGAGAATCTGTCATTTCATATATACATGGTTAATCAATCGCGATTAAGAGATCGTTATATGAAAAATTATCATTAAAGTTTTTACCTGATTCATCATCATCATTATCATCGTCATCATTTCAGCCTTTCACAAGTCCACTGCTGAACATAGGCCTCCCCCAAAGATTACCACGAAGCTTGGTGCTGAGCCACCTGCATCCATCGACTTCCCGCAACACTGCGCAGGTCGTCACTCCATCTTGTGGGGGGTCGACCTACACTGCGTTTGCCTGTACGTGGCTGCCACTCGAGAACCTTTTTTCCCCAACGGTTGTCAGTTCTGTGAGCTATGTGCCCGGCTTATTGCCACTTCAGCTTGCTGATCTTGATTAACATTGCAAAATTATCAAAATTAATCAAGAAGTTTTTGTATTGTTTGTATTATATTAAATATTCTAAGCCATGTTTAGCGTTGTACTCGAATAAGGTGCAACCACTAAACTTCAAATATAACGTTTTACAATGCACTTAATGGATGGCTCTAACAATGCTGTTATTCCAGGAAATGTATTTATTGAATTAAGATGTAACCGGTTTGTACGAATGGGAGATCAAATCACATCCAATGCCACGGCCCTCCGCTAGATTTGCAACTACCGGATCATTAGGATCCGATCGTCGTGCTCGTAACTTCATCTAGTGCTGTCTGCCTCTAACCGAACGGATCCATATACTACTAGGAATCCAAATAACGAACAGGTTAGACTACTAGGTAGGATACAGTCGTATATAACACAAACACTATTTGATTATGAACCTGACTAATTTTCTTGTGGGTGTCATGTCGATTTTCCATTTGTATCCAGTATTTTGTGCTGTTTTACAAGTCTAGAGAGTAGACATTACAATAAAACTAACGGCATATCCCGCCATATTATTCTTTTTGTTACTACTTTTGGTTGAAATTCAACAATTCTACGGACAGGTGACATAATGCACTCATGCCTGAAGGATAGGTAAAGATTACGAATTTTCGTGTAGTATGATCAACATAGCCAAAGGGAAATCACTTTTCGTTTCCGTCTCGGGTCTTCGGGGGCTAGAACGTGACGGGTTGCGAGCCTCTTCGCCAATCATTATGACAGATTACAGAATGCATGACGCGTAATCAATTCCCGCGTCTTGTTTTTGTACACTATGAGAAAGTAGTTAATCCTGTCAAGATTAACTGGTTAGGATAATTTGAACTAATACCAAATTGACTAGTGCTGAAATTTATTTTGATCACAATCAGATAAATCCTTTCCAGTTCCATCAAGGTATAAGGCTAGTAAGTAGACTAGAAAATGCACAATGTTTAAACCACTAGAATGATCGCGGAATTTTTTTAAGATACATTGTTTTAATTTGTGTATATTTTTGAAAGACCCTCAGTCATCACTGGAATTGGTTTTACTCGCAATAGTTAGTCGGAAGTGTTGTTTTGAAACACGTTTTTTTTCTTATTTACTACTTCTACTACTACTTAAAGTTATTTTAGTCTACTGCTAAACATACTCTTTCAATTGAAACACCAGTAAAAGCCAGCAAACATTTCTTGAAAGATTTGCCCATCCTCAGCGCTGGGCCTGCGGGTTGGTGAGCACAGTGCTGGTACCCTCACATTAGTAATCCTGCTCCCCATTACTAAACTAGAATCCCACAGATTTGGATTTGGCAAATCCGGACGTATATTCTGCCGTCATTCCGTCGCCAGAGCCTCGTTTGTCTGCCAGCATCATGTGCAGATTGGCGTTTGGAGAGAGAGAGAGACGGTATATTCCTCCTTACACTTGAATAATTATAATTTTATTTACAATTAAAAGTAAGCGAGGGAGTCTTTTAATATACAATTAGACGAGTAATTAATACATTGACCTTGAAAATAATGCTCAGCTAAGTCAAGAGGTGGTATGACATTGATTATTCATCAGCGTGGTTTAACGACTCAGACTACACAGTTCGAGTACGTGAAATCTGAAATTCATGTCTGTTTGGAACAGCGAATCTACGGCAAGCGAAGGGTGAGAATGAAAAATTCATCACTCAACAGTTTCAAATAATCAACTTGCTTTGAAAATAAATTACTTACTTATTTCTATAAATAATTTTATTTTATAATTTCTTTTAAATAAATAAAATGTATTTAATTATTCTGTTTTTGGACTAAAATATCAGTAACTTATATAATTTTAGAAAGTTTCTACGACCGTTATAACGACGATTAAAAGAAACTGCCTAGAAAATCCAAAATGCGTTGTGTTTAACGTTAAATACCAATCGAGAATAATCCATCAACAAATCGTATCAGTACTTAGAAATAAAGCAACGATGTATCGCCATTGTTTCCCACTGACCGTATCGCGAGAAATGTTTTTTAAACAAGCACGGATTGGAACTGGGCCACTGTATATTTCTCCACATAGCTAAAACAAGAAATAAAAATCGCACCATAATGCCATCAATCGCATTATTACTTAAAATCGACTATAAAATTACATAAGATAAATTTATACCCAATCTTATCCCCGATTTAAATATCCAACATCTTTAAAGAAACCTTTCCCCGCAGTGAACCATAGCAGGCGAGTGAAGTAATAGAAAAATATGGGCTTGACCTATTCAATACTCCATTAATATTGTAATTATAGAACCTCACACTTGCAACAGTCGCCTAATTTCTTATTATTACGTTATATGTTCCTGTAACAAATATTTTTAAATTTAAATTAGATTTGTAAATAACTAATCTTAACTTTTATATAAACGGCGAGGGCAAGGAGGGAAGGGATTATGTCAGACTTACACCGATCAAAAACCCACGGCGTTTCTACCTCGCCGCATATCTGCAGGGCTTATTATCTTCATCTGCAGGGACTAAACTATTTATATATTACATATTATCGTACATCACTTTACTTTTTAGCACCGAGTGAAACGCACTGTGGCAGAGCTTAGCAGGTTCACTACACTATTGTACTTAACTTGTTACTACTAAAGCCATGTTATTATTTCTCTATGAGTAAAGCTATTGAGTGTTAATTGAATTTACTGGTAAATGTATGTCTCAATGACACTAAAATCAATGTGGCTGCATCCAATAGTACTTATTACAATGTCTATAATTAGTTAATTATCACGGAGCATTACTGTTTCGTAATATAATATGAAATTAGTATCATAATATAGTAATGTCATAAGTTGGTAGTCAAATATACGGCTAGTATGTCTGCAGCCTCAATATTGCCATCTCTCGAAACTACCACAGTGAAGTATAATTTCCTTGTGCCAACTTTAATGTTTAATATTGCAAGAACTCCTTTGTGTCGTGTTTCTTGTTCAGCCCTAACCTTCGGTGGTCGTTTGTACATGTCTTGGAAGTTTTGTTTCGGAAAATTTAGTTGTATCGGTTACGAGTACCTCCAAATAATAAGCATATAAGGCACAGGGCTTTTGGGACATTTGGGACGACTCGGCGCAGTCAAACGCTTCTGTAACCCACTTTTCTCTTCTTCAAGAGAAAGAACATGACTAGAGGTATGGCTCCAGCGCATCGTTGATCCAGGAGATTTCTATGAGGTTTTTCCCTTTTTTTTTACATTTTTACAACTTTACACTTCGTTGAAAACTTACTGTTCCTAGTTATTCGGAATTTTAATTTTTTTTCAATGTTGTATAATGTACAAAAATAATATTTCAGGAAAGTTATTTTACCAATGTCCCTGAATGTTAGCATTAATCAACAAAGAGTAAATGTTCTAAACACCGAGAAATTGTTCGTTTCGGATCCTACCCCCCGGCAGTTTATGCGCAAAACTAGGAAAAGTTTTAATTAAGAACGTCCATAGCAAAATAGTTATTCAGTTTGTTTCTAGTATGATTAGTGAACCGAAGGTCGTTCACAACTCTCCGTAAACGATATGAGGACTACATTTACAAAAGGTTGCTTGGACCATAAAACTTATAATAATTTTACTAATCAGATTTATTAGTATTATGTATTATTTCCCCCTTATGAGTGTATGGTGTGTATAGTTTTCGCTTTTCTGTTATTCGCGTCGTTTATTTAAGCCATTGGTGGTAAGAGCCACGTGCTGTTACCTACTACTCGTAGATTATTGGTTTATAGGAATTGCGATTTACTATATTCTAGTTTGTGAAGTAAAACTCTATACCCACGTCTTCTAAGTACGTTGGAAATACGCCAAGTAACACCTGATTCTATTTACCAACCATCTCTTCTAGAGAGAGTATATAGCATATCCCCATTATATATTCCTCGTTATATTGGCATTTGATGATCACGTGGTATAGTAGTTACGGTACCTGACTGTGAAGTCATGGGTTCTGGGATCCAATCAGCCAGAAGAAATAATTGTGCAAGACACGAATGATTACTTTTCACGTCTAGTTGTGTTGTATTGTGTCTCTTGTCACTGTTGGATTTACCTTCGATATATGATCGTATTCGATTCGAAGTAAAGCTAAAGCGATACGCGCTTTAGCTTTACTTCGGATACGGTAAGGTAAGGACGAATGAGTGCCCCCATATTTGCACATACACTTGAAGTACTACGAGTGTGTCCTGCGCAGTTGACCACTCGGAAGTTGTCGCCGTCGTTGAAATCGACCTGAAAGACATTATCATCACATTGACATGGTTGTCGGCCACATGAAACAATTGTTGTTCACTTACTTAATAATTCATTAACGAAATTAAACTTTATGCTATGTTAAAATTAAATTTTCACACAAGAGTTCCTGAAAGCTACGCAGGAAGAAAACTATAAAAAATCATTGAGTCAAGCAGTTAAGGGTCAGATATTTTTAGATTCCCTGGCAGTGAAAGTCCATTACGGTAGAGTAAGCGTTTAAATATTGATATAGCAATTTCCTTCTGGAAGTTCTACTTAATATTAAGATAGGGCTACATCCTAATTACAAAAGTGTTTCGGTTGAGGACTTGAACGCTTTGTAAATGTTTCCTTTTGTCAATATTTTTATTTACTAAGGGAAATTTAAATGAGATAAAACTTAATGAGTATTAAGTTAATTTATTAAATATTTCCATGCGTCTTCATTATATACATTGTTGTACTAAGAAACGTTTAAAAATAACTTAAGAAATCATTTGATGATGATTTAATAAACCCAATTCTGAACGATCATGTCAAGAGTTAATGTTAATTACAACAAACAACTGATCCTTGAATTTGTACAATCTAGAAACCTTATGAATAAAATGAAAACTGAAAATGACTACGAATCGAGTGATTACTCTCGTAGACATTTAGTAGTAGTAGACAAAGAAAGCAAGCCTTTTTGAAATTGACAGTATTTTATTTTAACAATCCATGACGTCTCCTTATCACCAATGAATACTTCCAACATCATCATCATTACAACTCGTCACAAGAACATTGCTGAACAAAAGAATGCCACAAAGCCTGATTCGGAGCTACTTGCATTCATCGAGTCCCCAAATGAATGAATTCATAAGCGAACATTACTAAAACTAAGAAGTTAAAATAAAATTTCTCTGTTTAGACAAGGAAAACTGTACCTAGTGGAGGAGAGGGCTATATGTTATACATTCAATATACACTACAGTGATTTTGATTTTGCTTTTGATTTTACTTTGGGGCTCAGAATTTTAGCCATTCTAAATGACAACAATAATTTAATTGTTTCATGAAAATTAAAAATTTGGTTAATTTCAATATAAAATACAGTGTTTATAAATATATACAATGTATGGTATCAATTATATTTATATAAGATAGAGTTCGTGCAATATTATGGATGCTTCTTCAAGATTGGACAAGATTTTTATAACCATTGAGAGCTTATCTATGAGTCATGATCTACACGCCGTTTATAAATGTCCGTAACAGAACGTAGATGTGTTGAATGTCAAGCAATTATTTTAATGGCTGAATAATAATCAAAACACAACTATTAACATTTTTAATATAACTAAAATTGTGTTTTGAAGTGAATGAAATGAGAAATTACAAATGTAATTATAACTAGCAAGCCGCACCAGAGTTTCCATCGGCATTCGCACGCAGATTTTTGTATTACGAAAATATTTAAAAACAAAAGGTAGCCGTTCCAGATACATATTCGGAATGAGGTAGCTTTATGACACTGACAGAGTTTTTTTTAAATCGGTTCTCTATTTTCTTATATTACCATTTTACAAACAAAACAGACACAAACTTTGTCTTTTTTATAATATTAGTGTAAATTAAAAATCTGCCAAAAAAACGTATACGTATAGAATCTGTTTCACCAGCATACTGATATTATGAGATACTCGTATACACAAAATGCACAAAACCTGATTCAGACTACTTGCATTCATCGAGTCCCCAAATGAATGAATTCATAAGCGAACATTACTAAAACTAAGAAGTTAAAATAAAATTTCTCTGTTTAGACAAGGAAAACTGTACCTAGTGGAGGAGAGGGCTATATGTTATACATTCAATATACACTACAGTGATTTTGATTTTGCTTTTGATTTTACTTTGGGGCTCAGAATTTTAGCCATTCTAAATGACAACAATAATTTAATTGTTTCATGAAAATTAAAAATTTGGTTAATTTCAATATAAAATACAGTGTTTATAAATATATACAATGTATGGTATCAATTATATTTATATAAGATAGAGTTCGTGCAATATTATGGATGCTTCTTCAAGATTGGACAAGATTTTTATAACCATTGAGAGATTGGTAGCTGGACCCCGCATCTCCTCCAAAGTTTTGTTAATGCATTGGGGTGACAAACGAGCGTAAAATCCACCTGATGGTAAGTGGCTATGGTAGCTCATGAACACCTGCAAACACCTTTAATCGAAGAATGTGTTGACTCCTCTGAGGAGATGGAACACCGCAATATTTTATATCTCAGATATATCCATCCCTCGAACACGTGATAAAACAGTACTTAACATTGCAATTAACAATTTTAGTGATCCCAACACAGAGAATTGTACTCGGATCATTCGCGTATTATATAATTATTAAAGCGTCCAAAGCCGACCGAAAATTTTTTTGTGATAAATATAATAGCGTTTTCCCCGCTAATGGAAAATTATAGTAAACTACAATAACCATTTTAAACCGCAACACCTTTTCCACACGTGGTAGGTAAAGGTAAAAGATAAACTATACTTTCTAAACTCAGTTTATTATTCGTCAACAGTCGAAGTACCCGCTCTTAGCAATAAAAAATCGTAGTTACTTGAAGTTATAATGATGCTGTAAAAATATAAATTCTACCTTAATTTAGAAAATAAAAAGTAAGATTAACCGCCGTGTGTGGCACTATAGGTCGGCAGATTGGGATGGAATGCGGTCTTTCTTTGCTTCCTACCCATGGGGGCTGGTTTGCTTCTCGCTGGATGATCCCAACGCCGTTGCAGATTCTGTCACCGATGTGGTACTTCAGGGAATGGAACTTTTTATTCTCTGCAGTGCCTGTCGGAGGTAAATCCCAGCCTTGGTTTGGTCGCACCTGCAAAATAGCGTCGCCAGCGGAATACTACCAGGCCTGGGCCGATGCATCGGCGTCTCGGGATGCAAAAACCAGTGCTCTTAAAACGAGTACAACTCTGCCTCCAGGTCCTTCAAAAGAGTTATCGCTGCGGCAAGGTTAAAGCACATTGGCAGAATTAGCGAGATTAGTTCGCCTCCCATCGGGATCGCGCATTCTGGTCTCTCGCCAAGGCTGTCAGGGAATTTCTGTCAGCCATCTCTCCCATCTCTACACAAGGAGGATGATTCGCTGGCCCATACTGCAAAAGAGAAAGCCGATCTCTGGGCTCTCTTTGCATCCAACTCGACTCTTGATGACCGGAAACTCTCCACCTACCATCCCGTGGTGTAAGTGCTCCATGCCGGAAATGCAGTTTCTGCAGAGCTCAGTGCGAAAGAGCACTCCGCTCCTGGACATTCATGATCAGTGGGCCGGACAGAATCCCTCAATTGTGCTGAGGATGTGTGCCCCTGAGTTGGCACCGGTTCTCACGCGTCTTTTCCGGCACTCCTACTCTTCAGGCGTCGTCCCGAAATCTTGGAAGACAGCATTTGTGCATCCAATACCCAAAAAAGGCGACCGCTCTGATCCGTCCAACTACAGGCCTATTGCCATCACCCTTGTTATCTAAAATAATGGAGTCACTCATCAACACCCAGCTCAGCTCAGCTGATCAGTGACTGACAGTACGGTTTCCGTCGCGGACGATCAGCTGGTGATCTTCAAGTTTACCTGACTCACCGATGGGCAGAAGCAGTTGAGTCTATAAGGGGAGGCTGGCGGTTAGTCTGGACATGTGAAAGCATTTGATAGGGTTTGGCATAAAGCGCTTCTTTCAAAGCTTTCATCTTACGGGTTCCTGAGAGATTGTGCAACTGGTCACCAGCTTCCTCACGGATCGGAGCATCAAGGTTGTTGTCGACGGTGCATGCTCCGGACCCCAAACCCGTGAATGCTGGTGTTCCACAAGGCCAGTGCCATTCCACTCTGTTCCTTCTGCATATCAACGACATGCTACAAATCAGTAGCATTCATTGCTATGCAGGTGATGCCTATATACAGGCCAAAGAATATTTCTCGGGAACACGTCGACGAGTGCCGGAACAAACTTGTGTCTGAAATCGAGACCTTGTTATTCAAAGTCTCGGATTGGGGTCGACGTAATTTGGTCCTATTCAACCCGCTAAAGAATCCCTTTGTCGTTTCTCCTCTTTTGAGAACATTCCCTTATTGCCTCAGCCAGTATCAGAATCCTTGGCGTTGACATATCGAGCGACGTTCAGTTCCGGCGTGGTCGCGGAGGGAAAGGCCAGTGGCCTCAAAAAGCTTGGTGTGCTCTGTAGAGGCGGGACAGTATTTCATGCCGGTCCACCGTTTGCAACTTTATAAGGCGCAAGTTCGGCCCCACATGGAATACTGTTCTCATCTCTGGGCAGGGGCACCCAGTACCAACTCCTTCCATTTGACCGCATCCAACGTCGAGCGGCTCGAGTTGTCGGCGACCAAGCTCTCTGATCGGCTTGATCCTTTTGGCCTTGCGAAGAGATGTTGCTTCTCTTTGCATTTTTTACAAAATTTTCCACGGGGAATGTTCTGAGAACTTTCGGATTGATCCCAGCTGCTGAGTTTCACCATCGTACATCGCGACAGAATTCGAAGTTCCATCGATACCACCTAGATGGTTGGCATTCCACCACAGTGCGTTTTAATCGAAGTTTTCTGCCACGCACTTCGATTTTGTGGAATCAGCTGTCGCCAGCAGTATTTCCGAACAGTTACGACTTAGGGACCTTCAAGAAAAGAGCTTATTCCTTCCTTAAAGGCCGGCAGCGCATCTGTAGCTCTTCTGGTGTTGTGGATGTTCGTGGGCGTCGGTGATCACTTACCATCAGGTGAGCCGCACGCTCGTTTGCCCCCTTCTTCTATAAAAAAAAAAAAAATATTCGAGTTTGTATGTAGTATTACTCATACCACCACAAATATATTGGATAGTGACCACTGCCAATAAATCACTCCGTATTACGACTATAAATCTTCTCAACTTGGGCATCTGAAGTTGGTAAATAAATTTTACCATTAAGCTTCCTAACTAAACACATATTTATGGAACGATGGCGCAGCAATTTTTAATAATTAATACCATACATTTTGATTAAATTCCTCATTGCGTAATTGAACATAACAAAATAGACCAAAAATATATTTTTTTTTATGGAAAAGTCGGCAAACGAGCAAGCGGTTCACCTGATGGTAAGTGGCTATGGTAGCTCATGAACACCTGCAAACACCTTCAATCGAAGAATGTGTTGACTCCTCTGAGGAGATGGAACACCGCAATATTTTATATCTCAGATATATCCATCCCTCGAACACGTGATAAAACAGTACTTAACATTGCAATTAACAATTTTAGTGATCCCAACACAGAGGTGTACTCGGATCGTTCGCGTATTATATAATTATTAAAGCGTCCTAAGCCGACCGAAAATTTTTTGTGATAAATATAATAGCGTTTTCCCCGCTAATGGAAAATTATAGTAAACTACAATAACCATTTTTAAACCGCAACACCTTTTCCACGTAGTAGGTAAGGTAAAGATAAACTATACTTTCTAAACTCAGTTTACTATTCGTCAACAGTCAGAAGTACCCGCTCTTAGCAATAAAAATCGTAGTTACTTGAAGTTATAATGATGCTGTAAAAATATAAATTCTACCTTAATTTAGAAAATAAAAAGTAAGATTAACTTATATTCGAGTTTGTATGTGGTATTACTCATACCACCACAAATATATTGGATAGTGACCACTGCCAATAAATCACTCCGTTCATAGTATTACGACTATAAATCTTCTCAACGCCGGAGGCATCTGGTTGGTAAATAAATTTTACCATTACTTTGGGAACCTACTTTCTCTATATGCAAACCAAATTAACGCAAGTCCATGTAGTAATATGTAAAAAGTCAAACTCTTACACAGTTACATGAACGTTTGCATCGTAGAATTCTGTGACGAAACGCATGTGCAATGTCTGCTAGTTCTTTCTAAGCTTTCAACTTTCGTATTTCTTTATCTATCGTATCACTTTTCTTTAACGAACATAGATATTTTTTATAAAATATTATTTTAGTTATGTTCTATTAAATCTATAAGAAAACTCAAAAACAAAATAAGTCTGTCCCAAGACAGCTGGGTACAAATCTGCTTTCATTTTTGGGAGGGATTGGTAGCTGGACCCCGCATCTCCTCCAAATTTTTGTTAATGCATTGGGGTGACAAACGAGCGTAAAATCCACCTGATGGTAAGTGGCTATGGTAGCTCATGAACACCTGCAAACACCTTCAATCGAAGAATGTGTTGACTCCTCTGAGGAAATGGAACTCCGCAATATTTTATATCTCAGATATAGCCATCCCTCGAACACGTGATAAAACAGTACTTAACATTGCAATTAACAATTTTAGTGATCCCAACACAGAGAATTGTACTCGGATCGTTCGCGTATTATATAATTATTAAAGCGTCCTAAGCCGACCGAAAATTTTTTTGTAATAAATATAATAGCGTTTTCCCCGCTAATGGAAAATTATAGTAAACTACAATAACCATTTTTAAACCGCAACACCTTTTCCACGTAGTAGGTAAGGTAAAAGATAAACTATACTTTCTAAACTCAGTTTACTATTCGTCAACAGTCAGAAGTACCCGCTCTTAGCAATAAAAATCGTAGTTACTTGAAGTTATAATGATGCTGTAAAAATATAAATTCTACCTTAATTTAGAAAATAAAAAGTAAGATTAACTTATATTCGAGTTTGCTGTTTGGGTCGCCGCCTATGATTACGGAGGGCCTAGCTCTGTTAGCGTCTAATGTCTGACGAATGGAGGGTTTTGTTTGGCGGCAGATAGGCTGATACTAAGAACAAATGACGCGGCCGGTTAGCGCTATTCTACGCAGGAAACTTCGATTGTTATTAGGTCGGGAGGGTCAGGCGGTATGCAATGCAAGGACCTTTTGATAAATCAGGGTGCCTGCTGGCGTTAACCTGTCGTACGGATGATATTGCAATTTGCTATTTTAGGATGGCGATTACTGGGCATTCCGTGTGGCTGTCCGGAAGGTAAAAAGAATTAGCGCCAACCACATCAACCATGGGTGTCGTAAAGGCGACTAATGGTAAAAAATTATATATAGGAGATGGGCAGCAGCATCTTCCTGCACTAGAACAAAAAAAAAAAAAAAAAAAAAAAAAAAAAAAAAAAAAAAAAAAAAAAAAAAAAAAAAAAAAAAAAAAAAAAAAA
This sequence comes from Bhutanitis thaidina, assembly GCA_029286595.1. NCBI lineage: Eukaryota > Metazoa > Arthropoda > Insecta > Lepidoptera > Papilionidae > Bhutanitis > Bhutanitis thaidina. Next base: position 4,187,294 of record JAGSMS010000013.1, read on the forward strand.
AAAAAAAAAAAAAAAAAAAAAAAAAAAAAAAAAAAAAAAAAAAAAAAAAAAAAAAAAAAAAAAAAAAAAAAAAAAAAAAAAAAAAAAAAAAAAAAAAAAAAAAAAAAAAAAAAAAAAAAAAAAAAAAAAAAAAAAAAAAAAAAAAAAAAAAAAAAAAAAAAAAAAAAAAAAAAAAAAAAAAAAAAAAAAAAAAAAAAAAAAAAAAAAAAAAAAAAAAAAAAAAAAAAAAAAAAAAAAAAAAAAAAAAAAAAAAAAAAAAAAAAAAAAAAAAAAAAAAAAAAAAAAAAAAAAAAAAAAAAAAAAAAAAAAAAAAAAAAAAAAAAAAAAAAAAAAAAAAAAAAAAAAAAAAAAAAAAAAAAAAAAAAAAAAAAAAAAAAAAAAAAAAAAAAAAAAAAAAAAAAAAAAAAAAAAAAAAAAAAAAAAAAAAAAAAAAAAAAAAAAAAAAAAAAAAAAAAAAAAAAAAAAAAAAAAAAAAAAAAAAAAAAAAAAAAAAAAAAAAAAAAAAAAAAAAAAAAAAAAAAAAAAAAAAAAAAAAAAAAAAAAAAAAAAAAAAAAAAAAAAAAAAAAAAAAAAAAAAAAAAAAAAAAAAAAAAAAAAAAAAAAAAAAAAAAAAAAAAAAAAAAAAAAAAAAAAAAAAAAAAAAAAAAAAAAAAAAAAAAAAAAAAAAAAAAAAAAAAAAAAAAAAAAAAAAAAAAAAAAAAAAAAAAAAAAAAAAAAAAAAAAAAAAAAAAAAAAAAAAAAAAAAAAAAAAAAAAAAAAAAAAAAAAAAAAAAAAAAAAAAAAAAAAAAAAAAAAAAAAAAAAAAAAAAAAAAAAAAAAAAAAAAAAAAAAAAAAAAAAAAAAAAAAAAAAAAAAAAAAAAAAAAAAAAAAAAAAAAAAAAAAAAAAAAAAAAAAAAAAAAAAAAAAAAAAAAAAAAAAAAAAAAAAAAAAAAAAAAAAAAAAAAAAAAAAAAAAAAAAAAAAAAAAAAAAAAAAAAAAAAAAAAAAAAAAAAAAAAAAAAAAAAAAAAAAAAAAAAAAAAAAAAAAAAAAAAAAAAAAAAAAAAAAAAAAAAAAAAAAAAAAAAAAAAAAAAAAAAAAAAAAAAAAAAAAAAAAAAAAAAAAAAAAAAAAAAAAAAAAAAAAAAAAAAAAAAAAAAAAAAAAAAAAAAAAAAAAAAAAAAAAAAAAAAAAAAAAAAAAAAAAAAAAAAAAAAAAAAAAAAAAAAAAAAAAAAAAAAAAAAAAAAAAAAAAAAAAAAAAAAAAAAAAAAAAAAAAAAAAAAAAAAAAAAAAAAAAAAAAAAAAAAAAAAAAAAAAAAAAAAAAAAAAAAAAAAAAAAAAAAAAAAAAAAAAAAAAAAAAAAAAAAAAAAAAAAAAAAAAAAAAAAAAAAAAAAAAAAAAAAAAAAAAAAAAAAAAAAAAAAAAAAAAAAAAAAAAAAAAAAAAAAAAAAAAAAAAAAAAAAAAAAAAAAAAAAAAAAAAAAAAAAAAAAAAAAAAAAAAAAAAAATATTCGAGCCATGCATTGCTCTAAGACTCACTACACGGTGTTGATGGGAGACTTTAACGCAAAACTAGGTACGAAAAAGGCGATGAGCTGATAGTGGGGAACTTTGGAGTAGGAGCAGCAGGAACCCAAGAGGGCAACAGCTGGCTGACTTCATGGCAAAGGAGGATTCTTTATGATGAACTCCTATTTCCAGAAGCGGCCCCACAGGAAGTGGACATGGATGAGCCCGACGGTACCACAAAAAATGAGATCGACTTCATCATGACGACCAAGCGTCAGCTGTTCATAAATGTATACAATGCCCCATTCACCATATTACCTGCCATCGCTCTCCTTTCAATGTCACATACGTACCTTCTCTCGTAAACATTGTTCCCAAGTAAAGAAACTTATTCAATTGCTCTAAACTATCTTCCCTAATCCCTTTCTTTCCAGTGCCCCATTCGTTTATGTCACCATTGCCTGCACTTACTCAGCCGATGACGCAAGTAAGATTTGATCTTCGGCGTAGAGCAAACATTTAACAGGCAACTCATTCATTCTAAGTCCACAATCACTCTCCTTCAAATAATAATTTCCTTTATACACTAACAATAATAGCCATATGACCTCTGCCATTCGCCGGGCATGTCTCTGCGTACAACAGTATCAATAACACAACACAACCAGACCAGAATAATTTACGATTTGCACAAATATTGCCCCGGCTCGGCTTTAAACCCAGGACCCTTGGTTCGACTGTCAATTACACAATGTATTACTTTTAAACGTGTACAAAGAGCGCTTATCAAACCACAAATTCCGCATCATATCCGTTATAACTGTTATCACGGGTAAAACCATCATAAATGTAAATTTGATATAATTGTTCAGTTTAATGAAATCTGCGAAATAAAACTATTACTGCGGAAAATAGTGACTTTCTAGTGAATTAGGTATTTTTTACATAAGAAATAACAAATATTTTTAAATTTAAATTAGATTTGTAACACTAATTTTAACTTTTATAATAAGTTTTATTATTGATAGAAGAGAACGCAAATCTTAAAGCTGGTACCAAAAACACACTAAACACTTACGTTCATTCATATCTGCAAAATCAGTACTGATGCGTTGACGACCATTTAGTTACTGCTCATTTTCTGCCCAGTATGCACTGTTCATTATAAAACGTTAAAAGTTTGCTGGCAATGCTATCACCGAGCTGCTCCTCACGCCAAAATTTGTGTAATACGAATTATGAAAAATTATAAATAATAATATATAATAATAACACAGATTTTCTGATCGCATCGCTAATACCATAAAGAAACACGGTCACGAAAAAGCGATCGTGTCGTAGTTTATGTATTTATGTATATATTCACGCCTTGTTCCCAACGGGGTAGAAAGAGATAAACTTCTTCCACTTGCTACTGTCCTGACATACGTCTTTCCCTTCTCCCACTTTCATCAATCTTCGCCTGCATACTCGTTGGTTTAGAGTACTCTTGACCTGGCCTTTTTTCAGAACGTCTCCGATTTGATTGTGAAATGTTCGCCTAGGTCTTCCTCTTCCGACTCTACCATTTACACTCGCCTCATATATTTGTTTCGTCAACCTATTTTCATTCATCCTCTCCACATGTCCAAACCAGCTCAGCATCCCTTTCTCAATTCGTGTCACTACGCCACAACGCTCTCTGATCACATTATTTCGAACCCTGTCAGTTATCTTCACATCAATCATACTTCTTAACGCTCTCATTTCTACTGCATTATCCTGCTTTCATCCCTCTTCTGCCATACCTAGCTTTCGCTTCCATATGTTAGTGTTGATACCAATACCCCTCTATGCACATCCAAACGAGCTTTGTGAGATATCGTCTGGCTGTTCATAAATGTATACAATGCCCCATTCACCATATTACCTGCCATCGCTCTCCTTTCAATGTCACATACGTACCTTCTCTCGTAAACATTGTTCCCAAGTAAAGAAACTTATTCAATTGCTCTAAACTATCTTCCCTAATCCCTTTCTTTCCAGTGCCCCATTCGTTTATGTCACCATTGCCTGCACTTACTCAGCCGATGACGCAAGTAAGATTTGATCTTCGGCGTAGAGCAAACATTTAACAGGCAACTCATTCATTCTAAGTCCACAATCACTCTCCTTCAAATAATAATTTCCTTTATACACTAACAATAATAGCCATATGACCTCTGCCATTCGCCGGGCATGTCTCTGCGTACAACAGTATCAATAACACAACACAACCAGACCAGAATAATTTACGATTTGTGCACAAATATTGCCCCGGCTCGGCTTTAAACCCAGGACCCTTGGTTCGACTGTCAATTACACAATGTATTACTTTTAAACGTGTACAAAGAGCGCTTATCAAACCACAAATTCCGCATCATATCCGTTATAACTGTTATCACGGGTAAAACCATCATAAATGTAAATTTGATATAATTGTTCGGTGTAATGAAATCTGCGAAATAAAACTATTACTGCGGAAAATAGTGACTTTCTAGTGAATTAGGTATTTTTTTACATAAGAAATAACAAATATTTTTGATTGTTCGATACGAAACGAATACTTGTAACGCCTTTACTTTCACAGGTAAAGAGACTTTTTGCTAGGCCGATGCCTAAGGCCTGCTTAAATAGCGTAAAAATAAAAAATCCTAATCATTATGATTCATACGGAGTTAAAATTCTTTTGTAATTTGTCCACCCTACAAATTTGTCAAAGTACCAAGAACAAAGAGGCTTTTAGTTTACCATAGTAAAATGCGTTATAAATTATCTTTTGTAAAGCTCAAATATCTCTGACTTCTCAACTCTATTCGAATTAAAGAATTTAGACAAAAACGAATTACCATTTCATATAACTTATATTTTTAGATTATAAAAATAGTTACCTTTAGGGGTTTCCTCCGTGTCGTGTATGTGTTTCAGACATAAATTGCACATTGACAAACATTAAAGCATAAAAAAAATCGTATACTTTACTTACTTGATGAAGTAAATAAAGTAAGGACTATGTTCAGCAGTGAACTTCAGCTCATGAGTCTGAGACCTATCTATAGATGCACCAATAACATTTGGCTTGCTTAATGTGAAGATTGGCCCGTATTCAACTCACCCGAGATGGTTTGGTAAGCTCTATGCGTGTAAGATGAGTTCGCCATTACCGGATTGGTTTTTCACTTTCAATGGATTGTTTGAGCCACATTTATCCGCCAGCAAGGTGTAAGGTTGATTTTGCAGAAATAGTTGAAATAGTTGTGCTACATTGTGTATTACCCTTACGCGAAGGTTTTATATTTACATAATATTCATATAAAACAAACAATTCTACTCTCTCAGATCTTAAAATTTATAGACATATATCAAGCATACCTTCACAAACATTGAATGTGCAACAATAACTTATGGAATAATTGATATATAAATAATATAATAATTAATTATAAATATTTATATTCCCTCTTAAAGTGTCTGAAAATTTTTGATCGTTAACAAACATTTAGACTATCAAAAAATTTGGATTAAACAATTAAAAAATTACTTTATATTGAATTTCGATTAGAAATTTTTATAGTTTAATTGCAGCGTCGGCCTACCACTCAGAGTGGTTAAATTTTTTGGTCTATTTGTTAATTTTATTTGACAAATCCCTCGTACTAAATATTAAGTCACGACTTTTGTGGCTCCATGATGACAAATATCATTTAGAAATATGTATCCAGTTAATAAGTTTGCATGCAAACATAAAACTGTTCTTTATGGAATAAGAAACCATTTTTCTTGTTTGCTTGCATAGTTTTGGATATAAATGATTATTGGAACGATTTCATGATATGATATTTTTGAAGATTCCCAAACATTTTTTTACAGATTTATATCTTTATTTAGCGGCAATAAGCCACTACACCAATCGACGGCTATGCGTTTGGTTGCAGTGCTGCGGATCGCGGGTTCTATTCCCGCACGAAACAAGTATATATTTGGCCTACAAATAAACATATCCCGGGTCTGGCCCGTATGCAATTTATGACAAACAGGTGAAAATCTCACTTTGGAGTTTCGTTTTATTTAATAAAATCTGTCAATAAAGTGTCTATGCATGTACGATTTATGCCTGTTAACGCCTGTAAATACACGTTACAAAATAAACCTTGGAATGGGTCAATAATAATAAATAAATAAGACTATAAGTACTAGTATTTTAACATAAAATTAAAAGATCTCAATCAAATACTAGAGAATGAAATAAAAATATACATTATAAAATAAATTATTCGAAAAAATTGACCTTGCAATCAATATATTTTATAGTCCTTTATTTTCTCTTAATTTTGTCTCGTATGGTAGGTACTTCTTACCAAATTTTGCTCAAATATAATCATATAAATGAACGAATTAAATGTTTATAGTAATATTAGACTTTAACCTTAGGCTTTCCTCAGGTAGCCTTTTTGTAAGAGCATACCTAATAATTAGAGAGTTGTTCGTTCCGCTGTTAACTGCGTATGGGCGGACTATCGCTCGAGTAATATTATTTCTGGTCATACAGATTCTCTCACGATGTTTTCCCCTGCCATAGATCAAGTTATACAACTTTAGTTTGACAGTCAAACAACTAAAAGAACCACGACGAATTAAGAAAATGAAATTCACATTCTTTGACATCTTTTTTATTTTTCAGTGACTGATGTAAATTCCGCGTTTTTAAATGTCGGTTATCTTTTTCTATACTAATAATGCTTTACATTATGCGTACTGTATATATATGCGCAAGGTAATCTCCGGAACTACTGGTCAAATTTTGAACATTCTTTTACTATTTAAAAGCTATGTTTCTCCAGATTAGTCATATGTTATAATTAATAATAAAAAACATTGAGATCCGTTACAAAATTAAATGATTGTTCATGTTGTCGTCAAAGAATTTAGTTACCACGACAGCTTCTTATCATGTAATGACTGAAATTCCAGGAAAATCTATTATATTAATAGATTTGTAAAAGAAAAAATTAAATAAATTTAAATAAAAATGCTTCAATACGATTTTATTACAGATCTGTCCGTGCGAAACAGCGCGATTCGCTAGTTTGTTATACAGAGCCAACTGTCACATCTACACGTAACTTTTATGAAGGAGACAAAAACTTTGATGCACACTCCTGTATATTTTTATTTATTTATTTTATGTCTTTATTTACAAAATCCACAGCTTTCTACATTTTATACCGTTTCGTCACACTTACGGGTAACGACAGTCTATTTACCAACTCTCGGTAGCTCAATTTTTATGATCTTATATTTAGGCCCATTTCACTTCTTCTTACCTACCTTTTTATAAGTGTGCGATTTTTTTTAATGTTATATATTTGTTCTTAATAGCAATTGTTTATAAAACGCTAAAAACCATGAAAATTACGAAATGCTACACGGGCAACATGCTACGGTTATGAAATACTTTTGTTGCCTACAAATCCACGCCTTCTCTTGCAACATTACTCTGCAATATGAGCCAAGATTATTCATAGTACCTTTTGTATGTACAGTTTTATTTCTGCCGTGTAAACAACGTCGCAGCCTTGAACATTGAAACAATGGCATACAGAGGTTAAGTGCTAAGCGGGCGGGACACGTTGAGGTGGCTTCGTCCCTCCTGAAGTGGGTACCTCGGGCTCTTGCTTGTTTCTCAAGTCCCCTCCAACCTTTGCCAACGTTGCCGTCTAAATTCTTCACTTCAATATACCCTTCAGCTCAATTATATTATAAACCTTTCACCAAAGATTATGTAGTACAATTAGATAACGGATCAAATTTCATATTTCTCAAAAGTACGTTACTTGTTTTTTATTTTTTTTTATTCTATTTTTTATTTTTGTATGATAAAACATAAGAGCATTTTACTTTTTTTTTTATGGGAAAGATGGCAAACGCGCAAGCGGTTCACCTGATGGTAAGTGATTAGCGTCGCCCACATACATCTGCAACTCTATAGATCCTGCAGATGCGTTGCCGGTCTTTAAGGATACTTGGGAAATGGGAGGAAGAGGGGAGGAATAGAGAGAGGGAGTGGGCTTCCGGTTACCTCATTCACTGAATGAAACGCAGAAGCATAAGATACCTCTACTTCACGCCGGTATTCTGCAAGGTGATATTAGCCCTAACATTTCGCATAAGTAAATTATTTAAAATGAAACTATTATTTACCGATTTTATCGCGTTTCATTATGTTTTTCTATTCCCTACGTTTCGAGTGCTTTACATCAGCCGTGGTCACGGGAGCGCTGAGGTGTTAGACGTCCAAATGTCAGTCAACTCAGGCTACCTTCAGAATTTAATTATTAATTTTGGTCCGATCTAGGCAGAATGTGCTCACAGTATCTTGAGATCGTGCTGCGGTATGCTTGGTTTTAGATTTAATTTTATTTATTATTGGATCCCAAGCCGGCAGTAGCACATACCTAGCCATCTTCTCTATTGAAATTAGAATGTTTTTTGATTTCAATAGCCTCGCGAATCATCCTTGGTAGGAATCGGTGTTCATTTGCGAGGATTTATGGTTTATATACATATATCTTTATATTTAGATATAATCTAATGTAATGGTTGCGGCAATCTAGGATATGATCACAGGCTGCAGTCCCCTCGTGACCACGTCTGCTGTAAAGCACTCGAAACATCGGGAATTAAAAAACAAAACAACAATCAATTAAACGATACGAAGCCGAGGCAGATCAATAAAATTAATAAAAGTTATGCGGCTTTATATTTTTAATAATATTTCACTCACACCTAAACACGAGAGGTAAGCACTGATTACGGATTTTAATTTGCTTATGTAAAAGTGTACTGTAAAAATAATTTTCATAACAAATCTTAATATTGTTGTACGTTGTATCTTTTTTTTATTTAAAATCATCACTTTTTTAAGAATAAAGCTAAGGATCCTCAAGACGACGGCAAGTATATCTTTACAATCTCTGACGAAAACCTTTGTTGAATTTCACCAAAGAATCGCAGTCGATTGTTTGATAAATCAGTTTTTAGCTACCGACATTTCCTTTGTTTCTTTTATATTCAAGATATAAGACACAGTCTGTGTATAAAGCAAATATTAAAAAGAGAGTGTGTTCATTTTTTTTAAAATACCTAGATCGATTACAAAAGTAATTTTCGTAATTGATACTATCGGCGTAACTTAATGTTAAGTATAATAATGTATATTTAAGTAACATTCGTGTTTTGATTTTACATTCCTCAAGTTTTGGTTTTATTTTGAGGTGAGTCTGTCGCTGTCTTAGTGTTCAAGCTAATCACAAAAATTATACTAGTCAAAAACGATCATTAACAAAATAAGCATTGGCATTACATTTTCGTCATAATAAAAGCTGCATTCGTAATATCAGACCCTCTTATTTTGACAGTCAAAATACATACATGTATAATCCCACAGATAATTCAAATTGATAAAAAATCTATATCAAATAAATTTTCTTTTGTTTAAAAAAGGTCATGTAGTATTTATCAAAAACAAAGTGTGACATGGTCCTAAATATTCATAGGGTTTTTTTATGTATTATTTGTTTATTGAGTGCAATAATGATAAATTAATTGAATTTAGATAATACTAAAGTTATGTACTTATCGACTATTTTTTATTTTAATTTATTTCGAACCAAGTTTTCTATTTAGTTGATTTTCAAAATAATTTTACGTAACTTGATTTTGTTGCTAAATTGTGACATTAAATACCGTCTACACTGACATTTCATATTTGTATAAGTCGGTCTAGTAAGTAAATGCTAATAATAGTTTTGAAGATAAATGAAGTGCTGAGCTATTTTTACTGATTAGAAAAAAATTACAGACCAGAGGAGGCCAATGGAACCCAGATATTTTTAAAAAAAATATTAAAAGTTAGTGACATACTTGATTTCGTACATGTACAATTATTTTGAAAATTACTCAAAAAATTAAAAAAAAATCGTTATGTGATGATAAGGTCCGCCTGTCCGAATCGACAATTGCCGCATGCTGATAGCATAGTTGTCAAGTAGAATCCAAAAGACATTTTACAATTTTCCTCAATTTGTTTGTCTCTGTGTTGTCATTGCGAACTTGGTTCAGAATCATCGCCAAATGCTCTAAAACTTAATATGCGGTAATATTGTATTAAATACTATGCACCCGCTATGGATTCTTATCCACGACTCTCATAGGCTGCATGAAAGTAATAATTATGTACCATATTATTCGTGAGATGTAAACTGGGAAGCAAAAAGATTTTAACGTTCACTTGGTAATAAATTCTCAATACTCCCTCGTAATCTTCAAAGAGACTGATGAACAAAATTGTAGGAGAAACATTCGAAATCATTCCCCAGAAAATATACTTAATTAAGCATAATACCGAAACGCGATAAACGTGAATTAATGGAATCGTTTGACCCAGTAGGTGGTTAAAAATGATATATTTACGCTGCTACGTTAATTATTCGTGCATTAGGTACTTATAACTATAATAAAAATCATTGTCATTATTCAGTTTAACACAGATTTTATATTAATCTCAAATTACATAGGTAAAACATCGCAACAGTTATCGTCTCCTACCCTTTACCAAACAACATCTAATGATAATTTACACAGTTCGAACATAATCTCCGTATAAAACCTTTAATGCTATATACAGAATGCGTATTTGCTTACATTCTCGCAGACATAATATTATTGCTGCCGTTTATGTTATCCGTTGGAGCAAAACAGGCTTTGTTCTATTGTGTAAATGGATCTCAAATAGATGGTACACGGTTTCGCACTAAATTTTCGTTCATCTACCTTAGCAGTAACGCACTTTATCCGCTATTACCCCTGGGGTCACTTAATTTAACGGACCTCGCGTCGTTCCATTTATTGTGACAATAAAACCGCCGTGGTTGATGCAAATTTCGACGGTTCCCGGAGACAAGTAGGTTTGACAGGATGCGAACATCCCGTTTCCTTTTCCTTCGGCTCCATTATCACGATTACAGTTTTTGGTACGTGATGAGGACATAAATTTCTTCAAATGTTGTTTTTTTTTATTTTATGTAAAGACATCTTTAGTTTTAATCTTAAATAAAATTTTAAGTACAAATATCAAGTTTTACGAAAGCAGTTTGTCAATGTTGGTACATGTATCAACCTATTCTGTAACGTCTAAAATAAACGTTACAAAAAAGATTCCAGAAGAGGGAAAATATGTACATATAATAAGAATAATTATAAAATTAGGACGCTTTTTCATAGTTTGCGTTTATTTAGTGTATATTACATGACCGCATGGTTCAAAAATCATTGCCCCTACGTATGGTTATATTGCATGCGAAAAATCATTAGACGCTCGCATAGGCGCTTCATCGGATTGCAAAAAAGCTGAGGAATTATCTCGACCGACGACTAACGTCACATTGATATTTGTAACAACAATTTCTGATGGCGTCATCATTATCATTTCATACGTAGGCCTCTGCTGTACACAGCTCTCTGCTGTCACAGTTTTGCCTTAAGCAACCGGCTTGATAAGAAAATTCACGATCGCAATATCAGACGCCCTCACTTTAAATGGTAACCCATTTAAACGTCAGTAGTTTATAATACGTTGCTGGCTTTTAAATATATAAGGAGAGGAGGAAGAGGAAAGTGGGCCGTAGGATACCCCACTCACCGAACGAAATGCAGAAGCATGCACGCCGTTGTGCCACAACTTCTCATCGGTATTCTGCGAGACCGTGGTACCCAGGTCGAGTTAGCCTATTATACAGAAAAGTCGCCGCTTGGCTCTTCCACGTATAAAAAGAATGAGAATGTTGCTAATAACAGCAGAATAGAATAAAGCAATGATATTTTAATGTTTCGTATATCTTCTAGCTTATATGATTATAATCAAGATTTAAGATGTAGAGCAGTCTCACTTCAGTGTGTTATCTTCTACCTCCTTTATTCATGAGATAAATAAATCCGATTTACCAACTATATGCAATATTTAACATATGTATACATAGCTATATGATTTTTAATGGAATTGTTTGTTTCTGGTTCCAAGGGACTACACATTATACCTAAATTTCAAAGCACATTCTTGTATTATTTAGAAACTAGAAACCCTTAATAGTGGACACAGGCAGACGACGTCACCTAGACAATAGCGTTCCGCGTAGACCTTTAGATAAGGAACCATAAAAGTGTCGTCTCTAAATATAGGATTGTTATTTCAATCATCGGTTACACGAGACGATCGTGAGTTTATAAATGACAGAACGTGCCGACCGCAAAAACAAAACGATTCTATGGCTCAAGTTATTACTGTAATGGGATCGTACACTATTCCAGATGTGCTCTCCCACGAGGCCTGTAATGTCTTACGGTACGGTCCGGCCAAAGCTGTAATAATTTCTATAGACCGTTCCAGTCGACAGATTCCTCAAACTCCGTCTTTTATTACTTTGCAATCCCAAAAGAAACTTGCATTCGTTTGATTCTCTTATGAATTATCAATTATCGAGTAGAAAAAAACAGAATATCTGCCTGCGGCCGTATTATACGACTAAGGCGAATAATTATGATTACTACCAACTAGCCAAAAGCCCTAGACCTATTCGCGGCACTCGCCGCCGGCCTTTTGCTGCGCACTTCTTCACCAGCAGACGGGCCGACACATACATCTACAAAAACGAGGCATTCCATAATATTCCTCATTGGGTCAGGAGTTACAACGTACACTGCATCATGACTCTTCAAGGAAGACGTAGAGTTTGATAGACTTTATTTTGACCACTTGTTATCAGAATTATATGCTTTTAATGCTCTTCGATAAAGAGGAATTTTAATGGAAGATAAATTAAAAAGACGTTAATAAACTTTTTATTATATAACTTTTTGTTAAATTTTTGCTCATTATCTTAAACATCGGCAAACGTCATAATATGTTGTGGTATAATATACTACTACAATACATAATACTGCGAAAATGACAAACTGTGCTATGTGGCCCATATTGGTACAACACTCAAATCAATAGAAGGCTCGTAGCCAAGGGCACTCCCATTGTTGCTTCCGTTCAAGCAGTGACGTGACCTATCGCAATCCGGTGTTTCTTTGAACACTAATGATTGTGTGTAACGTTTCCATAGCTTATCAAGTAGAACTTAACAAGTCACACAGATTACTCATATGTTTATAAGTAAAAAAATAAGCTCTCAAGACCGTACAACTCATAATTAGGTGAACAAGGATATAGACATATTTTTTTTCGATTTGACCCATAGGGAATCGAACTCTTCTAATTCGGAGGCAGATCGCGTAACCACACAGCTATCGTGTTCAAAGTAGAAAGTGTACTCGTAAGTCGTAAGTAGTAATAGAATATTCCGGTTGTAAGAAATATATCATTGTACTTTTATAAGTACCTTATTAATCAACACACAACTATTGATAAGAGAGGAGGAAGACCCAAAACATCATCAGAATCGTACATCTTACCCAAATGTAGATGCGCATTTTAACAAAAAGTCTGTAAGGAAACGTAGACCGTCGCGAAGGCGTTAATTGCGTTGTCACTCCCCAGAAGGAGCAGAGGTGAAACAGAGACGAAATAAAGAAAGAAAATTTGTAGGGAGTCAATAAGGCACCCATGGAAAAGAGCACTAGCAAGTATCATACGCCTCTCCCAATATTCGATTCATATGCCTTAAGGCAAGCAGGACCAAGGAAAGTGGAGGGATATACATACTGCATAAGATTTTCATAGTAACTATATTTTATCAAATGATTCTTCTGTTAAATATTCTGTATACTGCTGGACATAGGCCTCATCCTTTATTTTTGTACAATTACCTTAATAGCTTAACAGAGGGGGATTGCAATGCAATTTACCTCGTACCTTGTTACTCATCACTGTTCTGAATAATTTAGGCCCGGAATATTTGAGATGATTATTCCGCCTTCGGTCTGAAACCAGGAGATTTTCTGGAGTTTGGTTAAAGGTGGGAGAGCAAATGCTCTGTCGCCACCACCACCCGCCATTATCGGATATGTATGTCAAATGATTAATCAAAAACTATTCTTATAGTGACTCCACTCATATTCATGTTTTTATACTTTCCAACATTCACCTTAAAAAAAAATAAAGGAAATCTGAATAGGCAAATTATTTATTTTTTTTTTAATATAAAATATACAATTTCTTGTTACCCTAAAAAAAACTTAACATATCCTAACTAGCAAAGCGCTGTAACGGGTGTAAAAGTATGGGCGTGGATAACGGCATAAAGAAAATATTCTATCAAAGATTATCTTAAAGAATTCCGAACAAAAAAATTAGTCCAGTTTAACTGTACAAAAAGTTTACCTAATGACAGACAGCTTACAGGCTGATAATGAAGATTTTCAAAATGCTGTAAATATTCATTATATTTTACGTTTTACTTTAACATAATAAGCAAAGTTCCAGGTACTCTCCAAAATGTTGTTTTATTCATTTGATCTTTAAAATATAATAGACTCGATGTAACCAATATAAAGCCAGATTGATCATACCAAAATTAAAGACCGATGAAGTCCGTCAAATAATCACCCATCATTTAATAACATCATTATTTATTACAAAAGCTATTAACTATAATTGTAAATTCATACTTTGTACAAACATTAAATATTAATATACTCTACAAAGACGTGTTCAACAAAAGGAACACTGCACAAAGCATTAGTCCCAGGTGTTTATACACTACCAGTGTTTATTGTACCCGAGCATTACAGTCATTACTGACACATCAAAGACTCGGATATTACAACGTTTAATATTATATACCATGTTGTGACGGTAATGCGATGATAAATGTTATACAAGATAAACCTCGTTATATAATTGCAAAAAAAAAAATACAGGAAAAGCCGTATTCAAATCACAAAGAATTGCAAAAAGTGTCATGTAGTTTTTTTATGAAAGGAAATGACGAGACAAGCATGTCGTTCACCTGGTGGTAAGTGCCACGCTTGCCTGCACAGACGGTACCCAAAATTTCGCTTACAATGTCTTGTGGGGGACTGCACTGTGTTTCTCATCTTGAGATTTTTATTAAGTATCGAATATATTAAAAACGTACGACGAATGTCGATTTTACTCCAGTCTGATTTCTCAGTAATCATTTGCGCAGAAATAATATGGTGATGTAAGCATTAGCGCAAACTCAGAAACACGTGACGGGTGGCGAACCTCGTCGCCGTGCTTACTATCGCAGAAACTCATGGCTCTCCCTTAGGCGTCTTTTACGACACCCACAGATAATAAAGGGTGGCAGTTTCTTACGCCACTGCTACCAAACTTCAAATGTAACTAAAATACGTTTGTATCGTTATAGAAGTCGGATATAGGCTCAGGAATGAAGTGTGTTGCACAAATATCGGATTTAAATATTGGCCGCAACTCGAAATACAAGTCGACCGTGTATTTAAAATTTATTTTTATTAGTTCGCTAATTTATTGCGTTAATTGAATACACCTGCTACTACTATCTCACCACCCCATGGGTTGACTGGCAGAGAATGCATTAAGGCATTAAGTCCGCCCATTATTACCTTATACTTTTAGGTGTAAACTATAAAGTTTTTAAATTAAAAAATACAAAATGTACGATATATACTAAACATCTAAAGACTATGTCCTATTTTTAACGCTGTATCTTTACCAACCTCAACTCAATCTGATCTGACCTGTATTTTAGTGATACATCAATTTAATTAACCAGCAGTCTACGGCTAGGAAAAACTTCGTCCGTGGTGCTCCCCTTAAGATGTTAGTCTTTAATGTAGATATCCACTACTTTTATTTAAACACTAATTTCAAGAAATGGTTCTAATGGAATAAATAATTCTAGATAAACCTATCCTGACCTACCTGCTAAAAAAATTATCTTGTGATTATAATATGATATATTCTCGTATACATGCGCGTACAGAAAATGAGAAAAAAATCACCTTAAAAACAACTATAAAAGAAACTTTTGGCTTTATTTACTATAAATAGGAGGTTTTTGGGGAATAACGATGGGGAATCATTAACTTTAAAAAGTTTTAGTCCACTGCTGAACACACGCTTCTCCAAGAAAACGTCAACAAAAGCGGGCATTTCTTGAAAGGTTTGTCCATACTCGGCACGCTGAGCAAGCGGGTCGGTGAACTCACTAGTACGAACGGTCGAACGACTAGTAATGTTACCACTTCTAGTCTGCGTGATTTGGGTTTGGAAAATTCGGATTGATATTCTGCTAATATTCGTTCAACCACGTTTGTTTTCTTTCTGGTTTTCTAGCAGGGTCTAGTTTGGCTTGGACTTGGACTTGGACTAAGAGAGATAAAGATTGTTTCAACATGGCAATAATTAATTGGCTAAGAAGCAGCGGGCAATCAGTGGTTTTTAAAAAAATTATAAATTAAAATCAAATCAGGTGTAACCTTTCTAGTCATTCGTGCTGTGTAAATTGAGTTGCACACATTAACTTATGTTTTTGCCTTTATTTTGGGACCTCGGTACAACAATGGTCCCAAATCTATAGCAAGATATGGGTGCCGTTCGCAAAAGTAAACGACCTTGGATAAATTAGATTTCACAATATCTGAAAGAGGGTAACTTCTACAAGCAGACTACGTCCTATCTATGATCTGAAGACTAATATAGAGTAACTATATATATACATATGTATATATATATATATATATATACAAACAAAAGAATTCTGTAAACAAATTATTTACTGTTTTTCGAATCTAACTATACTATGGGTGCCGGATAGAGATGGGTTGATATGCTAATAAAAATATAATTATTTTAATTATAAACGATCGCCTGTATGCATGTGTATGTCATACGAAACTCTAGCGATTCTGTGTCGTTATTGAAATTAAGGGATTGCTCCACCCCCTATCTCCCTCGAAAAATGACGCTCCCGTGAACGTCTTTATGTATTGCTTACAATAAAGCTACCATGGCACGGCATCCTGTCACGTTTAGATGATGAAGGATCTTTCGGAAAACACGGAAAATACTGCTTTCGGTTCGCGCAGAGGATGAGCGATTTGCTAGAAAGCAAACGGTCGCAATTTTTATTCTCACGCCAAACCGACAAAGATGCAAATAATTGGCCTACAAAAAAATTCACGGTCTAGTGAGAATGATGTGTAGTATAAAATGTCGCGTTAGACATATGGTTCTATAACAAATAGTTATGACAGTATAGGTAAATACCTGCCAGGAAAACTAAGCAATTATTGCAAGCAAGAGGCACACGTGCCCGTACACCGCAATATTTATAAGTTGTATTTTAAGTAGATGTGACGCAAGTGAGAATAACACGTGGTTTAGTAATCAGAAGTATCTTGACTTATCTTGGCCGCCTTTGTAACTGGAAATACCTACCAGCGTAACTGATGGTTTTTGAAAACTTCGCTTCTTCTGTGAAAAGATCTTTAAGATTTCTTCAAATTTAGACCAATACCTGCAGACAAATGAAGCATCTACAATTTTCAGTAATTTAAACCTCAACAATCTACTTTTCAAATCGTATACCTAATACGGTAGCTGAACAAAATCAAAACGCTAGATTTTTATATTCGTAGTACTGCTAATTTTTAATCACTAATTGTTAGTCAGAGGACTGCAGATCGGTTCTTTTTAAATATACATATAAAACACAAGCATTTGCTCGCGATTCGCCCGCGTATTATCTATTTTAAATAAAAATTCTCTAGTGTATAGTTTTATTTACAATGTTGTTTCTAAACACATAGAATCGTTATTTACTCATAGGATTCCGAACAGTGAACATAAAATTTTAAACGTTCTGCTGTTTTTGGTTATGGATCCCAATCTTGCCACACTTATTTCCAGTATTTTTTGGTCGCTCCCCTTATTTTCCTCAATTAAAAGTTTTCGAGATTTTAACATTACGCTTTCGAACAGTGTAAACCGTATCAAAATCGGTCAGATAGTTTTTGCGTGATGCCTGAACAAACAGGTAAACTGAGAAACAAAAATAACAAAAAAAAAATTTTTTGAGTGTGGAGTTAGACGTGTGTCTCCTGCCAAAAGGTTGATTAAAGGTTAAATAAATACGTGTCTGTAGTTCAATGTACAGACGTCGTATTTACAATTTTATAATGGTTTATATGATAATTTGCGACTCTCCAGTCCATATCTGGGTCAAATTAGTCAAGCAGGCGAGATACGAATGTGCAGCGATCCGACCATTGATACATTGCTAATGAACCAATCAATATAAACAAATATTGCACGCATATGTTAATATACTTTTCTTGGAAGGTTTGCCTATACTCCAGCAAGGCAAGCGCAGATCGAGAATACTCGGACCAATGACGGGCAGCACCGTTAGTAATACAGCATGTGCTATTCCAATTATCTGCATTAGGAAATGACCTATGTTCAGCAGTGGACTATTAACAGACTGTTCAAGAAGAAATATATGATTTGACTGCTCGGTGGCGTAGTGGCTAAACGTTCAACTACGGCGCTGTGGATTGCGGGTTCGATTCCCGCACGGGACTAGTATTTATATAGTATTATATAGTATCTATATGTAAACTGCCTTCGTGACTCACGAGAAATTCCTACAGTCGAAGATAACGTTTCATAAACAAAATACTAAAAAAATAGATTATATAGTCAGGTTTTATGTATAAGAACTCCTCCGTTACCTACATAGTCATTTTTGAAGTCAGTCACACTATCGTTAGTCTCGATCATGATCGTCAAAGCACTTTGTTCCATGTTGTGTAGTACCATCAACCACTAAACGAATCATTTTGTTATTTCTGACAGACGCTATTTGTTTAAGGACTTGTTTTTCAATCATTTTAAAATTAAATTTCTTATATTATTAGAGATTAATTTGTGTTATACACGACAACATACTGCTATTTGTATAAGTAACACATTCATATTTTTACATTAATGTCATTTTACGAACTCCGGTGATTTTTCGGGGATGAAAGGATTAGTTTTTAGAATTGAGTCGTAAGCTTTCGAACTGTGAAACACTAAGTATAGAACTTGTACTAAAATCCAGAAATCACATGATTTGCCAACACGTTAATTACTTTTATGAGCACAAGTGAAGCATTCACAGTTTCAACTTTCTGGAATGACTACGTTGGTCTGGCGCTTGTTATGGTGAAGTAAATATCATTTCGATCACACATTTACCCCCGTTTGGACGTCGTGTAAGAATAGAAACATCTATCATTATAACGTAGGTATTGTAAAAGACAACCAAGGGAAGTAGAGGATGAGTACGTTAAGGTAATGGACTTATCTCAACCAAACTCGTTACAGTTACCAAAAGGTTAAATATTATCTAAATTATAAACTTTAGTTAAAAACCGGCCAAGCACGAGTCGAAATCGCACATCGTAGGTTCCGTGCAACAACGCCATATTCCTTGGTTATGTATTAATAAAAAAAAATGTGTTTTCTTTCATAGTTTGGAATTTTAAATTCCATGTATTCAACTTAGTTTTTAATATACTCTGGCGTTTTTTTCACTTTTGACACTTTTAATCCGTTGTCAGCATACCTGTCGCGGCACCTAGATTTTAACCCTAGCAAATGCCAATCTTTAAACAACACACAAATATAGTATTGATGTTACGATCTGGATGTATTGATTTGCGTTTCGTGTCTTTGACACTTCTTTTGTTTTCTCCGATCGTATCGTCTTTTCATTACATGTGGCAAACGAAGAGAAAGACGTAAAAGTGCATGTGTGTTTGCGCCTACACTTGCGGGACTATAATATATTCTTCACAATTAACGATTTCCGAAGGTATTCGGAAGTTGATGCAGGGGTTGACATCGGGCTGGAGGACCACACGTTACATACGTCTTTTAAAAACTAGTAATTGTTAGTTAAACGCCAACACAGAAACACTTCTCTTTACCTTACTTTATCGAATGCCAGAAATAAGCAGAAACAAGTGAACACTCTCGAGAACATAAACTTTAATTTAAATTCCCAGCCACAACACCTGATTGTAGTTATCAAACAAATTAAAAATACTTAATTTTACAATACCGTAGTGGAAACTAGTAATTACTATACACACATCTATCAAAAATTTATTACATAATTCAATAATAGAAAATAACTGAAATCGTACGTGTTATTCTGGCAACAATATTTTTTATATTTCTATGCATAGGTACTCTAATACTCTAACGAAATAATTATGTTATATTTACTTTACCTGAAATTTAGACATTAACATTGAATGAAGACATTATTCTAAATAAGGAAATTTCAGTTAATTTCCTTATCTTCCTCTTGCAGAGAAATTATAAGGGTTAAAAGATATCAGTTTTATTAGTAAAAGATTAGGGTATAGTTAAACAGTTATACGATACTGATGTTAAATTGAACTCATATTTATCTTATTTCTTAATTATGACATGTGATAATAATTATCGACCACTTCATGTATCATTATTTCCGGTAACAAGACAGTTTATGCAAATTTAACTTGGAAATTTCCGCTACTATGTGCAATTATAATCGAACTGATATTTTTATGTAACTATTTTAATCTAATATTTCTTTACCTAACGCTAACGCTAACATTTATCAAGATAAATACACAATAACTTAAATTAAACTAATGCCAATTCTTAATTTAAGGTAAGAAATTTAGATTTCTTTTGTCAATTGTCCTTTTTTGTTTAATCTACCACCGTTTCGTAATGAGGTTCCTCTAACGGAGAGTAAACTGGCGAAAGAGTCTCCGTAGATATCATCTTTTTTAAACAGGTTTTATACATTACAAATAATACAAGTTAAAAATAATAATCTCACAGCAAATGCAACCAGCTTCACTGTGTAAACTATAAATATTTCCGGAACTGATGATGGATATTGTCAGATTGTCAAGGAAACATGGTCTAGGGCATTACAGTCACGAAGTCGCCCATGACAGTTATATGAACCACATTATTTAACGACGAATATCAGTGAGGTTATACGTTGAAAAATTCGCTAACGTACCAGTAACAGTGACTAATGACTGTAATCAGAGATTTAATGTGTCTGTTATTACCTATTTAGGTCACGTGTTATATTCATTACCTACTAGGAAAATTTCACGAGCGTAGAGACGCGATGTACATAAAATCTCTAATGGAATTAAGCTTACTTCTACTACTACATCAGCTTATTTTAGTCCACAGCTGAACATATGCCTCTCCAAGAAAGCGCCAGCAAAATCTGACATATATTTCTTGGATTTCTTGCCCATACTCATCACGCTGGGCTAACTGGTTAGAGAGCGCAGTGCCGGTACTCTCGCACTAGTGATGCTGCTGCCAGCACTAGTCAGTGGGATTTGGGTTCGGCATATGCGGATGGATATTCCACCGTCATTCGGTTGCCAGAACCGAACACGCTGCTTGCCCACAATCGCTTGTGGGTTAGCAACGTGCATCACGTACAGGTAAGGTTGGTCCTCCTTATACATCAACAATTAAGGGATTTGCTTATTAAATATTTGGCTGTTTTATACAGGTATTTAAATTATTAAATAGTCTTTAATATGTGATTATAGATCTTTATTGCTTTGTAAGTTATTGCGATATTTAGCACCATAGTTTGAATTGTTTACCACTTTAATCTGATCACAACTAATAATTTTAGCCGATCTGTTTGAGAATAAACTAATTTATTCCTTATAATTCTTAAATTATCTCTAAAGTATCTCTTTCCATCCGTGTGTGTGTCGTAAGTGGTGATTAAGAGAAAAACCTTCAAAATGACATCGCAATCCCCGGGAGCAAACTCAGAGACGTGGCTCGCCACGCTTTATATTCTATCTCCTGGAGAGGCAAAACGTGGATTGCGGGAGCACTCATGGGTGCGCTGAGTCGTGCCAAATGAAAATTCGCAATCGTTGCCGTTCTCTTTAGGTGATAGGCGTGATTAATTCGCATACCGATCATACATTTTGTTAAAGTATACGTAATTACGAAGATCTTTTTTATTCGTTGTATTTTTTTTCTGCGAATGGTGATATTTTACGTAAGAGACAAGTTTCTAGTACGCGATAACAGCTAATTGAAGATTGAAACGTGGCCATTAGTTTATACTTTAACGATTGCGCATTTACGTATTATGCATCGCAATCGCCACGGCCAAGTGCATCGAATTAGGGTTAATTAAACCAATGAGAATTTATGATCCTCTCCACTAACATCTCCGCGCTGCATATTTCACATTATTTCATAATGATTTTACATTTGTAAATATTTTTTAAACATGTTAACCTTGAGTGCCGTCTATAAACCTCTAATTATCATTCTCAAATAATTACAAATTTTGAGTACCTATTATCATCTCGTAAAATTTACTTTAGTAGAGCTTTTTTTTTCTCTGAAATATAGGTGGCCGAAATCAGCTCGAAATGGTTTGTATAAATATTACAGTGTATATACATACACGCGCTTAAGAACATTTGATTTGCGAATAGTTGTGAGAGATAAAATCAGACTTTAACATAAGTTTACTGGTTTGCCAAGAAGAAAATATTATGGAATCGTTTGGCTTGTTCCTCAACCTTCCTTCAACTTTTATTCTCCGGAATGTCTTAGTTGAATTCACTTTTCAAATAAAATGCATAAATTTAAGACGGTGAGATCGTAGCTTACTCTAACAGTCTATAGACAATTCATAACTAGGTCGAAGACCGTGTGAGCTTTGTGATAAGCGTTCCTGGTACTTTTGAGCCATAGGTCCTGGACTTTTGACTTTGTCTTAACAAAATTCGGCTAAAATTCTGACCAACGAATTTTGTGCAATGCACAAATTAACATATTCGTGACACTGCATCCGATGTTATCGCAAAAGCGTTACGTGGAATACGTATGCCTCTGTGTTTGCCCGTACACTTGATGCACTATAATACATCCGCAGTAACTGCCGGTGTTTGGAAGTTGACGCCGTAATCGAAAGAGGACGGACAGGAGGACATTTTACATATAAAAATATAATTATCATAACTAAAATACTTTTTTATTTTCGGTCTTATTCTATATTAATTTTTATTTTCGGTTTGTCTGAATGTAAATTATTTTTCGGTCGTAATACCTGTTTTTACGTTGTATTTGTTACAAAGCTCTGTCATAACACGTGAATTGTAAAAAAATGTGTTATTCACAATCAGCTATCGTTCAGAAATTAAATTCAGAAGGTTCCAAATTTAATTTGTAGGCAATAAAAACATTACTCGACGAAAAGCAATAATTCTTTCGACAAAAATACATACACACTGAATTTAACAGCAAGTGAAATTGGTTTTTAGTGCCGATTATATTTTTCGATTATTTTTACCTTTGACTTCATGAAACTTTTTTTGGATTTACTACTAACCCGTATTACAAAATATCGAAGTAAACCCCGATTTTAAGACAAAAAAATATAAATATGAACAGCATTTAAATTTTGTTTTATAACTCAAGCATTTAAGCCTCTTGTAGCCACAAAAGTTTAAAATTGCAAAACTTAGAAATTGAAAATGTAAGAGTTTGTATTAATACAGCAAATACATCAAGTTCTAAGAAGTAGGTTTTCAGGGCATAATGTGCAATCGACTAGCGCTCGAATTAATCATAGTGATAAAATATTGGAAAGGATAAGCAGGTAATTGTGTTCAAATTACTAGTCTATCTACATGTGGTTTTATCTTGCTGCACGACTAACTAGCCAGCTGACGTAAATATAAATAAAAGTTTAAAAAATCTATTCCAATAAAAATAAAATCTTGGATAAGGTTCTTCTAAACGTTAAGAATTGTAAAGGTAGGACCATAATTACGTAGAATTTGTGTAGTAACCAGATTATTGTAGGTGTTTCTTGGAAGCATAAATATTCATTAGCGAAGACGGAAGCCGTAGGCAGATACTATTTTATTAACTAATCCCTTGCCGTTTGTAAAGGGTCCTAAGTATATATAACGGGAACCCTCTTGCACACATCCGCGACCCCAGCTGCGCCGGCCGGCCTAAGAAGTTCACCGTGGGGACAAGCCACGGCTACTAGTCTGCCCTTGCCCCCCCCCCCTCCCCTCCCCCCGCACTCCAGCTGCCATGGCTACTAAGCCCCTCGCAGAAAGTAATCGAAATTTTAATTTAATTTTTTTTAATGATTTGTACGCTAATTTATCTTAAGAAAACGTTATATTCTAATTTTTTTTTCTCATAAGATAAAAATATGTCATTTTATCCTGAAATAAGTTTCATCACATCTCTATGTATTTTTGATAAAAAAAAAGTCTTTTTTGAAAACACAGATTTACTTAAATAAATTTTATCACTTAGCCCAAGCCTAATTTTATCTGAATATTGTACAAATATCCCCTCTGTCCAATATGAATAATGTTCTTTTCTAATAATAATATTTTTGGTCTTGATTCTTTCCTTAACTATTTTTAACATATTTGTTGTGAAATGTAACATATGTGTGCGGTCTTTTGTGAAATTTTACAATATTTAATTAAAGGTTAATAATTGATCGTCACATTGCGTTGACGTTGAGTTATTTAATCTTCAGACACTAAATAAATATAAAAAAATAATATACAAAAATATGGCAGTAAAAAGAAGTTGAAAAACTTTACATGTTTCGGATTGGGATAGTAATTTACAACAGGGATCTTCTATTTAAAAGTCCAGACTTAACTAAAAAAACATATGTCGAGCGGTTATGTATTTCGGGAGGTGCAAGTAATGTGTTTCTTTCTAATCAATATTGATAATTAATCGATACCAAAATGTGTCAATATTGCTTCCTAACGCTTTTTCCTTCTATTCCTGTCTCTTTTTAGTGTTCTATAAAAGGCATAGAAGTGCTATGCCTATTTTACCTAAGTCTTTCAACTGGGAAAAAAGTATTAGTGGAACACATCTCAATCCTTAGCAATTGAGTAGTGCAATTTAGATTTTACTATTAAAAAATATTATTTTGAGGACGCTCTCAAAAATATTGAGAAAAGGCCTTTGCCCCACAGTGGCATATTTTCTTTACTTTATTTTATTTTTTACAAAATGACTGAATAACATTATCTTTAAAATTATATCCATAATCCGTACTGATAATCATCAGTGAATCCAAGAGGATCTCTCTTGGTAGTAATCTCAAGGTAGTATTAGTATAAGGTTATATTTATCTACATATCTTGCCATTTAAATGATATAAAAATCATAAAATCCTCTGGCGGTTATATTATTATATGCTGTGCAATGGTGTCATCCTAAGTCCGCCCAAGGGGTCAGTAAGAATCGACTAAGGAAATAAACAAATGCTGTAAGACAGTTCGAATCCACAGAAAACCAGCATAACCTATGATATTATTTAAAAAATATGCATTGTCCCATTACAACAAATGAATCAAACTTTAAAGAAACCTAAGATAAATTTCTTTTTAAAATTAATCATATTTGACCAGCCAATAAAATCATTATTCTATTGGTTTCAGATTCTACTGGGATCTTTGTATGTTATTGCTACTGGTGGCCAACCTGATCATTCTGCCTGTTGCCATCTCTTTCTTCAACGACGACCTCAGCACGCGTTGGATTGCCTTCAATTGCCTATCGGATACCATTTTTCTTATAGATATCGTTGTTAATTTTAGAACAGGTATTCATTGTTCTACTTTATATGATCATAGGTGTTTAGTCAAGTACAAAGCTATTACTACCATTGTTTAAATTTTCAGGAATAATGCAGCAAGATAATGCGGAACAAGTGATATTAGATCCCAAGTTAATAGCAAAGCACTATTTGAGGACGTGGTTCTTCCTCGACCTCATTTCTAGTATACCACTAGATTATATTTTCTTGATCTTCAATCAGGTAAACGTACGTTGCAATTTGGCCGTGTTTCTTTTACTATAGATTTAACTGTCTTTTATGTTTTGATATTCTGTTTCAGCTTGGGTCTTCATTTGTTTTATAGCAAATGTGTTATTTGAGTTTTATTTTTCTTTTTTTGTTTCTTATTGTGATTTATATTCGACTGCCACGAGAACGTACAAGGCGCCATCGTGCTAATGTCGCATATTTTAAGGGTCTATCAATGTAAAGGTTTGATTGGCACTCTAGATTCCTTTTTCAACGTATCCAAATGCAAAACTTCTCTAATTTTGATCCTTTACTATCTGCACGAATAACATAAGTAACCCATATGAATCGAACATTAAATTCTTCGCCCTTATAGGCCTAACTGTCAGCTCTTTTACTGATCGTATGGGATGCTAATTCCTTCCTTAATGTTTTTGTCTATTTAAGCACACTTCTACTTTGTGCACTAGCCACTTTCAAAAATAAAAAGTAAGCACCGATACTATTTATTTTATTCTGTAAGATATTTGAGTTTTTTTAACTTCGCCAATCCTATGCACGTCGTCTGTTAATAAATATTTCCTGTTTTATCAATCGTATCTTTTTCTTCTAGTCTTTATCAAAGCATGAATTCTAATAAAGCTTCTATTTTAATTGTTTAAAGTTTTTTGCCTTCCAATAATATATATTTATTTTATGTTATACACAGAATTACTTCAAGCACTTGTGGACAATATTATTTGTATATGTATTTGTCTATTATGAGAAACACGACCAAATTGCAATATTTTTAATAATAATAATTGCAAATGCTAAAATAGTAACAACCAAGCTTTTAAGAATAGATTATACATAGATATAAATAATTATTATATTTCTTGAGCATAGTTATAGCCAAGCTTGTTATTATATAAAATTTGTAACACATTTTACTAAAATTTTAGATCCTATTCCCGATAATATTGAAATTGTAATTTAATTGATAATAATGTAACATAAGCAACTCTAACTAAATGCTTGAGCACTTTTCTTTGGCTGAGACTGTTACTGGCAACAACTATGCATGTATTTTTCACATCGACTGTAAAAAGAACACTGTCGTCGAGTTGCGGTGCTCTAAAGAAATCTTTAATCTTCCTTGGAGCATCTGTTGATACTTACAGGGCGTAACCGACTTTAACATTGTTCCGATTATGTTAACAGGACTTTAGTGAAAGCTTTCAAATACTTCATGCGGGCCGTGCGCTGAGAATACTACGGTTAGCCAAGCTGCTGTCCTTAGTGCGGTTGCTGAGACTCTCAAGACTCGTGAGATATGTGTCGCAATGGGAGGAAGTATATGTAAGCCATCATCTCTTCTCGCCTTCACTTCTGGGCCATTAAGTACTTAACCACTAACACTGCTCTAACTACATAACGCTCACATCAACTAACACGACATAATTAAATACCCTACTAATACCCTTATAATATTGGATTAAAATTATGCCTAAATAAATTCAAAATCAATTATAATTGAATTGGCTGTTTATTGTGTATTTTTTGATGATAAAATGTATAAATTTTCCTAATCAACCGGTTTAAACTGTTATAGATAGTAGTGATCCTAATATCGTGTAAATGGAATTTGTTGTAATCCTGTATTATACCACTGTCCCCACCCCCCACTGTATGTCAACCCAAAGTCCCGCTCTGCACTTCTCTACTGCTTCTCTGCAAGCTTCTTTCTGCCTGAGCACGTTTCCAGTCGTAAATCTATACTTTTCTATACCGCGCCGCGTCCGCGCCCCGCCCCCCACGCCGCGACCACCGACCTGAACCGTCCCACACTGGCCAATATTAATATGAGTTGCTCAGTTATTCACATTTTGTTGCTGCTTTTACGAAGCCTTTAGAACAGATGCGCTGACGCCGAATAACGTTTTCACATATTTTTTATTGATATATTCTCTTGAAAAATAACGTAGTTAAATCGCAAATATTTACGTCGCGGATCGATCTCAGCGAAAGTAACTCTGCTTTATAGCAATTAATAATAGATTACAATGCCACATTAGTGATAACATATTTAAAGCTTCTTGAAAATATAATTTATTCCACGAAAAAAAAAATAGAGCGGTTGATCATACATGAGTGGCGATTAACTCAAATTCAATACGAAGCTGAGAGTCATAGAGAAGTGGAGTACGGGGAGGGTGGTGGTGGCAACATCGGAGTGACGGTGTTGTGTGCAGATGAGTCCCGCTCCGCAGCCGCGCGACGAGCCGGGCGACGCGGACGGCGGAGGCTCCCGCGACCTCACCACGCAGGTGCAGCATGCCCGCGCGTTTAGCTACCGTAGGGGCCTAGCCCGCGACTCGCTCGTCTCGGTGTTAGTGCATCCTGTGTGTCCGCACGCCCCACGCCCTGCCCCGACCCGCACCACCCGCGATGACCTACATCCGCGGACCCCGCCCGCGCTCCCGTCGGACGCGCCTGGCTCTCTTCCTACTATCTCGTGTTTCTCGCTTGTTTTCTAGATCTTGCAGAACCTTCAAAAAAAGCGCACCGAACGGAGAGGACGACTCAGCTCTGACGTTGCCAAAAAGAAGGGTGACACCAAAAGCAATCTGATCTTCAAGGTAACCAGGGTCGGCACGAGCCGGCGTGCATGTGCTCGTTCGCCCGCTTAGCATGTTGCCGGCGCCGCCCGGCGTCTTTTTCACCGCTGCGTTTGCTTCGCTTTCTATCTTTCGTTGGCGTTTCTATCCGACCCCAGTACCGCCGGCGGGCGCGCGGGCAGCGAGAGG
This sequence comes from Bhutanitis thaidina, assembly GCA_029286595.1. Lineage (NCBI taxonomy): Eukaryota > Metazoa > Arthropoda > Insecta > Lepidoptera > Papilionidae > Bhutanitis > Bhutanitis thaidina. The sequence goes on from JAGSMS010000013.1 coordinate 4,215,514, forward strand.
GCTGCGCGGCCGTACGGCGGCCGCGGCCGCGTGCCTCTCTACGCCAAGCCCTCCTCGTGATCGCATGCTCGCTCAATGACGTTCACGCGTTCATACTTTATCTTTCACAACTTTACGAATCCATCGGTAGAGATCATCGCGATGCTTGACCACGAGCGTCCTTGTCGCGCGCAGTCCGCACGGCTTCCCTTAGAGGCGTAATAACCTGTTCGACAGATTGTTAATACGTATTCATTCTGTTCACAGTTCCTCAACATGGCATCAGTTTTTATGCGGATATTCAACTTAATCTGCATGATGCTGTTAATAGGCCATTGGTCAGGATGTCTCCAATTTCTGGTTCCGATGCTACAGGGCTTCCCACCGAACTCATGGGTCGCTATAAACGAACTTCAGGTAAATCAAAATAAAAACAAAGGTCTGTCTGTCCATAGAATGATCGATTACTTTTACGAAATATCGAATAATTTTGGAGCCGGGGAGGGTCCGTCATGACGACATGTTGTGAAGTCCGCTAACCCGCAGCATTCGCAGACTTTACAAGTCGTCAAAATAATATTTTTATTATCTCTCAAACATGACATGTTTCCATATGATGTTCTACTTTACCTTCAAACAAGTGGTAAATTCAGGACTAAAAATCGTAATTAACAATTGTAGAGGTGCCGTTAACTTGGGAATACGATCAATTCTATTGAACTATTATTTGTTGACCATTAGTTATATTTTGTACTATAGTAGCATAGTGTACTCTACACTACACCCTAGTACAAAATATAAATCCGTGCTATACAAAGATAGTCAACTTTGTATAGCAAAGATCTCAAGGATAGCAAGGATTCAAGGAAAGAACAACTGCGCATCACCGCAGAGGCTTTACTACTACTAAAATACTTAACACATAGCCCTGCTCCTGTCATTACAATCGAATTTCAATTGTTTAAACGCGTCTAGACTAGTCCTTTTGTTAACATAAATTCAACACCTGCCACATAAAAGGTAACACAGGACCCAACATATGTAAACTGGATCCAAAACTGTATCTTCGTGCACGCGGTTCACTGCAAACTGACGGATGAGGCTCAGGCAATCTTCTGGCGACAAAATTAGTTTCAGAGGGCTCAAAGTTTTTTTTTTAATTCAACCCTTGAATAGTTTTATGTGACCTTATCTATATGAAATGCTAAAGTTCCTAGCAAAGCAGGGACAATTTTTATGGAATAAGAAGATTTAAAAAAAGTACTAATAATGGTTTAACAGTCATAGGTTTACTGTTTAATATGAATATTATTAATGTTACAGGAGGCCTTCTGGTTAGAACAATATTCGTGGGCACTGTTCAAAGCCATGTCACATATGCTGTGCATCGGTTATGGGCGATTCCCTCCTCAGTCGCTTACCGACATGTGGCTCACAATGCTTTCCATGATCTCCGGTGCCACCTGCTACGCACTTTTCCTTGGACACGCTACTAATCTCATTCAAAGTCTTGACTCCTCACGAAGGCAGTATCGTGAAAAGGTAAACTTTTTTACTTAATATTAATTTTCCGATCTCACTCTGTCGTGTGTCATTACGGTTAAAATGTAACCGATGAACTTTTCGGTTTTTCATCAGACTGTAAGCTGTTATGAACATGTTAGGATCATCTTTTTAAACGGAAGCATTCACAGAATCACTGTTGTAATGCGTTTTTTATTCCTACTTTTCGTGATTTTAATATTTCAAATATTCAATTAACTTTTTTCGCATGTACCATTGAGACCTTTTTAAATAACAACTAATTACTAGTCATTGCCTGTTTCAGAGACTAGACGTGAGTACAGATTGGATGATTGTTTAATGGTTTCCGTTGTAAGGAATCACGAAATCGTTGTTCATCACTTGGTTGAACTTTCTCACGCACATTAACTTTTCAGAAACAATAATTAATATTCATTCACCTTCATGTAACATTTTCACCAATATAACGGGTGTTCATAACAGTTTGCTTCTGGTTATTACTCTTTGTTATTTCCTTTTGTGTATGTCATATATGCGTATTAAACACATTCATTAAAATTACGATACAAAAGTAAGATAGCTAGAATCTAATACAAAGTGCACTTTGTTTGATTGTTGTGGAGCAATATGTGTGAGTATGTTAGTGTGTAGCTCAATTCTAACGAACACAATAAATTAGTTATTAGAAATATATGTAAGCTTTCATCCAATAATATAATACTCGACGGATTTAAGGTGAAACAAGTGGAGGAATACATGGCTTACCGTAAGCTACCTCGAGAAATGCGGCAACGTATCACCGAGTATTTCGAACATCGCTATCAAGGCAAATTCTTCGATGAAGAACTAATCCTGGGTGAACTGAGTGAAAAACTGCGTGAGGACGTTATCAATTATAACTGTCGTTCTCTCGTCGCCTCGGTGCCATTCTTCGCTAACGCTGATTCTAATTTCGTTTCGGATGTCGTCACTAAACTACGCTACGAAGTCTTCCAGCCCGGTAATAAATATTTTTATCAAAGATTTTCTTTTTTTTTACTCTATACACGAGTAACATTAATTTGATTAAATTTTACTAATCCTATTTATGACTTATAATTTCAGGCGATATTATCATTAAGGAAGGAACCATCGGAAACAAGATGTACTTCATTCAAGAAGGCATCGTGGACATCGTAATGGCGAATGGAGAAGTCGCAACCAGCCTGTCCGATGGCTCCTACTTCGGCGAAATCTGTCTGCTAACCAACGCTCGCCGAGTCGCCTCCGTCCGCGCCGAAACTTACTGCAACCTCTTCTCACTATCCGTGGACCATTTCAATGCGGTGCTCGACCAATATCCCTTGATGCGACGTACCATGGAGAGCGTAGCTGCAGAGCGGCTCAACAAGATCGGCAAAAACCCGAACCTAGTGGCCCATCGTGAGGATGACACTACGTCAGAAGGGAACACAATCAATGCGGTGGTGAACGCGCTGGCAGCGGAGGCGGAGCACGTGAGCCTGTCGGACGACAGTGTAGCACGGCTGTCAGAGCGCTCGCTGGGGCTCGCCCTGCAGCCTCTGCAGGCGGCCTCGTGCCGCATGGCCGGCGTGGCGCTGCCGGGATTGGGGGTTGCCGCAGCTCTCCCCAGGCCCAAGTCTGAACACGACTTCAGCTCGGCGCAAGCTCAGCAGCCCCCACTGGCCGCCACCGCCGCCTTCCACAAGTCGGACGCCGGCATAGCGCCCTGACGCCGCACCATCTGCTAGTGCCGCGTGCCACCCGATCGATAGCAATACTAGGCTTAGTGCGAGCCCGCCGCCTCGCTAGTTGTAGCGTAGACACGACATAGCTGCAACTTCGCCGGGCGCGCCTCCACCGCGCCGCCCGCTGAATCTCATTTTGTGATCTTATACTTAATTCTCCTGTGTTATAATTTAGGTTAAATTTTATATCATTGTCGCTGTGAGGATCGAATACGTGACGTATTACGATTGTATAGAATATACCTGTTATATATTGAAGAATGATAACTATTGAATCTTTATAGAGATACCTTGCCATTAAAAGAGAAAATAATTAATTATATAGACTAGACTGAGATGTAAAGATATCACTATTTTATGCTTTGTTGGCGTATGAAATAGTAGCTGTTGTTGACGGATGCGAAATAATCGATGATGAGATTATGAACGTACAAAACGTAACTGTGAACGTTCCTGATAAATACATTGGAGTTGTTATACATATATTTGAAGTTGTTTGTAATGTACACGAACAATGGAACGTAGGACGTAGGTAAAGCCGCCCTAGTGCGCGCGGCCCGCGTGCGCACCGCACAAGCGAAGCACAACACAACTCGTTCGCGCCTCACTAAACCATGAGCACAGTTGCTTTCTTAATTTTAATAATAAGTAGTCATACCGACCGATAAAGATCATGCGATTTCTCTTGGTTTTCTAAGTAGAAGTGGATCGGTAGCGCTTCGGATCATTTTTTTTCTGTAAATATTGTAATTTTGAAGTGATAAGCGGGCGTTCGTTGAAGCGGTCCAGTCAATTATCTCGTGCGCTCGCGACGAGGCAAACGTTTCTGTTCTCTATGCACCACTACACTTCGTACCTTGTTTTAATTGTAGGTAAAATAATAATTTATTATCTATAGCGATCATTTCGTAGAAATAAGTAGGCCGGAGCAGTAACAAATTCGGACGAATTACGTTATGTGATAGGCAGTACGGGCTGCAAGCACGCCGCCATAACTCGCTCGCCGCCAGCTCGGAAGCGTCCGCCACTTTAGAAATAGGCACGAGTAGCTCGAATTTGCATGCGATTGAAGCTTTCACTTAGCTCGATCCAAAATTTTATCTTTATAATTTAGTTCTATCTATTTAGTAAATATTTAATGCGACCGCACTTGAATTAGACGACGCAATCGCCCCGCAGACTGGCGACATAGCAATAACTAGGAAACGCCGATACATATCGTAGTGGGCGCAAGGGCGAGACCGAGCTGACAGCGATTCTGCTTCGGCAACATTCATCGTTGACTAATTCTTATAGTGTCATGACAATTTGTAAAGATCGTTTTGCAAATGTTGACTTTTTAGCCAAAATATAGTTAAATAAAATGACGAACCAATACGCATTAGCTTAATCGTAGATAAACGCAGCCTAGTTTTCAGTTTGTTGATTAACACCAATAGATACTTTATACTCATAAGATATTTATACGGTTGATCTTAGCGGAGTGACTATCTGTCAATTTATCTACAAGTAAAAGAAAATATAAATTATGTTCAACCCCCAGAAGCATTTATTTATTGTTGTTTTATCTAACATTGCCGCTTTTATAAATTATATAAATTTTATAGGAGAGATCTATTTTTATTGTGAAGTTGAGCTGCTGGTAAGTAAAAGAAACCTATATAGAATCAAGTGTTTTTTATTCTCGAATTTTAATAATTATAACATTATAATTCTGTTTTCTGGTATCTATTTTCACCAAAAGTGCTCATCGCTGTCAAGAAATTAGAAAAAATGCATTAAAGAATGATGAAAATTGTTTGGTTGTTTTATATTATCCCATTTATAGATTTAACATTAGAAAACGATTGGTTAATAAAACATTTATTTAACAATGAAATTTTAATTTAGTTTTTTCCGTACAAGCTTTAATGGTATAGATTACCCAAAGATTATACAAGGTAGAACAGTACCGTCATTACAGGCTTATCACACCTGATCCACGATCATCCATCGACTTCCCGCAACACGAGATACGACAGTAGCATCTTCCGGTTACTAAATGGCAAAACCTGCGATAGCCATGCCGCCTTCCAAGCATATATATATCCACCAAATATTTTCTTATTTTACTTACTCCATCGAGCTGTAAAAATCCACTGCTGGTCCACCTTTTTCTTGAAAGTCCTAACAAAACCAACATGCCAAGCATGGAAGTTTTCCCCATACACACTATACCGAGCGGGCGGAACGCAGCTATGATGAGCGCAGTGAGCCGGTACTCTCACTACCAGGGAACCTGTTCCCCATCACTACTCAGTGGTAATTAAGTTCGGTATATACGGATGTATTTTCTGCCATCTGTCAGTCACCAGTGCCTCGTTCCTTAATCAGCTGGGTGCACGTACACGCGGCAAGTGACGTTGACATGTTAATAAAACTAGGAGAAGACGTAAAGATGTGTATATTATAATAAATATTTATGCATATGAGAGACGTTCTAGTATTATAAATAATTATAATGTCTGATAGACAATGATAAAAAAATTGGTCTTATTAAATATATCTTACAAATAAGAAAATATATTACTTTGTTTGTTCGTTCGTCTTCCATGCATTCGCGCATCGGTCATCTGATTGTGCTCAAACGTATAGACACAGTTTTTTAACATTAAAAAAAAGATTAAACAAAATGTATTAACAAAGTTTTAAAGAAAACAAAATTATATTTCAGTGGCAAGCGTAGCAAATGTTAGCTACTTTTTTAATTAAGTTAAAATAAATATTTTCCTCAATTTCACACGTAATAGTTAATATATCTTCTCTTGCTCTAGGTAGTCTCCTTCTCCACCCAGCAGTCTCTGGGTAGCCCTCCCAACCCTATTACCGTATCCTGCCGCCAGTCAGCAGTGCAACTTCTGTTGTTTTCCGGTTTGTAAAGTACAGAGGAGGGGGAGGCCTATGTTCAGCAGTGGACTTCTGATAGGCTGAAATGATGATGATGATCATGATGATGAAAGTATAGAGATCTCAGTCCTCAGGGGTGACAGCACACATATGCCTTTCTTAACTGAGGTTGTTTAAAGGTGACCATGGGCTCCACTAGTCACTTGCAGATAGTCCTTTAGTATGTTGCTACTGCAGCCCATTAGCTCGTTGGTCACCCGAATCCAATAAAAACAACAATTGTCAATTGCATTATTTTCATAAGTGTTAACAGAAAATATCATACGGGAGTATACCTCCCGACTACTAAGGACTAAGGAGACCAAAAGTCTTTTACGTCAATTAAAAAAATATGTTGTAAGCTAAGGAGATAAACTGTCTTTTCCAACAATTATAAAAATTAAGTTATCTACAGAAATAAACTTTATTGACGAAACGAAAGAAACGAATGAACAAACAAAAAAATCTAGATAAGGCCTATAGCGGTACGTAGTTTGCTGTTTAAAACATAATGAGAATAATAATATGCGATAACTCATAGAATATACTTAAACTAAAATTGTTAAAATAAAAGTTTATTCTAAAGAAGAAAATAACACGAGGATGATATAACTAATAAGTAATAAAACTTTTGCAGTAGTCTTAAGGTTAACTTAAGAAAAGTTTTTACGCCTCGCCTAGGCAAACTCATATCCCGCGATAAGGATTTAATCGACGCACATATTTGTGGGCTTGGAAGGTCAGCCATCATATGATGAACTGAACATGCTTTGCCTCTAAAGCATAAATTACATTTAAAAACTGTTTCTCGAACCCAATCCTTACACCTTACATCCAAAAATTTTATCTAAGAAGTACCATAAGCATACCTGGACCAGTATAAACATTTTACACATAATAATATTAAATAATTAAATCGGCAACATGGCCACGTTTTGGTAACTAGATTGGATGTCTGGCGTTAAAATCCGCCTCTTAACAAGAAAGGTGGCGACCGCCGCGCATAATGCCGAGTTGTGCGAGGATAGTTCAACCTTTGACTTTGCACTTATTATATTTAACTAGTAGAAACTATTAGGCTAGACGATTCTTATGTACACGACCCCATTGTAGGTCTTATCACTAACGTCACCGAACCCGACAATGAAGACAGGGTAATCTGAGATAACGTCCATATTTTGCGGAAATTGTGAATTTAAATAAATGGTAACTGTGACTGAACTGAACTATTCCTAGAACGAACAATGAGGTCGGGGGAATGCTCATTCGAAACAATCTTAGCTAGCCAAATATCTTTTATGGGGAGCGTAGCAAATAAAATAAAAGGAGTAACTAAACCTAATACATCAAATAGACGTGCGGTAGAAGAGAGATAATATATCAAAAACTTTATAGCAATTCTCGTAATTCCCCACAGTCCAGGATATTTTTCGGATGCAGGCAGAAATGCAGCCAAAATGTTTGATACCCTCCTTTAAATTTCACCTTCAGCTCCTTATTAGTGCTAAGCTCGAGTACCTCCTCTTGTAATATAACATTCTCCACTTCCGTTTCATCAAATGGATTTATGACCCATGGTATTTCCATCGTCAGGGCAATTAAATGTTGAACGTCTGTCTAAATATTCTCATCAAGCCATTCTACCTGTGACAAGTTTGAAAACTGCGAAAATTCGCGCCGACTAATATTTTCCTTCATAAATTTAAATTTTCCTAGAAAAGCTGAAATTACACCTTTGTTTTTATTGAATTGAGGCTGTCCCCTTGTTATTGTAAGTTTTTTTTTCTTTAAACGGCAACCTAATGATTACTGCCAACGTCCAATCATTAAAATAACTAACTAAAAAAGCTGTTATTCTGATTATAAGCCGAAATCTAATGAATTAATATGAAACTAATTGTACTAAAAATGTAAAATATATTTAAATAAATAAAGAAAGAGAATAAAAAAAAATTCTAACTACTTAAAAATATTGGATAGTACCAGGTCATACTACAGATAATGAACTAAATATCATAAATTAATGTTATTTGTATCTAAATATTCTACAAGACAGTTAAAAACATTTTTACTATCTTCGGAAACAAATAAAAGAGAGCATGTTTCTATAGGAAGAGGTATTTTAAGTTTTATTAAAGAGTTATATAGTGAGGTATGATCATATAAAGGACACGAGAAGAACATATGATTAAGGTTGCCAATGTCTAATCCACCATATCATTGATGTATATTTCTTACAAAAGGTTAATTTATAAAACCAAGGCTTATTAGGAATATTTGGGGTTGAAAAAATATTTGGCATAGTGAAAGCCTCTCATCATTTTGGTTCCCATAACTTAGTCCACCTATCTCTACATAACGATTTCGTTGTCGTTATAAGGTCATAGCAATCATTTTTAAAAAGAAAAGTATCCCCACAGACTATAGCTTGTTTAGCAAGTTTATTAGCATATTCATTACCAGATATATCAACATGACTGGGAATCCAAACAAAGGAAATATTAACATTTTGAAATTTAAATAGGAATAAAAGTTTCTTTATTTCAAATATCAAAGGATTGCGTGAGATACCATAGAAAGTGTTGTGAACTAATGCCTGTAAAGAACTAAGAGAATCGGTAAATATAACGCTATTGTAAGTTAATGTCATTAATTTTTTTTAACAAATGTGTCAAATACGAGATGTCTGCTTTCAAATTGATCAGGTTTTCTTTTATATCTAGATCTATACATTCCAGAAACTGATTAAAAAAAAATAGTAAAATCTTGTTAAACACTCAGGAAAATCTCACTCAGGATATTAAATATTGTGAAATGTAGTGTCCGTCACCAAAGTTTTTGCGAATAGTAGCTCTTCATGAATTTCTTCGTCCATAAGAAATCGAACGTATACCAATAATAATGCTTCATTATCAGGTCAAGTTGTTTCGTCCAGTTGAATACATCCAGTTGAAACTCAAGAAACTTTCAATATCTGCTCATTTCATCAATACGTCTTTGTACCGTGTTGTTACTCAAAGAAATTCTTTTGACTATGTCAAATGGAGATTTGTGCAGAACAGTTTTTAAAACCTTTTCAACAGCGGGTAAAATTAACTGTTCTCCAATGGTGTCCGTTTTTCAAGATTTCCCTATAAGAAATGAGATATTGTAAGTTACTTTCAGATGTTAAAGCGAACATACTGTGCACGGTGGGACTCTTTTCATATTCTTCCTTCAATGCTTGAAAATATTTCAAATCTTTACCTATTTTATGAGGATGACAGCTTCTTAGATGATCTTCGAGCTTCGATGGATTCATGGAGTCATTGCTCAAAACTTTGTTGCATAAAAGGCATATGGGCAAGGTCAATTTATTCTTACTGGTTATTCATATATTTATGTTTTACATCAGTGGAGATAAAAAAATATATTAATACATAAATATACATGTGTATTTGTGTGTGATTTTTAACTATATATAGTGCTGAATGATAATTTATTGTAAGTATTCGTAATGAAAGTGCTTTTTACATAAGTAATAAAAGTTTTTGAGCGGGCTTAAATATTTGAGGTTAACTATCGGTATGTATTCTTTTAATTTGTTTAGTTACGCTAAAGAAGTATAACTTCTTACGTGCGTACACACACACGTTTTTTTATGATTTTGATTTTTTTTCTAAATGTATTGTTATGCTCACTGTTGGTCAGTCTAACTAAATAAATAAAAAAAAGAATCATCCAGTAACAAAATTTAAAAATTACTTACATCAAAACGCATTTGTCCTCAAAGGCTTACCTTAATGATTTAAATTATTAATTAATTCGGCTTGCTCGAGTTTGCTGTGCACTTGTGCTTTAGTTTCGTGGATCACTTTATCTTGTATACTTCTGTAGCATGCTTTCAGTTGCTTTTTATTTCATGACATTGTGTAAAATGATTGAAATAATTGAAAAGGAGGATACGTACGGAGTTTCTTTTGCCTGTTTCTTCTCCGTCAGAGGAACCTCTTTACAAAACGATGGTATTTAAAAAAATTATCATTATAAACGAAATTATCATTCTTACGTCGAAAAATTCATTCAATTTTCATTCATTCTTGGATGGCACTCCCAACAGGTAAGTCTTAAAATTAACTTGGACAAGACAAAGCGCATGGGCAGTGTATATGTAACACCAATTTTGGTTATTGTTGGGAACACTACGTACAAAGTTGTCGATAAGTACCTACGTACGCCGGGCAAATTATCCGACTAGGTAAGTCCAACTTTGACACAGAGGTCAATTCATGAATCCAACTCGGCTGTTCGGGAAACTACATCACATACCTTCAGGTCTCAAGACCACAATTTAAAACCAGTGCGTAATACCAGTGATGACTTACGGAACCGGAACGTGGAATGTCATTGCCGGCCGTATGAGGAAGCTCAAAATTACTCAGCAGGTTATGTAAATGGCTATGCATGGTGTTTCTCTACGCGATAGAATTTGCAACGACGATATCACAGCAGAACTAGGATAACCAACATCGCCGTAAGAATCAGCCAGCTGAAATGGCAAAACTTTCATGAGCAATCTCTTTTACTCGTAATGCAGTTCCGAGAAAGTGACAGACATAACAATACCTCATTTAACACCTTTGTACAAGAGCGGCAACAAGCCATAGTTCCCCAGACTTGAAACTCAATTGAAAATAGATAAATAATACGTTACTGCGTGTAGTCACGGTAGTATACAGATACAATGAATATGTACTATTAGTATCATATCAGAGTTTTAGCATTAGGCGGATGCGTACATCAGCATTACTGAGATGATATGAATGCGCCTAATATTACTAATATCATGGATACGAATATAACGGTTCCACCCCAGTGCTATCTTCATACTTCCCTGCTCTAGTTTTTTGTAGTTCGCAGTGTTGCCACTTTAGCGATTTTGTCGCTAGATCTGGCGACTTTTTTACTTCCTTTGGGGAAATATTGTATTGCTTAGCAACCGGTTAATTATTAGCGACATTTTTCTTCCACAATCTATCATATCATATTTCTTTAAAATACATAGGCAAATTTTTCCGAGTTTGTTCGGTATAGGACTCTTTAAAAGCACTAACTAAAGAAACTTAATGAAGAAGTTGTTTTAAAAAATTTGATGATACAGAAAATATTATTAAAAACAGTATAAGCAAACTTATTTAAATTCTCGTGACAGCTTTAATTTTACATTATATTTCTATTTAGTAAAATATTGCAGTGAATTTTCTTATGGTTTTTCTGATTGGGTTATCTTACCTACTCCAAATATCTAACCCGTGTATAATGAGGTATGGCTGTTGGCCCATTACCGATATTATGCATTCTATGTCGATTAGACAGAAAAAATATTTTTTAACGGGTAAACGGTACAAAAATAAAGGTAAATTATTTTAATGGGTGTATTGTGTTCATGAAGGTATATATGTAATAATGTATGTTTCGTAACTGGTAACTTTTCTAACTAACGTTTAAGAGGTATCCCAGATTGTGCTGGCGGTAATGTTAGTTAAATAAACCTGAAACTTATGTACTTACATAGTTGGCAACACTATTATTTGGTTGTGTTGGCATAGGCTCATTGTGTGTATCAATGTACTCTGTGACATTTAAAACAACGTGACGTTTGTGATGGTGGTGATGATTGTGATAGTTTTTTAATGCATTTAAACATGTCATGATTTTAAACCAAAACTTTTAATTTCATAAAATGTTATGTTAAAAGATGATATTCTTTAACAATTACCTTGTACCTTTTACTAGATACATTACATAAAACGGCATCATGTCAACAAGGCGAGCTAGGATCAAAGCTGTTACATCCTTACCACCTAGGAGAAAAAATGCAGATGGTGACGTAAAAAATAAACAGGCTCCGGTTATAGAGCATGCGGAAAAAGTCCATAAAAGTCCTAAAACACCATGTTCTCTGATAGAAAAAGATAAAGTAATTGCTAAGAATGAATCAAATATAATTGAAGAGCAAGAACAAAAGGATCTATCACACATAAGTAAAGTTATTTTAAAAACGCCTAATTTATGCGATAAAGGAACTACCGATGTAAAAGTAGAATCGACAATTGAAACCACCAACAATGTTAAGACAACACTCAAACAATTGGAAAAAGTGCCTATAACTACTTCTGTTATTAAGTCTAACATTAGTGTTTTTGCATCACCACGTCTTCGACGAGACAGCCCCATTAGAAAAGCTTTTGTCTCACCTTCAGCACCTTCTCCAAAACTGACTACAAAAAGTTCAGATGAAAGCATTGGCTGTACTACAATACACAAAGAAAAACCTACCCCACATACACAAATTATTAGTGAGAATAATGAACTGCAAATAACCGACAGAAATATCAGTAATCTTACACACAATACTGTTAGTCCTATCACCAGCAATATAACTGAAGGTAAATTATTTTCCTTTTATAATTTTTAAATAATAATTTCTGATTTATAGAAATCTCATCTGTATAATATTTACAATATTCCTGTAGGTCTTCTACCTTTAACTAACTCTAAAACAAGATCAATAGTTTTAGGGAAGTAAATTCTTGAAAATCAATATCTATTTTATAGTTCATGCAACTAAAACTCGACTACAATTGTCCCATCATAAGAGCCCTAATTTGTCATTTTGCAATTTGTTTTGTTGTTTGAATGTTAGCTTGCTAGGTAACATTCAAACTTACAGTTTCAATAAACTAGATGTAGGAGGGGATTAAATTATTGAACTTTACTTTACACACAACCCAGTAATGTCACCTTGACAAAATGGGATTGAAAATGCAGCATTAAAACACATCATTTTGAGAACTGAAACTGAAATTCTTAATAATAATTAATCATTTTGGAATGTGTGTAGCATTTAAAAAGCTTCTTGGCAAAAATTCATTGGCAGACTTCAATGAAAATCTGGCAGGAATCTTACCTCAAAATGGTGCTATCCACAATACTTCTAACTACTGAATAATAATAAGTTCAGGCCACAAATATTTATGGTAACTGTATAACAGAAGAAATTTCTCCCTTAAAGTATAAAGGCTTAATAAATGTTTATGTACTTTGATTCACTCAAACTTTGGGTGGTGCTACAGTCTTTCCAGTGTTGCCAGATAGACTCCCAGTATATCGAAGTGCTGAGGTGTTTGTACTATGAGGCTACAATTTCTATACAAGTACAGAACCAGAGTTTGAAACCAATACAACTGCAAAAAGGTGTAAGACAGGGTGATGTTATATCCCCAAAACTCTTCACCACTGCATTGGAAGATGTTTTCAATCAGCTGAACTGAAAAGGATATGTTATAACGTAAATGTCGAATATGTCACTCACCTACGATTTGTCAATGACATATTTCTTATGGCAAGATTGCTAGAGGAGCTTAGACTTATGCTCAATGACCTCAATAGTGTTTCCCAACAGGTTGCTCTTAAGATGAACATGGACAAGACGAAGATCATGTCTAACGTTCATGTCACACCAATACCAATTGTTGTTGGGAACAATAAGTTGTCGACGAGTACATATACCTAGTACAAATTGTCCGATTAGGTAAGTCAAAAGGTTGTGAGTGTACCTCAGAGTGTTGCCAGTGATGACTTACAAACTTAGACTTGGTTCTTCACTGCAGGCTGTAAGCTCATAGTTTCTCAGTGTGCTATCGGAAGGGCTATGTTCGGTGTTAATCTACATGATAGAGTCGCAACGACGATATCCGCTGCAGAACTAGGGGAACCGACACAGCCGTTAGGATCAGCAAGCTGAAGTGGCAATCAGTACAGCCACATAGTTCGCAGAACTGACAAACATTAGGGGTAAAAAAGGTTCTCGAGTGGGAGCCACGTACCTCCATCAGGCGAGCCGTTTGCTAGTTGGCCCCCTCCCATTTAAAAAAAAAGTTTACATACTCGTATAAGTAAAATAACAAAAACTAATGTCAATTAAAATACCTTTTAAACACTTTACAGATTACAATGTGCCAAGCGTTCCTGAAAGCATCACAGATGAGGCTGTAATGGATGGTATAGTTCCATTGCAACCAGCTGGTAGTGCTCCCAAGCCTATTGATTTTCTAAAAAATGAAATAATATCAGAAAATGTTGAAGTTCTTTTCGACCCCATTGTACCATTGCCTTCACCTAGTAAAGTAAGACCCAAACTGCGACCTGCGCCTAGACTGGGGCCACATAGGCGAAATAGTATTCAGGTAAAATTTTAATTTAGTATGGTTTACTGAAGTACATTATGTGATCATAATAATTTCTTAAGATTTTAAAAACATTCAAACAGTTAAATAAAAAAATATTTCTATCATACTTCTTTTTTCCTTCATACCATACATAACAGCAATTTTCATCTTTAGTTTTTAATCATTGTGACCATACCCATTTTTCATATATATATAGTCCTTTTGAACTAATAATCTCACAATATATGAATACACAAACAATACTAATAATAATTATGAATAGGTTCTGATTCTAAATTCAAAAAAAATTTACATCTACAGGGTAGTGCTAGCGAATCAGAGGATGAAACACGCCGAGCTCAAATATCCGGTGGAGTTGCCACTCCATCCCTGGCAAGACAGCGTCTAGATTCTCATACATCTCACAGCACGATACCTTCATTGCCTCATAGGTTTGCTAAAATATTATTTTTATTTCACCCTAAATCATAAACCTAAAAATTTAGGCAAAACCGCTTTTATTACATGCTTTTTATAAGTTAGTTTTTATTAATATATAATAAATATTAGCTTCATTAGCTTATAAGGCATATAGGGTTGGTAAAATATTGTTTTTCAATTTCACCTTTAATTATAAACCTAATATTGCATAACGTCTTCATTTCCTATATTTACAGGGAAGTGAGCCGGATAAGGAATGATTCTGTTTGCTCTAGTGTCAGTCAAGCTGTAGCCCAACCTGCTTTCACAGCTTCACCGCTGAAAGAAAAACATTACAACAAGTAAATATTACACACTTTTTTGCTTGCATCACCGGGCTTGCTCCCGGTAATTGCCATGAAACTTTTAAAGATTTTTCTTTAGACGCTTCTTACAACCCTTATGGGAAGGAGGTTGGCAGATTTTCACATTATTACCACACTGTATAAATTTCAGCCATTGTCATTTGAAATTCTAGTAATAGATTATTTAAGTTACTCAATTTTTTCTTAGATCCCGACGTCAGGAGGCTGCTAACCGACGAATGGCAGCGATGCGTCGTAAGCGTGAAAATGTTAAACGGGACGCACTAACGATGTATGATCTCATCTTCTACAATCCCACCACAAATCCAATCATGTAAGTACGAAGCTTACTTTAAAATTGCCTAATTAGACATATTATATTTATAGTCAATTAGACACTAGAAGCTTCATTCATTTTTAGTAATAAGCTCTGAGGCCTCGCACATAAAAATAACACCACAACACACATGACAGTGCAACTCGGACCGTCTGATGACTGACTATCAGTGTAGAAATGACACATGTTAATGCTGTCACTTTACAGTTATTTGTTCGAATGTTTTTTTTTATTTTTCATCGTGGTTGAAGGGAAGAGCTGTAATGTGGGCTGTTGGTGCCTTTCTGATCACACAACAGAGAAAAATCTTACAAATTTTCTAAAAAATATTTCAGTCCAGACCAAGATGAAATGAAAGCTAAAGAAGAGAATGCCAAAGAGGAAGCCGAAAGAGCAAACAAGGGCAAGGAAGATGACATTGAAGAAGAAGATGTCGATGATCCACCCGAAGCAGAAGCTGCACCTGTACCTCAGATCAAACTCGGTCCAAATGGAGAGATAATTCTTGATGAACAGAGTTTGGTAAGCTTGAAAATTTAATAGATTAGAGTTAAGGTGCAAATTATTTTAAAAAATTGAGCTTTAAATTGATCTAACGATTGTTTAGCACAATAAATTAAGTAGTGCTGATCTTGAAATAAGACTCACCATCTGCCCCTAAGCTAGCATGTTTGATATACAATACCACAGTTTGAGTTCCATCACATTAATATGTTATTTTCAGGGTTTCGTGAAAAAAAACACTGCTTGCCTTGACCGACATATTTTACTGGCAGGTAATAAAGCAGAGCGAGAACGGGCGCAAGGTCTCGTCGGTGGTGCGAGAGGGCGCGTGGGGTGCGGGCGCGGGGGGACGCTACCGGCGAGGCCCGCGCACCGCGGATTGGAGCGCGGCGGAGACCGTGCGCTTCTACCGCGCGCTCGCTGCCATCGGCACCGACTTCTCGCTCATGGCGCAGCTCTTCCCCGACCGCTCCCGCAAGGATCTCAAGATAAAGGTGACGTCACTATGTTAATTTTTGTCTTCCAGTACCTATATAAAATTTATGAAATATTGTGTACAATATTTCATAACTCAACTAAAATATAATAATAGTTCACATGTAATGGCAACTTGTCACATCGTTAGCGTTTGACCACGGCGCTTAGGGTTACAGATTGATTTCTGCACGGGATAAATATTAGCTCGTTTTTTAAGGTGTTTTTATTTTTAATAATTTAATATCATTAAAGTGTTTAGATAAATAACTGTTAATGTTCGTTACTGTGTTATTCCGGGTAGTTTAAAAAGGAAGAGAAGGTGAATGGTGCTCAAGTGGACAAAGCGCTCCGGTCGGCCACCACTTGGGACGCAGTGCAGCTGCAGAAAGAGTTCGAGGCCGAACGCACCGAGGCGAAGTGGCGTGCACAGCAAGAACGTGAACGGCTCGCAGGCGGCAAGCGTGCCGAGCGCGAACGTGCGCGCGCCGCCCGCGACCTGCGCCTCCGCAACAGTAAGTGTTGAGCATAGGTTAAGTGCGAGCGGCTCTCACGTGCGTGAACGTGCGCGCATCGTATCCAATCTCACTACTTATGATGTGTTTAACTTCTTGGATAATGGTGGACAGATAGACGTGGTCTACACGGACTTTTGAAGACTGAATATATTACATTCCAAAGTGATTTGAATAACGTAGATACTATGATTGTAACAGCATAAATGTCAATTTGGAGAAGTGTACTCAGATAAGCTTTACAAGAAAAACTAATCCGATACTTTTTTACTATCAATCCAACAATATAAAATATCAATACACATTTTTCTTACTAATTAAAAAAATGTTTTGTAAATAAACATAACATTATTAATTCATATTTATCCTAATAATTTTCCTAATGAATGTAACAAAACTCAGTTTAATTTTACTAGTTAGGAACAAATAAGATTAAAAAGTATTCTCTAGTAAGAATGAAATGTAGTATATCTAGTATAACCGAATATAAGATGGAAGTTCGAACTTCCATCTTATTTTCATACGCTTCACAGAGATAAAATTTTAATTAGAAATTATTTTGTATTCAAAGTAACAATACTAAAAACACTCTTTATGACTAAACTACGGTACTACTTTAATTGATATGGCCTAGAAAAGGGCATATAAGAATATGCTGTTTAATCTAATGCCATATCCAAAATAGTTTTATTTAACATGCATCATGGATCCCAACTACCTACCTTCTTTGTTTGTTTTTGAATAAATCTGAAATCTATCTATATATTTGTTACATTGGTTAACAAAACAATTTTAGGTTTTCGTTAATAAAACACTTAAATTTCATTATTCATCATCTAATTTTGATGTTGACTGTAAGAAAACTTCACTTTACATTCTCAAAAAATTAAACTATGTAACTTTGTATATAAAATAAACTTAAAGTACAATTTTTAGATGTCTGTATATGTATGTATCATGACTTCTTATTAAACATATGATTTATTTCTAACTTACAGGTAGAGGAGCTAAGGCGATAGAATCGTCTGTGATGCCAGGCACGGCTAGCAAAATTAGTGAAATGACTACAGCAGATGAATTTCTGGAACACGTTTTCGAAACCAAAACCAGTAGAAAAGGAAAACCAACCGCTACACCACAACGCTGCGAAGGTGCTCAATCTTCGCCACAGTTTGCAACCCTGACACTCATAAATCAGAGACAGAAGACGCCAAGAATTACCACAACTCCAACAAACAACAATGTAAATACAATGTCAACTCCTACTGCCAACAACAGTTTACCAACACCCGTTACAGCGCCTAGCAACATTAATTCTGCACCTGCAGTACCTCAGAATATAGAGATCGGATCTTTAGTTGTATTGACCGTGAATGATCCAACATCTCCGTCAAAGAAAATGCTCCAAACTTACATTGCACATGGAAGTGGCCGATTAACGCCCATAGCTCTCCCAGCAACTTTACTAAACTCTGTTGTGGGTTATATGAAGAAAGGGACACCGAAAAGCACCGTATCTTCGGCATCTTCACCACACTTCACATCACCAAATAGTGTAACAAGCCATGACAGTCGGACTAGTGTTACACCGAGTGTTATACAAGTGAACCCAAGCCCAGCGAAGAGGCAACGACACAGCTCTTTCACGATTACACAGCTTTAAATTTTAAATTTATTACTTATGTGATACTTTTATGAGGTAGTTGTTATACATGGTGCTTACGGCGGTCTCCAGATCACATATTTTATACTACACTACATCTGGCCTATTTTAGTCCTCTGGTAAACATAGGCCTCTCCATGAAAGAATACTACTCTACATACCAAATATCAATCAGACCAAAAGCCACCATAGTTTTCTAGAAAGTTGGGCGGGTTAGAGAGCGCAGTGCCGGTACCCTCGCACTGGAGATGCTGCTCTCCATCACTAGTCTGTGGAACTATTGGCCGTCCATCCGCCATCATTTGTTTGCTAGAAGAGTACACCATGTGCAGTTGAGTTTGGTATTTGGGGAAAAAGTTGGTATATATCCATTACACCACACGTGATAGAATAATACTGGAAAGTTATGTGAAATGGCGGATTATTCCTGTTCGAAACCACAAAATCTGATGATCAATCATTGAGTGACTAATGCTTAATTTCTGAATATGATTAACCATTTCATAATAATAATTTATTCGCAACTTACCGTTCAGTACCGACAGTCCACTGCTAATATCGTCATATTCGGACGTTCGGACGATCTCCTCTCGGACAACGATGTCGACTGCGCAGGGTATAATTATTATAGTGCCATAAGTGTAGAAATTCTCGCTCATTATTCGATGTAACGCTTATGCTATAAAATAGGAAGGTTTAGGTGCAATGTCAGAAACATGCTACACAACGCGAAAACTTATATTCTTTTGTGTTTTCATAAATATTGGCTTTTGCAGAGATCTGAACCACCAGGTAGTAATTTGCCACAGAACAAAAAGCAGAGGTTAAAGCTAATAAGAGCTTAAAATTTGGTTCCTAAATGATAGCTTTTTTCAAGGTTTTCTACTTATCACATTCATTTCAAATAAGATCTGATATTGTTGTGTATAGGGTAGTGAGAGATTTTTATTTTGGAAATGTGGTTGTGATGTACAATTATTAACCATTCATTTGTCATAACTTTAAATACAATTTATTTTCTATTACTATCAGTCATATCCGAACTAATGACACTAGAAGACTTATCGTAGTTTAATATTCGAAGTCAACACCCACAGCAGTGTAAAAGTTCGTCATCAACTGAGTTTGTTGATCAAAATTGGTCTTCACCTTAGTTAAAATTATTTGTAAAAGAAGTACATTATTTATTTACAAAGTGTAATAGAAGCCACATAAATCATGTGATTTAAGAAAGCCAAACAACTGGTTTACTTTGTACCATTTAGTTTTTTGGACATGTCAGTTGACATATATTTAGTATAGACATATCGTAAACAAAACGTAATGTCTCCAATAAATAATTTTGTAAATAGACATCAGATTATGTAGCTTTTACTTGATTCTTTAGTATCCCAGTATCCTATACTAACCACCTTCGCATAATAGTGACGTAATGTTGTATTTAAATAAATTGAACTGAACTGAACCGAAACCAAAAAATGTGTTTTTATTTTGAATGTGATCCCGAAAATGTAAGTGACTGCCTATTCCAACTCAAGGGATATGACGGTCCATCAAAATCCAAAAAATTCCAATCAGTAGCATGAGTAATTGCTGTATGATGATTATCATTTGTCCATGAGTCATTGATGTATGACATGATGTCACATAATTGACTGCATGCTGTTATATTTGATAATATGCAGTTAAATATGGCATTTACTACATGGAACATTGATAAAACCAAATTATTAATACATCTTTATGAAGAAAACGAGGTGTATAACCATTAACACCACTAGAACATAGGAACATTGATATTAATCGGTTCTTTGGAAAAAAAAAATCATGCAATTAATTTTTATTACCTGTATATAGTCAAACTTTGGAAAGAACATAATCAAATATAGATTCATCGATTCACAAATATCATACGCCTTTTTGTTTTCCATTATTCTCGCTGCGAAATTCATGGCCATTCCTAGATAGGTACTTCTATTTTTCTGTTTTTTTTACGATATAGTAAGGTACAGACGACAAACGTCGACTCCATAGCAATAAAATGAAGACAAAGTTTGTTAGATGTAATATACTTCTGTGATCGCATTACATAATTCTTTTAGACCATATATATGATCATGGAAATATGTAATACAGGACTAAGACACGAATTCGAATGTCACATATGCACTACGTCCGATCCGAATCAGAGTAAACTTGGACCTAATTTGGATGACACACGCACTGTGTACGTTCCAAATGCGAAAGAAAACTGACGCATTTTGGACATCACTTGTGGCGGTCCGACAACAGCTGATGCAACAGCTGTTTGCACGAATAGCAGTCGTGCATCTTCGCCCGCGCTTGATATTTCCTATGCAGCAGTGATTCTTCGTACGCGACACCGAGAGGCTGCCCGCCCGCTACGCCATATCTTATGACCATATATTTTGTAATTGTGAAATTCAATTCCAACAATATATTTTATGTGGTGATAGTTTCTGCAACTAACCCACATATTATATATATAATGGGTCCCCCACAAATCCGAGAAAACACAATCAAAACTAACCAATGTACTATTTGTACAAGATCATGAGTCGCGTTGATACAAATAGTACTACTGTTCTACTTCGGTCTGGGAATTTTATATTCCGAAGTAGTGATATTCTGATTAGTCCACAACCACTCATGCCAATAATACTGCGGCTACTTCCGATCGTGTTTTATCTTTTTTGCGGCTCTCCTGATGGTAAATGATTACCGTCACCCAGGTACATCTGCAACACTAGACAGCTGCATCTGCGTATGTGTAGCGGTGTATCGGAGCACTAAGGAACGGTTCGTCTAGTACTAGTGTCCAAGGCACCCGTCGGCAAAAGAATCTCTGCGGATAGGTTGAGTCCGCTCCCTTGAAGCATCGAGGACTTTTGGTCGGCCACATACGTAGGTAACTGGTTGTTTCCCACCGACACACTGGTGTCAAAGTTTCGGGTGGAAAGCAAGCGGTCGCGTTGGACACCCTATCCCTTTCGTAGGAAAGGGCTCAGGTCGTCCAGCTCAGCGGGGTGCCGTCAAAAGCACACCGCTGGGTATCACGCCTACGTGCACACCAAGACTCGTACCAGTAAGCTAGTGACCCCCCAACCCGCTAGCTGGGCGCCTTGCTGGGCCTCCTTGCGGAATCACCCGGCACAGTGGCCCGCGCTGAGGGGCGGGGGCGAACGTTCAAGAGGCAGGGAGAAAATAGGTCGACACCGACAACGTGTAGGACAAGGGGGAACCCCCACCCCCCACCTCCTCACGACACAAACCTCCTCCGTCTGGCCGACGCGTAGCGACCATAGATCGTCCACTCATGGAAAGGGACATCTTTAATCCGGAGAAATCACGCATCCTCCCACCAAGGGAGCAAAGGATCACGCAACGCACCAGGAGGCCCGGAATACCGCGCCCAACACCACGGAGCACGCCAACCGGCTCTGAGGGTCATGAGCAAGGCGAACCGGGGAATGAGGAGGCAAGGCGTGCAGCGCGGAGGCGCACACCACCCACAATTGAGGAGCCCCAGGAAGAGAAACGCCCTCTTTTGAGGGCGTACTCAAAGCCTCCGGAGTCGCCGTCACCGGAGAAGCGGGTGCATACCACAGTGGAAGAAGCGACGACGTCGTCGGTTAACTCCCCGCCAAGGAGCAAGTCGAGGCGGGGTGGGAGTCGACGCAATACGCGTCACTCGGCTCGGTCGGAAGCGGGCAAACATCCGCCGGAAAGGGCAAGGGGAAGGGTAAGGGAGGGGTAGACAATCCCCCCCCCAACCCCCGCCCCGCGTACCCGACCGTGACCCGGGGCAGAAAGCCCCCCAACACCTCCCCCGCCCCTCGCGGAAGTATACGACGCCCAGGCAGGGGGGAGCCCCCTTCCGGGGCCGACATGTGCACATACGACGACGTCGTATGCAAATATTGCGGCGACGCCGCAACGCCCGCGGAGCCCGCCGGTGTCCATGCAACAGGGCACACAGGCGAAGGGTGACGCGAAGTACCCGCCCATCGTGGTTGAGTGCATGCCGGACTGGGCAGCGCACTTCAAGAAATTGAATGCGTTGCTCGGTCACGCACCGAACGCACGGCCCTTTGGGAAGGGGGTTCGATTCCGCCCCCAAGGGGAATGAGAATACCCCGTCATCCAGCGGTACCTAGTGGAGAGGAGCAAAGAAGACTCCACTTTTGCATGGTACTGCTATGCGCCGGTGGCAGAGTTGCCCACAAAAGTGGGACTGCGCGGGCTGCCAGCGGATACCAAGCCGGGAGACATTGAGGAGGCCCTGAAGGCGCTGGGCTTCCCGGTGACTTACGTCAGAGGCATCCCGCCAAGGAGAGGGAGGCCGGGATGCCTATTCCATGTGAAGATGGACCGGATAAGCCCTGAGGAGCTCAAGAAGCTTTATAGCATAAATGAGCTCCTCTATATGCCAGGCGTTACCATTGAAGCCTGGCAGTGCAGGGAAGGCCCAGCACAATGCCACAGATGCCAGGGGTACGGACACTCCTCGGCAAACTGTTATAGGTCGTTGAAATGCGTACGCTGTGCAGGGGAACACCCGGCAGCGGACTGCCCCAAGCCCAGGGATGGGCAGCCAAAGTGCGTCAACTGTGCAAAGGCGCACACGGCTAACGACAGAAGGTGCGCTGTCATATAGCGCATCGCCAGGAAAATGGGGGTGAAGATCCCGCCCCCCATACCTGCACAGCCGACGCTGCTGGAGGCTAGACGCCCGGGGCAGGGAGCAGCTAAGGCGAAGTCCCAGGTGCCACAACCGCAACAACACCAGCGTGTTCTGGACAGGGCACCTGAGGTGGTACTACCAGCACCACCACCACCTCAACCAGAGAGGAGGCACATGTCGGGGGCCACACTGGCACCCCCTGCCAATGACCCCACGGAGAGCGGCGCGCCTGCTGCCCCCAGAAAAGAAGAGGAAGAAGAGGAGGAAGGAGCCGGCTCAGTCCGAGGCCAGAGGCACCTCAACCCCCATTCCCCCCTACGTTGCCACCATGCAACAACAGCAACAAGGGCCTATAACAGTGGCCAAAGCTCCCAACTACGTACCTCAGCATGCGCAGGTGCAAAGTGACGCGAAGATCGCACAACCCTCGAGGGGGAGGACCGAGACCTCCCCTTCACAACCTACCCACATGCCGACGACCATCGAGGCTGCACTAGCGCAACTGGTCACCGTCATGATGAAGATCCTGGGAGACGTCTTGACGGCGATGACCACGGGAGCTGACCCCTTATCTGCCATATTAACGGCACTGGCCCGACTGACACTCGCCAGAAATGGCTGAACTACGGGCCATGAACTGGAATGCTGGCGGCGTCAGGAACCAAGCCGCCAGCCTAAGGACACTCATCCAGCAGCACGATGTCCAGGTCGTGCTGCTTGATGAGACTAAGCTCAGGCCCGAGCAGCCATTTAAGATCCCCAACTTCTTCGTGTATCGACGCGATGAGATCTCTCCTGAAAACATAGCATACAGAAGCGTCGCGGCGTTAGAAAGGAGGGATCTGATCCACGAAGAGGTTGAACTGGACGAGTACCAGACAACACGGGCCATAGGAGTTCACTTGAGAGCGGCCGGGAGGGAGTTGCGTATATACGCTGCGTACCGTCCCCCCGGTACCCCCTTTTGCCCCTCGGACATCCGAACGGTACTGGGAGGGAGCTGCCCAGCCATCATTGCGGGAGACTTGAACGCCAAACATCCCGCATGGGGGTCGAAGATCATAACCCCCCCAAGCAGGCAGCTGTACGAAGACGCGGAAAACGGGGGATATGAGGTGTTAGGGCCAGATGAGCTGACACATACCCCCGTTCAATCGTACCGCCGTCCGGATGTCCTAGACATAGTAATATGCAAAGGCATAACAAGCCCGGTTCAGGTGGAGGTGCTGAACGACGTGGATACTCAGCACCTCCCCATACTAGTCACCTTGAATACCTCAGCAGACTCCGTAGTGCCCAGAGGACCCAGTAGGAGAACCAACTGGGAGGCCTACCAAAGGGCACTAAGCAATATGGACTACGGCGCGCCGATCCACACAAGCAATGACATAGAGGTGGCCGCGCAGTATCTAACATCTATGATACACAATGCGTATAGCGCGGCCACGGTGGAGATCGGTAGGACACGCCGTAGAAAAGAGCTCCCAGTTGCGATAACGAACAAACTAAAGAGGAAGCGGGCGCTGAGAAAACTCTGGGCTCGCACTCGTTGTCCCAGAATCAAGAAAGAACTCAACCAGCTCACGGAGGAGCTGTCGGAGGAGATAAAAGCCCACAGGGGGGATGAGTGGGACCGAAGGGTAGACGAGGCGTCTGAGAAGCCGGCCTCACTCCATCTCCTCAGCCGACAGCTCACCACAACACCAACTCCGGTATGCCTACTTATGGACAACGAGGGGCGCAGACACTACGGAGCAAAGGACCGGGCAGAGATGCTCGCAGAGCACCTGGAGGGGCAATTCCAAGCGAACATTGCCGAACCCACCCTCGCTGATCATTACGCAACAGTCGAGCGCCGCGTACAGGGATACCTCATGACGCCGGCACCAGCACTGCGCGGGGAGGACTTTATCTCCCCAGCAGAGACAAGGACACAGCCGCCGCACACCTGCCGCTAAGAGCGCCCGGTCATGAGGGTATAACAATCACCCGTCTTTACAACGCGGTGATCAGAACGGGACACTTCCCCCAGGAGTGGAAGAGGGGGAAAATCATCGTGTTGCCGAAGGCTGGGAAAGATAGGAAGCGCCCATCCAGCTATCGGCCGATAACGCTACTGCCGTACCTCGCGAAACTCTTCGAAAGGCTCCTGCTGCGGAGGATCAAACCATGCGTCGAACTGCGTGAAGAGCAGTTTGGTTTCCGCAGCGGGCACTGTACAACATCGCAGCTGGCCCGTGTGCTACACTACCTCGCGACCGAATCCAATCGCGGTCGCGTATGTGTCGGAGTCCTCCTGGACATGGAGAAGGCCTTCGACAGGGTCTGGCACACGGGACTTATCTATAAGCTGATAGAGCACACCACCTTGCCGCCATCGCTAGTACGGTTGGTAGCGTTATTCCTAAGGGACAGAAAATTCTATGTATCGGTCGATGGAGCTGAGTCGGCAACACGATCCATAGAAGCAGGAGTCCCGCAGGGTAGCTGCCTCTCACCCCACCTGTACGAGGTATTCACGAACGATATCCCCACACTGGAAGGTCGCGTCCAGGAGTGGGAGGACGACGTAATGCTCGCACTGTACGCTGATGACAGCGCATACTTCACTTCATCACTCCGGGTAGAGATCGCTGCGTGGAGGATGCAGCGACTGCTCGACTTGCTACCTAAATGGCTGGATAAATGGAAAATGGCGGTCAATGTCGGGAAGACGACCGCCATAGCCATTAATCGCCGAGTACGCGTACCACCCCCCTCCAGCTAAGAGGAGAAGAGGTGGCGTGGAGCAATACCATTACCTATCTTGGTTGCAAGATAGACCGCGCCCTTCGCATGTCTCCCCAGATCGATAACGTCGTAAGGCATGCAAGGGCAGCTAGAGCAAAACTTTATCCAATATTGACATCTAAATTAACAACGCGCACCAAGATAGGTATATATAAGACCTATATACGCGCACGCCTAACATACGCAGCGCCGGCGTGGTACGCGCTTACATCGGCGACGCAACGGAAACGGTTGCAGGCGCAGCAGAGTGGCTCTCAGGATGATCGTGGGAGCTGGCCGATACGTCAGAAATGACGTCATAGCCAAAGGCCTCCGCGTGGAGTCCTTAGAAGAGTTTGTGGTCCGTTTAACGCGACGGCTGTTCGACAGAGCAGATAACGGACCACACCAACATCTCCATAACTTGGCTCCCCTCCACGCGCGTCCACCTGAAGGACGGCCACTCCCACGCGAAATCCTGCCACAATTAACGCCGCCTGGCCGAAGGGGGGCCAGGGACGAGCGTTAGCCCGACTACGCCCAGGCGTGGTGAACAAGGACTAGACACCACAGAAAAACCACGAAACAGTGGACCCAGGACCGGGGGAGCCGTTGCCCCCCGAGGTGACGTCCGGGTAAAGAGGGTAACCTCGAGGCCCGTGACCTGCGGGAAATGGCAGATGACCTAGCTAGCTAGACAGCTGCAGGCACTTTGCCGACGTTGGAGGATATTGGGGGATGGGAGAGACGACGAGGAGGGGGAAGAGGGCCCCCTGTTACCTCACTCAAGGAAAGAACCGCATAAGCTAAAGTTGCCTGTAGTGTCACGCCGGTAATTTGCAGGCTCATGGTTCTACCCTGATTGTGCCGGCCCATTCCATCAGCAGCAAAAGCTAGGCTAGAGGCAAGCTTTTGCTGCTAAACGAATAGACCGCATATAAATGAATATACCTGCGTTCCCGCTTATGTGTAATATTTACCTAATAAAAACTATGTTGCTAATCTGGGTTTACGTAATCCCGCGATTTGAAAGTACGTTGTTCATTTTTTATCATAAAAAGCTTAAAGACACTAATTAGCCTATGTAAAAATAGTAGAACATAGTATTTTACAATATACATTCTAACAAACAATTACTGCATTACATTTTTTTTTTGCTTGTATATATTGATATGCAAGTACCACTCAGAATACTGCTCAGACTGTAATGAATAAGCAAAAATCACATTATCCATTCACTTGAATATTTAAGTCATAGCCAACTTGATCCACAATACAATTGATATCACGGATTGAACGCCAATTTTCTCACGGTTCTCTCTGTCTTTACTCCAGCCACACACAAATATCTCTAATTGGCATTGTTGTTGTTAAACAATTTTGAGTTATCTTAACACAAAGTGCTGTGAATTTTGTTCGTAATTAAAACAATGTTTAAAGTATGAACTACATTTAATTAACTTATCCATGTAATAAACCTTAATATTATATTTTAATGAGCTTCAATCACTTCATTGGGGAACCACTGTGATGCTTCTAGACTATCCCACAATGATAATTCTGGATTTAAAAATTCAGAGTTCATCTGATCTATGTCAATACTATTCTTGTGTTCTGGAAAATTAAATAAAATTGTTACTTGTTTAATGCATTTAGAGAGCCTCTCTAAATGCATGCTCTTTCTAAAGAAGGTTTATGTCCAACAATGGACTTGTAAATACCGTATATTACACAAAATACGCTAAAAGTTACTTCTATTCCATTAGTGAAAATACCATTACATATTTCCTAGAAACTACAAGTCGTGGTCAGTAAGCTCGCTTTAATTTCATAAAGCGCGAGTGACTTGGGTACGACCCTCGGTGCCGGTCTTACTAACATTGTTTCATAGCAATTTTTAGTGCTGTGTTTACCACGTGATTGGCGGTGAAGGAAAACATAGTGAGGAAACTTACATATCTGATCTGAGAAATAAATAAATATTATTTCGACATGTGAAGTCCGCCAACTCGCACATGAGCAGCGTGACGGGCCCTTACCGGCTATAAAACCTCAGATATTTAAGGAGGCCTTTTCCCAGTAGTGGGCACTTACAGGCTGCTGTGTTACGTTTTTTTTCAATATTTCCTGCGTAATTAAAAAAGACTACTATTGTGTAACTCGACAGTTTGACATATCGCATCATAGAGACTTGTGTAGTTCACACATAAACTATATTCGACTAAATAATCCTCTTGTCAAACTGTCGAATCCGTCGTAACTTAACTCACCAACAAGCGCCAAGTCATCGTTCTGCGCCTTCACAGCGGCGGCCTGCGCGGTGTCGACTACAGGAGCGACCGGGACCGCCGCGGTGCTCTGTTCGCCTTGGCCATAGTAACCGGACCATGCTGAATAATTTTGCCAATATGCTGACGGGTCGTAATATTGATTGTAATCCTAAAGAAAAGTACACATTTAAATATAATACCAAATAATAAGTAGGCACTGTCACCTTGTGTCATTGAAGGTCTCATTTTCTTTTGTTAGTATGAAAAGATTAAACGAAATAGATTACCGTACTAACAATTATAAATTATCTAAAGGCAAGGAAAATCTCACCGTCCCACTGTTATACGCCGTATTTGTTGATGTTGTGGAAGTTGTGTTCTGTGTTGTAGCTGCACCCTTAGGCTTTGGCACGGCAGTACATATTTTAAGAGGTTTTGTACCAAGTCCTGTATAACCATTCATTGCATACAAAGCATTGCGTTGTTCTTCCTCTTTGCCGAATCTGACAAAACCATAGCCTTTTGTATATCCTGAACTGTCCAAAATTACTGAAAAGATACAAAGGTGAATATCAGTTTAAAAAAATTGTGATTTTTGATTATCATAAAAATACAATGTGGCTAAACGTTAGCGCGCTGAGCTGTCGATTTCCACACGAGACAAGTATTTATATGGGCTACAAAAATGTCCAATTTATGCATATAAACAGCCTCAAAGACAGGAGAAATTCCATCAACAGGGATAACATCACAGTGAAATTTCATAAGAATTTCTATTTCAGGTCAAAGTCAAAACTTTTAAATCACTTTAAGCTTGTTTAAAGGTCTGTTAAATGTCAAAATCATCATCGGTTCGCACAACAAGACCCTCTCAGAAAAGAACTGGCTAGAAATTCTGAGATCTTTCAAAGGGAAGTGTCAAGATATTATTGTCTTTGAATTCGCGAATTTAAAGCGATTCGCGAGGAGGAAGCTATAGATTTCCCTTATCATATTTGTAAAATGGATATTGTTTTCAATACATTATTCATATTAAAGTGAATAAGTATCTGTTCTGAATTATTTTTTCTTAGTACTGCAGTTCTTAATACAGAAATGCAACAGTTGTTTATAGGATTGATACTGTTTGATTAGAATACCGATACAAACTTGCTGTGTTTCATGAAGTTAGGAAACACACCATAGTCAATACAAGATTTTGAAAATTATCACTAATATTGGGGATATGTCAGTTATATTTAAGTCCATGATAAAGATTGAAAGCAAGTATTATAAAGACAATTTTGTATTTTATATATGAAAAGATCTTCCCAAAAGATTATAGGTTTCTATCAGAGTATACAATCCTATTTACAATAAAAAAATTATTAAAAATTATTGTTTTTATCTCATATATTTTTTTAGGTTACATTCTTTATGAACGAAGCTTACAGCTCACAAAACCCTTACCTTTAGCAGTTTTAATAGATGAGTATTTAGATGCAAATACTCTGTATAATGAGTAATCATCCACTTCAGGACTTAAATCTCCAACCCAGACTGAGAATTCTCGCTCTTGCTGCATATTAGCACGAGCCTCTCGCGATGCTGTATTTAATCTAAATCTCACCACAGGAAATGTGCCTGGAATTGGTTTTCCATTAAGTTTAT
Organism: Bhutanitis thaidina; assembly: GCA_029286595.1. Lineage (NCBI taxonomy): Eukaryota > Metazoa > Arthropoda > Insecta > Lepidoptera > Papilionidae > Bhutanitis > Bhutanitis thaidina. The sequence goes on from JAGSMS010000013.1 coordinate 4,245,572, forward strand.
GCATGGCATCTATGGCTTCCTCATCTGTCTGCAAAATTTAGGTCCTATTAGCATATGAAATGACAATATTGAAAATTATAACTATGTATATAAATCATTCAAACTAAATTTACAATACAGAATTTTATTTAGTGAAGACAGAGAATTCTCAATGGGAGGATGAGGCAGTAAATCAATGCATGTAGATTCTATACTCATTGATATCTATGTGCACAGAATGACAACCACAGACTAATGGAACTTCTGGTTCCCATCTAATTGTCATTTGTAATCTGAATTACAAGAGGTGTGTAATAGGCCTCCCCCAAAGATTGCCGCGAAGCTCGGTCCTGAGCCACCTGCATCCATCGACTTCCCGCAACACTGCGCAGGTCGTCACTCCATCTTGTGGGGGTCGTCCTACACTGCGTTTGCCTGTATGTGGCTGCCACTCGAGAACCTTTTTTCCCCAACGGTTGTTAGTTCTGCGAGCTATGTGGCCGGCCCATTGCCACTTCACCTTGTGTACCTTATGTGGTACAAGGTACAAAAATTTGCTGAAAACCCAAAATAAAACTAATCTATTTTCAATCAATCTTAATATAAGTATTTCTCTGTGTCGACTTTTATGACACCCATGGGATGAGATGCAATGGTACATTCTCTTATACCACCACCACACGGTAATACCGTACAGATGTTTGAATTTTTTGACCATTAGTTGCTTTTTACAACACTTATGTTCAGACAGGGTTGGAACTATTCTTTATTTCCGACATCCACATACTTATGAGTACTTATTGGTTTGAAACATTTACCTACACTTTGGGTAATGTTCTATACATTTTAAACTTAGGTTATAGGTACTTTCATAAATATATATTTATTTATGAAAGTACCTATTATGAAAAAATATCATAATATTTTTATTAGGCAATGACTACCTGAAAGTGTACAAATGCATAACCAGCTGGTTCACCTGTAAACTTATTTCTCATCACTTTTACAGTCAGTGGTCTTTGTCCCATCCGATGAAAAGCAGCCATTATAAAACTTTCCGTCATATTGGGCTCCAACTGAAAAATCACAATTTTGTTTTAATAGTTTGGTTTAGTATTCTTTTATAAATAGCCTATGGCACTAATTTAATAGCTTGGTTTAGTATCCTTTTATCAGTATACAATGGCACTAATCTTATAAGGATAATGTTATTCAATTCTTTTTTTTGGAACCACTCTCACAGTGATTGACTCTCAATTAATCAGGAGTAGATTTTAGAAAATGGAAAATGAACAGCCTATCATAATAAAAAAAAGTGATCACCACATTTTTTTAATAAAACCAACTCAATATTATTTTTGACAAAGCAACTTTGTTAAAAATAATATTGAGTTTCTACTCTTTAAAACTCAGTACGATTTTCAACATCTTGATTATTGTTTGTGTTAATGACATTATCTAAGCTACACAATTATATCAAAGTCGAATTTGTTTTAGATCTTCAATAAATGAAGAGTTCACATTGTAACAATAAATTAAAGGTAACAAAGAATATAACATTACATTCACTTGCATGGCTAACTTATTTATCAAAGTTGACAATTAATTATTAACAAGAAATGAATAATTCATTGCATGCTCTTATGACACAAAATACAAAAGAATGATTATCATAAATTTTTGTGGTTAAGGGGATTAAGCTATTATTCCCTATTTTATATTATTTGTGTGTTTTAAGTTATTTAATCAGTATTTTTGTAGTAGAACAGCTATTAGAATAATTGTATTTGTTTAACCAACATTGGAGTAGTTATTTTTCCTGTGAGATTTAATAAAAAAATTTAACGAAATAAAATGTTTTTATCAGTGCCAAAAAACTTTATTACACTCTTTTTTTATCTGTATTAGTATATTAATTCAATTAACCCAAAATAATTATTCAGCCTGATTATTTTAAAATCATTAATTTCCATTGAAAAATAAAAGAGGTAAATAAAAATTTGTCTTAGACTACGCTCATAAAACAAAATATGGTAATATTTTCATAAAAGGTTTCAAAAAACAGAAATTCATGAGTCAATAAACAAACCATAACAAAATATTTTGACAAAAATACTTACACTGCCCATCCATAGTTGGCACTGCATAGCCATTATATTTAAAGTTTCAAATTTTATTTAATATAATTTTCATATACAATATCTTAAGAGTTATAAGTACTATATAAATAAAAACATTCAAGCACTGGATAGTAGTAGCAGCATTTACGTTTTCCAGAAACCATTAATTTTAGTGATGTGCCTAATATATTCGTAATAGGTACCGATAACAAAAATGCAAAGAATCAATATCGTATAGAGCAATATAAATCTAAAGTATTACTATTACTCAAGTATTAGATTGTATTAGTCTAGATAGAGAGCTCACAGACCCAGAGAGCAGACACATTAATACATACGTATGAATTCGCATCGCGCGCCATTGACGTTCCGTGACCCTGACCCTCTATAAATAATTTACAAATTTATCAAAAACATCATAAATTTTTTTTATCCAAAAAATACTATACACATTTGAAAGAAAATAATATATACCATTTTAAAGTGTTAATACATAATGGTATATATTATTTCCTTAGTGGTTTTAGTGAAAACATGAATTTAACTTTACTAATCGTTACTCCAATTTATTTTAAGTTGGCAATAGAACCAACAAAAATCACTGTGTATATTTTTATTGGATTGGAGTGAAAAACGAGCTGACAGTTCACATGATGGTAAATGGCTACTGCAGCTCATGGACACCTTCAGACAACTTAGAAGGGTATCGATGCATTGTCACCCCAGAAGACTAAGATGGTATGTCTCACTGCTGGTAATAATACTAGCCCTCTATAACTTTGCAAGCAATAGTATTTGCACTATTGTTAGCGGGTAGAAATGGGTAAGAGTGTGGTAATCGCTCTGAAATATCTCGGGGTATGAATATATTTCATAATGAAATCACTTGCTCAAGGACAAATAATTAGAAACACACACAACATTGGTTATAATTAAGGAATAGTAAACCTAATAAATGTTAGTTGATATGGTTTCCTCTTCTTCTTCTTATAGCTCTTGTTCCAACCTTTTTATAGTGAACCTTAACCTACATAAGCTTTTGCGTGGTATCTACATTGCCACTATTTGCACGCTATTGAACACGTCCTCGGGCCTTACTTATCCAGACCTCGTCAGCCACCTTACGAAGATCTTTGCTCTACCTAGCCTAAGAGCGTTCTACATTATGTTGCCTTGTATCTAAAGTACAGTATCCGGTAGTTTGTTCTGCGTCATAGACATGTGGATGAACACATCGATGGAATTTACGGAACCGCACGTTCTTTAGTATTTACTGTATAATTGTCACAAAAGGCTTGATGTCAAAAAACCTTGCAGAAATTAACTTCGGTGGTGTACATATAGCGAACCTAGTACCAATTAATAATCCGGCTCGATTACGTATACAACATAAATGTTTTATTGTATATAACAAAATTAGAATAATCGGGGTGTAATTAAGATAGTGTGTTCGAAGTGCAACAACAACTTAGTTATGCAGTTAGCGATTTAAACTTATCTTACTTAACATAAAAATAATTCTACTCTTTTTACTCGATAAAGAAAGAGATAGAGTCAGTGAGGGGATATAACAAAAGCTGTTGTTATAATAATGATACGAAACATCGATATTTTTTCTTGTCTATGGTTAACTTAATCAAATTTCTTTGTCCCATTATCATTATTTTATCAGTAGTGGTAATGTCATAAATGTAATGAGTTTCTCTTTTTCATTTAGTCCCTTGACTGTATTATAAAGATGTCGAGACTAGACAATATCGATGCTTTAGATAGGCAATTGGCTGATCTACAGATGTGTAAAGATAGTACACCTGGAAAAGTAAAAAAGATACCCCCAGCTGTGCCGCCTAAAAAGAAAGCTCAACCACAAGTTCCACACAGCGCTATTGTCAACACACTTCGCGAGCCGTCTTACTCTACAAAGATCTTCCCAGTTCAGAATAATAATGCTCCTACATACAGTAACTTGTTTTCCACTACTGGGATGGCAGTGCACAAAGACTACGCAAATGTAAGTCATCATTCTTATCAAATGCCAACAACTCAAATGCAAAGTAACATTTCAAATTACAGTCATTTAACTGGCTATCAAAGTAGCCATAATAAAACACCTCCACCTCCACCCCACCTTTGCCCCCTCACATATCACAACCTATTCTGTATACCACACCATCTTTTGAAAATAATACTGAAGAATATTTGCCTCCACCCTCACCTGTTAGTTCCAACTATAGTGAATTAATGAGAGCCACTGCCAATATTAATTTTAACCAAGAGAGGTCTGCATATCCACCAATATATCAAAATGAATATCCTGAGTATGGAGTTTCTCAAGCATCCACATATGAATCACTTTATGAACCAATAAACCTCCATTCTCATGGTAATGCAATTAGTAAGAATAATAATGTAGATTATTCCAAATCAAAGTCACCTTTACCTAAAGAAGAAGAAGTTGATGCCCTTACTAATCTTCTTGTTCAATCTATTTCTGATAGTCAAGATTTAGATATTTTTGGTGTATGTGTGAAGTGTCATGAGAAAGTAGTTGGTGAAAACTCTGGATGTACTGCAATGGGCAACATGTATCATGTAAAATGTTTTTGTTGTAATCAGTGTAATACTAATTTACAAGGAAAGCCATTTTATGCTGTGGAAGGCAAACCATACTGTGAAGCAGATTATTATCAGACATTGGAGAAATGTTCTGTTTGCAATAAGCCAATTTTGGACAGGATACTAAGAGCTACTGGAAAGCCTTATCATCCAACATGTTTTACCTGTGTGGTTTGTGGAAAAAGCCTTGATGGTATACCATTCACTGTTGATGCTACAAATCAGATTCATTGTATTGAAGATTTTCAGCTTAAGTTTGCTCCACGTTGCTGTGTTTGTGAATTACCCATAATGCCTGAAGAAGGTGAAGAAGAAACAGTGCGAGTGGTTGCATTAGATCGCAGTTTTCATGTCCGTTGTTACCGTTGTGAAGATTGTGGTCTTATGTTATCTTCTGAAGCTAAAGGTCATGGCTGTTACCCTCTTGATGGCCATATCCTGTGCAAAACTTGTAATGCTCATCGTATTCGACATCTGACTAAAGTAATGACAACAGACCTCTAAATACTTTTCCTTGTCAATTTTTTTTTAAATTAAGGTGAATAAGGCAACTACAATATGTGGCTTATGGCTGGATTAAATAAAACAAAATGTAACAATAACTAACATTAGTTTTTACGTACATCTTTTTTATTTAAGTACAAGAAAATTACGATTTAAATAATTTATCAGGCTATCTTGCCAGTCTGCTAATGTAATAAAAAGATTTATCGTAGCTAAGAGATTTTGTAACTTTTTATAATAAAATATAAAAGCATTGAGCCATTTTATAATCACATAAAAATAATAGTTTTTAATAATATAAAATTGCTATTCCTATAGGGTAGCATTATTTTAAAAATTTTGTGCTCTTGTATAAGACTGAATTAACATATTTTTGTTCAATGCAAAAATATGATAATGATTAAAATTCTAAATTTTCAAATAATACATAACATGTGATATAAATAGTATGGATAATTATACTAATAAATTGAGTTACTGCATTACAAATGCTTTAGTTTTGTAAGTTCCTCTCCACAAATATTATTTTTATAGAGGCGAACATGGCTGTTGTTAAATTATTTTTATATAAATATTTATATACAGAGAAATTTTGTTTTACTTACTATTCTTTTATTTATTTATTTACCCAAATGTACAGAAGAGTGAACTTAATGCCAAGAGCATTCTCTAACAGTCCACCTTTGGGTTGACCAGAGAACAAGTAATTGGTGAAAAGCGCAAGGAAGATCTATCCAATTTGTAACTTAACACTGACGAAAATGAAATACTTATTGTAACAATATAATGTTAAATATAATTATATCAGAAATGTTAAATATAATTATATTACTTAGATACATATAAACATATTACCTAAGGAGAAGAGCTGTCATGGTACATAACTTATTCTGGATTCTACTTGTTCTGTATTCCATTTAGAAATTTGTTTGTGAGCGGAAGCTTCAGAGTACTTTTGATAGAAAAGGAAGAATGGAGATTGGGCGAAAATAAGAAAGAGAACTGGGATGATGTATTTTTCAGTGTAGGAAAAATCCTTGTAATTAGTGAATAATTTATTGTGTGACTAATAACAAGTGACATAACCCAGAATGAAGTGGTTTGTGATTCTGCTCACATCATCAAAGCCTACTGCTGTGGACTTAATGTAAGAAATAGAAATCTTTGTCGCCGTCAGTAGCGGGAGAAAAACTAAATAGGCCATTGTGAGTTAGTGGCAGGGCAAGTATATGAGAAATTGTATTTGATTTATGGGAAGGTTGCAACTGTGGAACAAGAAAAGTGACTATTAAGCTGATTAATAGAGAATATTGAAGTATCAATGTTTGCAGATTTTCCCTATCTCAATCGATTTATGGACATTATTCGAATCTTATTTTTAATTTTCTTTAATTGTTAAGGATATTTTGATTAATATTTTAGACGTTTAGCGCCTCGTATAATCTTATTACACCGATTCCTAGCAGCTTTGCATTGACCCAGCTGAAATCAGATCGATTATGCTTGTACTTACTGAATGCTCGATCACGATGAGCCATGGCCTTGCTAATATCTTCTGAAATCCTCCAAGATTCAGCCTCTATTAAATAATTTGTAAAGGAATGTTTTACAAATAGCTAATGAATATTCATTAAAATTCGCTACTTTGTCGTCAATATTATCTGTGCTGGATGTCTCACTCCAACTCCAATCTATCACAGGAGTATTGAGACATTAATATAGTTATCAACAGTGCGCAATTCACGCGACCTCGTGGTGATATTCAGTCAATTGAACAGATTACTGTGTACCGATTCAAGGTCATGATAAATAAATTGCACCCTGAACGGCCATGGTACCGCTGACGGTAGTCTCTAAAAACTATTCTACTGTTCCAGAATAATCGAGATAGCGTCTAAAAGTTTACAGGATCTACCATTACCTTAGTAAACTGCATTTGCCTACAAGTATTTGGTTAGGTCAGGCTTGCGTGGACTAAAACTCCTCGGTATGGAATACTTTGCCACCAAAGCCGTGTGAACACTCGTGCATTCAACTCATCCGCGGACTTACCAACGCCAGCTGCTCTTAACATTTCCACCAGCGAAGACGAATTCCTGCCTAGGAGTCCCAGTAAATATGCGATGTTTAATAAAATAATTATTCCCATTACATATCTTTATTTTATAAGGTGTATATACAAAATAGCAACGCTAAAAATTACAATACTGGCAGGAGTATATCGTATAGAAAGGCACTTAAATCACAGTTACATCAGTTATAAAATATAGTCGAACAGTTGCTGACAAAGGTGACGATTTTGAACCTTGTTTTATACTGCTTCATATAAATAGCCCATTCGAAACGTTAACGACTAGTCTTATCACTCGGTTTACTTCGGTAGAACATTATTGTAAAGATGGTGAAATATTAAAAGATGATTCATGTATCTTAAAAACAGATGTCAATCTTACTTTGGAACCTAATGCATAAAAAGATTTTTAGTGTTCTTCATATCCGCCATTCCGATGTTTTGATTGTATTTTTTGCATCAAACAAGAATAGCCGGTAGCAGTATAAAAATGACTACACTCTTTATGAGATCCATTTTTAAAATGACTTTATACTCTCCGGTAGATTTAGTACTAGCTAACTAATAGCACATACACGCTAGGAACATTAGATAATACATTAGTTTCTGCTCCATGTCGACAGAAAAATGCGCAAAGCATCGAGTAGTAATTATAAGTTTCAGTATTCAACGTAGAATGTTCGCACTGCATAATAACCCTCGTGTCATAACAATAGAATTTTATGTCACGAAAAATATTTTTAAGAAATTTTTCAATAGAATTTTGCAACACTTAATAATCCTGTAATTACATTATCAAGTATATACGCACAAGTAGTCATTCATTCAGGCTCTGTTTGGCAACATTTTGGCATATAGAAAATATACCTAACGCTTTCTCAAATAATAAAATATTGATCACTAAATTTGTTTATCATATTATAACACAACTTGTATTGGGTTTAATATGCTATACTTTATGTCTTAGTTTTGTGTTAAACTTTGGTGGACTTAACACTTGTTTCATAAACAGAGATCTTTTTTCTTTTAAATGTTTTGTTGGTAAATCTGAAATATTTAAACGTGAGACCGATTTTATGTCAGGGTACGAAACTTTTTGAAGCTTTTGGCATGGTATAACACCTAAATTTTCATTAGAAATATCTATTTGATTTTTTAATATGCCATTCTCAAGTTGATGTAAAGAATTTTCAGAACGATGATATAAAATCTCTTCATCTGAATGTAAATTAATTCTAGGTTCAAAACGTTCTCTCAAAAGTGAAAATTTTCTTCTTGGTCTATTACGTACATTTTTTTTAATATTTGATATTTTACTAGTGGACGTATTTACTAACGAAGAAGATGGGTCCTTATGTATAAGGGATTGTAGTGAGGGTGTTTTACGACTCAAAGATAAATCTTCATTTGAACTGATGTGCAAAGAATTTTCTGAAACCATTTGCCATAGAAAGTCTATGTTCTTACTAGATATATCTTGTTGCTCAGCCCTATTATTAAAATTTTTTGTATGAGATTTCGTTTTGGATATATTTGACTTTTGTTTCCGTGTAGTACTTTTGTTGTACGATTGTGAATTTATTGACGAAGAAGATGACGATAGATCATTTTTATTTGTTTCAAATTTAGACCCATGAAATACGTCTAAAATATTTTCTTTTTCAGGCAATGAATCCATTATATTGCTAGAATTGAATTTCGAAGGCTCTTTCCAAAGAGCGTTTTTCAAATTACTTTCGATTTTAGAGGATGAATCGAAGTGCGGCGAATCCAAAAGATGTTCTCTTCTATGATATAGATTTCTTGGCGAATTGGTAACAGTTGCTTTACGTATTTCATCTATAGTTGCAACAAGGGAACTTTCAGAATTAAGTCTTTTTTTGCAGGCCGGATCTACATCGCCTAAATCATCGAGTTCTTCCAAAATAGGTTCCAAGTGATTGGGATCCTTACTGTTCTCTATAACACATGGCTTAGCTAAGAAAGTTTCGTCGTTGGAATGGCAAACGACTGAGTTGGCATAATCTTCTTGAGAACTTCTGTCAAACTTTACAAATACATTAGAATACGTATGCGTCTTTTTAGGAAATGGTGGTGCCGATAAAATTGCGTGTTTTAATTCGTGAGAAATACAACTACTGATTTCAGAGCTTCCAGATGTTAGTGTATCTCGGCTCCGGTCCCTGACAACGCTACCATCATGAAGCCAATTCTCAATATCACAATATCCATTCCAAGATCGTAGGCCCCAAGCTTCTCTTGCAATATTTACAGCACAAATATTTTCATAATCATGCACTGATAAAATTTCTGTTGGAGTATCTAAATCGCGTTGTTTAGCATTCAATAAATCAGCTTTGACTATATTCTTTTTCTTATCTTTTTTAGTATACATTTCTTTAAGTATATCAAGAGCTATTCTTTGAATGTTTTCGATATCAGCATCTTGATTTCCAACTTTGATATTTTTTAACGCACTTAAACATAATTTCTGTACAATATTTTCATTGAATGTATTTATATCAGAGCTGTTAATATCGCTGAAGCTTAAGTCCAAGTCCATATCGATAGAATCCGAAGATGTTTTTTTATTGGACCCATCTGTATCTTGACTTATTTCGGAACTGTGATCAGTCTTCATTGTTTTAGCAAATTCTTCATTGACAATATTACAAGCTTCTAAATTTAAATTAGTTAATTCGTTACGAAGTTCATCTGAAGAACAAATTCCTCGACGTTTTTGTAAATTAAGAGTAAAGAAAATAGACGTAATTTCATCGATTGAATTTTCTATATTTTCCACTGAAGGTAATTGCAAAGCATGTTCTGTTGGAGGGCCAAATATCTTCTTTTTATTTATTTTTGGATTAATTAGCTCTATATTAGGATTATCCCATTTTGTTACAGTAGATTGCGGAGTATTTTCTACTGAATATATCTCTATACTAGATGCATTGGTACTGATATTTCCAACCGGTGCAGATGTAAATGTTGGAGACCCAGATCTAGCAATCCAATGATCCAACAAAAACTTTTTATCCGCGTGGTCGTTCTCATTTTGTGTAGTTTGTTCCAATATGGGATGAACTTGCCTTAAAAAAATAATGTGTAAAAAAAAAATATACCATATAAAAACATAAAGTTTTAGAATAGTTACCTAGAACTTTCTGGTATTTTGCCTTTATTTAAAGTCTTAAAAGATCTTACATGACACAAAGAACTGGTTTTATGAGTGTCGTTATCTGAAGACTTTGATCCAACTTTGTTATTCAATTCAATATCAGTTTCGGCAAACTTCCATGGAATGGGTCCTTTGGAATGAAAGTATCTATAATACAATACCATAGCGAACATACCTGAAAAAATAAGGTAATATGCTACCTTTACATAATTACAATTACACAATAATACCTTTGATAAAACTTAACAATTACCAAAAATGGTACCAGCAATTATACAGATTGTAGCAGCAAGTGACCAAGGTTTCCTTTGTCTTTCAGAATCTGCTATTAAGACATACAAAAACAAACTTCCAAAGTTTTGTGTGACCATTAATGTATAAAACATCATCAAACGATACCGTGTTTGGCCTTCACGTAAGTTTATAAATGAGAAGCAGTAAACAAATCCCATAACAGCATTATAAAGTGTCTCTTCCAGCTTGTTTGGGCAAAAGGTTGTTTTCTGTATTACAATCCAGAATGTCATAGCCGCCCAGTGAAGAACTGAAAATAATATTTTAATTAAGAAAATCTTATAAGAGATGCAAGCTTTACATAACAATATTGAACAACTTTAATAAAATATGGAAGTTTAATACCTAGGTAGTATTAGGGCTTCTAGTATTTGTTTTTAGTAAATTATTTATACTACATATATATGCGAAGTAACGACATTAAATTTAATCTCATATTTTTCAGGTCATTTCTAAGTAAAAGTACAGCAGTCACAAATTAGATTTTTGTTATTTTGCGTCAACATGTATTTGCGCTACTAGTAAACTAGACCAACGACACCAAAGTCAAATCCCTTATAGCCAATCGAAGGGGTTCGTCAATTAAATTGAATGAGGTCTCTGTGAGGTCGAGGCTCATACCGATGTCAGTAAATTATTAGTCATGACGAATGGCGCTTGCGTTTTATTTCTATTATTAGGCCCTTGAATATTTTTAAATTATTTCTTTCGTAAAAAATATTTTCAATATTTCTAAATATATTGTAAAATACATTTATCTTAGATACTATGTTTTAGGATAGTTATATACCATGATAATAAATGAGCAACATTTTTTTATCAATAGCATAAATAACAGTGATATTGACCACGATTACAAACAAAACATTTTCTGAGACTTCCGGTTGTAAAATAATGTACATAAAAAAAGATGTGTGGTGTAATTTTTTTTTTCATTTGGCTATGTAAAATTAAAATCCTTTTTCATTAATAATGCTATGTTGTAGTTAGTAGTCTAAGTTAGACAAATGTTAAGAGTAAACATTGATTATACACTTCTGCAAGAAAATTCCAGAAGTGTACAAAGTTTTCCTGTCAACGGGATTAAAAAGTTTTTTAAACAAAATTCCTATTTAGAAGTATATAACGTAATAACATTTAATGTTTGTAATTTTTTTAATGGTGTATGAAATCATAATGGTGCGGACTTTTCTCTCTAGCGCGCATTAAATTCGGTTTGAATCCATCTGGGTGAGTATGCCGAAGGTATACAGTGGTGGTCGTATAATTAGAAACACTACCAACGGTCCTTGACATTATGTAAGATACTTCACCGCAATCGTTTTTATATTGAAGTTAAACCATAAATAGGAACAATATGTTCAACGATTTATCATTTATTAGAAAAACAATACAAATACCATTAAACAAGTGCAGTTTCAATATTACATTACGGACAAACATTTAAATCGGTTTTAAGGTATGAACAATAATTAGAAACAACAACAAAAAAGTATAATAAACAAATATTTTTTTAAGTATTAGTAATTAGTATTGTTATTTACGAAATAGCTACTATCCACAGCCTACTAATAGTTATAATTAATATTTAGTGGGGTATCCCTTATTTTCAATAAGATGACTGCAACGACGTGGCATTGATTCAATCAATTTCATACATTTTTCTAGGAGGATTTAATTCCATGCTTCAACAAATGCTTTATGTAGTTCGTTTTGACTGGTTTTACGTTTGTTTGAGACGTTCTTTTTAACAATATACCAGAAATTTTCTATCGGGTTTAAATCCGGACTATTTGCTGGCCAATCTAAAACAGATATACGCTGTTCGCTAAGGAAACATTTGACGCTATTGGTCGTGTGTTTAGGGTCATTGTCATGCTGAAAGATCCAGGTTACATATGCATAGGCAAATGATCGTCCGAGCAGGGAATCATTGTGTGCTCTAAGATATTTTGGTATTGCCATTAATCCATTGTACCTTCATTCTTCCGAACGGGTCCAACTCCACATCCGGAAAAACACCCCCAAACTTTAATGTTATCGCCACTGTGCTTGACTATAGTCCTTGTGTGTTTATAATTAAAAGCATTGTTTACAGGACGTCTAACATAGCGCTTTCCATTCACCATATTTATTTTTGTTTCATCTGAAAACACTTTTTTCCATTCTCATACCGTCCTGTTTACATATTTTTTAGCGAATAATAATCGCTTCTCTCGGTTTTGCTTGGTAAGAAGCGGTACCTTTCGAGAGATTCTTCCAAACAATTAAGCTTCCACTAATCTTCGGCGTATTAGTCTTGACGAGATGTTTCTCGGGTCATTAGGCGAAAAAACTTCATTTTTAATCTGGTTGGAGCCTTTACTTGGGTCTTTTTAGCAACACAAACGATTAGCGTATCTTCTCTGGGAGAGGTTTTTCTTTGCTGAGCCTTTCTAAGAACATTTTCAACAGTTTCATGTGTTTTATAATGATCAATTGCTTTAAAAACTTTCTTAACAGAACTATTTAAATGCTCACCTATTGTTCTGTACGCCCACTTATGATCTATATGTAAATTAACAATTATATGCCTAGTTGACGCGTCACAACTTTTATTTTTGCCCATTTTGAAGAAAATAAAATTCAGATTAAATTTTGAATTGATAAAAAAAGCCCAGAAAGAAATGTTATTCTCCAATTTCGAAAAAAGAACGACCTATGGATGCTTTTTAAATGTTTCTAATTAGGCGTCCAAGCAGCCAGTAACAGAATATAAACTCCTACGTGTGTAAGACTCATTTTGTAATCAAAAGTAAGATATCTTTTATGTATTTAATGAGTATTTTATTTGAGTGGCTATATTATTGCATGATTATTAATTATCGAATGTGTATATTTTTTACGAACATTTGTATGATGAAGATATACTTTTTTTATTCATAAGTGTTTCTAATTATATGACCACCGCTGTACATGAGCTTTGGCATGACCGATCCGTTATACGAGCGTGTTTTGTTAACGCCCGACAAAACGCTGTTGCAGGCATACAAATAATTTAAATAAAATTATTTTTATAAAAAACACATGATTTAATACCAGTTTCATCAATACTTATGTTTTGCGACATACCCAAGTACCGGTATGTGTCTCCCTCGGCAAGGGCTTCCTTATATTGAAAGGCACAAGTCTATAAAATGTAAAATTACCCGACCCTATAACCTTAATCTTTTCAACATGGAGGACCCATACACTTATCATCCCAGACTCCATTCTGATAGAATTGCTAAAATGAGAAGTTACTCAGCAATTCCACCAGATAGGAGCAATGGGAGGCAAACAACTTGAGGTTATCCATGAGCAAAGGAAAAATTCTCATTTACATCTCTTTACTAAAGTTGAAATCTTTCCTTGAACTCTCCAGTAATGTATTGAGAGGTTTCAGGGATAACATCAAAGAAAGCATAGGTTTTAATTCTTATTAAATATCACTCAAAAAATAAAACTCACCCAATGGTAATAATGTCCATATACCAAAAACAATAGAAAATAGTAATATACCAGCAATTCTACCAGTCAACATACCAAAATGCCATATTAGTTTAAGCAACAATGAATTCCATTGGAATTTTTCATTTGATATAGTTATGATGCTATAAATATATGTCACACTGCCCCACACCACTGATGCTATTGATGCTGATAGTGCAAACACTGCAATTTAAGATTGTTAATTTAATTTATTATGTTGTAGATAATTTACTACCTGATTAATGTAATAAATATATGTAAAGAATAATCTTGTTGCTTCATCGTCATATAATCATCATTAGCACTCCCTCCTGTTACAAATAGGAGTAGGCAGAGATTACAGACTTCTATTTGTTGTTGCTTGTTAAGTTCGGCTTTGCAACCCACTCTCCACCTTTCTGGGAAATATAAGGAACGGGTTGCGATTTCTGAGGTCCTTGGCACCTCTTATAACACTCACGAATAAAAGGGTGTGACAGATTCTTATGGCGTTACCCCATAGCCAAATCATCAAGCATATATAGATATATTCTGTATTGAAATGTATAAAGGGATACTAAATTATCTAGACCTGCATCAAGCAAGTGTCTAATGTGTCTGGTACTTCAATCCCTAAACCAAGGCCAGGCGTAGTGATTTAAGCGAATTCCCCTAATTGGTAAAGCCTATGTTCAACAGAGTTCTCAATATTAAGATTATAAATAAATCAAGGGCAGAAGATTATAGAAGAAGAATAGTGATGAATTCTGATTGTCGAAACGGATTAAATACAAGGATACATTTTCTACCAGTGTAAAGTTAAAGTGGTATTTTAGGAGTGTAGTTCATTCCCTATCAACATGAATTATAACAAGGTAGACATTATGATGACCATTCAATGCTAGCTTAATGGTAAGCAAAACCTGGAAGATAATTTAATGCATAAAAAGGAAAATAAATTTCAGAACCAATACCTTTTGTGTAGTAGTTTTCATTTAACATCAATATAGCATATGTTTGCAGAATTATTTGTGGTATTGTCCCAGTAAATATGTACAAATAGTGTAATAAGCTCAGATCATTTCTTTGACTTATTAATTTTTGAGTTTTAATAGATTCTAAGTTTTTACATGTGAATACTTTCCGTAGAAATATTATATATCTGAAATATATTGAAAGTAAAGCAAGAAATTATATACAAACTTATGAAATGTATAGTGTTATATTACACTAACCCCTAACATGCCATAACAATGGAATTTCTATTGTTGCAACATGTCATGAGATTAACAGAAGAAATTTTACCTTTCTAGTAACCCCACAAGACATCCATGAGTTACCCAATGTTTTGTAGTTGATTTATTATCTATAATAAACCATCTTATTGAAAAAATATTTATCAGAATATTGGGGGATAGCATAAAAATAAAGGTGGCTAAAGCCCAATTAAAATAGCCATCCTTGCAGTATTCAGCAAAAACCAGAATATCTGGAAAAAAAACAAAACTTTGAGTGTGGCTTAAAATCTTTGTAAAAAAAAATTTAGGCCTATTATCAAATTAGAATTGTAATGTAATTACAATAAGTACTAATAAAAACTTAATGCAATCGCAAATTTTTAACTCTTTTTATCACAAATATAACTTTATGTACTATTTCAATTAATGGTTATTAAACAATATTTGTAAACAAAGAACATACCTGTAGTTAAATCAGCAAGTATTGTTACAAGCGATATAAATACACTTAATACATTGAACACGCAAAAGTATTCATCGTCGTTAGTTAGAAACTTTTTGTCTATTTGAGTACCGAGCTTGCAAGCCTCGGCCATTCTATCAATTAAAGCACATAATTGAGGCGAACCACTCTATAATAAACGACCATTCCATTTCTGCTATTTCTATTTTCTCATTAAACACTTAGACTTGAAGCATTAATTAAGAAAATAGTTACAAACACAAACATCATTGTGGATTGTGGTAAATAGAGTTATATTTTTCAGTTATATACGTTAAATACTATTTACATATTAATCTATGGTTTTATTTAATTTTATCTCAGAACCTTCATAACTTCACCACAGAGTATATTTTACTTTAGTACAAAATTATCTCAGAGCTGTGCGTACATACTGCGACAGATTTTTAGACTATGTTTCACCCAAGTGGTCTCAGTATTGTGTCTCTTAGCAGTATACGAACAATTATCGAGTATTTAGAAGTAGTGATAGAGAAGTATAAGAGCGAAAGTGCATCATTAGGCGAACGAGACAAGGCCGAGCGTACATTGGTCCTAATATGGATTATTAATTAAGTTTCCCTATTAATTTTTAGAAAACACCTAAGGAAGTTATGAAGTATTACGCCTCAAGTATTGGCAAGCGAGAGTTACGTTGCGGAAGATGCGACGAGAAACGCACCCTCGACCTTCGACAAAGGCCACTAGTGGTTTGGAGGCCCTGACTTCCGCGAGCGCAATCCATTACTGCCAGTCATTACTGGCTAGTAATGAATTGCATTGGCAACCCAATGGTTGCCATGGTAGCCAGTACAAAAGAATAAGAAGAAGATACTGGCGAAGAAAACTTTCATAAAAACATAAATGTGGTGAAAAATGTTAAACAGCTATGCTTGCCTTACTTAAAACTTTTTTTAGTAGCTATATACGTCTGTTCTTTATTACGTAATTTAAAGCGTATCGCAATGGAAAATGCAAAATTTTAGAGGAAATATATATCAATAAAGTCGAAAATAACTACTAAAACGTGTACAGCTGGATATTTTCGGACAAGAAAAAAGAGCTGAAGGAGGATTAGTTTGGAGGAGGACTTTTAGGCGGTTTAAACCGCATAAAAGTTCCCATAAAAACGATAATTTTTTCCGGGATGCTAATTTATAACCAAAAAACAATAGGATATATACGCCATAATGGTTAAACGCTTTAGAATGAGATTTCGTAAAAAGACATCGGTGCTTCATGAATTAACTGATGTGTACAGAGAAGCATGCGTAGAAGCTTGTCTTTCTTTGATGAGTACGTACAGCAATGAAGAGATTTTGCACAATATTGTGTCATGTGATGGAAAATGGATTCTCTACAATAGTTGCAAGAGAAAAAGCAATAGCTGACCTCAGGTTAAATGCCGGAACAATGCCCTAAAGCAATGCTAACCCATAGCAAAGACATCGCAACTGTTTGGTGATACTGAATTGTGTAATTAGCTTTTTGAGATCCGATGTATCAATAACAGCAGATGTCTATCGTGAATAACTTCGAAGAATCTCTAAGAGAATATACCCCGACTCGTCAATAGATCGCCATTATTGCTATACTATAACGCAAGACCTCACACTACTCAACAAACCGTTTTAACATTACAAAACTTACAGTTAGGAACCATATGTCAGCCTCTGTACTCGCAAGTTTGTGTTAGAGCTAAGCGGCGTCTTTGCTACACCTCGAATGGGCTGGATAGATGGTTTCGCAGAATACCCTTAATAATAATAAAAGTAAATAATAATGCTCTTTGTCTACTATGCATAGATTGTTCTGTAATTTTGACAATAATATACTATATAAATAACTTATAACAATAACAAATAACAATTAATTATAACAAAAAAATTTGCAAATTTACACTAATTGGCGCCAAATTTGTGGCGAACATAAACGGAAAAGACTTGGCAATACTATAGGACATTGTCAATGTCATATGCGAAATAAAATATAAACAAAAGAAGTATAGAGGTAGTTCGTTCGATTTTGATAAAGAAAATTAAGTAAAATGATTCACGATGCTTTGTTAATTTTATGGGATTGCTCTCATGTAAATGAAACAACAATAGTAAGGTTTTAATAATTATTTCTTGCAGTTATTAGTTGATTTTGTGTATCAATGCATAGCTCCAAAAAATCGTCTGGTGGACTACTATTTTCTGTGTTTTTTCCAGGCAGAACCAATTTTGTATGCCAATCAAGGAGATGGTGAAATTTATAGTAGAATATGTTCTATAGCAAGGAGTCATCACAAAATTCAAAATTTTGTGGCAGCAACATCTTTTCATTCTAGGAAAACTCAGACAGGTAATATTTCATTGCTCATTTTATTACTTTTCAAAGACAAAGTCAAAACTTTTTATTTTAATTCAAATTGCTTATGAACATCAACATATACACTGTTTCATAAAACGTGACCTCAGAGAAAAACGAGATTAACATAAGTACAGCTCATTATCGATTTTTTTTCGCTTTCTAATAAGTACTCTTGTCTCTACTCGGAAATTCAAAAGATTGTTCTACATTAGTACACTTGAAACAGTGTTCTGGTACAATCAAATAATACTTTTAGTACTTACCAATAGGTCTTTCAATTAGTTTGAAGTTAAGTAAATAATATTTAATTTTCACATTTCATCAAGCATAGGTCTGGCAGTTATTTAAATAAAAGACAGCAGTTTCTGAAATTATGAAAAACAAAAATTAGAGTAGAACATTTGAAAATTAGATGATTCAAGAATGCTGAAGTCCAGTAGACCTCACTTGTCCTAAAATATATTTTTTAATTATTACTCATATAATACTCATATAATATATATAATACTGTCATTAGTAATTAATTCAGCACTTACAATTGTAAAGTCGGCACCCGGATTAAAACTGAATAACTATGACCCCTGAGCTCAACATTACTACACGGCCATGTGTTAACAAATTTTTGGACACTCTTACACAGGCACTCACTTATCTTCACTGCCTGCTGTGTGATAACATCTTACTAAAAGACATAATCATAGTTGTCAATATGTCTATGTCAATATATATCACTAATCCAAGATAAATCTGGTCAAGTATTGATGATTAACTGAACAAGTGTGTGTTAAATAACTTGAATCACACTAAAAAAAGCCACTTGCAACAATATGTTAAACTTTCACAGCATCTGGTGTTAGAACTTTTGGATTATATGGTCAAGCTCTGAGTGAGGGTACAACTGAGATCTTACAATCATACAAGAAAACCTTAGTACAGGTGGAGGATTTAATTATTGGAAATACAGACTACACATTGTCATTTGTGCACAGTTACGTTGAAAAGTTCCAGGGGTTGTTCAATACTATCAATAGAATTATTGCTACTATTAAAGAAAGAAGATTAACAGGATGTCAAATTTTGAGTTTAACTCATCAGCACATATTGAATGGAAATGAAATGGTTCATAATGCAATTGTAAGGTATGTGTAAAGTGAGAATTATGTTGTTTGGTCAATTATGACCATCAGTTTAATAGTAGCATAATATGGAAAAGTTGACCCTATGTTTTATTATGTTATGACGGGCTGCTATCCGCAACTCAATGACTATGTGCGTATTTTCCATGTGGGCAGGAATATGATCTATTCGAGTCAACCAAGCTCCTCAAGGAAACTCAGTAAAACCTTAAAGAAGTTGACCCTATCTGGAGTGTGAAAGTCTGTCGAAAAACCTATGTACAAATTTATTTTTGGTTTAATTTGTTATTGGATTGAAAACTAGGGTTACCAGCGCAGTACCTGCCACATTATTCCAAAAAAACTCTGGTGAAAAATGATTTGGAATGACTAAAATTAAACAACCAGACCTCGGACCACCCATTATGGGTACATTCATGAGGGTAGTCATGAGTGCTTATAATATTATAGAAGTCCCAAAATCATTTAGTTTCAGAGATTTCTATTTAAAGTTACTAGCAGCACCCCCCGTAACACCATATAAAATTTTGATTACTAATGCCGGTTTCATACACATGATGAGTACATGGCCAAGGTTTATGCTTACTATGTTTCTATGGGTCGTAGCGTGATACTATTTAATACAAAAATATTTTTTCAAATTGGACTAGTAGTCCAAAATATTGATGTTATACTATGTTAAAGATGATGTATTGTGTATGTAAGATTTTTTCATAGAGTATTAAATAACTGAAATCTGCTGCTGAAAAGAATTCTGCCCGCTTCCAAGATTTTATGGCAAATCCTGCCATTGGGCAGTTATGCATTGTGAAATAGTCCATCAGCAACTATTAACATGATCATATTAGAACAAAATAGATGAAAATATAAACCAATATTTTTTAACTTCCACAGAATATTTTCCTGCATTAATACAGTTTTTGTGAATCAGCTGTGTACTTGGTTACTTTATGGAGAGCTCAAGGACCCATATGAAGAGTTTTTTATTTTCCGAAGTAAAAAATATGACTTTTCAGATACTTTTCACTCATCACCATCCACAACAAACACATGTGATAAGTCACTTGTAACTACAGTAAGTATTATACAATAATAATTAATAACTTATAATAAAAAAATGCGAATTTTTGCATGATTTTTTGCACTCTTTCTTAACCATATTTTTTATATATCTTATTGCAACACTCCAAATTTCTTCGTGTTTAGTGTTAGTGAGGTATAAATTGTGACCACGGATTGTGTCACAGCACAGTTTTGAACACCGTAAAGGGACTGGGACATATCTTTGACACTCATAAATCTAAAGATAAAATTCTTATTTTCAGTTGCAGCAGACACCCTTAGATTGTGGTTACAACCTGAATCCCAATATGATACCATACTTCATGCCACTATCATTGGCACAAGAAATATTATTTATTGGCAAGACAGTTATCCTCTTTGGTTTTGATCCCAGGAAAGTAAAGAGGGGCAGTAGTGTTAATTTGAACAGACCTTTACTGCCTTTAAATAAACTCGACAATGATTCAAGAAGGTATAGGAGTACATTATTTTTTATTAAAAATAGTGAGAATTAGCTTGTTACTAATGTAAAGCTTTTAAAAAAGGTATGTAGATGATTTTGTTGATGATGGTAAAGAAAATGTATCAACCATATTTTTGTTGCTCAAATACTGTAGTGTGAAAACCAATAATTTGTGGGTTGCTCAAATATTAATTTCAGCTGGTATTCGAACCCGGGACTTATGGCTTAACAGGTAACCCACATAATATAATAATAGCCATAAATTAAAACGAAACTGCAGAACACAGGCCTCCTCCCATATCTGTAAGGATTTAAAAAATATTTTTCAAGGACATGTTAAGTATGCCAACACCAACCGGAGCAGTGTGCCAGAATCTTTCCCGCCCTTTTCAAAAATTTAAAGGAGCACTTTGTCTTCCTGAGAGACATTAACAGTCTGCCACTTCACCTTCTTTACTTAAGATAAACACTACTAGTTATTGTAATAAATTATAAAATTTGATAGAGATCATTTGTACTTTGTTAGTGAACTTTTGTAGTATTCTTCTTTTGTTTTTCAACAAACACATTGACTAGCATGGTACGAGAGGGCGTTTTTTAAGTTCGCAGAATAGGGGAAAAGGAGACAAAATAAAAGTTCAAAAGTATTTTTCTTTTTCTGTATATTCTCTTGCAAGACAAATATATTTTTGAGATCTTTCGATTAGTTTATTTATACCCTCATAAAAAAATGTTTTTTCCTGTCTGAAAAATACGAGCCTCTTGCGTCCTTAACTTCTTCATTGGTGGAAAATTTCTTTCCACAAAAGTCTTTTTTCATTTTTGGAAAGAAGTAATAGTCTGCGCCAGGTCTGGATTTTAGGGTGGGTGATTTAAAATAACGAGCCCATATTGTACGGGGCAGCCAGTGCAACACGGCTCTTGTGGACGGGCGTATTGTCGTGCAAGAGCAGGATACCTCTGCTTAATTTTCCTCTCCTTTTTTCTTTTAATAGCTTCTTTTAACCGCTCCAGGGTTTTTGTGTAGTATTCTCCGGTTATAGAGACACCTTTTGTCCTTATAATCGAACAACAAGATCCCTTCTGGGTCCCAAAAACTGGCGTTATGAGTTATCCGGCTGATTGTGACACCCTTAATTTCTTGGGAGGGCTGCCTTTTTATGCTACTGCATGACTCAGGTTCATAATAATTAACCCAAGTTTCATCTCCAGTGACAATTCGGTTCAGTATGTCATACTTGTCTTCACTACATTTTTAAACGCGGTAGAGCCAAGCAGCGGCTTTTGCTGCTGCTCGAATGGGCCGGGTTGGTACCATGGCCTCGCAGAATACCGGCGTGAAGTAGAGGCATCTTGTGCTTCTGGGTTTCGTTCCGTGAGTGGGTAACCGGAGATCCACTCCCTCTCCCCCCTTCTCCTCATCATCCGTCCTGGCCGTGGGTCGTCTTCAAGAGATTCCCTGTCTTGCTTTAAAAGGTTGTGCCACTTGTATACCATGGTTTTCCTGATGATGGCAAGAGTCGCCGTAAACCGATGACATCAGACATCTCTCTAGTATAATTTGAACGGATTTTCTTTGCTTGGTAAGAAACTGATGACGGCGTGGTGTTCGATTTCCTCCATTTTACAAACTTTCTTCCAAATTGAGTTGCTTAGTCATCAATAGTTCGAAAACAAATGATACAATTTCTCTCAGAAGGAGAACCATACCGACTAAAAACCATGCGGTTGGCCCGGAGGCCTTTACAGCTTCTTCTAAAGAGACTTGCGGCACCGAAGGCCTGGAGGTTGGATTTATACAATTGTGACACAACTTTATATTTATACTCATTATGAGTCATTGAATACGTTAAGCCCTTAACGAGCCTACTCCCTCTCTTCAACCCCGCCATTCCGTAAAGTTAAAATCGCAACCTTATACTTGTTTACTTGTTAGGATATTTATGCATTTTTATTTGTTTATTATTGTGAAGGTTCACTATTTGGGAAGAGAAGGAGGCGGAGTTTCATGAAAAACTTCAGAAACTTAAGGATCCAGAGGTTTTTGAAGTGTGTAATCTGAGGTGTGTTGTAAGGGAGATAAAGGAATGTGTTACCAAGGTAAAAATATTATGTTTTGAATAAAACCTGCTGCTTTCTTTTTCTACTTTTTTCTGTGGTGGCTCTTTTTAATATAAAATATTTCGATCCATAATTTTGTTTTATTTGTATTATTTATTTATTACATGTGAAGGGTTAGTATCGTGTGATACCTTTCGTCATCTTTTGTTCGTTAGAGAAATGTGATGGTTTTTGGCGCAACTGCTTAAAATCGAGCGAAAGTAACCTATGGCAAGTGGGACTATAGTTTCAGCTCCTATAGCGTACTGAACAGAACCTCTTCGTGCAAACCATTCATCGACCGCCTATAGTATAGAGCATCGTAATACCATCACTATTCCCTCGCTCGGCAGCCTTGTTGTTTATTTTATTTATTTATTTTTATTTTCTTGGTAGTTGCCTTTATAATTTTTTTTTATTTGAACAGCATTTGTGGACAGTTGCGGTAGAAGAAGCTCAATTGTTACACGAATTACGTCTCATGAAAGATTTTTATCTTTTGGGACGTGGTGAACTATTTCTTGAACTGTTACGTCTCACCGCTCACATGTTGGACAAACCCACGTCTAGAACTTCGACTAGAGGTAAGATATCCATTCCCGTTATTTTGCATATGGACGTTTGTTTTAATTATATACGAGTTCAAAGGAAACATAGACTTAACTAAGTAACGTGGGCGCATGTGCCCATGTGCATGACAAAACGGCTATCAGCTCAATTTTCATCAAATACGCAGGTATATCATGGTAAGATATAGTGTTCCCATGATATCGTTGTACAAGTCTTCAGCAGATCGAGATTTATGGAGAGTGGTTTTAACCCGCAGTAGCAATCGCAGTACAAGACGCCTCGCACCCTGGAAGCAATTTGACGCGTCGGAACTTTCGTGTGATCTACACTATAGATAATTAACCAAGAGTTAGTAGTAGTAGAGTAAAAATTAAAAAAAAAGAGACTAATATTGTTTTTTTTTAAAGATATGAACCATGCGTTCCAGTTAGCCGCAAGAGCTGTGTTTCTTAGTAACAACGCAGATATCGAAAAATTTTGCTTTGAACTGCCTTATGTGAAACCTAACGTATCTGCAAATTCTACCCAAGACGATGACAGCAGTACTGGTATGTTAACTTTCATAATAGTTATTGTTATAATATAAAAAAAATCAGAATTCCATTATTTAATTTTACGAAAAATTAAAAGTAAAAATTCCAAAAAAAAGGTTTAATTAATAAAAAAAAATTATTTATTAACTAATTAATAAATAATTTTTTTTTATTAATTAACCGTAATAGGTAGCTGGTTGAAATAGTATTATTTCACAGTATGTGTTAATATGATATCCTAACAAATCATAAAAAAAAAAAAAGATTTTTGGAATTTACATAGTCTCATCTATAGCCTTTTGAGTCCGCTACATGATGTAGCCAAGTAGATTTGAAAGGAAAAAGCAGACATGCATTCCATGAAGGCTTGGCCATACCTTACTTGGCAGGCGGCGGTTCGTGAGTACAGCGGCATATAATAATGCTTCGCCAGATAAATTATTTGAGAGACTCAGAGCCAATATATTCGGATCGGATTTACGCCATCAGTGTGTTGCCAGATCTTGGGCAGCCAACATTTGAAGCTAAAGGTTTTTGGGTATGTAACGACCTCCTCTCGTATCTCCGGTACTACATAATTCTTACTTCGACTTTATCGTCAACGCGACTGCGCTACCATGGAAAACTTCTAACCGTTTATCCTCGCCCGAGAAATTGGGCACTTTGACATTCCGCTATCATTACCGTCCCGGTCAAAAAACAACGAAACCAACTTATAGCCATTTTTAGTTGCAGATGGTTGGTCAACTATAATTCTAAAGTATGACTTTAAATGGCCTCTTCATCTTTTGTTTGCACCGGAGGTGTTGGCGCGCTACAACGACATGTTTCGTCTACTGCTTCGAATAAAGAAGACGCAACACGACCTGCATGCTTTGTGGAAGACGTATAAACAGTCGAGACGGTTAGTTTTATAATTAAGTATAAACTTTATCCTAAAATAAGTATGGATCAGTGTTCTCCTGGCCACTGCTGCGTCAGCAGTTCTAATTATTAGTTATTGCAAATCAGATATAAATACATCGCGGTGGCATTTGATGAAAAACTGAAAATAATCTGAATCTGCCACTTTGATTCTCTTTTCTTACATAAAAAAAATGTTTTGTCCCCCAGGTTCGCTATGTGCCAACTGCACAACAAGCTTATGTTTCTTATGGATAATCTACAACATTATTTGCAAGCGGATGTCTTGGAGACCAATTTCTCTCGGCTCATGGATGCTGTGACCAAGACGAACGATTTTGAAAAACTGAAGAAGGCTCACGCTACGTTCCTCGCCGATATACTCAGTCAATCGTTTTTAACGGTTACATCGGTAACTATTTTAACTCTTTTCAGTAACTTTATATAACATAGAATATTGTTAAGATATTATTTATCACTTTCAGCTTCAGTTTCTGAACAATAGCCTTTCTTAGTTAGGATCAGCCGTGCGGTTAGTGGGTTGTTTGGAGGTTAGATTATTATTTCTGAAAAAGGATCTTTTAAAAATTTATGACGAAATAGCTTTTTGTATTGTTGAATTGCTAAAATTGTTGTATTTGTGTTTTCAGTCTTCAGAAAACGAGTCTGCCGGCGATACAATAGACTCTATCAATAATCCGGTGTTTGTTAATATTATGGAGCTGCTGAAGCTATGTGATTCGTTTTGTAGTATGAGTGAATTTGCATTGGACAAGGATGCAGAAGATTACTATATTAAGGGATATTCTGATAGGCAAGTTTATTAATTAATTTACTTTATTAAGGAACTCTTTACTTTTCAGCGTTTATTGAGAGAAGGCACAATGCCTTCTACGTAAATCGGTCTACATTATGCCTCAAAAAATCTGGTATTATAATTAAACCTATCTGAATGCGGATGCAAGAAATTGTTCACGTGATCACATTCTTTAACTTATCGTGAATAAAAGAAGAATTTAAGAGCTGTCAATTTAGTCAAAAAATAATCCAAAAACGTTTAGACATGAGCCGATTAGAAATACGAAGAAATGTATCACGACAAATGAATTGTAAAAGCGACCTATACTACTGAGAGCAGTATGGGTCGCTACCTCGCCCCGCTCTGTCTCGACAGCTTCGTCGTGCTAGTTCTATGGGTGGTGTGCAACAGATTGAAATTTTGACCAATTACAACTAAGCTTTTGACAGTATTGATCATATCATACTTCTCTCCAAATTACATATTATATTCCTTAGGTAATCTTTATGACTGGTTTTATTGTTTTTAATGGAATATACTCATCCTGGGCAAATGTTCCACATCCCTCGGTATTTTGCTTTATGATCTAACTTGTTATTTTGGAAAATGTGCCAATATGGCACATTTTCCAAAATTCGCATTTTATTGTTCGCTGTTGGCATGAATATTTATAAAGCGTATTCGTATACGGGTTACTTCAAGAAGATCTATCAAGACTATCCTTAGTAAACTTAATGTTACTCAACATATCAGAGCGAAGGCATTTATTTTTCGATCTACACTGTCAATATTCCGTATGTCAGAAATATAGTGGAAGACTTGGACAGTTTGATGAAAGTGAAGTTCATACAAGTTAAACGGTATCCAGGTTCAACAAGCTGGTGAAGCAGCTGACGCAGCTGTTGGTGTCGCTCCGCGAGCGAGCGTGCGGTGCGTTCCTGGCGCGGCTGCTCATGCGGCTTGACTACAATCGCTGGCTCAGCGCGGAGGCCGAGCTCACACGCTCGCTCACCAACATGCTGCGTTGCTAAACGAGGGCAGAAGCAGAGCCCGCCGAACTCGCTCACCAACATGCTGCGCTAGTGTCGAAGCCGTGTCCATAAACTTGCCCACCACTATGTTGCTTTTGAGTTGTTGAGAAAGAACAATTTATAAGTCCTATTCCACTGGGTGGCTTGCTATCGCAAATGCCTTTTTTGCGATCTTCAATAAAGTTGTAAAGTTTAATATTCCTTTGAGCTCATATTTTGTTAAATTTATCAATATTTTTTAGAATGATAATCTTTTTCACTACCAGTTTTTTATTACATGGTAAACAACCTGTTTAGAAACTTTACTTTAGTTCTTTACTTCGACAAGTTTTGTTGGTGAAAACGGACGACAGCCACGCCGTCATGTATGAAAATAAAAACATCCATAAAGAAAAACAAGCAGTTAATTATATTTTTTTTAACAAATTTATAGTTATTCAAATATCAATTGCATTTAACAACAATAACATTGTTAGCTGATATCTATATCTTCTAAAATATAATTTGGCTTATCTTCAATCTTTATGGGATTTAAAGCCTGTTCCGCATGTTGAAGCATAACTGCTTTGATAAGGATACATTTTGTCATATAACATGAACATGGAACTGGGTGTTCTAATGTGTCAGGATCTAATAAAGATACTTGGAGTTTGTACCTGAAAAATACACTAAACAATTTGTACAAGTCTTTACAATAGTAACAGTATCACTAATCGAGATATGACTAGATAGAATAGAAAGTTATGTCATGAAGGGTAAGAGGCGCAAGGGGTAATTTTACATGTTGTTATAAGTATTCTGCATTTTTTATAGGGCCACAATTAAGAGAAGACCATACCAGATCTTTAGTAGAGAAATTTGTTTAGATATTTGTATGTCAAAGGGTGAATCCTCCAATAATACAAAAGAAAATTGACCTAAATATACTTGTGTAATTAAACACTACAAATCAACAATCAGGCTCAAGATACAGGAGCCCGATTTGCTGATAGGTGATTTTGTCTCATTCATTACTGGTAACAGATAAAAAAAATGTAAAGCACTGTAAAACTTAAATACGCTTAAATTTACCTTCTGCTATTTACTTCATCTCTTGTCATATCTAACTGAAAAGCTATGGGCTCTCCTTCATCTATTTCCTGTTCATCAGGTAATAGTATAATAGTTTGTTTCCAATGAGTACCTGAGCTTCGAGGGCCTGTATTTAAAACCAATTGTTCACTATCTTTAGAAAGCATGGGGAAAAAACAATCAAACCACACACATAATCCTTGGTACTTTCCACTTTTACTTGCACCTGTAAGAAATAATACTACCATGTTAAAGATGTTACAAATGACTTGATGTGTCCAACTACTACAATATCATACTATTTTAGTCTACTGCTAAACATAGGCTTCTCCAAAACAGCGCAAACAAAAACTGTCATATATTTCTGGGAAGGTATGCCCATGCTCACCACACTGGGCAAGCAGGATTGGTAAGCCCAATGCCGATACCCACGAACTGGTGATGCTGCTCCCCATCACTAGTCTGTGGGATTTGTGTTTGGCAAACTAGGATGGATGTTCCACCATCATTTAGTCGCCAGAGCCATGTTTGTTGGCTAGCAGGATCCATCACATGCAAGTTTATGCTTGTTGAACTTAGTAATACATTACAAATTTTCAAGTCTTTAAATAAGGGGCTATTTTTTGGAAGTATGTTTCGCAAGGTCTTTGCCTATTGTGTACCGATTTTAATTATTGTTTTTTATTAAATAGGCTATACCTCGAGGGAGGTCCTATTTAAATTTGAAGAAAATTTTGCAACCATAGTGGTTGAAGATTGACATTGGTTTTTTCTCTTAATTCAATAATTTACTTACCCACAACATGTTTGATACTGAATGAATCTAGGTCTTTAATATTGTCTTCCTTAAGGTTTATCCAGCATAATGTTACCTCTACTCCTAGTAAGTCATCTGGCTGTATTTGCATTATCTCTGGCTTGTTACTTTTTCCTGTTCTCAAGTGTTTAGCAAATTTGGACATTGACACCCCATAAAATACATCCCACTTTTCATACAAGGATGGGACACTAAAATTAGAAATTCTAGTCTTAGTAGTTACTTTTTAATTTCATTGTTCTGTATATAAATGATTTTTTTTTATAATCCAAATATTTAATTAGTTATATTTTGATTGTACCAGAAATATTTTTGAACATGTTAAAAATAATGCTAGTGTCTAACAAGCGCAATACAGAAGTATAAGTTAATTTATTAAAAATTAAGTCAAATGATTAAAAGTAACAAAAATCTAAACATACCTACATGGTGCAACATAAATAGCAGCACTCTCAGGAAACATTATTCCATCCTCCTTGAGGAATTTTTCTCTAGCTACAAGTACAGAGTCCAACATACCCTCATGAAGGAGATAGAATCCCATCCATTCAGATACAATTGCATCTACCTTAACATTATTAGGCAAAACTACATCTTCCACTTTACTGTGTATAACCTGACATAGAACATACATAACATGTTAACATATTTGTCATTTAATAATAGTCTAACTAGAGTATAATATTTATATATACATGTGGTATATAAATATAGTTCTATGATATACATGTGGTATATAAATGTGCTGAGTGCGAACTTTGAGAACATTTTAATAAAAACAAGTCTTCATATGTTGGATCTTTGTATTTATGAGAATATGTCAGAGGGCCACAGGTGAAGGGTATACAGTCTGCAGAGGATACCAAGGTATCCTCTATGAAGGCAAATGCCATGCTGACGGAGCAAGCATGCAGTGCTATCTGTCAACCAGATTGAGCACCGAATGTTATGCTGTAAGCCAGCTTTCATAATGATATCTATAATGTTGATGTGTTTTGTTACACTGTTGCTATTAGTACCACTTCTACACTGATAATATAAGTAGATTAGGAGAAATATATTTCATAGTTAGTAAGCTAGTTTAATAAACAGTCACTATAATGATTACATAGACATACTACTAATCTGTGGATTACACCCAAAGTATTATCACAAGGTGGTAAAATTTACATAGGTACAATGTAAATTTCAAAGTACTTGTGATATGATAAGACTGCCAATGTATGCAACCAAAGATATAACATTGAGTTTCACACCATCTCTTCTCCAGATGCCAACCTAACTTGCTCATAGTGCACTCTACTAACAAACAAAAGGGGCTCTGATGACCAAATGATGGCAGAATATACATCCGATTTTTTTGGAGCCAAATCCAACAGACCACACTACTGAGTTGTTGTTAGCCAAGTGTACTTAAAAAAAAATATATATTTTTTATAAAGAATGAAACTTTGAACTATTCTATGTTAAAGTAGTAAATAAAAATTTGTAAAATTCCGATTCAAAGAAAAAATTGAAGCCAAGAAATACTTACCTCAATTACACTTTCAAAACTGTTCTCTATAACCATTTCCTTAGCTATGTTTGCAATATTACTGGCTTCAATTGCATACACTTTTAGCGCACCGGCCTGAGCGCAAAATAAAGATAAAATGCCGGTACCACACCCAACATCCATAACGACTTTGTTTCTAAAATATTCTTTATTAAAATCTATTGCTTTTTTGTATATTTCTGTTCTAGACACATCTTCAAGCATGAGCCGGTGAATCTAAAACCAGAATTTTTTGCTTTACACACAAATTAATACCACTTTAATGACAATATGCAAAAGTCATACCTCTAAATCTTCGTAACTCGAGAAATATTCTTTATTGATGTCCATTTTCATTCAATAAAACAAAGATCCCTATGATATCTTTGTAACAGTTTGAAGTATATATTTATCGTTTACAAGAATTGCGTGCTAGTTCTCCGCTTATTATTGGAATTATTTTTATAACAAATATCATAACTGAACCATAACAGACCACATTATTCCTTTCGAAATGAAATTTTAATTCTTTGACGTAAAAAAGTCAAATTTCGTTTGTCAATTGTAATTTTATTAACTATCTAGCATCCATGACTGACTTGACATTGGCAGAATTCGTACTAACGAGATAGCCACTAAATTAAAAAAAAAAACTGTCTAGCATGGAAAATTATAGTTAGAGTCATTTAATTATAACAATGTGATTATTATTATTTTTGTAACTATTATATTGGCAGACGATAAAACACGACGAGTTATATTTATCATGTGCTATTATTGTCATTTTTTTTTCAGTAAATGGCAACCGAATGATTACTATTATTGTCATTGTGGTTACATTTGTTTCCGCCTTTTACATGTCGTGAAAGTGATTTGAGTTTAATAATTAGTGATTTTATAGTAATCAACATTTTAGATTTTTTTAATATTGTTCATTTGTGTTTTTGTTATTCAACCTAAAATGTACGTATTTACAATACCTATTTGTGTCAATCTATAAAAAAAAGGGCGCTATTGCTGTTGAGAAATCCTTACTCTGCTGTGCGTTTTCTGCTGAGATGGGCTCGTTTCTCAGTCAAAGATGTGTAAAAAGGCTCGGTAAAAATGTCTGCCTGATTCGGATATACCAACGCATGATTTTTCCACCAGGCAAAGAGCCATGAATATCCTTGTACAACCTCATCGTTTAATAATATTTCCTGTTCGTCTTTCGGTTTAGAGGATATGTCGTGAAAGGAAGGAGTAATTGCTATATTCTTTTAAAATTTCCCCTATATTGAAATTAGCTCAATAAATTGTGATCAGCACTGTTTGCTAATGTTGTTACATTAAAAAAATATATAAATTACTACACTTGTTTTAATAAGAATAAACTTTTTTTACACAGGAAACATACTACATTTTTCGTAATAATCCCATATTGATAAGATAATGATTATTTATAGGTATCAAACTTCAATATGATTGACTACAAATAACTGCATTGCATGCAATTCATTTTCTTTATTTACGTTTTTATGATCAAAGATATTCACTATCAAGATATAATTGATGAAACTATACCAGGCAGTCAAACAATAACACGGAGCCGCAGCGACTACAAGTAGACTGCAAGTAAAATAATTTCTATCATAACGTTGTCAAATAAACTTTACGTAAATCAAAGCCTAACAGTGTTAAGAATAAGATTTAATTACATTTAGTTTTATGTAACGCCTAGACCAAATCATGTATTTCAGCGCGTGATAAAATAAGTATTAAGCAAATCACGCCTAATAATGTTGAGAATAAACTTCAATTTCACTCAAGCAGATTCTCTCTTCTTACTGGAGACACAGGTAGACAATGGAATTCCTCGAAATTGAATGTAGCTTGGTTTGATATAACAGGTAGGGCAGATGATTTATGTTATCACGCGTTATATAATAAGTGATCTATCTTCTAACTATATACCTACTACCTATTCAAAGATCACTGTTATCCGTAGTCTCATAGAGTACATAATAAAACTGAGTTATCTATAATACTGTGAAAATCATAGAAAACTATTATTATTTGTCACAGAGTTCCTTATTAATACCAAAAATCATAAAATCTACACATCAACATTTAAACTAGCAGAGATCATTAAATCCAAGACAAATATGTGTAAGTAGGCATGGGCAATACAAAATGTACATAGATATAAAAACAACATATCGGTACGAAACCCAACGTCTATGTATTGGACGGTATATTAGCTATATTGGATATCGAAACAAACGATTTAACTTTGGAAATATAGAGCGCTATACTATGGTACGATTGTTCGACCAATATCGATTATATCCCAAATCCGAATTAAACCAAGTGTGCGAAAAGTGAGCAAGTTATAGGTACTTGAGATAAAGGGCTGTAGATTGACATTAATAACAATTCGCTCATTTAAGCCTTATGTTTAGCAAGGTTATAAGTTTTAACATCAACTTATTATATTTCTAAACACGTCTTGTATAGAACACCTTGGATAGAAACCTCAAATGATTTTACTTATGATCTATAGAATGTAGTCAGTCCTAAGACGGAAAAAAGTATGAAGGAGAGTTCATTTCACTGGTTTTGAGTATTTAAATAAGTTACAATGGGAATGAATCGGCGCGCCATACCTACTAAAAACAATTCATTAATCAAACAATCAAAACTTAATATAATATAACTTAATATTATGACGTGCCGTACACTTCGTACCGAACTACTTCTACCAATACGAAAATCAAAACTTTAAAAACCCATATCTGTACTTATGATTCAAAGGACGTGCATTTTTTTCCATTCAGGTTGACGTATCAAAATGAATGGAAAAAAATGCATACTTGGTGTATTTACAATTACAAATACAACATAAAAATTACACCAAGTTAAAAGCATATTTTCTTTAATTAAAGAAAGAAAGTACTTTATTCATTCCCACAACTCAAGTAACACATAAGTAAACTTAATTAACATAACAAAAAATAATAACAATAATAATATTTTATTGGGTTGCAGCAACAAAACGGTGTCCGACTCAGCATAATGCTGTAGCAATGCTAAACCACAACACAGCGCTGGTATTCTGTCGGAAACCTTTTTTTTTCAGTCGTCAGGCTTTTTGTACTATATGAGGAATATATAAATAACAACAAAAAACATAATAATAATAATAATAATAATAAAACGGCGTAGGGAAGTGACGACCCCATCGCCCACCGGCGTAACAGTTTAAGTGACAGAGCTGTTGCGTCGGCGCAAGCAGTCAGCACCCTGTCAAGAGGTGTTAGTGCCGTGCCTCGGCAAAAGTGAGGGTGCAGAGGCCCGCATGGGCAAATGGACACACAATAAACGGAGCCGGTCCGGGCGTCTTCCGTTAAATGACGCCCAATATGGATGATGGAAAATACGAGAATGCGCATAGGGCCGCTGCCTGGGGGCCGCCAGGGCGCGTCTGGAGCTGGCGCTGGACGTGGCAGCATGCGGACCGCCAGCCAAGCGCGAGGAGTTGCTCGACCACCTTGTAGCACCTCGCATCCATCATCCCCACCAGTTGGCTTGGTGTCGGCAGGGTCCTCCAGGATCCAGCAATCGGCACCCGCCGCTGGTGGAGTACGGCGCATGCGATGGACATCCCTAATGAATACGAACGCATTGCGAGCGTACTTTAGGGCGAAAGGGGAAGAAACTGGAGGAATAGCATATCGAGCCAGGATGCACTGCTATTTTGCTGAGCTGGAGCCTTCCGTTACTGTCACGGAGCAAAACCTGGCAGACCGAGTTCGGTACATCATCCGCTCGAAAATATTTGATGATGCCGAACTCGAACGAGAGGCTGTTCCCCCATCAAATGAAAATGCAGCTGAGGATGCTGCTCCACTTACTGCGACTAATCTTGCAGAAGTGGATGCTGCTGTGAATCTTCCAGCTGTAGAGGATTCGTACAATGGTGGAACAGTCACCTAAGAAATAGGGCAAATGAGGAGCATACTGGAGGAGGCGATTAAGGAAACGCGCGAAATGTCTCTCGAAAATCGACCACGACTCCCCCGCATACCACTAAGTAAGCGCAACCGGGATGTCGTGGGGGCTCTAAACCCAATGCTGGCTACTTATTTGGAAACCAGCCGGGACCTTTGTGATACGGACTCTATACTTTTTGGCACTGCATTGGCAGTCTGCCGTATTGTTGGCGCCAAATTTACAAAGGGCGACTAAACAAGGTAGCGTTATCCCAGCGTGGAGACAAAGGATTGAGAACCGTATCGCAAAGGCAAGAGCCCTTATCGGCAGACTGATAAGCTTCAGGTCGGGCAATAACAGGCCGAGGATTGTGCGCACCGTGAGGATGGCGTTTGCTGGGACGGATGTTAGTCTGTCCCAGCCGAATATAACGCAAAAGCTGACGGAGCGCATAGACAACCTGAAGCAAAGGATCGCGGCTTGGGGAAAGCGGATTCGGCGATTTACCGAGAGGTCAGCGCGATTTAACCAGAATTGTCTCTTCCAGAAGGACCAGAAGAGGCTCTACAAATCATTGGAGCGACCTGGAATATGTGGAACGGGTCAAGGAC
Organism: Bhutanitis thaidina; assembly: GCA_029286595.1. Classification (NCBI taxonomy): domain Eukaryota; kingdom Metazoa; phylum Arthropoda; class Insecta; order Lepidoptera; family Papilionidae; genus Bhutanitis; species Bhutanitis thaidina. The sequence continues at coordinate 4,280,523 of JAGSMS010000013.1, forward strand.
CAAATCAGGCCGACACTGTCGCCTTCTGGCAAAGCCTGTGGTCTGCACCCGCACACCACAGCGAGGGCCCTTGGACAGAAGCTGTGACGAGTCGGTGTGCAGGTATTAAGCCCATGGACCCCGTCGTCATTACACCTGACGACGTAGCTGAGGCGGTCCGTAGAGCCCCTAACTGGAAAAGTCCGGGACTCGACGGGCTGCATCACTACTGGTTAAAGGGGTTCATGGTGTGTCACGCTGTGCTCTCGCAGCAGTTCCAAGAGGCTCTCGACCAGAAGTCGCTCCCGAGTCTCTTCACCACTGGGGTCACTCATTTGGTTCCTAAAGATAAGGTTACCGCAGATCCGAGTAAATACCGCCCCATCACGTGTCTACCCACCATATATAAGACACTGACGTCCATTCTGAGCGTGAAAATCACCCGACACCTTGATATAAATAAAGTAATGTCGCGCGCTCAGAATGGATGTCGGAGCGGCGGTCGCGGGACCAAGGAACCACTCCTCATTGACGCGGTCATTGGCAAGCTGGTTAAACGCAACCGTCGGAACTTCTCTGCCGCCTGGATAGACTACAGAAAGGCATTCGACTCGGTGCCTCACACGTGGCTAAAGAGGGTCCTCGAGCTGTACAAGGTAGACTGTACAGTAAGAGACTTCCTCGAGCAATGTATGGGGCAATGGAGCACGATCCTTTGCCATCTAGGTGAGCGGATGACGGCTGCGGAACACCAGATAAGGATACGAAGGGGTATTTTCCAGGGTGATTGTTTGAGTCCGATATGGTTCTGCCTCTCCTTGAACCCTCTCAGCACGTTGCTGGAGAACTCAGGGAGAGGATTTCAGCTTCGGAGGGGAGGTACAAAAGTGACCCACCTTTTCTACATGGATGACCTCAAGTTATTCGCCACCAATCGCTCCCATCTGATGGAATTGCTAAAAATCACTTGCGATTTTAGCAATTCAATCAGAATGGAGCTCGGGACGGATAAGTATGCGGTCCTCCACGTCGAAAGGGGAAAGGTCGCTAATTCTGAGGGCATAGACTTGTCAATGCCCGTTAACATTAGGACCCTTTCCGAGGCTGATTCATACCGATACCTGGGTATGTCACAAAACGAACGGTTCGCGACTTGTTTTTTGCGCGTCTGACAAAAGTGTTTAATAGCCTTTTGTCGGGCGGGAACAAGGCACGCGCGTATAACGGCTGGGTCATGCCAGTCCTCATTTATACCTTTGGCATACTCAGATGGACTCAAACCGAACTTAACGCCCTGGACAGAAAAGTCCGCACAATCATGACGTCCCACAGGATGCATCATCCGAGATCGTCAGTGATGAGGCTGTTCTTGCCGCGGAAGCGTGGAGGGCGGGGTTACTTAAGCGCCCTCACCATGCACAATCGCGAAGTGTGCAGCCTCCGTAATTACTTCCTAGCGAAATCGGATGAGTCATTCTATTCGGACGTCATTAGTTGTGATAAAGGGCTTACCCCTCTATCCTTGGCCAACGAGCAACGGCAGGACCCGGCAGTACAGAGCGCCTCCGACCGGGAGACCGTATGGAAGGAGAAAGAGCTCCACGGGAGGTTCTACAAGGCTCTACATGAGCCTTTCGTAGATACCGTCGCCTCCCTAAACTGGCTGCGTTTTGGTGACCTCTTTGGGGAAACCGAGGGTTTTGTCTGTGCGATACAAGATCAGGTTATTAAGACGAACAACTATCGGAGACACATCCTAAAGGATGGTACCGTCGACATCTGTCGAGCCTGTCGCCGTCCCGGGGAGTCGCTTCGGCATGTCATCTCCGGTTGTTCAGCGCTTTCTAACTCTGAGTATCTGCACAGGCACAACCTAGTAGCCAGGATCTTACACCAGGAGCTCGCTCTGAAGTGCGGTCTCGTGGATCGGAGACTGCCTTACTATAAATACACGCCGGAAGCCGTGCCCGAAAATGACCGCGCTAGGCTCTATTGGGACCGGTCCATTATCACGGACAGGACGATTCATGCAAATAAGCCTGACATCGTGTTGATGGACCGAGCACAGTCGAGGATATTTTTGGTCGACATCACCATTCCATATGACGAGAACCTTGTGAAAGCCGAAACAGACAAGAAGACAAAATATCTGGACCTGGCTCACGAGGTAACCGACATGTGGGGTGGTATGCCGACCGAAATTATTCCGATCGTCGTCTCTGCGAATGGGTTAATTCCAGTCAGCCTCTCGGAACATCTGAGGCGGCTGGGACTCCGTGACGGACCGCTCCGAGCTCAAATGCAGAAGGCATTTGATACTCGATACCGCTCGCATTGTCCGCCGGTTTCTTTCCCTTTCTCCCTAACCCTCGGCCGTCTGGTCTCCCCTGCCGGGGGCTTCCATCTGGTTGGGTTTTAATTATCTATTTAATTTTATTATATATATAATTTATAAAATATTACTTATATATGTATTTATTTATACAACCCAACCAGATGAGTAAATATAGAAATACCCCAAAAAAAAAATAAATATAGAAATACCCCATACAATAATAATAATAATATAATTCCGCAACGAGGACTAACAAATTTTAACCACTATTAACCTAATTGCCATGTAAAAGAAGTGACATATACCTAATTTTAAAACTAGATTGGTACCCACGAAGCGGTGGCGGTAGGTTGTTCCGACACTTGGTGGCTAAGTAAGGAAAACTACCTCGAAAAGCGGCGTGTCCTGGATCAGTTAGCAAATATTTCGAGCCACGCGTATTATGATGGTTATATTCACTAGACCAAGTAAACTTTTTATATAAATAATCTGGTGCATTGTTTTTTATAACACCATACAATAAGCAAGCGAATTGTAACTCTATTCGCTGTGACATATTAAGTAGCTTGCCTTTGTTTAGATATGTGGAAATATGTGTTCTTGGAGGAATATTAAAGCAAAAGCGAGCACATGCATTTTGGACTCGCTGAAGAAGTTTTAATGATTTGGCTAGAAGACATGGACCATAGACAGAGATGCAGTAATTTTTTTTTGATATTACTAGACTTTCACAGCGGGTGACTTTAAGGTTAATATTAAGGAAACTACGAATTTTGTATAATATCTTCAATCGATAAAAACAAGCACGTGCAACATCTATGACATAGCTCTCAAAGCGAATTAAGCCATCTATTTTAAGCCCAAGATTGCGAGCCTCATCAACCCGCTGAACCGCTTCACCTTGCAGATATTAGAATTTATGGTTTTAAATTAAATATTAACAATATTTAATTTTATAACACTATATTAAAATTCAATCCTTTCAATAAATATATTTTACATACACAATTTATTTATAGTATATGTTGGGACTAACTTTAATAATAAACGCATCCACTCCACAGGGGGATGGTCTGTTAGATTTTGGTAGATTTTTACAGACATTTTAGTATTTAACTGGGTTTGAGCACGGTAGCACTGTTCCAAACAATCTCGATCGACTGTTGCTTGACTTGACTTGACAATTGACATTAACAGTCCAAAAGCAAGGGGTTTGAATTTGAAGTCACTTCTGTGGTTTTAGATTTTTTGGGTTTTAACGATAATTATGAACTAAAACAACTGTTTAATAATATTGCTAACACAATGGCTAAGGAAAGCGATATTTCGTTATTCAATGATGTGTTAGAGCCTTTTAGGCGAGTGATAAATACTGATTCCCCAAAGGACAAGCTGTCGGCATCTTCGAAATTGAATTTTTCTTGTAGTAGTAATCAATCAATTAAAGAAGGTAAATGAATTATATGACGTATTTATAATTCATGAAAATTGTTTTTTTAACCTAAATGAACTTTTAGGATTGTCTAACCTGTTATCCAATAAAAGAAAGTCGGCCCTTGGATTATCTGAGGTAATAACACCTGAAAAACGTATACGGACCGAGTCTTCTTCAAACATTGCTCCGGCTCCTCCGTCACCATGGGAGGCAAAAAGACTGAAAATTGATTTAATTGCTGCTAAAGCTCAGGTTTTTATGTCATTTTCTTACATTTATGATTTGTTATAACTTCATCATGCATGTAAAGTAGTTTTCTCGTTGTTAAAATATTATTTAATATGATTGTCAATATACAGTGAAATATAACACAAGTGTGTCATCATCAGCCTATTCATTATCAGTTCACTGCTGATCATAGAGGTCTTGATGTTGTATCCTACTTGACATTACAAATGTCTAAGTTTGTATGTTTGCTGTTCAATCATGCTAAAAGGATTCAATTGATTTGAACAAAACATTTCTATTCTATAGTATAGATGTACAGATGTGCCAAGAAAACATTGAGATAAAAAGTATATTATAGGATTTTGAGGATCATGTAGGATTCTATAGGACATTGAGATGAAAGTATATTACTTTTTCTTGTTTACCTTATCTGCCATTCTTGGGGCAGAATTTTACAAATTTAGTATTGTTCACAGACAATACTTATTTAAAGTCAGTTGTGAGTCTCTTCAAAGTAAATAATGCTAAATAAGATTTTGGAATAGTTTCATGCAAATAATGCCTTTAATGTAACAAAACAAACATACATTTAGTATTAAATTTGTATTGCTGAATGTCACCACATCAGTTACCTTCTAATGCTATTTTGCAGATTCACTTGACTAGGTTAATTTTGTGAATCACTTTATTTTTATAGCATGCTTTCAGTTGTTTATGGAACCATATCTTTTATTTTATGATATACATTATTGAAAACAAAAATCAAATAAGTGGATACCTCCGGTGTTAATTTACAAACAGGTGACTCTAATCATTCAAAGTGGTGGTAGATTGTAAAAAAAATATATAATGAGATTTGACATTTGACATATGAAATTATCTTTGTTACTGAGAAAAATAAAGAATTTTCTTTGATTTCATTCATACTCTTCAACTCAAAGTTCAAAAGGCAGATGCATTGTGTCAAAGTTAGTAAAGTTTCACACTTTCAGTTCTCCTAACAAGCAGCTTTTATGGCTCTTTAAATTTTGCTTTTGTTCTATTGTCCTCATTATCTTGCCTGTCTTTGTATTGTCTTTTTCATTTCAATTATTTAAAGTTTGTACACGTCTGTGCACCATATGTTTGTTTATGTTTTGGCTCACTACTTTTTTTTTTATTGGAAAGGTGGCAAACGATCAAGCGGTTCTCCTGATGGTAAGTGATTACCGTCGCCCACGTACATCTGCAAAACCATAGGTGCTGCAGGTACGTTGCCGGCCGATAAGGACTTTTGGAAGTGGAGGAGGAGGGGGGTTGGGGGAGGGGGAGTAGGCCACCGGTTACCTCACTCACCGAACGAAACGCAGAAGCACATGATGCTTCTACTTCACGCCGGTATTCTACGAGGCCGAGGTACCAACCTGGTCGAGCCGGCCTATTCGAGAAGCAGCAAAAGCCGCTGCTTGGCTCTACTACGCTTAATAAAATAAGTTGATTATCAGTCAGTACTATTCATAACCAATTTTGAATTCCTTACCTCAAAAGAGGATAACAGATTATGGTTATCAGTTAATTATAATGTAGTTAAGTCAAATTTTCATTTGATTATGACTTCAACTCGAAAAATAAACTGGGAACTTGCGCTTTCGTAAGTCAAAATTGTAGAAGTAAACTCATTTGCATCTCAAAATACTTGGTAAAATGAAAACCCCATTGAAACGAAATTTTTATTATTCCACTCGAAATTCGAGTTATCCAGTTTCCACTATATTATGATAAACTAGCCTCCGCCCGCGGCTTACCGGAAAAAAAGTATAAAGTAGCCTATGTACTTTTTCAAGCTTCAAGGTACCTCCATACTAAATTTCATCAAAATCTGCTCAGCTGTTTATGTTTGATTGAAAAAAAAACATCCGAACAAACATACTTTACATTTATTATTTTTGTAGGTTAAACATCAATGGCTTAGATACAAAAATTTATATTGATTATACAAATAATGTTTGCCTCTAGTGGAAGTCAAATTCCCAACCCTCAGTTTCGAAGACTGTTTGCTGTACATTTTTCCATAATAAAAAAACGAAAATTTATCTATATGTCATTAATATAAAATTGAATTTTGTTACCTCCTCACAATATTTAATAAAATGTTTGGTATAGAATGGAAAATTTTTATAGCAGGTAATAATTTTATTGTTAAAGGTTACAAAGTTGGAAGCTCGTGTAAACCATCAGCATACAATTCGTAAGGAGATGCAAATTCTCTTTGAAGAAGAAAAGGCTTCTCTTATGGAACAGCATAAAAGAGATGAAAGAGCTCTTTCAGATATGGAAGAGCGTCTTCAAGTGATAAGGAGAAGAGAACAGGAATTAAAAGATGAACATAGTGAGGTTAGCTATATAAGATCATCCATATTCTTAAAACCACAATCTAAACTAAAATATGGTTATAACATGACCATGCATTGTGCAGTCTTTGGGGGAGGCCTATGTTCAGCAGTGGACTTATATGAGAATGTATTAGTGTAAAAATTTCAGTGGAAAGATAATTTGTAGTAAAAAGTATAAAGTAGCCTATGTACTTTTTCAAGCTTCAAGGTACCTCCATACTAAATTTCATCAAAATCTGCTCAGCTGTTTATGTTTGATTGAAAAAAAAACATCCGAACAAACATACTTTACATTTATTATTTTTGTAGGTTAAACATCAATGGCTTAGATACAAAAATTTATATTGATTATACAAATAATGTTTGCCTCTAGTGGAAGTCAAATTCCCAACCCTCAGTTTCGAAGACTGTTTGCTGTACATTTTTCCATAATAAAAAACGAAAATTTATCTATATGTCATTAATATAAAATTGAATTTTGTTACCTCCTCACAATATTTAATAAAATGTTTGGTATAGAATGGAAAATTTTTATAGCAGGTAATAATTTTATTGTTAAAGGTTACAAAGTTGGAAGCTCGTGTAAACCATCAGCATACAATTCGTAAGGAGATGCAAATTCTCTTTGAAGAAGAAAAGGCTTCTCTTATGGAACAGCATAAAAGAGATGAAAGAGCTCTTTCAGATATGGAAGAGCGTCTTCAAGTGAAAGTTCAAAAGGCAGATGCATTGTGTCAAAGTTAGTAAAGTTTCACACTTTCAGTTCTCCTAACAAGCAGCTTTTATGGCTCTTTAAATTTTGCTTTTGTTCTATTGTCCTCATTATCTTGCCTGTCTTTGTATTGTCTTTTTCATTTCAATTATTTAAAGTTTGTACACGTCTGTGCACCATATGTTTGTTTATGTTTTGGCTCACTACTTTTTTTTTTATTGGAAAGGTGGCAAACGATCAAGCGGTTCTCCTGATGGTAAGTGATTACCGTCGCCCACGTACATCTGCAAAACCATAGGTGCTGCAGGTACGTTGCTGGCCGATAAGGACATTTGGAAGAGGAGGAGGAGGGGGATGGGGAGGGGGAGTAGGCCACCGGTTACCTCACTCACCGAACGAAACGCAGAAGCACAAGATGCTTCTACTTCACGCCGGTATTCTACGAGGCCGAGGTACCAACCTGGTCGAGCCGGCCTATTCGAGAAGCAGCAAAAGCCGCTGCTTGGCTCTACTACGCTTAATAAAATAAGTTGATTATCAGTCAGTACTATTCATAACCAATTTTGAATTCCTTACCTCAAAAGAGGATAACAGATTATGGTTATCAGTTAATTATAATGTAGTTAAGTCAAATTTTCATTTGATTATGACTTCAACTCGAAAAATAAACTGGGAACTTGCGCTTTCGTAAGTCAAAATTGTAGAAGTAAACTCATTTGCATCTCAAAATACTTGGTAAAATGAAAACCCCATTGAAACCAAATTTTTTATTATTCCACTCGAAATTCGAGTTATCCAGTTTCCACTATATTATGATAAACTAGCCTCCGCCCGCGGCTTACCGGAAAAAAAGTATAAAGTAGCCTATGTACTTTTTCAAGCTTCAAGGTACCTCCATACTAAATTTCATCAAAATCTGCTCAGCTGTTTATGTTTGATTGAAAAAAAAACATCCGAACAAACATACTTTACATTTATTATTTTTGTAGGTTAAACATCAATGGCTTAGATACAAAAATTTATATTGATTATACAAATAATGTTTGCCTCTAGTGGAAGTCAAATTCCCAACCCTCAGTTTCGAAGACTGTTTGCTGTACATTTTTCCATAATAAAAAACGAAAATTTATCTATATGTCATTAATATAAAATTGAATTTTGTTACCTCCTCACAATATTTAATAAAATGTTTGGTATAGAATGGAAAATTTTTATAGCAGGTAATAATTTTATTGTTAAAGGTTACAAAGTTGGAAGCTCGTGTAAACCATCAGCATACAATTCGTAAGGAGATGCAAATTCTCTTTGAAGAAGAAAAGGCTTCTCTTATGGAACAGCATAAAAGAGATGAAAGAGCTCTTTCAGATATGGAAGAACGTCTTCAAGTGATAAGGAGAAGAGAACAGGAATTAAAAGATGAACATAGTGAGGTTAGCTATATAAGATCATCCATATTCTTAAAACCACAATCTAAACTAAAATATGGTTATAACATGACCATGCATTGTGCAGTCTTTGGGGGAGGCCTATGTTCAGCAGTGGAAAAATTTCAGTGGAAAGATAATTTGTAGTAAAAGAGTATAAAAGATTGTAATTTCAATATCACTAATTATATAAAATGTATATTCAATACCAATAATATTACAATAAAATATAAATTATTATATTTTTATTATTTTATTATATTATTAATATAAATTATTTGTTTGATATGGTTACCTTCTAAGTTCTGTTTTTTAGGCTTTAAAAGAGCATCAAGAAAGCAAAGTGAAATGGGAGAAAGATAAAGCTGATCTCCAAAATCAGATAGCTGATCTCAAGGATAAATTGTTAGCAGCTAATGTTAGCAGCAAGGACCAGATCTCTGAGATGAAGAAAGACATGGATGAACTATTGCAGGTTACAAAGAATTTATGCTTTTTTTCTGTTTCTGTGTGTCTTGTTTTATGTGTGACAAGGAAAAGGCTAATTTTATCCATGGTGACACCTTCCGAATACTATTTCCAGTAATTCTTAACTAGATTTATTGTACTGACGCAAGTATATGCACAAACACATAGGCATTCATGTGTCTTTATCTTTTCATATCTGATGTAATGTTTATGCAATAAGATCGGAGGAAGGTTCATCACTGTTATATACATACTTAAAACTCTGTCGAAGTTGTGGTATTAGAAATGCATGTGTTGTTGTGCAATTTTACCAACTTGCCCAAAACAAAGGGAAGCGATGGTCTCACCTGTCACTCCTTAATAGTGGTTATTTGGTAGCCTAGCTAGGATAACAGTACTACACTTACTTGATTATATAATATTACTGCGTTGGTTTATTGTAAATTATGTAAAAAGCACTCCCGGAACAGAGGTCTAGTTAATTCTTTCGATTCACTTTTCACGAGAGCCTATTTAGGACTATGTGATAGATGGTAAGCCTGTTGCCGTAGTATGCAACCCTGCGACACAAATTGTAGGTAAGTTTCGAAAAACTGATTAGTTGGAGCCACATATGGGAATAAACTAGAGTTTCCTGATTCGGAGGCCGATCCCCTAACCACGTTGCTATTGTGAAATAATTATAATTTTATTTTGAGATGGTAATACAACTTTTTAATATAAATAGGCTTTAGAAGGCGCGCAGTCTGAAGTAGAGATGTTAAAGAAAGAAGTAGCTAAACAGACAAACAGAGCAGAACAGTGCACATCGTTAAGAACACAGTTGGAAAAGCAAACATTTGAGCTTCAACAAGTTACAAATAAACTTAAAGAATTAGAGTATGAAAGAGACTCTTACAAAGACTGGCAACAACAAGCAAAGGTAGGTATTCAATTAGTGTTATCGAAAATCTTATCATAAGGTTACATACGTATATATCTATTTATAACCATATGCTTAGCAGAATTGAATGTAAAAAATAAATTTTATGGTAAATATATAACATTGTGTGGTTTTACGGAGCCTTTATTGCATGAGTCAGCCATTTTTATTTTGAATTAAGGTGCTCAAAAGTATATTATAAAATCATTTTAGTTTAGTTTTATGTAAATAACTAAGTTGGAACTTTAAAAGTAAGAACAATCGCAAGGCCTAGGTTAAGCTAAGGTTACGATCAAGCAGTGAAACTTATTTTGATATCAGGTGAGATCTGTCACCTATATCACCATAATAATCATGGGTACAAAGAAGCTTAAGGCACCCTTTATTAAATTATAAAAAAAAGACATTGACACAATAAAATATTGTGGAAGTATTTACTTCCATATTAATTATCTCTTTTCTTACAGTAATATTACTGAAAAAATTTAAATGTTATTTTATAATAAGTATTTAAAATTTTTCTTCATAGACTGCTCAAAAACGTCTGAGTAACATGGCGGAATTGGAAAAGGAGGTGATACGTCTAAGGGCTAACGAAAGGTCCCTGCGCGATGCCGTGTGCAATAAGTTACTTCTTGAAGAACAGGTGCATCTGCTTACTTGTAGAGTTGAAGCCTTGCAGCCAGTTCAACAGGAGTTGCATGAGGCTAAGGTAATTATAATTCTTCGTCGTGTGAATAAATACAGTACTAGCTGTTTTTTTATGGGATAGGTGGCAAACGAGCATGCGGTTCACCTGATGGTTAGTGATTACCATCGCCCATATACATCTGCAAAATCAGAGGTGCTATGGGGTGTCGTAAAAGTCTATTAAGGGAAAAGCCAGGAAAATCTTCTTTCCATATTTTACATATGTCAAAATAACCGTTTTAAAATTGCCATATCTAAAACAAATCAGTCCGGTGACAGGAAGCAGCGTTTAATTTGTCAGATATCTAGTTCTGCGCTAACGCCTTTGTCCAGCTGTGTACTGTCTAAACCAGTGATTCTCAGCCTTTTTGTTGCGGCAAACTTAACGATTTCAAAATTTGGCGGCACACAAAAGTGCCCGCACAGTGGTTGAGAATCATGGTCGGGTTGGTACGGAATAAGAGAATAATTATGACATTAAATCTCCTTGAAAGTGTTTCGTTTTTGATCCTAGGTAAAAATGGCATCACTAGAGTCGTGTCTAGAGGAATGGAAAAATTCAGCCAAAGCACACGGTGTCGAGTGCGCACGGGCTCTGTCCTCTGCGCTCGAGTCGGCTCTGAGTAATCAACTTACGGCTGTGGCGGGCTGCTCCGAGGCTAAGTCACAAATGGCGCAAATCAGTGAGGTAATTCATAAAAAAAAAATCGAGCATATTTCGCTGGTTTGTAGTATTCAATGATAATAATGCAACTAAAAGACCACACCGAACTCATCGGTTCAACATTTTTTTTAAAAAATAATAAATAAATATAATAATTATAAAATCTATTAAAAATATTGCCTTATTTACCACATAGGCAATACCATACTTACACATTTTTATAATTAGTGACAACTATCCAATTGGAGCTTCGATATGAAACTGGAAATTAGTGGTAATACAAACGATGTGAAATATGGATTTTTACAGGAAATAGCAACAATGAAATACGAACGCGATAAAGCCACGGCGAAATTAAACGATCTTCAGACCGTGCGCAAGAACCAGGAGAGCCTCATACACAGACTGCAGAAGCGATTGCTGCTTGTTACTAGGGAGCGGGACAGTTACAGGTTATCATTTACTCCAAAATTGTAGCTGTCGGCACAGAGAGCGCGACGTGACGGTGAAGTCATTGATCGATTCAATTAAAATAAATTATTTGTAGATTTTTATTGTCAAAATCATCTCATTCGTTATTGTACATGCTACGTTGACATGAAAGTATTTTTTTGACGCTACTGTTGACGTCATGGCGACAACAGAACGAGTCGTGTGCCTCCGTTCTGAAAGATTATCACATTCTGCATGTGCGCGGATTCATCATCATGTGCAGTTTTGCGCAATCTTTCAACGATTTCGCATATTAAAAACCTTAATATGTAACCTGTGAATCTGTATAAAAAAACTGAAATGTACTTTGCTTATATTTTAATTAAATATACAGGAAAAAACTGAAAAATAAAAAATTTCGAAAACACTAGAATTGCTATGTTGTGTCGCCCTGACGCCCTCAGTTCCGCAGTCCCACGCTCTGTTCGAGGAGTTGTTGTATTACTGTGATATTTTTATATCTTAATTTTTAATTTCTTTTGTGATAATGTTTAATTTCGTTTAGGCAACAACTGGACTGCTATGAGAAAGAATTAACTGTAACGTTATGTGGAGAAAGTGGCGCGGGGAGCGCTGCTTTATTGTCGGCCAGAGTCGAGCAACTTGAGAAGTCTTTGCAAGGCTACCGTGATCTTCTCGCAGCGCACGATCAGGAAGCACACACTAAAGGTGACCATTCGTTGACTTTCCTAATAGAGACCGTCATGATAGAATAGAAACGACGCATAGAAGCAATGTGTGGTTCTAGTTAATTCTAGGGGATGGTTTTAACAGAAGTGGGTTCAGTAGTACCTCTTTCAATATACCAACCAATAGACAGTTTGTATTTCTTTTCATTGCCATTGCAAAATGTCACGTGACAAATGATTTATCGACTTTACATAAATTATAATTGTCGCTAATTACATAAAACCTTCTACTAAATTTCTCTACTAGCAGTAGAGAAATTAAAAGGTACATTGCGAATTAAATTTAGTTTGCAATGTACCTTTAGTCCAATTTATATTTTTCATATACCACATGAACAGTAGTTTTAAGCGCCTATAATATTGTTTAATATTAAACCCTTTTACAATTTTAGCAACTCCTAAATTTCAAAGTTAATCAATAAGTTTTCTACCCTGTGATGACTTAGCACTAGCTTTTAGCCAATGGGCTAGTTTGTGGGATGCCATTAAGGAGGGTAAATTACGTATAGTGCACTTTGTTAAAGAAGTATAATTATAATATAATGATATTCTAGCGCACTTCACGGTCGGTAGCGCGAGTCCTACTCACGCTCGGACGTTTTATTGCTAACTGTCCAGTGGTAAGAATGTTTAGTATCAACCTCGTATTAAATAGGATCATAGACATAATATGTATTTTTACGTGGTAGGGACAAGCGGCGGCTTTTTCTGCTGCTCGACCGGGATAGTACCACGGCCTCGCAGGTCTCGCATACCGGTGTGAAGTAGAGGCATCTTGTGCTTCTGGGGTTAGTTCAGTGAGTGCGATAACCAGAGACCCTCTCCCTTCTCATCTCTTCCTCCTTCCTCCTACCCTAAAATCTTTAAAGGCCGGCAAGGCACATGCAGCTCCTCTGGTGTTGCAGATACGTCTGGTGTTCGTGAGCTTCGGTAATCACTTACCATCAGGTAAGCCGCTTGATCGTTTGCCCCATTTTCCTTAAAAAAAACCTGTGACAATGGGCCTTACATAAATACGCTATACAAATATGACGCATTAGTACAATAGTAATAACAAATATTAGTTTAGCTCTTTCTGACATATGACATGATATAAATATGCACTTTGGTGCGATGCAAGCATCAGAATGACTAGACATTTTTAAAAATTTTCAATATACGCCATAACATTTGGTGCTTGAACGAATATATTCGGCCATATCTATGGATTGCTTACATTTTCAAATAGGCATGCACATTTCTTACTTAGCGCGGTTGAGTAGACTTTATAACGTTGACAGTACTTCCGCCGATATAGATATATACTCGCTAGTTAAATTTAGATAAAATCTTGTTAATTTAATTCTTTGTAACGATAATTAGTTTAATTTTAGGCTAATAATATTAACGTTTTGACTAAAATTTCATCTTGTTCTGCATATTACTGTGCATGCGGATTTTACCCATAATTGGATGTGCTCTAAGTTATATTTGTTTAAGTAAGTAAAACTACAATAAATATTTAAAAAATAGGTATATATTATCTATAATATAATAGGACTGACGATAGTCGTAAACTCGTGAAGTGATTTTGTCTGTGATAAGCCGTCTTTTTTTAAAATTTTGTTAGTTTTCTGTATAAGATTTGCTGCAAGTGCTCGTGTATGTGTACAGAGATTGGTAAATTCAATAAAATATCGGAGACCGCCAATATTCCTTTTGGTTCCATCAGTCCAACAAATCAACAAAAGAGGACTATCAATTTATTATCGGTATTTCACCAAGATTTCCAGTAAACATGGCAAATAAATCTGGAAATTGTGTATGATAATTTTTTTTTTTTAGTTTTTTGCCGACTGCTTTGTAGACATAATAATAATATTACAATAATACGTACATAATACGATAATAAATAAAAAAAACATGTATATCGGCAGTGGTGGAGGGGCTGCGTGCGGAGGCCAGCAGGTGGCGCGAAGAGACGGAGGGCGCGCGGCGCGAGGCGAATAAGCTGCGCGCGCAGCGGGACCAACTGCAGGCGCACCTCGAGCGCCTTGCCGCGTCCGCCGCCGGCACCGCCGCCCCCGCGCCGCCCATCAAGGTCCTATTACAAAAGTGCCTTCGTACGATCCGACCCAACCCTAACCAGTCAATCCACTCGTGTCAACCAGCCAAAATCAGATCACATCGATCGTGACGCAATGCGCATATAACTTGTTCGCAGTACTGACCGGTGTGCGTGTTTATTTGTATCGCACACGTGTAATTTCAATAAGCAAATTCGTACACACGTGACTTTACTAAAATACACGCCCAGGTGAAATTGAACAAAAGCTAAGCTAAGCGTGTCTAGATCGCGTCGATCGTTTTCGTTAAAATATCCTAAGATAAACAACTCATTTGGAGCTTTCACGGATTTCCATGAAATACTTTTAGAAATAAGTACATTTTCAAAATGTGTTTGAAAACGACTTTAGTTTAAAAAAAACATTTACTTTGCTTACTAGGACAGTAGGTTGGTTATTTTTTATATAAAATAGATAATTCAAAATTTAATGGTTGAAAAATCTTTATGTATTTCAACCAATTAGTTACAATTGCGTATTAGGATATATAATGTTAAAAGAATAATAAAAAGTTATTGACAAAGTTCTTCTAGCATATTAGTCCTACATTTATAAAACAAGCAGCCGACGGGTATGAGCGTCTAATGTGCGAGGTGTCTGGTACTGCGATCGCCAATCCGCTTGCCGAGCCTGGTGATTATGGCAAATCCTTCACATGGGAGAGACCTATGTCCTGCAGTGGACTATTTATAGGCTGGTAAGGTAAGGTGAACACGGATAGCGGGTCCATTTATTTCGGCACACAGTGCTGACGACATCTTAGCGTGTTCACAACTGCGGGCGGGCGGTTTGGTGAGCACAGCACCAGTACTCTCGTACCAGTAATGCTGCTCCCCAGCACTAGTCTACGGTATGTTTGGATGGATTTTCCGCCATCTTTGTTCGGCAGAGACTCACTCAGTAATCAGCAGGGTGCACCGCGTGCAGCTGAGGTTGACATTTAGAAAAAAGTTATAATATTTTTTCATCACAAGAACAAATATAAAAATGCCGAAATAGTCCAAGGTTAAAGGCAACTACTTTGTTATTTAATGCAGGTGCTGCATCTCACCGACAATCCCGCAGCTGCAGCCCAAAAACAAATGCACGTGGATTTGGAAACAGCACTAGAAGAGGTATTATTATTTTTAGATCCACGTAGGTTACGGGTGCTTTTTTTATTTATTTAGCGAATATTTTCTTTGCTATTTATGTGTTTGGCCAGTGTAGTTTTAAAAATAATATTCCCCCAGATTAAAAGACTCAAAGCAGCTTTACGGGATGGCGGATTGGCTGTGTGTCCAGAAGAGATGCAGCAATTGAGGCAACAGTTGGAGAATAGTAGAATAAAATTGAAAAGGTTTTTTTTGTTTTGTTTTATTATTTCGTTTTACCTATGTACATTTAATTATATTTAATTTCATGGTAATGTTTTGTCATTTCCTTTCATGGTGTGCTAATTTTGATGTATTGTTGGGTGTTAGAAAATCAGTCTGCCAAATTTGACTTAACATCGACGTCCAGTGGGCGTCGTAAGAGTCGTCTAAGGTACTGCTAACACAGCCTATTTTAGTCCACTGCTGAACACAGGCTGAGGAAAACACCAGCAAAGGCCGGATATATTTTTGGAAGATTTGAACATACATAGTGATTGTGTATGCTGGCTGTTTTGTTGACGTGCGCAGCACCGTACACACGCGCTAGTCATGCTGTTTCCCATCACTAGTCTATGGGTTTTGGGTTTAGCAAATTCAGATTAATTTTGAGCCATCATTTGGTTCCCAGGGCGAGATCCTGGTTTGTTAGTTAGCAGATGAGGCCGCCATTTCGAGAAAGAGATTGTATATTTCCTCCTTACAGCCGGACGACAGCGAGTAACGACCTCAAAATAATTTAAAACCTGAAATTGCAAAGACCGCTGTTGAGCAGCACAGCGCCTGAAGTACGATACGTCTGGTGCTTTATTCGTCAATCTACTTGCCAAGAGTCTTTATTGTTTTTTTCTAAATATTCCAGAATGAAGGAGGAGTTCACGTCGTCGGCTCAGGAGTATAGAGATGTTGTATACATGCTTTTAGGTTATAAAATTGATAGGACTGGACATAAGAATTATAGGTGAGTGTTAAATGTAACCATTAGTCTTATACTTTTTACTTATTATAAAATAATTATGATACGAGAGGAACTTCTTTTTAATATAGATATGTAGGCGTAAATACTTTCTTAGGTATTTAATTGGCATATTGCAATTTTTTTTTTCATTTAAAATGTTTTTACGACATACCCTGGTCCATGGCTACCGTTACCATGTTGATTTTCGTGATTTTAGATAAACCATAAATGCCTTGTCATTTCGGATGAATAAGGAATCATCAGGTACAGACTCCTTCAGTGCTTACATGCTCACTATCTTGGGGCTCATCTCTACTTAACATCAATTGAGATCGACTTGTATGTTATAAATCAATCAGTGAGTTCTTTAAGTAAAGCAATAAATTAATACTATACTTTATAACTTTACACATTTAATCATCATTCGTCTTTGAAAATCACTTAAAGATGTTCGTGTTTAGATATTGCAAAACAATGTGATATATTGGTAAACTAGTCGTCGGTAAAGTTTGCCGGTATGAAGTTCAGACTTGCGTGTGTGGAAAGTCGAAAACCAAATAGTGCGCCGAAAACAAAATTACTGCAATATTCACACCGGACAACTTTTTTTTTTTTTTTAAAGAATACTAGTAATGATATTTTCTAAATAACATAACTAATACTCCTGTTAACCCTCCAACTAAGCATTAGAGTAAGCGGAATATTATCTACCATCTTAATACCAGACCCATAATATACAAGTGGTTGATGGGAAGCATTGTAAAAAGTACCAAGTCGGCGGATTATCAGACAGCCCGCTAAACGTAGCGATCACTTGTGAAAGACTTTGTGTTTGTGAGGACCGTTTGGGGCCTCCGATGGACATAACCTTTAAGTTTGGATACAAATACCCCTCTCTGATGATTTAAGAGCTGACTGTAGTGATGATATTAGGGGATAAAGTATGAAATTGCCGCCTTATATTGATAAATTTAAACATATCTTATTATATTATTTAATCGAAGTACCCTCATTATCTATACATTTATTTGTCAAGATCATTTATGCATTTGCGATTGAATTCTGGGGGTCTACGTCTCTACAAAGTACATAAAGGCATTTTGTACCCCTTCCTGAGAACAAAATGTTTTCCTTCATAAACTGTTGGGGCTAGGTCTGGCTAGTACAGTGGATGATCCTAGCTGCAGGTATCATAGTGTTAAAACGGTTTGTCAGCTAACGCAGTCTTGCGTTATCATGGAGCAATAATCGCGAAGATCGATTGACGAGTCGGGATCGTTTCTCTGAGAGCTTCGCCATCATTGTTCCAACATTTTCACAATAGACATCTGCATTGATACACCGGATCTCAAAAAGCTCTACTGGGTGTAATAGCCCTGCAGCGAGCACCAAACCATTGTTCTGGTATTTGACCTGGATTCAACCAATGCGTTTATCGCTTAGGATTATTGTACAGAATCCGCTTTTGATTTCACATCACAATTGTGTCAAATATCCCTTCATTTCTGTACCTACTCATCAAAAAAATGCAACATTCAAAACGTGCTCCTCTATGCACGTCAGTCATAAGGCACCCAAGTTTTTTATTTTATCAAATTGCTGCATGAGGCAATATTGTGGGTAAACTAACGTCAAACTTCCTTGGTTATTTGATAAGGATCGGCTTCTACCATTACTTTTAATTCCTCATTATTTATTTTAGTGTAAATATATGGTCTTTCTCGTGGTTAATTTTTCAAGTCGAATTTTCCACTACGAAATCAATTAACCAAAAACGCACCGTGTGTTCGTTGGTCGTATCCTCTCCAAATGCTTCAGTGATATTTCGAGCTGTTTAAGCAGGGTTTTTTTTGCAAATTAGTCTAAATTTTGCAGTCTTCATGTTTAACTCAAATACTAAACGTAAAAACATAAATGGCTTAAAAATATTTTATGGTGAAGGAGGCAAACGAACTAGTGACTCACCTGATCTTAAGTGACTACGGACGCTCTCGTACATCTATTACACTAGAATAGTTGCAGGTGCATTTCCGACCTTTAAGGATATTTGTGGAGAAAGGAGGGAGAGGGGGAAAGGCCTCGCACTCACCTAACGAAACGCAGAAGCACATGATGCCTCTACCTCACACCGGTATTCTACGAGGCTGTGGTATTACCCCTAAATGTATTTGTCATCATTCATTCTTTGCTTTCATTTTCTTTCTCTTTGTTTTTATAGAATATCAAACATGTACGCTGAGTCACCAGAGGAATATCTCACTTTCACCCTCTGCGACGATGGCATCGAAATGGTGCACACGGACTACTCTGCTTCCTTGGGAGAGTTGCTGGAACTGCATCTCCATCATCACAGGTCCATACCAGTATTCCTTAGCGCTCTAACTATGGAGCTTTTCACACGGACAACGATGCAACAGGAGGTGCAGTAGTGTTAAATGTTAAGGTGCTTTATGTTACGTTCCTGTGTGTCGAGTACTTTCATTTGAAATTGCATGAAAGCAGTCTGAGTTGTTGTGAGTGTTTGCATTGAAACATTGTCAATGGTTCATTTAATAGTACTCCAGAACTGTTATTCTTAAGTTTATAAATGAATAATAAAAACGGGACATAATTTTTGTATGGAAAATGCGTTTTTTGTAATTATCACACATAAGATATAATAAAATGGGTGTGACCTGCTTTCTACTTTTATTTTAAATTTATATTAAACATTTACCTTTTTGTGTGGTGCTGGACAAGCGATATTCAATAATGTTACGTTCACATTCGCTTTTAGACGCCCTCAACGGCCCATTGTCTGATAGGGGTGATGCAACTTAAAATTCGCCAACCATATGGAATCGCCAAAGGTATAGATCGTTGCAACAGATAGCCAATTGTGAACAAAGACGGTACATTTACTACTTATTTACTTAAGCTTAAGACTGTCAGGTCACTCGCTTTAGTTTCAGAGAGGGCCATGGACACCATGGAGGTTCGATACCTAATGCCGGCACCACTAATATTGTTAAAAGCTATTTTAAATGCTGAATTTACCACGTGATCGGTAGTGAATGAAAACATCGTAAGGAAACCTGCATTTCTGAAATATTGCAAGCAGCGTGGCGGACTCTTCCCGTCTGCAAAACCCTCACAGGTATGTTGAATGTTAAGTATGGGTTAAACTTCAAGAAATGTCGGACTTTTGATGTTTTCTTGGCAAAGCCTTGTGTTCAGCAGTAAAGTTAAATATACGGATCATGGAAAGAAAAAATAATGAACTTATTATTGTACTATAGAGCCCATTTAAAATGGGTTTAAATGGAAATTTATTTGCATTGGATCTGAACTGTACCTTGACCGAAAGGTTTAGCTCGAAGGTATCAGGTCTGTCCCGATTTCATCCACAATGGGGAAGATATGTAACTCTCCGGGCATTGATACTTTAAGTAAAAATAAAATTTCATGTGAATTTATGTATTAATGAATATTATCAGATATATTTTTCTATTATTTTCTATTTACTATGTGCTTTTCAGAGATAATATTATGTACGTTACAATATTATGAAGACATTTTCAAATAGATTCATTGTCAGTTACAGTCTAATACCTACCTACATTTATTTCTAATTGAGAAAATAGAATATTTAAGATAAATGAATCCTATTTTAAAATAATATGTTAGTATATAAGATAGAAGAAATAATTGTGGTAAAAGATTATTACATATCTTTTGTAATTTAAATGTGTTGGTTCGAGCATGTAAATAAGCGAACTTTGGGCGAATATAAATGAGATGAATGGAATATAAGTGAAAAATCTAATTTTTATTTTCGTTGTAATCAGGTTTCTTGTTGTTGTGAATTAAGGTAAAGGTAAAACATAATTGAATAGAGACTAATGAATAAACGAAAACATTGAACACTAAGGTTTTAATTTTTTGTGTTTTGATATAAGTCTATTACACGCACACACACCCACCTTAGTCATGTAACCCTTGATATCCAGGAGGATGACCAACCCATCGACCACTCTTACTCGCACGCAATTACTTTCGTACGCAATTTTTTTTAATTTCGATTGCCTCACTGAATTGGCAAAGCCACAGTAGCCAGCTAGCGGGGAGCACTTCGTGCAGACGAGGTTGGCATTGGCATTTCATTGTTGAAAGGCTTTAAAGGTTCCGTGAAGAGCTCGCCATGTCGCCATTGCTGGTTAGCGGATAGATTGGTACATGTCGTATTTTGCCCATACCACACTAGGCATGTGGATCAGTGAGCAGCTCTCCTTTTACAAATGATGCTTGTTCACCAGTAGTCTGCGAAATGAATTACGAAGCTATATTTTCAGCCTAGTTTCCTTGATAAAGAAGTTTGCCGCAGATAGTTGGCCTGAGTAAGAATTGTACCGAAACTTTAGCATTTTTAACTAAATTTTCGGGGTGCGCTTTTCTATGAGCTCTACTGTGGCAAATGACAGATTCCGTTAATTAAACGACTTGTCTACTAGGTTAACAGCAATTCAGATTTTTAGTTTTAGAAACTGTAGGAAGAATAGGATCAATGAAAACAAAACACGAAGTAAAATATTTACGAAGAAACAAGGAAAATATATTATACATCATCTTTAAACGTTCGCAAAGAGTTCAACTACAATAAATTAGTAGTTTTACTACAACAATTTAGTAGTGGTTTACAGTCAACAATCGATAGCTACACTTAAAACGTAGAACGCGTAAATTTAAACACATCTTGTCGCTGTCACAATTATTTTTTTTATTTACCTACTAATTTGATTTCTATTGACACAATGCTGACTAACATATTATAACAATGACGTACACTAAATGTCAGAATAATTATTATTAACAATTTCCAGTTAAATATTTTTTAGTTTTGTGGATTCTAAAAATGTTTGTAAAACATTTTAATTTCCATATAATCAAAAACTTGGTTAAAATATATCTTATTAAAAGTCAGTGTTATGAGAATACAGCGTTAGAGGCTTTTAGATAGTTACATATCCACACACTTGAGTTCTTGTGTTTTGAACGACGCAAAAATGAACATTTGTTTACATAATTAATAAATTTGCAAACTACAAACAAAATGTCAAGTATACAAAATTTTGCATTAATCGGTATAACGTTAATTTTACGCATTTTCTTGAAAATAATTGACAGTGTTATAGTATAACTGATTGTTTATGTCCACGTAGCGAGGAAGTTAGCCATATTTACACAAGTAATACACAGGTAATAAACAAAATATCACAACATTTGAACGCCCAATTTGGATCCAGAAATTCAAAAATAAATTTAGTGGCTAATTTTAAGAGTTATCTGAGTATAAATCTTTGGATAAAAATATTAAACGTACATTTTTTATTCTAAACATAAATATTTTATGAAAATGTTGAAATACATTGCATCGACTGGATAACAGAAACCGCACATTATTACATCACGAACTAACGATCATATTAAGTGGACACTATAACTTAAAACATGAGATAGGTCTTAAGTAGACTCAAAGTAATCTAGAAACCATATATATGTAGCATAGAGATATTTAAAGCTAAGCAGGACGTCTAGAAACACATCTACTAGAAATGATAACACTCGCCTTATACATGTTGATTAACTCACGAATAAAATCCATACAAATAAATTCTTGGAAATATTTTGGAAATAATTTAAAAGTAACAATAAATTACTTCTTATCTACAGTCTAAAATCACCTAATTTTCAATGTAAAATGTTTCGAAAATAAAAAAAGTATTCTAAAACCTTACAAAGACATAATACTGAAGAAGTATTTTATAACACTCTAGACATGTCCGAATTACACTTTATTCATAATATTTGTGTATGTCAATATTTTTATAAAAAAAAACAAACAAAACGCATAAACATAAATTTCACACAATTTTCAATAACATTATTGCACTAAAACTTCATATTTCATAACTTAACAATAAATATTGCATAAGCGTTAAAACCACATTTCGTAAAGTAACATTACTCAAGTCTTAAACAACTACGAATTAATTTTATGAAAAAAAAAATACGATCAGTCCGATGAAAGTGTTATTTCATTTCATCCTACAAGTCCTGTGTCCTTCGGTGTGACGTCAACAAGACGGAAACAATAGTTTTAGTCATTAAAGTATGTACCTACGTTGTACAAGTATCCGATATTGTGCTAACTACTGTCCTATGTACCTATAACATTTTGACTAAATATTAAGTACGATTTGGTGCTCAAATTTAATTATGTAAGTGTTTAATCATTAAAAACTAGAGAATTATTATTTATCTACAAAATTCGAAGAATGTGCATCGGCTTTGATTTTATCTATGTCTACATTTCTACGATATTTTAGAATAAAATGGTTGATGGATAATTTGATATAACGGTCGTTGGATAGGATCGACTATAAACGAACCACTCCTGTATTCAAATTCGACGAGTCTTACGCAGCCGATGTCAGAGATAAAGAGGCTTAGTAAGCTGCCGTGTTTTATGCGTCGGTAATGTTAATTGCTTATTCAATACACCCATTTATTTAATGACATGGACCGGTGTTTCTGTATGAAACGTTGATCGTATGTCTATATGATGATGTAATGTTAATAAAAGGTAGCTTTTGAAGCTATGTATCTGGCTCGAACTGGGTTTGGACTCAGTCTTTAAGTAATATTTTAACCGCTGAGTATTGCCGCCTGGAGAGGAAATACACCTTCAGGTTGACCTCGTTAACAACTACGAAGCTACGAAAACACTGCAACGCTAAATCTATATAAATAGTTTATGACTACAGGGCTCACGCGTCATCCATGTTTTCTCCGGTTCTCTTGTGAGTTACACTATTGTCCGTCATATTTCTGTGGCCTGAAATAGAAAGAGAAAATGATTGCATTTTAGTGATAAAGATTTAGTGAAAATTATAGCATACTTGAGACTGTATCTGTGTTCCGGCGCGTCGTGCCAAGAGGGAGAGGGAAAGAGTGTATCCCTTCTCGAGGTAGGGCTGCTTAGGGCGGCAGGTACTGGTGGGGTTGCGGATGTGTGCGAGAGCATTCCCATGGACCCGACGACATGCGGTGAAGGTGGAACACCGTGGGGTTTTGGTCGGTGCAAGTCTGACATAACCTGTCCTTGCCCCCATGAGAGTGGGTAGAAATAGTTGGTATCTTCCCCCGCTCCTCCTTATTTTTTGGATAACGATGATTGTAAAATGTAAATTTAAAACAAATCAAATTTATTTTGTCTTTGTGCTAGCGATCAAAACTGGCATCTTCCATGTAGTTGAGATGATTTTTTTCGATTTTTTGTCATCAACACATGGTTCGGTTATCTTATCAAATTTCATGTGTCTATCTCATTTCGTTGTCGAGATGAGGGTAGTGAAAAGAAACCGCACAGGAATTTTATATACCTACTCGTATATATAGATGGTCCGCTGCGTACAGTGCGTTTCTTGGTGTTCATTATCAACATGAATTATTCTAAACGCTAAGCCATAATCTTAGCCAACTCTAGAAACATAGCCAATTGAGATTTCACTGCCTTGCAGACGGTTACAAAAGTAAGTATTAAAAAATAACAATGTTATTCTATTTAGTTCCCATGTCAAAAATCTTGGTCCACTACAACTTGATAACTGTTTTAATTGGAATAAACAGGTTCAGGGGCTAAGTCGCAAAACTTCTGCAATCTTGCGATGATAATTTACCAATACTTGTCTAATCTCTGATGTTGCCGATTATTAACTGTGCTGATGTGTATTGCTCAGGCCTGTCTCAACATTATCTTAACGCATTGGATCGTCTCCTTTAAAATTGCATTCATTTATAGTCTCCGTAACTTTATACTTTCCTTCATAATTGCATGGTATCCATTAGTACATGTGTCTTAGTTTCGTACTCAGCTTATTTGGCTGCCAATTCTTCAGCACAGAAGTGTTTGAATACCCCTTGCATAATTATAAACGATCCTTTGTGTTCCTGAGTACTTGAAATCTAAGTGTGATTCACGTAACTTTTCTCTGGAACGAAAACCCCCTTCACCCTAAAAGCTTTTTTAACTAACCTAACAAGTTTGTTTTGAAAATGACATCTGCAAATACTATTATACTGTAAGTTATTTCGTTGAGCATATTTTTCATGTTCATCCTGAAGCTGAAGTTTGTTTGTATTTAAGTTTTTTAATTTATGATTGTATGCATGTCTATATATGTGTGTGTGTGTAAATAAAAATATTGTATGTATTAACATTTTTATGTATATTTTTAATATTTAATTCACTTTATTCCTTATTTTTTGCATCATTTTGCTCCACCGCCGATGTACTATGTTTTAGATAGTAGGCTCCTCCGTCAAGGAGTCGTTAGGTACTAACTCATTTCGGCCGCCGCAACCGCTTGTGCAAACTTTGTGTTCCGGTTCCAAAAGTATAGAGAACCAGTATAACTACAGGCTGTGATTACACTGGTTCTTATTTAATGCCTCATTATATCTTAGTCCTCAGGGGTAACCTTCTTCGACTTAAGTAGACTTAGTTTAATGGTTGCTTATGAAAGAATGCCTTTAGACATGAAGTATTTTCTATGTTATTGTGTGCATAGAATAATAAAAAGAAATACATTTTAATAATTCTTTGTTTCCTTTTATGCAACGAGTGCCAACGCTTACTTCTTTAAAAGATGGGAGTTGATGCATGTAATAATAATTTCGGCATACTTGATGGACAAGAATTTCTGAAGTTTGGAAGAAGTAAGAATATTAGTTGAATATCAGTTGTCAAGTTACCTTTACATGGGCCGCGGTGCAATGTGTCAACGACTCTGCCCGCGTGGCAGGCGGCGCGCTGGAGGCGACACCAGGAGGGGTAGGTGCGGGCGTCGGTGCCGCACAGCAGTCGCCGCGCGCCGCCGCCGCAGGAACCGCACGACACGCAGCGAGCGCCGCTAGCGCCCCCTGCAACGCAACGCTGACCAGCGCCGCAATTTATCGAAGCGCATGTTGCGTTAGCTGTGTAATAGAAAAAAGATTTTCTTAGAAACTAATATTGTTTACAAGAAATCGTGTTGCCTTAGCAAGGTTTTATTTGAGAGTAGGAGGCCCTAGTTTGATTCTCTCTGTGGAGTCCTTCGCAACTATGTACAATATGTATCGTTAGCCTGAACACTAAGAAGGCTACAGAGTCGCCACCTGTCGCGTTATTTCAAAAAAGCTCTGGAAAGTGGGTTAAAAAGATTTTATTATTTAATAAAACTTTTCATTAAGTAAGGATACAAAATATGCTAATTCTAGATTTTCATTATTATACGTTGAACTCTAATGCTGATAATCAATCAAGACCGGCAATACAGTGTTTTTAGTGTAATGTGCTTCAGTGTAATTCTAAAAAGAGGGATTTTGCTGTTGCTGGATCGGGCCGGTCGACCGGGTTGGTATCACGGCTTCCCTGAATACCGTCTTGTGCTTCTGCGTTTCGTTCGGTTAGTGAGGTAGCTGGAGGCCCACTCCCCCTCCCCATCCTCTACCTCATCCTCTCGCCCATCTCCCAAATACCCTTAAAACGTCTCCTGCTTTTCGCATAAAAAATTGTTAGAAGTGTCTTACCTATACAAGATCCTCTGTAAGCGAGCGGGAGTGCTTTGCCGCGCTCGCACGCGGCTCTCCGCAGAGCGCACGCCCCTGCATACGTCCGGCCGTCGACAGCGCACACTGGCGCGCCCGCTACACTACAAGCGCCGCACTTGACGCAATGAGCCCCGAGCTCAGCATCTAGCACACAACGCTTCTCGCCACCGCAACGGACGCCTTCGCAACTGCCCACTGTAGCAATATTCGTAAGATAAGAGAGTTCATTTATTCATCAGCATATTAAAGTTCACTACTGAGCATAGACTTCTCCAACAAAGCATCGGCAAATGCTAACATGTATTTCTTAAAAGGTTTGGTCATACTCACCATGCTGGGTAAGCGGGTTAGTTAGTGCAGAGCCGGTTTCCTAGGTGCTGCTCCCAATCACTAGTCTGTGGGATTTAGGTACGGCGAATTCAGGAGAATTTTCCGCCAGAACGTATAACAAACAGAAGTTTTTAATTTCTGCGGTGTCACTTAGGTTTAAATTAAGGAAATTGCCTATTCAGTTCAATAAAGCCCTTTTAAAATTTTAATTAATGATTATTGTTAATTCGATATTCATATCCAAAGATGTAGACAGTTTATATTGTAAGCTGGTTTAAAATTTTTTGTAAATTAAAAAAGTGTGGTAAAAATGGTATTAAATAAAAAAATAATTTAGAAGCATTGGCATATTTTCCTACCTTTTCAGAGATTACAGGCGTGATTGTAAAACTATAAGTTGAAACTTGTAATTCGATCCGAATAATATTTGTTGACAACTGACATAAAGTTGAGAAAGTCGAATATTATGTCTGTAATATAATAACGGCGTAGAAATCGAGAGAACAACCATCGAAGCCTGTAAATATCGGGTGTTTTTCCAAGACTAGACGATTGTATCGTATTGCGGTTTATTGCTACTATCGTCGCTTTAGATTAGATGGTAATCGAGCACAAGCGTTTTAGAGCTTAGGTTACGATCAAACAACTTACTTGAATTGTATCTAGCTTGTGCCTGTCACTAGAACCCAAAGGCTCAATTGAATTATTTCTATATTTCTTAATTTTCTTCAGGTTATTTTCATCATTATTGAAATTTCCCAAACTTTATTTACTTTACTTTATCAGCCTGTATAAAATCCACTGCTGCATATAGGCCTTTTAATTCAAGAAAAACTGACATGTCATGCATTGGAGATTTCCCCATTCTCACCACGCTGAGCTACTATGATACCTTGTACTATGATACTGCTCCCTATTACTGTAAATATATAATTCTCTGTAGCGGTGCAGCTACTGTTGTGTTCCGATGTGAAAAGTATAGAGAGCCAGTATAATTACTGGAGGCTGTGAGGCATTCCATCATAATCCTCAGGGGAGATAACGCACCTGTAATATATATGATTGTGTATTGTGTGGATTACAGTAGCCACTTACCATCAGGTGGACTGTTGTCTCGTTTTTCACTCCGATCCAATAAAAAAAAATCAGCAACTTCGTATGTAGCTAAACTAAACAATGCAATTTATCAATAGATTATAAGTAATTTTGATTATTCAAATACGAGAATATTCTTAAGCACAATGAAAATTTCGTGCGTTGCATGCCTTAAATGTGTTGCAACAGTTGAGATATTTTAAGGGTTAGGCAATCCGTAGCACCGTGTGGCAAGCGCACAGGTATAGCTTTGGAAGTGAGCCAAAAGCTCAATAATCAGGGTCCAATTTCCCTAATAAATATACACCGATGGTTACGTCAACTATTTGGCAGTAGGCATATTACCTAAATTAACGAAACCGAGACAGTTTGTGCGTAATGCGACGAATGTGCATTATAGCGCGCATTACTCTCTTGGGAGTTGGCAAGTGTTTACTGAAGAAATTATTCGAAAGCTAATTATAGGGCAAGGACCAGGACAACTCAAATATTCTCAGATATTCAAAAGCGAGTATTTAGGAAGGACCCCGAGTAGAATATAGCAAGAATTTAGAGTCTGACACCATGAAAGCATATAAATAGTTTCATCAAAAAGGCTTTCTTTACTGTAATAAAGTACGTAATCTAGCTGACATACGTTTTGTTTCGAAGGGTCGGACAGTGTCTATCACGCTAGTCCAGTGGGGGATAATATTTTTTATTATTTCTCATTCATTCTGGTTTACTGACGTTTTTTTTACTTCGACTTAAATATAACAATTTTTACCACTAATTAACAATTTTAGTGGCGACAGCACCGGGGTTCGAATTTCACCCAGTTGCCATAAAATCAAACCGAACATCATGACCACTAGGCTACCATGGCTCTTAAGTTTATTACTACTATCGTAAGTTGTAGAAATAACAATATTTCGATACCAGGATAAAGGGCTTTTCCAACACGAGAACTTTCCGTGATCAGCGCGCTTGGCAGGTGGACTTGCTCGACGCTTTTGCCTGTCACCGCTACGGATAACTTAGGTCAATTTGAGCTGGACATTTTATCATTTCACGGAGGCCACGATATATTCTGGCTGGTCACTTCTACTTTTATGATATGCAAGAGGCTAACCTCGTAAATCATACAGTTCATTTAAAAAAAAACCTGATGAAGGACGATACATGGAATATACATTTTATATGACGATCATGGTACGACCATGTGAACACTTCTTTTGGATTGGTCTTATCGCGAACCATAATTATTCATAATATGGAATGAGGACGTCTGTCTGCATCGGTCTAGGGCCGATTGCGTTAACGACTGTAGTTTAGTTATTTACCCGCGAGTCGACGCTTGATTGCGGTGACTAAAGAAGTCTGAATATGAATAAATTTATACCGATTACTGTGTCGTGTCGGTGACATTTTATTTATAATAATACAAGGTGTGACTGCGTTGTTTTTGCTTGAACTTTAGTATTCCTGTAAATGTTGTTCCTTTTTATTAATTTTGCCTCAAAAAGATAATACAAAAAAAAACAAAAAATCAAGTTGGTCGCCGTGTAGCTATATAAAAAATAAAGTAGAGTGGCGGCTTGTAATAACAAATAGTTCAACAGTGAGCAGTGGGCATAGGTTTTTAGAGACTGGAGTCTGCTGCGCAGCTGATCTTTAAATGTCCTCGATTTTTTTTAATTTCACATACGTCCCATTTTCGACTTGATGTTATCCTTTATTGCCAATCACGTGTTAAGTTTAGGTACTTAACATTGCAATGAACAATTTAGCAGTGCCGGCACCTGGCATTCAATTAGAAGTTTTTGAGTGACCCTCGTAGATATTGAGATCATAAAGCAAACACACATTTCTATTTAACATGCGATGTGGTTTAGTACCGGAAAAGTTATAAACTAAAAATTTTAAAATTACAGACAAATATTTCTATTCAATGAATTTGTGGTAACGATTGGAAATAGTCTGTGACCACATCGTCTTTATTTTTTTAATAGGCATGTTGAAGCTCATTGGTTGTAGAGTCTTATTAAAAGTGCGATAAAAAAAACTGGCATGCTATACTAGTTGAAAAAGACTATCACCCAACGCCTGCACGCTTTTAGCAAAGGTTAAAAATCTTTTCAATTAATATGATTGATACTGTCAATTTTATGATATTAATTTAATATGAAACGGTGGCGGTATTTTTTTTTAAATAATACTGTTTAAAAGAAAAGCACCCTTACACTCTTACTTCATCTTACACTATCACGTTTCTAATCGTCGGTGTAATAACGTTGTATTGATTTTTAATTGTAAATTACTTTGTACTAAATTATAAATAAGATTTCACTGTGCTTTTTTACTTAGTGAAAATATAGTCCCCACTGGTGAGCCACGACCTCCTATTTTTAAATAATGGAGACTAGTAGAGTCCCGCGTTGGTACGTGGTAAACAGAAAGCGACTATGAGTGAGGGACCCTTCCGGTCGAACCGCAAGGAGTTTTACTAGTAATAGGTATTAGAGTGTGGCATTGGTATGCTTTTAACACTAATGCGCAAGACAGAGAAGTGTAATTCGTTTGCTTTTTTATTACCGTTAACCTTTTTATTCGAGTGAGGAATTTTATCTCGAAGTGTTCGCAATAAAATTTTATGTAAAGTGAATTGTTAAATTGTTTCTTGAATGCACAAACTAACGAAAAGGTATATTTTCTTTGTACCATCTTAAAATCTTATACCCTCTTAAATTCAAAAAACGATGGTGATTCATTATCTGATTACATAAATATAAATGTAATCCACGCTAAGAAAAATGATAACTCCGGGGGTCTATTGAAGGGCATGATACGAAGAAACTTATTAAGCTGTTTTATTTTGTTTGTTATTTTAAATATTGTTAACGCCACAAAAGTTAAATTTTCCGTTGAGTGTAACAACCAATGCAAAACAGGAAAGTAGGTCTAAATGTCGCTTTTTATTAATATAATAGTTATATATTTATGGAACTGCGCTACTAACAGCGTGTGCTATTTTTAAAGAGTTTGAAGTAAACAACGCACAAAGCTGCAAATAATGAAGCGTAGCCAACCGTAGTCAACTTGCGAACAGATGCACGGAAGCCGGTATCATTGTGTCAATTTGCAACAAAGTTGTCTCAGCACGTCACGTGTTATATCACAACTATGTTACGACCGCACTGTGGTTTAGCTTCAACTATTTTATAGGCTACTAGCTTCCGCTTGCGATTACGCCCGCCTTAAATTTTTTCTGAAGGTTTCCAGGGATAAAAAGTATTCTATGTATCCCTCCAAGGTCCTAGGTGCAAGATATCCCCAAACCAAATTAGATTAAAATCGGTTACGCGGCCTTGAAAACATAACAGACAGACAAAGTTGCTGATTATGGAAGCGTGAATGAATAATGGAGGATCTGAATCATAAATTAAAGATAAAAAGTTTAGTGAACATTTATTACATATTTTTATTGTGAATTAAAATATTTAGTGCAATTAATTATTATGTCACAAATTATGTTCGGAGTAAATTTATGCAAATAATGTACAATAGCTGGCGGTAAATATTTTATTTAGATATGTACATTCTGCCGTGGCTTCACCTGCTAGATCAAAGATTTTGGTCCCAAGAGAACTCTTAATTGAGATAAAAAGTATCCTATATCCTTTCTATCTCTTAGGCGTGATTAAACGACGAACATAGATACTTTAATATTTTTCATATTGAGTAATATAACCTGCAATCATAAAAAACTTTTTAAAAATGCTTTAATCTGTGAGTTTACGTTTGAGTTAAATCCGTTCATACATATGCATATACATACATATAATCAGTCATATCGATCTATAGAATCCGTACTGTAGAAAAATAATTTAGAAGTATTATTAAAAATGACTTGCACTATCTGTATCTTTCCTGGTTTCGTAAGCTGAGTTTATTGGGAGTAAATTGAAGGAAAAGTTACACGGTAAGTATTGTTGTTCCTATAGTCCGACCATGCCCGAGTACTCCGTACAAACTATAACATTTACCGTTTTATTCTAATCTCTATTTATCTGATCAGTTATTACCGGAATGTTTTGAGAAATGAACGTAGTATAATGGAATTATAATAACGCTCCTCTCAAATATTATCACTTGAGCTTGACATTGAAAAGGAAAGTATGAAGACGCTAATATCACATAGTAACCATTGACAAAAAGAAAAAAAACAACTTGGGCGTCAGTAGATTTGGCAAACTGACGTTTTGACAAAAAAGTGCTTAGAGATCCCTGAATTTCGAATCAACAAGTAACGCTTAAGTGTTACTTTATGATGCAAAGCTACTTTTGGACAAAGGTATATTTTTAGTTTTACTCTATTCAAATATCTCCACCAAACACTGTAATGTTATTATTAACAGTCAATAATAAAGGAGGCAATTCTTGTTCCACTAGAGAGCACAAGCGTCTTCATATAATAAGGGGGTTTGGAGTAGAGACCGTCACGCTGCTCCGACGCAGGTCGGCGGACATTGCACCTAAATAAAGAAAAAAAATATGATATATATAAATTAAGATTTTTAAGATCAATCTTTGTGCAATAGTGTGCGTCAGGTGGCATTTGTCAATGGTTAAAGAGGAATCTTAACTCTCATAACTACAATGTCGCCCTTCTGTCGAGAGAAAGTGATGTTTATTACTAAACTAAATAGTATAATAATCCTTAAATTAGAATTTTTAATCAGTTATAAACTAAAGATATAAATTAAAGATGAGATTAACCATTTGTTTCGTCCGTTTGCTTATAAAGTAATATTATTGAGGAGAATAATTAGGTACCGCCTATAATTTGCCAGTGCTACTACAATCTATTAATCTCGATATCAACTATAGAATAACCAGAAAGCAAACTAAAAATAACACTCCAACGACAGTATTGTAAGACTTGGGTTTGTTGTACTGTAACGTAACGTGTAACATAAAATCTCCAATAGGTTTTCCAAACGATAATACTCTTTAACATTTAAGAATACGGTGTTCCCGATCATCTCCATTTATTACAGCGTCTAGTAAAAGCGGGTAGGGGCGTGAGCTCTCATTCACATGCATGCACCCCGGGCGTCGCGCTCGGCCATACGTATCGTGCATCGCAATAAGCCATTATTGAGCACCGATGCCAATAGAGATGTAGTGAAGTTTCTAGAAACGTACCGGCGAGTTAATAGCACTATTACGGGAGGGTTCGACCAACATAGACCTGATTAATGAACCGTGGCGCGCTCAAACAAAAACAATTATTCGTCTTTGTTGTGTGACACTCCAGCTCCGGACACCAAAGGGTCCTATTTTTGTCCGAGTATTGTGCTTTTATGTAAAAAGGTGGCTCCGAAAGAAGTAATATTGCGCGGAACTAATCAACTTTTGTCGATGTTTTGAGATATGTAAATGTGTACAAGTAAAATGAAATATATTCCGAGTCCCGTCAATGTTGAATGGTCTGGCTCGTTTCGAATCAGTCCAAGCGAGTGCGTGCATAACCTATCGGGCAAATAATGCCAATACCTTTGCCCGCGCGTGGCGGACTTTAGCGGTCACTCATAAGGTACGTACTGATATTCGGTAATATAGAAAATAATCATAGAACGACGTTCGTAATATTGGAAAACAACGGCAACCGTATCAAATACTATAAAAAGCATTGGCTGACAGACCCAACACGTTACACGCGTTGTAGAATATTCACGATAATACGACTGAATGAAATTAAAAATATTTGTAATGGACTATAAATATGTAAAAGATGACTACCGAAAAGCAACTCGTCATCGAGTCTTAATTCAAAAAAGCTTTTTAAAAATGTAATAAGGTGTAAATGTCGGGTCGGTGTGCTCAGCTCGCATTCAAGCTTGAACGCGCCAATAACCAGCTAGTATACTTTGATTGGGCCTTAATATATTATAGATATTATACTTGTGCAATTCTCTAGAAATGGTTGCTAGGTGAGGCTTAAGCGCCGGGTGAACATGATAGATGCCCGCGCTGTTGCTAAGCGGACGAGCGATGGATCGAGAACCTTGTAGCTAGTTGTAGGTACTAAGTAGGTATGACATAATAATTAATAGTCATGATGGTTACTATGTAAACCCTCACAGCACGAGGTTCCTTAATTTATTTAATTAAACTTCAAGCACGAAAAGTGTTGATATTAGACAAATTAGTTCTTTTATAATGTTTTGATGATAAGATTAAATTTTATTTTTTTGCACCTAAATTTAAATAAATACCAAGCAATTTTGAAATTCTTAGTAATTTTTGAAAATTCAGTAGACAATATTTAGCTGTGAATTTATTTATATATAGCATTTCAAATGATCTGGTGTATTCGCAATATTTACAGGCACACTACCAGATATATATTTACACGATAAATAAAACTAAATTAAAATATATGGAACTAAAAGATATGGAATATCAAATTCCGAGACGGCCATCTGTTACTTTCATTCATCTGGCATTTCCCACCGTACTACGTCTGAAACACTATCATATGACAATATAACATATTTATTTTTCATTTTCCACATTCCTATGAGTTCGTCTAAGCTCCTGAAACATTCCCTGTTATCTAGTATGCGTACTGAATACAAGTAATCAATAATGTGCGATAATCCGTAACTGATATTTTTTTTGCTAATAATGTAATATTAATGTTCACTCTTTTTTTCGAATTTTTTTAATCGTAAAATCCAATTTTAATGCCATTGTACTAGGTCACGACGTGTTGAAACCATTGAAATAATTGTTATGACACGAGAACGGATATCTTAGTCATTAAGTGAATGTTATGCCTGTAAATGTGTCTGTAATAAATATGTCTTGAGTGTACTGTTGGTGTGTCATAATAAATAAACAAATAAATTAAAAAATATTGACTGAACTTACAAGGAAGTCAAATATAGTATTTGAAGTCATCGTGACCTGGCCCACTCTTTAAGTCAATCAAAGTTTCTCTAATGCAGTTTATTAGAGAAACTTTGTGCAAATCTTTAAAGGGCAGGCTTTACCTTGACAGGGTCCCGGGTAGTCGAGAGCCAAGTGCTTGGCGGGGCGACGGCAGGCGCGACGCCGAAGTCGGCACAGTGAGCGATAGGTGCGTCCGTCTGTCCCGCAGACGGGTCCGGCCCGGCGGCAGGCCGCAGCGCAAACGCAGCGCGCCCTCCCCCCGCGCAGCACACACCTCCTGCCGCCGCCGCATGAAACGCCAGCGCACGACTCTGAAAATAAAAACGGTTTTATACAAGGAAGTACGTCTGAGAAGTCCATATTAACACTTAATCGTAAACTATTTTCGTAGTTGGAGCCACGATAGCCGAGTGATTAGGTCTTCGAATCAGGTGGTTCAATCTCATACTTGAGGAGTTCGTGCCAATGAGAAACTTATGTACCATAGTCGTGATAGTCTAGTGGTCAGAGCGGTCGCTTTTGTTTCATAGAGCGCGAATGACCCGGGTTCTATCCCCCGGTACTAAAATCGTTAATAGTAAGTAATTTTAAGCGCTGAATTTACCACGTGCTCAGTGGTGAACGAAAACATTAGCAGAAAACCTGCATGTCTGTGAAATAAATAAAAAAATATTATTTCGAGGACATGTAATGTCCGCTAACCCGCAATAGGACCCTTTCTCTCTCTTCAAAACACCCTTAGATATTTGCCCAGCTGTGGGTATTTACAGGCTGCTACTATATGTACGATATTTATAGTTAGCCTGGACTAAAATAAAATCAACTAAAAAAAATTAATAATCATGGCATTATTGAGCATACGTTTAGCTGGCGAACTC
Organism: Bhutanitis thaidina; assembly: GCA_029286595.1. Lineage (NCBI taxonomy): Eukaryota > Metazoa > Arthropoda > Insecta > Lepidoptera > Papilionidae > Bhutanitis > Bhutanitis thaidina. The sequence continues at coordinate 4,316,001 of JAGSMS010000013.1, forward strand.
TAAAGTGCAACTAGACTAGACTAGTTTAAGACTGTTCGGTGACTACGTTAGCCCGTCCATCTGAATCTGACCATTAGCCCTTCTTACCGTGAGTTGCGTAAGGGTTTGGAATGCCTTGGCCTTGCTTACTTTTTGCCATTAGAGCGCAGGAAGATATCATATTCTCTCTTTTTTATCAGCGTGTAAGACCACGGCTGAATATAAGCATTCCATGAAATTAAAAAATGCCGTGTGCCGTGAAGTTTTGGCCGTACTCTCCAAGCAGGACTGTCATCATGCGATTTGGGCTCGGCACAGTCAAAAGGGGTGAGGTTGACGTTTGTAAAAAAAAAAGATGTAATATAGAGTCATCATTCATCATCATCATTTCAGCCTATCAGAGGTCCACTGCTGAACATAGGCCTCCCCCAAAGATTGCCACGAAGCTCGGTCCTGAGCACCTGCATCCATCGACTTCCCGCAACACTGCGCAGGTCGTCACTCCATCTTGTGGGGGGTCGTCCTACACTGCGTTTGCCTGTACCTGGCTGCCACTCGAGAACCTTTTTTCCCCAGCGGTTGTCAGTTCTGCGAGCTATGTGGCCGGCCCATTGCCGCTTCAGCTTGCTGATTTTTACGGCTATGTCGGTTACCTTAGTTCTGCTGCGGATATCATCGTTGCAGACTCTATCACGCAGAGAAACACCGAGCATAGCCCTAATATAGAGTTAAAAAATGTTATCATCACAAGATATTATACACGGTAAGATTTACAAAAGCATATTGTTTATATAGTTATAGGTACTATTTCTTGTCCTTATTTACTACTTCTTGGCTATGTTTGTTTACTAATATTCATTTAAAATTTTTATCTAAGTATTATAACCTTGTCACTACCACTATTTTAAAAAAAAATTTACATTATTTAGACTTTAGTTCCTATTTGTCACTTTACCATTTAACTGTCAGCTGTCATTGACAATGACATTGCCATATATGTTTAATTTTGCTGTACTGCGGTTCCTAAAGGCAGGCGATGATCACTAACCATACTGCCAAGTTTATAATTTTCGGTTACTTATTTTGTTTTCATAGCACTATTATCGTAGATTTGTATTTGTCTTTATGACTTGTGTACATAGGTTACCTTATTCTTACATATATATATATATAAATATATTTTTTTTTTCTTTTCTTTATAGGAATTTGATTTCTTAGGTGACCTATTTTCTAGATTTACGTACCTATAAATTGTTTTAGTTATGTTATTATTATTTTCTGTTTTTTTTTTTTTGTTTTTTACTTAACTTTGTAATGCTTATACTGATATCCTGTTAACTGTCAACTGTTGGGGTGGTGCATAGTAGTACAGGTACATTATACCAGCATATTGTGCATACTTAGCAGTTCGTAGGTTTTAAGATTTTTCTAGTTTTAGTTTACGCTATTTTATATTTATTTCGTATAATCTATTTATTATAAATACTTATTTATTTAATCATATATATAATATTTATACTTTTGATCTATTTATGTCGGATAACGATTCTTTTTATTCTGTCAATGATTCAGATACCTCGTTTGTTTCTTGTGACCTCTTAAATGATAGTATACCTTCGCTGCGCAATAGGCTTTCGCATATATTTTCGCCTTGTGACCACTGGTTTAATGTTTGCCACATTAACGCGCAAAGTATACCAAGCCATTTTTCGGACTTTGAAGATGCATTTTATTTAGACAATATTCATGCCATACTAGTATCCGAAACTTGGTTAAAACCATCTTTATCATCCAGCCTGTATCCACTTACAGACTTTGTGCTTATACGCAATGATCGGTTGGAGAAACGTGGCGGCGGGGTTGCAATATATCTGCGGGCTAATATACCTTACAAGGTTGTATTAGCTTCTCCTTCTCCGAATTCAGCATCCGCAGAATTTCTATTTTTAGAAGTTTTTATTATGGGTATTAGGGCGATTCTAGGAGTAGTGTACTGTCCTCCTAATGTGTATTACTTCAATGCTCTTGAAGCTGCTCTTGATTCTGTCGGATCGGAGTACACACATTGCATGATAATGGGTGATTTCAACACTGATCTATTAAGAAATACATTTCGTTCTCATAAACTTCGGTCAATTACTGAGTCAGTCGATCTCCACATTCTGCCGTTAGCGGCTACTCATCACAATGTTGACACTAATGATTCATGGATTGACCTAATTATTATGGCTTCCTGACAGTGTCAAAAGCACGGTCAGTTGTTGGCTCCTAGCTTTTCCCATCATGACTTGATTTATTTTTCCAATAATGTGATCCCTCCCAAACCTGTTCCCACGATTTTGAATTTGCGTAATTTTTCAAGAATGGAATTGGACAAACTCAAGTGACGCTTCCATCATCGACCTGGCCTTTAGCAGCAGCGACTACAATAGACGATAAAGTGTCGCTACTTAATAATATTGTCCTCGATTTGTACAATGTCCATGCTCCTATACACAGCGTGAGGCTAAAGCGTCCTCCTGCTCCGTGGATGTCTAGAGGCGTAAGGGTGGCAATGGCTAGACGGGATAGGGCTTTTCGGAAATTTAAAAGGGAACGTACCGAGGAGAACTGGTCTCATTTTAAATTGCTGAGGAACAGATGCAATCAGATGGTACGAAATACTAAACGCCGTTATATCCATGAAAATATTATTAACTCTTCTACCGCTGACGTGTGGAAGTTTCTTAAATCTCTTGGCATTTCCAAGCCGACTTCATTTGACTATGCCTCATCTCTTACTTTGAATGACATAAACCAGCATTTTACTTCCACTTCATCTATGGACCCTTTAGTCCGCTCTCAAACAATAACTTCTATTGGTTGTATGTCTCCTCTTCTAATCCCCGATTTTCAATTCACACCGGTAGCTCTCAATGAATTTAAAAATTCTGTTTTAGCAATCAAATCTAAGGCTGTGGGGAGTGACGAGGTTAGTAAGCAAATGGTATCCATGATACTCGAGTACCTTTTACCAGCAATTACTCACATAATTAATTTCTCCTTGGACTCCGGTATTTATCCGATCCTGTGGAAAAGGGCTTTTGTTCTACCACTCCCTAAAATCTCGAATCCCTCCTTGCCCAATCATTTTCGTCCAATTTCTATACTTCCTTTCCTTTCTAAAGTTCTTGAAGCCTGTGTACATAAGCAAATCTCCGTGTTTATAACAAAATATAACCTATTGAACGTTTTCCAATCTGGGTTTCGTCCAAGTCACAGTACCACCACTGCCCTTATCAAAGTCACCGATGATATAAGAAAGGGTATGGATGAACAAAAGTTAACAGTGATGGTGCTTGTTGACTTTTCAAACGCTTTTAACACAGTTGACCACGATATCCTCATCTCCTACCTTACTTATCTTAGATTTTCAACCCCAGCCTTGGACTGGTTTTCATCCTATCTTCGCGGCCGCCAACAGTCAGTTCGTCTAGGACAGCAGTGTTCTGCCTGGGCGGACGTTGGTACAGGTGTGCCGCAAGGCGGTATACTTTCTCCCATAATGTTTTCGTTATTTATTAATTCTATCACCTCCGCTGTCGACTGTTCGTATCATCTGTATGCAGACGATCTTCAGCTTTATGCACAATCAGGCACTAACGACCTCAATAACTGCATAATGAAGCTAAATAACAATCTTGTCTCTATTAGAGATTGGTCGCACAGATTTGGGGTTACTGTCAACCCATTAAAATGTCAAGCAATCATAGTAGATGGTCCTAGGATGCTTGCCGGGATTGATTATGGTAACCTTGCTCCAGTTTATTTCAATGGAACATTAATTCCTTTCTCCAAAACTGTGAAAAATCTAGGCATTCATCTGGACCAGTCATTGTGTTGGGAGACTCAGGTTGCTGAAGTCAGCCGGAAAGTCATTGCCACCTTACGTTGTCTATATCGTTTGAAAAATATCTTACCCTTTAAAACTAAGCTTTTGCTCACTCAATCCTTAATTTTACCCATTATCGACTATGCAGATGTGTGTTACCCGGACCTATCCCAATCACGTCTCGATAAGTTGGAGCGCCTTCTTAACAACTGCATTAGATTTATCTTTGGTTTACGTAAATATGATCACGTCTCTTTTTATCGTTCCAAGCTTAATTGGCTTTCTATTCGACAAAGGTGTAGCTCTAGAATTCTGTGTTTATTGTATTCTGTATTAACTGATCCTAATTCTCCTTCTTATCTTAAGAATAATTTCCAATATCTTTATTCTGCTCATGACAGAGAGCCTCGTTCCATAAACCAATTTAAGATTCGAGTTCCACAACATAATACAGGATACTATAACTCTTCTTTTACTGTTCAAGCTACACTCCTCTGGAACGCCCTGCCCGATAAGATAAAAGCAGCTCCTAGCAAGAAACTGTTTAAGAGTCTACTTCGTAATTACCTAACAGAATAATAGATCATTGACAATATTCGGCTTATCTATTTTAGATTTATGTTATATATTTATTTATGTATCCTTTTATATACTTGTATACGTATTTGTGTATTTTATGTTAAAAATATTTATTTAATTATATACTTTATTTATATGTACTAATCAAGTTATTTTTATTGGAGTTTTTTATTTTATTTTTTTTTATTCTTTGTTTTATACCTGCCAACTACCTTTCACCATAACAAGGGTTGACTGGTAGAGAATGCCACTTGGCATTAAGTACGCCCATTGTAACCTTAAGCTTAAGGCAATAAAGAATAAATAAATAAATAAATAAATATACCATATCGAAATAACAGATGTAACGTTTTAGCGATAAGAATGATCGAAAACCAGAAAAACAATCAATTGTGTTTCTTTGAAATTCTATTTGTAACGTCCAATAACCCACCAAATACTTTAAGCAGGCGGGTAAGGAGCTAATTGCACCCAATTACACAGTTTGTCCTCACCTTCGCGCCTGGATTCAAGATTTAGGAAGCAAATGGGCTGATGCCTGAGCCTAAGTGGCTCGACATCATCTCATACCATATCGACTGTAGTGAGGTGGTATTTTCAAATATTTAATATTGGTACGTTTGGCTTAAGAATAATGACCAAATAAATATTACTAGCGGCTGCCCGCGGCTTCACCAGTGTGGTCAGAATTTTTGTCGCGAGAAAACAGATAATTGAGACCAAAGGATTTAGTATTTAATATCCAATAGGATATAAAATACTTTTACGGGAATACCCGTTCAGTCCCTTAAGCTTTGTTGTTCAAAGAAACATACAAACTTTCACATAACAATATTAAGATTAAATAAAGTCCATAGTACTTCTGAAATCCATCCAAGGACATGAAATCGTTTCAAGTTAAAGCATACATTTGCATATGGAAATGTATGTATTGATATATATGTATTTAATAGATCTTTAACTATAAAAAGCTTTAGACTCGACAAAAAAACAGAGAACATTTTATTATTGTATAGGCAGACCTGATTTGGCCGACACTTCTGCTTTTTTTTATGTTACGTTTTACCTTTGCATTCGCACAGGCTCATTGCTGGTTTCAAGTCAACATTATAACTATTGAATAAGGCACACATTTTAGATGACAGCAAAATGGGTAGGCTCGACTATGATAGATGGTATGTAGATTCAAGATTAGTGTCCGCTTCTAACTGTAAGTAAAGGGTACGTGGGTGGATTAATCAATTTATAGTTGAAACATATTTATTCTTTTTTTCTCATATATATACATTTTAAAACATGGACGTGAACGCAGTAACCTTTACTTTAGACGCTGTTGTCCGTAATTGGTTTGTATATTTTCAATCTAGCATTTTTGTGATAGTTAATGCTTCGTCTGACGGATGTCAAGAGATTTTCAAGGCATCCATTCTCTTTTTCATAAATGGCAAATAAAGGTAATAGATGGAAGGGGTAATAAGGTGAGTGTATGGTTGTTGACGCTTTCTTGGAGAGGTGTTTGTTTAGCAGTGGACTTAAATTGGCTTTTGAAAGAGAAAATATAAATGAGCGCAATTGCAAGGTTTACTATTATAATTTAAAGAGAATTTTACTGTCAATTAATAAATATTTTATTCAGAATATTACAATAGTGTTAATGGACATATCGCTCTGTGGCGTCTGATTAGGTAACTGTATTGAGATAGGTAAATGTACGCGTAATATACCCAGATAGACACGGTTGGCGCCGTCGATTTAGAACCATTGTGAACACAATCCCGCGTGTCTAATGCTGTGGTTTAACAATTTTCCTGCTTTTGAAGCAAACGAGTTATTACGTTATAATAAATACGAATTGATAATATAATCCTAAGTAGTAGAGACTTGTTGAGGTTTTTGTTCACGGATTTGTCGAAATTCTTTTAGTATCCTATTTAAATTGAATTTGTTAGTTGTAATATACAATAGTTACCAAATAATATATATAATAAAATAGATCACAAATAAAAAAAAACTTTAATAGATCCGATTCTGTACATAAGTAATATTTTTAGAAATGTAATGAATTTTCTTCAACGTTTTTTTAAATTTTTGTCTCTCTGTTAATTGTTCGAGCATCACAAGCAAGATTATTCAAGAGATTTGTATAAAATTTGGTAGAGTTATTGGCACCTTAAGACCTGACCAGACAACTGCAATAGTTAACCACTATGTACATCATTCAAATTGCGCAAAAAATAAAAGTATGCACATTCAAAATATAGAGTTATAGTAGCCCATGGACGTATTGTATTAGCCAAGTTACTAAACTATATGGCGTTTGATTTTCTTGACAAATTGGGGACTTACTTCAAAAAATATCTTCTATTTAAATTTTATTCTCTTTTTAATCCTTCACAAAAATAAATAAAGTCGAAAGTACAGCAATCTTTTACTAAAATTATAGTTTCCAGGACTTCATTTCTGCCTAGAAACCGTTTGAGAGGGTATTTCAGCCGTCAATTAACAGTGCAACCTCAGTTGTGTTTCGGTTTTAATGGTATAGAGAGCCAGTGTAATTAATTATAATGTGGGGCATTCTATCTTAGGCTTCAGAGATGATAATGCATTTGTATTTTTTTTCTAATAATATTCGAATTAACAATTCTTCCATTGTTTCAATGCAACCTTTTAAATTCTTTCTCTCACTCGTAACTCAGGATGAGATTAACCCATTACGTGTCATGACAATAGAATTTATTTTATTCCAACATGTAAATAATTATGAAGGATAGTATAGAATAAACATTTATTCAGCACAAGTACATATAAAATCTTGGCTATTAAATCCAATGTGATATGATGGGGCAGATTCCTGTTCGCGAGTTGTACTCGCATTTGACTGGCTTTTTATTTTTTTGTTGTCTTGAATGTGGCAATGAAAGCATAGTCCTGTGTAGCCACAACGTCAAATGTTATTTGGCGCGGTTAGCTTCGCTTTTACGACCGCGTGAATTCAAGTTAGCACTTTGTACCGGTAAAAAACTGATGTGCAGTTTATGCATTAAGCAGCATGAAACACCTTCTTTGATGTCGAAATTTTATAATTTTATGTAAATAAAATCAAACTGATTTAAAAATGTACGGGTGCCACGCAAGTCATAGGTGCTAAAATGTACTTGTATAATATATATTTTAGCTCTCGAATCTTTGATCGATTTTAATATAGAAGAAACGTTTCATTAGAAAAAGGAATATGTGGATGACTGTGGACGACGTGTGATGAAAAGAGGACGTCTCTGTGCATATCCGTAGAAGTTTGCGTAACTGAATTCAAAATTTGTGTTGCGACTCTTTCATTTAGGTGTGACTTTCTATCAATATTTAGATGGGACAAATAGCGATCAATGAAACTCGTGATAACTCCTGACACCCACGAAAAAAAGGAAAATTGAGTGTTGAGTCATTTTTTCTTCTTTTTTAGTTGTAACTAGCTCTATAGAGAGGATAACCGTAATGGCCACGCTTGGCTGGATGGCATGCCAGCACGGCTAGGTATTTTTGTTCCGAAATTTTTCGGGACGGATTCGTCACCATCTTTTGGAGGCGTTGCAGGCCAATGCGTCGGCTTTTATATCACAGATGAGAAGAAATGGGGCGGTAGAAATTCTGACGCCACCACTACACTGCAGCGATTTAACTATACTGTGAACATAATCGGTCCAGGAAATATCATCATAATCATCATTACCAAAAAATTTAGGTACTTGTAATAAAAGGTGGTTGAGAAATTTTTACTAAAACGTTATTACTACATAGTTGTAACAAGTTGTTTGTAACTTTAAGATTAAGCTTAAAAAGAACATCTTACCGTCACAAGCCGTGCACGGCACGCCGCCGGATAGCGCTTTGTAGAAGAATATCTCGCCGCTGTCGAGGTCGCGCGGGCTCCAGGCAGCAGGCGAGCGGTCGCCGCCGGCGCAGCACTCCGCGCGGCCCACGCGCAGCGCCGCCACCGAGCTGCAGCGCCCGCCGCGCTCCATCCCCGACCAGCAGATCCCGGCTGGAGACAAGCACAAGTTTAACATAAACGACCTGCGTTTATTTTCATTGCGAGTACACATATACATCTTTTTATATTAAAAAATAAGTTAAGTTCGGGATTGACTTCGGAGGTTCCATTTTTTATCGCAATCGCTCGCATATAAATCACAAGTTTGTCAAATTACTAGGTACAGATAGACCTAATTTATAGATAGATACTTATAATAGACCAACGCTCTGATACATTTCTTGCAAAGTATTATTGGAAATGAAGCCCCTTTTCTCCCAAATCTCTAGAAACCCTGATGCGTTTCACAGACCCTAGTGTATTTTGTCGGAAATACGATTTGACAACTACTCCGATAGATGAGAGGCAGCAGTAGCTACTGTGCGAGGCGACAGGTCGGTACTGCAATCGCTAAACAGCCGCCCAAGCGACGCAACCAAGCCGTAAGGCTGATGTGGCCAAACGCACAGTCACTATGTCACCGAGCTGACAACAACATTATAACAATAGTTTACCGGACAATTGCGGGTGACAATAAATAAAACAATAATAATATTGTTTTAAATAATAATAATATTGTTTTATTTCTTATATAAATATAATATCAATTATAGTTTAATGCGGTTAAACCCACTAACAACACCACTAACAATTTTAAGCGGATGACAGTGGACGTGTGCTTCTTCTTCGTTTCTGACGCGCATGTCTGACATATCGATATAACTTAGAGGTCAATGCAAAAGAGAATTTTGTCTAATTAAACCGCAAATTATAAGTTAATTGTTAGTAGAATCTGCCACCCTCTGTGGGTTGTCTTTTTCACAATTAGTATTTTGATGTGTGTGGCTTGATAGATAATGCTCAGCACATATTTGTAGAATTTTTAAACACCAAAGGGCGAGAGAAGTAGTGGTGCACAGATTTAATATTAACAAATTAATTTAAGGGCATTTTTAAGTATACTAGTAGAACCAACGCCAGATTCAACAAAATTGGTATTTTAAAATAAGATTTATTTCATTAATTAACCAGTTATTTCAAAATCAATTTTTAATATTTACATTATTTCAATTATTTAATGGTTGTAATATATTAGGTTCTAAATAAAAAGCAAAGTTAATTTGAAATAAAGACACATTTTCGTTATTCTTGTTTGGTAACCGATCTGGTCATTTTCAAAACCATTAATTTGTAAATTTTTGAAAATATTTGGTACCCCGTTTTCTATGTCAATTGTTTTATGCGTGTAGGCCATGAGTAACATATACAAAAAACAAATTTAATTTTAAAATAATCGGACGTTGATGCTAGCTGAATCGGCGTGTTAAAATAAGACATTTTTATCAGGGCGTGCGCAGCTAAACCACTTCGGGATTATGCGGTAGTAAACATGGCGCACCATCGATATTTCAGTCAGGGTTGCACATACTAAAAGCAGATGCGTTGATTACCGGCAGTGGATCGAGAGCTGTATTCGGTCGGATTCCAATGAGCGAGGTGAGTCACGAGGTACGCTAGACGCTCGGCAGACACTATTCTGAGGCGACCGGGCGGCAGACCGGCCTGACCACAGCCCTACAAGGATATCCGATCGTTAGCGCGCTCGGTATAACGCGTTCCTTTTATTTTCACCATGTGCTTCGACATATTAACTTACAAATTAACAATTTTCATACAACGTTTACGAATTAACCCTTTCGTATTCCTTCCTAATTTCTTTTCAATCAATATCCGTTATTTTCAGAACTGGCGATAGTTAATTGTTTTATGGATTCGGAATGACAGTCAAAGTTGTGTCGGCCACGAAAAATAAAACTGGTTTATGACAATTTTATTAGTGTTATATACCTACACGTTTCAAACTGCGCCAGTAAACATGTACGGGTATAAATATTTAAAATAAGTGTTTGAATTTGGAATAGGCAGTTTGTAACTTGTTTATTTTCGGACGGAGGACAGGCGCATACGACATGGAGATGGCAGGTAGACCACAATATTGCACGAGGTCGTTCATTGTCAGAATTCGCAGTTAAATGATCGTTTGTGCAAAAGGGCATGGAAATAATAAAAGTTTTTTTTTATGATATTGAGTGCCTGTCGTATTGGTGATCGTCAGTAAAAATGCAAATGAAACTGAATAATGATTTTTGTGGCGCGACGTCGGGCGGCCGTTGACTCGCGCGTTGGACGCGTCGTGTATCTTATCTTTATAAATAATTATTATCGGAGGCCGTCGGTTCCGTCAGTTTAGGCGCCACTTTTTGGAGGCGTATGCGGCTCTAGAAGTGTTTTAGCATTGCTAACAATGATATTTACGTACGTGTCTATTACTAAAACTGCACTGTGTATTTTAATGTACGAATAAAATGGATCGGTTAATAGACTATAGGTTTAAATTGAAGCTTACATTTGTTTCTTCGACGTTCCATTAATATAATGTTTGTTGTAAATTATATATGATTGCGGGCGTCAAGTGATTGGCGTCGTGCTGTATTAATTCTGCAATATCAGTTGCCCTGATATAAGACCTGATGGCCTGTAGATACTTTGTACTAACTATTTGGAAGTTATTATACACTTAGTTATATGCGCATCAACGTCATCAATATTGGAAATGTCCGTAGGAAGAAAACAAACATGAATTTTGAAAATTTCTCAGACTATAGTACTATGGGATACTTACTTAGTTTATACTCATTATTGCACATGACGAAACAGATATAGATACATTTATATGTGGTAGCGTCGCAAGAATCTGCCACCCTCTGTGGGTTGTTTTTTTACCATGGGTGTCGTAAAATACCGACTATGGGAAATCTGAAGAAATCATCCCCGGTGACGAGGCTCGCTGACCACCTGTCTCTAACAGAGGCAAAAATTAGGTTGCAGAAGACCGTATGGCTGCGCCGAGTCCTGCCGACTGGAAATCCTTAATCTCTCCCTAACACAACGGGCGACAGACGTAAGGGCTTATTTATAATAGATACCAGAATAAAAAAAATCGGATTTTGTTGGAACATTTTTCAACATATTCTTTCTAATTCTAAATGTAAATGTTCGTATATTTAAAGGAAGGCGTAGAAGATGTAGATTAGGCCATGGAATATGATACAGAGTAATTTTTATCGCAATTAATAGTTCTCTTGGGACTACATTTTACATGTTCTTTGCTTAACCTAATGCCTCTTGGCACAAAGTTCGCCTTTTTTTATTGTAGTGCGAATAAAGTTTAAATAACTAATAAAAAAAAATGTGACCACTTGGGCGTAACCCCCTACCTACAGTCTCTAGTATTATATACATGTTATATCTCTCTGGGGTAAGTGTATATAAATATGTACTGTACTAATTGCAGTTATTGAAATGCAAACAGTAAAGGATCCGACGCGTTGCTACTGTCTTGATGATATTTGAGTATGAATAAGAATATATTGTTATGTGTTTTTATCAATCACCACTTTGCTATATATATATATTATGTTGTACTATATTGTACTTTGATTGCGTTATATAAATGCTTTATCATCTTTAACGCGCGTCAGAATTACTGTTAGATACGAGGGATGCAAGAAACACAATTAGATCCGAAAAACAATAATTCATATGTTATACAAATATTGACTCCGGTTGGGATTCAAACTCCGGACCCGTGACTTAATTAAGTCAGGTAAGCTAACTACTAAGCCTCGAGGTAGCAGCGTTATCAATATAAGGCTTCATTGGCAGTATTTGTTTATTCGGCAATAGGAGAGTAAATAAATAATTAAATACCTATGAACGTCCCACTGTTTGAGAAGATTTTGTAGACTGGAGGGTCCGCTGCGGCGCGGGTTGTCTTCACATGCCCTTTCAATAGTATTTGTCACGATGTTTTCCTTCATTGCCGAGCACGTGAAAAATAAAAATAGTCCATTCAAATGTGCTGAATCCATCACCTACAGACTAGTTGATAGGGGTACTGGTATTGCGGTATTCAACCCGCATGCACAACATGGTTGGCGCTATCTTTTGAAACTCTGTGCTTACCACTGGATTGCGAAGGAGAACTCAACCTAAATTCCAACTTAATCTTTGGTTTTATGGTAATGCGTCAAAAGGTTCTAGAATTATATTAATTTGAGAGTCTACGACGCGGGCACAGGCTGTTCTTAATAAATTAAAATGTTGTTCGGAAAATCACTTTTCCTTGTATAATTGTCAAAATGTATTCGCAACGCCGCCGATTTCATTTGCAATGTAAATGACTTGCTCTATTCTATTGTTCGAGTGTTTAACAGATTAGCGAATACATCCGAAGCGATCGCGAAAAACAAACAAACGGTCACAGCGCGGGCAGGGACGCAAATAGACCAGTGCCACTTAATTTGTGTCAACTATTCTCAATATTCGTGAGTATGTGAATGGCACCAGAATAGACATTTCTAAAACTGTACCGTTAATTATATCCGCCGCTTGTTTTGATCGGCGCTATTAAGCAATTATTTTAAACGATCTCACTTTGATTGGAAGCGAGAATATATTACAATAATTTAATCATATTAAGATCATTGGCTATTAGCACTGATTTGCAACAAACATAACGATACCCTTAATTTGCGATAAGAAAGAAATTTGATAGGCATACTTATTAAGTCAGACAGAGAATGAGAGAGAAGACTTACAGGGCATATTTTTATATTTAATCCAAAAAAGTTTCGATATTAAAAACAAACAATAGCTATTGCATTTGTTGTAATGATTTGTTCTTCTGTGCGTTGGCAGCGGACAGACATAGCGTTATGAACGGTCCTTGTGATTTATTTTCAGTGGGTATTTACGAACGTATAATAATCAATGAATGTTTTCAGACAGTCTTATTTAAAATGGCGTCGTTACTGACAAGGGTCGTTGTAATAAGTTACGATATGCTTCATGACAAAAGTTCCCAAAAGGCTCCCTAATTTAAAATTGTGATTGTCTGGCAGCCTCCAGTCGACCTAGTTTTCGATTCTGGGGCACCGAAGGACAGATTTAAGCAGGTGTCTGGAGCAAAAGTACGAGTATATTTTGCATAATAATATAACCCTCCGTCTAGCCGTTACATTCTTGAAATAAATTGTCTGGGGTTAGTGAATAATTTTGCTACTTTGGTAATCAAAGTTTGTTGTATTACATCTTAAATTTGTTGTTCGCATCGTATTCTAAAATGCAACCTTATAAATATTTGTTGGAGATTTTGCCCATACTCACCACCCGGGGCAAGCGGGACGATGCTTGCGTTGTTCTCCTCGATATTCTCGTTAACTTTTGGTTAACTAAACAACTAACAACATAAAAAGATGCAGTAAGTGTTAACTCTATTACAAGGGCACTCACTCGTCTTTGTGTTCTGATGCTCTATTACTTAATTTTTTTTGTTCTCTCTTTTATTTTAAACGTTATATTCCACCATAGGAATTTCTCTTGTGTCGCGGAGGTAGTTTACATACATGAATTGCACATGGATATACGGTAAAACTGTTTTATGATAAGCTTCATTCCCAGTAACAATCGGACCCGAAAGCCTTGAATGTTATGTGTTGCACGAACATTGGTTTCTCTTGGCATTCGAAGCCAGGACTCTTTTGAGGTAGCTAAGCTAGTACTGTCTATATAGCATGTAAGTAAAATTTCGTATTTTCGCTGTTACTGACGTAAAAAAATTGCAAGTGCTCAAATATAACTAAGGAGCCGGGAAGTTGACGTATTCCAAGACCGAGACGACACACGCTGACGGTTCGTTGATATGGTATGTTATTTTGAAAATGACACATAAGCGTGAAAATTCCTGATGGTTTGCCAACGGTTTCTTCAGGATGAAACGTGATACATACATATACACATGATATGCAAGCGTTGTATTTGTATCATACGATGGGCTCATTATGAAACGGAAACACTGAAAAAATGTTTCTAATTTTATAATTTTCGTGAAAATTTATTCTTGAACAAATAAATCCTTTTTAGAATGACATTTTGCAATAATTGAGATTTATTAAAAACTTAATCGAACTATTATAATTAAATTACAAGTTTGTTAACAAAAGTTAAAAATTATCAAAAGCTCTTTGCTTATAGCCTCCCTATATCCTGTTTTCTTACATTCTTCTTCTTCCAAAGCGGGTTTTTGATCGCATTAAAAGTAATGCGATCAAATTAAAAGCAACGCGAGCTATATTTATAGCTGGCTATACCGAAATCCAATAATTTATGGGTTATTCAAATATTGACTGCCATTGGATTCAAACCCATGACAACTCAACATTCTCATGGACGGTTAGTGCTTAGTTGTTACACGAATTTCGGAACCTAAGAAATCGAAATCTAAGTTACACGAACAAACTCAAAATATCAATAAAAAGTGTATCTTGCGTACTGCAATTGAAGAAAACTAAATAATAATCTCCATTAGCTGCTGTGCCCTCTGTAGATTTACATTTAATGCGCTTTTAATGACTACGTTGTTTATACATATTCTTCCATACGAATAACTATTTTAGCATTGATATGTTATTAATAACCTTAACACTATCGCATTTTGTATTAAGAATGTGAATGTTCCAAATATAATCATTTTCTTCATTAGTCCGCTGCAGATTGGCTAATGCAGAGCTTCTAAAGGCGATTTCCATGCTTGCTAGGCCGGCATGATAAAGATTGCCCAATTTCACCGTGCAAGGCCAATATGTTGATATGCGCGGAGTCTCGCACTAGAGATACACTAGTCTATGGGATACAGTCCAAATAGAGACTTGAGACGTGCAGGCGCGGTTGGCATAAAATTTGCTGTTATATTGCCCGTTACACCTTGAATATTCCCAAACATATAATATACTTATGTAAAATATTTTTTATTATGTGCAGTAATTCTGCCCCAGTCGTAAAAGGGGCCATTAGTGGCGTTAAAAAAACTCCCAACCGCAACTGATCGCGTAATAACCGTCGTCCCTAAAGTGCCAAATAAAATATCTGAACTGTTGACGGACAGAAGTATCCGAGGTCAGAGTAAGCTTCCGGCACTTGGATAACTTATCATCTGTCAAGCGTAATGAATACATCTTAGACGAGTCTCATGGCTTCGTAAGTTCGAGTAACTGAAAAAAACACAGTTACAATATTAACGTTTACAAACGCTGCGTTAACGTCCAAATCAAGATTTTTAAATTTATAAAATAATTTACTGTAGTTGCTGTCACAACTTCAATGCACCGACGTCTGCAACCCAGTAGTGCAAACTTGATAGTGATGCGACTACAAAAAAAGCATCGATAAATTATCTTATTTCTATTTTCTGGAGGTAAAAAAAACTGAGTAAGAGTAATTACAAAAAAAAAAAATTTTGTGGTTGGTTGGAGAACTAGTCATCAAATTTACACGAAATAAATGTTATGTGTATTGCGGGCGGAGTACACATAAATCTCACACGGCGATTGAATGCATACGCGTAAGCGTGCTCGTGCGCATAATTCAAAGGGGCGATCACCAGGAATCGCCGTTTGGCATGCAGACGGACGCGTTCATTCCAAAGCAATAAACCCGTTAGCGGCGACGTAATATGCATATTGGAAAACACTAAACAAGACATTTAAAGTACTGAAACATACATAAAATATGTTTTAGAATTTACACACGCGAATGCAGTGTGCTGTTCTAAATTCAAAATGCCGCCATAAGATGCACTGAGCAATAGTTACCACAACCCATAACAAATTAGATGACGGCATATTAAACCGAAGGTACGAAATTTGGTATGGTATGACTTCAATGCATGTCCAGTTACAGATCTAAATAGTTCCAACTTAATTTATTTATATTCATTTTATGTTAATTGTCGATATCGACGTAATTGAAAGGTAGACCTTCACCGGCCCGCAGGTGTATTGTGGTCTCTTTGATACGCGGTTCTTTGCGAATCATCGCCGCGGCGCCAGATTGCCTCAGCGACCAGACGACCTAACTTTTAAATATCAATTTACACATACCAATGCGCTTATCCAGGCATTTATGAAAATTGCCTCTTTAAAAATATTCATCAATTATATAAAAAATGGGAGATATATGCTCTCCAAGAACAGGTGAGGCTGTGATGCGGTGCTCCTTCTAATCCAGGATTTAATTTATGAGATGTCAAGAGGGGTTGACCAAGAGATGAGATTGGGTTCAATTTATTTATCGAATTCTTCCCATTCAAATTAGTATGAAGAGAAATAAAGAAATATTATATCTGTATAATAAGAGTTTATTTCTTTGTACGGTGTTTACAAAATGTCCACGGTGGTTCATGCGCGTATTTTCGTGACAGCGAGACGTCAATGAAAGTGAATTAATTATGAAAAATAAATGACACAGAATCAATAACCAATTTTAAAAGGAAATTGAAAATCCCAATCGTAACTAACAAATGGCGGATAACCATATCGAAAAATACCAGACCGATGACGGGCAGCAGTCTTAGGTGCGAGGTGTGTGGTTCTGCAATCGGCAATCTGCTTGCCGAGTGTGGCGATTACGGCGAATCCTGATTTTTAGAGAGGCCTATGTCCTGAAGTGGACTATTTACAGGCTGTTATGGTAGCCTATCTTCGAACAACAATGGACAATATCGTGATCAATAATTCCGTTTTTTTTTACTTGAATTAGTTTCTGTAATATAATGATCAGCACACGTGTTTTTATATTTTTTTAACTAATATTCTTAAAACATTCCCCATTCCCATTGGTAAATGTGGTAAATAATGCATAGAGATGCAACTTCTCTTAACAAGTTGATCAAGCCGGTCAGAGAGAACTTGGTCGCGTCGATTCGAGCCGTTCTTCATTGGATGTGTTCAAATTCTCTAATTTAGCCTTCCCCTCCAGGTCACCAGAGAACTGAACGTCAACGTAAATGACAACACCAAGTATTCCGATAGTGGCTGAGGCGACAAGGGGAATGTTCTAAAAAAACATACATTAAACTGAGACTTGTAGGAAATACTAAAAAACATGTACAAATCAAGTAGAAAACAAATTCACTAATACATCATGTTTTGTACCTTTTTTAAACGAGCAAAAATTTATGATAAGTTTTGTATACAAATACTTTCACAACTTGTATTTAGATTTAAACAAAAAACACGAATACATCTTGTGGAACCCATGTTGTGTGCCTTGGTGTGAACGCGGAGTTAGCGCTCAATTAGCGCTTAGAATTTATAAGTCTCGAGGAAATTAGCATATTATGAGATTATTTAATTGTATTTTTAACAGCTCATACACATTTTCATATACATTTCAATTTTTCACAGATACATACATCATATTCATATATAATATGTATAGAAAAAATAAAGTACCTTTTTGTCTTTACGAATTGTCTGAAAAAAACCTATACGAATCGATTTAACTCGAGCCCTAAAGCTATAGACAGTAATTTTGCAAAGTCAGGTCAGATCAGGGACCAACTTAGACTACTCCATCATCCATAATATCGATAATATTCCACAGAAATATAGTATATACTCCTAGTAAACGTATACTATACTTCACTGAGATATTATCACTTCACAAGAAGTCGTGGACGCAGCTAGTTTTGGTTACAGATAATCTATATAAATAAAAATTAAATGTAAGCGCATCACTTGAGAACGGCTGGACCGATTGATATCATATTCCTACAATATATTTGTACTGTCGAGACAATGGATCATAGCTATACTAGGACCCGTTAGGTCGTGGTCGATTTAATAATAAACTTTATTTTTATGGACCAATATTCATATTCACAATATAAGTTGGTTCAGAGCCAAAAAAAAAATTCTAGACCGATGGAATGAACAACGTCTGCCTGGGCCAGTAATAAATGAAAATGAGACAAATTCTTGGGCATTTATGACAAGTATGCATAAGATTACGTGGAGTGTAGCTGAAGTAGCCTAGCTCGTTTATGATTATGAACGCATTGTGCATGCCGATATGTAATTGATACGGTTGATAGGGACGCTCTAGTCCGACGGCGGATGTTTTCCAGACAGAGATATGTTATTCAGTTAAGTGGATATTAAATGCGCGCTGCTAGGTACTAGGCGCTAACTGCTACTAATTTCACTTAACCGCACTCATCGCTTACTCAAACCAGGTAGTTTTCTAGGCGAATAATTTAAAACATTTCGATCGATCGTAAATATTTAAAAAGCGATATCAAATAGTTCAAATATTTAAAAAGCGTATGAAAAGTAGACGTCAATGAAATATATCTCATCTCGGTCAAGTATCCAGACGAGTAAAGCAAAAAAAAAAAAATTATAAAGAGCCCATTTGAAAGCAGTGAAGGCGATGGACGTGGACCAATTGTAATTATTGGCGCTTGTATGTAACATAGATGTACTTAACATGGGAACACTGCGTGGAAAAAAAAGGTTTGTATATTGTAGAGTACTAATACTCTATGTAATAATGTAGTTACTATTCTATATACTCCAAATATTAATATTACTATCTAATCTGTAGTATTAGTTATTAGTTAAATCAAATATGCTAATTTTATTTATTTCCTAGTTTATATATTTTTTTACCAATTTTGTTTTGTATAGCCACCATAGTCTAGTGTTTCGGAAGCAGATAGATTTGATAAGGTCTGTTACAATTACTTGTAATATGAATTACTTGCGAAAAATCTTATTTTTGTAAACTTTTCAATTTGATTCAAATTATGTTAATAACTTGTTATTTTTTACTTTAAACAATAATATTTTTAGCGAAATTCCTTCTTCAATTTCTAAACAGTTAATGTGAACAAACAATTAATGTGAATTTTTTCTGTAAAGTCTACTTAGCACGCACGCTTCAATTAATATTAAGACAATTATTGATAATATTAATTCGTAAATTTTCCGGGTAGCAATTTCGGTGCCGGCATTATTAAAATTATTAATAGCAATTTGAAGGGCTGAGTTAATTACGGGCTCAGCGGTAAAGGCAAATGTCGTGAGAAATCTGCACCTCAGGGAAATAATGAAATGTATATTTCGAGGACATGTAAAGTCCGCTAGCCTGCACTGGCGCATCGCGAGGGAAACTTTCGGCTTCCAAAACCCTCTGGAATATTAAGAACATGCCTTTGCTCAGCAATGGCACATTTAAAGGCTAAGGTCGCGGGTACGGTTCTCATCCAGAACAAATATTTGTATTACCTGCACGCGAATAGTATGTTTCGTAGACCGGTATTATATTTATGAGTATTCTTTGTCATAATTTATCCAAGCATGACCTGTTATTTCGTAATAGGTATTCCAAATAAAATATTTGATACGCATGCTGAATTTTTGTAAAATAACGTCGTACCTAAATAGTTAAAATTCTCCGTTGATTGTAATGTTTCATTATTAAACTTATTTTTAAAGTCGTATAACATACATACGGAATAATTTATACGACGTATTAAAACTTATTGTGTTATTTATTTAATTTTACAAGCTCATTAGTCACTAATAGCATAACATAAATAAAAAGTTAAGTTAAGTTTTAATGAAGATTAAGATTTTACATAATGTGAACTTCTTAAGTTTGTTCCGGACTTTATGTGGCTTTTAGAATTTATTTAAATTCAGAACATTCTTCACATATTACGATAAAGATTATCATTACTTTTCAAATATTACGGTTTCTTTGTTTTGGCACGCGGAAGTGCAAGAATGCACATGAATTAAGTCGCACTGGTGATGTTGTTTCCCGTCAGTAGTCTATGGGATTTGGGTTCGGCAAATTCGAATGAAATTTCTGCCATCATTCGGTTAACATAACCGCGTTTGTTAACTATCAGGGTGTACCAGGTTCAGGCGGAATTTGGAAAAAAAATTGTACATTATCTACTGATATGAAAATAATAGCCTTGATTATGGAACAATAATGCAATTAGCAATAGGTCACTAAAAGGGCTATGTAACCAAGCAAAACCTTACAACCAGAATTAAAATAAATTGATGTAAGTAATTAAAAATATCTATATTTCTCCTTTTTTGAGGAAGTTTACGTTTTACATTAACACTACCAACCCGCCCCAGCTTCGCACGGAGATGAATTCGTTTTTTAAATAATTTCCTTATAAACAACGTTCATATCAAAATGACTTCAAAAATAAACCAATATTATTAACTAAATGTTTGCGTGTTTGTCTTTCAACAAAAATGGTTATTGTGGGTTATCTTTATTTAATACCGATATTCTGACGCAGACTTTTAAATTAATTTGATGTCCACCATGAACTCGTACTATTTAAGCCTCCTAAAAGTGATTTTTGGCGGCATGATTGCAAAATGTCAATGTTTTTCTTCTTCTTTAGACTAAACGCGAATGACGAAAACCGCATTGAAATCCACTAAAAAGTTTGGAAGTAAAAAGCTCGGAGTTGTTTTATAGTATTTTTAAAGATATAATCGTAGATTTACACAACCACAGTTTTTTTAGGTTTATTATCGAAAAATAAAACAATTAAAGACGTTCTCTATCGAATAATAAGTGAACAAATGTATTTAATAACAAATAATCATAATTTATTTTCATTAATAAATTCGAATGCGAAAAATATTAAATTGATTTTGGGGCAAACAAATTAAGGCATAAGTATAAAATAATCTCCAGAAGTGATACGCGAATGAAAGAAACCGTGTGAATTTGTTAAGATAATACTTATATGAAGATTTAACTGTTAACGTAATTTTTTATAACAAATTATGTCTTTAGAGTCAGTAATATGCTTATTAGATTGATAATAAATTTAATTATATAGCAAAATGATACAAGTAAAAAAAATATTTTAAATAAAATATCTATCATTAGATTTATAAAGAAAAATTCCAATTGTGTTCACAATTAAACAAAAATGATAAAATAATGATAATGAACAGATACAAATATTACATGGTTTGCAAAATGTGTTTACTTAATGATAACATGTGCATTAACCGACATGTTATCTACAGTGTAGTAAATAATTGAAGTCCTAACAACATTTTTGCGTGCTTCATGTCTTAGATAATTTAAGGATTATTTATTGTTATATTTGATTTGATTACCTTTGTAATAGTAGCATTTTATTCGGTCAGCCTAAAATAAAAAATAGTATATCTCGGACCGGAGGTGTAATAGACGTGACGATTAAATAAAAAAAATGCTGAATTCGTATTTACAGAGTAAAAATTGAATAGACAGTTAACAGATGCAGTTATTGTGTGTTTGTCAATTAACGCGCTATTCGATATTGAGAGCATGTGAAAAATTTTGAAACGTAGAAACGGCGACTTACCGGAGTGTAAAGCACTTAAACCTATCAAAAAAATATACAT
The DNA here is from genome assembly GCA_029286595.1 of Bhutanitis thaidina. NCBI lineage: Eukaryota > Metazoa > Arthropoda > Insecta > Lepidoptera > Papilionidae > Bhutanitis > Bhutanitis thaidina. The sequence continues at coordinate 4,337,797 of JAGSMS010000013.1, forward strand.
AAATAAAGCCCTTTAGCGCGTGGAACAGTGGCGTCGGAAAAACACGTGTCGCACTGTTATCACTGACGATAAGTGGTTGATTATCTCACCTGCTGCCGGGCGCGCGAACACGAGCGGCAGCACAAGAAGCGGCAGTAGGGGCAGCCGCATGCTCGCGTTAACGTCGCATGCCGGCGCGGGCGCTGTGCGCTCGCCGCCCGCTGCCGCGGCACTGTGCCGAGCGCGCCGCCGCGGCACGTGCGCGCACCGCCTGCAACAGGTGACTGCACCGCGCCCGAGTGACACCGCGCGACGCATCCGCCCCTTACCATCGGTGTTGCCCTAGCGGAGTGTTGGCGCGGACTGAGCGCCGAGCGCGGCCAGCCCGCGCTGACTGCAAGTGCAGCCGGCGGCGTGGCGAGGCGTGTCGACGACCGCGCCACGCCACGCGCCTCCCGCGGCCTTCCGCCTCCGCGGAATGTGAATGCAGACTGCACGCTGCGCTCTACTCATCCATCGTAACCATCTCACCATCCTCATCTACCATTAAGTAATACCGTTCAAATTTTAGACCCACAAATATTATCTCAATTAAGTAGCCAAAACTCTTTGAAATGTATAATTAAATACAAATCAATACTATGTGTAAAACAATTTATAATCTTTATAATCTATGCATTAATATTGTTAAACGAGCTTAAAACTATTGGCATGACTCAATGAACTTTGCGTCAGTTAAGCGTTGAAGTCTTTTCAAGGGCGCTTATTACTGTACTAAAAAACCTTATTAACCACTGTAAAAAACGTCACTCTCAAGAAAACCGATAAACATTCATTTATAAAGGTTACGATCTTAGCAACAGATGGGATAATGTTAGATATGGTAGGTTCGTTATGTAAATTGTATATAATAATTTAACTCAGAATATCTTAAGTAAATTTTTTCCCACCACTAATGATTTGGAAAATGTGGAGTGGTCAACGAGCAATTATTAGCGGTAATGATGGAAGAAGTCCGCCTTGATTGCAGCTCTGAAATATAAGTTATATACGCCTCAGGCTTTGTAAGTTGACAGAAGCGGAGACATAATATTATAATAAAAGTATGTAAAAAGTAAATTATACAATAAGTAACGTGTTTGTATAGTTAAGGGATTTTTTTTACTTAAACTGCATCCAATACGATTAAGCATTTTCACTTATATATATACTTAACAGCAAAAACAATGTGTAGAGTCCAATCAAAAAACACGTAGTGCGCCAGGCCAATATTGACCGGGCGCGACTCTGCAATATTTACACATATCTTTTAGAGCTATTTTCGACTCTCAGTATTTTCGAGGTTACGTACGTTACATATTAGAAAAAGAAAGTGTACCCCATTTCAAACGTCTTGGAGCAAAAGTTTTCAATGTTGCTAGTGTACAAAATCATAGCTTTTGCTGCTCACTGACTGACTAACGACTCATAGATCATTAAAAATATAGGATACTTCCAATTAGGCTAGAGCTTTGAAATTTGGAGCATGTGTTATAATAAGAAAAATCGAAAACGAGTAATTATATTGGAGTTCAAGGAGTGCGCCAGGCAAAGCTCTTGGATAATCAACCGCACACAAACTTAAATTTTTAACGCCACTATGTTAATGATTAATAGTATGGTAGTACGAGATTAAATAGTGATATTCATATATTTAAGCTGAACGGTTTCCAATGTATGAGTGTCTAAAAATCACAATTTTAATTACCAAAAAGAAGTGTTACCCCAAATACCTCGTACACTTTAAGTAAGAGGCCAAAAATTACCATTTAGGGTATTTACTGATTGATAGATAATCACACTCGTAAAACTAGGGTACTCTTAATAAAGCTAGAGCTTTGAATCGCGTTTGATGTGATAATCACAAGTACAATATATCTAAAAAATCTATAGAAATCTATAAAAGTCGAATTGTATTGCCATTGCGATTCCGAACGAAGTAGCGAATATTTAAGGAATCGCCAGTTAGATATTTTATCGCAATTATTACATTAGAAACTATACCAAACAAAAATGGTCTAGATTGGTTGGAAGTGCCATAGATTAATGATCTGTCAGTGGTAAGTATCAATCTGTAAGTCCCGAAATTCTGTTTTTAGTTACTCGTATTTTAATAAAGGTACCGAGTACGGACAGTAAGTATGATATCGGATATGTATCAATATAAAGCATACTACAAAATACCGAGTTGGTTAATGAATCGTGCAAATTTCTTTCAAAGGATTCGTTATCTAGAAAATTACTAACAGGACATAGGAAATGTATATGTATGTATACAAAAGCTGATTTTGTAATGGATAAACTAGTTCTACGTATTCACGGTAGGATTAACTGGTTTAACTTAGGTCTAACTAACTTAGGTCTTTCAAAGTGTGGTATAATCAACTACATTCAGCTGGGTTATATCAATGTATCCTGGTGCATACAAAACTTCTGCATAATATGGTATCGCTTATTCTGTACAGAATACCTATTTGGAAAAATTGTGTCGTTGTTTTAATGTATACTCAGTCATTTATGGTATAAAATATGAAATATACTACAAAACAAAGTTAGTCTTGGCGCGTCGCCAGACGGTATAGCGGCCTACTCGCTTCGCTCGTTCGACTCGGACTTTGTAGTATCTGTTTCTATGCAGACTCATATATTCCCCTGCTATATAAAGGCATTCCAAGAAAGCTTGGTAAAGTCAAGCGACGGCTTTTGCTACTGCAGGTATTGGCCGGCTTGACCCGGGTAGCACCACGGCTTCGCAGAATACCGGCGTGAAGTAACTGCATCTTGTGCTTCTGCGTTTCGTTCGGTGAGAGAGGTAACCAAAGGCGCACTTCGTACTACCACCTCCCCTTTTCTCCTCCCCAAATACCCTTAAAGGCCGACAATGTACCTGCAGCCCCTCTGGTGTTGTAGTTGTACGTGAGTGTCGGTAATCGGTAGCCATTAGGTGAGCCGCTTGCACGTTTGCCCCATTTTTCACAAAAAAATAGTGCCATATAACGCCCATACACGCCACACTGATCAGATGCGCCGAGGCAGTACTACACACGCACTGTCCTGTTACTCCCCACCACAACCAAGTGAGATAGTATTATTTTCTTTGACGAGCGAATGAAGCAACCATTTTGGTTAAGTTAGGCTAGAATTGAGACGAAAGCGCGAGCCAAGCGGGCGTGGCAAGCGTACCGGCGGAGCGGCCGGTGAAACGCAAGAATAGCTTTTTGCAGTAACATCTTCTAATACTCGAAACACTATGTACTGTACTGATTAATGAATCCCACTTTCGTGAATTTAATATTCGGGAATGAGTGCTTAGGAAACATATTCGAATTCTACTAAATTGGTTAGACGTGTTTTATTTTATATATTTTCTGACTTATTTTGAAATTATATTGGTTTGCCATAATTTTATATAATGGAAATTATTGATTTTCGGTTAAAATAATGTAAATTCAACATTTTAGTGGAATTAACAATGTATATGCTCGGCGGTGAAGGAAAACATCGTAAGGAAACCTGCATGTCTGAGAAATAATAAAAATATTATTCCGAGGCTATGTGAAGCCCGCTAACCCGGACTGGAGCAACGTGGCGGCCCTTCCCGGCTCCTCTCTGATACTCGTATTTAAGAAGGAGGCCTTTGCTCAGCAGTGGGCACCAGAACATATCAGTTGGGTTAGAAATTGGTAGGTACCATTACCATTCCGTTAGCAATTTCTGTCGCCAATGTGCACTCTCTCTTATCTCGGTCCTTCACTTACTCTCTCTCTTTTACATGACTCCTAGGCAAGGGAAAGGAATCTACCATCTACTGAAAAAGATATTGACACCATCATCAATATACAAGAGTATACTGATATATATATCTGAGTACAGAATAATATTGACCAAGGTGTAGTTCAGTGGTTAGCGGACTTGATCACCACATCGTTGGAATTTGGTTTCTAATCGTAACCGTAGGTATAGATGTCGAATGCAGATGTATTATGATTGTCCCGTGTATATGTCACGGCGTCTTACTTACACGAATCTTATCATATATGAATTTATCGGGTTCGGAAAGATACGAACGAGTGAGTGCCTCTGTGTTTCTTTTGTGCCTGTTTTTAAGGCTCTGTGAGGTATGAGCACAGTGAGATCTTCTGGCCAGGAAGACATCATTAATACATTCTAGATGTAAAAACATGAGAGTATACTGCGTTAAAATTCAGCCCACACGTTTTGAGTGTTACACAAATTGTTTGTTTTCGGGTCAAGAAATATTCAACAATGTGAATGGCGTTTTGTCTTTCTTTCTGCATCCAAACCTTTCTCCGATCGTATCGAACGGACTGGTCAATCGGATTTATATGTTCGTATGCGTACGCGTATGCATATATCAGGTGGAGACGACCAAATACTTCTCGGTTTGTGCTCACTATTCCGATGCAATAAAATATCTCGCGCAGGTGACAGTCTCCGTGGGCTGTCGAAAAATAACATTGCGCTCGAAATCAAACGGAATGATATCATTATGACTAGATCTATTAATTTTTTTTTAACAAATACAATCTATCATTTAGCTTAAACTTGTCCTTAAAGTTTTAAGTTTGTGCAAATAAAGTTAATAAATTAATTACAGTTTTAAGTATTATTTAATTCTTCTGTTTTATTAACCCTTCATGCGTCAAAACAATAGAATTTCTGTTGTTTCACACACACATACATCGGTTAGTTCTGTTCATAAATAAATGAGTAATTTAGAAATACGTGATATAGATAATTAGTCGTATATAAGAGTTTTTTTTACGTAACGTAAGACAGCTGCGTAGGTATTTGACCAAACGTAAATGAATTGTCATAAAACATCAATTAATTTAAATAAAAGCATTATTATTAAATGTATGCATTTTTTACGAAGAAAATTTTACGAAATTAACATTTTTTAGTAATTTTATGCACTATTTAAGCTTATTTGTCAGATTCGTTAGCTTTAGAGTTTGCAGTATAATGTCAGATATTCGAATATTTGTATTTTAACAAAGAGCGTCGTAACCTAAGTAAAATAACAGACTACTGCATCGTATTATAACCTTTTTTAGGATTGTATCACTACAATGTTTTTTTCAAATGTCAATCTCACCTGCTTGAACTAGCCCCTGGCTACCAGCAGACAGTGAAAACCCATCGCAATATTCAGAACACAAATTTCACAAACCAACAGTGATGGGGGCAGCATGACTAATGCAAGGATACCGTCACAGCGCTCACCGACCCGCCTCCCCAGCGTGGCTGCCATGCATGGCTCGTCAGCTTTTGTTAACGCTTTTATGGTTTATGGTGCTATGTCCAGCACTGACTTACTAAAAAGCATAAAAAAGAAAAAAAGAAATATATGGAATTGCAGCAGTCCCATCCAATTTATAATATTATCTTGTTCACCGTGAACACTAATCACTCTTTTGTGATGTGATTCATTCTTAAGTTTGTTGGTCATTTATACGAAATACACGCTGATCATAGACAAGAAAGAAGAAAAATAAATCGTTCAAATACATTATGATGTGATATCGTAGTAGGAATAGGAATCGGATCGGATCGTCGTAGGAATAGGAGGCAGCACTGGGACACTTGAGAACACTGTAAAAAAATGTTTCTGCCCCTGCGTCACCCCGTGTCGTCTATATAAAAGAAATAAACTTTATGAAACCGTAACCGGGTAGCAGAGTTTGAGGTGCATCGTGCCTAGTGTTGCAATCGCCAGCTCGTATGTCAAATGTGGACATTACGATAAATGTCCAGTAGTGGTCTACTTAAATAGAGGGATATTAATTGGAAAAAAAAGAAACAGATTCGACGAGTCTTTCAACTTCACGTATCCGATGTAGGTAATACGTAGTTAAGCGATGAAATCGAAGCAAGGGTCAAATTCAGTGTTAGAAATAAATAAAGAAAAAAAGAAAAATATTTATTTGTTAGAGACACGGGACCCAAAACAACACAACCAGACCCGAAAACCGATAATGTGTATGTTGAGGTACGCTATCCCATCTCCACATGATCGTTTTTGTATATTCTATGTATTAACAGAAAAGCACCATTTTCATCTGGCCAAGACCGGGGGCTTGAACTGTCGACGAAAACAAATTTGTACGTTGACTTAGACGGTTGTAATGGCAGCTCTGACCGTGACCTACCCCGTGAGGGATTACAGCCGTAAGTTGTTGTTGTGGTACTTAATATCAAATTTCAAGATTCTTGGGCAGACGAGTGACGGTATTCGTTTATTCTTAAATCCACACTGAATTGCCTGAACCTCGTTAGTCAACAAGCTGGGGGAATCACATTTCGGTTGGCATTTGGAGAAAACGGTCAAGTATTCAAGGTCTCCAGATTTATTATCCTAGAGTAAAAATAACATCACCAATGAAAGTTAAACCTACTTTGTATATTTATTTATTTATACTTTTTGTCTACACCAAAAGGATTACAAAAGGCGGACTTAATGCCTTTTGGCATTCTCTAACAGTCAACCCAGGGCGTGAAGAAATATGGTGATAGGTGCATCAAGTTTAAAATAATATAAATATGAAAGGCTAATTGAGAAATATACAACATAATTAAAACATATATAAATGTATAAGCATACATATATACACGTCCACATAGATATACAAATACATACTATAATATACACAGAATTAACAACTCAGATAAATACATACATACAAACACATTAATACATATATAAGTGCGGTCACTACGTAGATTTACCAGAATTGGTTTTTTTATGCTAAACTTTTCATAATGTAAGGATATTGTTACCTGGAATCCTTACAGTGCGATTCCTACTCACGCTTGCCTGTCATTTTTAAAAGCCTTTTTAGCACCATTTTTTTGTACAATCTGTCATAATTAATAATTAAACAGTGGTGTTTGCATCGCGATGACCTAAAGCCATTATTGATTCTGATATATTTGCTAAAAATTACGAATATGAAATAATTAATTTGAATTCTGGGCGTTATTATTCTAAGCATTTATGTTATCAAATCATTTATCAAAAGTCATGCGAAGGTTACAATAAAAAAAGTCTAAGACATAACTCTCTTTTACACATCAGCGTCTTAGATAAAAAGTATGTTGTACCTGGTTATGTCGCCTAGAACCCCTACGGTAGATACGCTGTTGGCCCGGTGGCCTTTACAGCTTCGGCGGTAGACCCGCTCTAAAATCTCTAAAATCTCGCTTCTAAAAATTACAGATTTGGGTTCAGTATCAGTCATTTAGTGTTCAGAACTCACTATTATACAGCTTTATTGTATAGATACATGAGTAGATTATTGTTATCTACAATGATAACAGCGTATTTTGTTAATGTTATTTTCGAATCATGTGAATCCATCTGTTCGTGGATTGTATCGCGTGTGTTTATTTTTAAAACCAACATTGTATTGTGTACATAGCACTCATTCCTTTTTACCACTTGTCTCCTTGGCATCACTCCAAAACTCGGCTACAATTTGTCGGCAAATCAAGAGACCTATTTCAAAAACAATACATACAAGTAACAGACAACTAAGTAAACAAGAAGAAAAACGAAATGTTGTATCGGTGTGACAGAATCCATAATGACATCTTCAGCTCCTTCATTTGAAGATGAATAATCAGTCTCTTAGTAGTCCACTGCTGGAACAGAGGCGATCGCGCCAGGGTAACAGACACCTCGCACGACCTTGCCCGTCGTCGGTCTATGCATTTTCGATCTGGCGCACGACTAAGTCAAATCCCAGGAAAATCTTTGAACATTCTATAGATTGCGGAATATCCGTCTGTTATATCCCCTTTTATTATCTGTTACTTTGTAACCTTGAACCTGGATGATTTCGTCAAATGCCATAAATATATATATAGATATTGCAAATGCACTGTTAATAAAAATAGAGTAAAACTAAAATGGTTGAATCATTTATTACTGTCAAATTAAATCATCGCAAAAACACTGTCGTGATCTTCGTGCCCTCTTTCGCGTAAATGTCATTTTTTATCTATAGTTGACTTAAAAAACCAAAGTCAGTCGCGACTGAATGTAGGTATTTGATCATGTGTCTGCAATGTATAAACAGACAATAAATAAAATTAAGGATATCTCAATTAATTATTGGCCGATAGGGAAAAAAGTAAAACTAAACAGACACGTCTCAAAAACCCAAATCGTGTAAGCTTTAAGACAAGATGAGACAATAAAATTTTCACATGTGTCTTTCTGTTTTGCATATATTTAGCTGCATTTCGTGTGGCTGTCGGAATTAAAGAATAGCGCCAACCCTGTCTGACCATGGGTGTTGTAAAAGGCGACTAATGGTAAAAAAGTCTAACATCTGTACGATACTACCGTGTGGTGGCGGTATTACGGAATCTGCCATCCCGTCTTGCCCCGTGGGTGTCGAAAAAAGCAATGGCCTCCAGTCCCCGGCGGCCTCGCTAGTCCTGGCTATGGTGCCAGCCATGGTAACAGCGAGTCGCGTACCTTATACTCAGAATAACCAAAAGGTATTCGCTGAAGGTCATACAGATATACGCACCAACCTCGACACACCCTGATGATGAAGTGGAGGCAATGTATGAGGATATTTCAAGAGCCATGCATTGCTCTAAGACTCATTACACGGTGTGGGAAACTTTGGATGAGCTGATAGTGGGGTACTTTGGAGTAGGGCAACGGAACCCAAGACAGCTGGCTGACTTCATGGCAAATGATGGCATGGCATTCTTTATGATGAACTCCTATTTGCAGAAGCGGCCTCACAGCAAGTGGACCTGGATGGCCCGGACGGTACCACAAAAACGAAATTGACTTCATCATGACGACCAAGCGTCAGCTGTTCAGTGATGTCTCTGTGATCACTAGGGTGAAAACCGGCAGTGCTCACCGAATGGTAAGAGGCACACTGATCCTTAACATTTGGCTCGAGCGGTCTCGTCTGATGAAGTTAACGCTCCACCCACCACATGCCCTTATCCAAAACTCTGAGAGCTTTCACCTCGAATTGCATAATCGCTTTCAGTGCCTAGAAGATTGCGTTACAGTGGACGATACGAATAGCAGGCTAGTGGAAACTGTCCATGCGGTAGGAGCTAAGTTTTGCAGGACCTGCTGCCATGAGAGCCAGGCGTGAGATGAAGCTGGAGTCTACAACGGATGCATTAGCATATCGGAACTGAATAGCCAGATCTCCAAATGAGGGAAGTAAATCTACCACCACCATTTTTTCCGTGGGTGTCTTAAGAGGTTAGTATTATTAAACTTATTAAAGGAAAAGCCTTGAGAATCTCATGGCAATCTCCGGTAGCAAATCCGACGACAAGGCTCGCCACCCGTCACGTTATATCTCCCGGAAAGGTGAAAAGTGGATTGTTGTAGCCTTTTGGTTTCCCAGAGTCGTGTCTTATTACATCATTATATTAATACGTGAACATCGAAATAGTGGTTACCTTTTTTAGTATTTATTATAACTGAAGAGAAATAAAAATTATATATATAATTCGAAAGGTACTGTACCATACCTGTGCACAAAAAGAAAACCATGTGTGTTAAGGCAGGTACAATATAATCAAGATCCTCTCTCCTAATCCTTATTTCCCGGAGATACGAAAATTAAGTGCCAAAAGCCCGTTTGACTGTACGCGTACCTAGTGGAAATCCTTTAAACCCGCCTACCCTGTGGGTGCTAGGCGCGAGTGGTTAAACTTGAGTTTTATATTCGGTAGGCCCCCCGAATGGGTTCCCGCCTTGTCGTGGCGGGGGCTTAGTAACCGTGGCTTGGTCTCCCACGGTGAACCAAGAGGAACCTACAGGGCCAGCCTGTCTGCGGGGACGGCTGGCCCGAGGTGGCCGCCCCGAGTGGGCTTGGTGAGCCCACTTCGGATGCGTGTTGGTGGACTGTGGGGAGAGTGTTAGCTTAGCGCTCTCCTGGCCCCCCACAGCCGAGGTGGAGTCGCGGGGGAAGAGGAGTTTCGGTATTGCGTTTTGCCATTCTCCCTATCCTCCGCGACTCTGGCGGGGACCCCTCCGCTGATGCAGCCAAGGTGGGGCCACGGGGGGAGAGTAGTGTCGGTATTACGATGGCCGATCTCCCTGCCCTCCGCGGCCGAAACGGGGTCGGCGGCAGAGCCATAGACCAGATCCGCCGAGGGTGCCGGGAAGGCTGGTGCTTATGAGCGCCAGCCTTCATGATACACATGGCTTCCGGGTGGCGGACTCGGGGGGGTCCGTTGCCCTCGTTGGAGGCCGAGTATGTAGGCGTGCCTAGCCAGGGCGGAGTGGGAGAGAAAGTTCTCTCCCGAGAAGGGGCCGCCTCCAGCGGCTGGCGCTGGTAGGGTCGCGGATGTGTGCGAAAGCGTTCCCGTGAGCCGGCCGACATGCGGCGAAGGTGGAACGCCATGGGGTTTTAGTCGGTGCGAACCCGACATAAAAAGAAAGGTACAATAAAGTGAACATACTGTTTGATTTTTTCAAACATCCGTGCTAAGCAGTACTAGGTAATCTCCTCTTTACGCTCTCCCACTCTTTCCTCATATCATTCAGGTAATAATGGTTGAATTTTGACCACAAGGGATAATATATAAAACAATAATAAGATTTTATCTTAAAGCAAAATTATATCTGAATTATTATACAAGTTGTAATAGTTTGACGAGGCATATGTCGAGCTGTAAGTATCAGTCTGTACCTATACCCGTTCTATCAGAAGTCAGTTATAAAGCCGTTGGACTCTTCATATTCGTCTCGCGATGTACATCTAGTTACGAAGTAAATAAACATTGAAACGGAACGTGATAGCGTCTGCCAAAAATAGCTGAATCGCCTCCGTACAAGTATGCAAACCTGTATAATGTTATTTACCCAGACAGCTTCAAAGTGCTTTTATTTATAAATATTTAAAAAATCATAATTGAATGTTTATTCTTCTTCAAAATATGTAAATGTTGACAATTTTAACTTAATGATTATTAATATTACCGTTTACGTCTTTTCTCGTGTCTATCGGTAATTAGAGAAATTACCGTAATTCCATATAAATGCAGACGGTCGAATACCTCGGCTATCGGATAAATATGACGTGGCTAGTGAGTTGTAAGACTCTGGTTTTGGTTATAAATAAAGACGCCAGACGAAGGCACTGTACACCTGATAATATAATATTGGGGAATTACGATAGGCGCTAACAATCTACGATACTGATTAGAGTAAGAAAGTCATCAGTCGAAATCGAATAATAGTTGGCTTTCACACAGTAACAATAGCATCGTCATCGGTTAAATAGTCTGCAGCCTGCATAATCAGACAAAAATTCAATCAATCATTGACATCGGTTATGAAACATCTATTCTGTTATTTATAACCCGAAATGCCTCGCTGCCAGAATTAGGTTTGTAGATCTTGCAATTCGGAACGCGGTAGCATTGCTACTACTGTACGATGCTATTCTGTAAAAGCGATCATTCGTCGGTCAAACTGACACATTATATTACGATATAGGAATGGAAGTAATACTCGTTCAATATGTTCCCTTCCTACACGTCATCCAACCCCACGTGGGAAACGGACTTCTCGAGAGGAAGAAACGGAGGCCACGGTGATCAGGGTGGTAAGCACTAGGAAGAACTAGCCCCCGGCCCTCAGTATAGTTCACGACTCCCCTGACGTCCACTTTAGCCGCAGAGGGTAGCGAAGCGAAGCATCGTAGTACAGACACTCTTCTCCTTCGCTGGGCACACCACAACCGCATCAATGGTGCGGTTCCGACAGAGCCACGGAAGTCACAGAAAGTAGTAGTCCATCAATTCGCATCCAAAGTGGGATAAGCACACTTGGAGCGGTCACCTCGGGCCGGACTATAGGTTCCTCTTTGTTCACCGTGGTTGACCAAGTCCCGTCTACTAAACCTTCTGCCATGATAAGACAAGGGAAGCAGTTCGGCGGTACATGTCTAATCCTCAACCAACCTATCTGACCAGCTTGTTGAGCAAATATTTAAAGACAAATTGTCCATTTTGTTCCATGATGCATTTGTTGATATTTTTACGGAAAGGCCATGTCCAGTCGTGGACTTATACAAAAAGAACACACGCGAATCCTCAACGAGAACTCAAAATATAGATCCGTTGTCAACCCTCAGGACTAACATAAAATGCTTTTCCTGCCCATGACGGTTACTATTACTTACCTAACAAAAGGCAATAATTTTATCCTGCTATCAGACAGTTATGAGCCTGGTAGATCTTATGTCGGGCTGACCTTGTTAGCATCTATACCAGCTCCTGTATGCTAGTAGTAATTTAATAACATCTAGTAAATTCCTCATGAAATACATAAACAGAGCAAGCTTAGCCCGAGGCGGACAAAAACAGAAGATGTATATTACATATTTTTACAGTTACATGTAACGTGCGACAGTGCTACCGAAGAAAGCGAGCGACAGGACTGCGGAGACGAAAAATCGCCTTTTGAGGACCGTTTACCGTTCGCCATGACAGTAATTGACATACGCAAGTACCTTCTTAAATCTCAGAGCTTACGATCGGGGGTACTTGTTTTGTAAGCCTACATAAAATCTTGTGAGGTGAGTTCTTTGATAAATAATTATGTACTTCGTATTGTCCCGTTTCAAAAGTAAAGCCTTTAATATTTTATTTTTTGTTTACAAGGAAATAAAGAACCTTTATTCTTTGATAAGTTACTATCTTCCATTCTTCGTGCGCGTCCAAGTCAATATATTGCTTGGGAATTATATAGATTAGAACGAAAAGTGAGAAACACAGATTTAAAAAAAAATTGTGTCGAAATAATAGATTTATGAAGAAGTAATGATAGAAGTAGGAAATATATAGAAAATTGTTCTATCGAGAAAGCAGTTTAGTTGATAGTAATGATACATTGAATTCAGATTAGCAGTTTTGCCTCTGTAAAGAACTCAAAGTTCCCTAATCTATTCATAACTCATTTTAATTTCATCATTAGAATGTCCCGAAATCTTTCAGCCACTCCTGATTTCTGATCCCTGATTCGCTAACAGTAATGCATCAAAGCCAATGTCCCCCAACAGTTCAACACCTAGCAACCCAAGGCGCGGGGCTGAGGAAGATGCGGAAGTTCAGCTATCTCGGACCAGCCGATTAGCGTAACAAAGCGGTTCAAACCATAATTCGTGGATTTAAGCCATGGTAGCCTATAAGGTGTGAGATGGCGCATTTTCTTGGTGAAACAGAACTTTTTTTCTGCAAATGTTGACGTTTTTCCCCAAATTCTGCCTTTAGCTTGTCAAGTAATGATGCGTAGTATGCTTCTGTCTTTACAGAAGCTTAAGATAGCTCCACGGCTATCGCAGAAAAGCAGTCGCCATCACATTCCCCTCCGAAAAACCGTTTTTACTATTCATGGAGCCGATTCTCCCTTCGCAATTCACTGTTTTGACTGTATTTTTGTTTCGGGCCTATAATGGTGTATCCAAGTTTCATCTACTTGGATATGTTCAATCGAACACGTTTTTGGTCTAACGCGGCAACCAACACATGGACAGCTTTCTCATGCCTAAATCTTGATTCAATATGTGACAAACAGTTCTTTGGACATATTCATAGCCTTTGCTATCTCTCTAACTATAATTCGATGGCCGTTTAGTGAACTTGGTGCAAGTAACAGTGGTTGGGGTTTTTGGCCGTGCCGAATGTTCTTCGTCTTCAAAGCTGGTACGGCCTCGTTTAAATTCAGCTGCCCAAAATTATTGTTTAACTACTTAACGTATCTTAGCACTACAATCGGATAATCGAAAAGTCGAAAAATAAGCTTTTCCTAGATTAAAGTAGTGCAGCCATGTGGCCGTGGCCTGACGAATCTCCCACCATAAGAGTCAACTAAGCTTGAAAGTCTTAATTTTATTAATAATTTCTCAAAGCCGCAAAACCCAAAATACACTCACCGATGACGAGCAAAAATCAAAGGTGTCTGATACGCCATTAGCCAACCTCTTGCTGGGCGGGAAAAAAAAAAAAAATTATCATAGTAAATCCTGACATTGGAACTGGCCTATGTCCAGCAGTGAACTAGTAACTGAATGGCTGATGATGAAGAAGAATCTAGTAATTTAATAAGAAAGAATGTTAAAGATATAATATTTTGCATGAAAACACAAAATGCTTCTAAACTTGCCGTTGCAAAATGCAGCTAGGAATAACTGGATCCGTTAATCTTCCTGTTGAATCGTGGCTTATCTATTGGAAACTGCTTATTAAATTCCATAGACGGCGCAACTAATTGTTTCGCCGAGTGTAGGCAAATTAGTTTCCCTCAGCGCGACAGTCGCGGCGTGCGGGGGCTTGTCCCGCGTCCGGTCCGTTCACCATTAACTTACTACTCAATACCGGCCATTATATACAAATTCCAAGGCAAGACTTGAAACGTACAAATATGCGGACTGGCGCGCGATGCCAAGCATTTGGTCAAATCGACAACTTTACATTGCACTTGTTCACCTCGCAAGCAAGCTACTTCTGAAACATTCTGTATTTACATTTTACAACGATTACAACAACAATACCAACTTTTTGTTGCCAAATATTTTTATGGGACGTCTCTCCAAGATGATACCAGAGTAAATTGTTTTTTGACATAGATACAGTTTTTATAAAATAATTACTGTTCCGGCGTACATATTATTGTTCCGGCTCTGCGTGTTTGCCCATGTGCAATTTGTCTGTAAAACGTTTCGAAGAAACGGAAAAAACACCCTACAGTTGAGGCAAGATGTTATTTTATTTTTATTTTAAGGGAATAGTACAACACAGAATTGTTTTATAAAACTGCGACTTATAATCAATTATTGAATCATAATTATAATTTGATTTTTGAGACCCTGTGCGGCCCTGAGCAGACTTTGAATACTTTTCATTTATGCAAACAAAAAAAACGATTGAAATTCGGGAATATGTAAAGAGCATTAGAGCGCGCATCAGGAAGAAAAGAAGAGAACGTCTAATGAAAATTAGCATTATAAACACATTAGGAAATTAGGTGACGACATGAAAGTATACATAATGCTTATTGAAAAGAAAACTAACACTGAAGCATTGGCTGCAGTTGTGAGATTTAGTATTACATATTTGGTTGTATAGAACTTAAATTAATATTAAACAATGTTAATGACTGAGTTTTAATTTGAAGGTACTTTAAGCTCGGTTCGAATTTCTTGTTGTAAACATATACCGAGCTCTCGGATCGATGTCAAAACAACCTAAAATAAAACATTGATCAAGCTTATATTAAGGTCAAAGATTATTCAATTTACTGTTATCCCTTAAAGTGTCAGTCATAACAATAGAATACTCTGTACTTATTGTTATCATGAAACATGAAACAACAGAATGTCATTGGTTTCTAACTTCTTATTTTTAGTGTATTTTAGTTATCTAAAACTTTAGGTAATTTTCTTGTTTAATGTCATTTTTGTTTGGGTTTTAATGATTAATTACAATCGAAATCATCGAAAATATTTAACAATAGTGAATGTAAGTAAATTCTATCCTTGGTTACTGTTAGGAACTCAATAAGAGGCTTCCTAAATTTTATGCTGATTTGATTAGGTATACCGAGCCAAACACATAACCCATCAATGTAAAACTTTAATATATCATTTTTAAAACATTTTTCTATCCGATACTTAGACATTTTCTTACAAAGTTAAAAGATAATTTTTTTTTGAAGATGGTACTTTTAATGGTGGTGGATTATTGAAATATTCTGCTAGAGATGTGTATTGTAAATAAATGATAAAAGTACGAAAATATGATTTATTATACATTGCTAAGATAGAATTTACCTACTTCAATTATTATTCTCGTACTAAATTAAATTAGAGTTAAGACCTTAATACGGTCAAAAGACGCACACGATATTCAACCATACAACTTTGTATTTTGTGTTATTGCAACAACACAAGAGTACGCGAGCTGTGAAGTTAGTGAAAATTCCAGTTCGCGAAATGTGAAATTAGTAAAAATTCTGACAAAACTGTAAAAGCCTAAACGACTAAAAGCACTGACTTCATCGTATATATATATGAAGTTGTAGGACTTTGCGCGCGCACTTTTTCAAGTGTTTTAGACCTGTAAATGTCAAATCGTCGCTCGATTATTATTCGGAATATGCAGACCCAACGAAGTCGCTATATCAACTATTTAATTTAGTTTCTTTAAGTAACTGACACTTACTTACACTTGATGGGCGTTGGCCACGCTGTCTACCGCACGGGTAAGAAACGTTTGCTTAGGAAAGGCTGTGCGTTATGACTTGCTATCGTAGCCTGCTACCTGTATCAGTAATATAATACTGTTCGCAAATGTCACTCATTTCACACAATACTACATAATAATAGGGCAAATATGGTCGTGAACACGATGTTCGTATTTACTCCATTTTGGAAATACACTACTCTAATCATTTCCATATTCCCTTCGGTACTTTGATATAAGTAAAAGGTAAAATATACGTGTAATAATGTGACTGTACGTTGCTCTGAATAGCGAATATTATGCCAGACGTAAAATATGCAGGTTATGACGTGCCTGCTGCACGTAGGAGGTGCATCGCGTCTGTCCGCAAACACTAATCCGCCTGCAAGCGTGGGGAGTACGGTTCATCCTCTGTACTTAAAGGTGACCTATTTACAGAGAAGTGTACTACTTATAGACTGGTGATGAATAGTCACCTTGTCCGTTGCCAGGAATTTTTCTCGATATTTACAAATCGTACATATTAACATTACTCTCTGTCTACTCGTGTACCTTGCCTTCCTTAACAAAAACATTACCGTGAAGGCGATGGGGCTGTATTTAATGTTAACGGTTACTATACTACATAGATATTGATAAAAAAAACTACTTTGAGTCTCTACTTATTGTCTATTTTATTATGTTCAATAAATGTTTTTTTTATTTAAAAATTAAATAATAATAATGTTTTTCAAATTAAAGCTCAAAATATTTTAGACTTTTCTTTATTAAGCAGTTAATGAGTGGTATTCTGCGTTTATATTAATACTTGTTATCTGTAATAATGTACTTCGCTTTTATAATTACCATTCATAATTGAATATTTAAATCGTTGATAATCACTGTATTCACAAAATTACACGGTGTCTCAGTACTAGTAGTAGTCACTAATTTGTAGACTAACAACGGATATCACTGTCTGGTTGATTTATAACGGCAGAGAGTGATCGAGCGCCCGCCACTAAATCAGTTGGCGATATCGATCTTATTAATTCTGTTATGTTATGGTACAGACGAATTGGCAAATCAATTAGACTTAGGTCAACATTAACTCGTTTAAAACAAATTAAAACTTTATATGCGCTTTTATCCAAAGTGTTACGTATGTGTTAACAACACATACGTAACATATTATTATTGTGATTATTAAGGCGGCAATATTAAAACAAAAATTAAACGGTATAAAATCCGTTGAAATGGAACTATTATTATAGTTCCATTTCAAACTCGAAACTTTTGGAAGCCACGAGACTTTTCCAACATTTCCCTTTATGGACACTCGAGTGGCAGATTTTCTGATATCCCCACCATACCTAAGGTGTGGAGGTGTCTCCTTAGCAGTGGGTATTATTTATCCAGAACTTTTAATGACATTTTAATTACAATTTGGTGACTTATTGCCATACTTTGCCAATGCCGATAATAATTGTGATGCTTTTGCCTACCTATCAGTGCTGTACTTACAGAATCATAAGACATAATATTTAAAAAAATCCAGTAAAGTCTGTGAAGTTGCTTTTTATTTAAATCCGTTCAACATGTATTCATATTACATATATACAAATGATTATAGATGTTAGTATAGATTAAAGGCAAATTTGTAGGATAGCCCTTGCCCGCGTCTTCTCTTTATGTGTTCTTTGTTGTCTCTCTTTCACGTCAATATTAAATCAAATGAATGACGTGATGTTGCTCGCGACAATCGGAGAGTGTCAGTTTTTCTGAGAAAAAAATGTATCTTTCCATTCCGCGGGCAGCAGCAATAGGTTTTAAAAGAAACGAGCGGGTTATTTTTGCCACTTGGCAGTGATCGGTTATATCGGGATCTGCAATTATGCAATGTCTAATAAATTTACTGTGCATGATGGATCAAGGTGGCTCACGCTTAGTACCCATAAGCTCCGAATGTTAGCAGTGGAGTGGCGATAGCATACGATAATGAAGATGATAATTATGATAATGGTAATTAAGGTCCAAGGAATAAAGATACAGATTGTCTCTCTGATCAAACAGATATCATAAATGTTCCGGGTAGCAACAGCACACGACTGCGAAGAAACTTATGTAATTGTAATACCGCAATTTTTAGGTGGATGAGCTTAGTAGTTCTCACCTTTCCGGATCTTAAAGTGAGCAATTTTCATCTACTTCATCAGCCTATAGTACTAAGTCCACTGCAGAACTATACCTCTGCAAGAAAGTGCCAGTAAAAGCCGGCATGCATTTCTTGAAAGGCCCATACTCACTAGGCTGGTTGGGTTGGTGAGAGAGGTGTCGGTAGCCTGGCAATTGTTATGCTGCTCTCCATCACTAGTCGCTATTCCATCCATCCATCACAATTCGGAATAATTTTCCCATGTGGAGGTTTAGAGTAAAATATGGTACATTCTTCTTTACGGTAATCAAAACGATCGGTAATATGAACATGGCGAATAGTTTTAGAACTACATGATATTGGTTTCAAAAAATATCCTGATCTGAATGTGTCTGACATAATTTAGGCTTTGAGTATGATAAAAAAGTAAATGATAAGGAAGTACCTACGTAGAAGAAAAAAAATATATCCAGTATGATGCAAAAATATTTTACAAATTCTTGGACTATTATTTCAACTACATACCATTTTTTGTTACACAACAGATCTTTGAAACGTAATCTGAACAATTACAGAATAAAAAAATGTCAAATAACCTATTGTTCAGCATGACATGCAATGAGTGCACGGACATCGGTGCAGACTGTAGACAATCATTATGCCATCACGTCTAGACAAGGAGGAGTTGACAAACATCAGGACGGTGTTCAACGAATAATTTTGGCAGAATAAAACGAAACCAGACCCGCAATTTCGTTCATAATTTGCGAAATTGTCAGTAGTTTCACGGGCGACATTGTGTGTTTAGTTTTTATAACCACCGGATATGGCAAATGTGTTAATTGTATACCTATGCAGTAGTATGTGACTCATTCTTCAGGTCGCTGATCAGACGCTTGTAAAAAAAGGTTAAATGTTAATTTAAAAGTTAACAGACCGTCTACAGTTTTCTCATACAAGCACTCACACATAGGGGGTTCACTTTTTGCCTTTTCGATAGAAAGATCGTGGCGAGCCGGACTTGATCCCGGAGAGTGCCATGAGAATGTCAAGGCCCCTTAGTCACTCTTTTCTTACGACACATGACACCCACGGAAAGACAAGGAGACGTAGATACTTATGCCACACGGAAATATGACAAATAAAATATCCTGAACGTCTACTGGGGCCAAATCAACTCACTCACTAAGACCGACGATTAAGGTAAATCGATCTTCTTAGAAGAGGTCTGCGACTATGTCCTGCAACAGGATGTTAACGTACGTATAATAAAGATAAGGAGGCGGTTTACCATAACCGTTACGATGCCATATTAGAATTACAAGCATTTGTCATTCCTTTATATATGCAATATACCATTTTTTAAATATCGTAATCTAGAGATATCCAAATTACAAACTAGTGTGTTATGGGCTTTATAAATAATAACGTTATATATTTTAATGAATAAAATATATTACGTTATTATTTGATGCGAACAAAAGTAGAAAAGGATCCGATAATGCAGAGGTACAGCAAGGAAATTAAGTGTTCATGTTTTGAATGTTTCATTACCCGCGACTTTCCTCTAACTGAGCGCGGTGCGATTCAAAGAAGTTTTCAATTGCACCACGTGTAGGCAAATGAATCGATAAAGACGGTCGCACGATGTATTGTCCTAGTTTCCTCGAACCGCGAGACCGTGGTAAGAGTTCGTTTGTAAAGCAGCCGTTATTATATTCATTTTTTCCCTCGGGTTCGTTATTGATCGCATACATCGCTGAATGGGAACAAATTACGTCGCCGTTAAAGAGAATAACTAGTTTTGCACACATACGCACGGTATAGTGAATATCCCTTAATATTCTGAATGTACACAGTAATCTTTCCGAATGGTAAAAAACACGTCTGCTTTTAAAATAATGAGCGAACTATTTCTTTCGGCCTTCAACGCGTATCCGTCATTATTTTCAGAACGTTATGCAAGAGTTTATGATGTGATGTCATTTTTTATTTTGTTTAGTCATGCAGTTTTGCGACCTGCCTTAATTGTTTGTGATTATTGTTTCGTCCTAGCCGACCTTGTCTGCGAGACGGACGGTCGCGCTGGATGACTGCTGCTGCCAATGTGCCAATAACAACATGTCACTGTTAGATTGCTACTACTTTATTTAAAAGTGCTCGTTAAAAATTATTAGGTGTTAATAGCTCGCTGTTACCGTTAAGGAAGGCATTGCCGGCAGATGTTGTGATAAGTAGTTTACTAAGTGTCCATTTTTACATTATTAAACAGATAAAATATGACTTTAAGTATAAAAGCTATCATTAACGATTGTCCAGTGTTTGATGAATGTTTTATTTAAGTTTTTCAGGGAAAAAACAAATTATCTATCTATTAAACGACAGCAATAGCAATATATGGAACATATCCAGTCCTAAACTAGGACTCCCTGTGTCTCGGTAACTGGATCGCGACAAGAAACATACATATACTTATGTAGATAAATAATAAAATATACATATTTAAACACATATTTCTCAGTTACAAGCAAATGTTCAAATTATTAAAAAAAATTATATGTCTCTATAACTCATGACCACGTCCACTTTTCACCAGAGCTTATTTGGAACAACGTGATAGGAGCTGAGCCCTTCGCCGTCTTAGCGTTCAAACTAAAAATATAAATGATACGTAAGTTTCGACTTATCATTGAAATATAATAAAACTCATCATCGGTACCAGCTCTTCGGATAGGGTCTCGGAACTCTGGTCTCCTGATTGAATTAAATTGGCTACCGAGCTATTTACATATTACTTATTACATTTGAAAAAGTTAAATAAATACATTCGCATAATTGTAAGTTAATTGGAGCCGTATGATATGAAACATGAATAGCGAGATGCAAGAGGAAATTATGTCCTATCTTACGTTGCACGTTAATAAAAAAAACGCTTAAAAAGCTATTATCGGTTCGCAATTCGCAAATGAATAAAAAATCCCCTGACAGCAGTACGCGAATATTTTACAATGTAACTACAGCTTGATTGCTTACATCTCCACGCGTTATATCAATTACAGTGTCGGGAAAAGGATATTATCTACATGGAGATAATTATAACTAACTACGTCTGCTTGCGTCGAGTATGGTTAGACGAACTTTCTTTCTCGTGAATACTTTCGATCAAGTCCACTAGAATTTCCATTTCCCGGCTGTGAATAATGAAATAAAAATCGCAGATAGCGGTTTAAAATGGCGTGGCCACAAGGTATTCTGAAGTATGACTTCCTAATCTGCATTTTTGTAATGTGTAATGTATAAACATTACAAAAATGCAGATGAGGAGGTCTATAGAACCTATATAAATAGGTTTTCCAGTTTCCTAATTTGTCACTTAATTTTAATAGCCCTTTTTTTGTAAGGGCTTAAATGTGTAAAAGTTATTAAAGCCATTACGATTGTTTGAATTTACGTGATAAAATAAAGCACCTTGTTCATTGTAATGAGAAATTTAGTGGTGCAACTAAAAGGGGCGACCCCCCTAGAAGATAGCTACCGGCGCCACTCGCTCCGGCTGCGCAGGAGTGAGTGGATGCAACTAGTTTTTTTTACGATAGGCGCACATCCGCGTCTGCGCTAGTTTTTATGCCGTCTCCGCTTGATGGCCGTCTGGCTCGCCTTCTCTGTTTACAAGTCCCACATCTAATTCGCGCGATTACGCAACATCACCGCGTAGCTCGGTAGCCGATGTTTAACTACTATGTTAAAGAGATTCATTATTGAACGCTAGACGAGTGCTTGTGTGATAGATGCCTCAGTAGTTAATTTAATTTGCGCATACCGAATAGTGTCTGCTATTCTAGTGATAATTGGTGGCTTTGTATGGGTCAGCTGGCTACGGGCAGGCCAGACAGGCGGCCTCCGGCGTCTAGACACTAGACGGGCCGTTGCGATTTGCGAGATCACGTTTCGGCCGGCCGAACATGCTAAGTGCACGTCTGGCCGCATACATGAGCCCATGGATCGTAGAAACTAATGCAGGATGTGATAATTTTACTTAAACACTTACAACACCAAACGGTTTAAAGAATTTATTTTAATATTTGTATTTAATAATAACAAAGAATTCTCTAACGTACGGAATGACGGTAATACGTAATTAAAATAAAATTATATTAATTATAATTGCCAATATCTTCAAGGTTTACGTTGCGGACTGCGAGCTAAGACGTCGCAGCTGTTCTTCGAATCCACTCCATCCTGAGCCGCTCCAGAGACAAGTCAATGAGCATAGTTGAAGTGATTTTCGTAAATTTTTATGTAAATAATAAAATAAAATGAAAAATTATTATATTCTGTTAAAAACAATAAATCACTATAAAATCCTTCATTTTTATTCTATTATCGGACGACATATTTGATTTTTTTTTCTTTATTAGCCTGAGTAAGTCCACTGCTGGACATAGGCCTGTCCATGATATCGCTAGCAAAAGCTGGCATGTCGTGCATGGATGATTTGCCCATTCTCGCCACCAATTCGTACCTGCGGACTGAGCAAGCTGCTTGCTGATTTCAACTCATAAGTACGACTGACGTCCTGCGGACACAATGAAAAGCGTTATATAGACTGTTTCAGGATATGGCCTATCCTCTCCAGGATTGCTTTATTCATTTATTATGGCACACCAACTGCATTACAAATAAAACATTGTTATACAGCAAGATTAACATTTAAATACGTGCCTATTACAGGCGCAAACATTCGGTTAATTACTAGAACATTTCATTACAATTAATTATTACAACTAAGAGCAAAAACTAGAGTGAATATCAATATTACACCATTGGCCAAGTTATGGGATAAGTTTCTTTTTTAATCTACGACAAGTTTCGTGTAAGACACCAAAGTTTTAGATTCGCGCACATAATCGATTGTACTCAGCACGCATTGTAGATAATAGGGAATATTTAAGATGGTTTGTTTGATGACTAGTATTAGGAATATAAAAAGTATCGTTTACGGGACTCCTTGGATGTTGATACGAGATGTTGTGGTTGGTATTGCTAACTTTTTTTTTTAATTTATTAAAAGACGTAATTTTATGAAAAAAGTATGTCTTCTTATTAGACACGAGTTAATAAACAAATTAATATCTGTGAAGTCTTCTTGTTTTCCAACAGACGCTGGCATAAGCATAGCGAAATGCCAAACTAGATGTCCGGTACTTTAATCCTCAAACATGGTGATAACGATAAACCCTCCCTTCGTTGTATAGACCCACGTTCTATACTAGACTACTTCAGTTGTACAATTATGATTATACAGGTGAGACTCTTTTTTTTAAGGTAAGCCAGAACCTCAAACCTGTAAAGATATAAGTAAAAATAATTAGTACCCATGTAAAGGAGAGCTTTATGATGCAGCTTTCTGTTCAATTATTAAGTAAGCTACTGCGTGTCGTTTCTCAACATTCCGTTTGTGCCGCCGATTAAGAAAACCGATATACGTATTTATAGGAAACACTTCACTCAATAGAATATAGTTATCTATCTATTCATGATCCCAAAATGATAAGAGATAAACAAAGCGGAGACAGGGTCAGGGGTTCTAAGCCGTGAAGCAGATATAACATTGGTGTGACAAAAGAGTTAACAGTCCACTTTATGGTAAGTGACTACTGCAATGGGCACCTGCAAGCAACAAAATGAAAGTTTTATTCGACGTAAGAAATATAATTTTGTTTGTCAAATGTTATGTGTTAATATAACACAGTTTTGTAATAAGGTTCCTTTGATGGAAAAGAAATACGCGAAAGAAATTCCGTAGGTATCCTCTATTTTGATTGTAATGCATACAATGTTATACAATAAAAGGCCATACCAACACATAGGCATGCTAGAAGAATATAATGATTCAGAAAATTAAGCACAAGCGCACTACAAACTCGAGCAGACCAGCATCCACAAGTAGCACCAGTTCACAGGTATGATGCACGTGGAAGCCTCCACGTGCATCATACCTGCCCACACAATCAGAGTAACTTAAATCGAAGAAGTTTACAAATGTATTGTCACAATAACACAAAGGAACATAAAGTGATTACATTGCAGATTAGAGAGAGAAAAATGAATAAGGGACGGTTTCTTCTTAGAAGAGGTCTAGTATATTCTTTTTATTTTTAAAATAAATATGTCTACGTAGGTATTAAAAGTAGGTTATTAAAATGATACAGCGACAAAAACAAATAGTTATTAAAACCCTTTATACTTTCCAAGTTAATAATAAATATTACAAAACCATTGGTGAAGAATAGATTAACTAGAAACTCTATGTTTATATTTTGTCTTATATGGGCTTGAATTGAGATATAACAGAGTACTAATCAACATATGCCTCTAGTTATATTACAATTTTGCAAGGAATTATGCCATGCATTTGTTGTAAATTTTCCTTTACATTAACATTTCATCATTATGTTTCGAACCCGATGTTCCGAATTGGAAATATTCAAACACATTATGAAACTTATCTCACGTCAACTAGAGCTAATAGTTAAAGTAATACTTAAAAGCAACCTGTAACTATCCTAAAACTGGGCGTTTTTAGAATTGGGAACTGATCACCATGTTGCTTTACTTTGAAATTCTTCGATATAAATTTTATGTTTTGTACATACTGGTTTTCTTACGATGTTTAGTAGCACTTAGTAAACAATACTTAGAATTGCAATTAACAATAGTAACGGTGCCGGCCGGGGAACAAACTAGTTGCTCACTACTCTGAAGCAAGCGCCCTGCTGTTTAGTAATCTTTAGAATTGTTCAAATTAAATAGAGCAATGCTGAAGTATTAAGACTTTTTCGTAAGTAAAACTAGTGCTTGTTGCCGTTAACGGTCTAACGTAAGAAGATGGAGCCGTAAGAGGTGACTAAGGGAAAAGCTTTGAACATGTCATGGCCATTTCCGGGAGCAAACCCAGCGATGTGGCTCGCCAACCGACTCTCCCGGACAGGCGAAAAGTGGGTAGCAAAAGCTGGTTTAGTTACTCGGAGTCGTGCCGAATAGAAATCCGTAGTCTATGCCTAATTTTAGGGGTGACAAGCCAGCAGGTAAGTCTTTGAACTCATTAAAGTTTTAATATAATAAAAGATAATGTATAAAAAGCTTTTATTTGTTATTATTTTATTTATTATTTTAATTTATATATTTATTAATGGATTTTATTTTCTTATTATACATTTGATATGATCTAATAATTCTATATTCGGCGTTGAACTTATAAAAGGCTAAAATGGGACGAATAAGAAAAAATTTTGGATATTTTAGTCCACCCACTATCCGCCAGACCTTTTTTGATACAAGGTGTCAGGTGGTATGCCTGTTGCCATATTAGTGTCCAAGCCAACGATACAAAACGTAAACATCTTTTCTCAGGGGATCGAACTCGCGTCTTCGGAGGTAGATCCCCTAAGCACTAGGCTATGTTGACGCAATATTACGGAGAATCAGCCCTGCAGTTTTATTTATTTAAAATTATAACGATTAACAAAATAAAATAACTTTTGGTTTCTCAAACATTAAACTTACCGAGATACTTCCGGTCTGTGAAGTATCCGTTTTCGCTCACTTCGCAGAATCGTATAAGTGTCACCGTCTAACTCTCAACAACTGAACCGATCACTAGAATCCAAAGACAAAATATTCACAGTTCTCGATGTCGCATCTAGCGTTGACCGTGTGAAATATTTGACATCCGCAATAAATCCGGAATCTCGAATGTCTGTGTACATAGCTATCAAAATACATAGGCCTAGACCAGACTGTACATAAAGAGAGTTTGATTGCTCAATGCTCGGATGACTAAGAGAATGACGTACAATAGCGAAGACAAATTAGAGTAATAACGTATTGAATAGGACAGTAGATATGCACAAGAAGCTAAATTACTTCTACCGGTAATTACGTATTGGCATTCCATAACAATGTTTTTTTATTTCTTTTCAAAAGAAATAATTATGTTTTTGTGTGTACATTGCTGTAAGTCCAGTGAATAGAAAAGGCTAAATTATTCGTAATATAATTATTTAAAAATTATAGATATCATATCTCAGACAATTGAATTAGTGTTATAGTTAAGTTTTTAAAATACACTATAATTTGAAAATATGCAACACACGCGACGGCTCTATCATCCGCCGCAGTACTAGCACAACTACTACAACAACACAGTTGTTTCTCTAAATCATGGCATGAAGTTTTGAAATCGTATGAATACTTTATCAGCCTAAGGCCGCTGCTTGACGAAGGCCTTTCCAAGAACTTCAAAAAAGGTTTGTCATCTCCTCGAGACAGGGCTTCCCTTTTCCCTCGTTCTCTTGGTAAGGCGGTTTTGATACACGGGTCGGGCCATTTAACAGCATCCTCCTCCTGCATCCGATACGGAGAGGCCATGGGGTCAGAAAAGCGTGGTATCGGAAACACCCGCCAATACTTTCTGCGTCTACACCTTGAAGAATGATGCAACACAACAACACCTTCCTCTAGTTCCCCAACCTGCATTCATGAATTCATAATCTCAAAGTGAACCTTGAAGTTATAAGTAATATAACTATCTGTATCACAGAATACCAACTTTCTAGAACCTCTTACTTTATTATATATACATGTACGTAGTAGAGCCAAGCGTCTGATGCTGCTCGAATGGACCGGGGTTAAGTAGAGGCTTCTTATGCTTCTGCATTTCGCCCACTCCCCATCCGCCCAGAATATGAGAATTCTTTACCATCTCCCAAATATCCTTACAGGCCGCGAACACACCTGCAACTCCTCTGGTGTTGCAGATGTGCGTTGGCGACGGTTATCACTTACCATCAGGTGAGCCGCTTGCCATTTCCCAAATGAAAAAAGTCGCTAGCTCGATTGTATATTTCCCATAAAAAAATGTTCAAGTCGTATAAAATGATTTACAATTATTTAAAAAAATATGATTAAGTACGTGATTAGCTTTAATTTTTCTTGGCTACTTCTTAAATCAATCAAAATTTGCCCTTTCGCACTACTACTATTCATACAAAAAATATATTTTCATGCGCCTCGTAGAATAAGAAACCCCGTGGCAACGGAACGATACACTATCGCACTGAGTGGTGGTGTGCGTAAAAAGTGCAGGGCGTCAAATTGTAAGGTCGGTCGGTCGGCGCGGCCCGCGAGGGTCGTTACGCCGTCTGGACTGCGTGCGACCTTGACACGCACCTGTTGTTGCCAGCTCTGCCCCGCGCCGCGCCATTGTACGAATTCTGCGTACTGCAGGTTGAGTTAAAGTTGTGCCTAGAATCTGGAGTGATGCAAGATTCTTTTGAATATTAAATAAAAGTTAATCGAGCTGTCCTGTGAGTTGCCCTAGAGCTCTTTTGACTAAAGTTTTTATGCACCTTGCATGGTCTACGACAAAATACTGCAATTTTTGTTATATATGATGGGGAAAATTTGACTTTTGGAAAATATTCCATGTTTTTTTCCTATTGCCAACCTCACCTGCTCGTTCTTTAGTATCTACTCAATACTGATACAGGCATATCCGTAGGTTGGTGATGTTACTAAATGACTTTTTAAGATACGCTCGAAACTATATGAGGTGATCAAAATTCACCGGTCACATCTCTCGGCACACATTAATTGTGCTTGCTTTAGTCCTGGTTATAAAAAACAAGCCAGACTATCTAATAATTTAAAAATTCGTTTTTATGAATAATAAATGCGTTTTAGTCTCGTCTGGAGTCTGAGTGCGTATTGTGAGTGTAATAATTGATAAGGCAACAAATCCGAAGGTCGCGCGGCAGACACGCTCCCGAGGGATGCGTTGCGGCGCGTCCTTCACTGCCACCTGTTGCGGACACTCGGAACGTAGAGCAGATTTGTGTAGACACGACACCTTTGTTATTCCAAGCAGAGACTTTAATTATTCGCAGCTACTCATTGCCCATTATTATTAAAGAAAATCAAATCCTACTAGCCAAAACAACATATTAACATGATCTGAGTAACGTTTATTGAAATTTCTCGTCAGACTTTCTTGGAAGTCTACTGTACTAGGGTACGAAAATTTTTTTGCAGGTTGTTTTGACGACAGTTCTTAGAGTGGATAGTTTTAATAAGAAACAAAAACAGCTGTAGCCCTTTAACGAAGTTAACAATTTCTAAGAATTAATTAAAATATACACGGTTCGTCTTAAAAGTCTGATGGAGACAATGAACAAACCTATGTACTACACAAAAGTTAGGATGTATATATTTCATCGCTGCAGTCAATACTTTTTTCAAAAGCTATTACTCTTTTTTTTTCGAATAACTATTTATGACTAAGTTAATTAACTTGTTCTCTTAGTTAAAAACAAAATATTATCCAAAAAATAGCCACGATAGCCATAGGCTTGGCTCGGAGCTTGTTTTTCGTGAGTTTTTGAAACTTTAGTACGATTTGTATGGCTGGCATACATAAATATGATGACAGGCTTTCCACCTGTCACGATGTCCCAAGTAAGGTCTAGAGAAAAGTAGGTTCAAAAGACAAAAAATGTCCTACCTCTGACCACATTAGTATTTTTTTTTATAGGAAAGAAGGTAAACGATCATGGCTCACCTGTTGGTAAGTGATTACCGACGCCCACGCGCATCTGCAATATCAGAGTAGCTGCAGGTGCGTTGCCGGCATTTTAGGATATTTTGGGAGGGAGAGGTGGGCCTCCGGTTACCTTATTTGACATAACATGCCACTACTTCACAGTCGAGCCTGCCCATTCAAGCAGCAACAAAATACCACGTACAAAATATATCAGGTATACGGTCGTGAAAAATATGTATAAAAAAATCCATAGTCTTCATATTATTCATATATATCATATAATTCTTAGTCTATGCAGTAAAATTGTAAAATAGGTTGGTCTACAAAAATTTTGAGCATTAATGATATCCATTCTTGTTTAAGAAAATAAATTTAAGAATGTCCTTTGTATCTCCAATCTATGCAAAATTCTTGCAAAATTTTGATAGCAACGATCAGATTGATTTCGTAGCTCTTTTTAAAAATGTTGCATTCTTTTGCACTCTGAACATTTATTTTTAACCAAGAGCTTTTAGCTACCTACCTCGATTCGGTACAGACATTTTTAAACGTTTACTGCGACGATTACTCGAACAAAAAAACTCACTAAACGAATCCTTGGCGCAGTCTTCACGATGTACAAAACCAATCAAAATACGTTGTTTAGTTACAGAATATTGTTAATGAAGAGCTATGGTCTTGCTAATTGTGAATTATTGCCTATTAGCTTCAATAGAACTCGACTCATTTCTGTCCCAATAGGTATTCCCAATGATTTTTCAGCAACGGACCTCGATTCACAGCACGTTGAACAATTCAAATAGTTTTGTTTACTTGTCTGTCGAAGTAAGAAACATATTCAAGACGAAAGTAAAACACGACTGAGGTCACGTCCCAGGGCGCTGGTTAATGTTTTTAATGTCTATAATTAGACAATGTTTAGTCGGCGCAAGTTATTTCAGCGGCTATAAATTACAGTAGTAGGCGATGATGTAGTAAGAAGTGTTTGCCAAAAATCAGTGAATGAATGAAACAACGCTGAAATAGATTCTTATTTACATAACTATCATAATTCATGTTATAAGCTGTTAAGAGGAAAACAGGAGGATAATAATTTAAAAAAAAAGTTATCTTTCTCTAGGCATTCTGAATTGTGTGTATTTATGGACATACATTGCACCAAGCCGTGGTAGCCTAGTGGTCAGGGCGATCACTTTAGTTTCTAATAGCGCGAGTGACCTGGGTTCGATCCCCAGTGCAGGCAACTATTAAAATTGTTAATATCAATTTTAAGTGTTGCATGTGCTACCACGTGCTCGGTGGTGAAGGAAAACATCGTGAGGAAACCTATATGTCTGAGAAATAATAAAAATATTTCGAGGACATGTGAAGCTCGCCAACAGGCACTGGGGCAGCGTGGCGGGCCCTTATCGGGCCTCTCAGATACTCGTATTTGAGGAGGCCTTTGCCCAGCTGTGGGCAATTACAGACTGCTACTTTAAATTGAACGTGCATAAATTCTCCAACCGGGAATCGAACCCATGAACCACAGCCAACAACTGCTCCTAGTGAGTCCTGTGTTCTCGTGATATATGCATTCAACATCTCATATAATAAGTTCATGGCTGAACAAAGTCCTCCGCCAAAACACGGTCCTGAACTGGCTCTATCCATTGACTCCCCGCAATACTTTGCAGTCCATCTACCCATTTACATTACATTTTGTGGTACAGGTACATTTTGTGGGAACCGTCCGGCGTTTACCTGTACGAGATTGCCACTTGAAAACCTTTCGTCTCCCAACGGTTGTCAGTTCTGCGAGATATGTTGCCGGGCCTTTGTCGCTTTAGTTTGCTCATCCTTCACGCTATGTTTAACTGAAGTGATACCGCGGATATCATCGTTGTAGATCTATTACGCAGAGAAACGACGTGCAACCTACTTTCCGCAGCCCACTGTGTAAATTTGTGCTTCGTGATACGGCTTGCGGCGAAAAATTACATCTCGGTTTCGTAAGTCATCTCTGGAAACATGCACGGGTATACTTTTGTCTTTAGGTTTTCAAGTGTATTCGTTGAGAAGATTTAGTGTAGTTTCCCAAGCGTTGTTCTGCCGAGTTGAATTCGTCGATTGGTCTCTTGGTCGAAGTTGAATTTACCTAGTCAGACAATTTGTTAATTTGACACGTATACGTACTCGAGGACAACTTCGTGCGTTGTGTCACTAACAACAATCAGTATTGGTGTGACATGGATGCTAGACATGATCTTCGTCATGTCCGTGTTCATCTTAAGACCAACCTGTTGGGAGACACTATGGAGGTCATCACGTTGCCAAACGATCGTGCTATGAGGACTTTGTCCTCGGAAAATCAAGTGTGTGATGTATTCGCCATAGGTGTTAATACTGTATACATTCCAGTTCTTTCTTTACGTTACTTTATCAGAGTTCAGTATCAGTCCACTGCTGGGCATAGACTTTCCATAAAAACGCCTACAAAAAACAGCATACTATAAATGAAAGATTTGCCCATACTCTCCACGTTGGGCGGTCGGACTGGTGAGTGCAGTGCCTGTAGCTTCGCGCCTGTGATACTTCTCCCCATCTCTAGTCTGTGGTTATTAGGTTCGGTATATTCGGATGGATTTTCCGTCATCAGTCGGGTCCCAGAGTCACGTGAGTGCACCTTTAACCGAAAGTTCAGCAGATTGTAAACATCTTATAATGCAGCGGTGATACGTTTTGGTGATATCCCATCTTACACCTTCGTGCAATTGGATCGCACTCATTGTACCTTCAACACTTATATAAATTTCGACGGAAACGATAACTTGTTTACAGTTTATCACTTTGTTATATTACCCGGTCTTATGTACAATCTGACGAAGAGTATGTATGTGGTTCATGGTACAGTAGTATTTACGGAAACCGGCTTTTTGTACAGATGTACGATATTTTAAACATTGACACTAATTACGTGATAAAACACGAACATGAGAAAAATTCTTGTCACCCTGCAATCAATCGAGGACCTTCTGTTCGGAAGGTAATACCGCCACTTCAAGCTTAGTAATAGTGTTATGCATATTGCTTTACGATGAAATACAATACCGCAGTTGTATATAATACAAATAAAACAAATATAATGTAAGTATCCGTGAAGCTGGGGACTTACAGGCTGTTACTTTAATGTAAGTATCTAATATTCGAGGATTATTAAGTTTCCTTGGCATTGCAAAATTTAATACATCCAGAGACAGAGATATAAGCACAAATTGTTTTACATTTTTGCGTTCGTTAATTATAAGTGTGGGTAAAGGGTGGTTTGGGGTCGGCGTGGTTAAAAGGTGGGGGGCGCACAGGAAGCGGCGTAGACGGCGCACCCGCCGCCGACGCATAAGTAATGCGTGGCCCAGGCGCCACCTGCCCTACGTCCGAGGTCACCCTGACCTTTCACTCACGTCTGGAACATCTCACCTATGATCTAATTTCAGATCTTTATTATGTTATTTCACATCTAAATTTTTGTAAAGTATAAAGAAAATTTTTAAGTAGAGAGAATGCTTAAAAGACTCAAAAGTAATGAGAAAAATATTACGAGATTGTCTAAGCTTAGGTACCCTTTGGCAATAAAATATTCATACGAGATACGTAGCTCTCGGCACTTACTAACTAATATAAATGGGCTTAGCGCCTGGTTTGGGGAGATACGAGTATCTACGAGATTTCCAAGACTTTAACCTTCTTACGACACTCAAGGAAAGAAAGAGGGTGGCAGATTCCTACGCCGCCACCATACGGAAAAGAAATACAATGTTATCTTCAAATAGTTAAAGTAGTAATCCGCGTGTCTGTGTATTCGCTTATAACATTTAAACTTTTTAATGGATTGGGTTAGGTTTCCACCATCATTCTGAACATTTCATCCGTACTTTTATACATAATACATAACTAAATACTAAAATAAATAACACATTCACATTTAGTTTATATTTTACAGATATATCCGTGCGCAGCTCCCGCAGTAATAATATGAGTCAAATATCATTTATTGTATAGTTTAATAATACAGCTTGAGGTGTAAAGCTGGCCTTAGGCGTATACAATGTTGTTCCGAAGCTATGTACAGGTACAATATATTAGTTAATATTATTACGTAGTAAAGGTAGCAGATTGTAAATGCAAACTGCCTATGCTAGCTACTGCAGTTACATACAGATACAATATTTAGCCACTAGCTAATGCTAATTCCAAAGGCCTGTCAAATATCTAAGAGGGTTTTAGAGCCGGGTAGGGGACTTCATATGTCCACCAAATAATATTTTTTTATTATTTCTCAGATATGTAGGTTTGCTCAAGATGTTTTCCTTCTCTGCCGAGCACGTGGTAAATACAGCACTTCAAATAGCTATTAACAATTTTAGTGGTACCAGTACCGGGGGTCGAACTCAGGTCACTTACTCTATGAAGCTAAAGCGAGCGATCTCTCTACTATTGTATTGCATATTGTAGTGATAGTATTCCTAAGTGTTATTATATAATAATAGTTAAGGAAATATACCTCTCTTTATGCTACATGCTAACCTTCAATCGCACCTGCCTTGGTGAACCCTGCTACTTAACATTTGTGGCTCTGGCGACGTAATGATGGTGGAAAATCCTTGAAATCCTTTAAATCCAGACTAGTGATGGGGAGCAGCATCTGGTGCGAAGGTATCGGCAACCAGCTGATCAACCCGCTTGTTCAGCGTTGTGAATACGGGAAAACCTTTTAAAAATGCAAATGATTTCTGACGCTTTCTTGGAGAGGTTCAGCAGGCGACCTAAATAGGTTGATGAAGAAAGATTGTGTAGTTTCTGTGCAAAAAATTTGCAGACTTAGCTATTAGTCATTTTAAGTATTTCAAAATTTCAAAACAAAGCTGAGAAGAATTCCTAAATTAATTAATAATGAGTCAAACTATAACCTTTAAAGATTTGCCATATATCTGTACCATCATTAATAGTTCAATATAAGTTTAGGAAGAGCACTATCATTTTAGATTTTATTACTAGCAAAAGTGTAAATAAGGTCCTACGTTCTTTTATGTTTGTTGTAGCACTTAACAATAGCGGTATAGTAAAATGTATCCATTGTGACCCAAATAATAATTCCAACTTTATTTCGCAGATCATTAAAATATTTCCGTAGTTCTATATTATCAGTATTTTAATTAAATTTTTTTCACAACGTATTACGGTTTTTATATTCATCTCGCCTGTTTATTTATCCAAACGGCTATGAGTAGATTTTGTAATTTATATTTAAAGGTTTTCTGATTCTTTAAGTTGCTTAGAATGAAACGCTCCAGTTTTTCATAATTTATTGCTTCTTATTTTATTTTCTTTTCCGGTATTGATCTACATTATTTAGTGGGGCTTTAGTTATCATGATTGGTATTTGTTGATAAACAAAAAGACGGCCAACCGTGATTCGGCCACGTGCCAGGGTGAGGATTAGTAGAATGTAGAGGTCATAATTTTATTGATTAATTGTTGTTCTCGGTTATAAAGTGTCGAAAAAATATGCGCAAACATAAAGGCAAAAAGAAAGAAAACAAAAGTATGTGCAATGGTTACCGACGGATGGTGGGATAGCCATCTCGAAAAATACCAGACAAAAATTAAGTAGACCGATGACGCAGCAGCGTCTAGGGTGCGAGTTGTCTGGTACTGCGTTCGTCAATCCACTTGCCGAGCGTGCCGATTATGGGAGAAACCTCCTTATGGGAGATGCCTATGTCCTGCAGTAGACTATTAACAAGCTGATAAGAGCTGTAACCAAATACTTAGGTTCCAATATAAAAAGAAAACAGTTATTAAATTTGGACACGCAGTGTACACTGCTGATGAACGAACCAAGTTCTAGTGACTGACCGATGGCGGATAACCATCCGAATATACCGAACCTAAGTACCACAGACTATTCTTTTATTTATCCTTTCCACACGCTAAGGATTGCAGTGGACGGACTTAATATCAAGTGGCATTCTCTACCAGTCAACAACTACAACTACTACTATTATTAGAAACTAGTGTTGGGAAGCAACATCTCTAGTGCCAGGTACTAGAACTGCGCTCACCAGCCTGGCTATCCAACGTAGTGAGTATGGGCAAAATCTTCCATGGATAGCATGCTACCGTACTAGTAAATTGTTGCTTGCTCATGGAAGGGACTATGTCCAGCACCTGACAGTAAGGCTACCGGGAAAAAGAAAAGAAAAACACCTAAATATACATAAAACACAAGCAAACTTCTCATCGGGGCTGTACACTGTAAAAATAACTGAATTTTAGAATTTCTCTAAGTTCCTTGTAAGCAGTTAGACAAGGAGCTTAATTTTAAGTATAATTATTGTGTTTTTTTAAATGAGACAATGTTGAGAAGTTGGCGGTTTTTTTTACTTGTATGATACGATGATTGTTATTATTTATTATTTTTCTTAAAAATAAGACTATTTCGACACTTACTAACATAATGCTGAATAAAATGTTGTAAGAAGTCGTTGCTGTCGACTCACGCGGCAGCTCCATATAAGCCTAACGATGAACAATTAAATGTTTCGCGGTCGATGTTCCGTGATCCAGATATAAAACTCCTTGTTTACGACCGCTGTTAAGTGTTAGTGACATTTAGAAATATCGGATATATTAAGCTTGATCATCGCCAACTCGCAGTCGTAGTGAGTCTCTGACAATCATTGTATCAACAGTTTTACTAAGAACATATTCCTTTCGTTGATACTACCTTATTCTGTATTAAAACGAAACGTTCCACTTAAAAAAACGCGGGTCTGTAAGCCGTCAAATAATTTGCTCAATACAAATATCTTTTTATAGATCAGAGCGATAAATATATATACATAGAATATGAAACAAAAAGATATTAGTATATGTTTACTATAAGTTTTGAAGAAACAAAAATCCTATAATTTACGGCAGATATACCTAACATACCATTTATACGAACTAAAAACTGAAAAAGGGCTGTGCATTTAACGCTCGTGTATATGCGCCCTAAGTGTACACGTATAATTTATTGGGACGCCCTTAAACAGTTAAGTGAAGGAATGAGTGAGAACATTCAATTAAACGCAACATTTAAAGAGTTTTAACTTGTAACGCACTTAATTGATACATTCTTTTTGTATTTTATGCACGCTTAACAATGTGCTAAAACATGTTAAGGAGTAGAGTTTTTACGCCATTGTGTCGAAGAAGGGAAAATGTTGTTTATTTGTGGTAATGAAGGGTTAGTTATGTGTACGTTGACGGGGCAGCGGATGACAGTTCATCACCCAAATCGGTTGTTAAACAGGATACCTTTGCTGTATGTTAAGCTTATCAACTATGGCAACCAATTCCCAGTACTCCATTTACAGCAAAGACTGTGATCCCCCTTGGTCGATTCCGTTCGGTATTTTCCGTTTATTACAAATTACTGCAAAGAAAAGTTTATAATAATATGTAAATAACCATATGTTGTAAGGGTCGACTATAGGAAAATCCTTAAACATCTCGTGATGTCAATCCATGAAAAGACAAAGACCAAAATACACATATCGATGACGAGCAGCGGTGTATCTAAGGCTCTACTCCGATCGCCAACACACCTGCCAAGTGTAGCGATTATGGCAAATCCTTTTACTGTAAGGTTCCACACCCGACATAACTACTTACGCCATGATCTGCAATAACATCGGTGGAAGCGTATTTTTGCAGTGTAAGAGACAAATGCAAAAAGTGATAATTTGCCTAACCAGTTATTTACCTATAATTATATCTTTTCTTGTATTTATTCGAACACTACAGCGATTAGTTTTTGTTTTAATGTTCCCGACGATTCAAGTGCTTTACAGCATTTATGGTCACGGGGGTCTGGTGTGTGTGAATCCGTTAATAATAGTTTAATTTCAAATGTATAATTATATAATTTAGTATACTATGTATATTTATATTTATATATATACCAATCTATGGAGACCACAGAGTAAGAGTAGTAGTGGTCTATTCTTTTCACTTAGACGAATCGGTATTTCGCTGTTCAGGCTAATCTTAAAATCCACAGGACCGATTTTGATTTTTAGTAATGTGTCTTATAAATTATAATGTAGCGCAGGACATAGGCTCAATTTAGTTTATTATTTTCTTATACTTCTTTTAATTTTTTAACCCAGGAAACACCTGTTTCGGCAGGTAGTTTATTATATTAATATCCACTGCCCAAGACATAGGAATACTCAGTTCAAATTTGGAAAATTGTATGCCTCTTATTAGTACTTCCCTAACGTTCTGTTCAGTGCCTAACATAATCCTAACACATACCATCAAGGTCCGTCGTACGGCGTCTTACGGTCGTATGGCAATAGCCAAAAGCATACTACCTAACTATATTCTAATCTGTGCCAGTAGTTACAACGATGTAACTTTACATATTTCAACCACAAATTACATTATTCACATACGATATTTCTGCATTCCTCATTTTGGGCTGTTTTCGTAGTGTAGTTCAACCTCATCCAACCAAACCATCTTAAAAAATTGCCATTAATAGCTATATTGACACACTCGTATAAAACTTAAGTATAACAGTAGAACTCTTAGCACATGCACAAATATTTAAAAAATATCCAATGTTTCGGCAATTCTGTAAATAAATCAATATTTTACGACGAAAAAGTATAGAAGCATTTAATTATATACTCTATTATTCTAATGGACCAAAATCTAGTTATTATTTTCAAAAAATATTCTGTTCCGAACGGGGGGTCTAGAATTGTTTAAATAATATAAAACGTTTTGAATAATAAAAAACTGCAGTCGAAAACTGAAACTTTATCTAATTGTACTGTTTCTCGATCAACATATTCAAAACAGTTTTTTATATTACAAAAAAGTAAATTAAAAACTTAGAAATGACACAATGATGGATACAGGCCTTATATTATTATTAAGATAAGATAAATCTTTACTTTCTTAAAACATGTTTCAGTTTTTAGTCTACATGTTTTGTTATCTTTATAAATAGCATACGAATTTTAATTACAATGAAAATGATTGATTAATAATTATGTCTTCTTTTTGAAGAGGTATTCAATTAGGAAACGGATTTGGACACTGCTATTCAGATGGTTTCGACCCATTCAACCTATACTGGTTCAAACTTTTTGCAAGCAAAAATAGTGTCCATCACAATTTTTTTTTTCTCCTTTATATATTCCCGAGGGTGTTGTAAAAGTGAAGTAAAGTCTAGGTCTTATAAATCTCATGCTAATCTCTGATGTAAACCGAAACGTGTGTTGTGGAAGCCGTGTCGAGTGAAATGAAAACACGTAATCTCTGCCTTGCCTAATAGGTGACAGACGAATCATTTGTTTGACTACGTATGTCCAACTTTCCCCGCAACCCATGACGTGGCGCGGACGCTTGGGCAGCGTAGCGGGCAGGCCTGAGGTTGGTCCACCGCATGAGGATGACGAGCTTACTTCGAATGCGTGTTGACAGATAGTAGGGTCTTCCGACGTCAATATCCGGTTCTGTGGTGAAGCCATCCACCGCAAGGGGCCGCGAGGGTTATTATTTTTTGAGTTTCGAGTTGGAGTGTTTACCTTCTTGAACACATTGGCCTCCGGGTGGCGATCTCAGAGTCCAATCTGTTGCCTTATATAAGAAGTTGCACCCGTTTCTTTACGTGCCTTGCCTGGAGAGAGAGGGAAAGGAGGAGTCTTTTCCCGAGAGGAAGAGCCACGGAGAGTAGGAGCGATGTTAAGGTGTATAAGAGAGCCACAGGATGTAGAACCTAATGGGGCTTTCGTTGGTGCATTCGTAATGTATTTACCCACGTGTAAAATAAAGTAAGATTTACTTCGTCCAACGAGGTAAATCGACGATTCTAACTCGGCTGGGCAGCTGTCGGGAAACTACGTACCCCAAAATCTCAAGACGATAGTATACAACCAACGGGTGTCAATGCCAGCGATGATCTTCGAGACGGAGACGTGGTCCTTCATTGCAGGAGGGAGAACGTTGCGATGTAAAGCGCTATGCATGGTGTTTCTCTGCGAGATAGAATCTGCATCGATGACGTCCGCAACAGAACTAGGGTAACCAAAATATCAGCATCAGCAAGCTGATGTGGCAGAGGTCTGGCCACGTAGCTCGTTTAAGTGATAAACGTTGGTATAAGCAAACGCAGTATAACACGTGCAACTTTCCACAAGATTTTTTTAATTGCAGTGGGGTGAAAAACTAGGTAATAGTCCACCTAATGCTAAGTAGCCACTACAGTCGATGGACCCCAGCAAACTATAAGAGTTTTACAGATGCTTTGTCAACCCTGAGGACCAAGATGATAGGCCTATACCTTACAAACCGGAACACAAAAGTAAGTGCAGTGCTGTTAAGCCGCAGAAATGGTGAGGAGAGGTGAGAACGTTGAACCTACCCAGACGACTCTTAGGCAGAGAAGTAATCTACCACCTGTTGGGACGACGGTCCTGACCGTGTGTAACCATTTTTAGGGGAAAGATCGGAAGCCTACATTCATTAGTGAACTTATGATAAGCTTTTATGTTAATGGTGATTATATTGACAGACAAAATTATGGTGGTCAAATAGGTATTGAAATTTTGGTCAAAAACAGGTGAAATAGGCATTTCTTTAAGATTAAAACCAACAGTCTGACTAGCAAAATCTTTATATTTACATAAAGTTGACTATACTCGTATGTGAGGAGTGTAATTATGATTATTCTTTTTTCTAAATTTCTACAAAAACATATATTTTGTGTTTCCTTAATTTAACATCTCCACCAATTGGTCGAGAACAGGCCTAATTACCCTATGCTTAGGGTATAGATACAAAAATAAATCATTGGTTATGAAAAATTGCACGATTTGCAGTTTCCAGTCAACATTAAATACATGTGGATCGTTTGGTAGTAATCGTGTTGCAATTGAGTCTAGCTGCATGTTCTCATGCAACCATTGTGAACTAACTTACGTTTCCCCGCGATAATCACAAAGGTAGGAAAACTTAACCCCGTGCAGTGGATTTAAGGCGACAGGGTCACGCAAGCCCGCCATCAGAATAAAAGCTAATTTTTATTCATCATGTTAATCTTTAGTTTTCTTTGGCGCCAATATTAAACAATATTGTTCAACCATCGCTTTGTGTAGTCTTCTAGAAAACTGAACTGTCGCCTAGTAGCGAAATTGTTTAAATTTTGTAGCGCCATACGCATATATAATATATATTATTCATGCAATTATGAAAAATTGCCTCTATTCACCACACTGAGCAAGCGGGTTGAGTGATGCTGCTTCCCATCACCAATCTCTGGGATTTGGGTTTGACCACTTCGGATGGATTTTCCGCCATCGGTCGTTCACCAGGCCCTCGTTTGTCAGCTAGCAGGGTGCGCAACGTAAAGGTGAGGTTGGTATTGAAGAAAAGATGATTTGATCTCACAACCCGTATAGTGTCTGTACGTTTTACTTCAAAATGTTTTTTAAATACTAAATAAATATAAGTTAAATCCTGTAGCTTCGTTTTATTATTTTTTACGTTAAGTTAAATATTGGATTAGTTTAGAATTTAGCACAAAACGAATGGACATAATTTTATTCGTAATGTAATGAATAGTAGTTCCATTTAAATCATTGAACCATCGCAGGAACCTTGTTGTGCATGCATTTAAAACTTGGCGGCTTGTAGCGGCGAGCACAAATAAATTAGTCAATGGCTGGAGCGGATGCGGGCGCGTCTAGGTTTAATTGTTCTAAAACGTAATGCGCTCCCATTGCAACGAATAACATCATAGTACGTTCACATACTTAGGACCCCAGTAAACGGACGTTTGGGATAACTCATTTTACATTGAATTGAAAAATCTCATGAGTTTTGCATTTTCAGTTTAGTCTATTGCGTGAAATATGGTGTGTATGTATATATTAGTTCAAAACGTAAAGTCCCATTTTAGCCTGTGTATTTGCACGCTCTTGTCTTGCACGACGTTATGAAGACATAAAACTCCATTCTTTTTGTCAGTTTACTTGTTCGATTCTTAAATATAATACGTATCATTAAAGAATTATTCGCGATCACAAATTAACACTTCTACTTCAAAATCGAGACACTTATTCGACTCGAACGATAGAAATGCTGTCGATTATTTCATAAGATTCGGGTTCGCCAACAATCTAACAAACTGTTATCATAATTCATTGGTTTAATAAACCTTTAAACCGCTGCTTAGAAATTAAAGAAGATTTGTGACCGGACGAAATGATGATGATGATGTGATGAGAAGGGGTGATTAGTTTCCATTAAGACTCCATCACGTGGTAAAGATAAATTGATAAGTTTACACAAGCAATTAATCGATGGCCTCTATTAGTCTTTTAATGATTTACTAATTGTGTGTAGGAGCCCTAATCTTACTCAGCCTGCTAGCTACTAGTGTAAGATTGAGCGCATTTGAATGCGAACAATGTGTAATTTAATCAACTAAACGTCTTAAAGTTTTTCATTATTGATTTGTATTGCATAACTGTACCAGACATTTTGAAGTTACATAAACGATTATTTACCGTTAAATTATAAAGATGTCAATTAATGATTGCTTATATTTCCTAACCTAAACCTTACTTATTTGAAATGTAACAAGAGTGACCTTTGCAAGGTTTTAATCTTTTTTAACAAATTTACTCTACCGAGAGAGTTAAAAATTAAGTTAAGCAAGTTATAAAGTTGGTTTCGTTTGACAAATACCAAATAAATTTTTATTACAATTCACCGCCGTTTCGTAACAAAGGTTCTCTGACGGAGAAGAAACTGCGTAGGTATCCGCTTTTTTGATGATCATTTATTTTCATATTTTTCCAACAATCGATGAAAATATGAAATACGATAGTTTACGAGCTAGTTATATTTCGTAAATTGTTGTGCCAGTTACTCCTAATGTACTCCCTTAAAAACCAAATTTAATTTATTCAATGGAATCTAGTTGAAAGAGTCTAGAATCTAGTCTAAAGAGATGGTTGGAAAGTTTTAAAGTATCCATTCACATCGCTATGATGTGCAGGAAATGTAGCCAGCTGACTCGTTCGTCTCTGCCGTCGAAGTGGATCATAAATAATATGGTACAATGCACGCGCGAGACTGGAGTAACACCTCTACTGCCACTGGCACATTATGAACAAAGTTGCAAACGTATGAGACGGGTTAAATAAAATAAATCTGCTTAACACACGAAATCGTAGACAACGCGGTGTAACTGTTTTTACTTAAGCTTTTCTTATATCCATAAAAATGGATTTACCTATCGAAAATCAAGCAGCAGTTTAGTAATTTATACACATTCATTACATATAAGAAATATACTGGTACTTAACTATTGCCTATCATTCTTTATCTAGCTTGTAGTGCCTTATCTACTTTTAAATTTTATGTTATTTTAGTAATTCAGTATCAGTTTGAT
This sequence comes from Bhutanitis thaidina, assembly GCA_029286595.1. Lineage (NCBI taxonomy): Eukaryota > Metazoa > Arthropoda > Insecta > Lepidoptera > Papilionidae > Bhutanitis > Bhutanitis thaidina. The sequence continues at coordinate 4,380,313 of JAGSMS010000013.1, forward strand.
TTTAAAAATGTTTAAAGAGGACAAAGTTTTGATAATTATAAGGCAAACTGTTTTACTGGCCACTGTTCTGTACGTTCATTATGGATTATAATAATGAAAATATTTTTTAATTGCACCCACCAGTGTTGTGTGGTTGTAAAGGTATTCCATGAATACCTTTTCAATTCAGTATCAGAAATTTCCATTTTCTTCAGTAATGAAGGAATTCGATGTTCAATCGGTTTAATGGTATCCATTGAATTACATTTTAAACTAACCTTAATATATTCTAATTGAAGATAGAGATTAGACAGTGGCACGTTCCACTGAATGTCCGTCGTTAAATTCAACGACGCATTATATTTGCGGTTAAATTATCGAGTTGCCTCTTGACAATTCGTGGGCGAAATGCACACTGATGATAGCTTGTAGTCCTATGCAACGTGCACACCGATGGAAAATACGTGCTTAGTATGCTCACTGACAGCTTGAGATAAATCATTGCCTTTTGCAGTTATTACATTTAATGTTCTCTTTCCTCAATTGAGTGGAATTATTTTTCCCAGGTTAAGATATCTTAGACTACAATTACGGTTAACGTTAAATACTTAATAGCTTCGGTATTAGCCGTGGGATTGCGTTTTACGCAGACTAAAGTTAAATACATATGAGAATTGTATAAATGTTTAATCAACATCTATAAACTTAAACTATAAATAGTATAAAACAAAGTCGCAACCTTCGTTTGTCTGTGTATTCACTTATAACTTCTAAATGGAATTCGATGCGGTTTTCACCATCATAGAAAACAGGAGGGGTTATATGTATAAAACATTAATATTTAGATCAAACTACTGTACTGCAGAATTGTAGAACTGATATAAGGTTTACAGAAACAACTTCTCGGTAAGCCCAAATAACCATTTTTGTATTAAAAGAATTGGTAAAAAATAATAACTAAAATATTTTTTTTAATTGTTTAATACATTTAAAAAATAAACTTACCTTATCATACCACTGAAACTTAAATATTCCTGTCGTTTCGAGTACTTTACAGTTGTAATGGTTGGGGCGATCTAGGATATGATCACAGACCGCAGACTTCCTAGAGTGTCGGTGTTTCACGTACGCTACGCTAACAGAACTGTTACGCGGGTCCTTACAGATCTAGTAGCCCTACGTAAGAGAGACTGCATTCACAATCAAGCTTGTACACTCCTGCATCTTGTAGAGGGATAATGCACTTAACAGATGGTAAAAATTGACTTATCGTTTTCGCCGGCTTGAAAAACGTTTTAAGTCCTCTTCAAAATATAGCCAATTTTGTCCGTAACGCCTCTGATATGCAGTAATACAGCAGGTACTCGATCGACTGTTGTTGTCGTGCACGACTTGTCGGACATGCTGCAGTTCGGTAGCCAAGTGTTTACTGTCACAGATCCCTCGTGCTCTCTGAAACAAAGATTTACCCACAGTAGCTAACTGAGACGGATGGTGGTGAGATTCACCGTTTGAAAATCTGTATGTATGGGTCATTTTACTATACACAGTGTGGCTTATTGACCTAATCTGAGTAGTCTTTGTTTTTTTTTGTATTTGCATTTACAATGGTCGCTCTGCAACCGACCCAAGTGTACAGCTGATAAAGCATTATATTCGGGACCTAGGAGAGTTCACAGGAATGTGTATCTTTTGTGATCTTTCCAAGGCCTTCGATTGCGTGCACCATGAAACACTCATCAGGAAACTTTACCATTATGGAATTAGAAATACACAGCTTCAACTTACCATCTCGTATTTGAGTAATTGGATTTATAAATTCTATGTACATACATAAAAATTTTAATAATATATGTGATGTACATAATGTACTTACTAGGAATAGACACAAGCTTGCAATCCATAGAATTAGTAACTCGTTCATTGTACAAATTCAATGTATAGGTTTGTAAACTTACGTGTATGTATTTTTCTACTCAGTGTAGGTAGTATTTTACTACCTTTTTCTATAAATGCCATTTATATTTGCATGTGTGGCAATAGTGCAATCGGAAATCCGAGTTTGCCAAACCCAAATTCTCAAGACTAGTGAAGAGGAGCACTAGTGCGAGGGTACCGGCACTGCGCTTTCCAACCCCCTTGACCAGCGGGGAGTATGGGTAAATCTTTCAAGAAATCCATGTCAGCTTTTAAGCTGATGAAGATGTTATAAGTAGGTGAAAGATATACATAGATGCACATCATACCCAAAAATGAAAAATAAGCAGCCCTTTAAATGGCCACCGCTGGAAAATGGCTTTCTCTCAAATATTTGCTCCAATGCGAGTTGGCGGACTTAACGTGTCCTCGAAATAATGTTTTTCTTTATTATTTCTCAGACTTGCCGGTTTCCTCTCGGTGTTTTCCTTTACACGTGGAAAATTCAGCAGTTAAAATTGCTATTACCCATTTTAGTGGTGCCAGCACTGGGAAACGAACTCAGGTCATTCGCGAATTATGAAATTAAGGCGACTTACCATGGCTTTGCATTATATCTAACTAGAAAAAGAAAAAGGATAATAATTATTATAAATTAAACAACTGTATGGTGTACTGAGGGTTTAAATAATTTATTCCGAATCATAATCTACTGGCTCTTGAAAAGCTTTGGCGGGAGGCTGAAGCATCTTGGTGCGCGCAGCCAACCGCAAAGTAGCAGGTCCCAGTTTGGATGTTGGCGCACGAAATATGAGCGTAGAGCTTGAAGTACCCAGGCCAGCTTTACCCTCGTTACTAACTAGCGATATCTGTAAGAAATAGGGCAATTTGTTGTTGTTTAATTGTTTACTATGTACTATTCTAGAATTAGAGCCGTATTTAAAGGCAACATATTTATTATTTTTGGGCAGTGAGCTTAATATGAGTTTAATAGTCCGACAAACATATACTGAACTATATGAGCCCAAAAGAAACATCTTCCTATTAAACACAACTAGTAATCTGTGCAGAATATAGCTCGCAAACTTATTTACCTTAAGTTCCACAGTGAAGGAACCATTAAGAACCTAACGATCATTAAAAACAACTGTTTGATGTTATATTATGTGATATTCGACGAGAAGCAATTATATCATTTAGTGCGGTTTGAAAATTGTGTAAGGGAGAATTAAAATTTTTATCCAAATGTTAACCTCACCTGCACGCGGTGCCAGCCAGCTGACAAACGGAGGAGGCTTTGGCAACCGACTGATAGACTTTATCACATATTTATTCATACATATTAGTGTAAATGGTAGAGTCGGGAGAGGAAGACCTAGGCGAACTGTTCTGAAAAACGGCCAGGTCAAGAGTACTCTAAACCAACGAGCATACATGCGTAGATTGATGAAAGTGGAAGAAGCAAAAGACGTATGTCAGGACCGTAGCAGGTGGAAGAAGTTTATCTCTTTCTACCCCGTTGGGAACAAGGCGTGAATATATACATACATACATACATATTACGTGTGTCTACAGCTGGCATACAAAGCGTGAAGGATTTCCCCACATTCGCCGTACTGTGCAGGCGGGTCGGTATTCGCAGTTCCGGTAAATTTGCACTACAGATTGCTGCTTTTTAAGTAAATTTTCATAGGTCCTATTACACTCGACATTCAAATTACAGAAAATCATTTTCAACTTTGTTGATGTAAGATTCGTAATGGCTTACGCTACCGAGACTAGTCACCTGATACTTCCCGGAGTTGACAACTGCTGATAGTATTTGGAAATTGTTGTTGTGGTCGTTGTTGGTTTAAATCGCCAGGATGACATCATAAGTACTCAGATACGAACGGTGTGACTTCTGGCTGTAGTGTGCCAGCCGTGTATTTATAATGGATGTCTTTATAACAGAATTGATATAATTTCTTCTAATACATACACATTTTTAGAACATAGAGACGATGATGAACATAGATTGAAGTATTTATTGTAAACTAAGAGAACCTTGTTAATTTAACTGAATGATGCATTCAAATAGAAAACCTTTCCCCACGTACTTACATCTTCATTTTACATTTATAGAGACAGCGGTTACTGACTTATTTATAATATAATAACGGATGTAAACAACTTAAAAACGTTTTTATTGAATTTCAATTTATACAGCTTTCTACATCTCAAATTACAATTCAATGAAGCCGACGCCATTCTTCCATTCCAAGCACTAATTAATGAGGGTATACGAACATTAATAAATGCGGGAGTTGCGTCGCAATGGTAGAGAAAAAGCATCGGGCCAGTAGACCATAAAGGCTAGGTGACTACGCATCCATACATTAACGACAGACAGATGGAGGGACAATTATTAGTTCATTGTCTAGCGATTTAACATTCTAGACGAACGGAAGTTCAGATTTCCTGTTCCATACGCGTCAACTCACCGGCGCAGACAGACCGTACAGTGATCTATGAGGCCAATAACATGGATCAAAACAACTCCTTATACGGCATCCTCAATGCCGGCTAAACCACGCGAACTGGCTTTTTGGTAAAAGTTGTCAATTTCGCGTGTGGAGATACAGATGAAATTTTTTTTTAGCGAACGAGCCTGCGGCTCACCACATCGTAAATAATTACCGATGCCCTCGTACATCTGCAACGCCAGGGCAGCTGCGACTCCGTTACCGATCTTTAAGGATATTTCGAGAGGGGGAAGGGGAGGACACACATTCCCCTCAGTGGGCCTCGGGTTACCTCACTCACCGAACGAAACGCAGAAGCACAAGATGCCTCTACTTAACGCCGGTATTATGAGAGGCCGTGGTACTAACCCGGTCGAATCGACCCATTCGAGCAGCAGCAAAAGCCGCCACTAGGCTCTACCACGTGTAAAATCAATTGTTTTTTTGTTAAAATTAACTCAAAATTTCTTCTGAAAAATGATTAATTTTCTATGTAGATTAAATGGGTTTTTATTACAAATCTTTAAACATTTATGAATACGTTTAAAGATTTGTAATAAAAACCTCATGTCTCAACAACCAAATGAGATTATATCCTGGAATTTGATATTAACATTTCTGACGCTATGGCAAATATGCGATGATACGTTTTTAATAGTTTAAACATATTTTTACTTCGGGTGGTTTTTGTAGATCGGCTTATGTGGTAGTCCAAATATAAAGGACAATTATACGTCGCATCTCGCATACAAAACTTCTAATAATACATATTATTAACATATAAAAACAAGCTTGTACAGTTACGCCCAAGGTTACATGATAAGTAAGAAAAAAAATTAAAGAATATAAATTATGAATTTCGCGCACGGAATGGGAACCCTTTGGTTCTTTAAGTCATTTAGGTGGAGACATTGTTCGTTGTTTATGCGAAGTTGCTGCTTTAGCAAGTCATAAAAGCCATATATGTGAAAGTAAAGTGCTTTATTTAGCGTTTAAATTATGACACAAAGCCGTCGTCACGGTTCAACCTACAATGAAATAATTTTATGATGCCCATGTGTTCTCGCCGCGATCTTAATGTGTGCATTAAGGGTATATACACATCAGGGCATTATAGTGGTTGGTGGAACACAGTAGAACCTGATTGTTTTGGACGTATCTCAATAATGTGTATAAAAGGTGCTAAAATGGTACAATCGCGTTTTCACTGTTAAATTGAGTGCAGTAAGCTTTTAAATTTTTGACTAAAATATCTCGTACGTATCAGTATATTTTCACTGATTAATGATGGGCTGAATACGCAACCATAGACGAGACAAATATGGTTTAAATATTTTCGGAATTGCACTTTGCTTTGCCTTCAACCGCGCGCGTTGTTTGTTGTGATACGCTTAAAATCGGTTGTATTTATATTAAAACTATGGTGTTTGTTAAAAATTAAGTGTTTAAGTGATCATAAATCGCGGTGAATAATCTAAAAGAGAGTGATAAAACGAGACCGTTTAGCCATGTCCCCGATAAGGAAATTAAGATGGGAAAAGGGCGATGTTATTTACATAAGTAACTATGACAACTAATGTACAACCTATGCTTAAGTTCATTTCATTTATTAACGTAAAAATAAAATGTATGCGACGCTGCGCGGGCAACTCCCAAGGTTATATATTATCTATCATTATCCTCAAATATCCTACTCCTCATTCATTCCAACTCCCAAATATTCTTAAAGGCCGGCAACGCACCTGCAGCCCCTCTGGTGTTGCAGATGTAAAAATGGTAATCACTTACCTTCGGATGAACCGTTTGCTGGTTTGCCCTTTTCCCATAAATAAAATACTTACTTAGTACCTACTGCATAGTTGTAATGACGTACAAGTAACGAACTTTTTAATTTAACATTAGTTAAAGTATACTACACTATAAAAATTTAATTTTATGTTGGTACGTTTGGGCTCCAGTACCATGAAAAAAACAAAAAACACGGCATATAATAATAAACAAATTACGTAACTGTAAAATCTTTAGACAATGATACAAAATCAAACTTTTTCAATTGAAGTTGTTTACGGCTGGACTGTAAGTTCGTTTTTCACTGTAGCCTTATAAAAAAAGGTTTAGTACGCGAATATGATATACACAAAACCATACTATATATATAAATCTTAAAAATTCTGTTTTCTAACAGAGATACTTCCATTTTATTTATTTGTATTGATGTTTACGACGAAGAAGGTATAAAATATAACAATACCTTAGTTCTCATGATCGTATATCCAATACTATAATGGCCAGAAGACGAGACATTTTAGTCCTTTTAACCCACCTTTCATCAGCGCTTATTTGGAACAACATGACAGAACGACACAAGTCGTACAAAACTTTCATGGGTACGAGCCCTCTATAATCGAACACGTGTCTAGTGATTCGGAGACATCCGGAGACAAAAACGATGACACATCAACGAGTTCTTTGAATCTTCGCCCTAATGTGATAATGTCCTTATGGTAATCGGTTATACGCAACGCTCATATGGCAGGGGCGCGATGCAGTTTAGATAGCCAATGCGTTTTTGCCGACTTGATGATCTTCGCCGACGATACACGCTTTAGATAGTAGTGCGACGTGCCAGTGCAATTTAAATTATTAGTAGAGACGCAGGAACAATCATTTCATAAGCACATTAATTTAGGTACGGAAACATGTTTTTTTTATATAGGCAAACGGGCGTGCGGCTCACCTGAAGATAAGTGATCACCGACGCCCACGAACATCCACAACACCAGAGGAGATACAGATGCGCTGCCGGCCTTTAAGGAAGGAATAGGCTCTTTTCTTGAAGGTCCCTAAGTTGTAACTGATGATCGTATTTGATGTTTTTAAAACCAATATAAAAAAATCAAAGAATATTAATATTTTTAAGATTTTAAAGGCGCTACTTCACGAAAATCTATTTCATTTAAAATAAGTTTGAGGTTCAGTCGCAGAAATCCGCATACAAATATGACAGATGAGAAAAAAGGCATCACCCTGCTTACCGCGAGGGCGCGGATCACTTCTATCACTAAACAAAGGTGATCACATATGGGGTATATGTGGTTGTGACGTGAGATAATACACACAAACAAGGCCAAGAATATCTTAAATGGTTTTATTTCAGTAGAGCAGACTATACTGAGTCATCATAATTTTAGACTCAGAGGCATTCCATTTTAGTCCACAGAGGTGCTAATTTAACAAATTTAACCTCCAACATTTGCAACATTTGTTACCTCCTTTGATTGAAGTTGTGTGCAGATGTAGCCACTTACCATCATGTGGACTGTTAGCTCGTTTGTCATATGAATCCTAAAAAAATATAATAAAAATCCAGACACGAATATTTGTCACCAATGAACACTGAGGTTGAATCCACAGTTTCAAGTAACTGTGTCTAGTGCATTATGAGGACATTAGGAGGTCGTGAGAGTAAGTTATTGCAGGAATTATAATAAATATATTAATTAATATTAGAATACAGTGTCTTATATATGTCCATACAAAATGACTTTAATTTATTCTAACTCTATAGTGGCGGTGAATTCCGAATAATAAACAAACACCGTTAATCGGATTGTAAACATCATCTATCCTAGGTTAAAAATGGAGGTGCAGAGCAACAGAACGACGTGTTAGCCTAGGTAGGTGTTCGGTTCTTTGAGTTTTGATCGTATATTTGATATTCTGTAAGATATGCCTGTATATGTTACATGTATGCTATTACATTTCGTAAAGCGTGCGCAGTATTATTACTTTAGTTACTTTCACAAGGAGTCAGCAAGGCGCCCGGAAGGATTCCATCCTTTAATTCTTTTTAGCCCAGAGAACGCGCACAATGAAACTATTTACAACGTTTTTGTTGGTACGTTCTACAGATGGTTGGAACTGCTTTTATGATCTCTTTAATAGTTGGGTGAACATTTACTTAGAGTAAAGTACTCTTCATCTTCTTCCATAAGTAGCAGGGGTCAAGCGATGACATCTAAGGAAAACCTCAACCGGGGGAGCGTGCACGTTTCCAATTCCTGCGAAATGCGTCCGCAGTTTTTTGTTAAATATTAAAAAGAATAATTAATAGAAAATGGATATATACGCTAAGCCATTTTGATTATAATTCGATGGAGCTAGCCACCACCCACGTTTTATCTTCTGGAGAGGCGATTTGACTAAGCCGATTGCCAAATGGTAATCCAATCTACCCTTATGAACGAGATTGGAGCGCTTATACATAATATGTTTAATTTAAAATATAATTATGGGTAGGCATGACGGTAAAGTATAAATATATTATTAGCAAAGATTTCATCGATGGGCAAACACCCAGGACATGGAGGATATTTTACCGGATTATTTGGATACTTTAGTGAATTCGTCACCGGTACCTTATGTAGAGCTCGTTGAGAGGTTATCACCGATTTCTCGGAGCTGCGAATCCTTATTTCGTCAATGGGCTTCCTTTTAAGGTTTTAAAGGCATGAAAAAGGAAGAGCGCCTCAGTTCCACTAATCTCTTATTTGATAGTGGTTTGACTGCGGCATGTTTGATCGTTGTTTTCTGTGTATAAATAATATTGTGGAAACGGAAACGCATAAGCAAACCTAAATCTTTTGTAATTCTAATTTAGTTTTAAGAGTTCTGTACTTCTGTCTGGCCTACCTATAAAGGGCTGTTTGTATTTTTTGAATAGATAGCTGGTAGAAAATTTCATAGAGTATATGTCATTATGGTGGCTATCCTTTAAATAATAAACAAAAATTGTAAAGAAGACCAGAAATAAGTATTTTTTTCAAATTTTTTTTTTTTGTTTTTGCTCTATCATAAAAAAAAAAAATAAAAAAAGTGAATACTCCTAAAGTAAAACTACAAGTAATAAAAAACGCTCAAGTGTATGACGGGCTCCTAAGGATCCCGGCCTGAATGAAAGAAAACACAATTTTTTTGGTTAATACATAAGATAATACATATAATGTGTGGTTGTACGGAACCATCGGCGTGTGTTTACGACACGAACTTGGCCCGTTTTTATAATCTGTAAGGAAAATTATAATTAAGTGTTTACTTACAATTTTTAGTAGTAGTTCGGTATATAAACTGTTAAAGTATATCTGTTGAAATGCACAATAGCACTTCTATGATTATTATTGAAATATAATGCAGTCTACATGTCACCAGGTCTACATACAAAGAGTGACGAAGTCGTTTTATGAACGAGGACAGATTGCGTTGAGATAAGTTGAATGATGAGATTGTAACAATGCAAGTAAATCAATAGGTATAGTCTCAAGCCGCTTGGTGACGTGTCTTTATGTGGTTTCAAAAATAAAAGTAAATCATATTACGAAAAATATACAGAATAATTACCATCTGTAAACTTAATATGTAGATGTATATGTCAGTCAAATCGCATTATTGTTAACATCAGCTTCAGTAGCCCAAGTAAAAGTAGGCCAGCAAGTAGAGCGACGCGAAGTCTCTCAAACTGTAGTTTAGTCGACGACGCTACAAACTTACGACATCCAAAGTTTAGACTGCGAGCGTCGCTCGTTTTATTTTCCTTATAGTACTGAATACTCTTATGGTAATACGTGGCTAGGGAAGAGTATTAGGTAATCTTAAGTCGCCAGCATGCTATCATTACCTTATTGTCACGTGGTGAAGCCAAGCGGCGGCTTTTGCTGCTGCTCGATTAGGCCGGCTCGACTGGGTTGGTACCACGACCTCGCAGAATACCGGCGTGAAGTAGAGGCATCATGCAGTTCTGCATTTCGTTCGGTGAATGAGGTAACCGGAGGCCCTTTCCCCCTCCCCATCCTCATTCTCCCTCCCTTCTCCGAAATTACCTTAAAGGCTGGCAACGCACCTGCAGCACCTCTGGTGTTGCAGATGTACGTGGGCGACGGTAATCACTTACCGTCATGTGAACTTTCTCATCAAAAAAAAACATGAGTAAATACACCACATTTGTCTAACGGTTGTCAAATGTCTATGTAGTCACGGTGGAGGGATGAGGATAATTAAAGGAATAATTTCTTTAGCCACGATAGCCTAGTGGTTTGGTGAAACGGAAGACTCGAGTTCGATCTTATGTAGAGGGATCGAAACTTGTGACACTAGCTCACCACCTGTCAAGTTTTCCCAAATAACCTCTGGCGAAAAGTGGGATGGAAAGACTAAAATGTCTAGATCACTTGGTACTGGGTTGGATCACCACCCCAGTATTGGGCATACGGTGGTAAGAGCTTGTTTATATACTTGTTTTTCTGACGTTTTTTTATGTACTGTACCTACTAGAAATACTATTATTTTGTATACCTAATACTTATTTCTGTTTTTCTATAATTTTATTTTTATATAATATATTGTACCTATTTGATCAATATTTGTGTTAAATTCTAAACCGGTTTTGTCCACGGGCGGAGTGTATATGAACCCACCGGTGAGAGGTTACTCACACATAGCTGCACCTTTGTACCGTAGCTGAGTTGGAATAAGCTAAGCTACCCCACAGAGTATTTACTCATGAGATATTATTGTGTAAATAATAAATATTATGCCAAATAATTAAAACATTTAATTGTCTGCAGTATTTAATAAAAATATATACCTTTCTACGTTATTAATCGTAGACAGGCGTAATAACCTAAAACATGTGAACTATAAACGTCTAGGGCAGTTACAACCGATTAAGACGAATACTTCGAAATCCAGTGTATAATCAGCGCGACGACTCCTTGGACGTGGCATTTTTGTAAATACCGAGAAAACAATAATTATCACAAGTTGCGACACTGCCGAGTTACTCGAATTTCGGGTTACCATATACGAAAAAGATTTAAAGTACAGAAGAAGAGTGAAGAAGTAGGACATTTTAAATCAGTAAATTAGAACGGTATGAAATTTCGACAGGTGGTAAACTAAGTTTTCATCTAGTCAATGATTACAAGTGCTAGTGCTATTACATTATGTCCCTGATTTTCAACAAGGCAGTTATTGCTTTAGAGACCTGCTTCAGACCGATAATAGCTGTAGCACGTTAATGGATGGACTCGGCGGTTCGACTGAGTTCGGCTTAGTAATTTCGAACATAACAAAGACTTCAGAGAACAGACGAAACTATTCTTAGTATGTAAATTGTTAGTTTAAAAGATGAAACACTTTTTTCTTACCTTTACATAAAAATATACCGATATGTATGTGTGTTTGCGATGGTTTAGTTTTTACAGTGTCGAAGCAATTATTCGGTTGTAGATTGTTACTTTCCAAATCTAAAATTGGAATTCTCAGCAAATTTAGACGAATTGCAGCCCTATTTTAAGTATTCAAAGCGCTTAACAATAATATACAGCTTCGGACTTGCAACTTATTGATGTTTCTAACACATAATTGAACTAACCATTTGACGCGAGGGATGTAAATTTTGAATTTCATTTTTACGTCATCGATATTCCGAGAACATTACACACAGGCTGACATAAGATGGAAACACATTGGAGCGTGGGTAAGGTCTATCAATTTACAGAAAGGTACTTTTGTAAGAGCAGTAAGAGTCCAAAACTGCCCTATTATTGAGCAAAGGCCTCCCTTTATTTTTCAGAAGCTTATAAATAGCCGTCGAAGAAAAATGTTAAGCGGAAATGTGGAGCTTGCTTCTTCCACATTGTAACAGCGCAGCTGACTTTTCTCTGCTTAAAACAACCCCTAGAAAACGAGAAAGGGGCCTATGGTTAGCAGCAAAATATTTATAGGTCTCATTACTTTTTTACACGCACATGGAAATACATTACAATAATTTTATGACTATAGCTGAACAACGGTAGCTGACTTACTACGATTTTAAAAACGCGGTTTATATCTCCGGAGAGGATTTTTCTTAAATATCCTCAACTAAAACCTCCGGCAGCAAATATTTCTTCGAATCGAATTTGCCCATAATCACCAAGCTGGGCAAGCGGGTTGTTGAGCACAGTGTCGGTACTCTCGCTCAAGTGATGCTGCCTATCGGTCCAGCTGTAGTCTATGGGATGCACACAAATTCATCGTATTGTCATATCGTGATTATTTCCCCAAAATTCATTTCATCACAGGTTATTTAATTACACAAGCATCTATTCTCAATTAAGAATTAAGATGCATAAATGCGCTAACCCAGAGAACTAACATAAATGCCTCGTTGTCAGTAGATGGGTCTTCAATTCAATCATTCGCGTTACGAAACAGCATAATTCTGCTGCTACGATGCTATTCTGTGAGTGTGTCAAGGTAAATGAAATTGATCGAGCCAGTTATATTTTTACCGCTTTAGGGAATGTGACAGAAAGAATGGTCATAAATCAGATGCATTGTCAAGATAAGCTGAGATGAGAAGATAGAGAGCCGTAGTAGCGTGGTCAAGGCGGTAGCTTTAATTTCATAGTACGCGTATAAACTGGGTTCGATCTCCTGTACCACTAAAATTGTTAATAGCAATTTTAAATTATGAATTTGCCACGTGCTCGTCGGTGAAGAAAAAATCCTGCATGTCTGAGAAATATTAGAAATTCAAGGATATACTATGAAGTCCTTCAACCCGCACCGGAGCAACATGGCGGCCCTTCCCGACTCCAAAGCACTTTCAAATATTGAGGCGGCGTTTCGATTTCGACATTTACAGCCTGTTTATTTTTTGTTCACTTTACTATTATCAAGATGTAGTACAAGCAGATTTCACGACTCAGCCAGGCAGGCTTTCTACTGGGCCAAGCGGATCTCATATTTTTATGCGACGTTAAAGCGTTAAACCAAGTTAACATGTAATAACATGTGATAAGATACAGACAGGATTCAACATTAGCTACCTTCTATGTACCTTGATTAGTACAAGGTAAGTTTGTCTACAAAACAAGATAATAAGCTAAGATAGCGTTATACGTCGCGATGTCTCGTAAACAACCCGACAGCGTCGTGATTGGGAGTTTATGGCACAAACAACTTAGGTAGCCAGCGGGGCACGGCGTCTGCGCATCTGCATACGAATTGCCGTGTCTGTGCCTGCATCGGTTCACGAGCGCTGTACATAAAAGTGCATGCACCGAGTGGCCGACACGCGAACACCCCGCGCACACCGCACACACCGCGAATGCGATCTTTCGTTTAAGTATGCCTTCAAGTGGTAATGCAGTAATTAGATAGTGTCGCAATGTGCGTATCTTTGATGTGTTTTCTTTTCTCGGGCTTGGAGCTCAATATAGAACCAGAAGTCGTTGCTGTTGTTTAATTTTAAACAACAGAGATGTCAGAATAAAGCACACTAAAACTCTAATTCGGTAATTAAAAGATGAAAATATTAGTAAAATATGGACGTTCCTTAAGAGCACCTGGCATCTTTCCTGCGTTGTGATATCATGCAGCTTTCAGTGGATAAAAACGATGTTTTATAGATATTACAAAACTTCATTTTTACTTTAGTAATATTTTTGTAATCTGAAAAAGTCAAAAACCCACAAGCTAAACAATAAAAAGCCAGACAAATCCGCGCGACGCTTCTCTCCCACACATATTATGCACCGTAGTGCTTTGTTCACACTGCACGTGCGAATATCGTATCAATAAAGACAAAATAAAGATTCGATTTAAACGTCTCTAGCCTATACATACGATTCGCTAAGCGAGCGCTCGCCGACGCAATTTCCGTGTAAATGGGACGGAGAGTTATAAAAATATAAAATACAATTGCATTATCGGCCGTAATTGAATGCACGCGAAAAAAGAGTTGCGGATTTTTTAATAGAAACTATGAACACGCGGATGTTATTACTTTTAGAACCTTTATTTTATTTCGCCGCGAATCCGAGCCGATATTTTGAACATAAAACGTAGGTGATCTTGGTTATTAAAACTTTACAACTGGTCATGATGCAAAAGTTAACGCCGGCGAGATCATTACGAAGCCGGAATAAAAGCAAGCGAGCGCGTTAAGATTGAAGTTTAAATGTTTGTGAATGGTATCCAGAAGTACCATCCAGAAGGTATGTTAGTTCTCATAAAAGTATTGTATACATATTTAAATTATTGTATGTCTCGCGTCACTGCCGACGTAATTTTTTTTATTAGAGACAGACCAACAGTGAACAACACATTTACAAAGATTTGTACCTACTTATAAGTAAGTAATCAAGTATATATTCTATCCATAATCAAGCACGATGTAAAGCGGAAGTGAGTTGCAAAATGAATATCTCATGGTTTAATGTTTAGACAGCCCAAATCTTCAGATAGTATTTTTTTTTTGGTTATATATTTTCACCCAGTTGATGGTAACAAGTAAAGACCAGTGTCTACCACCATGACCGCGTGTTTCAACTGCTGAGTCGTGGGTCCCGGATTGGAATCCCAGTATAATTAATATTTGTGAATTTTCGGGCATATCGAACGACGAGTCTGAATCAGATAAAGTTAAAGTCATGAGATGGTTTAGCTTTCAAAAGCATGGCAAAAGGTAGGTACTATCCTCTCGAAAGAAATCGATTCAGTGGAAGTAAGAAAAAGATCTTGCCAGTGGAATACAATGAGATATTGGGGTGATGGGAATGATCTGTGTTAGAATTGCATAGTTTATACTGTGTTCAGTAATATCGATAAACAAAAAAACATATATATTTATAATGTAAATTGAATGTAGATACTCATAATACATTTTTTTGTTGAGATATTGCAGAAATGGGAATTAAAAACTTTCGTTATAGTATTACACCTTCTTTCTTTCTTCCTTATCAGCCTCGTAACATTCCGCGGATAGACATAATTCGTTCGTTGCTATTTCGGGCCAATAATTACCGATAATTTGACGAAGGCATCGGTTCATGTAGACGTGGATTTGGCACGAGATCACCTTGGTGACATCCATTCCACGTTTCGCAACCGTAGCGTTTCCACCACTGACACACATGTCTCAGCTGGACGAAGGTTGCTCGCGCTATGGCGATCCGTGAAGGGATGTCCTCTTGTCTCTACCATGACGCTGCCGATTATTGTGAATCCGCAATGGTTAAAATCATCGAATCATCAACGGTGAAAGATTGCGATACCTGTGTCCACTGCCTTCCGTCGCAAGTCATCTAACTTGGTTTGCATTCGACTTTAACGATATCTGCGGGATGAAATGAAGGGACAATATTCTCTTAAGTCGCATACGATTGTAAGTCAATCTTCGTTTCAGATAACTATAAACCAGGGGAAAATCCCTGATGACGACCGCGAAATCAAAATAAGACGCTAAAAGCAACGACTTTTTGAAAAAAATAAAGTAGATAGGTAATACTGGTTTGTTCAGAGTGCATCCGGAAATCATAACCAGCTTGAGATTGAATTAAAATCAACTAATATATAAGTGAAAGTTATGTGTTTCGAGAAAGGTACCCCTTTGCATTTAAACTTAAAAATGTACTTTATTTTCAAAATGAAGTACTTCAATCATAATATTTTAAATCAGATTTCTGCACAGAAACTGGACAGCAGCTATTCAAATTTTAATAGAGCATTGTGAATATATTCATGAAATTATATCGTCCGGCTGTTAGAGTAGATTGATGGTAACATTCAAACTTTATCTCTTCATTTTTATACCTTTCCGACCGGTTAAAATGTGGTATCGGAAAAAGCAAAAAAGTTAAGTTTTTTAAGACTCCGCATTTTGTGATGTCCCAAAATAAAGTTTATTGTCAGCGAGTGTGGGCAGCGGCAGGATTCATTTTGCAAAAATAAAACGTTTCCGCAGCTTGCGTTCATTTTTCATATCGTGCGATTCACAAACGCGTTTGCGGCGTCTTTTTTTCCCGAATACATAACGATACTAATTTATACAGGTTTCCAAATCAAGGTGAAATTGGCAGCGGGCAATTAGTAAGAGACTGTCTGTGACTGAAACACTTCCCGTAAGAACATATTTAAATATACTCACAGTTATTTATTATTCACTCGTGCGCTTTATCAATACAAAATATACAAATAGAAGGAAGTGAATGGATGAACTAACAGGATAACGTATTTATTTTTTTATTTTTATTTAAAAAACTTTATTGCTTACACCCCTTATAATTTGAGGTGTCAAACGGACTTAATGCCTATTGGCATTCTCTGCCAGTCAACCCAAGGGTTGGTGAGATAGCCGTAGCAGATGTATTTATTTAGTAAATTAAGTAAGTAACAAAATTATTTTAAAATAACTATAAACAAATATAAATAAATATAATAAAATTATGAAATGATATACATGACATACATAATAATATACTATTATATATGTAGATAGATAAATGAATATAAATAAGAAACACAATAATAAATAAATAAGTCCATTTAAATTTAAGTAACGTTCTTTAACTAATTTTTTAAAAGAGTTCCTGTATGCCGATTTCTTAACTTCGTCGGGCAGGGAGTTCCAGAGCAGTATAGCCTAAACCTTAAAAGAGTTGCCGATAAAGTGTTGTGAATACTAATCTTAAAATTAGACGAAGATCGAAGCTTTCTGTCGTGCGTCAAGAAAAGGAATTTTTACAACAGAATTTAATGATTACGTTACACAAATGATATTAATTCATCATCATTTCAGCCTATCACAAGTCCACTGCTGAACATAGGACTCCCCCAATGATGTTAATTAATAGGTTTTAATTGAAAACGTTTAGTGGAAAATGGTTTGTGTATCATATAAAAAGTTTTTATTATGCTGTGTTGATAGTAAATATGAAAGAAGGTACTTTCACAAAGTTTTTTCAATTACTTCTTGATGTTTTGAAACAATGATAATTTTATTGTTACACCAGGTAAAGGATTATTATTGATTCTCAATTCCAAATCGATTACCAAATTGTGTAACTAACCGAGTTGTGAACGCCACGCCCGAAAACTTTTTTGAAAATATTTTTTTTCTCAATTAGAAGGATGTAGTGAAATTGGCTAAAGTGAATGGACACAATACAGTCGATGGTACTAATTATAAAATAAAAAATTCAGCATAGTAAATGTGCTCATACATAAAAATACAACCAAAGCATAGTTAATATAGCAATCAAAAATGAAAAAATTTGAAGGCGTACATTTAACGACAAACAATTAATATTCCATTAAATTCAGTTTAATCGCCGGCAGCGACGAGATGTAATTACACTTATGCAGTCTGGCGAGCATTTTGGTGGAATTATAATTTCAGTGGTAGTTATCTAGAAATGAGACAGCTTTGATGGAATTATGTTTTTCAGTATCTATGCCTAAACTTGCACCAACATACTATGCGACTATGCTAATATATTAATTGTTAAATATAATTGTCGCTATGAGCCTAACAATCAATACATAGAACAAATGAACGTATTATTTATTTGACCTAACATGAAATTTTAAAAAGAAACGTAAATAACTGATATAAAATTGTATAGAATATATCAATGTTGTAAGGAATATATGTCCTAATTCTAAGATTATTTCATATTCATTTACTAAATAAATGATAGCTGGCTAATAAAATTTTCAGATAAAGTTCAAGATATTGCAGCGTGTGTGAAGAGGCGAAGGTACATTTTGAAGATGTTGACACAACACTCGGTGATGTTTGGAATGGCCGACCAAAGCGACGGAGCGACAGCAGAGCGCGGACAGGCAGACAAATATGCAAACTCACCAGGGAAAGTGCATGACGCTTAAGTTAGCAGCAGACAGCACCAGTTAAAGAGCCATATCCCGCTCGCAGTATAAATAACATTTCACGTTTAATTTTTCAATGAAACTTTATATCCAAAAACATTAATTTACAAGCAAATAATTTAATATATAGCGACTTAGGTAGCGGCAAAATTTATATAAACAATTAGACAAATTATCTATTAATAAAAAACTTACGGATTACCAGCTGTTATCAAGATTGCCCAATTTATTTAACATATTACTTTTTAAGTTATTTGTACAGACACTGATGGATATGTAAAAACAAAAAGAGCAAAGGACACAATTAATAAAATATGATAAAAAATCAATTTAAAAATGAGAAACTAAAACTCATTGGTAGATAAAGATAAAAAATAGGTCATAACTAACAACAAAATTATTCTTCTTCTTCAACTTGGTAAACCAGGTACATTGGTAAGTACATACGCTTTTTCATGAAATGGAAGACTTGTCCATAATCACCACGCTGTTGTTAAAAAAAAAGTTAAATCTAATTTTAACACTGCTGTACTTAGGCTTCTCCAAGGAAGCGGTAGCAAAAATGTATGCAGCGTACATTTCTTCGAAGTGTTGTATATACTCAACACGCTGGGTAAATGTAACCCTTATTCTTTTTTTTTTTTTTTTTTTTTAAACCCTTACTCTTGACATGTTGCAACAATAGAAACTATTGTTTTGTCACGTGAAGGGTTAACTACCAAAGAAGCATTGAACAACGATCCCAGACGTTGGGTGCCTTGAGCGGTTCATAAATTGTTGGTAACAAGTCTCAAACCGCGTGGCAGACAAAATAATTGTGAATGAAGCCGGTGTAACGGAAAGGGACATAAAGAGAGGAATTCTCCGACGACCAGAGAAAAGGGTCGTATGAGTCACCCTGATATTGTAATTTTCGTTTCAAGTGGACGGGGACTGATCGTTTTAGTGTCATAGCTATTATGTCCTACAGTTTTCTTTTGTTTCCTTGTAAAAATAAAAATGGAGTTTACAATTCAAACTTAAATCACGTACTATACCGCGAGTAGATATGCGCCTTAACGATGGCTAACGCAGTCGCGTCCTTCGGCTCATTGAGCGCTGAGACACGATGTGTTAAAAGCCGCCGCAACAAAGTTGCATCTCCTCTCTCACGCGCGCCTGACACAAGAGAAATTACTAAATTGTTCCGGACAAATAACGGTAACGCTTTTTAACGCTATTATGCAGTCACCGTGGGGGGCTGCATTACATTTTACAATTTATTATTAAACTCTGATTACACAGTAAATGTATCTTTGTAGGAGTGTAATTTTACGCCCATCTGTTTTGTCCATACGACATACAAAAAAAACCCTATTGATGGTTGGAATTTTTTTGTCTTAAAACAATCAATACCGCATACCTACTGTATAATAATAAGTATAATAATGAGTCGATGCGAAGTAGTTTCTTGGCCGTAGGATCAGGAAACCACACCTCATCGTCGATGTCATTGGTAAGATGGTTAAACACAATCGTCGTAATTTCTCTGCCGCCTGGACAGCCTCAGTACCTGATATCTTACACGGTTGTGTCTGAACATTTGTGTTTTTTTTTTCAGTAATGCGGCTCAATCTCTACGATAACTATTTGGATACCGGCCATAAGTTCAGGAATTGTTTGTTACTTGCTTGCATAGAACTGCGAAGAAACCCATAAAAACGTTAAATCGCAAGATCTTCCAAGAGAGCCCGGAAATCATTGATGCAACAAATCAGTTATTTTTCGCGCAGTACGGCAGGTGGCGCCGTCCTGTTGGAACCACATGTCGTGAATTTCCATACCATATAAATGAGGCTACAAAAATTGGTTATCATACTGCGGCAACGAATGCTATTTAAGGTAACTGAATTTCAACATTCCAAAGAACCCAATCACTCTATCTGCCTCAATACCGCTCCAAAATCTGGGATGTTGAGGATGCAAGAGGTTCGTGAATTTCTTTAGGATTTTCTGACCCCCAAATCCGGTAGTTTTGTTTATTTACAAGACTACCCAGTTCAAAGTGCGCCTCATCACTAAAGATGATTTTCATCGCAAAATTAATTCATTAAGACAGACAAATATGCAATGATTTTTATTTGAAAATCAATTTTTTAAAAATCAATCAAAATTTTGAGCAACATTTTCATTTACAGAGGCGAAATTCTCAATTCGGGTGGGACGAATATGTACTCGAGTTTCTTTATCTTTAACCAATCCACCAATCCGGTTTATTACATTTTCTTATCAATCTTACGATTATCTTTCGATTTTGTGCACTTTGCCGACCAAACATTGTACGCACTTTACGAGTTGTATCCGCATAATAATTTCCATATTTATAGTGAATTTTAACAATATTAACACGTTGTTCCGTCGTATATCGTTGCATAATTAAAAATCGCTATAACAACAGATAACAAATATTAAACATTTATTCCCGCGAAGTAGAAGAAAAAGAAATAAGACCAGTATTAAAATACAACAACCTTTACCTCCGCAGAAGTATAGCGGGAGGAGCTTTTTTAAGTGCCCTTGGTGCTGGATTGTTTTTGAGAGGTCGCTCTAAAGTACGGTCCCGTGGATCGGAAACTGGCTTTCTATAGAAAGAAAGACAGTCCACAGTCGAGGATATTTTTGGTCGATATTACCATTCCATGTAACAAAAAACTCGTGAAAGCCGAATCAAACAAGAAGACAAAATATCTGAACCTGGCCTGACGAGGTAACCGATATGTGGTGGAGTATTCTGACCGAAATTTTACTGGTAGTTGTTTATCGGCGAATGGATTAACTCAGCCTATCGGAACATCTAAGACGGTTGGAACTTCGTGACGGACCGCTCCGAGCTCAAATATAGAAAGCGCTGCTTATCGATACCACCTGCATCGTCCGCCGGTTTCTTTAGCTTTCCCTCTCCACGGTTTCTGCTGCCGGGGACTTTCATATGGTTGGATT
This sequence comes from Bhutanitis thaidina, assembly GCA_029286595.1. Lineage (NCBI taxonomy): Eukaryota > Metazoa > Arthropoda > Insecta > Lepidoptera > Papilionidae > Bhutanitis > Bhutanitis thaidina. The sequence goes on from JAGSMS010000013.1 coordinate 4,401,405, forward strand.
TTATTTTAGGTATTATGTTTAGTATATATTTTTAACCACATTTTTTAATAATAATAATAATCCTCACAAAAATTTAATATCAACAGAGGATAGGTATAATAGAATTAAAACTACTTTGGGAAAATCAACTGAAGAATATGAGGGACTTTTTCCATAAAGAATTTAAAACCAGTAAATTACACCAAGCAAAAAGGATCGGACGCAAACTATACGCAACTAAATTGTAGATTAAATATAATAATATTTTATTGCCAACTTTAGGTACACCTAAGTATTTATATATATATATTTGTAGTGTCTCTCGCTATTTGAAATGAAACTATTATTTACGAATTTCATCGCGTTTAATGTATGTTTTTAAATTCCTGAAATTAAATCTATAACCAAGCATACCACTGCACGACCTCTAGATACTGTGAGCACATTCTGCCTAGATCGGACCAAAATTAATAATTATGGTAATGAAGGTAATGAAGGTATCCCGAGATGACACCTGGACCTCTAACACTTCAATCCCCCCGTGACCACGGCTGCTATAAATCTCTCGAAAGGTCAAAAATTTAAAAACAAATTACACGCCATGAAATCTGTAGATAATTGTTTCATTTAAAATGTGAAGTGTACGCGTAAATACGTACAAGAAATCTATCTAAATAGATCTAAAAAAATCTAAATCGTTTCAGTCGTATCTAGTGACATCTTACCACCAATAATGATAAGCACTTTAAATAAACTGAATTTAATAAAAGAAATAAACTGGTGAAGAATACAGATATAAATTGTAAGACAAAATGGTCCAGAGGGGCTTGCGAAGTTTAGAAACATACCTTCAATACTATATTGGAGTTTCCAGTTTTTACTTCAATAGACTAAAAGGAAGTAGGCCGTAGGAGGTAACATAAATTATAAAATTTTATTTTTATGTGTATATTCTAAAGTATGAACCGGTGCAAAACATGTGAATTGAAAAGTTGAATATCGCATGGCTTCTGAGAAAATGAGTAATGACAGACAACAGTCACGCAAGTGATCTTATAGGGATTCTGTTGGTCTTTTAATGTATTGAAAAAGACAATTGAATTGAAATGATAGATGGCTTATTTTAATTCTTACAGATAACATAACAACATAACATACCAACGAATTAGATACTTTCAGTGAACTTCATTCAAGTAACCCAAGTGCATATGGAAAGGTCAATGTAATTGCGGTTAATACTGGGATCAAATTTGCGGTTCCATTAGGTTTAATGTTCATTAAATTCGTAAATAATAATATTGGCTAGATTGAAATTTCATTCGCGACAGCTGTGCGGTAAGCTGATACGATAAGGCGACCTCAAACTAATGTTGTGGTTCAATTTCAATATACAGCTCTATCGTAAATAAATTGTTTCGCTTGTATTTATTTGTTAGTGACTAGAAATACTCCGGGAATAAACGTAACGTGCGTCATATTCCAAAACCAGTAGAGATTCATATCAAGACAGACACGATATTTTAGATTTATTTAAGATTGTATGGAAAACAAATGTGCAGTCAGCTACAAAAGTAAATGATGAACAAGGTTTAAAAACAATTTCATTAATCAAGAAAAACAAATATTGGGATGCATAACGCAAGTTTCATTCAATAAAACGGTTTTATAACGTCAATCATCACTTATTTTTGATGTTGACTGAACGTATATTTCATCGAGCTTTTGTCTTTTCAGTTCTTAACAACAAGCAATGTAATGTGTAGTGGAAGATCTAATGTTACAAAGTCAGTTCGGTTAGATTGGATTACTTACCTATGAAATATTAGTATAACATGTGACGATTAGTTTACAGAACTACAATGATGCTACATTTCGTAAATATTAATTGCGTGAAAAGAGGGGAATGAGCCTCCGGTTACCTCACGCAGAAGCACAAGATGCTTCTACTTTACGCCGGTATTCTGTAAGGCCGAGGTACAGGGGTAATTACCCCGTTCGATCTAACCCATTCGAACTGCAGTAAAAGCCGCCTCTTGTTCCACCAAATAGAGAATATAAGTTTTCAAAATCAACAAAGCACTGGTATTACAACAATGTATTTCATAAATGTCACTAACATCTACGAAGAAGTATTCAAATGCCTGATATGTATACTAGGACGTAAAAAGAACTGTATACATATATGAAAACCCAGAGACGACCAGATGTCGGACGTTTTTAGAAGCGCAGTCTACCTACATATTTTTTGGTACGAGGCATTTCAAAAGTAGCACAGTACTATCATGAAACATACGATCTTTGCTAATGGCAATATGTAATGTAGACTAGGAATACGCGTAAAAACCACAAAAGGAATGCATGTGGTGAATTCTATTATCTTATAATCACAGACTAATAGAATTTTTCCGGACAATGTTTTTCGATTAAACAAAAACGATGATTTAAAATGTCAATTTCAAAACAATTGTTACCTTCAGGAAAAGATCTCCGTTATCATTTTGAAGTAGCAAAATAAAATAGTTGGAACCGAGCGGCGATTCAGTAGCATCGCGCGCGCCGCTCTGTACCGCGGCCAGCGCGCTTCTCACCAGTACTTCGGTTACAGTTTCGCTCGCGCGCCGCTTCTCCCCCCGCCTCCACCGGTGTTCATGGCTTGTTTCGTATAATTTACGTACATTTGTTTACGTCGCAAGAGCGTTACAGCGCCGCAATTTGCGACGCCGATGGTTATGGCCAAGGAGTTAGTTCTTTGGGGAAAAAACGCGCTACAGTCACGATGCGCGGAGGAGGAAGTATAAGTATAGTCAATAAGACATAAAGAATTTGATGAAGATGATCATCAAAATGAATCGCGCAACTCAATCCTCAGGATATCCTCGGTGAGTATGTCCTAGGTTCGAATTTCTGCCGAAGTTAATTGTACAACATATAAATTATGGGTTTTCGGTTATAATACATTCGGTATTGTTATTTATTACTTTGGGGTGACAAGCGAGCGTGAGGGAGAGAGTGGACTCTTAGTCCACTTGATGGTAAGTGACTACTAAATGTTACAGATGCGTTGCTATCCTTGAGGACTAAGATAGAATGTCTTACAGTCCGTTAATATACTGGCTCTATACACTTTTCAAACCGGAATATATCAGTAGTTGCACTGCTGATTTGCGGCAGAAATAGGTAAAATGGTCGTACCTACCCAGACGACACCTAAGTAAGTGGCCATTGCTGCGCAAAGGCCTCCTTCTCAAAGATTTGGATTCGGAAAAGGCCCGCCACGCTGCTCCAGTGCGGGTTGGTGGGCTTCACAAATCCTCGAAATAATATTCTTTTATTATTTCTTAGAAATGCACGTGGCAAATACAGCACTTAAAACTGCTAACAATTTTAGTGGTGCCGGAACTGGGGATCAAACTCAGGTCACTTGCGTTGTATCAAAACTAAAGCGAGCCCCTACTAGGCTACCACCGCTCCCATTAGGCGACAAAGGTATCATTTAAATTTATTTGCGTACCTTAGCTACATTAGTTGCACTCTGCAAACAAACGAGGCTCTAGTGACCGAGTGCTGGTGGAATATTCATTAGAATTTGCCGAACCGAAATCCCACAGATTAGGGACGGGGAGCAGCATAACTAATGCGAGGGTGTCGGCTCTGCACTCACCAACCTGCTTATTCAGTGTTGAGTATGAGCAAACCTTTCAAGAATTCTAAATCAGCCTTTGCTGGTGTTTTCTTGGAGAGGTTTTTGTTCAGCTTTAGACTATAATAGGCTAATGTAGTATTTTCCCTTTTTATTCTTACTTGTGGAAGTGTCAATAAATTGTCAAATGTGTCTCAAAAGACGAAAAGTGCTCACTTCACTAACTATCCATAACGGATTTTAGGAAAACAACATCCAATTATAACAGCAATCCAATACATTTATCGTTTTTGTATTACCAAATGCTCGTAAATTTTATTCACATATTCATATATGTATTGATTATATTATTTCAATGTCAGAAGCATTCGACGCGTGAACAATTACAGTAAGCGACCAACACAATTGTTGCACAATTAACGCAAGCGACGCTCAGCGAGTTCAGCGGCGCCTACATTACTGACAGACCGTTAGACTGGCAAACGCGAAAAACAAACATAAAAAGTTCTTTAATTCGTATCGAGTACATGATAAACTCAAAGTATATTTTAACCTTTCGGTGCCCATTAGTCGGTTCTTTTTACACAAACTTTCTTTAAAATGCACATAGCACACGATTAGTGTATATGTAATATTCTTGATAAAGATCAAAATCGAAATAAAAAGTCAGTGCAAATAAAACCATAATAAAAGTAAGTAGAATCTCTATAAATAATACACTAAAGTGGCTTCTTATACCATAAGTAAAATAAAAATCGAACATTAAATGCCAGTAATTAATTTTGTAAAAGCATAATAAAAAGAGGTGGTAAAACATGAATAAATTAATATTTTTAAGTACATTGTAAATTGGTATGAGAATGAGAAATAAAGAACTGTAAATCTTCATTGATGTATTATTTTTAAACTTACAGTAAAATTTTATGGTAGAAGAACGAGACAGTAAAGGTTTTCTGATCATGATGCTTTTATGATTTCTAAAGATAACAAAAGAGCATTCACTAAAGTCGCAGAATGAATGAAATGAATGAATTTTTATCGTTGTCAGTAAGGTCGGCTGCTCTATAATTACACGGTCGTCCCGGTGTGCACATGCCCTAAACGTCACCGTCTGGACACGAGTTAATGGCAGCCCGTCATTCGCCCGCTCTAATGCGAAACGCGATGCAAAAACAAAACAAGTACGCAAATTGTTTTAAATGGGCAGGTAGGCCCACGCCCGGCTGACCCACAGACAGACAGCCATCATCGAAAATGGTAAAAAATAACATGACATTAGGGTAACGTGAGAAAAAAAAATCTCGATATAATAAAAATCCACTCATCATAAACATTTAGGACGAAGGTGCGACATAGATTAAAAAAATATTAATTAACAATTTAGTATGCCGATGCTGGAATTTCAATATATCGTAAAATTACTAAATTGCGATGCGTAAATTACCGTCTAAAATTGCCAGATACGTACGGAACTCACGGTGTATTTTTTCGAAGAAATATATTTAGAATTATACGATTTCACAATAAGGTTAAAAGGATTCCTCCGTCTGGACTAATTAGTCATGTCAAGAACCAAATGGAGATATAATTCATTGTTCAGTTTTTCTTTAGTTTGTTGTACGATGATAAAATATTTTATTCTGCGCTAGGCTGGAACAAAACGTATTAGGATAAAGTATACTTACAGGTTCCTTGTCACCTTGGTTGTCCTTTCCGAGGCCCTCGCCCTTGGACCAGCCCATTTTCTCCAGAAGTTTGAATCCTTTATTTTCTGGTGCTATAAACCTGATCAAAACAAGATTTCTCCGGTTAGGTACAAAATTATTCTTTCGAATATATTAAAGAACTTTTTATAAAATACGCTTTAAACAAAATAAGTATTTAAAAAGAATATCTCAGAGTTGATAAAGAATATTTTAATAACCTCTATTACTTTAAAGGTAAAACATAAGTTTCCACTAATGCTTTAATATTACATAAAATCCCAATGAACTTTACATTTTCTGATAATTAACATTTGTAAAACACTATTCATAGAGATTACAATCGGAATACACTAAAGATTAATTGGTCAGGGGAATACCAGATTTTTTCTAAATGCTGACCTCACTAGCTCAAAATGCAATTCGGCAAATACGGATGGATTTAGCGTTATTATTTGATGGGCAGGGCCTTGTTTGTAAGTTAGCAGAGTGAGAATGAAATGTTATATTCCCTGTTACGACAGCCTTTTTTCAACGAAAACCATAGTCTTATATATCTTTTAATAACCAGACCTTTCTTATGAGCCATTTATAATAACATGCTGTTAATAGTAATTTTAAACGCTGATTTACTTCCTTTATTGTTTTTGTACATAATTTACTTCAGGGCCAGGATAACATCGAAAGGAAACTTGGATTTCGGTTTAAAAAAAAAATGAGAATAAGTTGTGTGTTATATTACCCCGTACTTTATATCGCTTATAATATGTATAAAAATCGATATCTATATGAGTGTGTCCGAAAACTCGAAATTAATCGATGGACTTCAAACTTTTACAGAACGTTGCATTTCTACATAAGACAACAATTTTTAATGTAAATAGTAAAAAATAAATAACGGAAAAAGGTTGTCACTGTGACCAGTTGATTGATGAGCATTGATGTCGAAAATTTTAAATATTTTAATACTGGTATGAATTCATTTGATTTTATGAGAGAACAAATTTGACTGTAAGTGTTCGGAAAAAATAAAGGCAGGTTGTTTTCTTACAGAACATTGCGGTACTTACAAAATACTTACTTTTAATAGCAATATTCAGCATCAACTGAACCTTGCCACCCTTCACAAAGTTTCAGCTGGTAAATTAATAAAAAAATATTAAATTTTACTTTCACTACCTTACTTCTTGTGCTGATTTATTCTAGATATCTCCCAAAACACAGTTATTGTGTTATAGAAGGACAAACCAGTTGGTGTTGTAGCTATCGACGCTTTGAAACAATCTGACAATTAAATATGAAATGATATCATGGGATATCATGACAAAGGATTACTTACGTGTCTACATCTCCGCTTTGCGTTTTCTCAGCGTGATGCGACGAGCCGACGGTTTCCCTGCGCGCTTGAGCCCTGTCGTTGTAAGGTCCGGATTCTATGGCCAACGGCTTTGCACCATATTTATTCTTTAAACGAGCCAACTCTAATTGGTGTTGCTTTTGAATGCTGCAGGTGCGTGTGTAAGCAACTTTTCTCCCTTTGTCTTCTGCTGTAACGTTAGTTTCGTATTAATTCTAAGCAGTCACGATTTGTACTGTCATCATTTTATTTTTAAATTTGATGTCTCTTAAGACTAAAAAGACAAAAATTGCACGCGATATTCAAACGATGAACTATCTTGCTTGAGAAGGTACGTCAAAAGATTCCACGGTTAAAAGAGATTTTTAGTTCAAACTTGATCAGGCCATACTTAAAATAGGCTCACTAACGAAATCATTGATAAAATTTATTAACAGAGTGTTAAGTATTACATTTCAAATAAAAAGGTTGCTCCCACTAGGATTTTCTCATTTGTCTCCTCCAGAGTTCATAAACAAAATTTCATTTGAAATAAAACCATTATTTACGGATTTTGATTTCAAACGTGTAGTGTTCGCGTAAATACAAGAAAACAGTATTTCACATAAAAAACGGAAAATATTTATTCTAATCACTTTATTGGTAAATCTTTTTAAGACTTTATTATATTACTGTTTAAGTTTTTACTTTTTCGATTTAAATCGGCTTTTATCCTGTTGGTATTCTCTGCCAGTCAATCCATGGCGTGTTGAGATACAGTAGAAGGAGCATCAGTTAACATCATGATGAAAATGAGTCACTTAGAGCTAATAAAAATTAGAAACAAAACACAAGAAAATTGAAGAAAAATACTCAGCTGCAAAAGTAAAAAAAAATTATAATACTTTTTTATACGATAAAGCAGTAAGATTGTCGAAACAACATAGCATTTATAATTAAAAAACTGATCTCTTGTGCGCGATTTCTTGACTCCATAGAAGTTCTTTAATGCTATCTATGCTGTGTGGTCCTAATAGCACAGGTTCGCCGGGATATTTTAAGGCCTTCGACAGAGTAATGGTTAGTGTACCTGTCGGAAGAGTGATACAAAAACAAACGGCTAATGCATAGCTTTTGAATCGTCTTAAAAATGACTGTCGGCTCTGTACCCATGAAGTGCAGAGCAATCAATGCGATTCTGTTTTCTTTAACACGCCATTCCATAATATAATTTAACAATCAAGGTGCAAAATAATAATAATGTGAGATGGCGGTACGATCGTAGATTCTTAAATAATAAACGCATTTTTCTAAATTAATAAACGAATTCAGAAAGAAAGAAAAAAATACTTTCTGAATCGTAACATTATTTAGGGCCAGACTATATGACGTAATAGATATGTAATGATATCTTTACCTTAACTGGGGAGCTAAGAATTAAGAATATCAACTACACAATAATATGGTAATATTGAGCAAGACTTTTTTTTTTAATAAAAACCATAAATTTTATTGCACAGAAATCGGTGCGCAGACCTGCAGGCTATGACTAAAATTATAAAAACGAGTAACACTCTTAAAGTTAATAATGTTTATTAAAATAATGCCCACGATATGCGTTTATTATTTAATTCTAGAAAAATCTAATTTTAGACCGAGCTTAGTATATTTTCTTACATTTGACCTTCAAAACAAGAGCAAGGTCACAATGAAATTTTTATCTCTTTTCTCGTCAGACGATGACGTTAATAGCTTTATCAGATGGTAGATCCATTCATGGTAGATAGGTACCACATTCTTATCCTTTCCATCCATTCTTTCATTAGCACTCCATCTTAATCCTCAGGGGTGACAACGAATCTCTAACCTTCATCGATTAAAGTTGTTTGCAAGTGTCGATAGGCTGCAGTAGCTACTTACCACATCACCTGGACTCTTAGCATCTTTTCCCACCCTAATCCAATATAAAAATAATATTGTAATATATGTAATAATACATACTATCTATGATCAGTCCAGGTTCACAATGTCCACATGTGTCAGTCCCAGGGTGTACGTGACAAAGGAGTTTCGTCTCGCCCAACTCTATGACACTTCCATGGACCACCTGTAAATACGCGATCAGCATTATCACCATTACTTGGATGCTAGTTCTGTGTGTTCTGAGTTTTTGTGATGCGCTATGTAGACACATAGATGAGGATGAGAGATACATAGATGTAGGTCAAAAGAGACAGGTGGCGAGCCTCATCCCCGGGTTAGCTCCCGGAGATTTTCAAGGCTTTTTCCTTTATCACCTCTTACGACACCTAAGGGAAGTGAGTGATTAATTCTAACGCCGCTATGACACGTGCTATTTAGAATACGGACCTCCTCCCTAAATGTGCAGAGTAATTGCTCTAACTATCAAATGCCGTCACATGCCTCATACTTGTAAACAGGTGTTTCTTTTGGAGTCTGCTCGAGTTTGCACTGCACTTGTGGTTTAGTTTTGTGGATCATTATATTCCAGTAGCATGGTTTCAGTTGCCTATGGGATTTATTGACATTGCTTTTTTTTCATGACATTATATGCATTACCATTACTGAAAATAAAGAGGATATGTATGGAGTTTCTTTCACCTGTTTTTCTCCGTTAAAGAAACCTCGTTACGAAACGGTAGTGAATTGTAATAAAATAATAAGAATTGACATATGTCTAATGATATTATCTTTCATACGCCGAAGAATAAATAATTTTCATTTATTTCATTCATCCAATGTCAAACTATAACTCAATTAATATGTTATTTCTGGTGTTAATATGTTAATCGATATTGACTAATCATCTGATAACACAGTTGCTTCTTTGGCCTCTCTGCCATAAAAAAGGTTACTTTTATTCACATTTGATGTGTTATTACCTCCATAGGTGTACTTAAATCTTGACTTTCTGACATTCGAATCCCATTCAGTATAGTTCCATTTTTTGATCCCAAATCCGTTGCAAGGTAAATATTGCGCTCCATATTGTATCTAATGTCCAAGTGATTCTGGTGACAAAGAAAAACTTTCTAAGTTAAATTCGTAAGTTAACATTGTAGAACGCTAAACACAAAAGAAAACTAACTTAAGTCTCTATCTTTATCTGTCGTTGGGACTACGTGACAGGTGGTGAACTGTCGCCGTCTGTGTCCATGCTATCGATTCAAATCGTGCATAAGCTTCGACAAACTCGTTGGCACGACCCCTTCTACATAGGAGATCGAACTCGAGTCTCCTGATTCCGAGGCGGATCCCCTAAACAATCACTTATCACGGCTCGTGGCAATTGAAAGTAATGCTTATCCCTTAACATGTTATAACAATAAAATTCATGTCATTCCTGTGACAAGCTTGTTTTTAATTCAAAATCCGTGTTCTCGCTATGCGTAGGACATAAAATAAAAGGTAATTTAAATAACCTAATTTAAAAAATACTTAATTGGAATATCAATTAAATTTGCGAAATGATGTACATTTCGCAAATCGCTAACTACAGACTGCTAATTTTAAGGAAATATTGCAGTATTATTGTACAATCAGGTAGTTCAGTTCGAGCATATTCAGGTAATGAGGAAATAAAATATAAAAAACGAAGCAGTAAATATTTGAAGGTATAAACAAGCTTTAATTTAATCAGAAAAACTTTTAATTGAAATTCCAAGAACCAATTTACAAATATACCTCCTGTTGGTGACCAACTTTTATTCAACTGCACAAAGAATGCTTTTCTGCACAAATAAGTTTCTCTTTTTTTTTTAAATTATAGCCAAGAAAAGCCAAGAAACTGAGAAATTCAGAAATGCATGACCTGGATGAATGTCCGTTAAGTTACGTTCGATTTTTGCGTTTCAGTGGACAATAGAAATAGCAGGCTAAGCTGTAGCGGAGTAGTAGGCGGAGTAGTAGCTCCAAAAGCTCTTCGATCGAACTCTAAAACTCAAGGAATCCAGACGTGAAATGAGGCTTAAGTTTTCAACTGATGCGTCAGCATATCGGCAACTTAAAACATAGACATTCAAATATATGAGACGAGACATTTGCAAATTCAATACAGCTCCTATTGAAGACACGATTGAGCGGAACCATGGCTTCAAATTCTTCGCCAGAGATCTGTCTATCGGGTAGAAAGCCGGTACTTGAAGTCCTAAAGAAGCTGTTTAATTCAGTCATTCAAGTTACGCCGAAATAGTATAACTGCCTACTGAAGAACTAAAAACCAAAAGCGCTACTAAGAGGTAGTCGCTGTTTTCGAAACTCGTTACGAATCGTCTATTAAGCAGACTTGACGACTTTCAGTTTCCCGAACAAGTCGCTTTCCGAAAAGACTTAGTACTTAGTACGTAGACAACATTCATACTGATTTCTAGTATTTACGCGAACACTACACATTTGAAATGTAGGTATTATTTACAGATGATACAGGTAAGTCCAGTTTCGACTAACGTTACATCTAATTGACGAAAAAAACTTTATATCTTATCGTCGTGTGCCGAAAACCTCTTGAAAACTGTACATACAGTGGGTGTTGCCAGTGATGAGATACAGAATCGAGACGCAGTCTTTCACTGCAAGCCGTATGTGGAAGTCCAAGTTGCTCAACGGACTATGGAATGAGCTATGCTCGGTTTTTCTCTGCGTGATAGAATCTGCACCGAAAATATCCGCAACAGGTATAAAAATACCAAAGGTAACCGACATAGCCGTAAGGATCAGCAAGCTAAATTGGCAATGGACCGGCCACGTAGCTCGCAGAACTGACAACCATTGGGAAAGAAGGAATCTCGAGGGGAGGACACCGCACAAGATACGAGTTACGATCTACACAAGGTTGCTGGAAATAGATGGATGGATGTGGCTCAGGACCGTGCTTTGTGGCAATTATTGTGGGGAGGTCTATGATCAGCAGTGGACAGCCTCTCTCATGATGATGATGAATTCGCATGACAGCGGGACTGTGTGGAATGGCAATTGAAAGGTGTGAAGTGCCACCACGCAGGTACTCGCCGCAAAATAACGCATACGCTTTACTTTTCTATGTTTAGTTTATTAGTTAATTTAAGCGTATAAGTTAACTTTTGGTATTAATAATTCGTAATAAAATAAAGATGAGTACTAAATAGAAATCTAAAATAGATCTTTACAAAGACCTCTTTGAGTGCGCTCATCATTATCCGAAAAACTTTGGACAGTATAAAATGGTGCCTACAACTATCAAGTTTAATAAAGTTCAAAAATAAAGAGAAGGAATATACTCGAAATTTTAAGGAAAGAATAAATATACCCTTATATTTTGTTGTTTTTTATAATTTGCATTGATTATTGTAGTTGAATACTTAATTATTAAGAATTGGCGAGAGACTAGTTCGCCTCCCATCGGGAACCCGCACATTCTGGTCTCTCGCCAAGGCTGTCCAGGGGATTTTTTGTCAGCCATCTCTCCCATGTCTGCACAAGGAGGATGATTCGCTGGCCCATATTGCAGAAGAGAAAGCCGATCTCTTGGGCTCTGTTTTTGCATCCAACTCGACTCTGGATTATCGGGGAAACTCTCAGCTTACCATCTCGTGGTATAAGTGCTCCATGCAGGTCGTTTATGCAGAGCTCAATGCAAAAGGCACTCCTCTCCCTGGACATCCATAAGTCGAGTGGGCCAATTGTGCTGAGTACGTGTACCCTTGAGTTGGCACCGGTTCTCAAGCGTCTTTTCCGGCTCTCCTACTCTTTAGGCGTCTTCCCGGAAATCTTGGTGGACAGCATTTGTGCATCCGATACAAAAAAGGCGACCGCTCTGATCCGTCCAACTACAGGCCTATTGCCATCATCCCCTTGTTGTCTAAAATAATTGAGTCACTTATTAACACCCAGCTCCTGTGGTACGTGGAGGAACATCAGCAGATCAGTGACCGACAGTACGGTTTCCGTCGCGGACTATCAGCTGGTGATCTTCTAGTTCTGTTTCTAGTATACCTGACTCATCGATGGACAGAAGCAGTTGAGTCAGCAGCCAACAGTGAGTTATTTTGGCCGTAGCGAAGATATTTGATAAGGTTTAGGACAAAGCGCTTCTATCAAAGCTTTCATCTTACGGGGTTCCCGAGATATTGATATAGATAGTGCAGTGGGTCTCCAGCTTCCTCACGGATAGGAGCATAAATCTTGTTATCGACGGTGCATGCTCGGACTCAAAACCCGTGAATACTGGTGTTCCACAACGCTGTGTGCTATCTCCCACCCTGTTCCTTTTGCATATCAACGACATGCTGCATATTTGTAGCATGCATTGCTATGCAGATGATAGCACGGGTCATACTCCATACACAAGCCGTGCGAATATTTTTCGTGAACACGTTGAAGAGTGCCGGAACAAACTTGAGTCTGAAGTCGAGACCTTGTTAATAATAATAATAAGAACATTTCCCTTATCGCCTCAGCCAGTATCAGAATCCTTGGCGTAGACATATCTAGTGACGTTCAGTTCCGTTTTCACTTGGATTGCAACTTTATAAGGCGGAAGCTCGGCCCCACATGGAATACTGTTCTCATCTCTAGGCAGGGGCATCCCAGTAGTAACTCCTTCCATTTAACCGCATCCAACGTCGAGCGGCTCGAATTGTCGTTGACCAAGCTCTCTCTGATCGGCTTGATCCTTTGGCCTTGTAAAGAAACGTTGCTTCTCGGAATGTTACAGCAATAACTAGCACATGCGTTTTGCACAAGCTGAAGGAGCTTCATCGTTTTAGCACATAAACAAGGCCCATGCACCGAAATACAGTAATTTAACTTAGGTAACACTATAGATTCACAAACCCTTAGGGTGACTAACCCTCAAATTCAAACAAAGGTAGTCGCGTATTTCGTCCAAAACTATATGAGGATTGTTATTACTTTCAATTTGATTTATGGAGTCTAGTATTATATATTTGGTTTTGGACGGATTATGAAACTAAGAAAAAAGTAACTCATATTTGGACTATCACGAACAGACGTTCTTTAAATTCAGTCACATGAGTATTGGAAACCATTGCATAAAGTCATTAAATATGTACATGCGCAAAATGATATTGTGAACTTGAATGACCTTATTTTTTAAGTATCAACTTACCCTGGATACATTACTATCTCCTATAACAATAACATGTTGATCTCCTTCTCTACCGATGGAGCCACCGTCTTTGGTAATGAGGAATAGGCTGCCAACTTTCAACTTGGGCAAGCTCGTCTCTCGTACTATCAAACGCATGCACGGTGGGTGATGCTTAGCTACAGATTCTGAGAACAAATATATTAAATCATTTTAAGATACATAAATTTGCTACTTTAGCTTGAAACAGTTACACTTAGGCCTATCCCATAAGGAAGATTTGGCTTACTCAGCAGCTACTGAATGTAAACCTATGCCATAGGGAAGATTTGCCGTAGTCAACACGCTACTGAACATATTGACTATCCCTGAAGGAAGATATGCCATGGTCATCACGCTATAGGGAGTATTTTCCAATGTCACCACGATTGGCACAATAATGGGCGACCGTTGTACCAGACACCATCTCGTACCTTAGAAGATGCTGCCTGAAGATGAAGATAGTACTGAAGAGACTTTCCTATGAGTCTGGTAATCAGAGTAGCAAAAACGGAAAGGCGGTAAATCTTTTAAGTGATATCTTTTCATCAAACAGTACTAAAACTGCGATACTGGTCATTACCCCCTAATTACAAATCTTTATTAATTTACTCGCCTAACAGTTCTAAGTTGCAATAACTTTGGCAGTATTCTACGATCCAAGTTGAATTGTAGTAAATAAATATTTTAAGACATTACCTAAGATATGAAAATATCATCAGGTATTATCTTAAGAATACTTTAATTTTTCAAAAGTTTACAGAAAACCGGCCTTTTGATAAGTATAAATTGTTGTCACTGTTTTTACCATCATCAGTAGCAGTTGATGTGCTATTGTTTGATTCTATGTCTTCATCATCTTTCGTTTCAGCGTCTTTTTCGGAATCAGTCTCACTGCATTCACCATCTTCAATGTCATCTTCGGATTCATCATTTTTTTCTTCATTTCTTAGTTCTTCTATAAAAGATTCTATTTTTACTTCATTTTCTTTACGTTCCTCACCATTCTTTAGTTCTAAATCGTTATCTCGAGTTTTACTTGTTTCAGTTTCTTCTTTTTCGGCTTTCTTCTTTTTATGAGACATCTTTCTTCGCTTTGGTTTACTGCACTTTTCAGTGACTTCCTCTTCTTTATCCTGTAATATAACATTTAAAATGTTGGTATTGGGTGGAAACTTCTGACCAATTTATTTACCTAAGGCAGCTGGGCCTTGTAGTGAAACCTGAGAGAAGTTTTTCGTCAGATTATCAATATCTGATTTCAATGCCTGAAATAAAAACAAATAATATCAGCGCAAATTGTTAATAAATTCATCATTAACTTTCTATGTATTTTAAAACAGGAACAATAACTAATAATACCTTTTTTAGTTTTTTAGCTTTCTTCATTTGATGCATAATTAAAGTTGCATTAGCGACTTCAGCACTTCTATCAGGGTATGAATGAAAAACAAAGTTTTGTTTTTCATCCGAATAATAGTAATAGCAACCTGTTTCTGTATGGTAATACAAACCCAATTCCTGAAATACGAAATGAATATTATAATACTTATTATTTTTATGAACTCTATTGTCTACTGATAAACAAACTCACAGAATTGTAATAGTACCCCGTCTTGTAATCATAGTACATTCCAGCAGATTCAACATACACCATTCCATTTTCTTGCAGAGCTGTCTGTGCTACTTCTTTCACCTGTTCTGCAATACTTTTCTCTTCGTCGCCTTCTTCCTTAGGTATATTCCAAGCAGAAGAGTTTGACTTATCCATATTTTCTTTGGAAGTTGGTTCTCTCTCTTCTGAGATTTGAACATCTTTAGTCTGAGTGTCAACTTCATCATCTACTGTAGACTTATTTACAGTTAAGAGGGATGCTTCATCTGTCAACGAAAAATGACCAATATACAAGAATCTTAGTGGATTTAATTTACAGCAAAATATTTCTTCAATTCAATTTCAAATGTATCATATGTCTGTGGTTACCAAAAGAAATGAGCTACTCACATTTAACATGATTATTTGATGACAGACGTGGATTATTTGATGTAGTGCCTATAAGGCACTGAAGAACTAGGGTCGCCCACACGCAATATTATATTTTATTTCGCCTAGATATATACTAAATTTAAGGAACTAATAAAATGTGCAATTTACTTTACTTCCAAAATATTATCTTATGTTGATGTTATGTTTTCTCCTTACATATATTTTTTTAAGAGAAAGGTGACAAACGAGCTAGCGGCTAACCTGATGGTAAACGATTTCCATTGCTCACGTACATATGCGACACCTGAGGAGCTGCAGGTGCGCCGGCCTTTAAGGATACTAGGGGGATAGAAGGGATGATGGGTATAGGGGAAGAGGGTTGGGGGAGAGGAGAGTAGGCCTCCGGATACCTCTCTCACCGAACGAAACGCAGAAGCACAAAATGCTTCTACTTCACTCCGGCATTCTGCAAGGCCGTGGTACTACACCGGTTGAGTCGGTCCATTCGAGCAACAGCAGAAGCTGCCGCTTAGCTCTGCCCCGTACATAATGAATATGAACGTCGATATCTTCTGTAATCCATTTTGCCTCCCGGAGATAGAATGTAACAAGTGTTGAGGCATAAAAAAAGTAGAAAATATATTCTGAATTATATTCTATATATGAATTTATTTCCTATTGAAACTATATTATGTTTTCATTATATATATATATATATATATATATATATTTATTATATATAAAACTTATTATCATAAAATTTACATTCACCTGATTTCTGATATTTGATTGATTCGGAATTTGTTTGTTCTTCAGTTTGTACATAAGATGAAACTACTTCGGGTTTTGTCTGGAAAATAACATAAAAATTATTATATTATTTAAGTCTGTAGATTGTTACTTAAACCACACTACATCATGAAGCCTACATGATGTCACAAAACATGTGTTCTACATGTATTAATTGTTTTTGTTCATTAATCATCATCATTTCAGCCTGTCACAAGTCCATTGCTCAACATAAACCCCTAAGATTGTCACAAAACACGATCTTGAGCCACCTAGAACCATCGAATTCCCGCAATACTGTGAAGGTCATCACTTCATCTTTTGAGAGGGTCCCACAGGGAGCCCACACTGAAGTTGGCACTCGAGAACCATTATTTCCCAAAGGTAGTCAGTCCTGCGAGAGATGTAGCCGGCCCATTGCTACTTCAGCTTGCTGATCCTTACGGCTACATCGGTTATCCTTGTTCTGCTGCGGATATCGTCTTTGCATAATCTATCGCGCTGGGAAACATCAAGCGTATCCCTTTCGATAGCCCGCTGAGCAAAAGCTTGCCTGCAGTGAAAGACTACGATACGCACTTTGCTCTTGGGGTATATTCGACGAGAAGATATTGACGTAGTTTTCCGAACGCTCTCCATCCAAGTTGAATTCGTCGATTGAATTTGTTAATTCTTTAGACCTTAAATACAAGTTGTAGAAGTTGTTTTATTCACGAAAATTCCTAAAAGTCATATGTCCATCTGTTTTCCAATGTTGATATTTTAATTACAATATTTATTAATTTATTGATATGTTTAATGAAGTAGAATATAGCGAAACTATCTATAATTCATTTGTTACTACACGTTATAAATAAGACCATGGTCATAGAGGGTGTACTGAGCGCCGCAGAGGTAGCTAAGCGCGGAAAGGAAGTAGCTGCGGCAAGTAAAATAAAAAGGCTTATTTAAAAAGCGACGCAAAACTAAAGCAAAAAAAAATCGATTGATTTGCGTTATCAGCAATAAGAAACATAATGAATTCACAGCATCAATCAAATAATAAATATATATTATAAGTACACCACAAAACAAAAAGATACAGAAAACATGAAAAGAATTAGAAGAGTTAGTTCTATTTGAAAGACCTATCATCAAAGCTTGGCGGGATAGGTTGAAAGTTAATGATTGACTTGAAGTTGACAAAAAAAAATTATTAATACAGACGTAAACTGAATTTATGCCATTACACCGTTAAAAGTGTTAGCAGTCTGTCGGAAACCAATTCCGAATCTGAATTACAAGAATGCTATTATATGAGCGGAGTTGAAGGATTAACATAATATTTTTCATTTGTTTATTTCAACCTTTAATACATATTATTTAAGATATTCATTTGTTTATTTCAACCTTTAATACATAAGTTTAAAATTTGCAATTTGCGAGGATTATATAAAAAGTTGTAGAAAACTTGTCACAAATTGAAATAAGTATTTTGTTACAAAAGTAGTAACGGTGTATTTTGTTTTCCTACATGTCTAAGTTTAATGTCAGTTTGAAGAACCTAGTATATTCTTTCAAGAACGAAAATTCAAGGTGGTCAAGAATATTACTTCATCTCTGCTGTAAATATTTATTTACAAACAGGAACATTTTAAAAAAAAACAACACATATTGATCTCTATCTTTCCGAAAAATAATAAAAAAATGTACTGGCACTGAAAATTAACAAAGGCAAGGATAAGTCAATGTATTCCAGAAGTCTGTGAAGCAATTATAGCATGATTAAAAGAATATTGTCATAGAAGCTTTAATTATTTTTATTTGTGAATTAGACTATGCATTTGTATGAAAGTAAACAACACTACTTGTAGTAAAATTAAATACTTTTAAAGTATCTTACAATTTCAATTCTTAAATCTAATTGATGTTCATCATATGTAGGTTATATTAAATATAGGTCACAATATTCATTATTTGTGTAGGTTATGAATTTGACGTTTCAACCCAGTCCCGCACATTTTTAACACAGCGTTGCACAGGCGAATTAATATCAACCTCACTAGTCGGGCTTTCATTATCGTCATATATATTTTGTGTAGCACTTGAAGCTGACAAATTTGTTTGTTCCATTTTTTTGTAATAAATCAAGTCTTGAATTTGTTTCTTTTTGTCTCTAGAATATGTTTTTTCCCAATGATACCTCGAAGCTCCAAAGCCACATATTCCTCAAATATATCAAACTCATCTTTGATTTTGCGATACATAACATTGTCACAAGCTTCCTTCAACATATACAATGCTTCTGTTTGTCGATCAGGCTTAGATCTTTTGGCAGAACGATTGTCGTAATTAATTTCCTCCTTGGTAGCTGATGTCCCGGATGAATTTACTACTTCGTCATTATTTTCTTCCTGTAAATATATATATTTTTTTAAATTACGGGTATGTAATAGGTGGGTTTGGGTATTTAGGTTATTAGCAATAATGGCTCAGATGTAGTGAGTTTCGGTTGACTATCGGATGATTACGGTTACCCATTTTTTTTTAACTTACTGAAATAATAATATATGTAAACTATTTTTTTTTCAGTTACCGCAAACTACACAAGACTGCACGAGAATAGCAGAAGAGTTCACAGAAGAGTTCAAAAATTAATGTCACTACCCTTATTGCTTTGGATCTTTAGGTGGAAAGCAATTAATAAAATCACAGCACTAAGAGAGTAGAGTAGACTGTAGAAAATACTACATTTACAAAAAACAGCTTAGTGCTTATGACATTAGTTGGCACAAACTGTATTTTTAAATATTATGTCAATGGTGTACAAGGAAGAATATCTGAAGGAGGATGTGAACATTGTTCACTTTATCACACTCTCAAGGAACAGTGACTAAATAATATATTCCAGAAACAAGACTGGTAGAAAAAAACACTCTTTTTGTATATTCGTGGTTGATGATGTTGATGCATTCTCACTTGATAACATGATGAAGCCATATCCTGGTCCACATATCCAAGGTTTGTAAGAGAGAATATTCAATTATATAAGTTGAGGAAGAGTAATGTCTGAAAATACCTTGGTTAAAAAATCTTTGAATTTTTTTTTTATCTTTCAATCCAAACTTTGAAATTTATATAATGGTTTCATAGTTTGCAATATTAATATGAACAGTATTGGATACTTTCGTCTCAGCAAAACTACACATACCTGGCTAAGCAGTAGGCTGTTGCTAGTAAATAAATAAATTAAACTAATATAAAAAATTAACTTACCTCTGCTGTGGAATCAGTGCTCCTACTCTTTCTAGGCAAAATATTATTTGTGAGAAAAAGTTAATGGTTTGAATGCATACCAAGGGCTAATTTACACATCTTCAGCACCACATCCTGACTTTGTTTTAATTTTATTTACTTCCCTATTGTACTGATTCTTGAGATTAGTTATCTTCTTCTCAATATCATTATGACAGATGCCCATCTGCCTAGCTATAACTTCCACCAAGTTATTTTTTTTCTGATGGTCTTTATAGTCTTTATTTTTCACATTCCATAGGCATTCATGGATGTGGAGCGCTATAGGATCTAAAGTTTCACTCCATTGTTATTCAATTGTCATTAATATATTTTATTTTTATATGATATGATATATTCTGTTATATTAGAATCATAATCAGTGGTTATAACCTAGACTAGTTTAACTAACTGTCACCTACAAGTTTTTTATAAACATTGCAATCAAATAATCACAACATGTCTAAAATTTATTGGTGAGAATGGTATCCCTGTATTATACAATAAAACACCAAAAAATATGCGCAGTCATGGAGTTGCAGATACCAGTCCATCATAACATAACATATACAATAACAAAACATGACACATTGGTGGTGGATTTACCAGCAAGCTGAGTAGGTTGGAGCTTAGTGCAGCAAATTGACTCTAAAATTATTACCCAAGACTATTCCTGAGTTAATTTCTCAAAATTGTGAGTTGTAAGAATAATCTAGAAACTGACAAACAAACCAAATGTATATATGGCGGCACACAGCGGTGGCTGTGTCACATGCCAAGTTAAAAAAACAACAAAAACATTATAAATACATGTTGGCTACTATTTGTGAACAAAAGTGTAAGTAAAACATGTTTAAAACTACTATACTAGTCCACTAGTATTTAAATTGACAAGTCCTAATTTAAAAGCGCTGAGACTGAAATGGGGGAAGATATTACCAGATAAAAACAGCTGTGGAGTTAGGCATTTTTACTATGCAAAATCAATTGAGATTTTTGTTATTTCGTTTTGTAATTTCAAACTCTTTGCTGCAACTATAAGGTGTTTGTAGAAATTTAAATGCTATTATCAGATTCCGATATTTATAGTTTTTAAGTAACAATGGCTTTGTTACTTAAAAATTTAAATTAGCCACTTTTAAAATAAATAAAATCCTTTCTATATCCATAACTGTGAGACACAACTATGAACAATTTTTCATGTTCCACTTCATTATTGTCAAGTTAACTGTCAGCACACCTCACAGCTATAATAAAGTTTACATTGGGTAAACCAACTTTTTCTACAAATAACAGCCTCACCTGGGTATGACCCTACTGACCGACATTATGGCCTAAGACCGAGGGTCTGCTAATTTTGTGTGGCTGACGGAATTTAAGAATTGCACCTGTGGCGAAATCACACAGTTGATGACAAATTGTAAGTAGGCCATTTTGCAGATTCAGAAGGGCAGCAAAGGATAGACAACCTTTGTTGTTAAGTATACATAATTTAGTTTAATGTATGTGTAATATGTTGTGGCCATCTTTTAATGATGGATCAAAATTAGAGCATTTTTTATCTCTCTTAAAATATATAAATATTAAATAAATTGATTGCACAGAGTTTTTCCAAAACTAGATTTTTTACAAATAAATAGTGTTTTATGAACTAAGTAAAATGATCCTAACCCAAGCACAAATTGCCAGAGGGAGAAATTGAAATGGGGTGATTTTTAAAGAAATTAATGATAAACATACACATTATGAAAAAAAAAAGATTAAGTACCAGTAACTTAAGCTGCTTTTTCAATCTATTAAGAATAGTATTCTTTCTTTTTATACATTGACGCATTTTCATAATCAACTTTAATATTTCAGGCCTGTATTTGAGGCATAGCCGGAGACTGCGGAGTTGAAAAGAACCTTTGCATTTCTTTGATGCTTTAGTGTCCACATTATAATCATTATCCATTGTTAACAATCAGATACATTGCCCAAATACTCCAAGAGATAATTATTACGTTCTTTTATTGACTACTAATGAAAATAATAAACTAAATAGTACTAATTTTATTTCACCGAATTGACATTATACCTCATATGTCAAAATGTAATTTGAAGTTGATTGTGTTAATTTTTTTTATATTTTAGTGCCACTGGCAACAAGTCCTTTTACCCTTCGTGTTATAACTTTGAATCAATTGCAATTATATAATATCAGAAATCAGCTAATAAATCTCCTTTTGTGAAAAATTCAAAGTATTGTAATGTCAAAAATGAGGGATAACAAAAATTAGGATATGATTTCATTTTACTGCAGAAAAATTCATCATTCATATTCATAATCTAAAGAAATCGCAGACTGACACTTTAACTTTATTTATATGTATAAATCTTTTACACGCACGAAGCTAAGAATAGGTTGAAATTTTCCGAAGATTAGGCCCCAAATTTTAAAGATTTTTAAATTTTTCCGTAGAAACCCTAAATATTTTCCAGGGTAAAACTCTGGGTAGCCTAGGTTACTGCCTGCAAAGTTCTTTCAGTGAAAGTCCCGTTTTGTTCAGTTATTTCCAATATCAGTCTAGACAGACTGACAAGAATGTTATTAATTCATTTCGAAATCACATATCGCCACTTAGATATGTATAGACGAATTTAGAACACATGACGCGCAAATTAAGTTTAAATTGAATAATTAAAAGTTAGTTAATATATGTGTGTCGACAACAAAATATTACATCTCTCTAGCAAGTGCTGGCGACCGACTGCGTTACATCTATTTACATTTTATAAATGTGTAATTTGTGAAAAAGAATTCATCTTTGAATTCTAGAATGTAAAGGTCTTTATCGACGCCACTCCCTAAGGTAAGGAAAAAATTTAAAATTTATTCATATGATACGATGATGTTAAAGAACTGAACAATAATGAGAACCTTGAAAACTTGGTCTGTCAATTTAATAAGTCTAACCGCTAATAACGCAAGATTTCGGTTATTATTCAGTCTTGACTAGTTGACCAGGTTATTTCATGTTTCTTTGGTGGAATTTCATAACCTTTTTATCAAATAATAGGTATTTTAGAAGCATTGAAAACAGCATTTGCTTGCACTCGTGATTCTATTTGTCAATCAATTCTGTCATCAAATCTGAGTCTATTTATTTAGATTACTATGGTTATTTTTCAAAGCAGATTGTTTATTTTTCTCATCAATTGGCATGTTAAGCAATTCATTATTTGCTTCGAATTTCAACGCTTTAGCAGCTAGCTTGATCGAATGTGCCATAGATTTTTGATGATCTATCAAGTCAATGTCCAATTTTGTAATTTTTGTACAGACGAATCTTGGAAACTTTTTCTTTGAACCTATACATATGAAATTTGGAATAGGTACCTTACCCAGCGAAGCAATTAGTGGTAGAACCAGCTCATAATGCCGCCAGCAATGGCTTTAATTGATGGAGGCATTTTGTAACACTATCGGTAGTGGATTATCCATTGAAGAAAATAAGAAGATGCGGTGAAACGAAAATAACTTGCTCAACGAAGAAAGACACACTAAAACACAAAAATATAAGGGTAGAAACCGACAGCAACACAGCGTTAATATTACGTTCTCCTTCTTTTTTCGTTTTATGGCGGTTTTGTTAGTTCTTTAATAACGTAGCTAATTATGTTACAAGAGCAGCACCGTCTGAATCATGAATGCTCCTTTATTCCGATCTATTTGTTTTGTTGCATTAAAGAGATCTCGAATTATCTTCGACAGTACCTTCCATTTTCTAATAGTGCCAATCCTGCTATTTACCAAATTTTGCTATAAACAGCAATGTAACCTGTATAATAACAGGCTTTTTTTTAGGTCACAGAGTAGACCTCAAATTTGTAACTTGCTTCCATGGCCTACAGTGTTCACTAACTATAAGGTAGACTGTTAGCTGTTAGAAAGTGTTGAGTAGTAAAAATCCATGTCACTAGATCATTTTATTAAATTAGAAAACTCATTAATTACATAAATTATGTGCGTTATAATGAATAGTGGTTAACGAAATTGCTGCCAATGGTAAGATTATAAATAATTATAAAAAAAATGGTTCGGTTCTTGTGGACATTGTTAAGTACAACTATTACCAAAAGAAAACAAAATAATTAAATAAAAAAAGAATACAGCTGTTCTATAAAATTGTATAGTATGCATAATGCTAAAAAAGATCTATAAATGCAAACATTCTAAATGAGTATACAATACAAAAAATACATCCAAATGAAAAGTTATATTTCATATAGCTCATTTCGTTCATAGTCCTTATAATTAACACAATTTGTTAATCTTATATCTATGGTAATAGTTAGACAAGTACAAAATCATACTTCATTCTTAAAAAATATCTATTCGTAGCCTAAAACTAAAGTCAGTTGTATAACCAATTACGACGGTAATTGTAATTTGTGTCCTCACAAGTATAATATACCATTGTGTCATGTAACTCATGCATTGTGAATAGCATAAAAGCGACATTTGCAGAAAGTTCTCGTCTGTTTCGAAATTCAGTACGGACGTAAACTCTTTCATAACGCATCTTCGTGAGATACATTTCATATCCACAAACACACACCCACTACATATATAGATAAATGGTTTGGAAGAACTACCTCTAAAGGCTAAAATGTTGCATTTTCGATATGTTTAATTTAAATTACATCAATAACAATTTTTTCAAAACAATGGCACACATATAGCCAATGCCCAGTCACGATTACCTTGGTCTTCACGACTATACAGTAAGGTAGATAAGATAGCTGCAAAATTTCAGTTATATGTTGTATTATAATTTAAATTTTAATATAATATTAGTTTTGTATGTGTTAGACTCTGCTCCAGTCTACCAGCTAATATAACGTACCTACCTCAACAATAACTAGTTTATATTATTTCATTGTGAAGTTTCAGTTCTTATATAAAAGGATGACGTCGTCGTCACCATGAACATATATGTACCACATTACATCTAAGTTTTCACAACTACTTCGTGAGAAATACTTACATTGTATAAGAAATTCGAAGTCACAAAATTGTGCACAATTCCTTTCTTGACGATATGAGGTTTCGCTTAATTCATTATTTTCGTAATAAATGCATTCATAGCTTTTATTTGAACGTGAAAAAATTCACATAATTTGACAAAGTATATAATAAATTAAATAAAATTGAATAGCTGCAAATGATTCGTTTCGACTAGTTAAGCTACAGTTAAAGAAGCAAACAATAAAGATATTTTGTTGACCCGTTTCACTCTAGTATTCATTACAAGCGACATGGAAGAAACACGGTCGTATTACACTAAGGGTAATATAAATGAGGCAGTGTGGTTTTAAGGCGGGACATACGGGGGTGGTTTCCTGTAGGTTGGGGTAGCTTTTGGTCTCGGCGGAGTGCGGGACGCCGCAAACGGGGGCGGAGGACGGTAGGGTGCATCCTCTCCAGATCTGTAATCAGGTGCGGGAGGCAATAAGGGCGGTTTTTCCTCGCGCATGATCACTGGACTCTTGTGAACGGGCTCGGCATCGGCTCTCTCTTCTAACTCGTCCTGGAATATGACCGGGATACCCTTGGACCGGAACGCTTGGCGTTCTTCTTCATCACCTACGCTCATTTTACCTGTAATACAACGAGAGTGTTGTTGATTTTAACAGGTATAAAATTTTAATGGAAGCAAACGGCCATATCTGATCAGCTTGAAGAAATTATGCATTATGTGCATGCAAGTTTACACATGGTTTGTGTGTATTTACAAAAAAATATAGTACTTAATATACAACGCAGAAAAGCTCGAAACTTAAATTGTGAAATAACTAATTTACTTAAATTATGAAGCAATAATGTGTTTAGTTGTGCGGATTTAAAATGCTTTAAATGAAAATCACCTTATTATTTTGTTTCAAGCAATCGCACCGCCTACAGTTGAAATTTTAAAGATTATTTTGATGCTTTATATGTAATAAAAATAATATCGGTAAACGAAGATCTGTAATTGTATTTCATTCATTCTACGAGTATCGTTCTGAATTAGAATTTAAAAAAATAATACTTTTATTTGGGTAATATACGCCTAAAAGAAATAGTTGTAAAATTACGACTGTTTAATCGATACTAAACAATATATACCATTCTTGACGTGTTACCTCAATAGAAATTCTGTTGTTATAACACGTGAAGGTGGAAGAGACATAAACAGATTGACGTTCAAGCCCTTTTTTTATTAAGTAAGTAAAATTGTAATAAATAAACGAATCGCTAACAATAAAGATGCTCACCTGTGCGTCGTCTCTTATAAAGTACGCACGCGATTACCCCGGCGACCAATATCATGCAAACGATAACAATGGCGGGAATGACGAACGTCACCAAGTAGTCTGCGTACTCCGGGTCGGCAGAGCTGTTAGCTTTGCTGTTCTGAAGATTGGTTCCCGCGTTCACCGGCACCAAGCCCACTTTGGGTGTCTTCGTGCCTTGTTCCGCGCAAAGACCGAGTGATATTAAGCCTATGGACATCACTTTGAAGTCCTTGTCGAAAATGTGGTCGACTCTTTCGCGGAGATTACCACCCATCGAGCCTCTTTCGTCTACGATTATCATTTTCCGCAGCTCCTCGATTTCTTTTTTAGGACACCTGTCCATCGGTAAACTGGTGTTGTACCTGCCGATAAAATAATATAAATTTAAATAAGATTTTTTTACAACACTAACCTGTTTACTATACTATATACTATAAACGTATTTATACATTTGTTACGTGGGGAAGTATTTAACATACACTCTTCTTCACGGGGCAAGTACAGGTAGGTACAGCTTCCATCGACTATCTTCGTCGCATGTCGGCAGGGTCACTAGAACGCTTTCACATACATTCGCGACCCCACCTAGCAGCGACCGTCCAAAGCAACCCCATCAGAGGATGCTTCCTCCCCCCTCTCTTTCCTGGGCAGACGTGACGTGAACGCGCCTTCCTACTTGCCCTCCAAACCCACATGAGTAACGGTCCATCCTAAGCCCGGCATCCAAATTCTAGGGGGGTCAGGAATACGAGCGCTCGGAAGCATCAGTCTTTCCGGTACCCCGCGGCGGATCTGGTATATGGCTCTACCGCCAGAAAAAGAGAGCGGCACATCGTAATACAGACGAGGCCTCCCCCCTCCCGCCCCTAAAGTCTCGTCGACATCTTTCGATTATTACAAGAAGTTACCAACAGAATATACATCAACGATATGAGAAAGGTAAAATGGGAACTATAATATTGTCTACTGCAATAAGTTACCTGTGATTAAACTCACTACTAAGTAGGCGCCTACTCTAATCTTTTCTAAAACAATTGCTTAATGCATTAAGCTTTGTGATTTACTTTTTAGCATTGTTCTTACCAAATTATAGTTGTAGGCTTATCGGTGATACTCTGTATCCTTATGTTGTCCGTCTCTTTCTGTTCGAACAACGCTGCCAGCTTCTCGACAACCTTGCGTTTATTGTTCGCGTTGTTGGCGAGGTTTGTGTACGGGTAGTCTAGTGTCATGTGGAACTCCACTGTTGGTCTAATTGTTGGTGCTTTTGCAACCTCCACTATTAGGCTGTCGTATGCACTCTTCTTACTCGAGTCCTCGGCGATCTGAAATATGTCAAAACATATCGATTTTCTTCTTTCTTTTACTATATTTAAGAAAATTATTCACGTACGACCGGTTATAATTAGAAATCAGATTTTGATCATAGTAGCATATTCAGACTAAAGACCAGGGAAACGCACGCATTTGCGTTCCCTGCAGAAACGTAAACTGATCGCTGCCAGATAAAAAAAAAACCACTCTTGACAAGAAAATTGTAATCCTAATCATAAATGAAAACTTGAAGGGACGTCACCTTATCCCGCACACAATATTGAAACAAATCGAGTCGGTAGCCACCTTCTACGACACCCATGTCGGATAGCGGTGTCGCTATTCTCAATACACCTAATACAGACCTTTAATACAGGCCTTTACAGAACAAATATTTTAGTTCATATTTGTTCTGTAAAGGCTCAAACTACGTTAAGAGAATTTATATATATATTTAAAGGAGGAGGAGGCTCAATTAAGCTCATCAGTGATTAAGTTGTTGTATCCAAGTACGCAAAAAATATTTGTTCATATTGCTCAGTATAAACTTATTTATGTGGCGTACGTAATATATGGTGCCAGCAATTAAAGAATAAGTAAATAAATAGAACTTACAAGTTGATAGTGCATTGTGCCCTCATCAGCGGCTGAAGGAAGCCCATAAAACTCTTGATTGCGTGCGTCGAACTGCAACCAGTGCGTGGGCGGCAACTCTGATCGATCGCTGCGCCGCAGTGACAAGACAAGGTTGCGGGTTCCGCCATCCTCAGGGTCAAAGAACGTGTCCTGAAATAGAAAAAAAATAACATTTACATATGGGTTAAAGTACCTAATGATTTTTACACCATGGGCAACCTTGTATACCAGTTGGTGTCCGATGGTGGCAGTGAGATGGTCCACTAGGTTGTAGGTGACGGGCGGGGCAGCAGGTACTGACCTCGGGCACTTTGTACACCAGCAGGTGTCCGACAGTGGCGGTGAGGTGGTCCACTTGGTTGCGCGTGACGGGCGGGTAGGTGTCGGGCGGGCGCGCGCGAGGCGGTGGCGCGCAGCGACCCGCGCCCCTCCAGCGCACGGCCGCCACCTTTAACTCTGGAGACATAGCGCGGGCCAGAGCCGCAGACGGACTGCCAGCTTCGTTCTCCGATTCCATTATCTGTAATGATAGCAAGGTTACTACTGTATACGTCAAAATTATACATATAATAAAGTCCCACAGCATAGTTTTGTTTGAATGATATCTCTGAAAAAATTTACAAATCTATCAATCTTCACGAGATATGTGATGATTCAAAGGTTTGAGCTGTGTAAAAAAATCTTTTTGGTACGTTAAGTCAAAAAAAGTACATTTGTATGTTAGTTAGATCGAGACTAGTGACAATAGAATAGTTATATGCGATGAAACAGCCATCAAATGCCGCTTTGACAACTGTCACTCTCCAAATCATTTGATTTGTCTACACTGACGACATATCAGTATACATCATTTTAATATTTGTATAACAAAGTTACCTTCATAAGCCTATTTATGTCGTCCATAGGACACGACGGATCTTTCGGTAGCGTATCATTCGTCCAAACGTATTCACATAAGTCGTCGTTCACAGTTGCGTTCAAAACCGTCAAATGGTCCATATCAGTGTCCCTGAAGAGGTTCACGATGCCCTCCAGGGCTCTTATCTGCCAGTCTATCGCGTTAGTGTATTCCTTGACCAGTTTGAATTGCATGATGAACTGATGGTTAATTGTGCGTCCGCTCTTGTGCTGTTGCACCGTGATGTCCAGTGGACCTCGCGCTACGAGACCTTCGCTGTCTTGAGCTTCCACTATAAAGTTCCAGCGAGAGACGTGCGACTCTAGAGGCCTGGAGGTAAAACAAATGTTAATGAGAAACCATTTGAGAAAGCAACCTTAATGATTTGAGATTAGCATTAAAATTTCATAGACGATGGTGCCATTGTGGTAATGCTAAAATTTGTACTGCTAATAAATGTAGTGCAAAACAGGAAATATGACTTACAATCCGTAGACTTCACGTTTTGCAGGAATAAACTGTATCCAAGAGTTTTTGCTTAGCGGTACGTTTTCGGAATCGTACATGGTAAATGTAAGATTGGTGCCTTCCTCGGGGTCGGTGAACAAATCAGCAGGGATGATGTACCTGAAATTTTATATTGCATTTCAAAAACCGTGTAACGTAGATAGTGAATAATGAAGGCGTAATACAACGTATAGGCTATATATAGAATATATATCAATGTGTGGTGACCATGCACGGGGAGTGTAGACAAAAAGCAACTAATATTTGAACCACTTTTATCTACAGCAGACAGTATGGTCTTAATTATATTTATTTAGATTTTATTTATTACGTAAAGTTCTTTGGTTTCGTCACTTTTTCTTTATCTTTCTTTCTCTTCCTTTTTTACCTGATTGTCAAATTAGATAAAAATAAATGTAAGGCGACATGGAATATGATAACAAGTAAGAATAATGCACCTCCTTACAACTTACAACATCACAATATTGAAAATCGATTTTCAACAATGTCGTATATAAAGATCCCAAAAATATTATAAACCTGATAAATGCCTACTTTTTTGATGTAATTTAAACAAATATAAATATGCTACAATTGATTAATGATGAATTAAATTAATAAGTCCGTCAATGATTTTGGCAAAAGGATAAACAATAATAAATATTAAATATAAAACAAAAATTATAAAATTTTCGATATATAAAGCAAAGCATCTGACACTACATATACAATATAAGAAAGACGTAGTAGGGCTAGTCAAATCTACGATATTTTTAGGTATACATATTGCTCAACATTGCAACTGGAAAAATCACAGAAGACGTTTGGAAGAAGAGGTAGATGGATTTGTATAACCTCTCAGAAAAGTAAGGTTAACTGTATCACAAGAAGCAGCATTGAGAGCACACCATGGTAATGTAACGTCTTTACTTGGACATGGCAGAGTAATCCGGGGCAACTGCGTTAACTTGGCTAAGGCGTTCAGGGTACAAAAAAATGTATCGGGTGCTGTATAACGCTGGGTATATGGATAGCTGTAAACCTATGTTTAAGAAATATAATATTCTGCCTTTAGCATGCATATATCTTACGGACATTTGTATATTCATCAAAAACCACTCAAGTAACTTTTTAAAACACAGTGATGCATTGCAAAAACGTACATGACACAGGGACAAATTTAACTACCCTAAAAGTTATTTGTATATTGTCAGTCGAAACTCCATAGCAATTAAAATATTTAACAAAATTCCTGTTGATTTAAAACAATTACCCCTAAACGTTTTTAAACTAAAGTTATGTGAATAGTTATTGAATCTGTGTTTTTATATTATGGATGGATTTATTAACCATAATTAAATGAAATTTATTATAAAATTAAATATTCTAAAGAACATAACACAGACGTTGTATTTTTATAAATCATTGTACTTTCTCTAATAACTCAACTATAATCTCTGAAATCTGATTAATTTGTAACTCAAATTAAGGAATGTTGTTAATAAATAAAATTTTGTAAGGGAAATTTACATACAATTTAAGATTATTTGAACTTGTTGTAATTATTAAATTATTGGACCAATTTGCACGCCTAAGCAGGCAGAATAAGTGATATGTTATCAACAATAATTCTGTAAAACCTTGTTCTACACAAATTAAATTTAGTTCATTGATATTTTATTAATTTATATGATAAAACTGTCTAAGTTCTATGGAAAACTATTTGTATGGATCTTACTCATATTACATGTTTATAAAATTTTAAGGTTTGTTTGTTTGGATGTTTGTCATTCAGTCACACATAAATAGCAGAATCGATTTATTTTTTATAATAGGAAAGTCACGGGAATGTTCTTTACGTCGAAAATAAATCTAACCTGAAAGCTTTTCCGGCCGTAATTGCTAACTTCTTCATATGGTACTTGAGCGAAGGAGGTTGATTGACGGGCATCGCAAACGTCACCGTCTCCGTTGTACGCCCGATTATTGTGCTGCTCCTCTCCGACGACAAGGGCATGTCCTGAGAAATTACAACACTGAAAGTGAAGATTTTTATAAATTCAAAGTTAATTTAGATAATTACTACGGATGAAAAAGATAAATTATGTAGAATACTTCTTCATATTTATTCAAATAAGATTAAATTTATGTTTATCATACGGTTAATGACTATAAAAATATTACCTAAAAACGTTGGGTTGTCACGTTTCGTCAAGGTTTATTTTCGGATTAAGTTATTTACAGTGCAAATAAAATACTAGCTTAATCTATGTTAAACACTTTCTTTTAATCTACCTAATTTATCTATTAGAATCAGATAAATGTAAAAAAGGATAGGGTACGTTTTTATTTTTCCTTTCATTGATGAAATCATAG
This sequence comes from Bhutanitis thaidina, assembly GCA_029286595.1. Lineage (NCBI taxonomy): Eukaryota > Metazoa > Arthropoda > Insecta > Lepidoptera > Papilionidae > Bhutanitis > Bhutanitis thaidina. Next base: position 4,433,308 of record JAGSMS010000013.1, read on the forward strand.
AGTACAATAATAACCATAATTTTTATTATTTAAGTCAGAAAGTATGAAAATTAAAAAGAAAAATTCATGGCTATAATACGCGTAAATCAGTTTCATTTTCATCATATGTGTGTAATACTCGCGTAAATACATACACAACAATACCGAATTCGCGTTCTATGGCATATTAGCTTCTGGTCGGTACTACTTATTCTATATGTGCTATAGTGAATAACAAGCCTTCTTTAGTTCTAGACTTCTCTGACAACCTGTAAATAATTCACTGCTGAACATATGCTTCTCGTATTGGGAGCGCTTGTCGCTCTACACCGCGATTGGCAGATGGGATGGCGATCGCAATACCAGACATTTTCCATGTCACAGACTTTACAATTTCGGACAGAAGTAGTTTTCTATGAAACAAATGAGGACTTCGAAAAACTTAATTAACGGCTATTAATTCATAAAAATCATAGAAAATACTCCTTATGAGAGAATGTCCTGCAGTGGACTATTTACTAAGGTAATACATATTTTATTACGGACTTACTGAGTATTTTTAAAAACCTTCGATAAAAGTTTTCATTGAGTATTTCTATTATGCTCTTATTTGATAAGTATAGCTCTCGTAATTCGAATATCGGAACACGTCCACCTTAATCGACTTTAGTTACCACGGTTACCACGGATAAGGCGGCTTATTAGTAGACAGTGGTATATCTCACTGTGACTATAAAATGAACTAAGTCACTATTGAAAGCTAGATTATACAAAAGACTTTATAATAACGAAGGCTACAATTATTAACTCAATTATTATGAATAACAGAAACTAATAGTTTTAAACTAATATTATAAATCAGAATTTATACATTACGTGATGTAATTTTGCTCAAAAAGCTATTAGCCCTAGAAATCCAACACCATATCAGGAATTCTATACACAAATTTATGTAAATTAAAGTATTTATAGAAACAGCCAACTAAATATATATAAAATAAAATATGTAACCAATTAAGCCTATCACTTAATATTGCAATTAACGATTTTAGTGGTGCAGGTCTCACGCGTAGTATAAGCCTTGAAACGAGCGCACTAACCCCCGGGCCATTCTGCATTCAATGTTGTCTTTCCACACATAAAAATAAAATATTTAAATAATAAATATTTAAAATGAAACATGACTAATGTTATTTAAATACTGGGTTAATAAGTAATGGACTGGTGTTAAATCTATCCAAAAGTTTCCAAACCCATTCTAACTAAAATGTTGGTAGTACTTTCAACGTGTTCCTTAGTATTTGAAAACATTGTACTTACAGTTATTTTTAGACAAAATGTCGAAAACAAGTAACATTTTTTCTTTTGAAAATTTCATAACCTGTTTTGTGACCTCCTGCTGAGTTGTTTCGGGTTCTGGCGTCGTTGTTGATGTAGTTGTTGGCGTAGATACTGGAGTGTTCACTGTAGCAGGTGCGGTGGGCGATGTTGCGATCGTCGTCGGCGGAGGTGTCGTCGTCGTGGTCGTCGTCGTTGAAGTCGACGTCGTCGTAGATGACGTAGTCGTAGGCGTAGTCGTCTCCGTTGGAATGATGTCGAATGAGGATGGCGACGACGATGGCGACGTCGGTGGTTCGGACGACATCGGGGGGACTTCGTTGGAGGCTCGAATTATTACAGTTTGCTGAAAGTGCCATGCGGACGCTCACACAACGTGATGTGAATGATGTTATGTCAAGACAACGATTTGTTTTAATTCTGATAGACTAAATATATTAATATTCATAGATTATTATTAGATAATTAAAAATGTTTGGCTCTTAGATATGTGTTATGTATTTATTGAATTAGAATATTACTGTCGTTAAATTATTGATCTTCCTTGTTTTCTTTTTTTTTTTTATTTAATTGGAACTCTCAAATATATCCATTCAATTGTCTTAACGTACATCAATAAGTTAGATAATGTATATACAAATTACAATGCGTGACGTTAGGTAGTCCACTACGCTACCCCGTAAGTCCACTTCCACACAAGATAGATATTAGTGTTGATCAGACATGTACAAACGTGACTTAATGATTAGTGATGAAATTGTAATATCAAAACTTACCATTTCAGTTTCGGTTGTAGTTGCGACATCTTCTGGTGAAATGACGACGGGCGAGTGACCGAGTTTTCTTGATTCGACACCGTCTGGCTCTATGGCACGATTTACTTCGACCGCTTCAGATACAGTTTCCGTATACGGGGTGATTTTCACTTTGTTCATCACCTTTTGAAATTTATTAACTATGAATTTGTGTAAAAAAGGCCATACTATCTAGACATGCTTTATGAGTCTGCTAGCGAATTCTATCTGGTTCGAGATATACTTAGGAGTTGAATTTTAAATTGCGTGCTAACAGTTAACTATTTAATGTTATTCATATGTCGCAGATGCAAAAATTACTAAAATTCTGTTTTTGTCTCAGAATTATTAAGAATGCAAACTCTCATGCTTAACTATATAATATAATATATAACTAGTAATACAAAATAACAACATAAAAATACATTAAACAAAATTTAGGCTGACCACTGCATAACATATGTATATATATTTAGTTACAATATTACAAGTAATAAAAGTAAAACCGAACATTGATATCGAAAATATTTTTTTATTATTCTATAAATGTTGTCTGAGTTATCTACGATACACATACATTAAAGGCATAATATGTAACTGCTTAATATTATGTTCCGAGTCCTGAAGCTGCGCAATGATGTTGAATAGTATACTTATTAGTAGTAAACACGAAGATATCGAAGTACAAAATAATAAGGTTAAAATATCAACGACAAAACAACCATGCAACAAACAACACCAAGCACGAGAGCGGGTTACGACAAACCTCCGTTGTATACGAATTAGTAGAGACGAACTCGAGTGTGGTTTCTTCGGTGGGCGCGGTGAATTCCTCGGTTGTAGTGGGGGGTGGGGTGCTTTGAGGTGGCTGGGAGGTGAGTTGAGGCAACGGAAGTGGATATATTTGTATTGGAGGTAGTGGGGAGGGGGGTTCCGGCGTGTGTTCGGTGGCAGGCTCGGTCTGAAAGTTGTCGGTGGTGGTGTGTGGCGCGCGCAAGGGGTCGCCGTGATGGTGGCGGTGGGGGCGCGGGGGGGTGGGGGGCGCCTGGAGGGCACGCGCCGTGACACACACTGCGTTAGTACTGCCGCCCACTTGAACGTACCTCGCGCTATGTCTGTGGTTATTGCTGCGTGGACCGAATAGAGACGTGCCTTTCCCGATACATGTAAGGGAACGGGTGTAAAAAGCGCGAGCAACATGTTAAATTGTGGTCAATGAGATTTACATGTAATGGTGTTGTGTGTATTATACTTATATAAAAAAGTAAGTTTGCCATTGCCACCACAGACCATAGGCTACCCCTCATTGATATTTATTAAAAAAACTTAAAATGTTCAAAGACATGTCCCTTTTCGAAATCCACGTAATGTAAAAAACTAATTTCCCAATAACGCACATCAAGAGGGCTTCTGTTAGTTAATTATATACAATGGTGTAAGCTGAACGACCTTTTAAGCTAATTTCGTTAAATAACCACATACAAAGCCTACATTTTAAATTATTTAAAGGATTATTAATATAATAATTAATTGAATCGTACGAGTGAAATTTTGTATGACATGATAAGAATTAAATGAAATATAAGTAAAGAAAATTGATTGTAAAGGTAAATTCAGTTGGCTGACAATTATATATGAATATATTCGGTACTAGATGTTACATACAACCACAACGATCAGAAAACCCTCACACTAAAATAAAAAGGTAGTGTTTATGAATATGTTGTATCATTCGGCATTCCATGCTGTGGTCCTGATTACAAATGCTTGTCTACGTGACAGTACATTTGGGTGCAAGAAATTCATTCCAAAACATAACTTCTAATAATCATTATTCATTGGAAACAATTTACATAGTCTTATAATAAACGAAATGTAATAATTTTATAAATTAATGACATAACTATTGATAGTCAAAAGTCGAGGTTACACAAATATTCTTCAGACAATTAAATGAAAAATATTAAGCTTGTGATTACAAAAGAACGTAAAAATCATGGAACTATGTTTAATTTCTATGTTGATGCTTTATGTTCCTATAAGTAATATAACCTAATATACAACCTGTAGTAACTTATGATGTTTCGTGCACACACTGGGTGATAGGATGAGAACTCGTGATTTGTTCGATATAAATGAGGTTCCAATGAGTAAATGAAATGATGAATGGAAAATGTAACATTCATGGCAGGAGATCCCAGACGGGGAGAGACAATGATGGCAAGTGATAATGACCAATGTTGAATTCAAATAGAGAACAATTGTTATCTAAGAATTTCTAATTTAGTCCAAAATCGAGATACGACTTAATATATGGTAAATTAATAGATTTTGACAATTATTTATGACAAATTAAATAAATAATATTTTCATACTTATTGCCTTATGCAAAAAGGTGCAGTAATGATTTAGGATTGTAACAAATTTGCTGTTAATAATGTAACTTGATTGTGTTATAAATTTGCTACTCAAACATTACTATGACAAACATATTTGAAATATATTGTCCAACATCTTAAAATGGATTATAAATTACAACTTTCATGATGAATTCAACTTTTTTAATGATTTGGTATTTCCAGACGAATTATAAACACACTAAGAGATTGTTTACAAGATCTTGGTACGGGTTTTCACTATATTAGTTTGTCAGTGGGTAAGAAGCCATTTATAAAAATATGTTACAATGAGACGACATATTCGATTGTAGATCCAGGTTATTCTTTTAACTTTTGCATAACCAGTTGCAATTTATGTTCTCACTCCCACTTATAAATATGATGGTTTGCAAGGGGCGTGGCGTGCCCACGTTTCGTTGACAATCTCTACGTAGAAAAAGGCATAACAACTCACTGTGTCCGGCAACGAATCGATGCTGAAGTCGTCGTCGTTGTCGTCTTCGTCATCGTAGTCACCGCTGTAGTCGGCCACGTCGTCCTCACCGTCATAAGTGTCGTAAGCGCCCGAGCCCGAATCCAGCGACGACTAAGCGAACGAAACAAATAAGTTTAAAAATAGAATAGCAACGTCTGTTGTTTATTTAATGTTTTGAACAATTTTGTAATGATACAAAAGTAATTTAAAAGAAAAATAGTTTTTAGTTATTATATTGATAGTCGAGTGATATTCGTAATGTGTTTATTCGAAATGCTAATTAAACTAAATTATAACGCTAGAACGCTACGACGCATCGCACTCCCCATCGAATAAAGTCGTAAGTGCTCTCAGAACTCCGGCTTTTTTCTAATGCTGACAAAACTATGAACTTGGATTCTTCATTCGAGGAAAAAAAATTTACACGAGAGTGTACAACATCATAGCAACTTAATACCTTTGGATAAAGTTATTCGTATAATCTGCTAAAGGATTTTATTTATTAGTAACATTGTGAAACTATGCTCATTTTTCAACGCGAATAAAGAGGCAAATTAAGGAAAAAACAGTTATCATAATACAAGTTTGTAAAATTACCTTTTCTGTTCTTAAGGAAAAATTTATCACTACAATTCACTATTAAAAGAAAGTGATCATTTCACATTAATCTAAGTAATAAAGTGCCATTTTACCTAACAGAGCGTCTGTAGGTTGAGACTAGACGTGAGTGATGATTGTTGCCAACATAATATTTCATTCCAATTTTTTTGACATACTTGTTTATTAAAATTTAAGAGAATCTTATTATTATATAAATTTAAAATATGTATATTTTTTATGATTAAAAAAAAAGCTTTCTTTTGAGGCCTCAATCATTATGATGGGACGTATTACTTACTCGTATGTTATGTCCTTATATTTGCTTCGGCTGAAATTCAAGCCAAAGACGCACATGATGTAGCACAGACAGTGAACCACAAAGTCCTCACTCATTGGGAGGCATCTGTGAGGCAAGTTGGGACGCTACTCCACCATACGGAAAGTTAATTGTTTATTGTATTAAAATATACATTTTTACTCGCCTATTTTTCAATTTCAATTTGTATAATAGTGTAAAACTACTAATTTGTTTGCTTACCTGTCTCTTAGGCCGCAGTACGGGCCTGTTCGGTCGCACGGCCACAAGTCGCCAGCCGAGCACGGGCAGGCGCAGCACATGTGCCAGCGTGCCGTCCCGGGACTGCTCCCGGAGACCCGACACCAGCACCTTATGCCGGAACCACAACTTATCCCGACAACCCACCTGTAAAACATCCACAACACATTTAAATACTAAATAATCTTTAATAAATAAGTAATAATGTACGCCTTTATGTTACTTGATTTTTTAATTATTACCTTATATATTATATTACAATTATTTTTAACTCATATTATTTTTAATTAACCTTTTAAATTGTAACTCACGTTCAAATAGATAGCTGTGGTGGCATCGTTATGTCTACGTTGCGTTGTGCCCGCTCCGCTCATGAGTACCGTGTGCGATCGTGCCGATTCCGCCTTGTACGGCTCCATCCAGAACTCATCCTGTAATAATAAAGGGAACTTCAAGTCACGTTTTAACTTACCTAGTTAAACTAACTATTTAACTACCAGTCGACAGCGTTCAACAATCTGTATTACATTTTCTGGCACTACTGTTCCTCAAAGTCTACAGTTCAAACTCTGTAGCATTTGCGTGCCACTAATGAGTTACAGGACCGCGATGAAATCCTTCGATCCACTGAGGCCGTATGAGTAATCTCAGTAGCACAGCTAGCTACGTGTTGTTTTGTTCATATTTTATATAAGAACTCACGCCCGTCACCTACAGCTATAGATAACCAGGGGTAGGCGGATATTATGGATTTCCATTTGGCACGGGTTGCTGATATATGCAAGTTTAGCGCACTTTGAGGCATATGTAGGGAAGAGCTGTGCTCCGCATTGAACTGGTGTTTTAATAGGCTGCAATGATGATGAACTATCCCTGAAAGTTAATCCCAGTCAAAAAATATTTTAAGCTGTTATTTCATACTTTTATTTGTTTAATTGACTGGATGGGATCAATACCTAATTTTTAAGAGACTTCGTGATGAGCGTTACTTCAATAAAATTATTAAGACTAACTTACTATAATACGATTAGTTATATAGTAATAACTTTTATACTATAAAATAAATATTTTTTATAAGAAAAAAGTAGAAAACGTAAAACAGTCGTTGTAAAAGAGCTTTAGCAAGACCCAGTAAGCGATTTCGTATTCTCTCGGTCACAGACATTCGAGTATAACTATCGCTTTGGGTGCCACTGAAGCTTTTACACAATGTAAAGTATCTCTGCAAAGTATTACATGATGTAGAAATCAATGCCTCTGAATTAAAATTAGAATGTTGAGAAATAACGAATCTTTAAACAAAACAACGTCATTAAAAATTTCCTTAAACTTTTCACTCCCCTTAATAATACAACCAAATGAGATAATAATTAAAAAGATAACAAAAAGAATTTGATTTGTACGTTTTTGTATAGGTTTAAAAACGTACAAATTAAATTGTTTTTGGTATCTATTTTATGACAAATTTTTATTGTTTAAACAATTTTTTGTTTAAACAACTTCAACAATCAAAATCTACACATTTGGTGCCGAGCGAAGACAGGCTGATATGCTAGATGTTTATAAAAATCGATAGCAAATAGACATAGGTACACACAGGTCGGTCAGACGAGGCCCTAATAGCGCACAAGCGTTTAACTTGAATAGGGCTTTAATCCGAGCCGTGTGTGACATCAGATATTTTAGGGCCATAATCCAGGTATTGCACCGTCTGCAAAGGGGCTACATTTAACATAGTATTGACTCTTTTATTTAAAATAATAAGAGCGCAACTGTAAATTAAAAAATACGTCAAATTCTTTCTTATTTTTTAATACTGAATTCTGAATGAAATCTATTTCGATTTCATTACGTGGAGATATAGTAGCCAATTGATTTTTAATTTTAAACGAACAAACCCATGTAATTGCACCGATCTAATTTAAAACTCACGTCACTATCATCCAGGAATAGGCATAGATTACAGACTTCCATTTGGCACAACTTAGTATAGCCAAGGGTTTTTGTAAACCACTTTTCGCCTCTCCAATAGATAGACCGTGACCCGTGGCGAACATGGTCGCTGAGTTTGCTCTTTGAGATAGCTATAAGATTTCTATTCTTCGCTAATACACGACTTACCAGATATTTAATCTGCATGTCTGAGAAATTATAAAAAAAATGTCGTCATATAAAGTCCGCAAGGGAACGGCATTCAGCAGCGTGTCCTTGCTCTAAAGAACCCTCTTCAAAATTGTAAGGAGGCCTTAGCCCAACAGTAGGACATTTATAGGTTGCAACAATTTTTACCTGATCATGGGAGTCGTAAAAAGCCAATATCCTTAATATCTTTGTGTACAGTATTTGAAGCATCCCATCTTTGGTAACATTTTTTGTTGCAATGAAGTAATTGTTATAGAAGTTCATTATTTTTGCTAATATATTCTGCATTCTTTACGTTGGTAATTTGTTGTATCTTTTATTGGCATAAGATAGGGCCCGGAACCATTTAATGTTATATTCTCAATTATATTGTAAAGAGTGATGCTCCAAACAACAACTGCCAACGTATAGGTATTAAGTCTGGCCGTTGGCAGTTGCAAGTACCTATTAAAATATTAGCATTTCTGCCTACCCCTGGAGGGATGACAGTCATGAGCTTGAGCTGTTATTATCGCACCGCTAGGTGAACGAATACTATCAGACTATCAATGCTCGTAAAAGAAGTCTATTCGTAATGAAAATAATTAATTAGAATATATAGTTAGTTACTGGGAAAATGTTAATACTAACACAGTCCTGATTAACTATTACTTGGAACTGAAGTGAAGAAAGTTAACCAGTTCGCGGAAAAGTTTTATAGTAGCGCAGAGATCTTATCAATAAAACCTTTCAGAGGAAGCTCGTAATAAAAAGGAATAAACCTGTAAAACTCGGAATACCATAAACCATGTAATATACAAACCTATATTATTTAGTAACTCAAATATAAGAAAGTCATATAACGCGAAACTTTAAAGCTTATGTTATGTAAGAATTGTATCAAAATTAGTGTTAATATTATCTATTCTGAGCGTTACGTAAGATGTAATAGTTAACTGTAACACTCACGAACGATACATAAATCTAAATCATAAAATACTAGTAGTACTAGTACAGTACACAATCACAGCTAGTCGATTAAAATATATTTTGTTATTTAAGTTAGAAGTATAACTTTTTGTCACGTAACAATATTTTACACACACACTTATCAGCTGTAGTCTGTATGGTATAAAGGCGTAGATAAATATTCGCAAATTTAAAAAAACTAATGATGTAGGATAGATCCACAGCTGTTTTGCGTCTGCATTATCATCAATCAGCTAATAATGATTGGTAGTGGTGAACGTTGAATCATGACATTGAGCATTAAACAATAGATATGAAGATTTATTTTCCACTAGCTGAAATCCTGTCATGCTACGCAATGGCTATTTCGTAAATAAAAAACATAAATTAGATTAATCTCGTCCTACACTGCATTTGCCTGTACGAGGTTGCCACTAGAGAACCTTTCAAAACTGTTGTCAACTCTATACGAGCTATGTGGTCGGCCCCTTGTCACTTCAGCTTTCTGATCTTTACGGCTTTGTCGGATAGCCTAGACCTGCTGCGGATATTGTGGCTACAGAGTTTATCACGTAGAGAAACATCGTGCGTAGCCCTTTCCGCAGCACACTGAGCAACTTGAAGCTTCCTCATACGCCCTGCAGTGAAAGACAATTAGGTTCTATTTTTTTTTTAGAGAAAGGGGACAAACGGGCAAGCGGCTCGCCTGGTGATAAGTGATTACCGTCGCCCACGTATATCTGCCACACCAGAGGAGCTGCAGGTGCGTTGCCGACCTTTACAGATATTTGGGGGATGGAAAGGACGATGAGGAAGGGAGGAGAGGGGAGTGTGCCTCTGGTGACCTCACTCACCGTACGAATCGCAGAAACTCAAGACGCCTCTACTTCACGCCGATTTTTTATGAGGCCGTGGCCCTGGTCGAGCCGGCCCATTCGAGCAACAGCATGAGCCGCTGCTTGGCTCTACCACGTACGAGGCGTATTATATAATTAAATTCATAAAAAATAAGAATTATTCCGATTTTGATTTTACTCTATGCAGCGTAATAAAATCAATAGTAGCCGGCATCGCGTTACGTTGTTGTTTATAATAAATCAATGACATTCCAGCTGTAATGCGTACCCTTCTCCGCTCGGAAACCCTCTCAAATATTTAAATTAGATTTGCCCACCAGTGGGATATTTACAGGCTATTACTTTTTAAAATTTACAATATCTTTTGGAAATATTAATAAAAAAAGTTATCCCACAAAAGTTGTTGTTTGTATTAACATTACTCCTACCTAAACCTACAAGGGTGCGGGAATATTTTTAAATAACGCAATGTATAATTAAGCGCTGGAACGTCATTTTCGCGGAATCCATCCGCAACTGCTTCGTTGACCTACTTAGCAATTTCTCTGCTAGTGCCGGTACAATCATATAATTTTACACTCGCATCTACATTATAATTAAATCTCGTATTTCGAGCCAAGTGACGAATCATCAATGCTCGCGTTTGCAACGTTTTAAAGCAACAGCACTGCAAGTACACACCATGCGGCAATTGATCTTACAACGTACGAGTACATACATTAAAGTTTGGTTGATTATTATTTTAAAATGACGTTTTGGCTGGTTTTGTATGTGTATTACACGATTGGTTTACCTCGTATTCAAAAATATTTAAAAAAAAATTTACAACAAAACATAAATATGATATTAATTTAACAAATTTCGAAAGGAATAAGAATAGGTAACAAGTATTTTGTCTATTCGCAAAAGTTTTATCAAAATGCCGGATAATGTTTTAAACATCAAGTACAAAAGTCAAGTCCATCCATCATGTGCTACGAGTACTATTTAAAAGAGGTGAATCAAATCAGCAAAAGGTTTCACGTTTACTCTAGGCCTTTAAATGTAGTTTATGTACTTAATTTTAACAATATAAACTTTACTTAAAAACAACTAGTATGGGAAAAGTAAGCGATTATACTTGCGGAGGAAGCTTGGTAAGTTAATATAATAGACAGTGTGCGCACTTTAATATCAGCCTAGACACCAAAAAGAAACAGCGTGGGAGTACCTCACAACCGTAATGTAACGAAAGTTATTGCTCAGAAAAATTGGTCGCCTGGGTGAGACATACGTACATATTCGTAGCGAACGTTTAGAATTCATATAACTAACTTCTGATAACATAACTTTGGCTTATAAAGGAAATTTAGTATTTTAAGTTAATGATTTTAAACAGGCAAGAGTTATTCAGTTTATTTAAAGTCTGATTCTGTCAATTAACCGTTAATTGCATAATCGGTTTTTATTTATGATGTATTATGAAATGATGTATAATTTATCGTCCGTGTAGTAGTTAGTAGGAGTAGTAGTTATAGGTTCCGACCTTCCTTAAACAGCGACTATTTGACTTATTTAAGAAATGAGACGGACTGAAGTATTCCTGTATGAACCAATATATTTGTATATTATGTATGTCCGCATGTTTTTATTATAATTGCCTAATCTTTTATCCGCGTACTCATGATAAGTGATTACCGTCGCCCGCGTATATCTGCAACACCATAGGGGCTTCATGTGCGTTGTCGGCCTTTAAGGATATTTGGGGGATGGGAAAGAGTTGAGTACTAATACCCCGGTCGGACAGGCCCATTTGAGCACCAGCAAAAGCTACCGTTTGGCTCTACCGCGTATTACATATACTATCGTTACAGTAGCCGAAACCACATTTTTTAACAAATTGGCTGTTTGTCTGTCGGTTTTTGTGTCTGTCTGACCACGCATCATGCAAAAACCATTGGACGGATTTAGATGGGGCTATCACTGTTGAGTTTCTTGGAAGACCGTGGAAGATCTAAAATATATATCATCATGCTTTTTATTATAGTAGCTAGGCAGTGGGCGTAATTGTCTTGATACGTATACCGTAGAAACTTGTAGACAAATTTAGATGGCGCTTTCAATACAGTATCACTAAAGAACCCAGCCGATGTAGTAAATTCATATCTTAACGCTGTCTTCTAAATATATGGATACACTAGTCATGAATAATCATAACATAGAAATCAATAGACGCAGATTTATATAATATTACAACGTTTCCTGGCATCAAGTTTTTAAAGAAACCATATGTATATAATATTAGGAACGCATTAACGTATTAGGAAGTGGAAACTCACCCCATCGAGCGCCATGAAAGCGGCGAGGTCCATCAACGCTCGTATCCGCTGCCGAGGAGCGATGTGCTGGAAGGCATCATCTATCAGGATCACCAGCACCAGTCTGCTTTCGTCGTAACTGCACGATCCATATTTAGACTGGGGCTTTTCCTCTGCGTTTTTAACCTGCAATAATTCAACGAAAAGTTACATATAAAGCTCTCATGCCTGACACCCACAGGGTAAGCAGAGATTAAGAACCTCCTAGAACCTATGAGTTATGTGGTCGGCCCATTGCCACTTCTGCTTTCAAATTCTTATGGTTACGTCGCTATCCTGCAGTGAAAGACTACGTCACGGTTCGGTGAGTCATAACGGGCAATTCAGTACCTTTTTTTTATGGGAAAGGCGGCAAAGGAGCAATCGGTTCACCTGATGGTAAGTGATTACTGTCGCCCACATACATCTGCGGTGTTGTAGGTACGTTGCCGGCCTTTAAGGGTATTTGGGAAATGGGAGGGTGGATGAGGACGGGGATGGGGAGGGGGAGTGGGCCTCCGGTTACCTCACTCACCGAACGAAACGCAGAAGCACAAGATGCCTCTACTTCACGCCGATATTCTGCGAGGCCGTGGTACCATTCCGGTCGAGCCGACCCATTCGAGCAGCAGCAAAGGCCGCCGCTTGGCTCTACTACGTTAAAAACCTATGCCGTTATGTGTTGTACACTCCATTAGGCTTTATTTTTTTCTCTCTTTTAACCTTGACAAGACACGACTCAACTCACCTTTCGCCGTAACAATACCGTTGAGGTGGATATTATTCCAAATTTTTTTTCTGATTGCGTTTCTATTTATTCAGTGTCTTTGAAAAACATTACTTAAATACCTCATTAACCTGATTTCACTTAATTACGTAAGCGTCACAGTTTTTGTCCCGTGGATATCTTTTTAATAGCGAAATTCTTTAATGACAGATGTACTATATTTTTTTTTATTAGGAGTATACGACTACTACCTACTACTTTTTGTGCCTTTTTTAGTCCACCATTTAATATAGGTCTATCAAAAACCGACATAAGCCAGCAAAAGCCGACATACATTTCTTCGAAATTTTGCTCATACCCAAAGCGCTGAGGCTTACTCAGCTGGCTTGTTGAGCGCAGTGACGGTACCTTCGCTCTAATGATGCTGCACCCCATCACTAGCCGTGGGGTTAGGTTCTACAAATTCGGATGGATATTTAGCCATCTTTCAGACGCTAGGATGAAAGTCCCATCCACTATAATTAGAATCGACATTTAGATTAATACTCTTCAAAAATAAAGTACCTGTATTTTTTGAATAGGGGACAAACGTGTGTAGGAGAAAATTATATTTAGTAAAGTAAAGTAGCAGCCTATAAGTGCCCACTTTTGGACAAAGGCCTTCTTCTCAAATAACTCTCAGTTTCGGAGCCCCGAACGGCCTGCCACGCTGCTCCAGTGCGGGCTTCACATATCGTTGAAATAATATTTTTATTATTTCTCAAACATGCAGGTTTTCTCACGATGCTCGTGCTTCACCGACGAACACTTAGTAAGTACAGCACTTAATATTGCTATTAACATTTTTAGTGGTGGCGGCACCGGGGATCGAAATCAGGTCTCCCGCGCTCTGTGAAACTTAAGTGAGCGCCCTGACCACTAGGCTACCACGGCTTAAATTATATTTATATGAATATATTCCACACATACGGAGTCGTAAGTAACAGCTAGTCTTAGCATAAAATACGAAAGGATAGACAGTCATTCGGTCAGGGGGGGCTCACCTCGATACTAAAGTAGTCGGTTGCGCTGAGTCCGTGTGTGTGCCCGTGCGCGACTACGGCGAAGTTGTGAGCGCCGAGGTGCTCGCGCTGCGGCAGCCCGCTGATCAGCCCGTGCCTCGAGTCCACGGCCAGCCAGCCGGGCGTTTGCCGCGCCTCCTTGCTGTACACCTGTCAGGGGAAGGGCATAATAAACTGAATATAAACTGAAGCAATAAACGCTTCCACGTGGTAGTCTGCTTTACCGTGCCTCGCACTGTGATGACGCCACCAATCTTTCACTAATACTCAGAGTACAGTTGGAACTGCATGTATGCGCTATTAATTCAATATAAGTTCGGTACGTCTAGGTACTGAGAACGCCTCTATTCCCATGCCAAGCGAGCTTTTTCTTTCACTTTACCAAACAAAATACGTAGCATGTCTTATCGTATCTTTATTTGATTTTGCATTACGTTCCTTTCACATGTATATAAAATAAGAAGAAACGATATTTTTTGGCTAATAAGGCAACTTTTTAAGTGATTTACAGAGTTCTGGTAAAATTAATGCTAGTAAGCTATGGATAAAGAGAGCTGGCAATCTTTTACTTGATATGAAAGAGCCTCATTGTGAAAAATTCTTAAGTGTGTACCGTACTTAACTTCCGCAGTGCCGTGATTATTAGCTTTTAAATGGAGATTCCCTTATTAGATAGAGTACGCGATATTATTTGACAACGTCATACAAGCCATCACTAATGGAATTTTTAATAAGCTTGAATAAGCGAGAGCCGAAATATTCAACACAATAATACTTATAGATAAATGTATGTGTTATCATAACGTATGCAGTACACATTCATACGTCATAGAAATTTAAAACATGGCTTACCTTATATGCTACCACATCACCGGAAAAAGCTTCTTTGGGTATTTCCATGCGAAAAAGGTGTCCCACGTAGGCCGATGTATCAGGAACACCCCATAAACGTCTTAGGCCATTTTTTGCTATTTCTGAATGGTTTGCTGTGAGCTCAACCTACAAAGTAAAAAGGTACAATAAACAAGACTATCTAAAAGATTCCTTCATATAAAATAGTTTGTATCTATTTAAGACGATTGCGGATATTGTTCATAATATGCTTTCCAAATGATTCAGAGTGACGAAACTGCACGAAGTACTTAAGCTTTCTAACTTCTAACTTAAACTTAGCTTATCCAAAAAAGAACGAAAAGTAATTCAAGAAATACTTTAGTAAACCGGGTGGTTGCTGACGCTTAGTTAACGAGTCCATATTACCGGGATACTATGACGCTATTAGCATTTCTATTGTAGGATTCTACGCCGAGAGTTCTGAGTGGCAAACATACCAGACTGGCGTGGGACTTTGTTATTTATCCAAGTTTTTTTTTTAAAGTTTGCTTAAGAGATTTATGTACGAAGTGGTCGTAATTTTAAAAGAAACTTACAAAAAATATGTTACTCCATACATAGAATATAAAGAACTTTCACATCAAATCACATCACCAGGCATTCTAAATCCATCGCTTTAGGTCTTTCCAAGAAAGCGGCCACATGCTTTGCATGCTGTAACTGCCTATGAATGGAATAATATGCGCACTAGGTCTTATAATTCCTCTTTTCGTCTTAGGAATATATCATGTCAATATTTCGTCTCGTAATTCTGTTGGTCTTTCTTATAAAATAAAAATAGAAAAGGTGGCGGCGAAAATCTAAGTATAGACAAAAATGTATTATAGTAAAACTTACCAGAAATACCGGTATGCAGTTTTTAAAAGCTTTTTACTATTACTTTACCACCCACGACAGGAGAATTGTTCAGTGAATTGCCGTTACCCTTGCATTCGTGACTGTCTTGGGATTTGACGTTGGAATTGTTTGATTGGATCTCAGATGGTGTTTGGAATGGTTTATAGAGAGGAACCTACCGCAGTTTTAATAATCTTTAGAATAAAATTTGGTAATTTTTGTCATTTAATACGCAACTTACTGGTTGAAATAAACCTCATTAAAATTCGCGTACCGTCAAGATGCTTCTCCTGTACAGAAAATGATACTAACAGAGCACTACACAGAGTACAGTCGACTGCACTTTTACAAAACACTCGTGCACGTTACTCTACTCTAGTCTGATTCACTTTAGCTGCAGGCAATTGTACCTTATATGATAAGTTATGTGCAAGCCTGAAATTTCGAAGAAAAATTTGTTTAATAAAAACGATTAAAAACAATTTGCTTAAACAATCAAACGTCTTGTCGCCGATACCATTCGCAATATCCAACAGGGATATCACAGAGGTTACGTAAAAACGTCTACAGAGTGAGCCTTGCTCTTATTCAATCAATAAGAGCAAGGCTCACTCTGTAGACATTTTTACTTATCTGCCAATCGGATATCGGGTCATCTAACTAGTTAGACTTTATGTTAAATAACCTCCTGATCGATACCGATTATTGCGACATCGTCCGGTTTATCCAAACTCGTAGGACGAATGATGTTAATTACACAAATATTAGCTCTTCCCGGGGTTCAGGTACCACGACTCTGCAGGCAAGAAACCACTGAGCTCAGGCGGTCGTTACAAATTAGAAAGTCGGTGTCAGCCCACCGACCTGGAACTCTTCGTTGTTGTCGAAATCGAAGTCGTCATCGTTGCGCCCGATCGCGAGCGGGCACAGCACCAGCAGCGCGCACGCGACGTACCGCGCGCGCGTCATCTCCGCGTCTTCCGGCGACTGACTCCCGCCTCTGCCCGAGCTGACCTCATAAACTTGAGCCGCTCATCTGTTGACAAATGGCACCGGTAATAAACATCGGACAATACATAGAGCGCTCTGTTAGTAAACAACTGATAGAAAGATTCGATTCTATTGTTATAGATGTAAACATCGCCGGAAAAATTCTTAAATAAAATAATTGGAGCTGTGGTATTTAGCAAGCTTTTTTTCATCAAGTTTCATTCACGTGAGTATGACCGCACTCAAAATGTATATGAATTATTTACCTATAACGATAAAAGAAAACATTTTTTTTTCTTTCTTTATACTTTCAATAATGTGAGTAAATCTCATACGAGTAGCTTTAAAGCTTTAAAGCTACTTGTTGGATCATACAGACATACTAAAAAAGAAAACTTAAATCCATTTTTGATTTAGCGGCAATAATTACCAAAGCAATGTAGTCGTAGCTCAGAAAGTATGTGTGACATAGTCCAGAATTTTGCCGGTCTCTAAAACCGGTAATACAAGTAAAGAGATATTTCCCTGTAGATGTAACAAAGAGGACTGTTGAAAGCCGAGGGTGTGCGAGCGGAAACGACTCAGATACTGTTACACAGTTAAAGGCGCGTGCTAGCGCATAATGATCGGACACAAATAGAATACGCTTTTGAACGCACCCCGCCTTACTTTAGCATGCTGTCGCGAAACCACTTCAAAATATTTTATGTCTTCCTCTTGAACTCATATGACTACTTGAAACAATGCAGGTCTCAATATCCACTAATACATATTTAACACTTTTTTAAACAAGTTACCGACTCTGTATACCTGTCGAGGAGTCCTATTACCGAAATAAGTAGCACATTAATAAATAAGTTAAATGTGGGCCTTTCTTTGTAAGCGTCAACCAAAGCTGAGGTGCCAAGCATGTAAGACGCGTCCGCTCATACATACTCACTACGCTGGGCAGGAGGGTTGCCGATGAGCGCAGTGACGATACCCATGTACTGAGATGCTGCCCATCAGACAGGTTGTTTGGGTTCGGCATAGGTTGTTAGTGTTCATTTTAGTCAGCACCTCGCTGCAGCGCGCCTGCAGCGCGTGCAGGTGAAGTTGACATTTGGATATATTCCCGCTTACAGCTAGATTTGGGACATTTATTTGATTTGAGCTTTGACCCTGCTGCTATGCAACCAAAGGCTAGGCAAAGGCCACTGCGCCACCGAACCTTTGAAATAAATAAATTGAAGAAATTGAGCCTTATAATTTAATGGACTGGTTTAGGTCAAAACTTAAACATCACAGTTCGCGAGCAACTTGAGTTTACCCCGGAGCCACTATTAAAATAGTTGTTAATAAGGCGATCCTTTTTGTATGTGAAAATATCTTTTGAAGTGAAAATTTATTAATTCTTGACGTATATGTATAGAAATGTTATTGTTATGACACGTGAAAAGTTAAGATTTTTCGATCTATATTATTGTGTCTCTTTAAAACCAAAACATGATTTCAAGACATCAACTTAATTCCCACTTATCACCGATATCAACTTTATTCTATATGAACTGAACGTACAATTTTTGTCCTTAAATTAAACTACGTTAAGTTAACCGTTAAAATTAATTAATTTGGTTCGTCGTATTATTTTATGTCTGTGCGCCAATGCGAGTGGCATTACTGTTATTCCCTATGCTATTTTGTATGCAGAAATATATCATTCTCTATCGCCAGCTACCGACTCTACTCTACTGCCACTCTATCCATACTATTTATTTTCCAGGTAGCCCCAGGTGGCCTCTAAACTTAGCCGTTAGCGTTAGGAAAGTTGGATTCTGAGAAATAAAACTTTGAGATCTCGTGAAATTCGTCTTTCCGCACAAGAGAAGTTAACTTTTTCACGATCCAGAAAGTAAAACACAAAATGTGACAAGTAACCTCACAAAAACAAGAATAGGCGCCTATGAGCAGAGTAACATAAAATGGCTATTTGTTTACTATTCCAGGCGAACAATGTGTCAAATACTAAAAAAAAATTATGTAAAACATATCATTATCAACATAAATATTTAATTTCTATACATTGCAGAACAAAACGTTTACTTAAATCAGATTACAAACATTGAAATTAATTTACTACGTTTTCATTTTGATGTCAAAATAATATGGTATTTGTACTTTCATATTCAATAAGTCCGCTACTCCAATTACTGCCGAGGAGTTGGCACACTACGAACATAAATATTTAAGGATAAAAGGTGCTTCAGTAAAATGCCTTGTCGAGTACTAGCTATTCTAAGGAGTAAGGAGGGAGTAGTCGTAGTTTGTTTCGAAGAATATAACTTATGTTAAGGTCGTAAACAACAAAATTCAATGTAAAATTAAAGTAAATTTAATATTATATCGATGATGTTTCCGGCTGATTTTAAAATCATGATTTATTAATACAAGAATTTGTAATCTTCGCAGAATTTAGATCAACACTTATAAACTCCAAGGATTAAGGAAGAATATACTATATTTTTCTCCCAATGTTTAAATCACCTGTACGTGGTGCAACCTGGCGACTGATGGCGTGTCCCATCCATATCTTAATATACCTTAAAAGTTCTGTCGCCGTATTGCATCCAGTCCATATTATTTTCACATCTCGAGTTACCTTTTACCGTAAGTGCACGGTTCGATGTACCTAGTGGAGTGAGAGACGGTTCATATATTTAGAACTCACATGAAGTGTGTTGCATTTTACTACAGGCGACTTCTTGGTTCGAAAAGCGAAATCATATGTTACGTAGTTATGGTTATGGTGCTGTACTACAAAATTTAAGTTTTTAAAATAGTTTTCATTCAATCAGGTTAATATTATAGCGCGCTGTAAAATCGAACATTTTCTTGTATTCTTTGCAATCATTTGTAATTGGAGTTTGAATATAAATGTTACTGTATACAGATATGTCTTGATGAGAATCGGTCAAATATACACGAGTAAATTATAATGACCGATTCGTAATCAAGGAACACCCTCATAGAAATCTGTCTGGGCACTATAGTTTTGTTTGTTGCTGAGGAAAGAAACAGTTGCTACACTAAACATTGCAATGTTTGGACATAAACAGCTTTCAAAGAAATTAGCATAAATCTGCATAAGATGTATTAAAAAATACTACACAAACGTTTTCGAATTAGATATATATTACATAGCGTAGTTTTAGGTGCAAAATATAGAAAAAAATACGTATTTTGAAGCTCGGTGTATCGAATAACGACCTGTTTCCATTTCTATACATAGGTTTGTACCAAATTGGGATGATTTGCAATAATAACTAAGGTTGTCAGACTGGTTGATGATCGCAATGCACCGAAAAACCGTGACATGTCAGAATCGATTCCCGAGGTAGCAAAACTCTAAGCGGCCACGTTGGCGGGAAATGCAGTACAATTTTCTCACTTTTTTCTATTGTTTTTAGGTTATAATTGCAATTTTGTTTTTTTCTGAGTAGTTTTAAATCTGTTTATTTTTAGCACATACATTTTCTTTTTTCTTTATTCCTTTCGGTGACAGACGCTTTGCACCTGAGAAACTGCTACCCGTTCTTAGTTCTACGTATTTGGAGTATTAAATAGACTTGATATTTGTTTGGCATTTCCCTTAGTTGATATTTATAACACCCACATGTTCAATTGAGGTTTTGTTTCTCTTATATGTGGAGGTAACAACAATAAACGTACTGGAGTGTTAATGTCGTCCTCGCCGATTTTAACCAAGGCGACAACATTCAAATACTATTGTCAGTCAACTTTGCATGATATATTACCACTACTAATACTATTGTGCCGCAAGTTTATTGTATTAAAATAAGTTTACGCGCAAACACAGAGATACTGATTTTCATCTTACCGTATCAGATGTTACGCTACTGCGGGATATTGGTGTCAGCGAAAAGAGACGAAACACAACCCAACCGGACACTAAAACCAATAATTTGTGGAGCAAATATTAGGCCATTGCTTATCGGTCAAGTATGCTTACTCCTAAGAGCAGAGTGACGAGCAACATAATGATAAAACGACAATAATTGCATCGTCCCAAAAAAGGAAAAGACAATAATAGAAGTAGATCATTTTATTTCGAGAACGTCAATGAAAAGCTTATTAACCTCAACACAGTTATCACACTCCCAACTAGGTCAATGTCACTCTATCCCATTCGAGCTGCCCTTTACACCACTGACATGAGTTTTAAGGGAACCGTAGAAACATTTGGAATCTAAATACTTCTACATGTGTTTGAATAAAATATTACTGTTTGAACTAAAACGAAATCTGTACCGCCTTCTTTCATTAAATACAACTTATTTCTATAGTTTACTATAATAGACGGATATTTTTATTAATTTTTCCGTATCTTCATTTTAATTTTCAATTCTAAATTGGTTTCTTTCCTTAGGGAAAGAGGCTCTGTAATAATTCGTTTCTCGAATATTTCGTTTCATTAAAAATTTAATACCTTGCTCGTATAATGTCAGCGATTTTGTTAAACCTGGTTAAACCAAACTTAATTAACATATTAATATTATACATTTTATTTCATTTAATATATTAAAATATTATAACAATTGCGATACAAAACCGTTAGTGTTATTCCGGTTATATACGGCTGGGATTTAGTGCGTACGGTATGTTTGTACAATGTACAGGTTCTTTGTTTTCAGTTCTGGATGTAAGGTAACGGCCCAATGACACAGTATCTGACTTGTGCTTCGTTCTTGACTTTTAGGCTATACAGCGGGTACTGGAATGTGAAAAGGAGTACCTAATACATTCTTATTGATGCTATAAATATACAATCAGCGCAAATGCCAACTTCTAAATGTTAAACAGAAAATTTTTTTTCAATTGTTAATGGAACGAAAAAATAATTCACCAGCTAGTTATTGTGACTCAGAGAGACCTATACCCATCCTTTATAAAGAATGAAGATATATGTACATATGTGCGGGATTTATCCTAAGAACTACCATGAAAAACGATGTTACCGCTCATTATCACACAATTATATCATTACCAACAATTATTCTTAAGTCATATTAACACCATTGTAGTTGAGACTATGTGAATAGATTATCACAAATAATAATAGCGAATACAAAAATAAGGTATAGCACTAAGGTCGCCAGTGGGGATTTAAATGCGCCTCCTAAGTTGGCTCGAGAGCGGAAGGTACCTAGTGCTAAAAGTAAGCTCTTACATCTGCCAGTTAGCGAGCGCGCCAAAAGCAGCCTCTATCGGGCTCACCCTTGCGTTGGCAAGGGGCGGCTAAGAGGGTTAGTACAATAGAACTCGTCCCCCGGCCAAATCTCTTATGAATATATATGCAACTTATGTAAATTGCGTTCGAAAATATTTTGGGAGCTTTTTTTGGAGGAAGGTTAATTTTTTGAAACCATATGTAATATAAAACACATACTTCAATTTTTTCATTACATATGTACGTAGTTAAATAATTGACCAAGCTTAAGATAAAGATATATTCTAAGCCATTTTTATTATGTTACCCGGTATCAGTCTGTGGCGCCCGCTATATAATCATGTACGTAAATCGTAGATTAAAAAAGAAATAAATAAGTTTTTTCGCTTTTTGTCATTATCTGTAAAAAGCAGAAATATCCATATTCAATTGCAAGTATTGTAAAGTACATATATAAGGGATGTGGAAAGTTTTTATAACGTTTCCAAAATTGTTCCAAATAAACTGTTTCATAGATAGTATTTTTAGTATTTTGCCTTTAGTATTTTTTTTTCCTAAAATCGGATGGCGAAAATACTTGCCATGCCATGCCACATTTGCTTGGATTCAGAAGTACACACATATCAAATTTCTTGTCGAGTACGGTGCGGTATATATAATATAAATATATACACCCGGTATATATACATATATACAGACAAAAATATTATATTGAGTGACCGTGTAACAATCTACTACCCACTTTCTTCCCGAGGGTGCGAGATGTCTGGTACAGCGATCACCAATTCACTTTCCGAGCGTAGCTATCATTGCAAATCCTTTATGGTTTTAAATTATATATTTATAAAAATGTCCCAACTTTTTGTTTACCTTCTACTATAGTATAGTATATAAATAATAAAATTGTATTGTAACAGGTCGGTTTCTTAAATTAAAATTTAAAAGATAATTGAGGATCCAGTGAATTTTTAATAAACCGTTTATAGTATATGCTAAATGAAGTTCCACCAAGTGAACAATTGCAAGTATAAAGGTTTTTATTGTAATTTGGCAAATATCCAAAATGTAAAACGCTCTTCGAATTTCTTTTAGTTATACGTGTATTTTATATGGCACCTCCGAAGATTGTCAGTAAGTCGCTGCTTATCTGACTAATATTATACAAAATAGTCATTTTGTACCCGTATATGGAAGAATTCTTGATCTGTTTTGAACAAATGAGTTGTTATTATTTGTTGGAACTTAGAATTGGAACAGTGTACGTAATTTTGACATAAATCCAATATGGAATAAAATGCAAGCAAGTAGTCCAAGGCATTCTAGGTATACGTCTATGACCTAGAATATAGGAAGTTGAGAATATAAAATTGAACACGAACAAATCAGTAAACAAAGTTTAATTTTAATAAATTTGACAACCTATACAGTAATTTCATAATACAAATAATCTAAATAACTTTCTCAAAGTTGGTTTATGCGACCGGTGGGCAAGACACAGAGAGAAGTCCCTTGGGAAATAAAACGGAAGTGCTAGGGATTTATAAGGATTATGTCTGACTAGGGAGCATACTCTGGTATATGTTCGATATTTCTGTATCAATGATTTGAAGGTGTTGAATCTATGAGTGGTCTATAGATCTAAAATGTTGTCAAGTTTAAAAATAAAACAATGTCGCAAAGATCAAGGGATATACAGCCGCCAAATAATACGACGTTAGAATAAAAGCAAAATAATTTATAAATAAAAATGAATACCGGTAACATTTCCTACTGTTATTCAAAATGTGTACCAAGCGACCTTGTTACTAAGAATTTAAGGAAACACTAAGACACGACATTTCCGGCCCCGGTGACTTACATTTTATTTTACTTCGTTCTTTTGGCGAGGTTTTCTTTATTTTATGTTTCTCCTTGAAGCCTTGTGATCGTGGACAGTTTTTAATTCTATCTACTATACAAATTTAGAAATATCTTATAATACTTACCATTGAAATATGGATCCTAATGTAAATCAAGTTCACGATATGTTACTACTTAATGGCAACCCACTTTTAATAACTTTTAACAATGTCAGTAAGCAAACCTTATGTTTTAATGAATATAATACATAGGGTTTGCTTACTAAATACCAAACGTTGAAAGAGATCTTTGAAGGGGAACATGTACGTAAAATAATAGAAGGAGAAAACTTAGGACCCTCATTTCGCAAACAAACGTAACCTATTGAAAGTTTTAAGTGTGTTTTTGCACTAAATCGTATTATGACGTAAAATTATTAAATATTTTGCGACTGGGAACATTTTTTTTATTTTTTTCTATTCATGTTACACATAACATAACATTTTGTAAGTGTAATGTAAGTACTAAATTAAAGCTAGAACCAATTACGAAATAAACGCTACTTGTAAATGACTTAATGTTGTATTATTTAAAATGAGAATGTTTAAAAAAAAGTGTTAAATACAATTCTGCTTACAAAATAAATATTATTTATTGCCTAGTATTTCAAAAGGAATACTCATTCCTCCACAAAAGCCAACTACAAAAACAAAACCGTGTGGTTGAGACCATTTCATCCCGTGAGTGTGCCTTACATGGGTACCGGGATTAATTATATATAACAAATAATGTTAATGGGATAAGGAGCGAGGAATTTATGAAAATAGAAGTGGTGGGTTTAGGTAGACTGTCGGCACCTATAGTCGTCTGGATGTCGTACCCACGGCGAGAAAGAGGGGGGCATTCTTGGGTTGCTCCCACACGGTTACTTCTCTCTACCATTGTTATCGTTATTTTTTAAATATAATCTGGAAGGTTACAGAGCTACATGATTACAGTATACATATGTATATATCAATGGAAAACTCACGAGAATCGATTTAATTTTGTGTAAGGTAGAGAAGGCTTTGTCACGCACTGTCCCGATAGCGCCAGGGGTTTAAAGGCGGTGCATTCCGGTTCGTGTATTTAGGTCAACGTGTAATCACAGCCGTAATAATTTTAATATTTTATGGCCCGCCAACTGATTGAGTTAACTCGTCGTCCGGACCACGAATATCAAATTTTATTGCAAGAATCATTTCTTATTACAACAACAGGACCTTACTAAGATAATGAATTTTCACTTGCTCGCGTCGCTGTTTAAGATTTTCATCACCAGTTAATACTTTTCTATGTAGTTTTGTAGGTTGCTTTTAGTAATAATATGCTTTATTCAAAACGTTTGAAAAGATGAAGGTGTAAAGGTGGAATATACAAACACTTTCTCACCTTCGCCTACTATTATAGGTAGGTGCAGGTCAGGTTGATGTTAATAATATTTCATCGAATTCATTATAATTTATAATACCTATAATATGTAATAATTCAATTTATTACATATTATGGTCCAATGCAAAAAACCAAAATTGCTAAGGCAATGGATGACAGGTCAGGACTCTGCATTGTAGAAATCATTAGGGAAGCTGTGAACTTACAACATGCCGCAATGATGAATATCTTGATATCTATGATAAAAAAAAAATATTTAGCAGTTTCGCTTTCGAAAACTAAGATACTACGTAAAAAAAAGATTTTTACTAAACTACTACATAAAAAAAAAAAATTGTCTAATATCTTTAAGATAATGGATTTTCGCTAAGTAGGACCTGATTCCATTAACTATCTCAAAAATAAAGTCTATATTCGTCTTATAAATGTCACACAACTGAATATAAGACCCCTTTAGTGAGAGTTAATTTCATAGTGCCCGAGCAATCCAATTTATTTCAATCTAATTTCTTGCAAATAAATATACTTTCAATTGGATTCCCAAAGCCGCTTTCACTGAAATTGGTAATTAAATTTTAATTTTAAACTGATTTACCACGTACTTAGTGGTGAAGGGAATCATCGTGCGAAAATTTGCACATATTCAATGTTATATGAAATATTTATTACAAAAATGAAATAATTCAACGGATCAACAATGCAACCGGGTGAGCCGTTATAATCTCCGGTGACAGCGTCATCGCTTCAATGCCGTGATTCAGAAAAGCTTGTGTAGTCTTGTATTCCTTGAACAGCGGTAAGGGATCTTTGCACCGATGACTCACAACATTGTTACTACTCTTCTGAATGTGGATTTAAATGCAGTCTAGAAACAAAATTGTGGTGACACGTGAATTATTAAATTTCTTTCTTTTACTTTTTCATGAATTACTTACTCTACTCTACTTACTCTATTCTACGATTGTCAAGTGTGGTGTGTGGCACGCAGATACATATCGCTAATGCACAAACACCTTGTACCGTTTGGGAATTGAACTTGCGCCACCTAGCGTTGTATGTGTGTATTTCATAGTTTCGAGACCCCCTAAACTAAATCAATATCTGCCAGATAATGAACCCATGAAAGATAATTAACACCCTGCTAGTCTGATTAAAAGTGAAACTTAAATTAGTATCAATTAAAAGTTGTTTAATACCATTCCATTCAACATTGATCAAAAAGCAACAGCTGGAGAAATACTTTTGTCCCAAAGAAATATTACACGTTATCTCAATCAGTATTCATAACACATGTATGCAATAAGCCGATGTGCGCTGATGTGCGATCCAATTTACATATTACTCATCTGTTGACAAACGATGACTTGATTTATATTCCGTTAGATGATACGGGTAACAGACCTCGGTAAAACTATAATTAATCAATTTGGAATTAGCTTTCATTATTGTTGTTTCAAAGCACATGTTAAGCAGCTCCAGCAGAGTTTACGTAACAATTTTTCAATAAAGTAAAACAACAGGCTTAATTAGTACTAACAGAATATACAGCTACTAACAGAAGAGAATCCAACCAGTCGTATTTTGATGCTTGTAGAGTTCTTGTTAAGAGTGGACCGTTGTTATTGAAAATGTCATATTGAAAGGTGATACTTGGTGGTAGACTCTCTCTCTGTTTAAGAGCCGCCTGAGTAGGTAACACCCTCTTATTTATTCCTCCCGCTGCAGCTGTGCAACCACTGATGTGTTTTTGTTTGAAAGGTATACTGAGTCAGTATAATTCCAGGCTGTGAGATATACCATCTTAGTCCTCAAGGGCGATAACGGATCTGTTGTTTGCAGGTGTTCATGGGCTGTAGAAGCCACTTATCACCAGGTGACATCTCTTTTGCCACGCACATCCAAAAAAAGAAAATATTGGACTTTTGTTTCATTGCGTTCTTATCAACAAACTGTTGCGAAACACCCTTTGATGACAGCTTGGCTACGCTGATTCATTCCAATCCCTTATCTCAGCCTACCCCTATTTGTGACAGGCGTGATTTGCTTATATCTGTATAATATATTTAATGAACGGTACTTTGTGAGATCATTGTACCTCCAGCCGAGTAATCATGCTCTTTTGCAGCGTAATAATGGAAGAGGGGAGATGAGCGGACAAACAGTCATGATTTAATGCTGTGTACAATTCTCGTCAATGCTCATACTTTGGATCGTTGACCTATCGGAATAGTTAAAGGTTAAGTCTACCTGTCTAAGATAAGCAACAGAGGCCTCAAAATGTTTTTTCGCACCAGGAGAGCACGTGGTAAACGAACACTTCAAAATTATATTAGAAATTCTTACTTTGCTCAACGATCCATGAAAGTTAAAGAATACGTAACTCTATATTTAAATAGGTGAACATAGCAACGCCATATTTTATAACAGTACAAGAACGATATAATTTTTAATTTGATAAATGAGCTTGATTTACGGGTTTTATCGTGTTTAATTTCTCTTTTTAATTGCCGTCGTTTAAATATTATTGGTTGAAAGTCATAATTTAAATACTACTAGTTTTTAATAAATATAGTAAATACTGTTTATTCGAATTGGGTTTTCGCTACTGGATATATTCGCTCTTCGGCAAGGTGTAATACAAGTAAAGCAATACATTTGTGTAATTACTTATCAAGATCAAGATCTCCGGACCATAGACTTTTGTATGAGAGAATTAATTACAATAGAATCTAAATAAAAACTACTCCATTTGTGAAATAAATACATGCTGATATTCTGTACCCCGTACTATGGAAATTTTACTTTGTAAAGCTAGCTGAATTTTTTTTAGTTTAGTAGTTGCATTTATAAAAAAATATTTCTTATTGCACTATCGTTCTTCAAATACTGTGATTAGAGAGTTAGCTTATATACATAAACATTTGCATTATAGACAATAATTGCTCTGGGACGAATTTGATCTACTTTTACCCATATGATAATCTCAAAAGAATTTGAAATTACTTATGTAAATAAAAAATAAATAAATGTATGTCTCCAGCACACCATCTTTTTCATAAGCCAAAAAAAATATCGACAAGAGATTAAAAAAATAAGGATGACACTTTTGCGATCACAGTTCAAAAACAGGATTGGGGCACAACGGGATTGCTTGTTAGAATTCTTAGAAGAGGGAAAATGTCGAGGCGATTTAAATTGCTACGAATTTCGCTGTGCGAATTAGATGCATTATTCCCATTCCATATTTTTATTCGATGTGGTTAAATGAAATTGGGCGGATAAAAAAGAACTTGCATCAATGCGAAATCTCATCATCGAGTAATGTTAGAGGTTGTTATGGTTCGTCATTCATCATAATTTAGCTTGTCACTGCCGCTGCTGAACAGAGGCCTCCCCCAAAGATTGCCACACGGTGGATGCATTCATCCATCCGTCCGTCCGCCCATCCATCCATCCAAAATCTTGAAAAAACGCATAAAATATGATATATTTGAAGTATTCTGATCAAGTAACCTTACTACGATCCATCCAACTTTTGCTGGCGTATTCTTGGAGAGGTCTCTGTTCAGCAGTGGATAAAGTCCATAGGGTGATGAATGATTAATATTTTTATTATATTATAATATAATTTTTTCACTGTTTACTTATATAGGTGTGACTCCTATATTACATTAAAGCGATGAGATACAGTCGTCAGCATGTTTCGACAGTGGAAGTCACGTGTCTCGCTTGCACCGTGGTGCATTTTAATGTCGCCGTTCTCGGTACTGCGGCCTATAAATATGCACGCCGCTCATGCGTTCTCATATTTATAGCATATGCCAGTAGGCATTACCCGTAGCTATCAATAGGCGCCCACCCAAGCGACTATTGTGCTTTATATTAAAGGACATAAAAGGGCATTGTTTCCACAATTTCGGACTCGTACGATGCAAAAGCTTCGAAACAGGTGACGCCTTTAATATATTAAACACAATATACGCAAATGCACTTTATTTCATGAACTCTCGGCTCACTTTGTAGTTAAATGTATTTGAAACAGCATGTGGTATAATATATTTTAAAATGAAACTAATACTTACGGATTCCATCGTGTTTAAATTTTACCTTGTAGGTAAAGATAGCTAAGTTTTAAGACCGTATTTTATATTATAACACAGGTAAGATATGCTCACCTTTAATTTCAGCCTATATAAGCGAAGGCTTAGAACGAAGGGAACGAACGGTTTTCATACAGACTTTAAAGGCTAGCTATTGTAAATATAACACAAGCTCAGGTTCAACGGCCTAGTCATTGACAGATCGAATTTAGCGCGAATTAATTTGCGAGCGAATGCTAGTTGAGTTTAATTGAAAAGATAGATTGTATTTAACGAAATAGTATCAAAATCAAGACGCACTCAGCAGGAAGGAAAATGTAAATGTCAGCGCTTAAGCATTTAACAGTCTCGCGGAAATATTTGTATTTTCAATAAACATATTAGTTTACTTAATCTGATTTATTAGTTTACTTAATTTGATTGTTTAGTTTACTTGATTGATAACGTTAAAATAAAATAATCTACATTGATAAGTCAATGATTATTTTTGGTTTTTTAATAAATGGGTTGTCGGATTCAGAAGTAACTACAACTTATCGCTTAAATATTAATAGTTAAGTAATTTGATTTTTCCAAGAATCAGCTTGTATAAATAATATAAATAGATGAAATAAAAGAAGATGTTTTTAACCTTTATATATCAACATGGCAAAAATAATATAATCATTATATAATTATTCATCGCACATTCCCTATGAATAACCTGGACAAGTTTAACGCGTCGTTTCGAGTTTTGAAAAACAAACTGTTGCAATAAAATTCAGGAGACTAACAAAGCTATTAATTTTTAGGGCACTGCATACGACTAAATTATCGCGACACGCGTCTTCCATCCTCGGCACGTGTAGCTGTCCGGGTATTATTTCCATGGTTTATAGATTATACTTTGCTTAGTGAGTATATCAAAAAGTTATATCTATTTTGAGTTTAATACATCATAGTTTGGTTACTGGTTATTTTTCTGCGTAGCGCTCACCTTTCATTTATGACTACACGCTAAATATATTGCTGGCAGACAAATACGTAAATATTTATAGAAGACCCGGTAATGTGTGATGTACGTATGTTCCACTATATAGTATAATGTAATTATTTCATAAAAAACGAAAGTAACAAAATAACTGTAACGTTTTGTGTGTGTTTGTTGGTTAACATTACAAGTACAATTGTTTACGTAGATAGGAAAAATATCAAAGTAAGGCTACAAAATAGGAACAAAAGTTCCACGCGACCATTTTACTAGCAAATAAGCGCTCAAACCTATCGTTATCGAATGAAATATCGGCGCTTTATTGAAATGTTGGTTTCACTCATAGCATATTCCGTCGATTAATTTGTGTAATATTCGCTCACGGTGAAGCCACTTCACAAACTATGTACGCATGTGTGTATACATAGGGTCAAAACTGTCGGTAGAAATAGTTTATGACGTAAGATACTAGAAATTTCTTTAAAGTAACATACTACCTATTTATAATACCTAATTTGTAGAACATACACACACATACACTTTTGGTCCGTGCGGGGATCAAACGCGAGACCCGTTGTGTTAAAGTCAATCGCTTAGCCATTGCGCCAGTCGTTTGCAGTGACATCGAAATACGGCAGGGCGATATCATCAGAGATTGCACAAATTAAAGATTCTAGAACTCGATGAAGGTGATGGCAAAAAATCGACATAGGTTCAGAATAATAATTAGAGGACAAGTATATGTAAGTGATAGTGGAAATGGAAATTCATTCATCACATAGGTATATGTAGTATGTTCGAGTCCAGTTTTGTTTTTGAAAATATAGGTATAAGAGAGATTTAGGAAAAGAGACTGAAATCAAATTATAAATTCATTAACTATACACACTATGTGTGAATATTATTTTTAGGTTATAGTTGTCAATTAAGAAGTCAATAGAGGTCGCACTTACGACTTTAAGTTGCTAAACGTTTTGCTGCTGACACGAATTCAAAAATGCTAATAAAAAGTAATGAATTGTCGGCTCTAACTAGATAGGCATTAAATGTGGGCACAAAAATGATGAAAACGAGGTCGTGTGCAAACAAGTGAGCTGACTCGTGCCAAAATTCGCGGCATATTGTAACAGTTTAAAAATATTTTGAAAAGAAATTTTCTCCATTTGTTACAAAAGCAAGGTTTTATCTTCCCTTGATTGCTTTTCTTGAAAAATATTAATACATTATTTCGCAATTTACAATGAAGCAAACAGCATAATGTAAACAGGCTAGGTCAAAAACAAAAGTTGGCCAGACAAGTAAAGTGAGAGTACGGTGGAGTTTAGTAAATAATAAATAAAGTATTAGTAGTATAGGCTAAAAATTGTTTTAGGTCGATTACAAATCAGATTGGGATTCAATTATTATTTTTTTCTTTTAATTACAATATGAGTGCCCCTCTCATCATACTAAATTCAAGATTCTAAGGTCAGAAGGAACTATACAGGATAGTTAGCTTTTAATGAATCTGTGTATCTACACACATTTAAAAGATAGAAGTTTTTTTAATAAATTTATTTAGGAGCTTGATCTTTTAATACAAACATAGGGCCAAAGACATTAGTACTCGATACGAATTTCAATTTGATACGCCAAGCACTTCTCTAGTAAAAAGTCCTTGACTGACAGACAGTTTCGATATTTCTTTTTCTAAATGTCAAGCGCATATGCACGGGGTGTCAGGCGAGGCTCAGAGTACAGACTGATTGCGGTAAAACATGCGAAATCCATTCGAATATACGAAATCCAAATTTTACGCACTTTATGATGCAGGATGTGATGGAAGCTGCACTGCTTACCAACCAGCATTAGCACTAATTATTTTTACAGATGCGTTACACAAAAGAGAAACACCGATTTGACTTTTAGGTTCGGATTCCTGAGCTGCCTGTACTTCTTTGCACTATAGGTTGGTCGCCCAATGGAAGGATTTGCCATAATCATTATGCTGGGCAAGAGGATTGACGATAGCAGCGCCGGACACCTTGCAACTCAAACGCTTATTTTTAGTCGGGTACTTTTAAAAATGGTAAACGCCAAATGTGGGTGGTAGCCATTGCAATTTTCAACGACACCCACGAAAAGAAAGGCGTGGCAGATTCTTACGGCGATAACACACGGCAATTTACACGTAGGATGTTTTACTGCAAATAATCACACAACTATTACTGACGGTATAATTCACGCATTGTGACCCTGACTGACCCTTGCGGTTCCACATTATTGTTTTAGCGAAACATCTTCTCGTTAGTATGTTCTAACATACTCGTAAGAACAATATAATCGTCATCTATTCTTCTTAGAATTTTGAATGTTCACGCTAAGAATTCAACTAAACATAACAATTTTGACATAGGATATATATATATATGATAATATAGGATTATTTTTTACCAAAAATCACTCTTAATCGAGACATCAATCAGGAGTTCTCTAGAGACAAAATTTGCAACAACGCGGGCGTAGCCGCGGACAGCCGCGTTTCTTTGGTTGGCATTACATAATTTTTAAACATTCACGCCTGTCATCCATAGATATAGGCAGCGATTACGGATTTCCATTGGACACAATCCTTTTCCAAGCCTATTAAATCATCAATTTCATCCAGTTAGTGATATACTTATACCTATTTCTTATATTCACAGTGTAAATGAAAACAATTGAATGATAATGATGAATAAACAATATTTATTGGAGTCTGTCAGTTTTCCCTCATAGTTATAAATCCGTCTCAAGAGTTGTTGCATTCAACTTAGTCTGGATTGTTTTCATCATCCTGTAGGCACTGTGTGCGCGTGGAAGTATCTAAGTTTTACAAGCACCTATACTTTCTTTGTTCAAAGTTTGTAGGTCCCAAGAGGCTCTTTGACTGCGCGGTTTCCTGAGTTAATTGCTGCCATGCTGGGGTAAAAGTGCTGTAGTATACGAGAGCGTCCCATAATTGTATTTTTTCGCTACAGTAATAATGGGACAGTTGAGGCGATCCTGCAGTTCAGTTACAATTACATTGTATTTTAGTTATAGACATTACTAAGAGCCTTTGTGTCAATGACAGTGGCAGATATTTCTCGAACCAATGAAAAAGTACAAACATGAGTTCTGAAATTAATGATATACTGTAGGTTAGAAGTTTTATCTCAGAGTCGCCGGATAATAATTAACCGTTATTTCATAAGGAACTGCTATGAAGTAAATTATATATTTTTTTTGATCATTAACCTTCCACTGTAGGAATTTCTCCTGTATTGTGAAGGCAGTTTACATACATAAATTGCACATGGACAAATACCCAGACCCGGAACAATTATTTGCTGTCCATACAAATACCAGTCCCGTGCAGGAATCGAACCCGCGACCCACAGTGCCGCAGCTAAATGCTTAGCCACACCGCCACCGAACCGTCAATTGTAACGAGTATTAACGGTTTCTTTATGAATGATTGGTTAATATTAGTAATAAAAATGTTAATAGCCTTCTCTCAGGGTAGATAAGACAGGACAAGTTTTTTGGCCGTTAACATTGAGTTTAAACACATAATTTAATCACATAGAGTATAACAAGTATTCGATTGTTTACTATGTAAACATATTGACGCCACATTTTGGGAAAAGCCTCTACGCCACGTAACAGTAGCCGGCTAACGTAAATTTTATTTAAAAATGGGCCGCAATAAGTCGGGCCGATCGTAAGATACACCACACGGCAACGGTTAAAACGATTACCTATGTTAAGCAATGCCATCAATAATTGAACGGGCGCAACACAATACAGTTAACGAATTCTGTGCTTTGGGGCTGGATTTTGTTTAACCGATAAACGTACGCCGGTTACATCCGGCTTACGTTAATCCATAGGTGGCACGCGTAATGATTAGATCAGTCAGCGGCCCAAAGTTCAAATATACGTTTTGGTTACTGGCCTGGTTGAGCCTAAGTTGCGTATCTTTAAGGGTTACTCCTACTTTGCGGGCTTGTTCTTACTTACTCTAAGTTGATATATGAGTAAACTTAACTCTTTATAATACTTTAAAAAAAACTTTTATTTTTAGTGATTCAATAATTTTATTCAATTGTGCAAGTAGGCAGAGATATAATTAATAATAATGTTCAATTTATCTGTATAAGAAATCGGTTTAATTCGGAAGCAAATCGCGCCTGATTTAAGCCTCGGAGCGTGACAATGCGCGGACGTGGCAGAGGCCGAGGCGGCGCTGCAATGGCGGCTGCACGTGATTTACGCGTCGGCTACTAACGCCCCTTTATCGCGTTTCGGGGAACATTGGGAACTCGAATTTATTTGTCACATTCCTTGTTTGCTTCGTTTTGCACGGCTAATGCATACGAACGCCAGTCTTTTGTTAATTTTTTGTTACATTGTGTTTGCGTAAATTATATTTATGTGAAGGTATTTCTTTCTTGACATTTATGACACTTTTTATTTATGCACTGTTACATATTTCATTATATGAAAGTCGTAAATTATTGTACACTTGCGAGCCGCGCCGGGTTCGCTCGGACGGATCTGTAACATATAAACTAAATTTGAATGTGTTAAACATACAGAACTTCCTTGTCAACATTTTGAAATTAAAACCTGTTAAAAGCAGTAAAATTTACAGAAATTCTAAAATTAAGCGTAAACCTGTGTATTAGAGCAATCCGCCTCGCAGACTGACGCGGATTGCGACTTTGTCTTGTCTTCGCGTTTTGAGGTCATGAAACAATTATAATTCTATTGTTATGACACGAGAAGGGTATTTTAACCAGTAACAGCCGGGAAGTACAGATTGTTATTGTAGAGTGTACAATAAATAATAACATAAATGGGAATTTCAATGGAAAGCCTTTAACAACAGCTGGTCTGGCAGTATCTGGAGGGAGAGTACCAAATCCCGTTTACTCTCTAGAATAATGCTCACATTACGGTAGGCATATGCTATTTGGCACTCGGCTAGTGTCGATAATAATATCGAAGATGGAAGTTAAAACGACATAGAAATATTAATTTGGAACTTGCATCCAGATGTGGGGGTTCACAGTCATCGTATACAAATCAGGAAAAAGATCGGAGTCCAAAAAAGATGTGGTAATTTCCAAGTAATAAGGAAGTTAGTTACAATTGTTTTTACTTGATGACTGGCTTTTAAATGTTTACTACTGGCTTCCGGATGGTGACCATTCCCGGTTTTTACCGTAGTGATCACAAATCGGTCGATTAATTCGATCGAATTCTTATTGGAACCGTCCGGGCCTATCCAAGTCCACTCTAAGCGGCAGTTTCTGGAAAAAGGAGTTCATTATGTAACCATTGTTTTTACCAAGATCCAGACCAGTTCGACCAGTTGTTACTCTCATGGGTTCTGTACTACTCCAAAACACACTATCTGCCCATCGCCCTTCTTAGTTCCTAGTTTTGCGTTAGTCCTTCATTAAAACCGCATTGTATGGATCTTGATATCTTGTTAATTACAACGAAAAATGTCAGAGTGAATACCTACTATGTCAAAACGCTGAATTTTTTTTAATATATTTATTGAGACCAGCGAGCGTCGTTTAGAAGTATTTGGATTCAATTAGATTGTTTTCTCAAACTGACATAGGCTTATAATAAATCACTACAAACACAAGCTATTAGCAATTATTTGTATATTAAGTAAGAGGGTTACACGTTACAGAGCATGTAATTAGATGACAATTTCCACAAAAGGAGCGTAACTAAAAATTGATTTACCTTAAATAAACCTAAATCAAATAATCAAATTCGAAACATTGAAGCATGTGTAAGGAGATAACGCCAAAAGCAAACGACAAGTCGTCATCCAAAATTATTAAGTACATAATAAATATAAATAATGCTATTAAAGACGAGTGGGATGTTGTGATTTACGAGATGCTGCGCGCTCTTGTCTAGACAGGGCAGTAAACTTAGGCTGCTGGTGCTAGTACTACTTACTTTGTTTTGCCTTTGCGGGTGAAGAGTCCTTTAGTATATAGGTAGGGTAGTATTTAATGTAATTTATTAAAACTTATAAATACTTATTCAGAGAAGTGTCTAGTTGCCAAATAAAGAAAAAGTTTGCCGTAAGCATTTTTACGGCAGCCTATTAATTATTTTTAAGGATCCGTGTTCCGATAAAGAACCCTTAAAAGAGCATCTTTAGGTCGGCCGGTGAAGTAATTACCGAAATAACCTCTAGAGTATCGACACAAGTAAAATTTTACAGCAAGATAAATAAATGAAAATAAAAAATTTCAACTAAGAAGTTAAATAAAATTAATACTACCCTCCATATACGACGTTGCTAGTTGATTTGTGTTTAACGAAAAAATTTTGGCCACCACTATGTTCCCATGAACATAAGAATTCACGTCTCCCAGCGACCATACGTAATGTAATTGTGAAATATGTTTGAGACAGATAATGCTCTTTCGCGTTTTGGTATGAGATCAACAATTAGGCGATCTCGTGGGCAATCGTGGTACTATTTAAGATGAGAAGATATTTACATCTCATGTACACACGTACGTTTTATATGTACACTTGCATATGAAAGAATTACTCACAAGTTTTATTGGTTTGGGGTGACAAACTAGCTAACAGTTCACCTGCTCAGTGGCAACTGCGGCCCATGCACACCTGCAAACAATTTGAATCGAAGTAGGTTACATATGCGTTGTCACCTCTGAAGACCCCACAGCCCATAATTATACTGGTTCTCAATACCTTTCAAACCGGGATACATCAGTAGCACAAGGGGGTAAGAGGTAGGTACCACGCACCTAAACAGGCGACTCCTAGGCAGAGGACTCTACCACCGAAGATAGCACAACAAGGTTGCCCTTAAACGTAAGGATGAACTTTTATTGCATATTTTGAGTTTGTTTTAAATAGAAAGTACCTACTTCTTGAGTACTATCCCCAATATGAAAGAATTTACTTTTTAATTTTTTGAACAAAAATTAACGAGATTTGCTTTTAAAATAGTATGAGAGTTTCTGTTTTACATTTAAAGCAAATTTATTCACCGATTTGATAATCAACTTTCTTGTTATTTCGCAAGTTACCGAAATTTTCAATACACTGGCAACATTTCGGAATTGAATATATTAATTACCAGGACGTAATTCAATTCAAATCGTCTGTGTCCTTGTACTTTGAGCGGCGTTACTTTGAAGAGCAATTATTATGTACATATTCATTATTTACATACTTTTGTACATGGTATATTATATTCATACAATAATAAATGTTTACATGTACTTTTTATCATATTTGTTAGCGGAAATTCGTTTACGTTGATTAAAAATAAACAAAGTTAACTGCGAAAGATATGTACACTATTTTATTATGCATGCGAATCTTTTTTCTCTGCCATTTATCCGCAATTAGAGTCGACATTAGCAGTCCTCCGCATAAAATGCATCATGTGGGGGTAACGTGGCACCGAATACGCAGTAGAAGAAAGACTCATTTCTGCGGTGGCAACAATAACCTAACTTTGTTTACAGTGAAGCAAACTGTACTGTCTGTCTACTCTTCCAAGTACCGACGCGTGCGATTTCTGAGAATTGATTTTGAAACACTCTTTCCTATCCTAGATTTTATTATTTCATACATTACTTTACAAAAAAGAAATGTCATTACTATTGTTTTTATATTTGTAAGCACACTAAGAACTGCGTTAACGTTTATAGTCCTTTTTAATTCAAAATTGACCCTGCACGCCCAGGTTTGCTTTTAGTTGTCATAAAAGTAGTATAATAATATATTTAATTTCTTGTGGAGAAAAAAGTGCATTAACTTTTTTAATTTTTGAGTTATGTAGATATCGGGATGACAATAGGCTTCGATGTGGGACAGTGGAAAAAAGTGACAAAAATAGCCAAATCCAAGAATTAAGAAGTCACCTCTCAAGGTTCTCTAGACAATAAGTCATTCTCTACTCACTTGTCTAAATGAAGTCGCGACGGACGGTCTTACAGGAACTATAACGATCTGCAATCAAAAATAAATAATTTTTACTCAACACGAAATACAGTCCGCGTGTTTAAAGCATAAAGAAACATATTATCAAACTAAACCAGAATATTTGATACACTGCGGGCGTAAAGACAGCAAACATTTGATTGACTTTGTCAAATTTTATCGGAGTTTATACGCAACTTTAGACGCACGCGGGGGATCCAGCGCGGACCCGTTTCTACCCTGAATCCGTGACCTACTTACAGCACTTCGTGCAAACGGGAACGAGAAACTGAAGATTACAATAGCCAGTTGCGAGCGCTTACAATTCTATTTCAAACTATTGCGTAGACAATGAACCAACGGTAACAAAGCTGCGCGAATTAAACACACGAGTCTGTTAATCGAACTGCGGCTTGCGTTTGGTTAGAACAAAGGATAACATCATTCAGTTTAAATTATGAAAACTTCTTTCTAGCGGATTTCAACAATATCATATAGTGACAACCTAAAAATTTATAAATTTATATTGGGATAGGTTATTAAACTATTCGCGTTAACACAATTCCAAATAATCTACTCAATCTGGTCAGCTTAAAAATAATATTATACCGATGTAAAAAAATCTATCAACGAGCTTCTTCCCGTGGTTTTCGTAAGAGGCTACTAAGGAAAGCATTGAGATCTCTTGGCATCCGATGCTTGGCGGAACAGCTATCTCAAAAATGCCAGAACGAAAATACAGAGACTGAAATGGATAATTTCATTCAAAGATGATGAAGTGACATTCCAAATTGGTACACCTGGCTCGAGAGGTAGTTTCACCGCAGCCCGTTAATAGAATATCGGTAGACAATTAGGTCGTTTTAATCAGACATATAGACACCACTTATTTATTAGGCAAACTTGTACTTCACTTACTCTTTTTATTATAATACTACAAGTCACAAGAACATTATATAAAATTAGACACATTTTTCTTACAGTAACAATGTTCCGGAAAAATTGAGTAATTTACATAAAGAGCTAACCTCTTTTTCTATGACTAATTTACTTTTTATAACATCTTAATATCCCAAAGTTTTCCGATTATTATAATACTCTATCAAAGTCACGAGCACTACCCACTTAAAATGAAGTTCCACGCGAGCACATTACAGCGTTAATATACGAACAGTATTTACGAGTATGCTACATCTTCAAACAGAGCCTCTTTAAAAGCTTAAGTTTTAATTAAATTTATTGGTCCGTGTCTAATCCAAGACCGCTCAAGAGATTGTAAGTAGAATCACTCCTTTTATTTTGTTTCTCTTAGCTTAAAGCTAAAAGAGCTGTTAGAGGAAAGTTAAAGTAAATACCAAGGCACAATGTATGTGACTTCAAAGCTCTTGTTTATTTTGTGTATAAAAGTTAAGGGTTTCACGACGTATTTATCAGTGTCTGATAATTATGAAACATGAAATAAGAATAAAAGAATAATAAAATGAACTCACGATACCCAATACTAGGAAGGAAGAATTTCTGGACCTCTAACTACAGGGGCTACAAATTTATATAAATATGTTTAATTCTGAAGGGAATGCGTGGAATTCTGTAAGGAAAGCATAAGTACTAAAGAAACGTTTTTGCAAATATACGTTTCATGATGATTCAACTTGATTTTTTCACTTCGTCGAGCTAATTAGTTATTGATATTCATTGGTTTAACTACATGGAACACGGAAGCCTACAGGGTTATGTGAAGAGGTTTACGATATTATTAATAAGATATATGAACCTTAAATTACCTATATTTATATGTATATAATTATTGTAGAAATAAAAATCAGTCCTAAGACTTCTAACACAGAAACAAATTGTAACAATACCTGAAAGGGGCTACAAGTTGAGGTTTGAGACACTTATTTTTCAACAAGAATATTATCAGTTCACTTATGCGTTAAACTTAAACCAATGATAACATAATAATGTTAGCAGCAATATAAAACAAGACGAAGGGTTATTTATAATATAGGACAGCTACACAAATAACATTACAATACAGTCTAATATAATAGGAGTTATTATAATATGTATAATATAATATGTTCAATGTATATCTTTACTTTGTTGACAGTTAGATTATTTCATCGAATATATATTTTAGTTCAAGTTATACATACAATACACAATATAAAGACGTCGACATGTGCAAATGTTGCCAGCGACATGTATTTTACATTAGTATGTACAGCAACAGCAAATACATGTAGACACTATATACATAATACTCATGTTCGTACAAGCAGTGGGCCGTACCGTTTACATCGTTCGTTTATCGCCACGAACCGCAACCTCGCAAGTAATGTTTAAAAGCTTCTAGCTCATTCATTTTGAAACTTTCGCAATTGCCTTCAGTTTGAATTCGTACAAAATTCACGTTAAAATTTGTTTGCACTTCTACGTGTAACTAGAACCCCACCCCACTTCAAATTGTAAGTATGTATAAACGGCGCGAATATCTAGCAACTATAAATAAAGGCGGCCATTTTGAATTAATTTTATTAAAGTGCTCTTTATAAGACTCCAGTAAAAGGTCTTATTACAGCTTTATTAGATTTC
This sequence comes from Bhutanitis thaidina, assembly GCA_029286595.1. Lineage (NCBI taxonomy): Eukaryota > Metazoa > Arthropoda > Insecta > Lepidoptera > Papilionidae > Bhutanitis > Bhutanitis thaidina. The sequence goes on from JAGSMS010000013.1 coordinate 4,474,410, forward strand.
GTTCTGGTTACGAATAGTTTAATTGTTAATTTGAGGTCATAATTCCTGATTGACCTGAGTTCCAGTGTGTGAGGAGGGCTCCTTCTATGTAGAATGCGTACTAATGAGTTTTTCGAACGGCGAAAGTCTCACCACCACATGTCACGCTCTCCCAAATAAGCTATATATATCTAGGACATCAGACCAAAGTTAACAGTTCAGTTTAAATAATATGAACTATTGAATAAAAGAAGACCATTAAAGGAAGAAACTTGATCGCGTTAGGTAATTAGGTACTTTGATCCCATGCAAGATGTGTGAGGATGCTATATAATTTTTCAAGTTGGCAACACTATAACTAGTCGTTGCTAACATAATTTAATAGATAAAAATACACATTTTTTTCCTGAAATAAACAAGGAGAAAGAGTAATTTATTTATTACCTTTCTTCTACGATTTGTTTTTTAGATACTTGGGTTCGACACATTTAGATGGATTCTCTGCCTCTAGTCGGTTGCGAGAGCCTCGTTAATTAACGAGCAGGCTGCATCTCGTGCAGTTGAGGTTGATATTAAAAACGTGATATAGTTATGTTCTAAGTATAGTAAATAAAGTGTATCTAAATATTTAAAATGAAAAAGCTTTTTTTTAACACACTGTAATAAAAGCGTTTCGTTTAGAATAGTTGCAAACAACGCAACATTTATATACCGACTAAATCAACAGGCCAAAGGTTTATTTAGGTTCTTATTAAGCGCAGTTATGTGGTAATGGTTTATTAGCCCTTTAATTAACGTCTTCAAAGGGTAGTAATTTTCTTGTGGCCTTATATTTTTCAAGAATGCTTACGATGCAGTTTAAATTACAAAAACGATTCATAGTGAGTTTATCTCTGATCAATGCTTGTCAGAAGACGTTTCTGATAAGCGTTCTCTTCGAGATATTCGCATTTCGGCATCGAACTTATGTCGGTAATGTTCGTAGACCGCGCCATTCCTAAACGGTTAGGCTATTGGCCCTTCAATAAGCGTCAGGCGATACTTCAATAACATGTTTAAATGGACAGAATGTCTAGACGTGAGCTCATTGTATCAATTTAAATAAATGAATCACGTGTTTACCAGCGGCCCCTGCGAGCTAAAATTAATGTAAAATTGTTTGAGTTTTGTTAGCCGACACCAAAGCTCTGCTTTGCTAAACTAAAAGGTTAAAATGTATTGTTCGTATAACATAATATTTTTGATAAACACAATAATAATGTTCTTCTAGCCTATTTGCTCAAGGTCCTATCAGATGTTATCAACAGCATCAGATTCCCATTGCCGGCACCACTAACATTTTTCATTACAAATTCAAGAGCTGAATTTATTTTCGATTTCGAAAAAATCTGTAAATCCTATTTTGAGGACATGAGAAGTGAACCAACCCGCAATGGAGTAAGGTGACGGATGCTTTCCGGCTCCAAAAACCCTCTCGAAAATTGAAAGGTGGCTTTTATCCCACAGTGGGACATTTACAGGCTGCCACTTACTTTAAGTATTAGCACAAACATACTGAACTGTTCGCAGGTCGGCTCGGTGGCGCAGTGGCAGAGGTGGTGCGGCAATGCAGATCGCGGGTTCGATTCCCCCACAGGACAAGCACTTGTATTACAAATAACTGTTCCTAAATCTTGGTGTTTGTCTATGTATGTAAACCGTTACTTACATTATTCTTAAAATTAAATTTAATAAAACCTTTATACGTTTCCCTAAAGCACATTCTCAATACACAATAAGAGGTGTCCTGGTACTTAACTAACGTTATATATTTCAATTGAATCGTAATACGTATTTTTTTTAATCTTTGGTTACTTAAAGAAAATGCAGTAACCTATGTAAATAAACAAATAAAATCTTTCATTCAGTGAAATTCAAATTTAGAATTTACGACTTACGGTATTCAAACATGGCCCAATAAGAGCCTCAAACGCCGCCAACTGCGAAAATTCTGACAGAGCAGATATGCATGAAACTAGGTAAAAAATGCTATTTAATCTAAGTAAGCCATTTTTCCTCGCCTTAAGCATAGAATATAAAATCAGCGAACAAAAGGAAAATTTTAATAGTTAATTGAAAAAAAAGACTAATACAACAAATTAACATTAGTTTAATACAATTTGTTGTTGACTTAGCTTATTTGATCGATTCTATACTGACTTGATCAAATCGATATAGATTGTAACTACGACGAATTTCTGGATAGCTAGAGGCACGTTTTTTAGAATTTCTTTAATTGAGTCGTAAATCGATCACAGCTGCTACCGATATTAATTAAGGAGGCAATTTGGAGCAAATTGAAAACGGGGGATGTTATATACCGCGCTATTGGTCTCCTCGCGATGATCACTTCATAGGCGTTCGACTAAAATGGGACGTTATCGAAGTTATTCAGGATAAGCAATAAAAAATAATAATTTTCAATTGAGTCCGATTAGAATGAAATTACCAATTTTAATCGGTTTTTTATGCTGCCGAGACATTGACGTCTCATTTGTTTTTTAGTGATAATCCATGCCACGGACGGATCTTCAACACCAGCGGCGTTGCCTGCTTTTCGGAGTAGGCTCTTTACTTGTAGGTCAAGTCGTAACTGTTCGGACATACCGCTTGCGACAGTTGTCATATACATTGCCTAACATAGACCTCTTCCAAGATTAAACGCTATTTTCAGTTTCACGAATCTAGTTGCCAAAAGGCGACCTACACTACATCTGCACTCCAGGACGCGCCTACTTCAACAGTGGTCACTACTGCGCCTAACGTGTGCTCATTGGTGGAACAAAGGAGAAGATCCGCCGCAAAGGGCCGCCTACCGTAAAAGGGCAGAGCAACGTTTGCCGGGCCGGCTAGGAACTACTAAATACGATATATTCTTATAAAAAGCAATAAATGGTGACTGTGGTAACATGGTGCAACTGGGGAAAATGATAAGGTTTAGTTCGTCATTGTAATTTTCGAAGTATATGGGTCGGTTTCGACATCGATTAGTAAACGTGGTCGTCTTGCGAACCCAACGGATGAGTGGTGTCTTTACTCCGACCGTATGATGTCATCTAGGCCGTCGGGCAATTGTCACCGGCCACATAACGTGCGAAGGGCCTTGTTCGTAAAAACACACGCAGCTTTATTACAACTATTTCAAACAGATGCTTATTTTAACTTGTAAAATTCTGATTCAGATACCATTTTCGTTGTGCCGATGTTAGCTTCTAGTAGACAGTTAACGAGTGTTGTGTTATGATGATAACATAAATATGTCTAATAGGGTATATTATTTATTTATTCTTTATTGTTGGCCTTACGCTAAGGGTTACAATTACTTAATGCCAAGTGTCATTCTTTACCAATTAACCTATGCCATGGTGATAAGTAGATGGCGGGCGCTAACCAAAGACTAAAAAACTATTATAATTTTTTATTCGGCGGTAATCACATTAATTTGGTATATTTTGAAACGGCTGTTTTAACTGCTACACAATAATGAAGTTGAATTTACAAGGGCTTTCTGCAACCGATATTGGCGTAGAGCTGATTAAGCACATTCGATGCAGGGGAGAATTCATAGGATGCCTTGGATGTATTAGATTTGTGATCTATCCAAAGCCTTCGATTGTGTACACTGTGAAACAGTTATTAGAAAACTACATCATTATAGTGCCAGGAGTCTGGACTCAAACTTATGTGAGTTAAATACTAAAAGTTGTAATCAATGGAACGAGTTCTTTCGATTCGACGATTTCAATAGGTATTCCGCAAGGCCCGATTCTTGACCCATTTCTATTTCTTTCTTATATGAATAACATAATTTACTTAATAGGGAATATACATGAATAAACATGGTTAAGTTAAAAAAAAAATTGTATTTAGTATTTACGGGCTATATATAAAAATACAGTACAATAACTAATGACCGAGTAGTAGTTTTAAAATTGAGTTTATTAAAAAAAAATTGTATTTAGTATTTACGGGCTTTCTGCAACCGATATTGGCGTAGAGCTGATTAAGCACATTTGAAGCAGGGGACAATTCATAGGATGCCTTGGATGTATCAGATTTGTGATCTATCCAAAGCCTTCGATTGTGTACACTGTGAAACAGTTATTAGAAAACTACATCATTATAGTGCCAGGAGTCTGGACTCAAACGTACGACTTCTTATGTGAGTTAAATACTAAAAGTTGTAATCAATGGAACGAGTTCTTTCGATTCGACGATTTCAATAGGTATTCCGCAAGGCCCGATTCTTGACCCATTTCTATTTCTTTCTTATATGAATAACATAATTTACTTAATAGGAATATACATGAATAAACATGGTTAAGTTAAAAAAAAATTGTATTTAGTATTTACGGGCTATATATAAAAATACAGTACAATAACTAATGACCGAGTAGTAGTTTTAAAATTGAGTTTATTAAAAAAAACGACTGTCATACATACATATGTTATACAAGATGTTTTCGATACACTCGTATTAAACTAGGTATACAGAGAGAATAAATTAATATAGCTTTATATTTTATTATTTTAGATTATATTTGTGTTAAGAAAATAAAATTATAGTACAAACACTAGATGATTTGCATTTATGCAATATGCATAAGCAATTATTATTAACTGAAACATTACGCAAGAGGTGCTTGCACACGGACCATCGGGAAATGGAACTGCTCCCCAAGGAATGGTCGAATCGCTGCAGTTAAATTATAAGTAATTTAATACATGCAAAACGAGCGTTATATTCGGTCCATTGGAAACGAAATTGGATTTCACTCTTGAATAATATTTATATCAGAAATTTATATTATATTCCTCGTTAACAAGGAGAGCACTGAACTTTTATTTAAACTAGTATCGCTTGTGATCTACATTCGGCCAATTATGTTTGTAAAGTAACGTAATTCAACTGGTTTTTCAGATAATCAGATACTTTCATTTATTTGAAATGAAACTATTATTTACGGATTTTATCGCGTTTATTTTTTGTTTTTATATTCCCGACGTTTCAAGTGCAACAGCCTTGGTCACGAAGGGACACGATAAAAAATAAGAGTTTCATTTCAAATGTGTAGTTTTCGCGTAAATACAAGAAACTATTTATTTCATTTAAATGAATGAAGCGTTTTTTATCGAAAAATCGTGTGTCCATGTTCACTTTATTGCCTTAACGGCAACATACACACATAATTTTTGCGAACATCTATGGCACATATTTTGGAATATTTTGGAGTTACATTCCTCATGTAACTCCAAAACCTTCTCCTTTTATAATTAATACAAAAAATGTAGTTCCATTTTCGTTGTTCACGTATTAACAATATTTACATATATTCACATTGTAAATAAATACGGTATCGTTTATTTAAATTGGCTCTGTTTTAATGTGACGACCTGCACATGAAGTCGATGTATGCAGGTGTCTCATGACTCATGACAAATTAACATTTATATACCGCCGCGCGGTATGTGGGTAAGAATCCAGTCTTCACTTTCGAATGTCGAAATCACTTTTGTCCCTTGGCTGTCGTAAGAAAAAAGCCTTGATAATAACAACAGCTACCGACAGATGGTGGGATAATCATCTCGAAAAATATCAGACCAAAATTATGTAGACGATGACTAGTAGCAGCGTCTAAGGTGCGTGGTGCCAGGTACTGCGAACGCCAATCCGTATTCCGAGGGTGGTGAATATGACAAATCCACCTTATGGGACAGACCTATGTCCTGCAGTGGGCTTTTTACAGGAAGAAAGGAGTTCTAACCCGTGACCTAGTACTTCATGTTTTATGTTGCACTTATGATAACGATAACTCTAGTTCGATGCACTCTTCCTAAACGGAATCGTACCAGAAATAAACCCTTCGGCATGTGTACAAAGTTCGTGAGAGCGAGACTGTTATGTGATCTGTGTGAAATTGAGAGGTTACGGTGCTTGACTGATGTAAAGAGAATAAACCGGTAACATAAGGCGCATACCATACTTAATTTGTTTTGTGATCACACTCGATGTAGTCGCTTGTGACCTAAGATTGCAATCATATTATTGGTAAATAATGATAAAGAAATTTAGTGACAGGGAGGAGACCCCATACCAGGGTATAATATTGTTATATGAAGAATAACTGAATAAACATTTTTAATTTAAACAGATATCTGGTTTGTGGAGGATTGTTAACAATAAAAGTATAATTTCTGTCTTTATTATAGCATAATATAAAACAAACTAAGGAAATGCATACTAAATATTTTATGATTAAACTAGCATCTGTTTGTTCCAAGGGAAACCCGTGGGCGAGATAAAAATAGTAAAAATGTCCTATTATATAATATAATCGACCTCTCAACCAAATTTTTACATCGTATTATCGTCGCTCAATTCATACTTTAAGTCACGCCTTGAAGTCCGAGTTGAGACAAACATACACATATTTATATTGTAAATGCAGGATTATATTTTACTGGTTTTAATTCAGTTTCTATGAAATGAAAACTTAAATACGTATTGGATAATACTTCTGTAGAATGCGCTGATAAAACCAAAAATCAGGTATTCATTTTCGATTCAAACATTTTGGTATCGTATCTCAGTCTTTCTCATACTTAGAATGCTTAAAAATTTTACATAATCTTAAGTCCGTGGCTTCCTGGATTATTGTTATATCATGTGGAATTCAAATTACATGACATGCATAAAAGAAATTCGGCTCAGCAGCCATTTCCAATATAAGCACCAACAGACAGACAAAAATTAAAAAATAATGGTTTCTCTGTTTTAATATCATGCATCATCTGAACAAAGAAAAGCTGCTATTTAAATCTCAAAACGGCCCCTAATTTTTTTATTTATATGTATGTATACGCTGTTTACCGAACGGAAAATTAAATATTTTTGAGTAATAATCTAGCAACTTTTCTAAATATTAATTTGTGTATTAGATGTTCTTACATGATATCTGCAGCAATAAATTCTATTGCCTCAAATTAACAGCACATGTTCTACAACTTCACGATTCCACTAAGCGTACTAGACTTACCTTGTTATTTCAATTTTCTTCTAAGCCACTCTTATTAAGCACAGAACGCTGCCATATGCCGCATACTAGACAGCTGTAATAAATAATTAATTTCGACAGATATTTTCCACAATAGTCAATACATCTTAAAAAAACAAATTACTTTAGCACTAAATAATAGGCGCTTCCAATAAATTTTCAACACACATGTACACCCTCAAACGCTTACGTATTCATAAAAACACACATATACTTACTTAAGTAACACAGTAAGATAATAAACATCGCCAAATTCGTACATTATTTCATTTATATATTTTTATGTGATTATTATTTCTTATTTTTCTTTTCCTTATATTAAGGTTGCTGTAAACATTTATCCACTGTAAAACGTGATAGTATTATTTTTCTTTGTACTGTTTATAAAGTATTAAATATAATATGCTGTTGGTTCTGTAAAGAAAAAACTTTCTAGCACAAAATATCCCATAATAAGTCATATTTACCTATATTTATATTATTAAGACTAATTCAACATAAATAGTGTGTTAAATAGACACCTATTTCTCCACACGCTGTAACTGATCTTGTCAGTTTCTTGTAGACACATTAAACTTTCTACTGGGTGAAACGTAATCCAGTTCTTGTTATCCAATAAAAAAGATATTATTAAAGCACCACCATTTGAAATTAAACCGTGTAACATGCTCATATCAGTTCACCCGACGATAAAAACGTTAACATCTTCGTTTTTTTTAAAAGGCATATTTGACATATTGATCACGTTCACGATATTTTCACGCCTCTTGGTCCTTACGACCTTTTAAATAAATTGCCATGAATAATTCTTTTTAACCTTTGTTGATTCGTATAGGACCCGTGTGCGTCCAAAGGTTATATTTGATAAGTTTATATATTTAATAATATATGTACACACAAGTAAAATCGAAAAAAGTTAAGTAGTAATAATATATACTATTAACGTAACACCTGCCAAGCAAGCATTTACAACCTTATTATACTTGAGAAGAAACTTAGCCATAATATCAAGTTCAGTATCTCATCTGCCATACAGTAATTTGTATATTAACATTACGGCTAAGTCTTACCCGTGTTAAATTTTAATTTAATATTTAGCAAAACTTTTCTAATCGTATCTTACAATGGTAATACGCATTTAATTAGCATTTAGCGTGTTAAGTGTTACACAATGAAAGGGGTATTATGATGAATTACTAAAAGATCAATTCTTGCCGTCCAATATCTTGCATGGCAATCGATTTGTATAGATTTTAATTAAGACAATTAAACTCGACAATCAGATTAGAAACAGTTGATGGCTCCTTGCGCTTTGAATATCCAATTTTTGCTTTCCATAATACCCACCCACCCACATTACCGTGATCCTCTTATAGCTTGCATATCTTGTTCTATAGTATTGTAGTATTAAAAAATCGAGTGACACCGTAAACGTCATGTTTCTACGAGGGGCACTAATATTTATCAGTTGACATTCGAAAGTAAGTGGTAAATACCACGTATCTCCTGATCAACATCAGAACTCTGCGCCTCAAAAAGAGATTATATTCATGAGAATATGATGATAGAAACGTTTGTATTCGTATATTGTATCATATTATTCGTATATCTAATTCTATCTGAACATAGAATGTCGCTTCGTTCAATGTCATGCTAAAATTTCAGCTGGAGAGAAAATACTTCTTTAATTGGCATTAAAACCGCCTTGTCTGTAGGAAAACATTTTAATTTCATACATAGCACGTCAACTTGTTGCAATTGGCATTCTTTGTACAAGCGGGCTTATGAGTTTTTGTTCTTTTTGTATTCCTACATTTGTAATTATAGTTAGAGAAAGAGGGTCATTAACTATGTAATTAGAGAGAAGTTTTAGTTTCGTACAACCAAATTGAAGTATTAAGACTTAATACAATTTTATTTTATTACCGTGTTGCTTGGTATTTAAGATTAGTATAAGAAGTATATAGTATATAAGTAAGTCAAGATGTTTAGTATTTTAATGTTGATATTACACAATTTGAACATTTTAAAAAATCGTTACTGGATATTTTTTATTTCTGTTATGGCCTAACCATAACCGAGTTAGTATTTAACTGTGGTCTCGGATTCTGTGTTCGAATCTTAGCTGAAAGATTCTTCAGTGTGTCTGTTCAACTTGTTTTAGTTAAACCTTCACGTGAATTCTATTCAGGTGAATTGAAATACTAGTGTGAAGAGTTTTATCAGGAATAATGACGCTCGAAGGGTTACAAGATGACGCTGTGGTTGAATTCGCCAGACGAATTTATTTGAATTCACAAAAAGAATTGGAATCACAACATCGTTTTCTACTTATCGATAGTTGTATATAGAGGCTTGCCTTTGAAAGCATTTCGAGGTTTGTTCAAAAGTTATCCTCCTGACTGCCACAGAATCGTGAAGCTTTTGAATTCCGTCCGATCCGGCATTACCTAATCGGTCAAAAGTTTCCTTCCGAGATGTTCTGTAGTCAGTTTGCAACATTGAGTTGCTGAGCACATTTTAGAAATGTGTTTAATTCAATCTCAAAATTAAAGTTATTGTATTCTTAACTGATTTTAAAATTAGTAGGTATGAAAACATTACCCTTCTTTATCAGTTTAAGTCCATTGCTAGGCATGGGATGGACAGGATTAAAAAAAAACTATTTCGTACTCAAGCGGTTGTTGTCAAAAGTTAATTGGCCGGCAAGCGTAGTTTGCTACTGTCAGTACGTAGTTTTATTTTGTTTTTACGCGTTTGAAACGCGCTTGCTGCGAACCGCGCGCGTTCACTTAACAATAATAATCTCTCTCTACCAAGAGTAAGGTTTCAGTTTTGTGCGGGTCATCGGCGAACTTTTGACACGCGTTAGCCACCCGCATGGGCCATAAGCGTCACTGTGAAATCAGTTTAACATGGTGAATTGTCTATACCCGCCACGCACGCAGTTGTGGTGAGCGCAGTGTCAATACTCTCGCATTAGATATGCTTCCGTCTATTACTAGTCCACATCACAACGACTGACGAAGGTCGATGTTGTCATAGTTGATGTTAACTGTTTACTTAATCAAAGTGAAACAAAACACAAAAGATTGTGATACCATAATATGTTGTATTAAGTAACACACAGAAATGTCATTAACGTAGAAACAACATTTTTGAATAAAGAGCAAATAAAAAGAAGGGTCCGGCCCATGTCTAAAATTTGATGGAATTAAAGGGACCTGAAATTGATTCATGGTATAGACACCACTTAAATTGATAAACAACAATTTTAGGTGCCGACTTACCACGTGTTCGCAGGGTTAGAAAATAGATTGGCAGGAAAAAGCCAAGCTTGCTAAATCAAAAATATTTAATCGACATATGAAATCTGCCAATCCGCCCGCATTTGAGCAGGAAAAGCTTTCCAATTAGAAGAGGCATGTACCTAGCAGCGACATTTAAGCTCCTCCTTCCTTCCCTTTTTTATCAAAATACATAAAATAAAAGTGCCAGCCTGTTAATGATTTTAACAGCCGACAAGGGACCGCCATCCTGCTCTAGCGCGGATTGCACATTTCTATGAAATTAATTTTTATCATACGTCCAGGTTTCCTCACGTTTTCCTTCAACGCATATATCCAGCATATAAAACGGCAAAAAATTTAAAATTTTGTGATTCCGGATTCGAACTCAGATCAATCACGTACTATGGAATTAACAACGCTTTCGCCCCAACTCCTGACCTACTACGGCTCTTAACCTCAAAGTATATAGCTACATATTACAACTTAACGGGTTAATTTTTTTTGAATTCTTTTGAAATATTCACGAGTCCGAAAATTAAAGTAACTACGAATATATAACATTAAGTACGTATATATCGTATAATATACAATAATATCAATGACCTTTAAAGTAGTGCGTGTTGGCGACGTCGCGCCGACTTATATTTACGGTCGCTCGTCGACCTGGGAGTCTCAGAGCGCCCTGTCCACTGCATAATATGTGTTCCTTTTTCAAAGTAAGCTTTTGTTTAGCCTATTTGAGTTAATTAGAATCGCTATTGTTCATGTCGATTATATATATGCACAAACTAATAAAACACTTTTGTACGTATTTCTATTTACGTATTGCTTCTATAGGAGATGAAGATCAAATCCAAAATGTATCATTATTTTAGTACATTTTAATCCTTGCACAACTGCTTTCTGAGGGGAACAAAGAGGTTTCAAAGTTAAATCGATAAACTTAGAATATGTGAAAAGAATAAATCAAATCTAACTACTCTGTTCAATATGAACATGGGTAGTAATTTTGATATTGAAACTTCGAGAATAGTTAGGAAAAAAAATTAATATAAATAATCTACCGGCACTGCAAATTCCACAATGATGTTACAGCAAGTCATATAAATAATCATAAATATTGTTCCTACTAAAAAAAACTATGTAAGTACTAAAAATGTAAATTTTAATTTAGACTTACTTTACCGACAAATTTAAGTTCACTGTTGAACATGGGCCTCTTCTCCAAGAAAGCGCCAGAAAAAGCTAAGATGCACTTCTTGAAAGATTTTCTCATAATCACCACGCTGGGTAAGCGAGTTGGTTAGTGCAGTTCCGCTACACTCGCACTAGTGGTGCTGCTCCCCATCACTAGTCCGTGGGATTTGGGTTTGGCAAATTCGAATGAATTTTCCAGTGCTACTCGGTCGCCAGAACCTCGTTTGTCGGCTAACATGGTTCAGCACGTGGGGTTGGCATTTGGAGAAAAGATGGTATATTCCTCTCTTACACCTCATTCCCATTACCCCCTTATATGTTGAAACAATTTTCAATACCTTCCAATGTACGATAAAGCACACTTAGTGTGGTAAATGTATTATAATAGTAGTGTAGTAATAGTATGTGTAGGTCATTACAACAACTAAATTAATTATATAAACGTCCCCAGTAATTGTTTATTACTTAATGCATTTGCCCTCTAACCACACAAAGACATTATTTCGGCAATTTCACTGTTGTTCGATGGCGTCAGCTGTCAGAGAGGTTACTGTGTCATTGGGAACAGGTTTTGATTTCCCTGTCCTTTAATGAAAACCAGCACACGCTAATGGCTCCGCTCGCTTTAAATTTCTAATTCATTGAACTTTAATGAACATTATTAAAATCGCAAAGTTTATTAGCGTTTCTATGTAATAGATAGATAATTAGGGTTCCGTACCTCCTTAATATTATAATAATTATCATAATGTTTAGTTAAAACAGTAAGTACAGTAGGTTGGAAACCAGGGCACGCAGAGTGATCCAAATTTATGACAGTCGTATTTTTTACTTTAAATTCGGTCTTTATAAAATTTAAAAAAAACATGGGAGGCCTGTCTCTTTATTTAATTTATATAAATTACGTCTTTCTTTTTACGTTACGTTATTACTTTTCTTAGTTAAATCGACCTGTACAACATATATAATATACAAGATGACATGTGTAAATAAAAGTTTAACGCACGCGCTTCAGGTCAACTTATTAAAAGATCATAGTCACAGCAGGTCTACTACTCGGTACACGCATACGGATTTACGCTCTAGCTTGCACACTCTAAAAACGATATATCTTTCTACACTATTTAAATGTCTGAAAGTTTATGTAAGTCAAAAGAGGTAAAAAAGCAATATTTAGGTGCTGTACGAAGCAGTCATTATCATTAATCATGAATGTTGATGGATACCGCGAAGTATGGTTAAACATGAGCGTTCACGAGGCGAGGACGTGTGCATACGTACGACCCACGCAAGATTTCATTTTCAAACAAACCGGAGAGGTCCATTGACTCTGGACTCATGATCTAAGGCCTGATGAGCGCACTGGGCATAGTTTTTTTTTAAACTATATAGAAAAGGAAATTGTACAATTACAATAATTAAAGAAAGCATCTATTGGAATTACTTAATACATAAAATTACATTTGTTTTGTACAATAAAGTGTCGCCGCTTCCATAGACACCTGCATCTATCCCCGATTATGAATCAAAATGTAAATATATTGTCTACCTTGAGGACTAAGATTGAATGTTTCGTTATAAATACATGGGTCTCGACTCAATTACTCACCATACTAAATGCAATGGCGCGAACAAAAATAAAACAAGATATAACAATGGCACCAAAGGTTCAGTTCGTGCGTCAATCATATAAGTCATATTGCCATATTGGCAAGTCCAGCAATAAACAATCGCATCAAAAATAAATATTAAAGTGCAACATAAGACAGATTAACCTGCGGCTTCGGTCGCGAAGGTAGTTCTCTCTTTCCTGGGATAAAAGTATTGAGCGCTCCAAAGAAATTTGTTATGAAGATACCATACGAAATTTTTATGAAGTTTAGGCATGATTGAAAGCCAAACTTACTTTTGCATTTATAATATAAATACATATTTTTTAGGATTACATTCCATTGCTAGGGGTTTGCATTTTATTACATTTTGTTTTATTATAATAATGCAGGTTTTCCCGCGATAGTTTCAACAATTTTAGGGGGTTTGATGAACTCATGTCACTATTTTAATAAAAAAAAACATGCGCCGAGGCCACTCATCTAGTATTTATGAAAATAAATAAGCTCTTCCGACCCTGCTTTAATGACTGGGGTGGTCAGTGAATAAGATATTTATTTTTATCATTTCAATCCACTTTTCATCAGAGCTTATTTGGGACAACGTGACTGGTGGTGAGCCAGTCGCCATCTTAGTGTCTAGACTAACGATACATATCTTACATAAGTACCGACACTCATTGGTACGAGCCCGCTGCACAGGCGATCGAACTCGAGTCCTCTGATTCGGTGGTATATCCTATCCGACAGATGGAGTAATAAGCATCTCAAATTATACAATACCTACCTAAATTAACCAAGGCCAAACGGTGCTAAGTGGCTGGTTCTGGGTTCGTCAACCTATTTGCTAAAAATGCCGATTACGATTAATCTTCCCGTTGGGAGAGGTCTGTCACATTTAGCAGGTGGATCAGTAACCAAAAACTTGCACCTTTGTCACTTCTGCCTGTCACCAGTCTAAAAAAATTGAGTATAGCATATTTTAGTTGGTTATTCATGCTATCGGATATCATATACATATATGTTGAAGGCGATTAGAATTTTCTGGTAATTTTCTTAGTACATTTTAATGTCATCTACGGAGTATGATAGGGTGACAGATTCTCAGCCATCCTTTCTTATATGGCGGCGATAATATTAATGTATTAAATACTGTTTTATCTTTTTAATTATTCATATTACAATAAAATAATTCTGGAATCTAGGTCGAACGGATTTGCGCTCCAGAGCGGATATTTGATGGACTCTGTAGAGCAACGAACGATCATGCCAATAGATAGGAAGCTTACAAATTCCTACGTCATGGATTCTCGTACTGCAAATATATTGCATATATTTGAAGTAATATATTCCTCCAATGAAGCCGTTTTCAATCCAATAAGGAGATAAATAAATTCTCTACCCTACCCAAACAGCTTGTAAATAACCACAAATACCACTGCATGACATAGGCCTCTCCCATTAGGAGAATTTTCCGATCGCCACGCTCGGCAAATTTTGGTGTGGTATACTACGTCATATCTTCTCGTCGAGTATACCGCAAAGCCTCAAGACGAAAGTATACAACCAGTGCGTGTTGCCAGTGATGACATACGGATCCGAGACTTGGTCCTTCACTGCAGCCCGTATGAGGAAGCTCAAAGTTGCTCAGCGCGCTATGGAAAGGGCTATGCTCGGTGTTTCTCTGCGTGATAGTCTGCAACGATAATATCCGCAGCAGAACTAAGGTAACCGACATAGCCGTAAAGATCAGCAAGCTGAAGTGGCAATGGGCCGGCCACATAGCTCGCAGAACTGACAACCGCTGGGGAAAAAAGGTTCTCGAGTGGCAGGACGACCCCCCACAAGACGGAGTGACGACCTGCGCAGTGTTGCGGGAAGTCGATGGATGCAGGTGGCCCAGGACCGTGCTTCGTGGCAATCTTTGGGGGAGGCCTATGTTCAGCAGTGGACTTTTAATAGGCTGAAATGATGATGATGATGATATTTCGAGATGCTTATCCCGCCGTCCGTCCGAAGAAAGTGGGTGGCCAATTCTTACAATGATACCACACGGTAATAAAAAAAAACAGAGCAGGAAGAAATTTACAAATTAGTTTAAACGAAAAACGAAGCTAGTCATGTTTAGATAAGAATAATTCTTGTGTTCTAAAATAAAAAGGTAAAAATTCGTTCTAACAAAAACATAATAACCTATGTATCATTAGAAGACCTAAATACATTGTTAATATTTTATTAGAAGAGCCGCCTGAAGCAACTGTTGCTTGTACAGTTTCAGAGCTTAATATTACTTAGTAAGTTGGTAATTACAAAGTTGGTCTTACGTTATGCGAAATAATACCGTATTACGGTACGCGGTAAGCGTACTACTAATACGACTAAACCCTTACTCTAAGTTGCCTCGTTCTAGATAAAGATTGTTGAGCAGTGTTTTTGATTTTAATTATTTTTCGAGTTTCATTTGTTTTGTATGTAGGGCACATCAAGGGTGTTTTGTGCCCATAAACGACTTATAATAAATATTACGATATATAATTATATTTATTAAAGTAATCACACCTGTTACCCATAGCGGTAGGCAGAAATTACAGATTATCATTTTTATTTCGTCGATCTTATCATCGATTTATTTTTTTTATTTTACAGCGTAGCCAAAAAGTCATCCGCAACCCACTTTTACCACTCCTTGTTGTGTAAATGTGTGTTGCATAATATGAGTTTCAAGTTGGATTCAAACTAGCAGTACTACTACTATGCAGAAGCACGTCATCGGAGACCATTCTCTTATTATTGCTATGAAATTGGGTTTCAGGTTGTATAAAAATGTTGCATCTAAACAAACAACTAAATTGAAACCATGCACTTGTCTGTTGCACCAGCGGTACAGTCAATTGAAAAAAGGCTACCAATTAATAATAGAACTTCGACAACCAATTACACAGTTTGTTACCGCTGGGCAATTAATTTGATAGCGGCGCTAACAAATCGATTCATTACTGCTGCGAACGTTTTGTTTTACTAAAACCTTTGAAAAAAATTACGTTTAGTCGGAACATTATTAGATATTAATAAGCGATTAAGTTTAAGTTTCGTTTAAATTTTCGTGACGTTTCAACTTATCCCCGTTATCGTTACTCTACCGCGGCAAAAGGACATACTTTTAATAACGTCTCAAAAATAGATGGGCTGAGCCCAGTACCGGAACGAACAAAACTGGGCTATCACTATCTCTTTTTTGTGAGCCACTAACATTAAGAGCAAAAACCTTATTTCCGATACATTTTTACTTTGTAATAATTACAGATAACTAAAAACACTAAAGGTTAAAAAATGTATTAATTAGTTTAGTTTATTAAATGCAAAGTCACGCCAAACTATAATAATGGTTATACCTGGGTGGTCAGAGACTTGATCATTTCGCTCAGTGGCTAAATTAAAGTCATGTCATTGAAAACGCCGGCGACTTTCTTTCTCTTTTGGGTTAAAAATAGTGCGTGAGTCATAAAATTCCGAAGCAATAAATATGCTGCGATTTAACTTCTCTCCATATGGTGTCTAAAATTCATCTACACTACATTGTATAAATTTTTGACAGTTTAGATACTTAAAGTTGTTTAAGTAAAATATTACAAAATATTAAAAAAGGCTAAACGAGATTTAAACTTGTGCAATTACAGTACTTTTGAAGTGCCAATTTCTTCTACTACAGAGGGCAGAGATGACAGGTTTTATATACTATTCTGACACTTTCATCTTTTTTACATACACGCGATCGACGATCTTATACATACAAAGCATACACGCTGTTTGGTTATGGTTACTGCCGACTTCACTTTTTTCAGTATGTTGCCAATTTGGTCATTATACTTCCTTATGGACAATTTTTATCACACAATTTCTCACCTTTTCATTCGGAATCTCATGTAACGTACTACTTGATGACCGATTTTTATGAAATTTATAATCTCATCTCTTGCTTTTGAGCGAAATCCACACGAATCTGATTTAATAGTTAAGAAATTAAACAAACACAACCAGATGTGTAGCAAGTAAATTCTAAATAATCTACTAAAATTTAAATGCATACTGCTGTAGACCTTCGATTTAGTAGTGAAAACTTCACCAAGAACAGTGAAGCAAATGTGTACTCTTTGTAGCGCGCAAGATCATGAATAAACAAACAAGGTGCTTAGAAATAAAATAGAATATTAAGGCTGGCACAATCGATACCGCGGGATGCGTGAGCCCCTGATCCCGGCACCGTTGTGGCTGCTATTGATTTCATGCTTCGTCAAGTTGATGCGACGTGACTGCTGCAGAAAGGATTCGATTAAACTTCGACGTGTTAATAAATAAAGTTCTCGAAAGTTCAGATAAGATTAAAAGAAAGGATTGGGAAATACGAATAAGGAAATCTAGAAAGTATTCTACATTCACGACATTTTCCTAGTTCAGGAATAATTGCTTAAAATATCGAAGACAAAGGACACAGAACATTTTTTGTTTTATTATTTGTTTAGAAAAACTGGTTCCTCGAAATGTATGAGTTATATTAATAACATTTTAAGGAATTTTAGGAATTATTAGTAAAGCTAATAGATATTTAATTTTCTTTCTTCTGTTTACTGTGTAAGTATCACACTATTGCACACTTCTAGAAATTTTAATTGACAACCTGAAAAATGAACGTCGCATGTTTTTTTGTTAACATTACACAAAATTACATATTTCGTCATTAAATCGTACCGAAAATATTCCACAAAAACTCATAGGCCTTCATTATGATTATACAGGACAAATATTGTCGCTTAATTTTTATTATGATTCATTTATCTGTACGTAACCACTTAATGTGTATATTAAGTCCATTTCTATCAAGTTAATTAGATAAATTAGTGTGACTAGAAGGATAAATACACTTACGAGTAAGTTAGTCTGTATTAAAATCACAAAAATTTTCTCACATTGCTGATCTCATATTTTTTTTGTATATTTTAAAACAAGCTCAGAGATATTAAATAATTTCAAGGATATCTTTGAGAATTTAAATTAACTTGAATAGAACATATGTAGTCTATATAATAGTTATTTTATACTTTCAACATAATTTATACTCGTTAACCATGCAAAAGTACAAGAAACTTAATATTTTATCTGGACTTCGTCAAAAGTGTGTAAAGAAAATGGATTAAAATGTATTTCTTTAGGAGATCAATGACATTATAACTTCTATGTATTTTGGGTCTGGCATTTTGTGAGATGGTTAATACGTCTGTTCCGTTCCGAATCAGAGACAGGAGAGTCGAGTTCGATCCCCTATGAATAGAGGGCTCGTACCGGTGAGTTTTTCGTAACGTACGTATCGACCGGATAACTTGTATCTTATGGTTAGAGACTAAGGCGTCAACATTACTTGTATAAGCTTTTGTGAAAAGTGGACTGAAAGGACTAAAATTCCAATAAGTACTGTGTATTTTATCGTGAGTTTTTTTTTTCGACACCCACAATATCAAAGATGAAGACAGATTTTTTTACGTCGCCATCACACGACGACATATATACCTAATATAACTATGGAGTCAATGAAATCGCGAAGAAACTTACGCAAATAAACGCATTAAATAGTCACGCATCACAAAATTACTGTCTGAGTAAACAAAAAACAATGTAATGCTTACCAAACGGTTTAAAATGTGATTTGAGCCAGTGGTCATCGCGTTATTAAGCTACATGTTATCACGCGGGATACCTTAAAAGGTAAGCAGAAAAACAAAGTAATAAACAATTGCAACTCACTTATCACTTAATTAAATTCTAAGAAATGAAACCTACGTCAACTTCGCTTAATAAAGGGGTTGGCGATTTAGTCGATAGCAATTATTATTTCTTTACAAAAATAAAAAAAATCGGAACAAATAATTTGCGAGTGTCGATGAGGTCAATTGTGCAATTTCTGCCCATTTTGAGGAGAAAGACAAATCATTTTATTGAACAATTGTTTTGTACTATGTTTTCATCATTTATTATTATTTGTCATCCAGTTCTGTGCTATGTTTAATGTTTCAAGTCTCTAGCTAGTTTGAAAGTCAAAGTCAAAACATTTTTATTCAATTTAGGATTGTTTAATGACTTTATGAATGTCAAAATCTACATCGGTTCGCAAAAGATGACCTCAGAGAAGAACCAGCAAGAAACTCTGGGGTCAAGTAAAGGACGTGATAAAAAGGTGGTAAAAAATAAAAATGTATAAGGGTCAGTACACGAACTTTACAAATTTACTTCCCCTCGTAACAGGCTTCTTTCCCACTCTATACCCGTTTTGGCGTGTTTTTTACCGTACGTCGAATTATTTTCTTAATTTTCTACTTACAATGTTAAGAGTGTCTAAAGACTGACTGGCTAAAGTCTGACTCATTCATGGACGTGAAGTACCTGAGGAAATAAAAAAAATGTTATTATTGAAATCATTAGTATATACTATATACATACAAAAATCTGCATACTTTGTAAAATAAATATTCATTCAATGAAGATTCGTCGTGTCAAGCGGTTGGGGGTTAGTGGCATAATACAACTGCTATATAATGTTATGTATAAGTTGTCTTTAGGTATGTCACTGTACTATACGACAGATAAGCCTTTTTTTTTTAATGAAAGTATAGTTAGATCTCTATGAACAACATTAATACATAAGAAATGCCACGCTGGACATGGCAGATGGCGAGTACAGTGCCGCTCGTACTATTGATGCTGCACCCTATCACTATCCTGTGGGTATGTGGGAGCCGGTTGCCGGTCTCGTCAATCAGCAGTGTACACTGCGTGCAGTTGAGGTTGACATTAAGAGAATACTTTTCTATATTGATAAATCACAAAAGCTGACCAATTCTACCAGGCGACCATAAAACCACAGGGATTGGATTTAGTTCAATACAAATACAATTTAAACGTACATAGAGAATGGACGCTGCAGATTAAAACATACGATGATTGCGACAGTGCGTGACGGCTCTGCGTGTCTCGCATCCGTTGTTATGGTAACACGGGTTTCTAAGCGCGCCCGGTATTAATACATTAACGGACGAGTGTGGCTATGCATTTGCAAGATTAATGTGATTAAGAAAGATTACTCTTTGTGCCATCGCAGATACTAGGAAGATAACATGTGGTAGTTTGTATTGCAAAATGGAAGAGCCACGGACAAAAAGTGTTAGGGAATGTGTACATTCTCTTTGATATTATCAAACGTTATAAGGATGTGAGATAAATGTATGAGAAGATTGAATTTCATAATGAAAACAACTTTTATTGCAAAAGTATAACAACATGCATTGTTTTTAGCATTTTTATCATCATCAATTTCACAAACCCATGCTTCGCGACTTAAGGTTGTTGACAAATTTCACCTTACAGACAGAATTACTTTTCTCACTTTTGCATTCTCTTTCTATTTCAAACAACTGCGTATGAGAAGAAAAGTAGACAAACATATAAATCAATTCCAAATCCCATGTTCATGTAATTATACAATTGTGAAAATCAATGTAAAGTTCTAAGTTACAGAAATTTGAATATATTTATGTGGACTTTCAGTCCACATAAAAATATTCTACATAAAAAGACCAACTACAATAATCATATCAGATATCAGAATTGTTTAATGGCATGTCCTCTTGACATCAGTGAACTTTTTTTATCATATTAAGTGCTGTGTTATTTTATTGGAGATGTTGTAAGTTTCGTGAATCGCGTGTATTTAATTTTACGATTATGCAACAGGTTATCATTTAATATCTAACGAAGTAGCAATTCAATATTAAAAAAGACAAAATGTTACTCCCACTATGGAGATGAATCTAACGACACAGCATAGGTTAAAATCCATTAAGCCGTTTAGGTTACCGAACGTGTCCAAGAAATGGACATACATACACCCGAAAATCATAACTCTCTTTCTGGGTCATTCGGGTAAGAAGAAAAAACGACGTAACTAAGAAAAAAGTATTTATATGAGAACGAAATGTGACAATGTTTCACTTGAAAATATACTTATAACACGGTATATAATATTACTACTGTAACTGGCAGTTTGTGACTTACGATTTGTATATTAATAGCCATAATCAGTTCGTCATTTATATATTATCAATATATAAATGTCGACGAGTGAGTTTAAAACAAAGTTTCGGAGAAGCGACCGACTTTAACCTCTATTTTCTCATCATTAGTGGAATATCTTCAAATTTAAATTAATGTATATAGGGTACATCAATAAAAAAAATAATCATCTAAATCAAAGGAGATGCGTAACGTACTTACATATGTATGTATGTAAAAGAAAAACATACCGACGAATTGATAACCTTCTCCTTTTGCCTCTCTTTGGTCTCGTTTATGTTTGAGCCAAGGTCCATTCAAAGGTCCACTTACATTAGAAGCAGCACCCTACATCGTTATGCAGTATCAACATTTTGATTAGTATTCATTTTAAAATGTCTTGCAGATTTTTAAATATATTTAAGTATTTTTTTATTGTTCTTGGTTATTGTCCATAATGACTCATGTATGCTTAATCCCAAGTCTCATGAAATTACAACTTGTTCAAGTGAGTTTGTATTTACGGGTTTTTAAATGATTGGATTTAAGATAGAAAGAGATGAGCAATTTGGTTAAAGATTGAAACAAATACTGTTTCGCATTATAGTGTTCTAAAATATTTATACATTTCCATGAAAAAAAAAACAATACGATAAGGAAACCCGCATATTTTACAAGAGAATTTTAGACATTTGAATATCAATACTTCTCATGCGACACCAGCAACTTCCGGATACTGTAGTTGTTAAATGCGGAGAATAAATTCTAGTGCCGCAAATGTCAGTGCAAACACTGAGGAACTCACTCGTTCCTCCATCTTACCTTAACCTATCCGATGTAATGCTTATATTATAGGATCGAGAAAAGGTTCAGATGCAATATTAGACGCGGACGTAACACAACACAACCTGAGTCGAAAACCAAACTATACATTAATATTGACTCCGCCTCGGTTACGAAACCAGGGTCCATACCTCAACAACCAGGTAAGTTAAAAGTTCTTAGCCATGCGGTCGTTTTTTTGGCACGATAAATAGTACTATGGGTATATATTATGTGTTAAGATGTTCCTGCAATGGTACTGCATATTAAAACAGCTTGTAAATAATTGGTCTGTTGCCCCGCGGTGAATTGTCGTTCGTTGTAGTTAAACTTCATGTAGATTTGCATTTCGGATCATTCTAAACGGGCGATGTTACAGCGCCTAACCGTCGATTACTGTGTTTGAACGGTCGACAACCTACACATAGTGTGTTAAGGTATAAACGTCTTTATCTAGTAAAGATAATGCCTATTATCGGACAGTTTTCCTTCGCTTCATTGACAATAGTCTGTAGTTTTTGCTGGGAAACTCAAAACAGATTGGCATTATTTGTTAAAATCTGTTTTTTACTTCTAGGAAACAAATACTTTTCTTCATTAGAACGGTCCCATTGTCTTAGGTTTCTCTCCTATTTATGACGACAAAATTCTAGTGTAAGAGCACCCTAATGTTCCTATTAATACATAGTATGTGGTCGCAAATTGGATTCAATTAAGCATCCATAATTAGCATTGGTTCAAATTGTTTCATTCAATTATGTTACAATAAACACCGTAATTATGTTATTGTAACTTAATGGTTATGTAGTGATATTCTTTGCAAATTGTCAGAAGTTAGTAACTTTTACAAAAATTCGCACAAATATAAGATGATCTGAGATCGCGCAAATGATTGAAAATTTTAATAGTATGTTATTATTGACATGTAGTAACAATAGTACATAGTGCAAAAAAAAATTATTAGCAAGAAAAAAGAATATGTAGATAAAAGTATTTGAAACGATAGAGAAAGTTTGAGATAACACCTCCTGGGTCGACGGTCCATATCTCGAATCAACCCCAGGGGCAACGCCTCCCTCAAAATATATATGAAATAGGGCACTTTACAATAGGTGGATTTTATAAGGGTTACGAATCAATAATACGGCCTAATACATTTCAACCCCTATAACTTTAATGTCTGTAATAAATTCAAACTGAATCCAATTTACAACCACACCATTTGGCAACTTAATTTGTTATTTGTAATGTCATTACAAAATAAAATAAATAAACAGAACACAGTACATGGTAAAATGTTTTTTTTTTATTATTAACCGTATAGTTTTAAATATATTTATAATAAATTGTAATGTTATACACGTTCCAATTTATTAGAATTCAATTTCCTAGCAAAAAATCGTAACGGTTGTAGCTGCGGCGTGTCGTTATCAAAGATAAGTATTTCTTACCTTGAATTGTGCAAAGAACAAGAGAAGATGATATCACTGTGCGAGTCACAGCTTTATTTTAAACGTAGCACTATGTCACTTTACACACAACTGATACTAAAACCATTCACAGGCTGCTGTCACTTGTTACAGGCGATTCGACGAAACACTTGGGGGACGCGAGAATGACGACCGTCAACTTCGACGCGTGGCACGCTACTGCACTTCACTGGAACGCCCTCCCCTCGCCACGCTTCCACTACTCCCCTACAGATCAGCTGGGAGCTGGGATTCATTATTACCCGGTAAAGATTAACTGGTAACAGCTTCATTAAGCCCATTAATCAGAAAGTGTTAGTAAAGGTAATGGATAACATTGTGCAATTTTGAGACGCTTAAAATCAATAGTGGTAACCCAAAAAAAGTATTGACTGCGTCGTATGGGTTAGATACCACCCACTTACGTATATCTACCGCCAATCAGCAGTGCAACCACTGTTGAGTTCCGGTTTGAAGGGTATACTGAGCCAGTATAATTGTATAGTTACAGGATGAGAGGCATTCCACCTTAGTCCTCAGGGGTGACAACGCATCTGTTACCTCCTTCGTTTGAAGTTGTATGCTGGTGTCCATGGGCTTAAGTAGCCACTTACCATTACGTAGATAGGTGGAGTTAGGATCCAATTAAAAAAACCTTCAATTGTCAGTGCATTCCTCCAATTCCAATTAAATACTTGGACGATTTTACTAAAATGAAAATTCTAGTGTCATAATGCCTAATAAGTCTTATGAGAATAGAATTTCCATCGTTTCAAAGTAGTACACATAAGAACTTAATACCAAATGCTTTGACATCAAAAAAAGGCGTTTATAGATTTTCTGGTGTACATCAGTATGAAAAAAAAATGTTTCAGTATTAAACAACGTATTACATTTGACCGCCTTGTATAGTGAAAAGGTAATTTTGCATACAATTTTCAAAGGGACTCACAATTTGCAGAAATTACTCGGAGCGAAGAATAGAATAGTAGAGACGGGTAATGGGGCGTTCTTAATATAAAATAAAAGTTATATATTACGAGGACGCTGCCTGGAGTGTACTTACATAAACAACAGACGCTGTAATGAATTCGTTTTGTACCGTAAAAAAAGATATAAGTAAATAACTTTCCAGCTTAACTACGACGTGCCCTAAAACGAAACAATCCTTATTTAGGCCGGGTGGTGCTTTTTGAAATACCATCAATCAATGACAAGCGAAGAAATCTAAAAATCGGACCTTCGCATAAAAAATGTTTTCGTTGTCATTACGGATTTTCTTTTGTATCCGTTGTATACTTGAATATGTAGTGACGTACGGGGGAATTCGTTAAATTCGGTCGGAAAGCCGAATTTTGCTGAATACAGCTCAGAACATGAAAACTAAACAAAGAATTAGACAATGAATGACAAAAGCCGTCACATGTGGGGAAGAGTCTTTCCGTTAAAGAAAACAGCGATTCGGATAGTTTACATTTGGATACCATTGGACGTTGTTTGTAGGACATTAAACACATCTTAAACTATTTGAGTCTCTTTTAAACCATATCAATCCATATCAAAACTGTAATATCACTTTTACAAATTATCAGAAATCAACAGTAAACTCAAATTACAATATTTCATCTAGAATGTGATGTAAAAAAATATCGTTATTAGTATCGAATTTATCTAAAAAAGAAATGTAGAAAACTTGAAGAACACTCGAAAATTGTGTAAATTTTCATTATCACTCTTTTCTTCTAACTAAGATGGAAGATCATAAATTTATTTAGGAACACAATTTGTATATTAAATTGGTTCATGTTTAGAAGCATTCAGTCATGTCTTTATTTGTTCAATTGGAAAGAACAAGTCCAGAACATCTTCTTTAAAGGCTCTCACGCCTATCGCTCATATGGATAAGCAAAGATTACGGATTTCGTAAATAATTTGTTATAAACTCGCCGAATCTCCTGTGGTTTGTGATGCCCGCAAGTAACCGAAATCGAACCCCGTCATAACGAATATTATGCAATTTAAAGCGAACGTCTGGCGCTGAGCTACTTAGGCTTACATGTCTCCTAGAAAACGGTCATTAATCCTTTTTTTTCGGGTCATAACAATAAAATTTCAATTGTAACAACACGTCATGACTTTCTCTTATATTCCTAATTTTCGAGACCATGTCATATCTGGCTTTCTCTAAATGTACTTTTACTTTATCAGTGTCATCCCTGCAGCTTCGCCATTGATCAGTCTTTAATTAAGAATCATACATTTTCTAAACATTTTACGACAAAAATCCTTTCCGGTTATGGTGTACTACCACCGACTGAGGACTAAGTACTAAACTACTTTCTTAATTTTATGAGAGAGTTAACTATTTGTGGAAGCTTGATTTTGCCACTTATTAACATATACTGTTTATTATTTTGGAAAATTATGGCGGTAAGCTTCCCGAATATAATAAAATAAAATACCAGGTGTTTAAACAGAAATGGTAAATATTGTTCATTAGAAACATTAACGTTATAACTTGTGTATGCATCATGTAGATACCGATTGTGCTGTGGTAGGTAGTCAGGACCGCTTAAATTGTTAATAACAATTTTAAGAGCTGTATTTACCACGTTCTCGGTGGTGAAAGAAACCTGCATGTGTGAGAAATAATAAAAATACGTGAAGCCTGCCAGCCCGCACTGGAGCAGTGTTGCGGGCATTCCCGGCTCATAACCCTCTCAGATATTTGAGGAGGCCTTTGCCCAGCAGTTGTGCACTTACAGCCAAGTACTTTACTTTTTACCGGTAGTTCCATAATCTATATGCTATTATCGACAAGTTTCACCAACAGTTATCCCATCCTCTTAAGAACTGATCTAAGTCCGTGTGCATTTAAGAACTCTAAAATATTATATCTACAGTTTTAATATAATGCAGTGATTAAAACATACAACACTAGTAGAATAATAAAATGAAAAATATTGTTACAAAAAGTAATATCTCAACAGCCATTGGTATAACTTGCGCTAAATTTATCTACAACAGGAACGTTAAAAATACAATTGTCACAAAGCACGTCACGGCAGCGTTTGATTTATGTTACATCGGTTTCTTTGAGGAATTCTCGAAAAGGAAGCTCGCATTGCGGTAAGTCACGCGAGCGCAGCAGAGGACTACGCGAGTTGACGCAATTTGTATCGAGTAGACATATGTCGGATGTTTGTAATCGTACAAGAGAACACTAAACACGATTATTTTGATTACTCTTGGAGTTTTGGTAATCGGTGAGTAAATAAATAAACGAGACATCTACATACCTATATAAATGTCATATATAGTAAGAATAAAATAAAGAAATCAATTAATAAATAATGTCTAGTAAAAAAGTAAACAAATCGAACATTCCTTTAAAAAAAATATCTCATTCAGGATATATATTCTGTAAGTATAATTATTTAAAAAATTTTATAATAAATGCTGTAAATATTACTTAAGTACCCATCAACCTCGCCAATTGAGTCATCATTCACCAAAGTTACACAAGAATAGTCGAATTGTGGATCGGAACTCTCGACGATTTTCTAAAAGGATACGTTCGGTAGGAAAGTTTAGAGATACACTTTTAAAAGAGATGAGAAGATTGGATTGAAACTTTTTAAAGCATCATTTATTTGAAATTCTAGTACCGAAAGTCAAAATCAAAATGTGTTAATTTTTATGCATTTCGCGCCTTTTTATTGATGATGCCAGCAGAACTACGGTGATTTCAGTAACGGACGAAATCAATGAGACAGTGCAAAATTTTTATGTAATAATCTTACAAGTAGGATATCAACAGACACGCTAGTTCTTAAAAATCAAGATTTTATTTTTCTTATCGTTACATCTTGTAATGGGTTGTTAGTCTCGGGTAGATGTTGAAAACTGAAAAATGAGCAACGCTCGCTAATCGCAGATTTATACTCACCGGCGACACACTAAAGTAACGATGTATAAAGGTAATATATTCAGTTCCCAATGATTACAGCTTGTAACGAACGACCCTCAGCGACAACGTCGGAGTGAAATTATCCAGATCGTCGAGCCGAGCTTTTCATTATCAAGTTGGAAATTTAGGGCAGACAAAGCAAACAGGGGTGTCAAGATACGTGAAGATTATTCGTGAATGTTTTTTTTAACTCGAATGGGAGTAAAAATAATCGTCATTAATACGTTATGGATGATTGTATCAAGGAAAGGTAAATAATTTACTGCGAACCCTTATAATTTATGGCATGTTAAATACAAAACTTAAACGACTCTGAACTTCAAGCCAATCTAACGCTTTGTAACAAAAATAATTAGATTTAATTATAGTGGACACGTCCAATGGATCGGATGACTTGTTTTCAGATAGACAAGTTTAATATATTTCCAAAAAGATTAATACGTTTATCTCTTCTATCATATTAGATAAGAAATAACAAAGTGACAATGATAATAATTGGTACTGGACAGATACAAAAACTTTACAATAAATGGTACTGGACATTAAGTCCGCCCATTGTAACCTTAAGCTTAGGGCTAACAATAAAGAATAAATAAAAAATAAACAAATAAAATATCTATTAAGTACTATAAGTCTGGATTCGATTAAGAGACTCAGTTGTGTGAGATATTTATTTTATATATACAAAAATAATTCCTATAGACAGTAATTTTAGCTTAGAAACATGATGTGGACTGGTTTTCGGAGAGCACACAAAAGAGAATACTGGAGGTTGCAGATTTAATAGAAGAGCGCAACAGGTCGTAAACGTTGCGGTCACAACTGAAATTACATCGCTTTGTTTTCCTAATACGTAATCTAATAGCTTTCGGCTCAGTGGCTTGTTGTGCAGTAGGAAATATCAGAGTACTTTCAGACTTAAGTTTACATTGTTTTACCTAGTGATGCAACTTCCTCGATATATCGATACTGAGTTCTATTAAACGAAACTTATTAAAAAGCTCCGTCTCTTGGTTTACAACCACACACTTACCCACAGAAACACACGTACGAGTACCTAAGCAATTCTAAATTATCTTGTTTATCAACGATTTTGTTGTTGACTGTACCGTATATCCTGAAACCCGGAACCAATAAGTTGTATTGTAAATTGGAATCGAGGACGCACTCAAATTCAGTAATTGGTATATTGCATTGTATTAGCGGGGCGAAAAATCAAAGATCAAAATTAGTCAAGTATTACATTTAATTGCTGGCTAATAAAACAGGAATGTTTAATCCTTATTTGATTGAGCTATAAGTAAAAACTGTATGTTGATAAATAAATAAATGATTGAAGTTAACAAATTAATTAATAAAAAAAATACCTCTGTGGTCTAGATATTTCAGTTTTTTGAACCCACTTTTCACAAGAGCTTATTTGGGACAATGCAAGATGGTGAATCAAATGCCGTTGTAGTGGTCAAGCCATCGACACAAATCGTAAATAATTTTTGAAAACCTTATGGGTACGGCGAACCCTCCACAAAGATCATCAAACACGAGTCTCCCGATTCAGAGGTAGATGGCAGCTATCGTGATGTAAACATAATTTGTGTTTTGTTAAGTGCTATTAGTCGCCGAAAGACGGATCAGGTCAGGGCTGGAGAAATGAAAACGGCAAAAATTATAAAAACAATCTCCTAATTTAAAAAATTATGATACATAAATATGTAAAGGTACGCTTGCTACTTTATTGTAATAAAAATATTTCTTAAGACTATGAGTTAGACAGCGCTTGACCACAAAAGAGCGTATTATATATCAGTATCGCAAACAATTGCTGATAGAACACATTGTACGGACTAAATACAAACTTCGGTCATAACCGGCAACCCTTTGTGACACGAGCTCCGGGTTCTTTGTAACCGGCAGATGTGGCGTAAAAATAAATATATTTATTAAGGCGGTAATTGTGTTATTGCTCATGTTACAAAGCAACAAAATACAGAATTATATGTTGAAAATATTTAATATCATTGGACAGTTATTAAATTCCAATCTGATGCAGACGCAACGAGGAATTCGGTTAAGGTTTATTAATGTATCTCTTTGAAAATATCTGATTCATTTCGGAGTGATGCACATGGCAACAGGTCAACGTCTTGTACGAAAATAGAGCGCACTGGACGAGGCGCTCATGGTCCTTGTCTTTCAACGCGTGCGTTCAACAAACCGTTTCGACATATCATTAATATGTCAACGTTTATCAATATACGATGCTTATGGTCCCCAAATGTGGAACAGTTTTCAATTGAAATTATTCACTCAATCTCGCTGCTCAAAATCGAAGTGCTCGCGACCTAGTTCCTGTCTCGAGTGCGAGCCTACCGAGCTTTTTCGAACTATATTCATATGGTCGTCGCGCCACAAGCTATTGCATGTCAAGAATGAGCAATAAAAGTTTTTTTTTTCATATTACAACTACATTCTTCAAACAATACATTATTTAACTCATGGCTTGTTGCCAAAATAGAAAAAATGTTATGACACGGTAAGCGTTAAATTTCAATCGTTGCTTACCTGAGGTTTAAATATATAATTTTCATTAAAAAAAAACACATTCACATTTAGTTTAAATGTTACTGATCGGTCCGAGTAAAACCGGCGAGTCGCTAGGTTGTCGTAAATTAAATGTCGTATATACGTGAAGTATATGTATAAATTGATGAGACAATACAAATTACTGCTGATGGTTTTATGAGCATTAAAACAAATGGACCGATTTAGATTACGGCGACATCTTTCGGTAATTTTATTTCATTCGTAAAAAAAAATCACTATTCAATACGAAGTGCGGTGGATGCGACCGCAATAATATAATAATACTATCGCTTGAGCCCAAAATTCGACCATTCTTATCTGAACCATAAAAATAAGTAATAGTAAGAGTATTCTTAAGGTTATAAAGAAAAAGTGGGAAAGGACAAAGAGAAAATACCGTTGCCTTCGAATCGGGAGACTAGAGTTCGATCGAATGAAGGGCTCGTACCAATGAGTTTTTCGAACCTCATGTTGACATTAATAGGGCGGTAGCTCTGGTGAAAAATAGGTTGAAAGGACTAAAATATCTATGTAATAAATATCTAGGTAATTCGTTTGACCACCCCAGTATTAAATATACGGTTATGTGACCCTATTATAATATAAATATTAGGACTTATCAAGAATTAGTTTTTATTTAGTTTATCGTTTAATCCTACAACTGCTTTCAATTAACATATCTAAGAAATTTGATGAAATTATACATTTTTATTTTAACACAACGAGACATTTCAAGGCGCCCTAGATTGACACGGATAGCTATACAAAGACAAATAACGACGGTCTGAATTACGTGACAAGATGAGAATTTCACGAATTCTGAAATTGTAGCACCAAATTAAACTTTAAGGGCGCCGGAAAATGGGTTAAGATATCTCTCTTCCTATTACAGTAACAATAGCTGAATGTTTCATTACATTAGACGATTTGTATGTGTTAATACAATTACATTTTATGATTCGGAAAACACACTTGCCAGCTTTATTCGAAACAAGTGAGAGAAATTGCACTGCAGTACCGTCCCGGCTTCAAAGTTCTCACAAAAAAAAAATACTTTTCCACCTTATTTTCATTGCTATAAGACCACAAATACCGTAATTTACGACATACTTTATCGTTTAGAAATTAGTAAGCACTAAATACTATGAAGACAGGACAGTAGGAACGTGCCGTGACCCAAATTGCGATTCTTACGAACCTCTGTATCAGCGCGACCTTCAGTCTTTGCGATAAACAAAAGCGATCTCATTACGGCAATACTTTGTATACACGGGGCAATATATTACCTTATCTCGACATTTCGTCTATACGGCGTCGATTCATCACCGTCGCGAAAAAGACAGATCTGCATAACAGTATGCATTAGCAAAAGTGAATGGATTCAGCGCGAAAAAATGAATTTATTATAGGTTAATTTATCAACTAATGAAATGTATACCTAGACTTAAAGTATACACTGACATCATTACATGATATACTGACCGGTCTAAGCACCCAGAGCGCGGTAATGTATGTATGTACACTTTTGAGTTCTTTTCCACAACACACTTTTTTTAAAAACTGAATTTGGTCATGGAAATTAAAGTAATAAAAAATATGCAATATTCAAATTTTAATTATTCTAGATGGAATAGTTTCTAAGAAACCTGTGTCCAAAAATCACTAGAAGTCAGCCTATTTTTTTACACGATGTTATTTTTTTTTGTTACGTTTTCTGTTCTCAGCTAGCTATTGCTTCCGGTAGTTGTTACTTGCGTTGGTATTTAACATATTAGTTTTCATAAATAATTAGATGAAAGAAATTACAAGGAGTTTTTTTTTCGATACCAGATTCATCAATAAACGTCTCTTGTTCTTACGGAGTTGTGCTATGCACGACACGTTAACTTGCTTCAGCAAAATACCTACTCGTTTTAGCTTGAAAAACTTTTAACAAACGCAAATTGTATTCCTTTCTAAATTGACTGATCTTCAATTTTTTGGGATTGTTGCGCACTTCGAGAAAAAAATCTGCCACTATTTTCTTGCCTGTTATATATAAATTCTTGGATTAAAAGTGGGATTAAAATGTTAAAACTGTTTACACTTTTAAACTAACTAGTACTAGTACCAACTTGTGTGTTTGTTCTACAATAATTAAGTGAACAGGTAGAAAATCGAGTGCTCAGCTCATTTTCCATTGCCATTGTCATTAGATGATAAATTCATTACATCATGTAAATAATTTGATTATTAATTTATTGCAGGCCGGCTGTTTTATAAATGAAACACGAGAGTCGTCCATATGCCACGACCAACAAAACAGTGGTATTGTTCCTGGTTTGAATAGGGCCTTTACACCGACACGTGGTGGTATTTGTATGGATCTATTCAATTACAGCAATTAACGTCAACCTACAGGGGTATTGTCTTTTTATATAAAGCCATTAAGTTTAAGAAACATTTCTGTGAGTATATTTCTTAGTTTTTTATGTTTCTATTCTATTTACGGAAGAGCACTTGGAAAAACTACGTTGAACACTTGGGTGTTGAACAATTACTCATGTGCATGATTGACCAATGTCATAATAGAGACATTTTGTTGTATACACCTTAAATATTTATACGTTTTTTCAACAGCAATACTATATTAAAAATACTAAACAAACAATTTCGTAGTTAACTGGTAAAGATATTTTATGCGTGGATTTGCACGGCTACATCCCGACCAGGGTACAGTTGCAGCATCGTGCAAAAAAAGCTTGTATATAAATGGCTACATTACTGAACCGTCACATTACCGTTTATACGGAAACAGCGTAAGTGTGAAAAGGCCCTTAAATATTTTTTTAAATAGCGGGTACTCGTATAAAGAAAAAAACTTTGAAGAATTGTTTATCTGACTTTTTGGCGCTCTTTCTTGGGAAGTCCAGCAAAGGACTTGAAAAGGACGATGATCATGTTTAAGAAGTATTCACTCCTTATTTGACCATTTACGATGTAAAGATTAAAGATAAAGAATACATAACTAAGTTAAAAAAATTGTAAATGTTATTAATATAGGGTGAACTACAAGCCAAGAGTTTCATAGGTCACCGTATTTTTACTCAGGGGTATTATGATCGGTTAATTATGCGGTCAACGATTTCTACCGTCGCGTAAGTCGTGTATGTGTCTTAAAAAGCTTTAAATTGAAAAAAATAATGTTTACATTATTTATAAAAAAAATTAACTAAAACCAGCCTATCAAAACAAAGTTATTTTTACTATTTCTAATGACGGAATCCCGGATATCCTTTGTAGAACGATCGAATAGAAACACTACGAAACTTATAAGCGCGGTCGATAAGAATTATGTGGGAAATGATCACGTGACTACAAAGTGAAACCTATGATTCCAGACAAGCAAGGCGGGAGCAAGGCACGTCCCTCTCGTACCATTCACAACCGGTTATTGTATGCTAACGACACCGGGACATTTTTAAAGCCGACCATCGCCGGATTAGTGTTCGCCATTTCGCATTCGCCAGCCGTTTGTGATTTCCACAGGAATCAGTTGCAGTGGTAGAAATTCAATCCCTCGCTAATAACGTGAAAAGTTAAAATGAGATTTAAAATGTATATTAAAATTTTTGTTCTATAAGTTAAGTCAATTATTTCCTGACGTGTTGAAACAATAGAATTTCTATTGTTATGACAGGGGAAAGGTTCTATTCATAATCGTCGACCCTATACAGTTTTCTGGATAACACTTTGCCCACGTCAAGAACATTTCAAAAAGAACAAATAAAAGGGCGACAAAGAAACAGCCAGTTATCTTTATTAGTCACAATATTAATTTAATTTTATAATAGTTTTAATTTAAGCGAACTCGGTCGACGGTAATCCGAAAGACAAAGGGACACTGATGATTGCTCGTCCATTGTAGCGGGAAAGCATCGCTGTAACAATCGCCGCCCCAGAAATGAATTACTGCACTGTACTTTAAAATGAAACATTCCGTCCCACTACGAGTAAAGTCAGACGTAATTAAATTTTTACAGTTTTATGAAAAAGATAGAATTAACTTATGTTGAAAGAAGAAATTAGGTGCGGGTGGTTAGTTCATCTTGTGGGAGGTCATCATAGAACTGCTGCGGATATCATCTTTGCAGATGTTATCTGAACTACTCAACTTTTTTTAAGGGAAAGGGGGCAAACGAGCTAGCAGATCTCCTGATGGTAAGTGATTACTGACGCCCAAGTACATCTGCTACACCAGAGGAGCTGCAGGTACGTTGCCGGCCTTTTTAGAGATATTTGGGGTTGAAGGAGGAGTATGGAGAAGGAGGAAGGGGCGGGAGAGGGGGGAGCGGACCTCCACTTCACTTAACTCACCGAACCGAAACGCAGAAGCACGAGATGCCTCTACCCCACTACCCCGGTCGAGTCGGGCCATTCGAACAACAGGAAATTCGGGGCATACGTATTTACTATAAAACAAACAGATTGACAATTATCACTCATAAAAAATTGTAAAAATCAAGGAACTTGTTATATTTTTCTGTGCAAAAATTTTATGCAATGCTTTGCTAAAGTTTATTTCCAGAGAAGATAGAATTATTAGCAGCTCACTTATCTGTCGCCTATTCCTGGTCTGACTATGTATCCTATACATTATGTTTGTCAGAGGCGAATTCCAACATACAACCATGCCTGATGAGGTATATATACGAATAAAAATGCCAAATGATTGCGTTAAAGGTGCGATTAAGTTAAATCAGTGAGGACATGCAGTTGATGCCAATACTATTTTTATATTACAAAAAACAGCAGTGCGGGCTATTTATAATATGCGGTCTCGTGATACGCTTAGGGAACTATATAAAGAAACCAATATTTTAACATATACATGTCAGTACATTTATGAAAATGTTATGTATCGTGACTTACACATATATCGTACACGTAAACGTGAATCACTATTCCTGAGAAATATGGTCCGACATAGTTTAATAAATAAAGTTTAGAATACTTTTCGGAGTCGATGAACAGGCATATGAGAAAATTTTTGAATGTACATTGCATCTTTCTTTCAAAAACAAAATTTAAAAATTACAACAAAAATGTGTTTGTGCAGTAAACTGTTGAAGTTTACTATACCCTTTCTACCTTACAACTATACTATAATCTTAATAATTACCTAAAGGAAAAATATCTGGACCTGGCTCACGAGGTAACCGGCATGTGGAGTGGTATGTCGACCGAAATTATCCCGATCGTCGTCTTTGCGAATGGGTTAATCCCAGTCAGCCTTTCGGCACGTCTGTGGCCGCTAGGACACCGTGGTGGACTGCTCCGAGCTCAAATGCTATTCGATACCGCTCGCATTGTCCGCCAGTTTCTTCCCCTTTCTCCCTAACCCTCTGCCGCCTGGTGCAGGTGCAGTCTGGGGCTTCCATCTGGTTGGGTTTTAATTATCTTAATGATAAGGAACCATGGAATAGTGGTCGTACATAAAGTTTAATATGAAGTATCTTGTTAGACGTCGTTATTTTGCTACTAGCTAGTATAGTAATATTGTACATACACGACATTTTAAATGGAATCGTACAAAATTGTAAGGGTGCTCTTTGGGATTTGGGATTGTGGTATGTTTGTTGCAATTATCATATCTATGTGTATCGAGCCGAGCCGAGTCTCTGCTTGTGGCAGCGTAGTGTGGCGGTTCGTCCACTTCCCTTTAATATGATTGAGGACGGCGATGGCTGAACAGGTGCTGCTCTTGTTAGTAGTGCTCTAATCAGCATCTGTCGTTGTCGTTACAATTCATTACAATCGAAACTATATTTTTACAACACGTGGTTGTAAAAATATATAATAATAATTAACTTTTGACAAACGAAATTATCATTCTTACGTCGTACGTAAAGAATTTTCATTCATTGCATTCGCTGCAATTTAAGTATGCCCATTCAATTGATCAATTAAATTTATAGATATTGTTTATATTTGTTTCCAGTGGTACACCATGCCAACGACCTCAATCCAGTTGTTCGCGATCAAATTGATTAAAAGTTATTACGATGCGAGTACTCACGCACACGCCTGTCGACGCTCCGTAATAGGCTTAATTGCCGTACGGCAGCAAAAGCTTCTAACTGTGTGGAAGAGTGCGTGTTGCTAAATGTATAATATCTTACTGTGTAATTTCATGATTGTACTTACCACTACCATGTTTTTTTTACCATGTTCGTCTCACCAGAGCATATTTGGAAAAACGTGACAGATTGGGAGCCGGTCGCCATTAACACTAGTTCAGACCAACGATAATAATTCTACGATGGTTAGAAAAAATGGTTATGGGATCGAACTCGGATTTCGTGATGCGGAGGCAGATCCTGTAACCACGGGGTTAAAACTTCTTAACATAAATTGTAAATATTTGGGTAACTTAAACGATTCAAAATTTACCTTACCATAACAGCCTGTAAATAGTTCACTACACCACATATTCCTTCTTCCATAAGGAGATATTGGGATTTGCTATAATCACCACGCTCGGCAAGCGGAGTGCCCATCGCAGTACCAGGCCTCTCGCACCTTAGACGCAGCTGCTTATTATTGGACTACTGCCCCTCATCGGTTTACTCAACGGGCTGGTATTTTTCGAGATGGTTATCCCGCCATCTGTCGGTTAGCTCTTGCGATTTGAAAGGTTTTACCCTTAGTCGCCTCTTACGATACCAACGGGAAGAAAGGGGTGGCAGATTCTAACACCTATATCTTATTGGTAGTGACCCTACCTTCGACGGATTACTGTTTCGTATCCCGCATGAAACATTTGTATGATGAATATAAACCTTTGTACCCGAGCCATGGATGTTTATGAATAGTAGTAGATAGTTACGAAGACAGATATCCTAAAGATACCAGACGGCAATTTACCGTAAAAATATTAAATTCAGTAGGTATTTGTTTATTGTAAAATGAGTTCCTTAATTTACATATAATAAAACCATGTAATTAACTTTTACCTGTCAAAGCCGCCGACAGATTATTAATTCCGATGATGTAATTGCGAAATCAACACAATAGATCAGTCCAAGCTAATACGACGCATTCACATTCACAAGTTCCTGCGGTCGTGTCAAGCCAGCGCAGCGCATCAAAGAGCTTAAAATAGAGGCTGAGTCAGCGCTGAGGCGGAACCGGCGCGGTACGTCGTGTACAAACATCGATATGCCCTATATAACTTTGAGATGCATTGTAAGCTCGAATTAGACATTGTTGATGAGGTAACAACGTTGCTCAGAACTTTGTTATTTCGGCGTAAGCATCTGTCACCTCCTTTCTTCCCGTAAATATCGTTATAGGACTATTAGATGAGCTTCGAAAAACTCAAGAATCTTCAAGTCTCAGTGAACAAACTCGCCGATGAAGCT
Source organism: Bhutanitis thaidina (assembly GCA_029286595.1). Taxonomy (NCBI): domain Eukaryota; kingdom Metazoa; phylum Arthropoda; class Insecta; order Lepidoptera; family Papilionidae; genus Bhutanitis; species Bhutanitis thaidina. The sequence continues at coordinate 4,511,924 of JAGSMS010000013.1, forward strand.
CGCCACCCGTCATCTTGTATCTCACGGAGATGTAAAAAATGGGTTACGGAAGTACTTTTACGGTAAATTAATTTCTGCCTACACCCTATGGGCATCAGGCGTGGGTGCTAAGGCGTATTTTTGTTTGAATGGATTTAAATTAACAGCTATTTGACGCCTATGTTTTAATGCGAAGATTTGTCGTTCAATCACATTAAAAGGACTAAGCGAGTATGAAAGATATTTAGCATATATGTAGATTATACCTTTTAAATTTAATTTTCTGACCATGCGTGTGAAACTGCGGACAGGCACTAGCTATTAAGTAAGGAAATTGAATGAAACCTCTATCTTATTTTATATTCTGTACACAGTCTGTACAATTATTAAAGTAGTTAATAAAACTTAGTTGTTTTGTGTCTTAAATTAAGATAAATCTATTATATATGTCATTATGTTTAGCCTGGCGCTTTGTTTGTTAAAGGACATTCGAGGCACTAGAAATAAAATTTTAAATGTATTGTACCGGAGTCATAGCATACGTCACTGAGAGCTACATGAACGCGGTAAATGGTCAAAGGACAAGATTGTTTGTTGCGGCAATCGTAATTACCAAGAATGGAGAAACCTGGCGCTACTTGTTGCCCTATCGGGTTTAAAAACTAAAAAGTCGACAGTGCTTAATATGGGCGTAACAGCAAGAACCTTTAACGAGCTAGTGCTTTCAGGAAACGAACCTTTTTCTAGCTCAAAAGAAACGCATCTTTTTTCAACGCAAACGCAATTAAGTTCGAAGGAAGAAAGGAAGAGGAATAATGATTAGATCACATTAACAATAAATAAACTTCTCTTCGAGTGTGTCTATTAATTAAGCTCGCTAAGGAAATAACACATATTTCTTGGTGGTATCCTTGGCAAGTTGCCTACAGAATAAATAAAATAATGAACTAAATGAACGATTATTACAATCATACATTATATGTACATCTATAATAAACTAACTATTCTTATCGATTTTGGTACATTGTGCCTACCAAAATATTTTAACCGAACATAAAAAAGCATACGATTATAATTTCCCTCTGCTGAGCAAAAGAAAAATTGCAAACAGGAAAAACTGAATGTTTTTTTTTGTATGGACTCAAGACCACGACGATGCGCTGAAACGATTTTGAAGAAATTTAGTGTTGAGACACCATGAACCCAGGGGATTTTTAGTAATGTACATTCATCAGCCTCTTTAGTCTAAAACAAAGAACATAGATATATACTAAGTTTTATACTCTAAACAATCCACTGGAAGTAAGACAGATTTACACATCATTACATTATACCGAATGGTACTCGTAGTAATTGTTAATTATAAAAGACTTGCGATGTTTTTTAAGATGTAAATTTATTTGTATTCGTCAACAATCACTTATCTGTCTCGTTCAAGTTGTATTTATGGCTCAGTGACACGAACTGTTCGCTTTATCTCCGTGTGAGTGGGTCGTATGCGGCTCGACTTCCATTATCAATGTCAAGCTGTTTATGCGTTTGTAAGAAGTAAGGAAGGTTGGATTTACTGTACGGATATTAAGTTATAAATCAGGATAATTGGTTGATATATTATAATAACGAGTATCTCTATAATCATTATACGATTCATGAAATCTTATTCTATCTATCTATTTATAATCGTGGTAGAGCCAAGCGGCGGCTTTTGCTGTCGCAGGAATGGGCCGGCTCGTCCGGATAAGTACCACGGCCTCGCAGAATACCGGCGTGAAGTAGAGGCATCTTGTGCTTCTGCGTTTCGTGCGGTGAGTGAGGTAACCGGAGGCCCTCTCCCTCCCCCCTCCCCCCTCCCCAAATATGGTAGCGGTATATAATTTTGAGCTACCCCAGGAGGGTACCAGTACCTACGGTTCTGGAGAATCCCTCACTGAGCATCCACGTTCAGGCTTTCCTACGCTACCTAATCGTGGATGCTCAGTCTGCCCCGCGTATTCTGGGGGGGGCAATATTCCGCTCTCTTTCTTTCCTACTCGAGGCAAACGCAGCAAAGAAACTATGGCATCCCCTACCGCGCTCGCCGTGGATTTCTGCAATATCAGGGGACTCCACTCGAACCTTAGCGCCGTTCATTACCATCTTGAAACGGCGAAGCCGGCCTTGCTTTTTCTTACAGAGACTCAGATATCGTCTCCGGCTGATACCTCTTATCTCCATTACCCGGGGTACAAACTGGAACACTCCTTTGTGCCCCGTGCCGGAGTTTGCGTATACGTCAGAGATGATATCTGTTCTCGACGCCTCGGTAGTCTTGAAGGTTTGGACCTTTCTACCCTTTGGCTGCGCATCGACAGCGACGACCATCCGCGCGTCTATGCGTGCCTTTACAGGTCCCATAGCGGTAATACCGTAACTGACCGACTCATCGACCACATCCAAATGGCTACAGATTCCGTGCTACAACAGATCCCATCCGCAGAGATCGTGATTCTCGGCGATTTTAATGCCCACCACACCGATTGGCTCGGTTCTCGCATAACCGATCATGCGGGAGATCTGTTCACGACTTTGCATTAGCATATGGCCTGACACAACTGGTAACCTCGCCGACGCGGATCCCAGACGTGGAAGGTCATACACCTTCCCTGTTGGACCTTTTGCTGACCTCACACCCGGACGGATATTTGGTCTCAGTCGATGCCCCTCTTGGCTCGTCGGACCACTGTCTGATCCGGAGTGTAGTGCCTATCGCGCGCCGATCCCGTACGCGATCTGCGGGGTTCCGCCGTGTGTGGCACTATGGGTCGGCAGATTGGGATGGAATGCGGTCTTTCTTTGCTTCCTACCCATGGGGCAGGTTTGCTTCTCGCTGGATGATCCCAACGTCGTTGCAGATTCTGTCACCGATGTGGTACTTCAGGAATGGAACTTTTATTCCGTTCTCTGCAGTGCCTGTCGGAGGTAAATCCCAGCCTTGGTTTGGTCGCACCTGCAAAATAGCGTCACGCCGAAAGCGGAAGTGCTACCAGGCCTGGGCCGATGCATCGGCGTCTCGGGATGCAAAACCAGTGCTCTTAAAATGAGTACAACTCTGCCTCCAGGTCCTTCAAAGAGTTATCGCTGCGGCAAAGTTAAAGCACATTGGCAGAATTGGCGAGAGACTAGTTCGCCTCCCATCGGGATCCCGCGCATTCTGGTCTCTCGCCAAGGCTGTCCAGGGAATTTCTGTCAGCCATCTCTCCCATCTCTACACAAGGAGGATGATTCGCTGGCCCATACTGCAAAAGAGAAAGCCGATCTCTTGGGCTCTCTTTTTGCATCAACTCGACTCTTGATGACCGGGAAACTCTCCACCTACCATCCCGTGGTGTAAGTGCTCCATGCCGGAAATTCAGTTTCTGCAGAGCTCAGTGCGAAAGGCACTCCGCTCCTGGACATTCATAAGTCGAGTGGGCCGGACGGAATCCCTCAATTGTGCTGAGGATGTGTGCCCCTGAGTTGGCACCGGTTCTCACGCGTCTTTTCCGGCACTCCTACTCTTCAGGCGTCGTCCCGGAATCTTGGAAGACAGCATTTGTGCATCAATACCGAAAAAGGCGACCGCTCTGATCCGTCCAACTACAGGCCTATTGCCATCACCCCTTGTTATCTAAAATAATGGAGTCACTCATCAACACCCAGCTCCTGAGGTACCTGGAGGAACACCAGCTGATCAGTGACCGACAGTACGGTTTCCGTCGCGGACGATCAGCTGGTGATCTTCTGGTTACCTGACTCACCGATGGGCAGAAGCAGTTGAGTCTAAGGGGGAGGCTTTGGCGGTTAGTCTGGACGTAGCGAAAGCATTTGATAGGGTTTGGCATAAAGCGCTTCTTTCAAAGCTTTCATCTTACGGGGTTCCTGAGAGATTGTGCAACTGGGTCACCAGCTTCCTCACGGATCGGAGCATCAAGGTTGTTGTCGACGGTGCAAGCTCGGACCCCAAACCCGTGAATGCTGGTGTTCCACAAGGCTGTGTGCTATCTCCCACTCTGTTCCTTTTGTATATCAACGACATGCTACAAATCAGTAGCATTCATTGCTATGCAGACGACAGCACGGGTGATGCCCTATATACAGGCCGTGCGAATATTTCTCGGGAACACGTCGACGAGTGCCGGAACAAACTTGTGTCTGAAGTCGAGACCTTGTTATTCAAAGTCTCGGATTGGGGTCGACGTAATTTGGTCCTATTCAACCCCAAAAAGACACAGGTTTGCGCGTTCACCGCTAAAAGAATCCATTTGTCGTTTCTCCTCTTTTGAGAACATTCCCTTATTGCCTCAGCCAGTATCAGAATCCTTGGCGTTGACATATCGAGCGACGTTCAGTTCCGTGGTCACTTGGAGGAAAGGCCAAATTGGCCTCAAAAAGCTTGGTGTGCTCTGTAGAGCGGGACAGTATTTCATGCCGGTCCACCGTTTGCAACTTTATAAGGCGCAAGTTCGGCCCCACATGGAATACTGTTCTCATCTCTGGGCAGGGGCACCCCAGTACCAACTCCTTCCATTTGACCGCATCCAACGTCGAGCGGCTCGAATTGTCGGCGACCAAGCTCTCTGATCGGCTTGATCCTTTGGCCTTGCGAAGAGATGTTGCTTCTCTTTGCATTTTTACAAAATTTTCCACGGGGAATGTTCTGAGGAACTGTTCGGATTGATCCCAGCTGCTGAGTTTCACCATCGTACATCGCGACTGAATTCGAAGTTCCATCGATACCACCTAGATGGTTGGCATTCCACCACAGTGCGTTTTAATCGAAGTTTTCTGCCACGCACTTCGACTTTGTGGAATCAGCTGTCGCCAGCAGTATTTCCGAATAGTTACGACTTAGGGACCTTCAAGAAAAGAGCTTATTCCTTCCTTAAAGGCCGGCAGCGCATCTGTAGCTCCTATGGTGTTGTGGATGTTCGTGGGCGTCGGTGATCACTTACCATCAGGTGAGCCGCACGCTCGTTTGCCCCCTTCTTCTATAAAAAAAAAAAAAAAAAATCTTTTCTGGCACCAGCAATATCCTAATGTATCTTTTGTCGTCAGAACCACGTTTATCGGCTAGCAACGAGTATCACGTACTGGTGAAGTAGCAATTTTAAGAAAAACTGGTATATACTATTGATTACTATCAACAAACAATACAAACGAACAAAATGGGCCGTCTCGACCGGGGTAGTACCACGACCTCGCGAATGCTAGCGTGAAGTGAAAGCATCTTGTGCTTCTGCTTTTCGTTCGGTGAGTGAGGTAACCGGAGGCCCCCTCCCTAAGCAGTGCCAGACACAAGTGACAACAATAGAAGAAGACCCGTAAATCAATAATGTTTGTGTGTTGCACAAATTAATATTGATTTCGTCAGCTTCGAGCCATGGCCACAGAAAAACTAATAGTTCCATGGCTCAATAGCCACTAAGCCACTAATTTTCCATAGTACTCAATAAAACACTAGTGTGATTAAATTGCTATTTTAAACTATTCGTTTTTGTCTATAAACAGCCTTAAGTGACCTTATAAGTTATTTTGTTTTAAATCTAAAAATAAGATCGTTTGTATTTCATTAATATTAACAGTAAGTAACAATTATTTGGTTATAACTTTTAAAAAAAATGTTCTTATGTAAAACGGATTTTTAAAAAAATATCCAAATTTAATTTCATTAGTTTATAATAATTCCATATATCAATTGTAACAAAGAGTCCGTATATTATTGTTTTAATATTATAAAAACTATGTCAGTTCGTAATTATTGTATCATAAAATATTGTAAAAATTGTGTTTTTATTAAGTACGAGTACAATCTTCCGATGCAGTTCTCAGACATTGATCGATAGACGTTTGTAGATCGAGTTGCGGCGCGAGCCTGCGCGTTCATGTTGACATCCGGCGCCGGCGTCGACGAGTCGTGCAGTTTGTTTGTCGGGACGATGCCGCATAATTGTGTGTGTGTGGATCTGACAAATACGATGACTTAATAGAACACGTCGTACCGGGTTGCAAAAATTGCAACTCGCACTGGCTCGCTGATGCAGTGGCTGAGCGCCTTGGCTGCGACGTCGCGATTCACGCATTCACTTCACGCATAGGATAATTATTTGCATGGTGTAGACCGTAACTGTTCCTCATATAAGATATAAAGTTTCAAATAATTCCTTATGAATGCCAGAAGTCAAAAGATGAGTCACAACGCCTTAAATGTCTGCCTGAGAAACGCCACAGTATGCACGCGCATAATAATGAGAGACCATAGTCCGCTTATAGGTACTTTACGTTGACGAGTACCTTGTCCAAAATCAGGATGGATGAATGTTTTCTGATGGATAGTTATATAGGCCTATTGTAACTAATAGGTCGCGGAGGATATATTCGTTTTTAAAACTGACAAAGTGATAATTTCGATAAATAATAAATATTTGAGAGCTTCTTATTTTCTGTTTTAAATCAAAATAAAATTTATTACATTTGCTATTTTTAGCCGACTGCCCCAAGAGGGTAATGTATTTCGAGTGCATGTATATATGTATACTTATATCTATTACGTATGTACGAGTATTTACAAATGTACACGTGACACGGTCTGTAGCCCAAACGACTTTAAAGATTACAACTTAATTTTGAGATGTTGTTAGTTTCGTCTTCGTTGTGGGAGCGCGTGGGTGCATCACGAGTGCATCATGCATGCATGCATTCATAATATTGGAATATGGCGTGTGCAAATCCAAAAAGGGAGAGGGAACAAAAATTTTTACGCAGTCGGGTTTTATTGATCATCTAATTGATATCTGTTATTTCATCAATTTATCACAGACGAACGAAATTCTGTCTTCACTTGATAAAGAACAACTAAAATACACGCATTAGTAATATTCAAAATATTAAAAAAATCAGTTTGCAACCTATAAGGATATTATAATGTAAATTTCTCATTTTGACGCAAGTAGAAATAACATCATTAAAATCTGATGAATATACTGCATTGACTTTACTTGTTTTAAATATTTTAAAATGTTTCCAAATTATTTTTAATGGAACATAACAACGCGTTAAAAGGGCGGAAAATCGTTTTAATCCATTAACCGAAGATGGATATTCGGTGGATTGCGGAAAATTCGCTTTTTACCGTCCATTAGACACGTAACTGTAATCTCAAACTTCGTTGCCGATAACGTCGCGAGGAGCGCCTTGAGTGTTTAGCATCGCTGCTGTCGATCTCACTTCGGTTCTTGCCGAAATTTATTAGTTTGAAGAATGTTGAAAGCCTGCGACAGTCTGCTAAAGCGAACAAAGTACTGTAATAGGGCCGACACAATTGTCCGCAATATTAAGTTAGTAAAGATATGATTAAAATAATATTTTATAGTCAGCAAATACACATTAGATTTGATTTAATAATATTTAAAGTGACCTTTTCACAGTAATGGTGCACTGACAGACGAGGATATGGTTTCCATTTGTACGTGGCAGAGCCAAGCAGTGGGTGTTGCTGCTGATCGAAAAGGCCGGCTCGCCAGGGGTAGTACCACGATCTTGCAGAATACCGGCGTGAAGTGGAGGCATCCTATGTGGCGTTCTGTTCGGTGAATAAGGTAACTGGAGGCCCACTCTCCAGCCGTCCTTCTTACCCTCCCTTCCGGCCTTTAAGTATAAGTGATTCCAAATATACTTAAAGACCGGGAACGCAACTGCAGCTGCTCTGGTGTTGCAGATGTTCGTGGGCGACGGTAATCACTTACTATCAGGATATGACATGCTCGTTTGCCGCCTATTCCTTTAAAATAACTTAACTAGAAGGCGACAAACCCATTCAACAATTCCGGACAGAAGCAGCATCACAATCAAAATCTTGTTTTACATTGTTGTATAACTTGAGCTTCATCCATAAAAGTGTACAGAAGTTTTCGCTTGATGAACGTAGTTTAACTTCGATAGGTACGGTAGATAATAGTTACATTACTTAGATCTACATGCAAAATTAAGTGGTTAATACGTTAACGTGGTAGTAAGACTGACCATTAGTTCAACTACCTATCTAACTAGGCTACCTACCAGCTTGTGTAGCCTAACCTTTATAAATGCCACCCATAAATATTCGGATCACCAACTTGCTACCAAAATTCGTACTATTAATAGATTCTCAAAGCAATATCGATGTGAGCAACCCTTTACTCGGCACAGGGAAGGTAGGCTTTCACTTTACTACGACCTAATTAATGTTCTTAGAAAATTATCCTAACTGTAAATTTAACATAGCGTAATAAAATAAATGATATGTGTAAGAGAATAAACCCAAATATAATAAATCTCGGAAAGAATCAAAATGCATCTTTTAGAAGTGTATACAAAGAAACCTTACACAGTAGAAAACTTCTGCCTTATTACAGTACGACGTATGAATAAAAGATATCTGAGGTAATAACAAAAAATTATAGAAGAGACATAATAGAGAAAAAAGAAAATCGTATAGAATATTGTAATAATAAGTTTTTTATTGTGAAGATACGAATTATGTTAAATCGCTTGAAGTTTTTGGGTGAATAACCTCGGCGAATTAGGTTAAAAATTGTGTGTAAACGGAAAATAATACACCGTTAGATACCGTACAAGCAAGCATACAAATACAGACAAATATCATATTTTCCTTGTTCATTCAAGAAAGATTGAATTTACAAGAAGTCCGAAAGTTAGGTATCATACATCTTGCCTAGAATATTTTATATTTAAATATTGTACAATAACTTAAATGTATTAAATAATTAACGTAACAAATACGGAATGCTTTTTAATAATTACAATCTGATGGCATTGCACTAATTACTGGTTAAAACCGATTTTAAAATATCTACAAAATAAAAGCCGATGATGTGCGATCCAGTTCATTCATTTGTTTTATAAATAGGTAAGAGGAAACTAGCAGCCTGAAAATGCCCACAGCTGGGCAAAGGTCTCTTCTCAAATAATTGAATTTTGAAGCCAATATTTTCACACGATTTTTTCACATGGGATTTTGATACATACCGATAAAAATGTAAACAAAAGGGTCATTAACCCCATCATAGACTGTTTAGTGATGGTAAAAGTGGTGTCTCTTACAAATCAATTAGTTTAATTGAATGATTCAATGCGACAAATTGAGCGCCTAAATATGTATTGTTTAAGAAAATTCAGGAAAAAAACTACTTGTTGCGTATTGCATCATATATAATAATAATAATTTCGAAAAACAAAATCGGCCATTCTTAACAAATGTTTCGCTTTTTATAATAAAATTGTAGTTTTGTGAGATGATGAGAAGAGAGGTCATTTTTGACGAGTACTTCGTAGTTACTTTTTAATAAAATAAATCCATTGTCAAATGCATATTAATATTTCTTTAAAATTTTTAACATGTTATCTAACCAGGAAAATTGCAAGTGCAGACTGAGAATTATTTTTACACATCGTTGTCCTCTATAGACTGATCTATTCTTATAAGGTCTTTTTTAACAGTTTCTTTAACAAGTTTTTTGGATTTTATGTAGTTATCGTACAATAGAGATTTATTGCAAAATTTTTGCCTTTACTTAGAAAAGGCTTTCTATTTATAGTTTTAGCCAATCTAAATTTAGAAACTTCTTGCGCGACTCTTTTTATTAATAAAAGTATTATTTTATAAATACATTTATATTTTTCCGTACGTACATATAGTTGTCAAAGATAAACGACGACGGAAGTGTCAAAATGTTAGTCTCCTTAAAAAGGCTTCGAGTAGCGACGCGCGAGGCCCGTATCGTTTGCTTTGCAAAATGAATATTGTTTCCAATCTGGCTGCAGATCCTCACAGTAATACAGCATAGAACGATACTGTGGAAGTAAACAATGTAGCCTAATTTAGCTATTGCTTCATCAGTGAACTCTCTAATAGCGAACATATAGGTAAAGATACTCGTATATGCAAGATCTAAGTTTACGTTAAAAATTTATGACTTATTGTTTTGTTATTTACTACTAAACTAATATTCACATTTTTGTAATGTGTAATTTTTCTATGATATCTTTTGTTTAATAATAAACTTTAAATCCCGTCACAAATCTATTGGTCGTTTTGGCACTACAGACATCTGTTTGCAACTCATTGAATTCATATAGCTCAAGCGCTAAAAGAGTTATTATTGAATTTATTGAAATATGATACACAGAAAACCCAAACTAACAATTGTTGTACCAGCTGCATTCGTAGGCCGTTTTTAACTATGTCTAATACACTTACGCAGACATACGACAATACGACATTGAAACGGTCGGTCTTTCATTCATTTCTATTTCAATTACAACATTACTGGGTTACTTTTCTGTTACTAGGATCCGGTAATCTTCATGGCAGTGGTTGGCCCCAGCACCTACTGGTGTATTCACACATCCGAAGACTAAGATAGAACAAGATGGAGTGCCTCACAGCCTGTAATTAGACTAGTTCTTTATACCTTTCAAACCGAAACATAACAGTGGTTGGCCCCAGCACCTACTGGTGTATTCACACATCCGAAGACTAAGATAGAACAAGATGGAGTGCCTCACAGCCTGTAATTAGACTAGTTCTTTATACCTTTCAAACCGAAACATAACAGTGGTTGCACCGTTGTTTTACCTACCCAGAACAGGGCAAGAATAGGAGTCCTACCACTTAGCATTGTAGCAAACATTGTAGCAATCGTTCTAGACGTATTTAGTTAAAGTTTAAACTTTTGCTTATTTTGCTTTAGTAAAAAAGAACAAGTAAAGCACTATAAAGTAATTTAATTTCGTTTTGAGTATTATACAATGCGAGTGAAATCAAATTCTTTATATGTCATTATTTTCACAAATTATTAAAAATGTGTTTGTAACGTTTAAGGATGTACATAGTGAAGTAAGACATGGACACGGCTTAAAATTATCCATCCAACAACGAAGGGATTCGTTGTATATTTATTGAACTTTCAGACACCGACTGTGATTGATTCATCCATTCGCAGATTGTGGTCATGTGCCACAATATGATGTCATGCACTTCCTGGAATGGAAATTTCGTTTCATGGCCACCCGCCAGTGAAAGCTTAACGTACTCAAGACTACAAGAGAATTCGTACATTAATTACGTGTCTTACGCATACTTACGTGGTCTCCTTAGTGAAACTCGTGACACAGACTCATAAATACTGGCAACATTATTAATTAATTCCTTTTAATAAGCAGGGTTATAATTTAAATTGCATTTTTCAGAACGGCGGCATACATCAAATAATATTTAATGTCTATAAAAATAATAACGGGGTAAATCATTTCTTATTTAGAATAAAACAATAGTAAAACAAAGAAAAAAAACCGTTACCCTTTTTATATCTTCACCAGAAATAGGTATATAATTATTATTTACAACAAAAAAAATTAACAATTATTCATCATAATTGATTTGATTCAGGGTTATACTCGTACATACATATATATGCATTTAAGAATATTTAGTACAGAAAGAAATAGTGCATGACTTGTTTTTTGTTTGCAATATACGAGCTATTTACCTAATGGAAAATAAAACCGATTCATACCAGCAGGCCTAAGTCAACATATTTGTTTACAAAACGTAATTAAACTACTTTTAACAACGTGGTTAATATTGCAACCTTAATTAAAACCAATATATTTGAAACACGATCTCAAAATATACATTTTCCTCGTGGAATCAAAATTACGTCTAATTATTGTATCTATTCCTAATTAGTGTATTCGCGAAAAACCGCGATCGCAACAAGGTTATAGCATCGCTATGTGAAGATAAAAAAACCGAGCGATGATATCGTTTGTGGTAATCGGCTAAAACCGTCAACCGTTACGTTTAATCTGTGCGTAAAATCGATCGATATTCCATGTAAAATATTACATTTTTGAATTATCGTTAACGAAATTCACACGAGTTGCTTTTTAAGCAGGAATCTATGTTAAATGACATCACCGTAAATACGGCCCAGTATATTCTGTGAAGCATTTGAAAGGTCATCGTTCTAACGAGGTGAGTGAATGCGAAGGTTCCGAGGGGCACCGCTCCGACATAAATCCAATATTTTCCGTAAAACTTATTTTGATTAAATGCCACGCTTTTCCAGCGCTGCTCTAACAGAATTTACATTTTAAAATCACTTTGTACAAAGTTGCTGTGCCATATTGCCGGTCTGAAGATAATTTAATATATAACCTTGAAGTCACACCGATAAAGCAGTAAGATCGTTAATTTTAATAAAGGTGAGTTGAAATTCTTACCTTAATTATCCATAAGTTTGCCTCAATAAGGTAAAAGTAATTGACCTGAAACAAAATAAAAATAGTAAATTACAACTGTTTGTTATTATAATTTTATATTTAATTAATATTCAATTATTACTGTACGCTCAGACCTTAATAACCATGGTACTGAAATTATTACAAGATACTTAAACTTCGGCAAAAAGAGAAAGACAAAGTAAATCCGAGTAGGAACAAACAAGTCTTACCACAAAACGCAAACAAGCAACAGAAAATACACTTTGTTTCGAAAAAAGTGATTCGAGTGCCATAAATTCACGTTTAGTCGTTATTCAAGAATACACATGGTTTAAACATTGTTACCGTTTTTATATCTTCACCAGAAATAGGTATATAATTATTATTTACAACAAAAAAAAATTAACAATTATTCATCATTATTGATTTGATTCAGGGTTATACTCGTACATACATATATATGCATTTAAGAATGTTTAGTACAGAAAGAAATAGTGCATGACTTGTTTTTTGTTTGCAATATACGAGCTATTTACCTAATGGAAAATAAAACCGATTCATACCAGCAGGCCTAAGTCAACATATTTGTTTACAAAACGTAATTAAACTACTTTTAACAACGTGGTTAATATTGCAACCTTAATTAAAACCAATATATTTGTCTTGCTATACCAATATATTTGAAACACGATCTCAAAATATACATTTTCCTCGTGGAATCAAAATTACGTCTAATTATTGTATCTATTCCTAATTAGTGTATTCGCGAAAAACCGCGATCGCAACAAGGTTATAGCATCGCTATGTGAAGATAAAAAAAAACCGAGCGATGATATCGTTTGTGGTAATCGGCTAAAACCGTCAACCGTTACGTTTAATCTGTGCGTAAAATCGATCGATATTCCATGTAAAATATTACATTTTTGAATTATCGTTAACGAAATTCACACGAGTTGCTTTTTAAGCAGGAATCTATGTTAAATGACATCACCGTAAATACGGCCCAGTATATTCTGTGAAGCATTTGAAAGGTCATCGTTCTAACGAGGTGAGTGAATGCGAAGGTTCCGAGGGGCACCGCTCCGACATAAATCCAATATTTTCCGTAAAACTTATTTTGATTAAATGCCACGCTTTTCCAGCGCTGCTCTAACAGAATTTACATTTTAAAATCACTTTGTACAAAGTTGCTGTGCCATATTGCCGGTCTGAAGATAATTTAATTTATAACCTTGAAGTCACACCGATAAAGCAGTAAGATCGTTAATTTTAATAAAGGTGAGTTGAAATTCTTACCTTAATTATCCATAAGTTTGCCTCAATAAGGTAAAAGTAATTGACCTGAAACAAAATAAAAATAGTAAATTACAACTGTTTGTTATTATAATTTTATATTTAATTAATATTCAATTATTACTGTACGCTCAGACCTTAATAACCATGGTACTGAAATTATTACAAGATACTTAAACTTCGGCAAAAAGAGAAAGACAAAGTAAATCCGAGTAGGAACAAACAAGTCTTACCACAAAACGCAAACAAGCAACAGAAAATACACTTTGTTTCGAAAAAGTGATTCGAGTGCCATAAATTCACGTTTAGTCGTTATTCAAGAATACACATGGTTTAAACATTGTTAAAATTTGTTTTCTTTCCTTGATCTAATCTTAATTTAATCTCCGCAATAATAAACAATTCGACAAATTAAACACTGTTAAATTAAACTACAATTAATTAACTAAAATTAAACTATGACACAGACAAAGACAGTGTTTAATTTTCCATGATATTAATGTCGGTGTGCCTCAGGGGTGCTGTGCTCTCCGCGACTCTTTTTTTGCTGCACATCAACGACCTGCTGGTAACACCAGATATCTTTGGGTATGCAGATGACAGCACAGTCTAGGGGAGATACTTGTCCGATGCGAAGTCTGGGGCAAAAGTCCAGTCTTTCAGGGAATCGATGATTGAGGGGGTGAACTCGACTTTGGAGGCTGTTTCCCAATGGGGTGATGCCAATTTGGTCGAGTTTAACCCCTCTAAAACAAAGGCTTGTCTTTTTTCGGCGAAACGGAGTCCATTCCAACTGACTCCGACTTTCCGGAATGTCCCCGTTTCGGTAAATGACCGTCTTGTGCTCTTAGGCCTAGATCTCTCTTCTAATCTAAATTTCGGTCGTTACATCGAGTCCATAGCAAACACCGCTGCCAAAAAACTTAGTATCCTCTTGGGGGTGAGACGGTACATCACATCGGAGCAGCTCTTAAATCTATACAAAGCTCAAGTCCGCTCTTGCATGGAATACTGTTCCCACCTCTGGGATGGTTCGGCTAAACATCAGCTTGATGCTTTGGACTCGTTGGAGCGCCGAGCGAAGAGGATCATAGGCAGTGACTCACTAGTAGAGGCAAAACTGCCTGCCTCTCGGTTTTTTATCGGATTCATTTCGGAGAGTGTGCGGAGGTTTTGCATAACCTAATACCCCCTTCCCCTTTCCATCACCGAACGACTAGACGCGGCGAGCAGTTCCACCCTTATGTTGTAGACATTCCTCCATTACGCACGAAGCGGTTTGCCTCTTCTTTCTTTATGCGGACGGCTAAGGAGTGGAACTCTCTGCCGAGGTCAGTTTTTCCGGAAACCTATAACCTGGATATCTTCAAGGCCAGAGTGAACAGACATCTAGGCAAGCGTGTACCATCCTAGGCCTCATCTTCGCTTTCCATCGGGGAAGATTGAGGTCAAACGCAAGCCTATTTTTTCATAAAAAAAAAAGTGTTGAATATGGTTTCATGGTAAGCAAAATTAAAGACTGGCTTTACTTTTTACTCTGCTCATCTGAACATGTGTTTAAACATTGATTCGTATTTTTCTCAGTTCTTGTAGAGTATGGCACTCAACAAGAAATGACTCCACTATCTGAGTATTAATATACAACGGCATTAAACGTAACAATGACGAGTAATTAGTTAAATTACTTCAACAAATAATTAAGCTTTTGTGCTTTAAGAATGTCAAACACTGTGATGACTTCCATATGGTTTATAATATTTGGCGGATTACAATGGTTTGGTAAATCACACACAAAACTAAATAATAATAAACAAAATAAACAATAAAACAGCATTGTCTGTCTTTAACATAGATAACTTTCAAATTTATAAATTTTTAATAGGGATGAATATTTATTTTTAATGTTTATTGCGTTTAAAAGAGAGTTAATATTTTATTGAAAAAGGTTCAAAGAGTAAAAAACCTCTTTGATTGAGGCGGTTATAGGATACAGGACGGTATTAAATACAAACCTAAGCAACATGACTCTCTCAACGTAGTTCAGTGCAAAAAGTTCTAAGTTATTGTTTTACTCACGAGTATAACGCAAACACCAGAGAATAAAACAACAAACATCATAATACTAAAACCTTTTATACAACTAATTGCACACCTCAATCGCGAATGCATTAAGTGTAAAATACATTGTCGAAATACCGCGATGTCCTCTCGTTTACATGTGTATATCATTGATAAAACTTAGCAAATATTTCCAAATACGGGGTTTAATAAACTAGAAATTTTAATTTTTATAAATAATTTTTAAATTGGGAATGCTAAGGTACACAACACATTGTTTTTCCCTCGAAAATGGTTGTGACAAGATTTTTTCACATCGAGACGAGTGACTAGCGGAGTACAAAGTTAAAGTGCTCACAGGAGGAGTTATGATTATAAATGATGCAAGGGGTCGAAGGTATAAAAGCTGAAGACTTTTTTTACTTGGGAGAAACAAATGGAAGTGCAGACGGATTGTCTGAAAATATATGTAGGTATATATATAAGTCTTTGCATCTATCATGTATCTTTTAAAAGTAAAACATCCATACTTTAACATGATAACGGGATCCGGAAGGAATCGCGTGCTTGTGCAAAAATTGATATTTTCCTTTACTCATTGAGAAAAAACCCGAATGTAGAAATCAAAATAAGCAACGCATAAGAACGGTGCTTGAAAAGGCAGGCCATTTCAAATTTAAATGCACGCGATTATACTTGGAAATAAATATAAGTTGAGCACACTGAATTTTGTGTCATGAAATGTATTTTTATGAGGGGAAGTTATATAATTTTTTTTATTTACAAATTATTTGTTTTTTTTTGATTTGTCACCGGGTGATTATACCATGTTTTTCTCCAAATGCCAATCGCTGATGAGATTGATGACATGGTGCATTCTGCTAGCTAACACAAACTAGACACTGGCGACCGACTGATAGCAGAAAATTCAACCGAACTTGCCGCACCTGCATATCACAGATTAGTGATGGAGGGTGTGACTAATGCAAGTTTACCAGACTTCGATCACCAACCCGCCCGTTTTCAATTGTTTTGTAATAAGGTTGTTTTTAAAAATACAGGCATGTGTTTCTACTGACTTGTGACTGAAGATTTTTTAACTATAATAATACTGTTCAAAATATGATCAAAAAAGTGTTTTCGATCTTCAGTTTAATTATAAAGATAAATCGAATCTACATAATAACAATATAAGAGCTGGAACATAATAACCGGATCTCTATTAATGATCGGAAGCCACGTTTATAATTATACCCCTCATTATTCAGATGCCTTTCAAACATTTATTTTATCTCAATTAAACCGGGCTTTGAAAAATATATAAATCGTATTTCGGGCAACTAAAGTTGGACATGGTAAAACGTTAGAAGAATCTGCAAATTAAACCTATAGATAGAAGATCACTATGTGGTAGGACAGGACGACACCAGTGCTGGGTCGCCTAAGTTAGTAGACATGGTGGGTAGTGTCGGAGATCGTGGGCAGAATGACAACAAGAGATTTCGTCCATGCGTAATAAATCAGGCGCTAAGAGAAGACGGAGACATTGTTACATCGGAGTTACTTATTTAGCTGTGCAACTGTCAGTTTGCAAAGCCAACCTATTTTTTTGTGTTTGTGTTGTTATTTCTGTATGCGTGTTAATATCCAGCATGTTGAGTATCCATCTTGCTGCGTCTTCTTATTTATTTCAATCGATAATCCTCTAATGATAGCGTTACAATTCTACCATTGGTTTGATGTACAATAAAGTTAGTGAAACTGAAATCATTGTTAAGAGAAGTCTAAAAAAAATTATTATATTACAAGGAAAATCAATAACTTCTTATAAAATCACAAAAATTCGTTCACCATTGTTACGCAGCGCCAAAATTTTTCACTGGTGAATATTATGACTGTGGGCTTCAAAGCAATTTGATCCACGATCTACCTTCAAGGTAATTTTATCTATATCTACTTGACGGTGATATACTCCTATACCAGTTATACCTACGTCAATCTAGGCCATGGGTCAAAAGCTTTAAAAAGCTATGTTTTAAAACAAAGGTTCTTTACTCAAGATATGTTGACTATTTTATGACATCACTGAGAACAAGCTTTGAAAAAACAAGTAAAGAATTCTTTATACTGTGTACCTACTCTAATCAACGAGTTATATCTACTATGTAAACTATAGTATTCTTTTATGTTACCCTTATTTATTTTTTAGTATTAAATATACTAAAAAATAAATAAGGGAAAAAATTTTGTTCACTCAAATAATAATAGTCCGCCTTGTGCAGATTAGCATAACATTAATGCATGTTTTCAATGCATTACGTTTCTATATAATAGTTCTTCTTTTCTATTCTGTTTCACCTATGATATTTTTGTTAAATAGCAAAATCATGCACTTTGCTACTTAAGAATTACTATTGACATCAAAGTGCACATATTTACATAAAAAATAACAATGTAAAATACCTATGTATATGGGTACGTTCTTTTATTACTTAACAGAATAAAACTTTTATGATTCACAAAGAAAATTTAACATAAAGTATGAAAAATTACCGTCGGTATAAGTCAGACTAGCCAATAACAAGTTTTACGAAGTATTATTAAGGTCTAACATTGAAGAACAAGTTCTAATGAAAAAGCTAAGAGCACACGAGGTGCTCGTTATCTTAGACATGCCGTAACGTGCTGTAATCAAAACTAACAACAAAGGCCTTTTCGTTATTCCGTCGAAGCAGTCCCGTGCTTATGAGATTGCTATCTACTCCTATCTACCATGAAGTGGGTCAGCGTGCAGCGCTGTTTAGACACGCGATGGGCGCAAACTGAGTTCATTGTAATCCTACAACCTCGACGTATCGTTGGAAGCGATCTAACAATAGAGCCATTTTCAGCCTTTTGTACCTAAAGCATCTAGTTAATACCGAAATGACGCAAAAATATTCACTTGATGTATTATAAGCTTAAGTAATTTGTCACACCTACAGCTTTTATTTCATAGTCAAAGTGCAAAAATTTTATGTTTATGTATTACCCCAAGGCGTTGGCAATATCGATCATTCTATAAATTTATTTAAGCTTCGTCCACGAGAGATTCATGGTTACAAGAGTCTGGACACTAGGTTTAATCTTGATTTGAATCCCGGTGCCAGTACCACTAAAATTGTTAATTGCAATTTGTGTCCAATAACTTTGTTGCCAAAAAGAAAGTGTTGTATTTACCACATGCTGGGCGGTGAAGGAAAAATATCGTGAAGTAAAACCCGCTCAAAATGAGACGGGCTTTTTTATTTATTTATTTATTGACCTTGAGTTTAAGGTTACAATGGGCGGACTTAATGCCAAGTGTCTACCAGTCAACCCTTGTCATGGTGAAAGGTAGTTGGCAGGTGCAACACAAATAATTAAAAAAACTAAAAAAGGAAGAGACTATAAATAATTATGTATAATATAAAATATATAAAAAGATACATATATAAACATATAATAAAAAGAGAAAATTGACAACCCGAATATTGTCAATGATCCATCAGGTAATCACAAACTAGTCTTAAGAGAGACGAGTTCCTATTAGGAGCTGCTTTAATCCTATCGGGCAGAACGTTCAAGAGGAGTGTAGCTTGAACAGTAAAAGAAGAGTTAAAGTATCCAGTACCTGTATTATGTTGTGGAATGCGAATTTTAAGTTAATTTATGGAACAAGGCTCTCTGTCATGAGCAGAATAAAAGTCTTTTATCGGCAGTGGTACATTGAAAGGCTGCCTACGCCCCTTGTAACACTAAGATGCTATTGTATATACTTCATTGATGCAAGTACAAGCTACAGGGTTTTATTTTTTAATTCAATAAAACTATTACAACTACAATCAACTCGACTAAATTTAAAAATAAAATGAGACGTTTACGTTACAAAGGATTTTACCACTAATGAAATTGTGCATGCTTTTGTTTGGTATAATTTAAAATTATTTTAATAAAAACTGATAAGGAACCATTCATGTTTTGACTTATGACAGTTTCGAATAGGATATGGAAATTGTTGACAAATGTTTGCATGTTGGTTAATCAATGTAACAGCCAAAAGTAAAATGGAGCGAGATATAACCATGTCGGTGAGTGCGTTGTGGTTAGTAAACACTCCATATTTCCAGTAACTTGAGTTTGCACGATTTGTAATTATACGCTCTAGGAATTCCTTGGACATTCCTAGACGACTTGTTTTTATTCGCATTAAATTACATCTTAGTCTTTGTAATTAAAAACTTCCTGGCTTCAAATAGTTGTCAAGAAAATTAATGATTCTTTGCGAACCCGACAATTTTAATGGTCCTGTTTGCAGTTAGTTATTGGTAGAGATTAGTCGTAGACTTGTCAGATGAATACACCTCAATACAGCAAATTTATATCGACGTATTTTGCGAAAACTTCGTATTTCGACCGCGGACCGAGTACTCTACTAAACTAATCTGTTGAAGTAATCAACAATTGGGTATACTTGCTTCTAAGCCAAGCAGTGGGCGTTATTAATATTATAGACATTCATATGACATCTATTTCAGTAAGTGATATAATCGTTAAACAGAAAGTAAGAAAATATAGACAGAGAATTTTTTTAATTTATACCGGCAGGCATGCTAAGTAGTCATTGGTCTTTAAGAACAAAAGGTGCATGCGGATCTCAGCAAATTAAGTACGTTTTTATATCATTACCATGAAAATTATCAACCTCTCATGAATTTAATCTACAGGGAAACATGCAGCTGTGAATTATAACGAGATAAAATGATGCTAATTAAATGTCTACGTATTTATACATTTGTGATACCTAGATAAATTATTACTCTATGTGTGTATCTTTGCGTACTCTGTATTACCAATTGGGCATTGCACTTTTGTTTTTACCTTTTCAGGGTAATCAATACTTTATATATAATGGGGGAAAAATAAATTCTCGTTTACTAGATTGATATGTTATAAATTCATTGCCATTACGTTACGTTAGTGTATTACATGCATCTATTTATATTATACGTGTATACATAAATATATTTCTGTACGTGGTAGAGCCAAGCAGTTGCTTTTGCAGCTGCTCGAATTGGCCGGCGCGAACGAGGTACTTGTATCACGACCTCGCAGAATACCGGCGTGAAGTAGAGGCATCTTGTGCTATTGCGTTTCGTTAGGTGAGCGAGGAAACCGAAGGCCTCTTCCCCATCCCCCCTTCTCATCTCCCAAATATCCTTAAAGGCCGGCTACGCTCCTGCAGCTCCTCTGGTGTTGCAGATATACGTGGACGACGGTAATCACTTACTATCAGGTGAGACGCTTGCATGTGCCTCCTTTCCCATAAATAAAATAAGTGATTCCTATAAAACTATTAAATAATTAAGTATTATGGTCATGTCCATCCATGTCCAAACACAGCAACAGTAGAAACTGATGACAAATCCAAAAAAAAAGTTCTATTAAATTTATCTATTAAAAGTACAACTGGGGTTTGGCGTGCGATTTTATCATCAATCCTATTTATGATGAAATTGCAAAAATGTTTGCAATTATCAGTAAAGATAATTTAATTCGGAAATATGCCATAGATCTTATAGACATGATCTTAATGAGACATTTTTGTTTAGATCTTGTATCAACCATGAACATACCATTAGTAGTGGAATTGTCTATCTCGTTAACTGAATTACCTAACTTAGTATTGTATTAATGTCTTTCAAAGTAATATCATAATCGAATAATGATTTTTAACATTATTCGATAACAATGTTACTTTTTCAACCGTTTTTAATGAAGGTTGAAGACAAAGTTTATATTTTGGAGACCCATGTAGCGGACATTTAAGTTAAAACTTCAGTGTGATGCAAGATAATGCATATTACTGTAGAAGTTTAACCCTTAAATACCTGAAGTTTTAAATTTGATACCGAGGTTATAAATCGCATTGGGCACCTACAATCGATTTTATTTTAATATTAGGCTGTTTACATGTAACCTTTGACTGATAATCTTCAAGTTAGAAAACAAAAACAAACGTAAAGTGTCGAAAGATGACAAACAATATGACATTTCGGTTTCCCGCCGCATTGAATGGGTGACATAGTTTTACAAAAAGTTTCGCTTATTAATTACTTTGATTTTTTAAATTTTTTTGTAAATTAAAAAGACTTGTGCGATAGGTGAGTATCTTATTTTTATTATGATTTATATTTTTTTTCTTACACCTGCTTTGCTTGAAGAAAAACTTGATGTTTTTGTAAGTATCAATTTTGATACTACAGGCATTCTGGGCTGTTTGAATCCGCCTTACTTACCTACCTGTTTTGGTTCAATTTCTGACTGATTTTAGTATTGTTTCATGTTTATACGCTTGGTTTGGTGTTGGAATGAATGTGCTTAGCCTTTACTTAACTGTATATTATAATTGAAAATGAAGCCGGATGATATTGAGGCTATGTTACGGATGCTAGAAAATGGAGAAAATTCTGAGGATGAGGCCAGTTAAAATGAAGATGATTTTGATCTTTGTTGAGAAATTATTAAAATTCCTTGTAGAAGAATCAAACAAGTATCCGATCCAAAAATCCTAACTTCACAGAAGTTGTGACTCTCTTAAATTACGTAAATTTTTTGGCATTCTTATTTTCACAAGTGTTTATCATTATCCGAGCGTGAGATCGTACTGGTCGAATAAATCAAAATTTGAACCAATTGCCCGGACCATGAATCGGAACAGGTTTGATAAGATTAGACAAATTTTTCACATGAATGATGACAATAAACACTTGCCACCTGATCATACTCAACACGACAGACTGCACAAGGTTCGCCCAGTATTAGACCACTTGAATAAAAGATTCGTTACTGGACCTTTTGACCATCGGCTATCACTGGACTAGCAAATGTGTGCCACCAAAATACAACATTTTATGAAGCAATATTTGCCCAACAAACCCCACAAGTGGGGATTGAAATGATATGTGCTGTGCAGCCTTTCGGGTTACGCTTTTAGTTTTGAGGTATACTCAGGAGCTAAGAATGTTGAGAGATTACCACACGAACCGGATTTAGGAGTGGTATCGAATACAGTCGTTCGATTGCTAAGACCAATACCAAGGAATGTTAACCATATCCTATATTTCGACAATTTTTATACCAATATTCCTTTATTACATTACCTAACCAAAGAAGGTATTTACTGTCTTGGTACCGTCCAGAGGAACAGACTGGGCAAGACTTGCAAGTTGCAAGATAAAAAGTTTTGAAGTCCATAGTAACAAGAGGAGCCTATCATGAAAATATTGCTACCTTTGAAGGTATGGATTTCTCGGCAACAAGTTGGAAGGACAATAAGCAAGTGCTATTGCTTTCCACTTATGTTAGTTGCGAACCAGCAGAGCTATAACCCGCTACGACAAAAAATAAAACGTAAAACATATTCAAGTACCTTGTCCTCGCGTAATCAAGGAATATAACGCCCACATGGGGGGCGTTGACCTGATGGACAGCTTCATTGGGCGATACCATATACCCATAAAATCTAGAAAGTGGACAATGAGGTTGTTCTATCATCTACTTGATATTACAATAATCAACTCTTGGGTACTCTACAAAAACGTTAACGTCAAAAGAGGAACACCCCAGAAGGACATACTGAAGTTAGGTGACTTCAGAACAGAGCTTGCTGACACCTTATGTCAGTATCAAAATCGACCTGAAAATAAACGTGGAAGGCCAAGTACAAGTCGAAAAGATGATGATGTTGAACCACCCTCCAAAAGATCACGGTCTTGTGTCCAGGTCTTACCCTCAACTGACATACGTTATGATCGAGTGGGACATGAAAAGTTTTTATGGACTCAAGAAATAAATGTAAATATCAAAATTGTCGAAAGCTTACTTCATGGTTATGTAAAAAATGAAAATTTTCCTTATGTGATAATAAGAAAAATCCCTGTTTTGCATTATTTCATTATTAAATAAATTTCAATATTTTAATTACCGTGATGCCTAAAGTATCAAAAATGATACCAAATCTTTTTTTCAAAATAAATATATAAAAATATCGTTTTAATTTATTTTACTATTTTTCCTCATTAGTAAACACAGTAAAGGGTACATTTATATATTTTTAAATTTGATTTAAAAAATCAGGCTTTTAAGGGTTAAAATGCTTGGCCTTGTAGGGATAAGCACAATGAGCTGATCAAGATGCAGCCTCAATCTTAATCCACATTTCAAAGAGCTGTTTAATATGCAAGAAGTCCTGTGACCAGTGTTAGGACAACTGTGGAGCTAAGAATATGTAATTACACAAAGGTTTTAAAATATTCCAAGACCTAGCAATTAATGAAACTTAACTAATATTCCTTACTAAACATAAGAAACATTTTGTTTATGCTTCTTCTTCTTTAGCTTTAATCATACTATTTATTAGGAGTGGTGTATGCTGGATATACATCGCATCGCGAGCAGGTTTTTATTGTGTTTTTGTTTATACGAGTAGGATAACAAAAAAAGCTAAACTGTTACCTAAATTCATTTAATCATAGAATTTATTTATTAAACGATTTGATCCACAAAAACTTTGATGCTGTAAGATAAATGTAGTGGAATAACTATTAATGAATTTCATGCCATCACCGTCAGTTTAATTTTAGTTTTTAGTCTACTGCTTAAAAGTCGCCAGTTGTAGTTTTAATTCCCATCTGGGGAAAATCCCATATATAAGCAGGTTTCAATGCAACCCTAAAAGATAACAGTAAAAGATGAGCTTTCAATTAGAGATTTAAATCGTGAGACTGCGTTCTTTTTACACTACGTGATATCGAAACACGACAACAATTAAAAGCGAAACTTATTCTTCTTATATTCGATTTTATGTCAAAGAACGCATTCACTTCGTGGTGAGTGGACGGCATTATTGTCTTAGTAAAGTGAAGTATCAGAATGTCCCACTGCTGGGAAGGTCACTCGCGTACGTAAGCAAGAGCCCTCACTACTAAGCTGAGGACGTGACCTCGGCTTATTAGAATATGAAGTATTTTCCATAAAAATATAGAGCGTTTATTATCTAAATTAGGCATAAAAGACGTTCTATCACATAAAAAATAATGTAGACCTTTAAAATTTATTCTTGAAGTTTCATCATAATTCTGAGGTAAACGTTATATCTTAGCATTACTTTCACATAATAACGTTATATTTTTTGCCTTTGTTTTTGTACGAATGAAAGTAACTATAGTATTCGAAATAAAAGAAGATAAAGTATATTATTATTATTATTTACATTAGCCTTAATGTAAAAGATAATAAATTCATGACGCTTTATTATAATTTACAACTTTATTTTTTATTACATTGCAATCCTATTAATATTACGTAGTACATACAATTTTATTTATTTTGCAAAGGGGCATTGTGCGAATTAACTTTATCTTTCTTTATTATTTCACGTACGATGCAGTTTGTTTCTTATGCAGAATTTATTAGAACAGATGGTTTTTGTAACAGAGTTAAACCTTCCGTGTGTTTTTTAAGATTTTAATACAGATACTACAAACTTGTAACAATATTCTATAAATATATTCTTTATGCAAATTTGTTGCATTCCACAATGAATGTTGGTTTAACTTCTAACATAGAAACACTTTGATGTAACAGGAAGCACCCGCATCGTCATTTTTTAGGTTGGGAACATCATACATATTACGCGGATCGAATCTAACCCCATTTTTAAGTAGGACAAAAACATGATTTTTTTTTTTAAAGTTATTTGATTATTTTGTTAAAGCTTGGCTTTGGGACCCTTTACCCAACAGTGAACTGATAGATTAATGTATTAAGTTAAAATAAAAAGTTACAATATTGTAAGCTGGTATTTGGTAACACAAAAATTCATTTGCCTAAAATACTCGAAAAAGTTAGAGAGTACCTACCGATTCTTATAAATGAAAAGCAATCGTTCAGTATCAAAGAAAACTTTAAATGAGTACACAGCACACAATTAATTAATCAAAAGCATTAATGAATGTTGCAACTGGCGTCACGCCCCACGTGGCGACGCCGCTCGTTGACAAATTACTAACAACATACAATGTATGAAGATATTTTCGTTGACGAATGTTTTAAGCATGTGCGTTTGTAACAGCTCTACGATTGTGGTTATACATTCCATCGCCGCTTTTCTTTTACTGCACACAAAAGGTTAAGCATATTTTGATTAATGGGAAATATGCTTTATAAACTTGTCATATTTCCCATTAGTTGCCTTCTACGACATCATACGGCAAATAGGAATGAGAAATTTTAAAATTCCGATAACCTCAGAATCGCCAGAGGATTGATTGTCAGCCATCAGGGCGCACCACTTACACCTAAAGTTAGCATGAAGAAAATGGTGGGAGCAATACAATACAACAATACGCTTTACACCTTTTTAGTAATATAGTTTTAATTTGAATATAATACAGGGTAAAATAGTTAAGCTTTAATTAGCCGTTAAAAATTTCCGTGACTTGAAATCCTTGAATATTTACACATTAGGGCTGGCATTCAATGTTCTTCTACGTTCTACACGCAACATTTAATTCTAAATCATATGTCAATCATTTTCTTTGAATGATAAGAGAAAGAGAAACTGCAATCTTGTCTTCTTACTTGGATTTAAATTCAGCAGTAAACAGAACCTAAAATATTTTTTTTTCGTCAAATTTATGTGATTTGAAAAAAAAATTATCTCTGCCGATTTCGTTATAATTTATAACTGGCCAACAACAACGACTTCAGCAGCTTAATTTTAATATATACCACTAGGAACTCTTGAAAATGTGTTGTATGTCTTATTGCATGGCATATTTTTTTATTTTCCTTATGATGGGGCCCAATTAAGCAATTTTACGTATAAAAAAATATTAGCCAGTGCCAAAGTCAAAGCCCAAATATGTTATATGCTCGTTATAACTAAATGGCATAAGCTGTTCGGATCTAGTTAGTGTGGGCGATCCGTGGGCAAGGGCCCCCTAAATGGTTAAAAAATCTATACATTGTAACTTCATATAACAATTTCTTGGAGTTTCGCGAATACTAGACATTAAAATGTAACTAACTTTTCAGAATTTATCGCGTTTTAATTAACGTCGTCGAGCAGAACAAAAGTTAAAGTCAAGCGCCATAAATTCCGTAAAATTAATTTTATTTCGATTTTAATAACCACGACAGACTTGAGGTTCAGATTTTATCAGTTTAATCATTTAACTTATAAGCAAAGTAATTTTTAAATGGAGGACTATGTTTTTTTTCATACATGAAAAAAAACATGGTCCTGAGCCACCTGCATCTATTAACATTCCGCAACACTGCACCGGTCGTCACTCCATCTTTTCTTTTTTTATGTAAAAATAGGCTTGCGTTTGACCTCAATCTTCCCCGATGGAAAGCGAAGTACCATCCTAGGCCTCTAGGATGGTACACGCTTGCCTAGATGTCTGTTCACTCTGGCCTTGAAGATATCCAGGTTATAGGTTTCCGGAAAAACTGACCTCGGCAGAGAGTTCCACTCCTTAGCCGTCCGCATAAAGAAAGAAGAGGCAAACCGCTTCGTGCGTAATGGAGGAATGTCTACAACATAAGGGTGGAACTGCTCGCCGCGTCTAGTCGTTCGGTGATGGAAAGGGGAAGGGGGTATTAGGTTATGCAAAACCTCCGCACACTCTCCGAAATGAATCCGATAAAAAACCGAAAGGCAGGCCACTCGTCTACGGTATTTGAGGCTTTGAAGTTTTGCCTCTACTAGTGAGTCACTGCCTATGATCCTCTTCGCTCGGCGCTCCAACGAGTCCAAAGCATCAAGCTGATGTTTAGCCGAACCATCCCAGAGGTGGGAACAGTATTCCATGCAAGAGCGGACTTGAGCTTTGTATAGATTTAAGAGCTGCTCCGATGTGAAGTACCGTCTCACCCCCGAGAGGATACTAAGTTTTTTGGCAGCAGTGTTTGCTATGGACTCGATGTAACGACCGAATTTTAGATTAGAAGAGAGATCTAGACCTAAGAGCTCAAGACGGTCATTTACCGGAACGGGGACATTCCGGAAAGTCGGAGTCAGTTGGAATGGACACGGAGTCCATTCGCCGAAAAAAGACAAGCCTGTGTTTTAGAGGGGTTAAACTCGACCAAATTGGCATCACCCCATTGGGAAACAGCCTCCAAAGTCGAGTTCACCCCCTCAATCATCGTTTCCCTGAAAGACTGGACTTTTGCCCCAGACTTCGCATCGGACAAGTATCTCCCCTAGACTGTGCTGTCATCTGCATACCCAAAGATATCGGGTGTTACCAGCAGGTCGTTGATGTGCAGCAAAAAAAGAGTCGCGGAGAGCACAGACCCCTGAGGCACACCGGGATTAATATCATGGAGATCGGACGAGGCGCCATTAACGACAACACGAATCGATCTGTTCCTCAGGAAATCCTCGATCCAGATACAAAGTTTGAGAGCAATACCATATGCCGGAAGCTTGCCAATGAGACTTGCCTGCCAGACCTCGTCGAAAGCCTTAGAGATATCAAGAGACACGGCAAGAGCTTCACCGTGTCTCTCAATGGCTTCGCTCCAGAGGTGAATAGCATACACAAGAAGATCCCCAGTAGATCGGCCTCGACGAAACCCGAATTGACGGTCACTGAGGAGGTCGTTGTCCTGTCTGAGGCGGTTGTTTAAAACACGCTCCATAACCTTACAGAGAATGGAGGTGATTGCGATAGGTCGGTAGTTGGCAGGGTCGGCACGACTTCCTTTCTTAGGTACAGGTTGGACATTGGCTTCCAGGACTTCGGAACTTGACCAATCCTCAGGGACAAGCGATAGAGGCGAGTCAGAACAGGAGACAACTCAGGCGCACATGACCGCAAGACAATGGCAGGAATGCCGTCAGGCCCACTAACCTAATTCACATCTAGAGTTCTGAGTATTTTGAGTACCTCTTTTTGCCGAATGTGTACCTCAGGCATTGCAGAGTTACAACGAGGTAGCAAAGGTGGGCAGTTATCAGCTGCATCTAGTTGTGAATTCTTCGCAAATAGAGAGGCACACATGTCTGCTTTCTCTTTGGCGGTGTGACCTAATGAGCCATCAGACTTCTGCAATGGCGGGAAAGAAGACCGGCAGAAATTGGCTTCGACCGATTTGGCAAGGGACCAGAAAGCTTTACTCCCGGATGGGTAAGACGCTAGTTTGGCTCCAATACGCCCAATACGGTCGAAGCGGGCCTTGCGGAGGGCACGTTTGTAGGACTTGGCAGCACTATTGAAGGCTTTTTTCAGTTTCGAGACATTCGGCGCTTTGCGGGCTCGAGCATCCGCCCACTCTTGGTAAGCTAAGTGCTTAAGTGCTTCGGCACTATCACACTCAGAGTTGAACCAAGGGCGGGCTCTCACATGGAGTGAGATATCAGAATATGGAACAAAATATTCCATAGCCTGATATATCACTCCAGAAACAGCATCCGCGCAGCACGCCGGGTCGTCTGAAGAGAAGCATAAGCGCTGCCAAGGGTAGGACGCAAATAAATGCCGCATCTCATCCCAATCAGCTGACTTGTATCGCCATACACGCCTAATCCCCATGTGTTCGGGTTCAGGTGGCGAGTAGACAGACACAGATTTCACCAGACAGTGGCCAGAGCTACCTAACGAGGAGGAGACTGCAACTTGATATCGGTCTGAATCAGTTGTCAACAGAAGGTCCAAGCAATTGACCGTGTGGCCATCAATATCAGGTATCCGAGTAGCGCCAGCTACCACTTGGGAGAGACCTAGCGGTAGAGCAAATACGTATGCTAATCTCCCGGCACAGTCAGTGTTTAGGTATGGGTACAGCCACTCCTGGTGGTGATCTTGTAGGGGTTCATCCTACACTGCGTTTGCCTATAAGGCCTGCAGTGAAAGACCACGTCTCGGTTCCGTAAGTAATCACTGCCAACACGCACTAGTTGTAAACTTTGGTCTTTGAGGTATATTCGACGAGACGATGTCACGTAGTTTCCCAAACGCTGCCCAGCCGAATTGGATTCGTGAATTGACCTCCAATTTTGACAGGACAGTATTAAATCGCCGGACATAATAGTAAAATGTACTCTTCGGCCTTCTGTACAATCGCCTAGGTATTGAAAGCGATTTTGCAATTAGAGCTGAAAGCTCTCGGGGTTTAGTATTAGTGAACATGGTGGACCGTGCGTAGACTTCATCAGATGAGACCGTTTCACGCGAGTTTTTAGAAGATTTACGATATTTATTACATAGTACCTCTAGTCACAATATCCCTTCTAGTGTAATAAGTGTGTGTGATATGACTCATAACAATGACATTTCAATTGATTCAAAGTTGTGAAACGAGAAGGGATAATCAGATCATCAGAGAATCGTGCGTTAATTTTTCACCAAGATACAAAACAGCCGAACAAAACGGCACATTATTAGTATCTGGCAACAAGTACCGATTGTTATTTCATACATTTTTAAACAACGATAGTCACCGCATGCGGTCGACTTATCCGTAACCCTGAGTTCACTGCACTCGGTCACCCGATAACTTGAAGTTAACGTGTGAGAAAACATTCAAATATAACTAATAGAACTTACAAAAATATTCAGCTCCTCTAATGATTGCTATTCAAGATTACACAGCTTTAAATTCTAAAACGTTAACGATACTCGAACAAACTAAGCTGCTTTAAAAATCAAAATATTGTGATCTCATAAATATGTCTTCTTTCTATAGACATTTTTAGGGTTCCGTACGGAGTCCTTTTACTAATCCTACGCCGGCCGTCCATCAATTTGCCCGTCCTCCTTTATAGCTGCATCTTTTGAACACAGCACATGTTATATTTCGGGAGATATCCTTACAAATAATACAAAATATTAATTAAGAGGGGTTCCCATACAAGAAACGTGTTTTTTTTTTAAAATGAAAACATACAAACGTCAACATCGGTGTGATTATAATGCAAAATCTGAAGCAGAGGTTTCCTTTCTCTGACCACCTTTCTTTCTTGTCCTTTAGCAAATAAAGTATTTTATCTATATTACAAGACCATAATTTTTTAAGTACTACCATTTATTTGACCATTTTTTTTTTAAGTAATGTTAAAATATTGTTGCATATTGTCTGTACCAAATTTATGTTTATTTATCTATATAAAACTGATTAAATAGAAATAAAAAAAAATAACTCTCAGATAAAAAAAATATAAATAAGCACAAAACTATTATAAAATTCAAAGAATTAATGAGATGTTTGTGTCTGGTGTTGTTTGAGTTTTAACAATTTATTAATGTCGGGTTCCAATTTCGTTAACATCAATCGTAGATCAGTGATGTGTAGTCTGTACCCATTTTTTGACATAACATTTACTGTTGCACTGAATTCACGCAAAGCGATATAGGACGAAGGCAATGCCATTAAAAACTACTGTACTATTTTACTCACAATCCAGGGCAGAGAAGAGTATCAATTTTTAAAGCTTTGGTTTCCGTGTTCGAATTTTACGTTCTTCTTTACTAAGAGTTCTACGAGCTCCTTTTCAAAATTTAATTATTCTTTAGTACCTGCATTTGCAAAAAGATCTAAAACCCAACTCAGTATATTCTAGTTTAAAATATTCCGTAGTTAGAAATCTCCGTAAAATCAACATGAAGAAAGGCCAAGTGTTTTGGCAGTAAGTAAAATTTCTACCTATATTTTGTTTGAACCGCTAATAGAGATATGGCGTTTTTTGTTCTAATTAAATTCAACTCAACATCTTGCAATTTCATGTTAAGTAAATTAAATATTTTAAACAGGCCTATTAGATAAACTATGTAATTTTTATAGCGATTTAGGTTTGCGCGCAATTTTTCGTACCTGTCTTCAAGAAAGTCCAGTACTGAGATAGATTGAAAAAACGATTCAGACAAACACCTTTAGAGAGCATTTTATTTTTATGGTCTTGTAGCCTAGGACTCATAGCTTCGTCTGAAAAATATTAAAAAAAAATTAAACACATGCAATGATTAGTTGGTAGGAAAAACGTACATCCACATGTCAAATATTCAATATTTTACCGCCGGCATTTCGTTTTAAACATTTCAAAATACAATTTAACTTCTCAACAGATTAATAAGAAATTGTAAAAATAATGAAACAATACATCAGTCACGAGTCGCGACTATTCATCATGGCGAAGCAAATAAATATAATATAAACATTCCTAGAGCTATCCCTCTATAGATTTGATTTTGTCCATGTATCAACTTGTATTTAGCGATCCCGGTGCACTTGAACTGTGAACAAGCAATTACAAGCTTTCATAGTTATGTCGAAACATATTACATTGCGTCTATGCAATAAAACGTGTGGTTTACCTACCAGCATCCATGGACTTATCACATATCACCGTCAATCTATTCTAAACTAAAACAAATTAGATACGCATACCTTACTTAGATAAAATATTTAATTGAAGTGTTTGTAGACTATAGGCTATATACATTTTTTAGGGCATGTGTGGCTTGTGGTATAGGCGTAAGGATCTGCAGTCCCCTATCTTTGTGTTGGTGTCGTAAGGAAAAAATCACAATGGCTACCGGTCGGCAGATGGCAGCATAACCATCACGAAAATTAAGCAGACCGAAAACGAGCAGCACCGTCTGAGGTTCGAGGTGCTGCGAACGCCAATCCGCATGGCGTGTGCGGCGATTATGGCAAATACTGCTTATGGAAGAGGTCATGTCCTGCAGTGGATTGTTTACCTTGTTTACATGCTGTTTTAGGTAACCTACCGTTACCTAAAACAGCATGTAAACAAGGCTCCTCATGACTGGTGCAGCACAACGCCCCCATTTGCCTCTGGATCCGATACCGCCCCTATGGAAGACTGCAGCGTCCACAGGGAAGGAGTATCGCCCCCGAATATATGCACTAAAGTTAAAAAAAAACAAACAATAAAATCGGCCAAGTGAGACTCGGGCTCGCTGTAAGGAATATAACCAAATGAAAACTTTCTGAAAGAAATAAAAGAAAGAAAAAACACTCTTCGTTTGGTAAACACATAACACAGATATATAGTGTGGTATTACAGAACCCACGGTGCGATGGCCGGTTTATTTTATCTATTTCGTAATACAATAAAGTAAACATCCATGTGTTATTGCGTAAGCGTGATGTTACTCGTCACACATCACGATCATGTTATCGAGCACACCACTTACCAAAGAAAATTTATTACAATAGCAAATAGCTTTTATATTTTAGCCCACATGGGACATACACGCGCGATATCTTATCACGAATTAAATCTTCAGTGCAGGTACAGGTCCAAACATAAAAAAAATCTAGAAATTTATGAAATAATTATGAAATCAAAAGACTCGTCATGTAACTCCAAGTACATTAATCAGATAACCAAATTTACATGGACTTACTACATTAACTGTCCTTAGGAATGAAAAAAGAAACATCCAAGACGGTTTAGAAATGTCCAAGTTTATAAAAATGGTTATATAAGGAATCATCCATGTAAAAGAGCTGATAGCTCCCAAGCTGTTTCTTAATGTATGTATCATTGGAATATCGTACTATTAAAAAATATTGAAAAGAATGGATAAAAGAGTGGAGTATATTGTCCCCTGTCCGCGGAACCTCATAACGAAACGGTAGTCAAAATAAACAAATTTCACTACATATTTTGAGTAATCAATGAAGAAAAAAAAAAAAATTATCTCCTCCTTTTTTGAAGTCGGTTACTAATCTATGGAACCATAATAATAGAAGCATCTAAACATCGTTTGTTTAGTTGCGACGTTTTTGACCACTACAGATGTGACGGTCAGTGTAATAAATCCAGTTAGTATTAATAATATAATTACCGGTACGTATTACTTTTTTCGGGAACAATAAATATTTAAAATTTTATTTTTTACATCAATTCTCTAAACTCAAACAAGGAAGTTATACCACGCTGTGGGAAGTGCAGCCCTTTCCACTCTTTCGTAAGAAAGCACAGGCCACCGTACGGAGGACGGGAACTGTTCTCCCTCTGCGTCTCCGGGATTATAGAAAGTTATGGAAACGCTCTAGGGTAGGGCACACAAGTTAGCGAGGAGTCGACGTAGGACAAATTGGTTCTGTAACAGTTTTTGAACCTAATCTATCCCAATATTATTAATACATCGTAGGTACCTAACGCTTCTCAGTTTCAAAACGTATTAAATTTACCTCGGATTTGAGGGCATTATTAATAAGAACAGGCCAGGGTGATGTTATTTTGTTTCGTATTTGATTAAATTTATTAAGCTAACATAAATCGATAACAAATTAGAAACGATCCAATTTACATTTTTACTTCATGTTTCTTGCAGTGTTATTTTAATGTTAGTATCAAGATACTGTGGATATTTATATTATTAAGGACAACATACATTTGGTATAGGTACAATTGTTTCTAGTTAAATTAATATTTTAGTATTTGCTATATACTCAATTATAAACAATTGTTTCAAAATCGTTTAATAATATTCTCAAAATAAAAAAACTTGTGTACGACTATGTTTTCCGGTTCCGGCTGTGTAGACGTAAAGACATAGTGTTATTGAGCTGTGACTTCTAAGGTGTATACTGTATACATACCGTGCAATCTTGTGTAAAAACTTTCGAACTCCATACATATTGTGCTAAACTACATTATAAAATAAAATTCAAAGTGAAAAAAGTGGTATCAAAGTAACTATTCAAGTGACAAAATACGTAGAACTTTAGAGGTTATCTGTCAACGGAATATAGACATAGACTTTGACAACATCAGTGCAGTGTTGACATACATGACATCGATCTTTTTTCGACCAAATGAAAATCGAAATGTCAAAACAAACCGATGACATTATGTCACGAATGGACGAAAAATTAGTTCCTTTTAGACTAGAAATGCAGGAATTAAGGTCAGAAAATGAGAAATTAAAAGAAAAAATATATAATCTGGAAAAAAATAAAAGATTTAACAACCTAATTCTATATGGTGTAAAAGAAACTGAAAAATCTACGGTCGATCTCATTGAAACAATTAAAAAGAAATTTAAATACGACTTAAATATTACATTTGAAGACAGGGACGTTAACAATATCTACAGGATTGGGAAAAATAACACAGAAAATGGAAAGGAAAGGCCAATTCTCCTGGCATTTGTAAACAACTGGAAGAAAACTGAGGTAATGAAAAATAAAAAGAAATTGAAAAATGTTTATGTGTCCGAAGATTACCCGAAAGAAATCCTCGACAAAAGAAGAGAGTTACAGCAAAAACTTAAAGACGAAAAGGAGAAAGGCAATTATGCATTTATTAATTATGACAAGCTAGTTGTCAAACAATGGAAATCAGGAAAAGAGTTTCGTTTCGCAAAAGAGAGCCGTCATCTTCGCCAAATGCAAACGAGCACCCCCGCAAGCAGCAACTGTCAGCAAAAACACATCGACTAAATGCTTTTGACGTAATGAGAAATAGAAGCAACTCACTGCCTTCTGCCAACTTGCCAACCAATCAGAATGCATAGGATACAGCCATCAGCCACCGGAACAAAACAATAAATAAGGAAAAACATAAAGATAATATAAACATACCATTCCCCAACTCGATTTGTCATCGAGAGGAATTAGACTGCAACCCTTCATGAAACGCAAAAATAGATAAAGATAAAAAAACAACCCTCAAAATTTGCACTTATAATGTAAGAACACTTGCATCGACAGAACGATTTCTTGAACTAACTAATGCTCTAAAAAATATTAATTGGGACATTTTAGGTCTCGCAGAAGTCAGAAAAATGGGGTGTAGTGTCGAAGAGTACCACGACCTTATCTTTTGCTACATCAGTGAAACTAAAGGGCTACATGGAGTGGGATTTCTAATTAAGAAAAAATATAAAAACAACATTACTAACTTCATAGGAATCTCTGAAAGAGTAGCACTTTTACAACTAAAATTCGAATGCTTTATCATATCAATAATTCAAGCATATTCACCGACGGAGAGGTCAACAGAAGATGAAATTGATAAATTCTACAAAGACATTGAATCTCCTCATACCATGACTGAAGGGAAGGTTATAGTGATGGGAGATTTCAATGCTAAAATAGGCTGTCCCAAAACAGACTACTATCCAGTAATGGGAAAACATGGTTACGGAGCGTGCAATGAAAGAGGTGAACGTCTTTTAAGTTATGCTTACCAACACAGATTGTCAATAATGAACTCATTTTTTAAAAAGAAAGACAGCCGCAGATGGACATGGTTATCACCCGATCAAAAAGCTAAAAATGAAATAGATTTTATAATGACAAATAATCATAAACTTGTAAGCAATATTGAGGTACTGAACAAATTTAAATTCCCTTCTGATCACAGACTAGTGAGAGCAACACTACTTCTAAGTCGCCCGATAAAGAGTAGAAAAACCTTCAAAACACCATCTAATTTCCTCAAGACAGAAGCGGAAATCAAAAGATACATCGAAAAACTACGAGCACATACAGAAAATATTGAAACTAAATGTATTGATATCCAAACGTACTACAATATCCTGGAAAGAGCCATAACAGAGAGCTTGAAATCAGAAAATATTACACAACCTCATCAACATAAAATTTTCTCTGAAGATACAGTTCAACTTATAAAAAGGCGCACGGAACTACTACACACGAAGAACAAAACCAAAGATATGAAAGTAGAACTTAGTAGAATATACAAAGAGTCTAATAGATCAATCCGAAAGGACTACAGTAACCACAGATACAAGATTATTTCAATAAACATCAAGAACTTTAGAAGTACCAAAAAAGCCTATAAAGAATTAACTACACACAAGACATGGATTCAAAAACTAGAATATAATTCACAAGAAACAAAATCTAGAAAAGATGTAATAAACAATGCAACAACCTTTTATAAGAATTTATACAGGAGGCAAAATAACACAATAATAGAAGACCAAACAACCAACATAGACACGACGGATTGCATCAGATCAATTGAAAACTCCGAAGTTTATGAACATATAAAAAAGCTGAAGGTTGAGAAGAGTCCCGGACCAGATGGATTATGCAATGAAGCCCTATAAATAGGAGCACCTTTTTTAATTCACCATCTTACGCAATTATTTAATATGATACTAGACGTACAAGAGGTACCAAAACAATGGTGTACATCGGACATTATTTTGCTCTTTAAGAAAGGGAGCCCCTTGGACATTGGTAATTATAGACCCATAAGCCTGTTAGCAAGTATATATAAACTTTTTTCATCCATTATTTTAAATAGAATATCTGACGACATTGACAAACAGCAACCAAAGGAACAAGCGGGATTCAGATCTGGCTTTTGCACAATGGACCACATACAGACATTAGAACAAGTCATAGAAAAACATAGAGAGTACAATAGACCTCTGTATGTGGCCTTCATTGACTACAGCAAAGCTTTCGACAGCATTAGTCATTGTTCAATTTGAAACGCACTGCAACAAGCAAATATTAACCACAAATACATCAATATCTTGAAATATATTTATACAAATAGTACGAGCAGAGTAAAATTAGAAACTAGAGGAGACGAATTAAACATAGAACGAGGAGTCCGACAGGGAGATCCTATTTCTCCGAAGCTGTTTATAGCAGTACTCGAAAACATTTTTCAAAAATTAGATTGGAAAAACAGAGGTGTACATAAACGCTCATTACTTAAACCATCTGAGGTTCGCTGACGATATTGTTATAATAGACGAAGCTGCCAAAAACCTAGAGGAAATGATGAGATCACTTGACTGCGAAAGCTCCAAAATTGGCCTAGAAATGAATTTAAATAAAACTAAGATATTAACCAACAATCGTGTACGCCCAATAGTGATTAAAGATAACAATATAGAATATGTTAGCGACTACTTCTGCTTGGGAAAGAAAATATCATTTAAAAAGTCTAGTAATGAAGAAGAAGTAACAAGAAGAATCAACACAACCTGGAGAAAATTCTGGACACTAAAAGAAATTCTAAAAGGGAACTATAGCTTGCATATGAAGAGGACAGTATATGATACATGTCTATTGCCCTGCTTATTGTATGGTTGCCAAACTTGGGTATTTACAAACCAAATAAAACAGAAAATCAAATGCAGCCAAACAGCAATGGAAAGAAGTATGTTAAAAATTAGAAGAGTACATAAAATTAAAAGCTATAACATTCGCCAAAAGACTAAACTTACCGATGCTCTCAGACACGCTCTCTTACTAAAGTGGAGATGGGCCGGACATGTTTCACGATATCCAGACAGAAGATGGACCACCGTTGGTCGACCAATAAGACGGTGGGCTGATGATATAATACATGTCGCAGGAAGCGACTGGTTAAAGTCAGGCAAAGACAGGGAGTCTTGGAAAAAGATGGAGGAGGCCTTTACCCAAACAGGGATCCATATTTCATATAATAACACTAACATTCACATAAGTAATAGTTATAATTATTAACATATAGTTAATAGCAACATTCATTATTTTTTTTTTTTTTTTAAGCTAAAACCTACAAACAAAAATTGTAAGGCAAAACTAAAATGAAATGTGGAATAAATGGCTTTATTATTATTATTATTATTATACGACTATGTTTCTCGTGTCAAAATCCTACAAAGTTAGTTGATGACGCAACGCCAACGGTGGCAATAGTGACCTTAATTCGGAATGGATCGGCGAACGCTATTCTGGTCTGAATTAATCACTTTATTTGCCACAATGAACCCGCCTGGCAATGGGAGCGCGTGGAATGGCCAAAGGATTGGCCGCGGCAATTCCATTGTATTTAAAGTGGAGCGTCTATTGACCTTAAATTGTATCTGCATCTGTATATTGCCGTCTCGTGGAAGTTAAGAAACAGAGCAAGACTACGGAATATGACTAATTTACATTTTAATTGCACACTTTCTTTCGCATACCTACTAAAGATTTGAAACGATAAATTAAAATTATACAAAATTTAACGCGATTAAACGTCGACACTATAGACAAACTTTAAAATTTGTCTGAACTTTTACTCCACTTAAAGATATATAAAGATGCTAAATGCATTTAGCATCTTTATCTCCTAAATACCACCCTTATCTGCACGTGGATGACCTTGCTAGTTAAAAAACGAGGCTATGGCGACCAAATGATGGCTAGTGACCAAATGATGGCTAGTGATGGGGGGACAGCACCACCAGTTCGAGGGTATCGGCTACCGACACTACGCTAACAAATCGCTTGCTCTGAGTAATAAGTATGGGCAAACGTTTCAATAAATGTTGAAAACATACTGGCTTTTGATTTAGCTTTCTTGGAGAGGCCTGTGCTCATCAGTTTAACTTTTTTATGGATTAGTTTCCTATATCAATTTAAAAAGACCAATGATACCACTACCTACTTACCTCTCCAAAATTAAAAAAAATATATATTATAAGATATTTAGCAGGTAAAAAATATTCTAATCATCATTTCAATTTATTCTCATATTTTAAAGTTACAAATGTTATTTAAGAACAACTGATCCAAGACAGAATAAGCACAAGATTATTTTGAAGCTGCTGAGATATCATCATCATCATTATTATTACAACTTGTCTCAGGTCCACTGCTGTCCAAAGATGCCACATAGCTCGGTCTTGAAACACCTGCTTCGATCGACTTCCCGCAACATTATGTAGGTTGTTACTCCCATCTTGTCATTCTACACTGCGTTTGCCTATGCGAGATTTCCACTCGAGAACCTTTCTTCTCCAACGGTTGGCAGTTCTGCGAACTATGTAGCCGGCCCATTGCTACTTCAGCTTGCTGATTCTTACGGATATGTTGCAGATTCTACCAAGCAGAGAAACACTTTCCATAGCCCGCTGAGCAACTTTAAGCTTCCTCATGCGGCCTGCAGGGAGAGACCACGTCTCGGTTCCGTAAGTTATCACTAACAACAGGTATTGGATGTCAGCTCCAATACAGCGGTAAAGAGGTCAAGGCTTTCTCATAATTCACATGCGGACATAATGGTAAATTGTACTCTTCGGTCTTCTGAATAATCTGGCGAAGAGTATGAATGTGGTCAATGGTAACGGATAATTTTCGGAAACCGCTAATATATATA
The DNA here is from genome assembly GCA_029286595.1 of Bhutanitis thaidina. Taxonomy (NCBI): domain Eukaryota; kingdom Metazoa; phylum Arthropoda; class Insecta; order Lepidoptera; family Papilionidae; genus Bhutanitis; species Bhutanitis thaidina. The sequence continues at coordinate 4,551,741 of JAGSMS010000013.1, forward strand.
TATCTCAAATATATATTTTACTTACAATTGTAATTATATACCAAGTGACTGGTCAATAATCTGTTCCCAACACGTACTACACTTTGTCAAGGAAATTATCATATTTATTTTCGTAAGCGCAAAGCGTAGGAAGTTGGCATAGAGTTAGAGTTGCCATAAGTGGCATGAATGAATACAGGACGTTTACCAACCCAACGCTGGTATGGGCAAACCTTTCAAGAAATATGTACTGGCGATTTCTAAGAAACTCCTACGTTCAGCAGTGGACATAAATCGGCTGATGAATAAGAAAGAAGAAGATTAATTGCGTAACGATACACGCATATTTATGCAAGGTTTGAAAGAAATGCAATTAAATGCTTAAATAAAAGTTGCATATCAATGAGTACTATTCATGCAAATTCAATTCTTAATATTTTTCATTAAATAAAACGGGAAGTAAAATCCGGTAACAGTCCCGTATATACGGCACGCATGGCAACCCTACATAGAGTCATTATAGCTACGGTCTATTTCCTTTATTGATGATGTCACACCCGGTGCAGCACAGCGGAACGACGCTGTTCAAAAACCGCGGGTCCTTGACCGCAGTCAGATTATTTCATTTTAACGTAGAGTAAAGCGTATCTACTTAAGTAAAAGTAGTTTTCGTGTTAGTATTACTACGCCACGCAATTTGTTCTAATGCACAACCATAAATACGTAAGTGAGCCAGTCGTATAATAAGATCTTAAGGTATTTTTCAGTGCAAAGTTAGGTGGTTCTTTTAACCTTCTGCATGTTAGCCAATGGGTATCATTCAACTACATAAGAAAATAATTTCAAAAATCACTCATAAAACATTGTTGAAGTCGTTAAGTTTTCAAATCTACAATAACTAAATTACGTTCTCCATACCCTCCGCGGCCGAAATGTGGTCGGCGGCGGAGCCATAGATCAGATCCCCCGCGGGGTCCTCACCACCAGACTTCCTGGTCCTCATGGCCTCCGGGGGTCCGCTACCCTCAAGGGTTAGGAGCCCGAGAAGGTGGGCGCGTCTGTATTCCGGCGCGTCTAGCCAGGACGGAGTGGGCGAGGATACGATCTCTCCCGAAAAGGGGCCCCCTAGAGTAGCCGGCGCTGGTGGGGCCACGGATCTGTGCAAAAGCGTTCCCGTGACCCTGCGGACGTGCGGCGAAGGTGGAACATCATGGGGTTTTAGCGGGTGCAAGCCCGGCATAACCTGTCCTTGCCCCCGAGAGGGCGGGTATGCGTTAGGTATTTCGCCATGTTAATAAAAAAAAAGATCAGAACATATTCTAAAAACATACCTATTTTTTAAAAGGAACATAAGGATAACATTAGTCGCTGCCGATGGTCAACGCAGAACGCCGACCGTGGTTTGATCTCGCCTGGAGTTAGCGCATATAGCAACCAACGACATCGACATGAATCATCGATAACATCTAGGCTTTGCTAATGAAATCGAACTCGCATTTACCTCTTAAATGCTTGGAATAATAGAACACAAAGAATTACTGCAAAAAAGGCCTCGAGAAAAAATACTTTCTCCTTTCCGGCAAGACGCGCCAGAACACGCACCTTCCTATTTAACCTCCAATCAGGAAAGTGAGCAATGGGAAGCATCAGCCTATTCAGCTCCCAGCAGCGGATGTTGGCTATGGAGGGCAGAGAGCCACGGAACATCTAAAGTGGGCTTGCCAAAAACTACACAAAGCGGCCACGAGTCCCGACCCGCTACCTACGGCCGTGAGTTCTACACCAAAAAAAAAAGTAGATGCTGCTGTCCGTCATTTTGAAAAGTACCTACCAAGAAGATCTTCTAGGCCTCCTAGGGATCCTCTTAGGCCGCAATGACGCGGCAAAATTGATATAAAACCTGTAATGAACTTCAATTCGCCTAATACAAGAAAATCGAAATCGAAAGTAGGAATAGTGTCACTTATTCTCGGCCCTTAGCAACCCTACTAAAGTGGAGAGTACTAAAACCTTAATTACATCTGTGAATATTTAAAGTGGGACATTCCAATGGGTTGATTAATCTTGATCTACTACAGCAATCAATTTGAGAGTTCAATAGATTGCTGTTCTTAATGACACTAGTATAAATAAGTCATGCTATAATGCTTCAATATATTAAATGTAGGAATGTAAAAGTACCAAACCAACAAATAAAATTTAATTACTAAACACAGAGGAAAGGACATTTATATAATATACACATATTAAGACCTGGCGGGAACAGAAGAGTCATTCTGTTCGGATGTCATAAGCTGTGATAAAGGGCTTACCCCTCTATCCTTAGCCAACGAGCAATGGCAGAACCCGGCAGGAGAGAGGGTCTCTGACCCAGAAAACCGTATGGAAGGAGAAAGAGCTTCAAGGGAGGTTCTAAAAGGCTCTATGTGAGCCTTTCGTGGATACCGAGGGTTTTGCCTGTGCGATACAGGATCAGGTTATAAAGATGAACAACTATAGAAGATACATCCTAATGATGTGCACATAAGATGGCACAGTCAACATCTGTCGAGCTTGTCGCCGTCCCAGGGAGTCGCTTCGATATCTGCACAGGCACAACATAATAGCCAGGATTCTACATCAGGAACTCGCTCTGAAATGCGGTCTCCTGGATCAGAGACAACCGAAATTGTTCCGATAGTCGTCTCTGCAAATGGGTTAATCCCAGTCGGCCTCTAGGAATATCTGATGCAGCTGAGACTCCGTGATGGACCAATTCAATCACAAATTCAAGAGGGGGTACTACTTGATATTTATGTTTCTTTCCCTTTCCCCCTAACCCTCGGCCGTCTGGCTCCCCTGCCGAGGGCTTCTGTCTGGTTGGGTTTATAATTTATTTATTTAATTTAATTTACTTTAAGTATTTTAATATATTTTGAGATATCGAATTTTTTCATAGTATTCTATGTACTCAAATGTAAGTATAGATAGTTACATATACCACCCATCCTGACAAGTATATATGTAAATATCCCCAACTAATAATAATAATAATAATAATTTATTTCACTTTAAGTATTTTAATTTAATAATTTAATAGTATTTTGTTTATGTATGTATACATATTTATATATATGATCCAACCACATGAGAATATGTAAATAACCATAATATTGTACTACTAGTAATACTAAAATTATTTTATATAAATATTTGCAATTGGTGAAAAAACGATGTAAGAGAGCTGATCCTTGACAAGTTCTTTTAAGTTAGGAAGGATGGTGTATGTCTCACTGTCAAAGGAAGAGTGTTCCATAACCTGACAGATAGTAAAGTAAAGTATGTTCTCCATAAATTTACTACTGTAAAGAAACATCTCCAACTTCAGACTCTATAATGTTCTCAAGTTTCTCAAATAGGAATCATGAAGAGTTTAAAGCATATCTTCAGGTAAGGAGGATAGAAATGAATAAAAAGAAAGGAATGGAGAAGGTAAGTATTGAGATTGTAAGTATTCCAATGAAAAAGACACATGGTCATATCTACTTCGAATGCCAAATAAACCTTAAACCTTAAAAGATTCTAAATTCACTCATTTTAATCAAGTTAGGATTCAGTGACAATGAGAAAGCTGTTGTCAGCATAGTCATAAATAGGTAAAAGATTTAAAAAGCACAATATTAGTGGCTATGGGAAGAAAGATATGGAGTATATGCTAAAGTTTGCATCTAATCACTTGTATGTGGTATCCCCATGACAGATTTTTGTCCATGTGAATTCACAAGTTCTTCACAGTATCACCAACAGTGACAACAGTTACAACAAAAAAAACTTTTCGAGGGTCCTAAAAATCATTTACAATCTGCCAATGATAATAACAGGCACTTTGACCAAATTTATACAAAAGTTATATACTTTACTCTATTAAAGTAACTGTTCCAGGTCTCTTAAAACCTGTTGGAAGATTGTTGAGAGCTGCCTTTGAGTATATTTGCTAATCTGTATTAATCATGAATATACGTTGTTGGCAATCAGACAGGTAACTTCGTTACCAATCAATTGCTATTGGAGATATGTTAAGAGAGTGTATTGCATTCATTGCTCAAGTCTAATAAAGAAATAATGGTAAGTTCACTGCATTCCATTGCTAAACAGATATTGTCAGTGACATTATCAAAGCTATGGTATAGCTATGTCCAGACTGAAAACTAGATTGGAAAGGATTGAGGAGAGAATTTGTGGACAAAAAACTACCAGATTGGATGAAAAAAGGCATTCAAGGATTTCGATAAAAGTGGCAAATTAGAGATGGGAATACAGAAAATGTGGCTGGGTTTGATTTTTTAAGTATAGGAAATTCAAATTCAAATCTCAGAAAATAGAAGAGTTAGATATTGTGAAACAAATCAGTGGCTTTAACAAGAATTAGGAAGATGTACTGTTTCATAAAACATTAAAACATGACACCAGAGCACAGCCAGAGAGGGTTACTAGTATCAGTAGCAAGTGATGATCTATGCTGTATAAGATAAATACTATGGGGTAAATATTAGAATCATGTGATCTATTTAAATGAGATTAAAATATTTTTTTTGAATAGGTATAACAACTACTACACAATCATAAATTTAGGTTGGTAGTAACTAATTTTGGATAACGATATTACATGCAGGTAAATATTTATATGAAGAGAGATAAGTAGTAAAGAAGATAAGTAGAAAGAAGTCTTAAGATTATTAAAATCAAGGTATTATTAATTATTGAATATGACTTCTAATTTATAATTCTTGACTACAAATAACACCTGCTTCATGTTACTGGCGTACACATAACGCGCTCGTTTTTGAATTGACTAATAAATGCTATACCAGTACCACTAACTGCTAACATATGTACTTTCTAAAAATAAATAAATGTTTACTCACCAGACTTCTTTATTTAAACTATAAAACAAAAGATAAAAAAATACTTAAAAAACAAAACATCTCAAATTCACTCACTCACCACTAATTGTCAAATGTCCAAAAGAATGTTAAAATCAGTGTTGCCAGGGCACCTAAGTAGAAATTTATGTTTCGATTCCATAAAGTAAAATTTTTGCACAAAATTAAAGCATACATGTACAAAAAAACTGCTGTACTGTAATAAAGCACCATTTCATTTCCTGAACGCAAAATATTTTTTTAAGCAGAGGATATAAAGTACATATCTTTCTATGCGCTGTTAACTTTTCCGTTGTCGTTGATTATTTTGTAAGAATTGTGTTGTTTTTCCAACGTCGTCGATAAATTCATCAGAAGAGATGAGAGTCATCTGTTCATTCACTCCAAAGTTCCAACGTATTCTCACCGTAGACTTGAACCTATAGTTCTAGCCTGTCCACGTCAACTATAAGATCTGCCAGCGGCCGGCTGTAGTCTCTTGTTTGGTCCTCTTGCCACCTCAGAACATCACCCTCTTCCTTGGGCTGCTGAGCGGACTGATGTGTGACTGCGCAGAGGTAACCTAAAATTAAACCAGAATTCGTGTGTGGTGAGTATGGGTTTTTCTGACGCTTTCATGGAGAGGCCCATGCTCAGCAGTGATCTAAAATAGGATGATGTAATATAAAAAGGGTGTAAGAGAGAATATACTAACATTTTCTTCAAGTACTAAGCTCACCTGATTATCAACAAACGACGAGGCGACAAACAGATGACGGAAAATACCTAACCCAAATTCCTTGTTAAAGGAGCAGCATTACTAGGGAAAGGGATACATAACACAATAACATATAACACAAGAGACATAAAGTCACACAGTCTTAGTGTAAAGAGAACATTGACAATGACTACGTTCATTATGTTATCCACATCCTCGTCCTCCTTCTGCGGCTCGGCTGATTGGGATTCATTATCGGCGAGCTCCTCCTCAAGTTCCCGGGTGAATTTCACATCTATAAATACAACACATAATATTTCAATATTAATTACATATATATTTAGCTAAAGGTAGAGAAAATTTTCCTGAAATTTAGTTCAATATCGACAAATTATTATGGGTCCACTCTATAAAACACGTAAATTTTGTGGTCTAAAAAGGTTCAAAGTATTTAAAACAATTTATATTCAAATCTAGTTCAATATTCACAAAGCTTGAAAACTTCGGCAAATACCGATAAGATGTTACCTAAAATGCAAGCTTGAAATTTTGGACAACATGGCGGATTTCGCGCGCAAATTATAAATGTGAACAAAAGCGGGAGAAAAAAAATGGGTTATGGACAGAACTTTTTTATTACCTGAATAATATTTCGAATAGGGCAATAAGATCATCGAATTCATAAACCGAAAACATGTTTTGGTTTACAAAATACAAGATGAATACAAAAACATTGCAAAACCAATAAAACTTCAAGCAAACTTTCAAAAGATAACAAAAGTCAAATCTTTGCCTTTCGACATAAAATAAAAAATATTAATTAACATTGAGACGCCGATTTTCATTTATCTTATACAAATATTTCCATAAGTATTTCGAAGTGGATTTTGAAGCTCGATCGGGCGAACAAAATGCAATCCTAAATTCTTTGAGCTCCATCTAGTGGCGTGTATGCTTTACACTGCGTTGTGTTTGGCGGTGCAAGCTATGAGATGGCGGTTTAGTTCATTTATTCATATCAGCAACTTTAGAGCATTATCCTATAACATTGTTTAATTCAATTCAGCGACATCTGCTGTGATAACTTGTAACTTGTTACTTTTTACTTTAATTAGATAGCGTAAGCGAAAAATTCCTTGATTCACGTTGTATTTTACTGACATCTAGAAAATTTTAACAGAAATGCTTTCAGAAATTGTTGTTGATTATTTATTTCAAGTACTAACAAGTATCTCTTACGAAAACAGATGTCGTTTTGATTCATATCTCTGAAAATCAATGGAGCACAGCATCATCGAAGTGTAAGGAAGAGAACGCTTACTATCACGCGACTTTCAAAATATTCTTCCTTAATTTATAGCTATAATACATATGTTCCGGCATTGTGGATGTGGCATGAAAGATATGTCAAAAAATGCGAGGTGTCACCTTCGACGCTTAAACCTGTAATCGCACTGGATATATATAATGGCGTTAGATATGTAATGGCGTTAGATATAATCTGGGAAGTAACGTTGCAAATAAAAAAGTAATAGTAAACTGGCTGATTTACCCACCTCTTTCGATTTGATCTCATACAACTAATCAGTGAACAGACCGTTATCTGCTCAAGTAGCGATGGGTCTGCCTGTGGGAGGCTGCGAAAGTTGTAAAAAATATTTAAAGTAATTGTAGGACACCTGTAAATAGTTGACATGACATATTGAGTCGAAAAAAATTATCTACTGGTTTCGTCGAAGGTTTTTTAAAATTTAAGTTGCAGGTCACTTGCGGATGAATTGACTTGTTTGTATCTATGTTTATTTGTGTCATGTATATTTATGTATCTATGTAGTCGATGACAATTATTCCTTTCTATGATCATTATACTTCGAGTGCCGTGCGGAAACAGCTTGCTAAGCTAGTAACTAATGTTTATATTAAATACAGAAGGTACTATTTCAAAAATTTACTCAAGAATGATCTGATGTTAAAACAGTGGTAAATTTCACAATAAAATTATTTTTGTACTGTGAAAAGGGCAACATCTGACGAAGCTGCTATCTGGTAAAAAATAAATTGAATAACGAAAATTTAATAAAATTTATTAAACGACCATTAAAACAAACTATGTTTTTAAGTTAAACCTCGATGATAATTAAGGAAATCTATGTAGCAAGGAAAATCTAGGCTCACCAAGATAAGACTAATTTCTTTATCTTTGATTAAAGAAGAAAAGGTGTACTTAATTTTTACAGATAATACTAAACAACAAATTTTTAGACAGATTTTTGCAGGATTACGCATGGGGCACTACACCGAGGATGGGATATCTCATGCTAGTTAAAAGAATCTACAAGTAGGTCTAAATTTTTATATTAAATTTCGTTAAGGTCAACCGAACCTACATGTATTTTTTTTATCTTTTTTAAAGTTATTTAAAAGTTGCAGTAATCAATATTTAATTTTTTAAAGAATGTAACTTTGGAATTTTTATCTCCGTAGGTAGTAATGAAACAAAAAATGTCCCCTAGCATGTGTTTCAGTTCCCAAAGCTCGGACTGGGCGTTGTTTTAACGAGCTGTCATGCAACTGGGGCAGGCATGAGGGCAGGCAAGTCTGACGTGGACACATACTATCTCTGGCTTATATCTATTTGGACGGATTGCGCGCCATCTCATTATTTTTGTTCATGTCCAGAATATTATTTTAAACGTGTATTTCACGGTGTATTACTTGTTCTTTGACAGTGGCATTAAAGCTTGGCTCCTAACTTTTATCTACGCATTATTAACTCTACTAAGCCAATTTAAATAAAAACTTTTTTTTTATGTTGCCTTATTTTTGATGTACATAAGCTGTTTACTAAAAAAAATTTGGTTCCCTCAGTGAATCAAGAGGAATCTTTGTTAAAATTGTTCGTGTTTAAATTGTTGTAATTATAGGTAAAGTTAAATTTTAGAAGTTTTTTACTCTTCGAAAACAGCAAAAGTAACAAGATGTTGAAAGTTTGTTCAAACTGTTTACCTCAAAGTTTTTCAATCTTTGGACTTTATAATTAATCAATTAAAAACACATTTGTTTATACTATTATTTTTATTTGATACGCGAGGAAAAGCTTGTTATTTTGTTTCTTTTGAGAAGATAATTTTCAGAAACAACTCAACCGAGTCCTTTTCTTCATTATTTATTTACTTGTTTATTTAAGGTTCATGCACAAAGTGGTACACATGGCGGACTTAATGCCTAGAGGCATTCTCTCCCAGTCAACCATTATGCTAAGTAGAGATAAACACATAATAGAGGCGATACAGCTAACAGAATAAAACACGTAAAAAGATATAAATATCAAAGTATATACTTACACAGATAGGTAGAATATATACAAATATACCATATACACATGGAATCATGAATTTGAATACTAAAATACAAACAAATATGTATGTCAGGATAAACAACTAAAACGACACAAAGTCATTGTTAACAGCAACACTAGTACAGACTTGCAACATTTTTGTAGTGTTTGCGGATTTTATTTTTAAAGGCAAACTTATTAGGAGCTTTTTTAAAGTCAAGATGTATTTCGTTCCAGAGTCTTATAGCCATAAAAGCGAATGACTTAGATAAGTACCCAGTACGGTGTATAGGCGTCAGCAACTTGAGACTACCCGAAGAGCGGAGAGAACAGTTATGAGAATCACCCAGGTATTGAAACTTAGATTTCAAGGACGCAGGAACACAAGGATCGTTTAGAATTGTGAAAAGGGTGCAAAGTGTTCTAACATTTCTGCGCTGACGAATTGGCAGCCAGTTGAGCTGTGCAAGAAAGGAAGACACATGGCCGTTCTTGCGGAGACCATAAATGTATTTGATGCAATTGTTAAGACGACGATCCAGTGTGTTAAGATGTTGTTGAGATAGGTCTGTGCAACACACATCAGCATTGTCAATAATTGGCAAAATAAGCGATTGGACCAGTAAAATCTTAGTAGTAGTTGAACGGAAATTTTTGAGACGATAAAGTGATCGCAAGGTTGCAGAAGTTTTACGACTAACCTCCTGAATCTGTTTATTCCATGTAAAACAGCTATCAACATTGACTCTGATTTTTGACATGGGAACAGAAAGCTTCGAAGCTTCCAAAACCTTAAAAAGAAATAGTAGAATCGAAATTGCCCTAAAATGGGACAGAAGGCAAAGTACCGTACTTCAGCGAAAAATTGATGATGTGAGTTATTATGGGTAGACTAGAATCAAGCACATGTAAAATCATTGCGATACTCACATCATCACATCCTACGGCATTGGATTTGATATAGAAAAGGGTTTTTCGTATCTCTTCTTCATCAACAGGAGAAAAAGTGAAGGTGTCAACTAAATAAAGAGATATGGAATTTAAAAATGAGGTAGCGTTCGCTCTAGAACTATCCGACATTATTTCTGCTGATAAGAATTGACGATTGAAATCGTCAGGTGAAAAAGAGGTACTAGTAGTATCTAGTTGTGTTTTTCCATACCCAAGAGTATTGAGAAACTTCCATATTGATATATGATCAGCCGAAGATAAACATTGCAGTTGTTCATGGAAATAGCGGCGTTTAGCTGCTCTTACCATTCGGTTGCATCGATTTCTTGCAACCTTATATACTTGCCACTTTTGATCAGAACGATGTTTTTTGAAAACTCTAAAGTCAGTAGTCACATTTTAGCCATTCTTACACCAACTGTAATCCAAGGAACAGGAGGGTGCTTGAGTCGGAACGCATGCTTAGGAGCATATTTATCAAACAACTTTAATATGTTACTGTTTAAGAAATCAACTTTATCGTCAACTGTGGACGCATTGAATAAAGCAGACCAGTCAATGGCATCCACAGATGAGCTTTTCCACATCGACTTTAGCGAAACTACGAATGGGAATGGACACTGAAGAAGGCTTGGGAGACTTTAATTTATAAGAAAGATAGAGCAGTTCATGCCATGAAAAACCAGAAGCAGGGAATTGGCCATAATTGGTTACATGCTCAATGGGAGAAACAGTTATAAGGTCGTAACAGATGTCTGTAGAGTCTATATTGTGATGAGTAGCATTTGGAGGCAGAATAGTGAAATTTTGTATCCCCATGATCGACCTCAATTTATGTGATTTGGGAGATGACCCTAAAAGGTCGGTGTTAAAGTCTACCATGACAATGTGATGTGTGTACACAGAACAGAATGGTGACAAATTGTTTTTCAAATCGGAGAAGTAGTCCAGTTTAGGTGAACAATAGACTCCGAGAAATACTTTCACACTCTTAAAATTAACCTCAACAAAGAGAAATTTCTTTGAACCTGAGTATAGCGAGTGTGAAGAATCTAAAATTTTTAGTAAGTAAGAGTAATATTAATCCTGGAAGACAGAAGTAAGTTCTGGTTTAAGTCAGCTTTCAGATATGAGTATTGCTTGAGCAGCAGTTGAAGAGAAAGTATCCAGGAGCTCCGATTTTTCTTATTATTATTTATTAAGAAGTACCCTATGAACCTATGAGGGTTTTTTTGTTTTGAAAGTCATTTCAGAAATAATCAATCCAACTATTTTTCGGTTAACAACAAGAAGTTGTCATCCGAGCAGGATCTTGTCACGGTAGTCCAGAATAACGTTGACTTGTGATTTTACTGATTATTTTCTATTTCTTGACATGTTGAAACAATTGAAATACTATTGTTTTGAATTGAGAAATTATAAATACACATCTATCTATTGTTGACAATAATCCGTATTAGTCTCCAAAATAACCTCGATAAGTTATTAAAATGTTTAAATAGTATAAAACAAACTCGCAATCGTAATTGTCTGTGTATTCACTTGCAACTAGTTAATTCCTAAGGGGATTTAAATGAGGTTTTTAATATCATTTAGAACATTTTACGAGGAGGTTGTATATGATTATAACACATTAACATTTATTCTATAGAAGTATAATAGAAGTAGAGAATTGTTGACTTTTATAATGAAGTCGTGGAACATAATGGTTTACTTTCAATGTGATTTTGCCGTTAAACTATGAAGCTATTAACTTGCTATGAACGTTGTTTATCCGCAGCAGAACTAAGGTAACCGACATAGCCGTAAAGATCAGCAAGTTGAAGTGGCAATGGGCCGGCCACATAGCTCGCAGAACTGACAACCGCTGGGGAAAAAAGGTTCTCGAGTGGCAGCCACGTACAGACAAACGCAGTGTAGGACGACCCCCCACAAGATGGAGTGACGACCTGCGCAGTGTTGCGGGAAGTCGATGGATGCTGGTGGCTCAGGACCGAGCATCGTGGCAATCTTTGGGGGAGGCCTATGTTTAGCAGTGGACTTCTGATAGGCTGAAATGATGATGATGATGATGAACGTTGTTTTGTAAACAACTTTATTTAAAAAATTATTCGACATTTAGCAATTCAGGTTGAGTATTTTATTTATTATATTCAGGTATAAATTTAAAATATGTATACATTATTTTCCTCATTTTTGACAATACTCCTTAATAGTCTTACAACTAACCTTATAACCTCCGTGAACGCAGTTACAACAAAACAATCACTTGGAATTTTTTTTACTACTTTGCGCACTTTTTCTATTAATACTTTGCATTACTCCCGGTTGAAAGTAGTTTTTGCTCATCAACACTTTTATATTATTTATCAGACAAGCAGGGTGGTGCTTGCTTTGAGCTGATGAAATCAGAGAAATTGTTTTTGCACCACCTTTGAACATTTTAGGTTCTGAGAGCTGGAGTAGTCTTGTTGTGAAATGTCCATGGCCGGTTACTACAGTGCTGTTACTCGAAGAAAGATGCAGAGTTTCTAGAATATTTAGTACTAACGATTTTCTTGGTTAATTTTGATACCTTTTTCTACAAAAACTAGGAGCATTTTGACAGTGACGCAAATTGCACCACAAACTGTAAAAGTTTTCGTTTTCGAAACAGCTCCTGGACGAGTGGTAGAACAAATCCTGTCTTGATAAATAATTAATCGTCTCCGATATTTTTTAATTTTGAAACGCTGTTGAAGCAAACATTATAGCGCGTTTGATTGTCGAAGAAAATAACTGACATCTAACGCCGAGACATTTTATTATCTCACACTGCCTTTTCCGACGCTCATGCAATAATTGGTCTACGTTCCACTGATATAACGAAATTGAAATATTTACGTAATTTATAGGCAATAAATAATGTTTAAATGCCTCCAAAGAATAAAAAGAACAAAAGAAAACTCAAAGCATTCCTTTCCGGAAATTTTTACTCTTTAATTAGGCCAATGTTATGGTGTAAAGCTGTTAGAGAGTTGTGTGTTATTTTATATCATGGGTATATTTACAGGGTAGAATCCAAAACACCTTATATAATATTTAACTCAATTTCTTTTCGTCTGTTTGTTCGCGCATCACGTGTGAAAACTGATTTAGATGACATTGTTACTTTTGCAGCACCCTAGCTGCTATAACATAAATCCAATTTATGTTTGATCTCAATATAAGAGGACGGTGATGGGTTTTCGGGGAAGGACTTAAATGTCTGACTACGGCTTTTGTAGAAGGAGACTTTCCAAGAACATAAGAAGACATAAGAAGAGCAGCGAAGAGCTATCTATGTCTTTCACTTGTTTCGATGCTATATACTCGTATAATATTTTTTTTTTAAAGAATTCTCTTGTAAACGAACCACTTCGCCCGTTTTAAAGTTTATAACTATAGACACTTATGCCTACCCCTTACGTAAGAATTTGAAAATAAATGTGAGTTTCTATTGTGTGTTTTATTGATTTTATTTGGAAATGTTTAATAGTTGACTTAAATAGTCTGATGTAGGGATTTATTTCTTGCCTCACACGAATCAATCGCTTAGAGACAAATGGATGATTTTTAAGAATTACAGTGAAATATTAGCTTTTAACGGCAATTTTGTTTTGTATCCTGAAACGCCCTCGTACGTATAAGTATATCACAAGCTAATAGCACTAAACACTACTTACCTGTATTTATATATAACTAATATATCTGTCTTCTCTAAAAATAGCATTGACCTCAATGAACGGGTCACGTGGATTTTCCTTGTGCTAAAATTTTCAATAGAGCAAAAGTCGTATTTTATTTTTAAAATGAAAGCTTTCAAATTTTTTTTCTAAAACTTGGCTGTTTGTAGATGGTTCCTTGGAAGTTGATGTGAAGCAATCACCCTTCCCGTGCGCACTTTGTACGGGTTCATTGTTATTTATATCGATAACTTAATCGCGCGTGCAATGAACTGTCATTTCGCAAGTTGCCTTAAACGTTTTGACAAGCATACACATTTGCATTATGTCGTCGTCTGCTCACCGAGGCAGAAAACTTACAATTAATATTAAAACATGCGCAATAAAATAAAGCCAAGCAGTCGGAAAGTATTCGCGTCAGTCGAGCAGTGCTTTTGACATGGCTATTATTTTACGAGTGCTGTGCAAACGAAAGGAATTAACAACCGCGTCATAACTATGCAGTTTTCCTTCTTCACTATATGAGAATTAAGATGATAATTGTGTAACTTATTATTCTCGAGAGGTTGAAAATGCTCATCTATGTCCTAGGCGATGAGGACGACGATGCAAATGATGAGAGCCCCGGGTTTTGTTATACAAAATGTAAAACGGGTTACAGAATATAAATGTACCGTATCAAACATATATTTAAACGACATTTCGGGTTGTTTTTCAATTCAAATATTTAAGGAAGAAACATATAATTTTCTATTGGAATCTGATTTAGACGATCTGTGTCTGTGGTCGGGTCGCTGGTATCCGAAGCTTCGATCGCTCGAAAATTAACGTGGGCAATGTTATTTAGTTACTAGTTTTACTATTATAATTTGTCATAGAACAACATCCAGGACCGGAAAATTTATATGTAGGCTATAGAAGCAAATGCGTGTTCTGCAACCCGAATGGCCGACGCTTATTGATAAGCTACCACACTAAACGACTCAACAAACAATAAACATAAAATTAATAGAGATCTGGTGATTTGAGGCATCTCTGTATTCAGAGGTCAAATATTGTAGATCAAATTGATCCGGAGAATAGTGTATATCAAAGAAAACGTATTAAGTACGTTTTTCTTTTTATTACGTTAATGTTTATTGTATTGATAACATGTATTTTTTTTTAATTTAAGTTTTTTCACTTAAAGATAGATAAGGTATATTGAGGCAATGCAGTGGTCGCCAGGGGCCCATCAGCATCTCTTCAATTTCACCTCATCATTCCGTCCTATAGAAGCAATCAGTCCGAGTGCACGTATCCACTTGCGTTCGTATGTAAATGCGCTTGCTCCGACCAACTGAGTTTTCTAATGTAATTGACAGCTAAAATGGAATTGTTTCGACCACCTTCGCAATCTATGGACACTTTAACGAAGGGTGTTCCCCTACCAAATTTTAATACACTCGGTTTGCGAGGGTTCATTGTGGTAATAACATGGATTTGAATAGGTATTGTCAAATGAGTGAATCTTGTTTAGTTTGGTTTTTGATAGAATATTCAAGAGTACGATTTCTACATATGATATTCCGAATAAAGCTGATGAATATGATATTGGTATTGTTCTAATCTTGAAAAAAAAAATTGTAACTAATGATATTATTGAGCCTCATAGGCGATTTAAAAATGACCGTCTATAATTAGATCTAAATGCAATTTGGGATAATTCAGCTGAATTTGCTAAATCCGTTTGCCCAGCGTGGTGAGTATAAGAAATGTACACTGGCTTTCTGGTGCTTTCTTGGAGTTTATATGTTTAGTAGTTGATTAAATACACTGATGAAGTTGAAGAATAAAATCCTAATCCTACAAGAGTACGTAGTAATTGTACAATGTACAGTAGTTCTAGTACATATTAGTGTATCAAAAATTGAAATATATAATTTATTTCTTTATTTTTAACAAGTTAAAAGAGTTTATGCTATTCTAAAATCTGCTATAACTTTACTGAGATTAAAATACAAAATATTGGCCAATACTTTCACATTGCTATAAGTTGTTGCGAAATAAGTTTGGCGGTCATTAATCAAGTTCAAATTTGTATCTTTCTGCGTAGATTGTTGAAGTAGTTACTAGATTTTTTTTTTTATTTTTTCCAATACTGAAGGGTAGGCACGTGAATAGTGCAAATGATTTGTATAACTTTCGTTTAGTCCTTCTTTACCAGCCTTTTTCTTCGTCTACCGATGGATACTTTTTCAAAAAAGCTGGCTAGCATTTTTCGAATAATTTATCTTGTGCTATTTAGTGTCAGTGGCTATTTTTCTGTGGATTTTGGGTTAGCCATTTAATTCACTTCCTGACTAACGGAAAAAAATTACCGTTAGTCAGGAAATGCGCCGCGTCCAGGTCAGTTTGGCAATGGCTTAAAAAGATGGTATATTCTCACTATAAATTATTGTTTAAAAAACTAGCGCCATAATAGGGCTGTGGCAGAATATTAATTATGGAAGAAATTTAACTGAATTGATGTTGTATTCATTTTTTAATTATTTCTATGTAGAATATTAAAAGCCGATTTTATAATCTTCAGATAAACAAATAGATAGTATTTAAACCTCGGATAACATAGAACTGAATTTTTTAATGGTGAAATAGCACTAAACCTTAAAAAAAAATACATTTCGGAGGGATTAAATTGCCTATTATTATAATTGCCTATTATTGAATTTACAACGTTCGACTGAGTATATAAAATTTTTAAACATTTTAAATGAATCTATTATTTACGGATTTTAACGGATAATATAATTTACTTCCTTAAAACCCGACGTTTCGGGTGCTTTACTTTAGTTAACCCGGCTACCGTCTGCTTTATAATTATCAATTTTTGTTTAGTTTTAGGTTCGATCTACGAAGAAGGAACCCACGGTATCTTGAGGTCGTGCAGTGGTACGCTTGGTCTTGGATTTAATTTTATTAATTACTGGATCCCAAGCAGGTAGCACCCAGCTGTCCTCTCTATTTGAAATGAGCAAGTTTTTTAATTTCAATAGCCTCATGAATCATCCTTGGCAGGAATCGATGCTCTTTTGCGAGAATATGTGGTATGTTAAATCTAATATAATGGTTGGGACAATCTAAAAAATATCATAGACTGTACACCACAGATAGAAATTATACACGGTCAAATCTGTTTCTAAATAATAGTTTTATTTCAAATATTCGCGTAAATAGAAGAAATCATTATATTATTCAACAATTCTGATGCAACAGAAGCATGGAGTATAGTAATATAAAAAGGAACAGAGTCAATAAAATAAGAAATTAGAAGATATCTAAGTGACAGCTGCACCTTAATATAATTTTGATTTTCATTTGATTACATTGTATCGTATTGTATTGTTTTACTTTTTGGATTAATTAACTTAACCAGCCTGTAAATGTCCATTGCAGGACGAAGCATTTATTTAAATCATACTAAATATTTTTTTTAATTTTTATCGTTAACTATGCTTTATTATAAAAACAATATACCTACTCGTAAGCTTAATTATTTGAATATCTAAACGAGAGCAGTGAGAGTACGGCAATTCCATATGTATAGTATGTATAGCAAAGCCTTGCACATGATTATCTAATCATATTTACATTTCCTTCGTCAGTAAAGCAGTGATATTCCACCGAAGTTACAATTTATAAATTGCGTTGCTATAATTGTTTAACAAACGTAATATTCTCGCAAAAGAGCTAGAGATTCTCGGTAGAGAAACAACCCCGACTCCTTAATTGATTTTCGCCATTGTTGCTCTATGATAATGCAGGACTTCACTGTTTTAACATTACAAGACCATATGTTAGTTTACATTTTACATTACAAGACATCAGAGGCGTCACTGATAAGATTGGCTATATCTTGAAGAGGGCTTCTATAAAAACGTTTTTCAAGCCGGCGAAAAAGATAAATCAATTTTTACGATCTGTCAAGTGCAATATCCCTCTACAAGATGCTGGAGTATACAAGCTTGATTGTGAATGTGGTCTCTCTTACATAGGGTAAACTAAGAGATCTGTAAAGTCTCGCGGGAATGAACACATAGCTGACGTGAAAAACCGACGCTCTAGGAAGTCCGCAGTCAGTCATATCCCGGATTGCCCCAACCATAAAATCAGATTTGATTGACCACAAATCCTCGCAAAAGCACACCGATTCCTGTCAAGGATGATTTGCAAGGCTATTGAAATCAAAAACATTCTAATTTCAATAGAGAAGATGATTGGGTGCTACCACCGGCTTGGGACCCAGTAATAAACATAAATAAATCTAAAATTAAGCATACCACTGCACGACTCTGCGTACGATTCTGCGTAGATTAGACCAAAAATTAATAAATAAAAGCTGAAGGTAACCCGAATTAACTATGACCTCTGGAGGTTTAACACCTCAGTCCCCCCGTGACCATGGCTGCTATAAAGCAACCGAAACGTCGGGAATATAAAAACAAAATTAAACCCGATAAAATTCGTAAATAATAGTTTAATTTAAAATGTGTAGTGTTCGCGTAGAACAAGTAATACAAGAAATCATGATGGTAATGTAAATTTTTGTAAACAAATTCAAACAGGAAACGAAGATGGGGTTTTTATAATTTCAAATTTAAGCAATTTTTAAGGCAGCAAATATACAAATGTCAAAAGAAACCGAAAGATAACAATCTGTTTCATATTCGACCATTGAAAATCCTATTGGTACTTGTTCATCTAAATATACGAATATTTTTTTTGAGCAAATAGCTATTTGATATTTCATGTAAAGATCAAAAAATCGGCCCTAAGTTAGTCATGTATATAAAATAGTTGTGCACTTAGTCGCTGAATTAGGTGAAGCTTCCATTTATAGCTAGATTATAGACTGCGAGCGCTCTGCTTCAGAGAACTATCAGTTGTCCTCCCGAGATTTAGTTCCATTTCATCGTATTAGCAGATTGGATAGCCGTCAGCCATGCTATAAAATCGGGACCGTGGAACGTTTCACGTCTCTTCATTGAACACTCCTTTATGGTTTTAAGTTTTGTTTTTATTTTCAATGACGATATTTAAAGCAAGTTTTACTATTGCTGTTTTAAATCAAAACGATGAAATAATGGAAGATTTGACCCAATCCGTCTTAGTATACTTAAAATGAAGCCGACCGTGGTTATATTTAAGAAAGGACTGACATTATAGCCTTATACGGTCTTTGAATTAGACAAATTAACATTGCAAAACTAGGCGCTAATTCTACAATTTTTATGAATTAGGATCGACAACGAGCCGACAAATTCTGCTTATATATTTATTATATAAACAGAGTCGGTTGGCTACGACAAATCTTTAAGTGGTAATCTATAAACAACATATATTTTTGTCTTAAAGATGTTGGAAAAAATTAATTTGTAACCAAAAATGAAATGGCATAAACTACATATTCGGAGAGAAGAGGAGCACTACCTTCTTTACCACAGCTACCCACACAAGCCCTACGACACACTTTACTAGGTGATATACACCACCTCCATTTAATACGCGACAAGTGTTTCGCTTGCAACAAGGCATTATCAAACGATTATGCTTTGCGATGTACAACCGCTGAGATATCATGCAGAATTGTGCAAGTGTTCAACATCTTTAAAATAATAGATTTTCGCAAAGTGACTCTTTCTATTAACTATAGATTTGCCATAATCATACACATAGGTCAAAACACTTCTTCTGAGAATTATAGGATATTGTTAACTATAAATAATATAAGTTATTGATAGTTAACAATATCCTATATTAATAATCAAGCATTTAAGCTTACTCGAAGGCTTACTTTTATGACAGGCACGGGTTGAGCTTTCTTGGAGAGGCCTATGTAAGTAGACAGAAAAAAATTATCTAAGTTATTTAATTAAATATACTTTTCAGCAAGTCACTCTAAATTCTTAAATATTATTTTGTTCTTAATTTGTTTATACATTTAAAGCTTTTAAATGTTACATATTAATTGTTAAATCACCCTTTTTTTATCTATAAATATATTTAGTATTGGAGTTCATTTACGCCTTTTATTTACGCTTTAAAAGAGAGAAACACAGCGGGCTGTAAAAGGGTGCGCTGGCAGTCTCACTCACTTTATTACTACAATGACTTGACATTTATTATCATTTATGAAAATAAATTTAATCCTGCGGAAAAAAGGGAAAAAGTGAATTAAGAGCAGTCGACCGTGAAGGGAGCATGTTTAATTGTGTAATATATTTCAAGTTAGAGTCGCCTGTTTGCTGCATTTTTATGATAATAATTTGTGTCAACGCCCCTATTTGTGCATTTTATATAGAGTAGGCCCTTCTTGCGAATGAGCTTATGAGTTAACATTTAACTATTTGTTTTATAGTTGACAAGCTGTTTGTATTATAACTATAATAATTGTAGTTAAAGAATATCCTCTTAGATTATATCACAACTTTTTCAACATTTTATTACTTTCAAATAATTTAATTAAGATGTTTGAGGGCTTCTTAAATCTATTGCCTATGATTAATGTAGAAACAGGTAAAAACTCTCCAAAGAAATCACGATGGTAATGTGATTACATATAAAGACATTTAAAAAAAACAAATAACAAGAATAACCAATTGGATTTCTGTATGGCTGAAAGGCCATCCACTAGCTTAAATAACTTTTTAATAGAAAGCGATTTACAGTACGATACAAAGGCCAAAATATAATTGAGGATCACATAACATATAATCACTTACGACTGTCTCTCAAAAATGAGTAGAGTGGCGTCTACTCTCGCACTAAGTGTTCGCATTTATAGAGGGAGCCACATTGGTCTTGGGCTGCTCTGGGGTTGCCGGACTCCGCATTACATCATAGTCCAAGTGAAGTGAAGTGGAACCTATATGACTGGCCTGACTTAGCGGGGCGGGCTGGCCCCAGGTGGTCATACGGAGTTGCCTTGTCGAGCCCACTTTGGATGCGACTAGGATAGGACTATCGGGGGACGATTAGCGTCGTAACTTTGCATCTCTGTCCGTGCCCTCTGCAGCCGAGGTGAAGTCCCCGGGAAAGAAGAGTTTTAGTATTGCCATATACCATTCTCTCTATCCTCGGCTTCTTGTGGGTGCGGTATCGCTGACGCGGGCTTGGTGACAAAAATTCTTTTTATCTCAGTATATTATG
The DNA here is from genome assembly GCA_029286595.1 of Bhutanitis thaidina. Taxonomy (NCBI): domain Eukaryota; kingdom Metazoa; phylum Arthropoda; class Insecta; order Lepidoptera; family Papilionidae; genus Bhutanitis; species Bhutanitis thaidina. Next base: position 4,572,519 of record JAGSMS010000013.1, read on the forward strand.
CAGAATAAGAAGAGTGGCGATGGGCTGACAATCTTACGTTTGATGTTTGTTTAGTGCGAACTGTGAGAATAATTTTGGTTTTACAAGTAGTTGTATTTAGTGTGTCCATGTCTCTGTGTGTATATCCGCCCCTTCCTTTGATCTCATCGCAAAATCCTTAACAGCATTGACTATCGCCGATATTATTCAGAAGTAGTCGCTTTAGTCGCCATAGATCAGGAGGAATCATCGTCTAGTTAAGAGTGAATGTTCAAATTTTCAATGAATAACAACCTTGTCCGTTGACACTTCGAGGTATTTGACATAGCTCTTCCAACGCCGTGCGGGCTTATAGACACAAGTTTGTGTTGCGTCGTGGTATTGCGTGTTTAAGTATAAATTGAGACGATATGTAAGAGGAACTTACTCAACTTATCGTTATTTTTTATATTAAATAACAAAAGGAAAATGCTTTTATTAAACCATTTTACAACTGTATTCAATGTAGAGGTGTGTTTCGTGACCGTCTCATGCTCCTACGGTTTAGCACCTTGTAAATCTAACAGTAAAAATACAATGTTGTTTTGGCTTTCTGCTATAGTAACAAATATTATTAAGTCAAGGAACGATACAATTCGTTACAATATTAAACAAAATTGTTCTTAGATTTCAATTCATTTCATTATTTTCTTGAGAATAACTTAAAGTCTGAACTTATACTTATATTTATTGTACTTATACTTTTCACTATCTTGTTTATTTATTCATCAACGCTTTCAGTATTTTAGCAGTTCAAAGTAGTAAGTAGTAACTGTAATCAGTACGTTTGGCAGGAACGCGTTGACGATACCAGTGATACAAGTATCGCTCGTACTTTGAACACATAAATACGGGAGCGATGTATACACAAATGCCTGCGTGTAGCTGTTTTTATAATATTTAGTTCATAATATTAATACAAGGGTGGACCGTGTGGTATCAGTGTAAGAATCTGCTATCCCCTTTCTTCCCATGGGTGTCCTAAGAGGCGACTAAGGAAAAAGCCTTGATAATCACAATGGATACCGAGTGATGGTAGGATTTATTAAAATACCAGACAAAAATTAAGCAGACCGATGACGGGCAGTGGCGTCAAGGGTTCAAGGTGTCTGGTACTGCGATCGACAATCCGCTTGCAGAACGTGGAAATTATGGCATATCCTCCTTATAGGAGAGGGTTGGAACTTGCAGCGGACTATTACAGACTGAGAATCTACAGATGTTAAGGTATTAACTGAGGTAAGATGATCCTGAACGAATGACGTTAATTCACTGCAAAAATCTGTAACATTCACAGGCCACTGTAACGTACACGGCACTTTGTGTGGAAAATAATTATGATATAATTATTATTTTGGAGCATTTATATAATACTCTAGTCTGGCTAGTTTATAGATATTAATAGATATAAGATACATAAAATACGATAACGTAAATAAGATATTGTAACGAATTTTCGAAAACTTCTTGTCAACCCCTACGTCTTCAAATGACAAATCAAAAGAAATAAAGGTTTATAAATTACCAGTTGATGTTATCGAAGCTCTTTCATAAGTAAGTGTGGCTGTACACTGGTTGAAATATAATTATATTTTCTTTAATAAAAAATATCTTCATTTAGAAAATATTCTGGAATAATCGAAAATAAAGAGACTATTGAAATTTGGGACTATATAAGGAGGACAGGAGCGCGCTAGAGACAGTTCGGTGGTGAATTCTAAGGTAAGTGGAAGAGGAAGATCATGAAAAGAAGAAGAGAAAAGGATGAAAAGAGGTAAAGGAAGTGACGGCAAAGTGACAGTGCAGGAAAAAAACGAAGATTGGTTACAGTCAGAAAGAACCGTGGAAGATCACGTGAGGAATAGCGTATCAAGAAGAAATTCTGCTCCCCTTGTAAGTGGTAAAAATAAATAGAAGTTTAAGATACCAGGCTTGTACTACAATCTCGCAACCCATAGCTCGTAACAATATAATAAATAAAATACTTAAAATAAATTAAATAAATAGATAAAACCCGACCAGATGGAAGCTTTTGGGCAGAGGAGACCGAACGGCCGATGCATAGGGGTAAATGGAAAGAAATCGGATAACGACGTGAGCGGTATATCACGGAGTCGGAGTTCTCATTGTATGGGATGGTAATGTTGACCAAAAATATCCTCAACTGGGTCCGGTCCAGCAGCACGATATCAGACGCAAAAAACGTCCTGCCCTTGACGACGGGCCAGGTCCTTTTGGGACCCTATATCACAGATCTACATCTACGTTAACTGACTCGTCCAATCTCGTTGGTAGGCTACACACTTCGCGATTGTGTAAGTAGCCCGCCAGCTACGCTTTGGCGGCAAGTAAAGCTTCATCACTGAAGATCTCGAATGATGCATCCTGTGGAACCTCATGATGGTGCGGACTTTTCTGTCCAGGGCGTTAAGGTCGGTTACACCTGGGGTATCGGTATGTATTAGCTTCGGAAAGGGTTAAGGGCCCTTGACCTGTTGACGGACATAGATAAGTCGATGACCTCAGAATTAGTGACCTTACCCCTTTTGACATGGAGCACCGTACACTTATTAGTCCCGAACTCTATTCTGATTGAATTGCTAAAATCACAAGTGATTTTTAGTATTTCCATCTTTGGAACAATTGGAGACGAATAAATGACCTCATCATTCAGCGTAACACTCCACGAACCTATTTTGCTAGTTGTGATGCAGCCCGTCGAGTTCCGGACTTTTCCAGTTCGGGGTCTTACGGGTCCTCAACTACGTCGTCTGTTGTTGTTTGGGGTCGGGTGGTTGTAATACCTCCACAATGACTCACCATGACCACCGTCCAACGGCCTTCGCTGTGGTTTACGGGTTTTGACCATACGCTACGCCAAAAGGCGACAGTGTCGGCCTGATATAGGTTTTTGGCCCCATTACCCAATTTCCTGGTCGCTCCAAAGGCAGATAGCCTTTTCTGGTCACTCTGAAAGAGGCGATTCTGGTTGAACTGCGCCGATCTCTCGGTGTATTATCGAATCCACTTCCTCCAAGAAGCGATCCTTTGCTTCAGATCGTCAATGCGCTCTGTCAGCTTTTGCATAATATCCGGCTGGGACAAGTTGACATTGGTCCCAACCAACGGCATCCAGACGGAGCTTACAATTGTATTATTGCCCGAGTTTAAGCTTATCAGCTTGTTAATGAGGGCCTTTGCCCTTGTGATACGGTCGCCAATCCGATTCCTCCAGGGTGGAACAGTGTAGGTAGAAATCACGTTATATTCATTTTAGTTTTAAAATGTATATTTATTTTACATTTATAAAACCCAATGTATAACTGTTTTTTTTTGTCACAAATAAATAAATAAAAAAAAAAAAAAAGTTGGGGCAGAACATTTTTATCGATATAAATCGCAAAGACTTATTTCATCTTTACCATAACTAATAATGTATTGTTATACAAACTTCAACATTAGACAGAAACCCACGTGGTACTAATAACAATTATAAGTGACATTACTTTATGTAAATGTAAAATTATCATGTTAAGACGAATTAAAGCATTTTTTGATTTGAACCACATCTTTATTTAGTGACATCGCGTATAAAACCATGTCGTCGTTATCCCTTGGCACTTTTTAATACGGCATTTTAAAGCCTGAAGGTCCGATTTACAACTCGGCCTTTAGATGAAGATTGAGCCGGGAGCCCTAACAGTTTTTTTGTGTAGGTGTAAATCTTAAGGCGCGTTTACGAGGTTCTGAGGTAACCGTGCAAGGTACAAGAGTCGACGTATAAAATGGATTGAAAAAGACATCGTTATTTTATATAAATTAAAACATTTATGTAAATAGTGGTTTACGCCTCGATTCTTTCATTTCCTTGTTTTATTTAGGTAATCGTACTAAATTTATGACTTTAATACTAGTTGTACAAGTGAGATTGCTTTGTATATTTACTTTATTTACATTCTTGTTTTGTTGAAAAGCTTGAAATATTTTTTGTTGTTTTATTAAATAAGACTTTTTATTTGTTAAAAAGTTATCGGGTTCAAGATAACTTTTTTAACATTATTAAAAAAATATATTTTTGTGTAGGTAGCGTCAGGGCAACGATGTTCCTGTCACCGAATCTAATTTGGTAAAACCATAGGTATAAGGTCAATATCGAGTAAGGGTCAGGGACTGTTATTTTCCCTCTTTATTCGTATGTTTTCTCGTACTTCATTTATATTCTTGTTTTCTTTAAAAGCATAAAATATTTTTTGATGTTTTATTAAATAAAATTTCTTGGTTGATAAAATATTTTCTTGAACCCTAAAATGATTAAGAAAATATATTTTTGTGTAGGAAGCGTAAGGGCAACGATCTTGATGACGCCGATTCTAATTTAGTCAAACCAGGCGTACTTGTACGAGTATAAGTTCACCATCGAGTAAGGGACAGGGACTGTTTATATTCTCTCTTTCTTCGTTTGTTTTCCGTACTTCATTTATATTACTTAGTTCATTATGTGAGATAATGTTACTCAAACTTCCAAATGCATATCGGCTTTAAATGTCACTTTTTTTGGAAAACCATACACTCAACAACAACAACAAAACAGAGGGATCAAGTTGTTTAGTGGGCAGGATACCTGCTTGCTATGTCTTTGTGCAGGTGGCATCTTCTACTTGTTTCCCGGATTATGGCTTCATAATCGAAATCGACTAGAAAACATTTAAATCAGCCTATTTTAGTCATATACCTGATGTAAATTATAGACAGATTTAAGTGATATGTTGTCGTCAAATAGTAAAACGTTAAATAGTAATAATAAAATAAGGTTGTTTTAAGATCTGTGACTCTATAGTGGTATAACTGTAGTATAACTGACTTATGTCTCTAGCTACCTTGTCCAAGCATGGACAAAGTAGCGGTATTTTAATGTCCCACAACTGGGCAAACACCAAATCTAAATTTAAAGAGTGCCGGTAGGTAGGAAGGCATTGAAATCTTTTTGAAAATAAGATAAAAATAAAGTAACTTTTCACGTTTATATAGCTAGTTCTGTTTTGGTCAAAGATCTAGACATTTATTTTAGTCATTTCAACCTACTTTTCACTAGAACTTATTTGGAAATAAGATATAAATATTATTAAAAAGAAATAAAACTTAATGTTCACTCATGTTAAATTTTAAGGAGAATATTTATACATTCGATTGTTGTCCCTTGGTGAAACTTTATTATTATGTATAACAGTTTATATTCATTACAAGAGTTTATAATAATTTCTAGATATATATTATGCAGAATAAAATTGACGCGAAACTTAGACCAATTCGCACCGCTCAGACCGGTGCCATAACAGCCATGAACAGTAAAACAACACTTTTAAAGGGATCGTGAAAAATTTAATGTCCACACGGTCAAGATTTAAGGGTGCGGTCAACGTGTATGGCTCATTTTTGTTATAGCTATTTGTTCGCTAAGTATTTCGTAATGTATTAACACGATATTAAAGCGCACTGTCTTATGTAAGACTAATTAAACGTGGTTATATTTTGTTGATTAATGACATAAGTGTTTTAGTAATGGTTTAGTACGTAACACATCAATATCTGGTGTTCTTAAAATATCAGATACACAGATAACATGTAATATGTTGATTGGTGGTTTGCCACATATACTTTGGTATAAAAATTTTGTTTACAAACGTAAATAAAACAAGGAGATAGAATACGGCTAACGGCTCGGCGTATTGGCTAACGTTGGACAGCATGCTGCTGGTTTGATTCCCGCACTGGACAAAATAGGAGATAAGTAGTATTTATATAGACCACAAATAACGGTTCCGGATCTGGGATTTTGTCTGTGTGTAATTCATGTATGCAAACTCCCTCTGCGAGACAGGAGTAATTCTGATAGAAGGGGTAACGTTTTTAAAAATAAACACCAAATTAATTATTATTATGTATGAAAGGGATTCCCCCTTTAACATCTTTTTCTTTGAACGTCTAGCTAACCAGCGTGTGGTGTACCTTTGCTGACTGATGGACGAGGCTCTGGCGACCAATGTCCAATGAATGGCAGAAACTCCACCTGACTTTGTCGAACCCAAGTCCCACAGATAAGTGAAGGGGAGCACTATCGGCACTGCGCTCACCAAAGTAATCTGCAAGCCAATCCGCCTTCCCCGCACTTGTATACTCCTCTGCCTTGTCCATAACCACGAACAAATCTTCCATGCATACGATAATATGCCGGGTTTAGTTGGCGCTTGAAGAGTCCAGTACAGCTATGGACTTGCACACGCTGAGGAAGAAGAGGAAGAAGATGTATTGCAGTAAATGTACAAAATAAACTTTGTTTCTTTTCGTCTTATTGCATGATATGCAATCTGTAATATACATGATTTCAATACTCACTTCTCAATCTATGACTTATATTTTCTCAAAACAATTGAAAACTCTCCATAAAATTTCATATATGAATTGAATATGTAAGAATAAATAGATTTTATTAGCACTTATAGTAGTTGGTGATAAAAATGGCCAATATTTTTTTAACTTGCACTTAAAGTAAACGATAGTAAGTTTAGTAAGTTTTTTTGAAATTTTGTAAATGCGTGGAATGTTACATATTACATATTACAGTGAAATATGCGTAGATATCTTATATGTTCTGTAATAACAGGACTCATATTTTTCTCATATTTTACAGGTATTGTATACTCGTAATTCCTAAACCGAATATTACGATATTATATTAGAGAGATATATAAAACTAAAATAATATATTTGTGGGAGTTCCACAGCACCGTATGAGGTGCGCAGCGTCTGGTACTGCAATCTGCTTGTGAAAGCGTAGCGATTATGGGCCACTTGTCCTTCGGAAAAGTCCTGCACAGTGGACCAATAACAGTTATGACGAAGTTGAAGAAGTGTTCAGTTACCCGAATATGTGCCACAAGGCATGTGATTTTAACAGCTTTAATATAAAGCAATGGCAGTTACTTGTGGGAGCTCTTGAAAACAATCTCAGGAAACAGAAGGGAGAGTAGAGGACAGGCAGTACAATTTGTTTTTTTCTTGGAAAATTATTTGGGACATTACAATAAATTGAGTAATAGGAGTGTAAAAAAAATATGGGTAGTATAGTTACTAGGAGCGACGACGTATCTAAATAACATCTGTTTTTTTCTTTATAAAATTACCAATACTCGTACTTATAAAATTTAACTTAAAAACTAGTAACTCATTTATTATAAATTTCTATATATGGTAATAGTACATCTTCAGGAATACGTCACGCGTTTTGTTTTGTTTGCTTTATCTGAGAGAACATGCACGTTCTTAGGTAATATGTAATCTACATCTTAACTTTTGAAATTAATGAATTACATTATCTGCAAATGGAAGAATGGAAGTAAGCTTTTCTTTGAATTTAATTTATCTTGAGTCGTGCCTACATTTTTGTGCTTCAAAATTCTAATGGACTGTGTCACACTTCACACGTCTAATTAAATTTTTTGAATGATTTTTACAAGAAAAACCTTTATGAATGTTACGTTTTTTATTTGCTTGTTGTCATAGTTAAATATTCATTTTCATAATGTGTTCAAGCGGAAAATACGGGTGAGTTGAAATTTTGGTAAGTATATGTAAACGTTTTATCAAGTATAAATTAATTCAATAAATTCAAGTAGTTGTTTAAAACATTATCGAAACTTTATTTAACAATGTTAAGTGTTATTAACTTAAGAGCTATGGATTTTATAATTATATAAATAAAATAATAAAAAGTACCATGTCTTGTTCACTTTTATAACACTTTACGTATTAGTGAAAACACAACTGACAAATGAAAAATCAATCAGAAAGGTCATATAGAAATGTGTAGCGATTATCTGATATTAATTCTAATTGTATCTTTAAAAGGTCTGAAACTCATATTCACAAGCGGGATGACACAAAGCAATCACTAATTTCGAATACTTTACATAAACAACACATGAGAAGTGGGCGTCAAACCACAAAGTAAGTTATGCTTACCTTAAGTTCAATTCAGGCAAATAAACGAGTACTAATAATTCAAATCCCCCTAATATATAAGTAGATAAATGTGATAATTTATATTACAAAATAATACATTAATTACTTGATTGTTCCTGTGTTAAGGTTACGTCGGTTGCCAAAGATGAATTCTTTGCGTCAAACAGGGGAATACATGTAAGTACAATCTTATACAATCGATGTATCTTACACATACATCTTTTTCATGTAATTTTAAGTTAGAAGGTATTAAGAGCTTTTGACAGTTAAAATTAAATTATTTACAATGCTAAACTTTACTCGTCCCTACGGAGAACCCAAGAAGGAAAGTAAACAAAAATAAATGTATGGTTAACAATTGTATCACCTCGCCGATTAACCATAGGTTATAGAAGGAAAAAATATTATCAAATATTTGATCCACGTGATATTTGTATGTATGTTATACACGTTTTGGTGACGCAAGCTGTATACAATTTTAGGAGTAGGCGCTTTAACTTTTAATAAATACGAGTTATACAACAAATACCCTTTTTAGAAGTATTGTCACTTCTGCTCGTTGATCTACGATTACAGGCGATAGTTTGTACCCTTGCGTGTACATGGGGGGTGGGTACAGAACCGAAGGTAATGGTTTATATTTTATTATCTTTATTTATCTCATATTTTCAGAGAAAAATTACTAGATTCAGACGATGAACATAGTAATCTCAACCCTTACAGTGTTAGTATATTTATTACAATAGACTTATTACAAAAGCTTAAACAATATCTGAAAAAAATCTGATAATAACAGCCAAATTCTATAAATTTCAGATACATACACAATTAGATAAATTGATTCCAAAATTTCCTAATGCCAATATAACACTTGAAGTTATAGGACGAACTGTAGAGTATAAAGATATAGTCTTACTTAAAATAACTGAACGAAAAGGAAAGAAGCGCTTCAGAGCTGTCGGTGAGACGAAGTACGCAGACAACGAATTGGAGAAGAAGATAATCTTTATCGCCCACGGTCTCAGTATCATGGGAATAGATGATATTCCATGTCTCACGGACATACCAAGCTTTGCTCAACTTATTTTCTATTATATGTCACATCTAGATAAGTTTGACATATTTTTGATTCCAATGGCAAATCCTGACGGAATGACGTATTCGGTAAGTGATCGAATATATTACGATGTCAAATAATCACTTTCAATCACAACATTTATTAAATGAATATTTACATTAAATTCATTGCAGCTAATTGTTTTTAATGAAATACCCCATTTATTTACTGTATTTCGACATCGCTTTGCCATTTTGTAGAACGGATATTGGAATAAAAACATGTCTCCACAAAAAGCTTGTCCTGGTGTGGCGTTGGATCGCAACTTTGATATTGCATGGAATACAAGCCGACTGATAAGTTCCTGTAGTCAACTTTACCCAGGCCCTGCACCATTTTCCGAAGTTGAGTCACAAGCAATTCGTGACGTATTCCATTATTATCACCACAAAATAATTGCGTATATTCATGTACACGGAGGCAGTTATGACCAAAATACTTTTAAGGTACTTTAATTTAATACTAATTTCAAACTATTCAACGGGCGTTTTTTGGATTTCATAAAATAATCTGTTCGCTTTCGAGGTATCTTAGTCATTAATTCTTCGAATACCTAACGTATTCGTAACGTAAATACCTACACTAACGTGTCACAGGTCCATATAGGCAATATAGGACGGTCCTGATCTGGACGTAACGACGTAACGTCTCAACACAAGACGTTATTACATCTTCTAAGGGGTCGTCCTATACTGCGTCATATAATAAAATTAATAGTTATATTATCTATTCCATGTGTTATAGGATTTGTAAAGTAGGCCCCCGGTTACCTCACTCACCGAAACGCAGAAGCTACTCTACTTCTCGTGGGTATTCTGCGAGGATGCGTGGAGGAGGATATATTGATGTTAACCATATTCATAAATTTTTCACCGTCTTCATCTTCATCATCCTTAGCCTGTATAAATCCACTGCCAGCCATATGTCTTTCTACGAATGCATCAACAAAAGCTGGCATGCCAAGCATATGAGATTTGTACATACTCACTACGCTGGCGCAGTGCCAGTACCTCGCACAAGAAATGCTGCACCCAATCATTAGTCCGCAGTAATCGGAGCAATAAACAGAGATCTTATTCGAAAAGATTTTCTGTCAGTTTCCAGAGCCTCGTCTGTTGACTGACGGAAAATTTCAAAATTTATTGCTTCTTCTCAGAAATTTCTTGTAAGAATTTTTCGTCACCATTCGGATGCCAGAACCTTGTTTATTAGGAAGCTATTGCTAGGAAGGTGCACAATTTGCAGGTGAGGTTTGCATTTGAAAAAAAAACATTGTACATTCTCCCTTTATTTACACCTATTAAATAAATATTTTCAACATTCCTCTAACTCCGTAATACTGTCTGTAATCTTCGACTTTGTCTGTAAGCTCGCGATGCAGTTCCCTCGGCACTTCTCTTTCTATAAAAAAGTGAAAATAAATGTCCCACATTGTAAACCTGTAAATGTCCCACTCTTGGGAAAACAGGCGATTTAGACTCTTAATCTTTAAAAATGTATGGAGTCGAGAAAAGCCCGCCACGCGGAACCATAGCGGCTATTTTATTTAAATATTATTTTTAGGCAGATGGTAGACAGCCCAATGATAATATATTCACTTAAGTTCACTATATTTAGTCTTTATCATATAATATTATTGAAAAACGAAATAAAAAACCTGTAATACCTTTACCTCATTTTTTTTTAATAAGGGAGAAGCAGTTTTGTATCCAAAAGGACATTCCGAGGCCCGAGAAGACGATGACTTGTACATAGATTTAAAGGGAGAAATCGATGAAGCTATTAGAAATGCTAGTTTTCGGGTGATGTCAGTAACTGTTGATACACTGCAAAGCTGGTATGGAACCGTAAGCGGGAGCAGCGTCGACTACGCGGCTTCGGTACTGTTTTTTTAACAGATTTTATTTACGCTTGACCTATGGCGTTGTTCTGGTAGTCTTACGTGCCGAAGTTACGGCGGAACTGTTTCCGAAAAAAATTAGAGTTGCAAAGGATAATAATTTTCATTTCATAAAACCAAGCCGTACAGGAAAACTATAACTTGGACTCTCGCCAGTCCAAGCGACCTCGACACGCGATCTTCTTAAGGAGACTAATACTTTGACACTTTCGACTGTTTCTTGTAGAACGGGTTGAGGGGATATGTTAGAGGTATCTAAATTCTTATTGGCTAAAACTAAAAAAAAAAAAATTTAATACATAAAACAGCATATATTGAGCCGATTACGCCGATAAAACATGGCCAAGAAAGTCTACAATGTTAATAATAAATATAATGCTTCATATCATTCTGATATTACCAATGTGTTACTTTTTGGTTTAACATAATCTGTTATAACATTCGTTTCGTAGAATAAAATAGAATAGATCTTTATTTACAAGAACATAGTTACATTTTTTCATTTAAATCGTCATTAAAAATTTTTCTAAATTCCAACAAGTTATAAATCTTAAAAAGGAGTATAGGCATTTTTTTTGTTCTATTGTAACCTATAATTAAAATACGTAAAAACTAATAGGATAAAACATTTTGAGCACAGATCTTTTTTTGCTTTTACTATAACTCCAGCAACATCGCCATGTAAAATATTTTCATTTTTGGATCTTACAATTACCATTTAGATAATTTTGTCTGCTACGGTACGACAAATGAAGATACTTTTTTCTATCCAAAGTCGCCGGTGTGTTTTTCGGTCTAGTGTTAGTTTCTACAATGGGATATATACCAAAGTCGACTCTTATGACACCCATGGCATGATACAGGGTAATAGGTTTCCTTTCCCACCACATTTTATATTTCATTTAAATTGAATTGCGAAAACAAGGCTGCATTGAGTAAATATTATGTGGAAAGAATGAAGAAAGAGTGACTATGCAAATTTATGCTACAGAAGTAAGATGAAACGGTGTCCTAGACAGGAGTTCATCGACTAAATGAGCGATATACTGAAGATGGGCCAAATTAAGAGTAGGTACCCATAACCGTCGAGCATTTATGAGTAGATGTATGGATGGTGAAAGTGGCCAGAAAGGTGTCAAGATCATGTAAAATGCAAGTCCGCAGTCCTTGCCCACCCCCCTGGGAAAAGGCGTGAAGTATTATGTTTACGAAAATAATTCTTACAGGTGTACAGCGTGCCATTTGCCTTCGAGTTTGTAATGCAGCCGTATGATAAAGGGTTCAACTTTGATGAATTCGAAGAAGTAATTGCATATGATTCATTAAATGCTCTTTGGAGTAGGATCATTGATGTAGTGTTCAATTTTATGTGGAAAAGCACGCAGCAGGCAGAAAGGCGTCGGTAATATTCGTGTCAGTTAGATATTTATCGTATAAATTTAATAAATTATTACTTTTTAATATGTTCTTTTTAGATAATTAAAAATATACCGGAGAAATAAATGTTCGTTTTATGTAAGATTTTTTTGTCTATATTTGTACCGTTCCTCTGATATCTTATTGAACTTTTCGTAGTTAGAATACTAATTATTATTAAACGAATTCCTGTGGTATATAACTATGTAAATATAATATAACTTAGAGTATTGCTTTTAAATATGTAACCTACACTAATTCCGTAGAGCGTGAAGGTCATTCCTAAAATGTTTTAATTTTCTCGATTAAGAACAAGTTAATGGTCATAAGATTTCGTATTCTTTTCATGATCTAATAACTTATGAAGATCGACGTAATTTACTTGATGTGATGATGTACGACATACGTAATAATATTATAGAATGCGCCTGTATAGTTTCATCCGTGCCCTGTAGTATCTATAGTGGCACCTAAGAAGCGCACCACTCTCCCTTATGCACCCAACTCTTTTGGTCGCAGTAGAGTAATAATAACATTCAAAAACTATATACGTACCTTTGCATATCTGTTACACATACAATCAAACATTTTCTGACATTGATGAACCAACTGACCACGCACTGCGCTCCTTACATCAATTAAACCCTAACACTGGTATGTACAAAGTTTTATAACATACTATGTTATTAAATAATGTACATATGTAACATAGTATGTTATAAAATACTGTACATACCAGTATTTTGCCACGCACACAAATATGTAGGTACATATAAACGTTTCACAAAAAAAAACATCACATACATTCGAATGTTGAGAAAGGTCGTTTGTATACGTAAAACTCATCAATGGCTTATGAACACATCATGCAATTTCATATAAATGTTGTCAACTCGACCCTTTGTAAATAGGACCCATTGCGCAAATGGAATAATTCCTGGTCAATACATAAAAGCCATTTTTTATTTTCAAAAAACTGTAGGTATTAAAAATTACACACTGACACTTTCTCCTCCGCTCGACACTATGACAACGTATCGTGTTGTTATGGTTATGTTCAACAAAATCTGTTTATTTAGAGTACAATACGTGCCAACTCTAAGCAGAATCGCGCGTTCGAAATAATCAATAGGTAATAAGTAGTAAACAAACAAATTCGACCGAAGTTTCGCATTATGCGTTGTTAGTAAGCTGGTAGGTGTATCAGTAAGTATGTCAGCCACATTTAGTTGCTGGTATTGCATACGAAAGCAACTCCTATAGAGAATAAAGAAAGTGAACGTTTCGTTTAAAATTCTAAATGTTAGCCTTGTAGTGCGTTCCTAATCTGTCGACAAAACATTTTAGGCCGGGGTTATTCTTATGAACCAGTCCTTCCTAAACTTTTACATGTGCCATAGATCGCATGTCAGGACTCTCCTTTTTGTCCTATCCATAATTCCAGTTTTTATTCCTATTCTACTACTTAGCTTATATTATTTAATTACAGGTAATCTTATTTATTTAATTGTGTACATAATATGTATTAGAAATGTACGCACTAAGTTTGCCATTTCAATAAAATATATATAAATATACTATGTTTTAATGATTTCATGCCTTTTTGTGTGTACATAAATAAATAAATAAAAAAAAAGTATCTAATACGCGAGGTAATATAATAATACAATAGAGGCGCAGCTTTGGGGCAATACATTCGTTTTAAATCTCACTCCATACCACGTGATTGGCTGTTAATAAGTTTTCAGATCGTTAGAAAAGTCTGCGAATTAATAAAAGAAATTCGAAAACACCCGAACTGTTGCATCACGCAGTATGACGAACTTTTCCTGAATCCATAGTACTGTCAAAAGAGGGGCCTGACTTCAGTTGTGGGATGTTTAGTTTACTGCACTATTAACAATAATTGAATGGCATGGGCTAGAAATACGTAATGTTGTTATAATTTAATTTACTTGCGTGTATGTGCGTGTTTGCGTAGATGTATAGAACTCCTTTGATGACACTTTTTGTGTAATTTTTCCTGAACATGTTCAATTTTTTGTAGAAGTGAAATAACACAACGTATTCAACCCTTTTATTTTATTTCGACGTTTAAGCTATGTTGATCCAGTAGCAGTTCGGTGGCAACGTAAAATACCCCACACAACATGGCGCAGTGTTGCAGGCCCTCACCGTTGAGGTAGCATAGGACAGTTCGTTGTGGTGATCTTTGAGTAATGCCAATGTTCAGCAGTGGTAATAATGACGATTATTATCATAATCATAAATAAACTTTTTTTTTTTAGTTTCGTTATTTATCACAAAAAAGATGACTTGTATAACTTTTTACTTGCATTAAACATTTGATTAATTTATGTCGTTCGTTGTCTATGTTATCTCGTAAACTCTAATAAGGTTTAAGCCTACATGAAAAGCAATTCCAATAGTATCTACCTAAGACTCAAACCCACACAATCAACAAATTCTTCTGTACAATGGTATTCCGTTAATGCGTAGGCGGTCTCCGACGCCACGATGCTTCCCCTCCATCAGTGTCACTGTGGTTCATTAAACCCAAAACGTTTTTGATTCTAAACAATCTATAGTCTTCTTTCTATATTTAAAGCTATGGTAATTTTATAACGTCCTTTATTCAGTGAATCGAATAAGCACAGCTCGTGTTATTTAAATTTTAGTCTACCGGTATATGGCATGTTAATGAATCGATTTGACAATGCTGTCACAGAATATCACCGTAATGTAGCAGGCATATGTAGACACCAGATACATAGACATAACGGCAACAAAATAATTGTTCATCGCGGTAGAAATTACACCGCTCTGAATTTTCAATAAGGATGTATTTCAGTACGAATTATTAAAGACGCATATATATGTTTAAGGGCCATAAGATAGTCGTTTCAGAAAATTTACGTATAAGCACAGTTTTAGTTATTAGTACGTCTATTATTATAGAGGCTCAGGAAACTTAATGAAGATGTCTAATGAAGTCGAAAATTTTCTGGTTTGGTTTATAGACTAATAAAAAAAAAATCGATTACTTAAATGAAAAGCGTTGTCGTAATAGCCTTACGCGATAGTTATAATTAAATTAGAATAGTTATTGTTTTATGGCAATTACGGCGGTCCTTTTATCTGGCTAATCAGGTTGACTATACCGTTACGGTAATTTGGAGATTCCTTTGCGTATGCGACGACTTGCGCCTGCGCAGTCAGTGTGCAACACGGAGCGGCGAGAACGAACGCCCGCGCGTGGCCTTTCACGCACGTACGATATAACCACGGACCTTAATATTTATGCATTATTAGATAATTTAAATTTATGAAATTCGTATTAATTTAATCTGTATTTGTTTATATGAAGTATCAGTTTTTAAATAGTTAACAAGATGGCAAGATTTATATTTATTTTTGGTAAGTTATCTTGTTACTAAGAATACTTATTTATTAGTAATATTTAAATACAAATAAAATTAAGGTGTTGTAAATAATCGCTGTATGAATAATGTATCAACAAAAACACTTGATTTGTACATAAAATACATAAATGAGATTATCACAACGTAAAAGAAATAAATTAGAAATGAATAATCAATAAATGTTGAAAAGTGTAACAACTTTCTCCACAAATGTAAATCTCATCGGCATCCTGCTAGCTGACTGAAGTAGTTCTGGCGGCCGACGAATCGTTCCACATGAACAGAACCCAAATTTTTAAAGGTAACACTGCCATAGAAAGCTTATCGTATTTTGGTTCTGTTTTCTTGGAAAGACAGTGACTTGATACGCTGATAAAGAAGTAACAGTATAAGAATCAAATAATTTTAAATTTGGCTTATGAGTTTTTAAGAGTTTAAATAGTAGTGCAAGATAGCAGAAACGAAAAACGAAGAATTTGAGAAATTAATAATTATTAAAAGGATTAATAATAATTTTATATAATTATAATTTTTAATAGTATGATGACTATGAAAAAATATCATGTCGTATGTGAGTAGGTCAACAGATGACTTTAATTCCCAATACATTAGCATAAAATATTATTTAACTCTGACCTGGTATCCCAGAACCTACGAAACATGATAACATTTTTACGTCTGGGAAAATAGACGTTGCAAAGTACTCCATTCTTAGTGTATACTGGGCACACCACAGCAGGATGCCTGATTTTCTTAAAATAATGTCAAAGCATTAGACAACTGCTTATGCCCGCGTTGGAAGAGAAAAGAGGTATTATGACAGGAAAAGTATTTTAGTAATACAGCATGTATTACTAAAATACTTTTGACCTATGAAAGTTCTTGATAAATTATAATTAATAATTTAAAGATTAAAAGAAGTAATTTATTTTGATTTAAATAAGAAGTTCACTGTATTTATATAAAATTATAAATACAGCGAACGTCTATGAAATAAACGATACGGAAAAATAAACGTTACATTTTTTTAGTTTGAATTACATTTAAATATTAATTTATAAAGGCTGTTTAGTGTCTCGGGTTTAGATTATTACTTATTTAGCTTGAAAATTCAACAAGATTGTAGAGTTTACAAACTAGTTAGGTTTTCATCAGTGTAAAAAATCGATTATTAAGTGATTAATTCTACAGAATCCTAGAGGATATCTAACTTATTTAGTCACAGGATTACACGATTTAGGTATTAACATTATTTAAAATATATTTATTCATTATTATACTGCGGATTTTTGCCTTAATTTGTGTATCCTGTAACTAGTTATTTTTAACTTCTTATAATAGGATAAAATGAAGACATTAAAGTATATCATATTGTTTAATTACTTTGCGATAATATGTTAATGTTAATAATGTTTATATTAAACATAACATAAACTTTTTATGTGTGAGTGTCGCACACCTTCACGAATGTGGTTGCGGATGCGAGAGTGCGCGCTACTTATCTGGGTGGCGCGATGCGATGTGGTTTTCTTCGAATATAAATAAAGTATTAATTTCATACCAATAATTTCGAATGGAATTCTTCATTTAGTTAGACACGTTCTAACTTATGCTACCTTACTATATCCGTATATACAAGTCTGGATACAGGTCTTTCCATGAAAGCGTCAACAGGAGTCGGCGTGCCATGCAAAGAAGATTACTCCGTACTCACTATGTTATGGCGCTGTGTTTTTAATGATTTTTTAAATTATGTTATCATTTTTGTCCCTATATTTTAAGCATTTACTTTGTAAATGTTCACATCTAAAGCGAGAACGAAGGGTATAGAAACACAACGCACCGGTGAGTGTCCACAGTTTGAAACCCAATTTAAGCCTTAATTGCAAATTTAGTTACAAATTATTAGTTTTAGTTTGGCAATTTGTATTTTATTTCGCCGTGTCTAAGTCCCCTTTGGTATTTCTCTCGAAACTCGAGCCATCCGATAACTACATTTTTAATGCTAACGAAATCACTGTGTAAAGGCGAAAGAGTTTATTGTAGTGAAAATTAGTCGGCATGTTATTTTTATGTTATTATCATCAGCCTGTATCTTTATAGTATATAGTGCTGGTGACAATTACAATGCGTGACGTAATAACTTGACGGCGACATCCGATGGCAGTGAAAACATCTCTAAATACGGACTTAACGTGGCGATAACTCGAATCCCTCTGTGGGAGAGGTCTTTTTTCCTGAAGTGGATTGATTACAGGCTTTAGGTGTCGTAAGTCACATAGTGACAACTAGATAGATAATGACCACACATCATCTTACCTGTTCATCGGGAAAGGATTTTACCACTAACTTGGACTTAATACTAGGTCTCTATATTTATTCTCTATACTAAATCGTTGCCCATGCAATTTAGATCAAGTATTGTAACAAGGTAACTGTACTCGTATATGATAAACACTCTTCTATTATTTTCCTTAACAATGTTATCGGGGGGAAGCCATCGGTTTAATTATTTACTACCTTAATGTTCTACTCGTACTTGCAACAGGAGCGATTAATTACAATGAAGTTGGAAGTTGGTTTATTAAGAAATTTCGATTCAGTGAAAATATAGCATAGTTTTAAACAATACTGTATGTATTTTTCACATACGCACAAACTATACATATTATTCCGGTTTGTCACAGATAGATAATAGAAGTGCTATGGAGATATGTTTTCACATCAAATGAATCCGGTGTTCATCAGATAAAGAATGTTTAATATCATTTCATTTCGAGGAGGATTCACGGAGTGCCGTTTTACACCTTTTATAATGTCACATGTCTGTACATATATAATACATGTTTATGATAGCCTTAACTTAATTAAATATACGAGTAGATTAAAGAACGAAGTAATTTTGGACGCTTGGTATAAAATTCGATGAAAAATAACTCAGCTGTCGTCAGTTGGTCTGTCTGTGCATCATCATACGTATCAACGCCATTTTTTTCCATTTTCTTCAGATTAATGTTTAATAGATGCCTTTTGAATATCACTATTCTAATCTTCATATTTTGTTTATAATTATTTAAAATATTAATTAACCTAAGGGTTTCAGAATTTACCAAAAAATTAAATCTCTCTGGAACTCAGTCAAACTATTAAGCAACAAGATATATAACTGAATATAAACCTAAGTACGAGTAAATAACTACTCTTAACTCTTTTGTGTATTAGACGGCAAAAAATGTAGTTAAGCAAGGAGTTGGTCCTGCCCAGAGACGAGAACAGTTTACACACCTTTAGGTGTGTAAAGACGAGGGATAGGGAGGGAGTAGGGGAGGAGGGGGGAGGGAAGTAGGGCTCCGGTTACATCACTCACCGAGAAGATGCCTCTACTTCTCGCTGGTATTCTGTGAGGCCGTGGTACACCGCCATTCGAGCAGCAGTAAAAGCCGCAGCTTGACTCTCTGACATTGCATACGAACCCTTACGGTTACGACACTGTAACATGTTCTGCTCAATGAATCTGCTACGTAACAAAAACAAGTCAGAGCGGTGGAAATTTGCCAGGATTAAATATTTTCGTCAGTTATTTTTTTACACACTGTCAATTTCAGTCAGCAACCGAAGGCACAAATATGCCATTGATTTGAAAATTACCGGAAAGAAAATATATTAAATTATTAAAAGTCTGCAAATTGCTGCCTGCGGAGTAATTGACAAGTATTGAAATGTAATTTTATTACTTAAATCTCCAAATGAGACTTTATGTAGAAATAATATCCGATCAAAGAGCCGTCTTTTATAAATTGCCTTTAATTTTATCCCTTTGTCGGCCGATGCAGCTAATTTTAATCGAAAAATTTCGCTTTTATTAAACTAAAATTATCAGGGATTCATTCGCACGATCAAAGAGCAGCGCTATTGACATCAATCGGTATGAAATTGGTCCAGAGCGAAGCCAAATCGGGCCGCCGACCGGCCGATGTAAAAGGAGCTCAATTACCCGAAGCCAGACAAACACGATAAATGTCCTCACAAATTAAAGAATCGCTATACGCAAATAATCTGCCCTTCGAAGAATCGAGACATCGAATGTTCTCAAGAAAATTTGTTACATTAGTAGACAGAAAATAGAATGTTTTTTTTTAAAGATTTTGAATGAATTGATGATCGTTAAGTTTATTAGAGAAAATATTATTTTAGTCTGCTTTATGAAAATATATTAATTTTTGCTTTCCATTTGATACTAAATCGAAAGTCAAAGTAAAGTAAAGTCATTAAAAGTAGACTAAAACAACCTATAAAAGTCGTACTAATGGGCAAAGGCCAGTAAATGGCTACGAGTCTACAAGTAACTTCACATGTCCTCAAAATACATTTTATTTCTAAGATTTCTATATGTTATTTTATTGAATAGGATTGAAAAACGAGCTAACACTCCACTTGGTGGTATGTGGTATCTATAGCCCATGGACACCTGTAAACAACTACATCAATCGAAGAAGGTTTCAAATGCGCTGTGTGTTTTAATTTGACACCCCTGTGGACTGAGATGGAATCTCTCAGCTCGTAATTATACTGAGTCTCTATACCTGTCAAACCGCAAAACAAGAGTTGCACTGTTGTTTGGCTGCTGACATTGGTAAGAGGGTGGTACGTACCCAGACAACTCCTACGCAGAAAAGGAGTTTACCACCTAATTTCACACACTTCATCTTTCTTAAATTAGTATTACCTTTTGAAATTAACAAAAAAATTATGTGCATCCATTATGAATTTAATTAACAATAGTCTTGTGTGTTTAAAAAGCATGTAAAACTAGGGGTCAAAAAGTAACAAAAAAAGGCTAATTACCCTGATTATAATTGCATCTATTATATGAATAACATATTGTATGTTATTCATATAATAGATGCAATTATTAACCAAATACATACATTAAAATTAAATTATCAGTAAAGATTTTGGTATTTAATATTATCAATGATGTTTTATATATTTCAGTTATTCTCGGATTATGGACACAAGCGGGATGCAGAGAGAGCAATAAATATGAAAAGTATGTAGTATCTATTTCCGAAATTAGTAAATTCCAAATATGAATACCATAAATTTTTCCAACACAAATAAATATGTACAACACAAATAGGTTTTCGCCTGGGTCACAATGTAATACGTGATTGTTGCACGTGCATGAGTAAGCATAACAATTACATCGGATATGGTAAAGTGAACTGATTGCCTCTGTGTTTTCACTAATAGTATATAGCAGCACTATGATTTTCATTGTAAGTTTTTATTTATCACACACAAAACTCAAGAACATCGAAACATCAAATTGTACAATTAATTTGATGTTGTAATCTAGTTGGTATTGCAAAAACCTAATTAAAATATAGTGATAATATCAGTAACAAGAACATGATGCATGGTAATAAACAAAGGAAATGTACAATTTGCAGAATTAAAAGATTACAAAGAATATCTGAAACAGGTTTTTTGATCTTAGCAGATTTATTATTAAATATGTGTAATGTATCACTCTTCTCATTTAATAGGTCGTAAAGGCGACACATATGAATTCTATAACACTAACATTGTGGTTTGCCACACATACCAAGCTGCGGTTGCCCAGCGTGATTAGTTTGATAATTATCTTTCTTCAGAAGAACTCTAGGTTAAGGTATATGTTTAGGATAGAAATGTTCTAAAGGGCTAAATTAATAATTAGTTGAGTTTATTCCTTCGTAAATATACAATTGAGTAACGCATTTTATATAACGTTAGATTTAATTAAAATCAAGCAACTTAATGAAGTGTCTTAATGTCTGAGAATTAAAACAATTATAATTTCTAATATGTTAGACTTAGATTATCTATACCAGTATCGAGCAGCAACGTCAACGGAGGCAAGATCTCTGGCAGTGCGATTGCTAACCCACCTGCCAAGCGTGGAAATTACAGAAAAGACCTATGACCTAAAGTGAACTATTTAGCGACTGAAGAAGAAGTTAGGACGTAACATGTATACTCTTTTCCTTATATTTCAAAGATTGGCGATAACGGAGGTTAACTTTTTCTAATCTTATACAGATTAAGAAAAGTCTAGTTGGTTTCTATAATTGCTTTCCGTGTATCTTCTTACTTAACACTATATGGGTTGAGACCGGGCTTGATCTTTGACACGATTCTTTATTACAAGGTATTCCTAGTTTTAAATCTTAAATAAATGCATTTATTTTCAGTTACACTCTTATTCGACTGTTCCCCACTGAAGATTTACAATTTGAAGCAATAAAACTATTCGAGGATACAAATAATCACATCGAGGTCCTGAAAAAAAGTCGCGGCTACAACGACAGCACCGATGTCCTGGTCCCTCCAGATCGTTTACTTTATATTTCACATTTCGCAAAGGAAAATGACTTGAATTATGACGTGAAAAATAATTATGGAAGGTACGTTTTTCTGTTGTAGCAAACAAACTATGATGTTAATTTCACTGCATTATCATAAGGTTTTAATTTCATAAGCACTATACCCATATAGGTACCAATTTCAATGTTGCTATGAAATGAATTATGTCACAAATGTATGCAAATTAACATAAATTCGTCACATGGTTGGGTGTCATTGATGACATGTGCGTTAATGATTAAGTTTTTTTTAAAGAAATTATTTAAATTATATGATCAGCATCAACCAAGGAATTTGGTACATAATATAGAAACAAGAACAGAATGACTTTACGAATAAGACTTAATCATATTGCCTGTTATTACAAAATATTTATATTCCTTTTAGGACATTCGAGTCATTGGACCGGGAACCAAGAAGGAGAGTTCTACGCGGCTTCAATGTGTTCGAGTATCATTCATATACAGCCGTTAGTATTACTGCTACGAAGTATTGGAAGAGTATTTTTATTCTTCATTAGTAGGACTGGAATTGAGAGGATTTGCCATAATCACCACACTTGGCAGGCGGGTTGGCGATTGTAGCACCAGACGCAGTGTACCGTAGATTGCTGCTGCTCTTCATCAGTTTGTGTATTTTGGTCTAACATTTTTCGAGATTTATAATCTACCGAATGTCGGATGTCATTAATTTTTTAAGACTTTTCCCTAAATTTTAGTAAGATACCTGAAAAAATGAGGTGATGGGATTTTTACGTCACAACCACACGATGCTGCTTGCACACTATTAAAAATAATTATTCTTTACAATTTAACTTTTTATGAGCCGTGGTAGCTTAATGGTTAGGGCGCTCACTATAGTTTCATAGAGCGCGAGTGACCTGGGTTCGAACCCCGCTGCCGGCACCACTAAAAAAATTGTTAATAGAAATTTTAAGTGCAGTATTTACCACGTGCTTAGCGGTGAAGGAAAACACCTCCACGTCTGAGAAATAATAAATAAAATTATTTCAAGCATATGTAAAGCCCGCCAAGCTGCGATGGAGGAGCGAGGCAGGCACTTCTCGGCTCCAAAAAACTCTCAGACATTTGAGAAGAAGGCCTTTGCCCAGCTGTGAGCACACACAGGCGGCGGCTTTACTTTACTTTACTTACAATTTAACTGAATTAAACTTCTTACCGTACCTCAAGGTACCTTTTTGTACATACATTCTTCATCTTCAGATACACTTCAACTGCTGGATATCGGCTTCTCCGAGGGGCTTTTGGCTGTGCCCAATCACCGGTCTAATAATTATTTTGGAACGAATGAATGTTATGAATCAGAATTTTCTGTTGTAACAGATCTTTGTTGGGATTTCCCTACGTATGTTTTTTTTTACGATACCCGCGGGAAAAGCGGAGGTGGTTGAATTCAAAGGTCGTCACCACACGGCACAAGGATATTAGTTTATCATAATAGTAAAGTGCATTGTGCTCCATTGAATTGAATATAACCTTTGAAAATGATGTCCTAAAATAAGGAATAGAAATATACTTTTTACATCTTTGGATAATTTTAAAACATGACACAAAAAATCTCCTTTTTCAATTGCAGAATTCCATTTTTAATTTAAGAAGTAATGCAGGCTCAAAACTTTTTATTATTATTACTTTTACTTACTGTAAACACCTTAATTAAAGAGTTATAATTACTGCACTGGCGGAATGTTTGCATTGAGATGATAATGATGACTGTTTTATAACATTAATTTCTGTAACGTTTTTTTATGATATGAGAGTAACAAACGAGCTAACAGTCTCTAAGTGATGGTAAGTGATTACTCCGGCCCATCGACACCAGCAACCAAATTCAAACAAATAGGTGCCTTGTCTCCTCTGAGGATTGATGCCACACAGTAAAACTCGTAATTTTATCTTTGTACCTTATAGCGATGAAGACATTTTTTTTCTAGATTCAAGAGTTTTTAGAGACGATGGCTAGCAGACATCCGGACTTAATCCAGTTACAGCCTTTGGGGTCAAGTTTTCAAGGTCGTAAAATGAAACTCGTTAAGATATCTCAGAACCATAATGCTGGCAACCCAATCATATTCATAGATGCAGGTTAGTGCGGTTATAGTTATAAAATATTATTGTTTTCAGAAAATTAAGGCTAAATTTTTAGTTTAAAATAAGTAAAAAAAAATGTATGAAGTTATGGTATAGATTAAATGTTCATATATGTAGCAGATGCAAATATGAACATTATTTTAATATTAATAAATGAAGAACCATGTTTCTTAATATACGTCCGTATTGTTAAGATTTTCTTTAAGGAATCGTTTTTATTTGTAAAGGAGAGTACTATATTTTGATAGCATGTAATAAGTTCTCAATTAAACGTTATCCATTAAAATTTAACTGTTCGGAAAATGTGTTATAAATATAAATATGCTATATTTAAATTTAAAACATTAAAATCTGAATAAAGGGGTCGCAATTAGATTACGTTTTTAACAAAGTTCCCTTAATATTCCAATTTCCTTGTTAAATATTAATAAGAACAAAGATATTAGGACATATATGTTAGATCAGAAAAAATATTACTACGAATGTACACTGGTAACTTCTGCCAGGTATACATGCACGCGAGTGGGTTGCTCCTGCAATGGCATTGTACCTCATCCAACGTCTGGTCATGGACCCCGAGGCGCGGAAGAGTGATCTGCGCGGAGTGGACTGGTATATCCTGCCGGTCGTCAACCCTGACGGGTACGAGTATACTCGTGTTAGTAAAGCTGTAAGTATATTTGCGAATATCGATTTTTTATTTTATTTTTTTTAAGTTTTGTGGCAAACGACTTCATTGCCTTGATTGACTTGAAGCCAAGATATTTAACGAAATGTAGTTTTTAAAAGTGCACATTTGCACCAAAGGTGATAAGAGACGTAACGATTTAAGGAAAAAATATTCAAAGGTGAATATTTTTGCTATCTAGCATATTACAAATGATTCTAAAGTTGAAAGATTTTTTGGAAACTTAGGTGTTAAAAGCTTTCATCTTTGTCATTATCTCTTAGTGCTAATAAAAGATTTTTACCGACTTATTTATTTATCAATTTACAAAGATAATATTTTAAGTTAATTAAATTTCACGTTTACATGTATTATGACATACTGTATTATGTAACTTAATATTATGTAGAAAAATTCAATTTGTCCATATAATACGGTTTCATGCAAACTATCGGCGTATAAATTCGTTCTTGTGCGTACAACGTACAACTTATGCAGCAAGAACAAACCAGTTTCTGTTCCTTTGCAATGTTATAAGATAAGAACATATTTTGTAATGATTTGCTTCTAAATACTTTATAGAACCGCATGTGGAGGAAAACACGATCGAAGAATACGTTGACCGAGTGTTACGGAGTGGACGGAAACCGGAATTACGGATATTATTGGGCAGTAAGCGGAGTGTCGAAAAACCCATGCGACATGGAGACGTACGCAGGACATAAACCGTTCTCAGAGCCTGAGACGCGAATGGTGAGGGACGTGATGCTGGCGAACGCAGATTACCTGAAGCTGTACGTTTCGTTACACGCGTATGGTCAATATTTGGTGTATCCTTGGGGTTATACCGCTGATTACTTGCCGAAGCAATGGAAGAAGCTCGATATGCTAGCGAAGGATGTGTCAGTAGCTGTTCAAAGAGCAGGAGGGAAACCCTTTAGAGTCATGAGTGCTGGCCAGTGGTATCCCGCCGCCGGTGGAAGTGATGACTTCGCTTTCGGAGCAGTGCAAGTTCCTTACTCATACACGATGGAACTGACAGATGGTTACGAGTTTCTCTTCCCAGAAAGTCACTTGCGCGTCGTACTACCACAATTTTATGAAGGGTTTAGAGTCTTCGCTGCACAGATCAGGAAGGAGTTCTCTACAAGGCGAAGATCCGCGAAAGACGGCGTTATGTAACATTTCTTCACTAAATTCAATATTATTTATTACAGACGATAAAATAAAATCTCATTGTATTTATCGACTTTTATTTTAAATTTTATTGCTATTTTACAACGGTCGCAAGTGAAGGTTGGTATTAGTGGCAAGTCTTTCATGTCTTTAAACATAAGACAGCAGCTTGTTTTCTGCAGTTAAATAGTTGTATATAAAAAGATGACAAATAAATTTATAATTCTTTATTTCTGTTTAGTCGGTAAGCAATTATCAAATTAAATACTATATTAAAAAAAAAAGTAAACCAATCAAATAATGTCCGAACTAATTTTAGCAAATATACATATTGTTGTCATGCAAGATTGCGGGTAAGTTTATTTTTATATTATATTTGTAATAATTCAAATTATAAAGTTAATCTAATCGGCATGATAATGATCTCTTTTATATGTATTTTCAATTTATCAAGCTATGTATCGCTGTATGTTTTCCGAATAAATTAAAATAAAATTAATCGGTTACGACTACAGATCTTACGGTCAATAACTAAATGAATGAACCTACGCAGGTTATATTATCGTGTTGTAAGTACGTATTACTTCCCACCTTCCCAATGCCCGCATTCTGTGCGTTCTCTTGGAAAGACCTATGTCCAGTAGTAGATTCAGATGACTGATGACGAAATATTAGTAAGTGATGTGCCCGTGGGTTAGTGGATCGCTTACTTGAATATTGAGCCATGATTCCTCGGTTCGATGAGTGTGTGCCACTGAGGTTGCAGGCTCAATAATATATTCTGCGGAGTTGACTGCCGGTAGTGCACAGAAGGTGCCGCCGAGCACCTGTCACTCCTCTACGGTTGACTGATCCTACATAATCGGAGGAAGGTTCAGATGTAGTGTCACAGTCACGGCACAATCATAATGCACCCGGACTAGGGCATCGGCACGAATTCGAAACCAGGATGATGCGGGACAGTGGATGTGGATATAAAAAACCAAATATATTTGCTGTGTAACATTTAACCACATTTATTCATTTATTTTTTGTTATTTTCTTTATTTTAGGTGTAAAGTGATGAATGGCTGTTACAGACGTATGCTTGATACATTACTTAATGACAACGAAGAAGCATGTGTTGAAAATGCTGCTATTGGTCATACTGCAGTAAGCAATCATTTGTTATCTTCTTCTACTTTCTTCTTCTTTCACTGCCTGTAAATAGCCCACTGCTGATATCTGTCTCAACAGTCTACTTTAGAACGTTGTTGGATCTCAATTTTGGATTTGAATTGTTGGAGCCAATAAAATGCCAATAATAACTGGCGTACACTTCCCGAAACTTTATGTATACACGCGGACGCACGCATTAAAGTGCGTGCATTTTTATTTTTGTCTCTTTACGAAACGATTTTCTCTAAGATTTTATAAACATAGAGGAGTGATAGTGAGGCGGTTTTTAAAATTGCTGCCTGAAGCAAAGTTGAGACAAAGAAGGCAAAACAACGAAGGCAAAAAGAAGCGATATAGTGAAACTAGGACACGAGAATGTTCGCCTGAGATCAGTTTGTCGTAAAGAAGTAATTGATCAAGTTAAAGATTTGGTTCGCCCGAGGTATTTTTTGTAGTGATGAGGTTTTAGGTGAGATTGTGGTTACGTCATTACAACACACACTAGTGTTACTAACGGCCCAAGACTGTACGATCGAACCTGATGACAACCGTGACATCGGGGACATCAGTGAGCGAGATAATGATCGCTCTCTAAAGTAAAGCTCTCAGAATGCTCCAGTTATACATTTTCCTGCGAGTAGACTAACTAACAATACTAATACTAATAACTTACAGACATAAAGACACGCATGCCACACACAGGGCCCGATTCAACTTACACAACAGGTTTTTTGCACCCGGAGACCTCAGTGACATTTTCAAGCTTTTTCCCTCACACACTCTTACCCACGACACCCACGGAAAGTTTCATGTAAAACTCAATTCAATACCAGAAGCTCCAAACATGAAATAAATCGTATAACTAAGAAATAAATCTAAAAATAATGAGATGGTAAATCTAAAAACGATGGCGTCTAATAATGACTCTTTATAATTTCAGGTTACGATATTCTTGAAGGCTCTTAGACAATTTTGCGGAGGTTATATTTCAGTTAATAACGCGAGCTTAACTTATCAAAATCGAAATTTATATGAGGTGAAGAGAGATTTGTTTTCTTTCAAATTTTCATCACGCTTTTTATTTAATATCAGTAATTTCACCCAGGATTTGTTTTATGAAAAACAAATATAAAATAAGCTTAATACTCCCCTGTAATCCCTTATAGGGTAAGCGGTGGTACTTAAAATTTTCAACGGACAATTATTACTCGTTGACTATCGAACAACCCTCTGTAAAAAAATATAGTGTACACCATCAAGATTAGACAGCTTAATTGCTCTTCTGATATTATACACAAAACTTAGCAATATTTAAAACAATTATTAGTAGAATATTACACATAAAAAACTAAGCTTTGGGCTTGTATTTCAGGACACCAGGTCTCCACCCCTGTAATAATAATACGATGACCCTGACCACCACGACAACTACTTATGCGTATACTTAGCTGTATATGGCTGCACCACGACCTAGTCAGAAGGACCGAGAGATAATGCAGTTTGGTTTCATATGACGAGTGATTAAACCGGAGACCAAATTAGTGGTAACGGGCCATTCCATCTTAGTCTTCAGGAGTGAGAACGCACCTGCTATTTAGTTTCCAATTGTGAATAGATCACCGTCTGGTAGACATTACTCGTTTGTTGCCCATTTGCATTAAAAAAACCACGTACATTGTATCATAGAAATTATTTTATATTGTATATTATTGTAAGTTTACGAGGTTTTAATTTTACTAGGTTAAAATTGGATTACCCGGAGAGAATAGTACAGTAATAAACGCCAAGCCTGTGATTATCTTAGAAGCAGGCCAAGACGCCGGTATAGAACCGGTCACTTTTGTATTGTTTGTCATAGAACAACTAGTAGCTTGTCAAGAATACCATGATATGTTGAAAAATGTACGCTGGGTCATACTTCCCAGTACAAATCCAGATGGAAGAGAATTCGCGAGATTCGTAAGTTTTTTTATAATTCTACTCATTTATTTTCATTCATTCGCATTTAATTTATTGCATATAATGGTTATATTCGAAAAGTTTGATGTTATAATTTTTTTCCAAGCAAACTTTAATTATTTAATTCTATTCCTATATAGGTACTTTAAAGTACTAATAAATGTATTATTTTATAATTTTTTAATATCTAATTAATATCTCTCATTTGTAAGACATGTATAAGACGATGATACTACCGTCCAGCAGCTACCAGCGGTGATGTTTCGTATTATCTTTACTTAGCGGATTCCTACACCATGTCAGGAACCTACTTGCCACTCTGACCACTCTGTGTGTCTCTAACCTACTTTGAGTCGTATTTCGATTTTCGATATTTATAATAGATTGTGTATTTCAACGTTATGTATAAATAAAATATTTAATTGTTTTCAGACCACAGCATCGTGGAAAAAAAATGTACGACCTTCACAGGATGACAACAGTATGGGAGTAGATATTACTCGAAACTTCGACGATTCATTCAACGAATGTGACAGAGTAGTGAACGGCTTTTCTTCTCAATACCCTGGTAAAATGCCGTTATCTGAAAATGAAACTTTATTCATTTCAAACGTGGTCAATAAATATAAAAATAAATTAAGAGCCTACGTGTCAATCCGCCGCGATGGACATGCGATATTGTACCCCTTTGCAAGTACCAACGCTAGCAACAGCAATATAGACAAAGTAAAAGTAAGGGCGGGCGAGATCGTCACTAAAATTAACCAGAAAGTAGGTCTCATCCAACAATTGGCCAATAACAGCATATTTGATATGAACAGGAAGGCACAGTGCGGACACAGTGTAGATTACGTTTACAATAAATACAATCAGCCGTATGCTTACGAACTTCGTGTATTTCTTGAATCAGATCAACGCATAATGTCTAAATTTCAAACATTTCCTCGGGGCTACGAAACTACGCTTAGGAATGGATATTTCTTTGTTATAAAAGAGTTGTACAACACGGTTGTTATGGAACATAGAAATAAAACGATTAGCAAACGATTTATTTAAAGCAGTGTGCTGTCTCTGTCTCTTTCTCATACGTTTTTGAATTAAATATACTAAAAAGGCGTTTATAACGTAACATAAGAAGGTAGGAAAAATTTAATTGAAGAATAAATCGAAGAAATCGCTGGTCTAAATTTCGCTGAAAATCAAGTATGAGAAAATTCAACTGGGTCAAAATTATGTACCTACTGGTGCCGGCATCTATTACAATACAATATTTATTTAGTACATAATGGTGTATCTACGTTGGAGGAGTCACTTTTCCACTTTTCGGTAGGATGTCAGTCCTGCGCGCTGGGTTTGCTGGAGCGCGCTTGCGCTAGGGGTGGGGCCCATGGCTGTTCAACCCGCTCACACTCTGTAGTCGGCCGCGGCGGCGAAATCGCGTGCTCTGAAGCTTCTCTCACCATTCGGTCTTCAGACCTTCACGAAAGCCGTCGCTCGCGCTTAAAAATTCGAAACATTTAATTTCCTAAGTTATTCCACATTCAACATTTAATTTAAATTTAATTATTTTCTAGTGCCTTTTAATTATTTCTATTAATTCACGTAGTATTATATTTTAAAAATTATATTGATTTTGAATTAAAATATTTTTATCCTGTCGATATTTTGTGTTGAAATTAAAAAAGAAATCGCCGGTCGTGCCTGGAAGATCTACGAAAGGTAAGTATTGGCCAGATTTATTTTCAGATTTTTCTCGCGGCCGGCATTACTTAAATCTTAGTTCGGGCTGAAACGCGGAAACGTGATGGGCGGAAGGCGGTACCGACGGCAACAGGTTGCAACGTAGCGACGGGCCCCGAAACTAGGAAGCTCGCCTCCCGCCGCGTTCAGCAATTCTATTAACTGTTAATAAACACCCCAGATAGCAGCCTTTTGCGCTAATTACCAACAAGGGACTTGTAATATTAAATTTCTTGCCATCTTTCGCGAAAGCCACGTAAAATATAACTTTTGTCACGTATAACGGAGAATTATATTAGATGCAATTTATTCACGTCTTATCTAAAATTGGTCGGTAGTATTTCGTATTGTAGTTATCAAAATTTTTAAAACAGTTGTTACGGCATAAAATGTTTTAAATTAAATGAAAAAGTTACTAATTAATTGTGAATTTACAATTAATCGTTCAACCAAAATTTAACTCAAAATAAATTTAAAATTTTTAATAATATTACAATTTACTCATACATTTTTCGTTAATTAATTATGTTTAAAAAATAGAACATCAGATATCAATCTTATAACAACATAAATTTGAATCTCGTTAAAATTGAGAAAATCGGTTTAAGAACATTATAATCGGATACAGAAGTAACGATATCCCTTGTAATTATACAATAAAGAATTTAATTTTAAATGATGTAACGATACTAAGCTTTTAAATACTTTACGTAACGTTTGGGGGTTTTAACTTAACCAACATTTTTGTTCCGCTAAACTTGTCATTACAGAACTGGCGTGAATACCAATCCCAATATGATCCCTTTAAATAGTTCAAATAATCACGTTGATAAAACGAGGGGTACAGTGGCATAGTACTCGTATCATGTAGGTCGAACAATAAAACGGACAGGCTACTCTCATAACTAAAGTTTGGAGTGTTGATAAGAACTGTGTTGGGTATCGATCCGTCTCATTAGCGAGTCCGTGCGCGTATCTCGTTGATAAGCAGTCGATGCGGGTGCTTAGCGCCTCGGAACATCGCCCACATGTGCCTATACATGATTTACGCGACATCAAATTATGTCTGTTATGGGAAATATTTAAAATATTCAGAAGAACAAAATTTGAAACATATTCATACGGTAGGCAATTTTCATAGTCGCGTACACTTTTCATAAGGAATTCAGAAGGAAAGTTTCACAAATTCACTATAATATATATTCACAGATCCGATTGAATTGGTAGTGACTACGAAACGAATATGACGTAAATTAAACATTTTGTTTGAATCATTTCTTGAATAAAGGTCCCAAGTTGGGCGCCACACAATTTGAAGCTAATTTTGCTTTAAAATCTGGTTTAAAAATGACAGATATTCCAAAACAATTACGGAAAATATATATGGATAGATTTAGAGAGCTAAATGAATAAAAATTAATTACGTTATTTTTTTAATTGTTTGAGTTACATTACAGTTTGCTTTACACAAAAGTTCCGTAGTTCAGAAAGAAAAAGAAATCAGTCCAACAAGACTTTGACTTGTACGTCTTCGTTCTTAATAAAAAGATTTTTTTGCACTATGCAATTAAAATTTTTTGACCTGACTTTTAAAAATCAAGTACTCTCACTCAAAATATTATTCGCTGTTATTCTACTTGTCGATTTCCACTTATTAACCATGTCTTCATCTACATGTATTCGATGTAACATTCACGCGAAAACTTCTAAATAGAGTGCCTCTCTATTCAGTATCAGAGACACCGGACAGTCACATTACGTTCTGAACGGAAAAACAATTGATTATATGTTTTACAAATATTGGTTACGACTAGAATTTGAACCTTTTTTCTATGAGAAAGGTGGCAAACGAGCAAGCGGTTCACCTGATGGTAAGTCATTACTGTCGCCCACGTACATCTGCAATACCAGAGGTGCTGTAGGTGGGTTGCCGTCCTTTAAGGGTATTTGGGAGATAGGAGGGAGGATGAGGAGGAGGAGGATGGTGGAGTGGGCCTCCGGTTACCTCACTCGCCGAACGAATCGCAGAAGCACAAGAAGCCTCTATTTCACGCCGGTATTCTGCGAGGCCTTGGTACTAACCCGGTCGAGCCGGCACATCGAGCAAAAGCCATCGCTCTGCTCTACCACGTATAAACTTAACACCTACGATTCGATCCACACCTAATCAATCCTTATTATGATATCCATTACATGTACGTATCCGTATGGAACACGGAAGGTCCGAGATCTAATTGCACTCGAGTGTTATTTTGATTTATGCGGCGGGTAAGTGTTTATTTTCCTTTTCCAAGGAATCTAAGTATTTAGCATAGTTCTTGAAGTAAATTTCGCCAACTTCTGTGCGACTTAACGTAGATTATTTTATATTGTAACGTATATTTTCGAGAACGAGCAGAGATGGTCGAGGATTGGAAAGGGGTGGTGATTCCACTGGATATATTGTAATAGTAAGAACTCGGGCATCCACTACCATAAAATACTGAAATAACCAATTAAAGATTCACGCGGTATGACATGACAAAGACAGACAGACGGAGACCGGAGAACAATTATTATAGACTCAGGATGTAGTAATGGGTTTCGATCGATTTTGATTTTGATATGCAGACCTATAACTCGTATACGTATACGTCGATAGACCGGTGTGTTGACCAAGTAGTTCTGAATCGATGAATTGAATTACCCTTCTCAGGCCAAACTGCTGATGTATTTGAATGGGATTTTCGCTACAATAGCATGGGTGGGCAACCACACACAAGGCTAAAAACTATAAGTAAGACTACAATAAAGGCGTAATACAATTTAACTACTTTGTGCTTTATCTTCATATTTTAAATGGATTAATGAATTAACTGGATTAACAGAAGTTATGAATCTTTAACAAAGCTGTTACATTATTATTGGTGCTAATAAAAATAGAACTATTAGTGTTACTTAACTACTCCGCCGATTTTGGCCTCCGTGTCGCCTCAGTTTTCTGTTCTGGACGATCTCTTGGCGGACATCGGTTTGGATTTTCCCCCTGATCTATACCAAGAAGGTATTTCCGTTAGTGGTTGGGACGTCTTATATGGCACCCTGGTCTCCCACATGCACTCTCAAATACCCGCACTTAGTTTGTTCGCCGTGGTCCAGCCAGCGGAGTATGTATGATTTGTTTCGCCCTGATGTTGGACTCTATTACTTGCTTTACGATTTGATTATTTTTCTTTGTAGTACTTGACTATAATCCCACCGAGCATTAAGTTTTGACGCAGTCCTTGGTGGTGGGGCTAGCCTAGACTAGCTTAGTTCACAAAACCTAGTAAAAGTACAGACAAATTGTTCCAATCCTATGTTACATCAGAAATTAGTGCGAGTGCAAGCATCTTCATCGAGTCAAAAGGTGATAGTTGGTAGCTATCCATATGTAAAATAACGCGTCACTTTTGCTGTGGCAGTTTACTTGCCACAGTTTACGCCCTGGATTTAATACGCCGTCCAAAGTAAATTCTTGACGAGATTTCAATACGGATCAAATGCAGGTGGTCAGTGTATCCTAGAGACATA
The DNA here is from genome assembly GCA_029286595.1 of Bhutanitis thaidina. Lineage (NCBI taxonomy): Eukaryota > Metazoa > Arthropoda > Insecta > Lepidoptera > Papilionidae > Bhutanitis > Bhutanitis thaidina. The sequence goes on from JAGSMS010000013.1 coordinate 4,607,182, forward strand.
TTTTGAAAAGTAGGAGCCATGACGACGGGGCTCCTTTTAGCGGTGAAAGGAAGCTTTTGTATTATGGTGGTATTGAATCTCACAAGATTGACGTTGCTCCAGTTGGAGACTGCCTGCAATTCACGCTCAAGCATGCATATGCTTTCAATATTCTAAAAGGAATGCTCCTTTTAGACAGTATTTGATTTCGACACGCCTTAGTCCTAAACTGTGCTGTCATCTGCGTTCCCAAAGGTACCGGAATTCAACAGATTGTTAATGTGCAGCAATTATTATCATCAATAACTACACGTAAAACGTTCCAACCAGGCGATCCAGTATCCAGTCCACGGGATATGGCATAGGAAGGACACTTGCTCGTCTCCCATAACAGCGCGTCTCCTTTTGTCTTGAGGGCCTTGGCCATTTGATGAGTAGCATACACTAGACGATGTTTAGTCGACAGGTTTAGGCGAAACCTATACTACTGGTCGCTGATGAGGTCATTATAGTTTAGGTGTGTTAAGATACGTAAGTTTAGACTACGTTTTAAAACCAGAGTAGTAATATTTTAAAGTCTGATCGGAGCATATCCGTTTTAGCTTATATGCAATTCGACGGATCTTTAAAAGAGCAACTGACCTCTCACCAACTCATCACAATCGGTATATTCGTCTAGCCAAGAGACATGGTAGAGCCAAGCGGCGGCTTTTGCTGCTGCTCGAAGGGGACGGCTTGTCCGGGTTGGTACCACGGCCTGGCAGATTACCGCCGTGAAGTAGAGGCATCTTAAACTTCTGCGTTTCGTTCGGTGAGTGAGGTATCCGGAGGCCCACTTCTCCCCATTCTCCTTTTCATCCTCCCTTCCATTTCCTAAATACCCTCAAATGCCGGCAACGCACCTGTAGCACCTCCCGTGTTGCAGATGTACGTGGCCGACGGTAATCACTTACCATCAGGTGAACCGCCTGCTCATTTACCGCCTTTCCCGTAAAAAAAAAGCACCATATGTGTCGTAATTAGGTGGGAAAAAGGATGTTACAGATTTTGCCAGGCATCGATCAGAAGTACCAAAGGGAGAGATAACTTCCACATTATATCTATCTGTTTATCTATGGCGCTATAGCCATCCGGCATCCATATTAGCTTTTTGCGCCTGCTGGGAAAGGTTAAGCGACTCCCAGCTTGGTTGATCTTCTGGTAGGGGAATAACCGCACCTGCTGACACGTTTTGAAGTCTAGCAGAGGAGCTGAGCCGGGCTTTCAATGTACATGTCAACGGTTTTTCTGTCGGCTGACTGCCTGTTAATTTATTAATTATTATAAATTATAGCTTACAATATTATTTTTTTGCTTTCATTTATTAACATTTGCATACTGATTTCAATTGAATATTATGTTTTAAGTCAATTATAATAATTATTAATATTAAATTATAATAATTATATTCTGGTAAACAAAATCTATTCTATTTGGTCAATAAAACATTCCGAATCCCACGTTCTAGCATCTTGGTTTCAACATATTATCTTTGTTTGAGACCATTTCCTAATGCCAACTCTTCCTTTATTTTTTCCTTACACTAAAAGCGTCTATAATTGTAACGAAAATGTACGACAGCAAAGTGTTGAAGTAAAAACAGTAACAGATCTTACACAGTTTTTTGGGTATCTTAAAATTCATTAATATTGCAATCAGAGGCTTCTGGGTGAATTTCGTAGAACCAACAAAACATAAGTGGTAGTTTGTTCTAGACATTTTGGACATTAGGTGTTAAATGAGGAAATTTGAGTCAATTGTGAAGATTGATTTGATAACTGCATCGGTAGTGGTGTTGATATTATTATCTGTGACAGTGAAAGAAAAGTTATGTATTGTGTATTACATTTTTTAATGTATCTTTAATGCAATTAATATTATTAACAGATTAGTGAAAATTAGAGCAACAATAATGATAGAAAGTAAAACTGCTCTTTCTAATCATAAATGAAACTATTGTGTAGTTTATTTAACGCTTCCAATTAAATTATTCTTTAAGTAATTAAAATAAACAATTATGCTTGATTAACAGTACTAGGTCTTTGTTCATACTTTGAAAAATTATGGACATCTATTACAATATTTACTTACACACAATCTTTTTTGTACGTGGAAGAGCCAAGCGGCGGCTTTTGCTGCTGTTCAAATGGGCTAGCTCGACCGGGTTATTACCACGGAATACGGGCGTGAAGTAGAGGCATCTTGTGCTTCTGCATTTTGTTCGGTGAGTGAGGTAATCGGAGGCCCACTCCCCTTCCCTATCCTCCTCCTCATCCTCCCTTCCATCTCCCAAATACCCTCAAAGGCCAGCAACCCAACTGTAGCACTTCTTGTGTTGCATATGTACGTGGGCGACGGTAATCATTTACCACCAGGCGAACAGCTAGCTCGTAAATAATCTCTTGTCACTGATAAAAGTTTGTTTTATACAAATCAGCTCGAATACTCGAATATAAATGAATTGACAATGAGAAGTACTGTTTTGGGTGTTAGGGTGATGTTCGCTCGCGTTGGTCGTCTATGGAGTTTAATTCGAAAACTTGCACTATGGGTATTTAGTTGTCGACCCCTTTCACTATACAGATACTTCAAAGGGATCCGTATCCTCCATAATTAATATAGCATAGCCGGTTTTAACATTGCTTTTTTTTTAAACTAAGTGTATTGTGGAGGTGTAAGGGGGTGCATGCCTACCTCTACTGCACGGGGTGCACCATGCTAGCAGATAAACGAAACTCGAATGATAGAAGAATATTCACCACAATGTGCCGAACATAAATCCCACAGACTTGTTATGGAGAGCAGAATTAGTCCTGCGAGGATGTCAGCACTGCGCTCACTAATCTGCTTATCCGGCGTGATGAGTATGTGCAAACCATCAAAGAAAAAAATATACTTGCTGGTGATTTCTTGGAAATCTATGTTCAGCAGTGGACTGAAATACGTGATGGAGTAAAGTGTTCTTCCATTACTCATAGCAAACAAGTCATCATCCTTATGTGGCAAAAAATGCTCGCTGCTAGATGTGGCTCCCGTGTAGAGAGGATTCGTGGTAATAAGATGCTTGCTAACTTGGCAGGCAGACCAGCGACCGTGGAATTGATAACGATGCAAAAATTATCATTGTTAAGCTACAGATTAATGTAATCGTTATAATAACAAATAGTATTTTATTATTATTTAGAGGACATGTGACGCCCAACAACCGGCACTAGAGCTACGTGGCGGACTTTTCCCAGTTCCAGTACGCTCTCAACTGTTGAGACATGCACACAGGGCACAGTAGTAGAACATTTACATGTGGCTACTGCATTTGTACAATATATTTGTATAAAATACAACCATTGGTACCGTCAAGAGGCCGATATTTGTCTTAGCTAGGCTAATACCGGTCATTATATAATATTTATACCATAGTCATAAAGACACTCGTTTCCGTAGCCCAGTCGATGTGTGGCGAAGGTGGAACAATGTGGAGTTGTAGTCGATGCGAGCCTGACATAGCTCGCGCTGGCTCCCGCGGGCCCGGTATGCGTTTGGAATTTCCACCACGTACAAAACAAAATGTTTAAATCTATCGTCATGTATGGCATTATATGTGAATATTACAGTGTTAAGACAGTCAGGACAGTCGGGTAAGGAAACACACTCGCGGAGTTAGTTAATAAAATTTTACCGGATTTAGGATCTGTAACAGACTCTCAATTTCATCGGCCAATTTAGTATATCGCAAGCATCCGCGGCGCTGTCGGAGTGCGGGGTATTAAAATTTTGAAGCGCTCAAACTTACCTCCTTTTAGTGTTCATTACGTCGGAAAGTTGTTGAAAATTCATACAAGTCTAAGTTCTAATGAACACCGGTCGGGGAAGTTGGTCGGTGGTGAAGCGATCGTTGGCGGCTCGCACACAACGCCTTTTTGCGAAGATGAATGCTGTAAACGCGGCAGCCCGCTTTGTTCCCGAAATTAATTGGAGAGTACGTGCAGGTATTGATTACGTTCATGGGACAGGCGAGCCGCAACAAACAGAGTGCTGCGTATCGTGTGACACGTGAAATTTGCTTAATTAAGGGTATGAAAAGTTCTCTCGCTTAACGCTGATTTTAATGGTTTTAATATATATTGAGGTATTTCATTGATTTGCAGTTTGCTTATTTTGTAAGAAAATATTTGTTATATATAATATTTCACTACAGAGTACTCTCTAAAAAAATAAATGAATAGTGTCTATGGAGAAAATTTACGGCTGGAACAACAAGAACATCTTCAGTCCACACAATCATCTCAAATATACCTTAAATACCAATTTCAACGTAAGACCTTTGCTAGCAGCAGTGCTACTATATATATTCGCATGGACTTCAGAAAGACTCTAGAAAAGAAGTTCAGAACAGCTATTAACAAAACACGAATACCAATCCTTTTTACTCAATTACATTAAATAATATTAGTTGATTTGAGATCTTAAACCACTTTTAAAAGTCACAGTAGATGCTTTGGTCCATGGGAATACAGTCCACAGATTATAAGGGAACTAAATTACCGATGCAATCTTCTATAATAATGTTTACTCAACTATTTTACTTTATGCAAAATTTGACATTCAATTTACAATGTAGTGGGAACATAATTAAGTTTTTTCGTTTTCTTAAAATATAAACAAGAGCTGTAGGAATTCAATAACTCGCTTCTGTACGACTCAAATTGAATAATTCAATTATACCTACAGTTTCTTTTGATTTGCAACTGCGTCATAACTATAATCAGTGTACGATGTGTGTTCATTGTTATCTATGTTATAACCTCAGCATCTACAATAAATTGGTACAAAATCCCCGAGACGCAAGACAATAAGAAAGGGAGAGATTCTGCGGCGGCAGACATTAGCCCGGTTGTTATTCTAAGTGGATTAAGGCCAACGCATTTCAGATCTGGTTAAGCTTGAATTCAACATTAAGTCTGACACAGAGCTTACAAGAGCGGTTGCACAGTGTCCCCCCCCCCCCCCCGAAAAGTATCTTTCTTTTACCACCCCAATTACTTTTTACTCAAAACACATAAAGTTTTGCAGGGATAAGGAATAACGTATTATTTTTCAATTTTGCGGCACGGATACGATGTAAGAGCAATATTAGGTGTAATAAAGTTGTAAGTGAAATTGTGGTTTCGAATCGATTAATTTATCGAGGCCTGTGTAAGTATCGGTGACGCCCGACGCAAACACGAGCTTCATCAACACGGGGCGCGCTCCAACAAACTCATTAGATAAATGAAAGAGTTTACAAAGCACGATGATCGGCGCTGTCGGGTCGCGCCGGCCCACTATGATTGATCGACGCAACTCGATGTGGGGAAAACGAGCAAACTTATATATTAACCAAGAAACATCGGAACGTGTCGGAATTGAATTACCCATTTATTCACTTAAGTTGGGTGTGTGTTTGAGGAGCGCCGTGAAACCGTCGGGCTTATTTCGATCGCGGTATGTAATAAGTTAATATACACCGTATCGGTTACGGCTTAAGGATGTATAACCGTATAATTTTAGATTACAATATTAATAAAATACTCGTTCTCTTCTTAACTATCACTCACGCATCATCACTGCTTGAAATGGAATATTTTATATTTTTTCTGCCAGTATCTGCCATAACCGCACGCTTGGCAGTGCCAAACATCTCGCACTAAGCGTCACTGACTACATTTCTTTGCTACATTGCTTTCGTAGGAAACTACTTGATTTTAGGAGTAAAGAAGCTGCCTGTAAATGCCCACTTCTTAGCAAAGACCTTCTTCTCAAATATCTGAGAGGGTTTTGGAGCCGGAAAGGATCCGCCACGGTGCTTCAGTGCGGCTCGGCCAACACTCGAGGTGTTGTCGAATGTAATCGAAATATTTTTTTTTTTAATATTTGTTATACATGGAGGTTTCTTCACAATGTTCTTCTTTACCGCCGAGCACTACACTACTGTTAACAATTTGAGTGGTACCGGCACATGAAACTGAACCCTTGACCACAAGGCTATCACGGGAGTTTAGGAGATATTAATAAATTTCAAAACGAACCCGTGAACACTACAAACGATTCGTATATTTTGTTTGTACATTGTGTGACTACATACAAATATGCAACACGTGCATACTTTGCGAGCCATTGTGAAAACTTTTACTTAATCTACTTTGCCAAATATATTCCTCTATATACCTGTGTAAAGTAAAGTCATATAATTCAACGAGGAACAAACCCCCACTCGTTTATTTATTTGGGAAACGTAAACATTCACTCACTACGTCGTATTATTGACGGTAAGCACATATTACTTTTGTATGTTAACACGAATCTCATATCAATTTCGTTGAAGAGATTTTAACAAGAGGGTTTTATTTACCTATACGCCAAATTTGTTCCATTATAACAATAAAAATAACCACGATTTACAAAATAAAACCTCTTACTACAATGTGAAGGATGACTAGATGCCGAGGCTAATAATTTATGTCCTTTTTCGGGAACAAATATTTTATACCCCTTTAAGTAGGACAAAACTTATTCTTATACCTTAATTCCGCTCTCTTGTGCCCACAATAAGCTGCGAGGTATTCAAAGTCAAGAAGGAAGAACCGTATTGCGATATTTCGATGATCGTGCGTATGTTTAGGGGTCTTATAGAGAGCAGCTCGTCTCCAAAACCCTCTCACATTAAGAAATTTACAGACTACAACTTGAATTCACCACTTTATAAAGAATTAGGAGAATAGATGTTATTAGTAATATAATTAAACTCTATTCACCACCTTTACAAATATACGAACATAATTATGCAGCGAAGCACATTGCAAATAATATATCTATAAAAATTTAATTGATAACAAAAATCTAATTTTAAGAGTCTTTTGGATTGGTTTTAGAGATACGTATAGAACCTTATATAATGAAAAACTAAAGTCCGACAAAGGGCAAAGCTCCGTCGCTACAAGTTCTTCAGTTTCTGTTCTCACTACTAAATAAGGAAGACTTTAAAAAATATCAGCAATTAAATCCAAGGCAGTGTGATGAAGTATGTAACTACCAGCGATAACACAAAAAATCTAAATGAGCTCTATGTTTTAATATTGGTTTGAGCACATGTAAGATTATTAATATTAACACTATCTATCGAATTTGACTATATTTCTTCCACTTTATTTTCTGGTAAACATAATATATGCTTCCGTTTAACAAATTTATGTGCATGTATGTAAATGTAGGACGCAGTGTAGGACGACCCCCCACAAGATGGAGTGACGACCTGCGCAGTGTTGCGGGAAGTCGATGGATGCAGGTGGCTCAGGACCGAGCTTCGTGGCAATCTTTGGGGAAGGCCTATGTTCAGCAGTGGACTTCTGATAGGCTGAAATGATGATGATGATGATGATGTAAATATGTATATATTTGAACATGTAAATATTCATATTATTATTATGTACTGTAATAGTATAAATAGTATATTATATATTCGCATAAATTTTACTTTTATCGCATTAGTCAGTACCTACCACGTATTTTTCACCATCACGCAAGGTTGAGTTTTAGGGAATGCCACGCGGTATTAAGCCGCTCATCATAACCCTTTTGTCTACCAAGTCTAAACTTCATTGTTCACACCGTATAACGTGAAAACAATTGAACACATCAGCGTTAAATTTTATAACATTTAATGACGTCAATATGTTTTGGATAGCATTTTCTATTCTACCCCCTGTAGAATACTATACACTCGTACTAAAATCTTCACAAGAAATCATCATGACGGATTAGGTGTCTCGACATTTCCTGTTCGGTTTTTATATAATCATAGAATATTTCCTCTAAAAAATTTCTCTCATGTTTTTCAAAATTCAGATAAAGTTGAAAAATAAAACCAACAGAACTTTCCAAAAGGATTTTTTACTTAATTTGCCTAATATTTTAAGAATATCGTTATTGGAAACAAAAATGTAAATTCTTTCAAAATTCTTACCTACAATAAAATTTAATGGTTCACAAACCTAACTATGTTCTACTATAACTAGTAATATTATGTTAAGAAAAAAGGAAAGCGAACTGCGCTCTGTAGAACAGTTTTCCATGAGTTTAAAGGCAGCGGAATAATTTAAAATTCACTAGTTAAAATGCCGCCGGAATTTACTAAAGCTACTTTATCACCTGAACTCAGACTGTTTATGGCGGAATGGCGGAATGCGCGAGCGCTATAAACTTGTCGTTCATAAATGCGCACTTTCGCTGACATGGAAAATAGTTTACAGGCAATCTATACGCGTTACAGACTCTGTTTATCTCAACTTTATTACTCGATAGCACCGCGTCGCTTCTAATCTGGCGAATAAAACTTTATACGATATTTTTAGGGAGCTTTTTACGGTTAACACTTTGTAGACGGAATTAAAGCTTAAATGCTTAATGAGTTGTTTGTGGAGATCTCGATTAAAAGTTTTTAAGATACTTTGGCGGCTGCTAACTGTTTGCAGACGAAGCTCCGTGATCCGTTTCACATCAAGTTGTAGAGAGTTCAATGTCGTATCGGTTACCGTATGAGTTGATTATATGCGAATAATATATACTTATTGAAAGAGGGTTAAAATTGTAACCAACAAAGGGTTTTTATTCATTCATTTCTTAATTTTGTAGTTATGAGGAACATCGTTTTGAATTTATTTATTATCTACTAAAATAGTCAATTTCCATTTTATATATAGAAAAAGAAAAACAATTGTTCGACCGTGATTGGAAATAACACTAGAAAAGCAGCATTAGCCCTTAACCCACCGTAGAACCCTTGAGGACGGCTCAGCGTAGCTAATCAATCATCAGCATATTTAAACTCACTGCTGAGAGTTTAAATATGCTGATGATTGATTAGGCCTCTTCAAAAAAGCACCAGCAAACCAGCACGCATTTCTTGGAAAGTGTGCCCATACTCAACACGCTGGCAAGGCGTGTTGGTGAGCGCAGTGCCAGTACACTCACACTAATGATGCTGCTCCCTATCTGTCTAGTCTGTTAGATTAAGATTTGGCAAAATTAAATGGATTTATTGCCATCAATCGGTCGTTAGAACCTCGTTTGTTAGTTAGCAGGACACCACATACATGTAAGGTTGGCATTTAGAGAAGATGTGGTATATTTCCCCTTACAGATACCTACATATTACATTGTTTTATTACTACTTATCGTGGCATAAAGTTAACAATATAGATAAAACCAATAAATATAAATGTTTATTACAGTAAAGCATCAACGATAAAGTATCAAAAACATTGAACTAAGTGGGAGTTATGAGTGGTATAGGGGCTCCAATATACGATACAATATCGCGGAATAACAATATCAACGAGTTAGGGAGCACGAGTTTATTCGCTTCCGGAACTCAATAATCGCAGTTTCTAAGTCACTTAACGTGAACGAGGCGGGACCGCGACGTCGCGGCCCCGACCACTCCACTCCACCTATAGACAGTTGCTTCGATTCCGATACCGAGTGAACGCTCGATACCAGCAATATCGGCCCGTTTACGCTCCCCAGTCGGCGGAAAAACTCTTATTGTACAATAAAAATGTTACGAGGTAACTCTATTCTATGATCTCGACTGTTATTGAAATCGGCGTTATGGCGAACATCGTCACCGCTGTGCAACGAGGAATAATAAACGGGAGCTGTGTTGGTATCGCGCTCGTTTTTGCTGCTCTGATTGCTTTTGTGAAGGTTATTTTGAAATATTCCACAATATACGTCTATATAATATTCGCCTTTCCAATATTAATTTCATCGAACGTGTTTCGATAAATTGTAAACGGTTAATGTACATGTACGCAATGTTTGAGATTCGAATTAAGTTGATCCTGGTTAAATATTATCTAAACAAAGACGAAGGAAAGATAGCGTTTTGGAGTGAAAGAAAACGCAATGGTAAGATTTAAAATGGCTGCCTTGAGAATTATTGGGCATTTATTTATTTTTCTGTATTTATTTAAACTTCATGCACAAAGTGGTACACATGGTGGACCTAATGCCTAAGGGCATTTTTTCCCTGTCAACCATTGGGCTAAGCAGAGATAAACATATTATATATACATAGGTGAGTAAAAAGATATGACAATCAAAATATATAATTACCTAAAAAGGTAGATATATTCATACTCGTACATACAATATATACAAATATAAACATAGAATCATTAATTTTAATACTTAAATACTAACAGATATGCATGCCAGGATAAACAATTAAAATTACGCAGCGACTATCAGTAACACTAGTACAGACTAGTACAACATTTTTGTAGTGTTTGCGGATTATATTTTTAAAGGCAAACTTGTCTTTCAAGGTTCCTTTTTAATCTGACAGGTATTTCGTTCTAGAGTCCAATAGCCGTGAAAGCGAATGATTTAGATAAGTAACCAGTACGGTGTAAAGGTATCAGTATTTTGAGACTACCCTAAAGGCGGAGAGAATAGTTATGAGAATAACCAAGGTATTTAAACTTAAATTTCAAGTAACACAAGGATCGCAAATAATTGTGAAAAGGCTGCAGAGGATTCTAACATTTCTGGGCTGACGAATTGGGAATTTGCAGTCGTACAGTTCGTACAGCAGTCGTAATAGACAGCTGACCATTCAGATATATACTGTAAATCATAATTCAATAATGCAATTATGTTATTGATTTCGGAAGATGCCACTTGCATATATTTGCAAATCATCAGCATACAAATGGTAAGAGCACTTAAGGTTTGATTTAACGAGATTAATAAAAATGGAAAACAAAAAGGGAGAAAAAATGCCGCCTTGAGGGACACCAGTTAGTACATCACCCAGTCAGACAAATTCTGAACGGTACGCACAGTCTGTCGACGCCCTAGAAGATAAGCTTAAAAGCAATCCTGGCTGAAGAAGATATATAAACAAGAGAGGAGACCCAGTAAAATGTCATGGTCGACGACATGAAATGCATTGGAAAAATCAAATAAAATGAGAACTGTGAACTTAGAATGTTCCATACCGTCTCGGATATCATCAGTTACCTTAAGATGTGCAGTAGTTGCACTGTGACCTGGTCGAAAACCAGACTATATGGAGAGCGAATTCTATTTGTAAAGATGAAAACAGAAATTTGCTTATGTGGTGTTTTTTCAAACCCTACAGTATTTATGGTATGGGGGGCAAGTTTACTGTTGGACGGAGTCAAGTTCGACTAACAAATAGCAATTTAGCAAATATTAAACGTAGAGCGTTCTAAAGTGACGAGCATGTACACATAAAAATATTAATAAAATTTATTTTGTCAAAATAAATATAAACAAAACATTTAATAGTTAATTAAAATAGACCAAAACGAGGACTCAACTTGCTTGTACACGAAGTGCACACCGCTGATATTCGGCCTTGGTCCGGTATTTAGTAGTACAGAGGACATAACCATATTATAAAATATTGCAGATTTAAATTTAAACATAAAAGCCTTTTGGCAACATTTTCATTTAAGACTACTTATAGATAATATGATGTCCCAAAGCGGATGAGCCAAATCGTCGGTATTTTATTCCGCAAATTTTAAACCGCATCGAGTTTACTTCGCTATATTAGAACGAAATCTTAATCCAAGGCAATCAAAATTGTGAAAACAAATTATTTTGAAAAATAATACAAGATGCCAAGGTACAGAAATTTGCTCAGCCTCGCAGAATTCCGGCGTGAAGTAGAGGCATCTTGCTTCTGCGTTTCGATCAGAGAGTGAAGTAACCGAAGGCCCACTCCCCCTCCCCATCTTCATCCTCACTCCGAACTCCCAAATATCCTTATGGGCCGGTAACCCACCTGCTGCCTCTTTGGTGTTGTAGATGTACGTGTGCGACGGTAATCACTAACCATCAGGTGAGCTGCTTGCTCATTTCCCCCCTATAATATATAAAAAAAAGATCATACGAATGAGGTTGGTCTAGACTAGACGAAAGTTGATATACACAGTGTCGGTCTTTATCTATAGAGAAACCGGTGCGATTACATACATACTAAGAACATAGGCGTATCATCGTATGCGTCCATAAAATATAAACAATTTTTTGCCGTTAACCATTGTCTTGAACTGGGTTTCTGTTTTAGACTAATCTTTAAATCCCAAACTTATGTCAAGGATTTAGAGACTTAGAAGTTTATTTCTATTACACCTTTTGATATAATATTTTTAGAGTGAATTTAATTCCTAGTAACTTCATTTCTTCAGTTCATTTCATTGACAAAACAAAACAAAGTACATACGAATACTCGTATTGTATTCCTAATAAGCATTTTTGTAAAAATAATATAAAGTCTTAAAGTCAAAATTAAAAAAAAATTATTAAAATACAGATCGCATCGCACACATTTTATATAAGAACGTTAAAGCTGTCAAAAAGCAAAAATATGTCATAGCTTGACAAAATTTTACTGTCCTCCGAAAAATGAATAAATTTACCTGAAAGCTTTGACCATTAACGAAAGTGACACGGGTGGGCAAAGAGCAATAACATGAAACTTCTTCGACCCAAAATAACAGAAACAAACACGGTGTATCGATGCGATTCCCGAAAGGATGCGCGCCTCTATTTTCCTGTCGGTGGGCAAAGTCAATATGTCGTCGGAGATGAGTTATTTTTCCATAATTCTGACTGGAGCGGCGTCGGTCTACGGCGGCGGTGCGCCTCGAGAATTCCCAAATAAATAATAAATATGTCAGCTCACGTGAGCTTAGACATGTGCTTCGGTACAGAGTACTGTAAACTAAGTTATGTTTGTTTTTTGATTTAATATTCAGTGAAATGGCTTTGCTGTTTTAGTTCTGACAAAGTGGTTTTCACGAATTCACCTTTGGGCGCAGTTAGTAGAAAGATTAAAAAAAAATAATCGAATTTGTTTCTGTCTGTTTGGTTTGATGATTTCACGTTACTTATAATGTGAAGATATTGTGCTAGAGGTATGTTGAAAAGGCAAGGATTCGGAAGAATGCAATTTTACACAGACTTGTCGAACAGTAAATTAATGCAAAATTCCAAAGATCAGTATGGGATTTAAGACAAATAAAAAACAACATTATAAAACTATAATGAAAAAGTCTTATTGTCAAATTCAGCAATCAAAATAATATTTAACTTTCTCTGAACATACGTGGCTTATCTGAGCTTACGGGTTTTCATTAAATAAAATACACCTCGTGGTTAGGCGAGAGAGTGCCTGCGGTCTTCGCTAGCCGCCAGACTGTAGGGACCTCAACACCCGTTAAAAAACTTTCACATTTTAAGATGTTATCTACTTCCCTCAGTAGCCCATGGGACGCCGTGAATTATTAAATTCTCCGAGTCAAACATTTATTGTTTAATAAATAAAATGTCGAAAGAATAAAATATAAGAAGGGCAGCAATACTTTCTAACTTCATAACCTTTAACTTTTAGTTCGTTGTAAGTTTCGTGTGTGGGTAAACTAGCAAGTGAAATATTTCAAGAAACTTTTCGTTTCTTTGGTTAAATATTTTATATATCGCCATATTGTATGTCATTTAGTTGAAGCACTAGCTGTATAGCTGTACATAAGCTTAAGTATTCTAAGTATTTTGTTAGTTGATTACATTAGTTTGAAAAATAGATTAAGGAGCATGATTCAACAGATGCCAGTTCAAGTTGAAATGGGACGGACCTAAAATATTTAGACAAGTAACAAAAACCACTTCTGTTAAGCAAATTTTATACTATTTTAAACATATATATTACAAACCGAACAGCATATGAAGAGATGATTATTTTATAGCGAGCCTACAATTAGTCACGTAGAACAATCGAAAAATTTCAGTGGTTGAAATTTCCGAAAAGTCAAAGTCTTTATGTTTTTGTTCAGACATTTTCACTCATCCTTTATCCACATGTATGATATTTAATCTACTGCTCATCCCCTGAATAAGTAAGCGCAATGTTCTCTATTTCTGACGTAGATCGGGTCTTAACGCATGACTACAAAATTTGGTCTAAATTTGTTAAAAATATTTTGCGCAATGCTCGAAGATTAACAGACCGAAAAAAATTGTAAATTGTTGATTAGGTCTCTATTGCACTCCTGCATGATTGGCAGACTTCTCAAATTGTTTATATCATTTACGTTACGGAATAAATTTATTCTTCTCGAATTTTAATTATTAGTTTTTGAATATTCAAAAACTAGTAGTTCTAATCTAGTTATGTAATTCATTCACTTTACGATTTATTTACCTTAATAAGTATGTAGAAAATTTCGATTTAATCGAAAATTCGATCACAAGATCCGTCTATTGGGATATCTGTATGTGTGTTGACGATTCCGGCCGTCTGACTCAATTAATACACTAAACTTGTTTATAGAAAGGTTCCATTTGTTCTTGGGATGATTCAGAAAACCTTTGAATATTCTGAAGAAAAATTTATAGTAATCTCATTTTAAAATCATAATCAGAGGAAAAATATTTTTTTAAAGGATCTTTAGCTGTATCCATTTTGTATATAATATATTTAAATAACTATAGACGTGTTTTGTAAAGCAATAATAAAAAAAAAATTAAAAAAAGTACATATATCCCCTGAGCCCTGGCAAACTAACAAACCTCGTGGCCGATATTTTTTTAAATTCGGCACCTTTAAATATAAGAAGGTTTTGAGTAAAAAAGAAAGAATTTTATTTTTTTTATAGTAATTTCGTATTAGATACATTTTAGGATTCACAAAAAGTTAAGTGTGTATCTATTTTCCACTACCCTTGTCTCGACAATCAAATGAGACAGATACTTGAAATTTGGTATGTGCACTTCTGAACTTATGCCGTTGATGACAAATATGCGAAATACTTTTTTAAACAATCTAAACAATTATTTGTTCCTAAAATACTGGGGACACCAGGCGGAGAGGCTTCAAAATTCAAATGGTTAGCTATAATACCGTAAATAGCTAATACCGTTGTAAGTGCTTACCAAATGGAGGACATAAAGTCGCCTTACCTAACTTCAACACGTCATCAGTAGCGCCTGACGTAAGTAACGTTTGAATATCAACTCTCGAATTTACAGAGCAACGGACTACAGTTGGCAAAGCCGCATTTCACTAGTCCCATTCACAGAGGTTCGCTCTAAGTCCTACAGATCCGAGTTAATGGCTATTGTACCCTTTGAGCTCTGTTTCCTCTCTATCTACGTTATTTGTTGTTCTATGTCGACATAATACATTTATATAGTTTTGATCAATTCTTCGAATGCATTTCACTAATTAACACATGTAAGTTTTGATATGAAAAGTATTTCACAGAAATTCATTTAACTGTATTCAGATTTCTGTTATTAATTATAAATAATCACTGGAAATAAATATGTTGTGTTCATTCTTTCGCTGGTAAAATATTTTCAAACCATCGATTTATAATGAATTATATTATAAATTATATTTTTAATTACACAATTTTAATCCGTCTTTTCCAATTGGAATGAACAGCTATTAACTTATTTAAAGAGACACTTTTGTAATTAATGTAAGGGGGGATATACCATCCCATTCGCGAAATGCTAACCTCACCTGCTAGGCTTTGGCGACCGAATGATGGCGAATATCCATATGAATTTGTCTAACCGAAATCCCACGGGCTAATGATGAACAGCATTACTGGTGCAAGGGTACCGGCACTGCGCTCACAAGCCTGCATGTTACACTGTGGTGAATTGCTAAATCTTGGCAAAGCTATCAAGAAATATATGCCGACTTTTGTTGGCACTTTCTTGGAGAGATCTATGTTCAGTAGTAAACTAAAATAGGCTGAACTAGTATTGTTATTTCTATATTTATTTCAATGAAATCAGTTTAGTAGAGTTATTATAATTATTAGGTCATTACGTAACATTACCTTTGTTTATGTGCATGAATAGTTATTTTTGAAAGGTACGTTTTAAGAGCATTGTATATTCAAAAAAGACTCTTTTTTATTTTTAAATGATTTCATAAGTGGCATAGGGACGTTACAAATACATGTAAAAAGGTTGGTGGCTGTAATAAATTAAAAAAAAAACATTACGTTGCACTTGCACTTAAATAAAATGACAATTTCTCCCCAGACCTCTCAGTGATGAACAAATTTCATCGCCCCATTTATCTGTAATTCGGGGTTTGTTCACAAGCTCGAATTTTGAAGGCGCAAGCTACAATTTGCACCGGACGCGGCGCTCTCACTCGTGAACGAGCGTTAGTGACTGTTACACGTGTGTTTTACTGCTGTCTGCGTTTTATACGATCATATTAGCCCAGTTGCTGCTCTAGCGGACAATTTCGAGCTTACATCCCATGCACGAGCTATCTGCAATTTCATTACACTAATTCTGCACCGCTTATAAAATATCTTTATGTGTGCCATGTGCCTTGTTGACAAACCTTGCTATGTGCAATTATCTAAGTGTGTCATAATAGATTTTACAAACGTTTTACAATTGCTTCAAAGTACGCGCTGCTACACATATGTGCTTCTTCTTTTTCTTGTCTAACATAGACACTTTCTTGTACGACTTGATAACAATACATCTTATTCTTTTTCCGCAGCAGATATTAAACAGTTCATTGCCAGATTTTGGCGTAACTATCTCGCTTGAAAAGCAGGTTATCGATCACATTACAGACTTTCACACCTTGTAATCACACCTGAGGACTAGGTTGGAGTGCCTTATAGTCTGTAATCGTACTGACACCATTCAAAAAAGATTTTCTGGATTTTTCCTAAGTCTTCTATACTAATTAGACAACATCGACCGTATAAGTTAGACGTTGAATTCTCCTACGCCAATCGCCTTGTAGAGAACATAGTATTCTTATTTTCCTGATAACTTCAAATGAAATTGGTGTTTAATTTATTTTAACTGTAACATATCACAACATTATAATAAAATATGCTTATTATGTAATCGTTGTCTCAGTAATTAGGGTGATTTCGTGCACTGAGTTTTTTCTTCAAGCTTATTCAACGAACGAATTAAAGTCTGTCAACAGATGTATCATTTGCTCCACTGAACCCGAAGTCGGCGTCCCGCGGGACAAGGCATCATATAATTATTGTATCCTTATAAACTCAAGCTGTGTTCGAAAACATGTCGCCCCCAGTAATTGAGAGTATTTTAATGATATCCTTGGAAGGTATTTGTTATCTGATTTATTATTATGTATTCACATGTCATTATGGGAATTGAGCAATGGAAATTTGCTCATACAATAATATTATATTGTGAAACTCAAAGTTTTTTGTTTAGTTTTTAATAAAAGCTTATTATCACGTAAGTCATAAGTATAAGTAAGTCATAAATAAGTCACGCTCCATAATCAAGTTAACTAATATTTACAAGAATCTCTTATATGCGTTATCTGTTCTCACTAACCTGTCTGCCTAGCGACGTGTGATCTACACAGCAATGTATAACAATTTTCGTTGTTGCTTTCTTGATTCGGCCTAGGCCAAGTTGTGGACTTTTCAAGTGCACGATGAAGCATATACATGTTTTTATTCAACAACCTAACCTAAATCATGAAAATAATTTATGCAAAATTTATAATATACGAAGTACTCTAACAGTTTGATTAGGTAACGTTAATATAGTCCTTCAAGTTTTCTATTAGTAAATTTATTCATAATGTAATATAAAATAAAAACAGCTAATCAATGGTTTTCTGTTAAGAACGAACGAACTATATTAGTCTACGCTTTACAGTAAGAGAAGACACAAATTTCGATGTTCTGTGACCGTGTGCACCGCTAATAGGGTATTATGAACTTTGGCCAAAAACTCAAGGGCTGAAGGCTCTTGAGGGGAAATCATTCGACGGGAAGGGGCTGGGGTAGAGGGGAGGTATCTGAGGTATCTCCTTGGTAGTATAGAAGGAGGGCGAGCGAGATTACAGATGGCAAGATAAGCCTCGAATTAGATACAACGAATTTTGTATGAAGTTGCAAAGATATTAAGCGCCTTGTAACGTACCTTTGCTTTGAGAATAAAATATTAAGTTTATATCGCGAAAACCTTTTAAGCAAGCGTTATTGAAGCACGCTTTTAAATAATAAATATAATATTTATTGTTTTAAAATGTTAAGCCTCTTTAATGTATTTGTTATCATGAAATCAAATTTTACTTCAGTAATCTTATTTAGGTAATAAGAACGATACGCGAGTATTAGGTACAGATGTAACTCAAATGAATAAATCGGTTTAACAACAAATTAACCCTGTCTACATTTGCTTGGACTTTTAAAATTTACGGAAATCGGGACAGCTTTTAACCATACTAATAATATAAATTCGAAAGTAATATAAGTAGGTTTGCTACGTTTTCAGTGTTATAAACGGGTATGGAAATACCTTAAACCATGGGGAAGGATGTAGCCTAGGTACGATTTATAGCGGATAGAAACTAGTACAAAAATAAATATTAATACCTAAAACGTTTCTAATCATGTGGCGCTAAGTATCTCAGAGCTACTAAGTACTTACATTTCTATTGTGCAAAAAATAGTTACTCGAAAAAAAAAAATTATTTCGAGCATCAAAGATCAGCTAGCACCAGTTGTGAAGAGGGAACAAGTCACAGCACAATTACGGCAGCCGAGGTCGGTGTATCTTACATCGGCTTAGTGGTACAAGCGGGGAGGAACGCTCGAGGCGTCCGCTCACAAACACAAAAACATCCCACCCCCCAGCTGTTCTTAAATCTCAATTAAGGTATAAAACCGTGTCTCGGGGCCCGCACGTACACTGAATTAAATTAATGGCTTCACATATTGCAACTGTTGCGGCCCGTCCTGAATTAATTGCCTTTTTTTGGTCTTCTTTTATTCTTCGCTCAGGTTAAATGTTTTATTAGTTGGCAGTAGTGTTTGTTTATTTAAAGGTTAGTGGGATGCTATTGCTTCTTTGTTTAATTATTTATTTGGGGAATTGCTTTACAAGCGATCTATTACAAAATCGAATTCGTTTTAATCGCTGTCCAAAACGTTTTGTTAGGATTTGGTGAAAAATACCGATACTTCCTAAATTTAGAGTAGTGTATACATTTTATTCTCTACTTGTCTAGATTTCATTTAACCTAAGTCTACCGACTCAGTAGGGATTTAATGTTGCCGACTGGGGGAACTCGAGTTCGATCCTCTATGTGGAGGGCTTGTACCGTTCAGTCTTTGAAACTTATGGATGTCGGCGTTGTTGTTCCAAATAATATCTGGAGGAAAGTTGGTAAATTGAATTTTTATTCCATTAACTTTCATATTGTTATATTAAATTAATAGGCACATTCTATTCTTCAAACCCTTAGAATATGTTTCACCTGTAATAAACATACATCGTAATTAAATATTATATACCAAAGCACCAGGTGCACCTAATGAGCTTAATTACTGAGATGCAATTCGGTAGAAGCGCAGTCTCAACGGCACAATCGAGTTTGAAACTTAGCTGCTTACATTAACCAAAATGACTTTATAACATATTATCATTTATATATAACTATGGATGCCCGAACTTAAACTATTTACCTAGTGAGCAAGTTCCGCGTTCCGTACGCATGCCTCGAGCATGTTTCGTACATTAAAATACGAGATAATCTGTACTCAGCGCCTCGCGCTTTCGACAAATCCGTGGAGCCGGCGTTGTTATAGCAACCGACCCTTGAAGTAAAACCCTACCGTAAAGAGTCAAAGCGGAAAGCAAAATAATGATGCAATGAAATATGACAGTACGCCGCGTAAAGCATACTAAACGTGAGACATTTTTAAAGACATCATAAGAGAAAAGTTGACACCTTCCATATTACGATTTTTAGCGATTACGATTTCGTAATATTGTTAAGTAATTCAATTTCATCTTAAAAAAATATTTATAACTTAAAATTTAATTTAACTGTACGATAGGAATATTTTGATATTTCACCAAAGCAGTACCATGATTGACGTATTCTCTTCTTTTGTAATCTATAAGTACTGCGTACTTTTATTTACATTGCGGTTTTTTTATAAATAAACACGTAATGACATAAATTTCTTTTGATTTAAAATTACACTTTGATCGATCCAATTAAAAGTATCGCAGTTTTAAATTGCAGTCATATGCGTTCCAAAAGTGAAAACGGCAACATAATCGGGATTTTTCGGCTGTTGCCAGAACAAATCGACTAATTAACAAAAATCTGAAAAGAAGCTTTATTGACTTTCCCTAAGAGGTGTTTCTTGGGATATCTTTAATGTACACAACTTTTTTACAATTTTATTAAAGTATAGAAAATGTTTTAGACTAGCTTCAAGCGGTTCAATATATCCGTTACTGTACTTCCACATCAGCCTATTTTAGTTTACTGCTGAATCTATATTCAGGTCTATACCTCTTCCAGAAAACACCAGCAACAAGAGTTGACTTGATTTTCTCGTAAAGTTTGCCCATACTCACCAAGCTGGGCATGCGGGTTGGTGAGTACAGCGCCGGACCCTCCCTCCTCCCCATCACTCATCTCTAAGAGAGACACTAGAGAATTGGAATTTGCAATCCAGATGAACATTCCGCCACCATTCGGTCGCCAGAACCTTATTTGTTAATTAGAAGTGTGCACCCTTACAATATATTCATAATAATGTTAAAATATTTTTTTTCTAATTAACCTATCCCATAACTATTGTCCACTATCCTGTGCTACTGCAATGTAGCGCCAGCAAGGCATCACCATATGACATCTTACACTTCCCCATAACGATCTCTGTCCTATAAGTGCAATAACAATCAGAACAGTATTATTATAAACAGTGTATACAACTGAAATATAATACCATTGCCTAAATAGGTATAATAGAAATGGTGTTAGTATGTGGATATATAATTTTGTAAGGCGCCGAGCGCGCAACTATGCGGCGATTGCATTCCTGCCTGTATCTAGATACAGCGGAAATTAAGGGATTCATTGGCGTACGATGAACATACGATATTGTAATATATATCATATGTCATAATAACAACATTCGTACATAACATGAACTGGTTAATGTTATGGATTGTAATCTTTTAAAGCCATATTATGAACAATGGAGCTTTTATATGACAGAGATACTGGCCGAAACAAATAAATGAATTTTTAGTAGTCTCAAATGATATTAGCACTAATTGGTACAGAGCTACGATAAGGACAACGAGTAAATGCAAAGTTAATAAAAAACTTACTAAATATTTTAAGATGTCCATGGATTGAATATATTTACTCACTGTTTTAAATAACACTGTCAACTTCGTAGAAAACGGGAGTTTGTCAGAATTTCTTTTTCTTATCCACCCATACTTTTTAAGATTTATCCTCTTTTAGCGGACCCTGATAAATAATACAAAGTCATGTTCAAGTTAACGAATATTTAAGTTCTCATGTATAAGGATAGGCTTTTTCACAATCCATTTTTCCCTTTTT
The DNA here is from genome assembly GCA_029286595.1 of Bhutanitis thaidina. Classification (NCBI taxonomy): domain Eukaryota; kingdom Metazoa; phylum Arthropoda; class Insecta; order Lepidoptera; family Papilionidae; genus Bhutanitis; species Bhutanitis thaidina. The sequence goes on from JAGSMS010000013.1 coordinate 4,628,687, forward strand.
TAACTAATATACTCGTATTACGATCCTCGAGCTATTTAATCTTTTTATTATCTATCATATTAACACCTTTTCAATTAGTAATACGTCTCTGTAACCTTTTAAAAATTAAAGCGGATTGCATGTGAGAACGTAACACATATATTTTTCAATTACGAGATGCTGCGCATTGAATCGATTATTTTTATCTGGAAAATAAATATTCGGCGACCGTTTACATTTTCATAACGAATGGCCGCATTAAAAAACCTCATTACTGGATGTCACGACGTTGTGAAATACGAGTGTGTTCCATAGTGCCCTCCACATGATAATAACTTATCGATTTTCGCTTTTTTCGTCAACGTCGAAACGCTTATGAGCTGTCATATCAGTTATGTTTTGCTGTTATCTCTGACAAACGGTTACTACTCGAATTTCAAACAGTGGCTTATAGATTATTGTTTGATTTTTCTTTTACTATTTATTGTATGGTATAAGAATGCAAAGGAGCATGCGGCTCACCTGATATTAAATGATTACTATCACCCACTTATGCAACACCAGAGGAGTTGCAGGTGCGTTGCCGACCTTTAAGGATATTTGGGGGATGTGAGGAATGATGAGGAGGGGAGTTCGGGGGAGCGGAACTCCGGTTACCTCACTCACCGAATGAAACACAGAAACAAAAGAAGCCTCTACTTCATGCTGGTATTCTGCCAGATCGTGGTACTACCCCGGTCGAGCCGGCCCATTCGAGCAGCAGAAACCACTGCTACCACTGCTTGCCTCTATCGCGGTTAAAATTATTACTTATTTCTATTTGAAAAACTTGTAACTACTACTAGCAGATGTAGTGTCTCTTGCTTCGCCACGGAATTATATATTTTCTGCTCAGGTCCTCAGGTTCGTTAATACCAATTAACGAACCTGTGTGTGGGTTATTTAATTTTAAATGAGATTTATTTATAAACAAAAGATACATGATTCTGCGTAGCAAATTTCAGCTATCCAGTCCTTTAAATCGAGATATATTTTGGTCATTAATAGATATTATTGGAGTTTATAAGCACGAATTAGATGTCAGTAGAAGAGTAGTAGAGTATGGATGAGAATATAGAATGTAATTTTCTGAATATATTCTAAAAAACTCATGCAATCTATGGCAGAGTTTACCAAAAATCTCATAATAAGAATGTAATTAATATTTTGTCATAAACTGAATTCCCTAATAATATAACAGTAACTCGTTGAAACTCTTTAATTTAAAGATTCAAAAAATAACTTTTATGCATCATTTAGCTACGCGATAAATTACTTAATATCTTAATTAATTTGTTGAAATTGAGTCAATTATATTCAGCATCAGCTGCTCGGTGAAATTCTAAAATCGTTTCATTTATACAGACAGTTAAAACGCCGTTAAATTTCATGATATCATCATTTCATATAAAACATAATGTAAGTTACGAGTACATAATGCAACTTAAATTTCTCTCATGGTATCACATTAATTCGCGCAGTGATTGTTCGGGTTTATTAGAACGGTTTTTATAGCCCCCATCTCTCGTACGTGGGAGCATCCTCTTCCACAACACAGATATTGTTGCTAGCGACAATAAATAAGACGTAAAATTTTATTTTACAGCTGTAAAGGAAAGAAGCTAACGAAATTACATTCAATTACGGGTCCCTGCCCGCGCATTCCACCGCAGCAATAAAGGCTGCAAAGCAACGTACCTCGCGTAAATTTTTCGGACATAAAACTCTGTAAAAGTGAAGTTAGTGAGATGTAGAGCGACAATAAACGTTTATAGAGGTAGAACGTATCGCGGGCCTGCAATGCCGCAGGATTGTCCCTCGCCCCACTCAATTAACTTTAGGCGGTGGCTGAAATAAAAAATTCTTTTACGAAGGTTCTTCATTCGCAAAGCAAACAGGAATAAAGCAAATTAAGTGAGCAAAATAAGGTTCCCTTAAATTAGGTCACGGGACCAAAGTGAGACTTTGAGGGCGCTTGTATCTCGTTATAGGAATGAAGCATCGTCTACCTAATGTAATTAAATTTTGAATTTTTAAACTCAGCGTCGAATTTTTTCGATGGAAATAAGCCAAGTTTTTTCTTTGGGAGAATATTAAAAACAAACTTATACGCGAGGTTAGCTTGGAACTAACGTAGATTTTCTACAACTTATCTTCATTGTTCACACGTTACTCACTGAGGTGTGCCATCGAACTCGCGATTTATTGTAATACGATTACATCTTGATCGTAGCCAAATCTACAATGTACCACCTAAAAATCTGTTTCAATTATCTGTACAATTAACCAACTCCTTAAAGATGAATACCATCCGGGATTTTTTTTTATAAAAAATAGGCTTACGTTTGACCTCAATCTTGCCCGATGGAAGGCGAAGATGAGGCCTAGGATGGTACACGTTTGCCTAGAAGGTCTGTTCACTTTGGCAAAGATGTGAAAATGGTCAAAAAGATGGATAAGTCCTGAGTGGTATTTTGTACGTGGTAGAGCTAAGCGGCAGCTTTCGCTGCTGCTAGGATGAGCCGGCTCGACCGAGATAGTACCACGATTTCGCAGAATACCGACGTAAAGTAGAGGAATTTTCTGGTTCTGTATTTCATTCGGTGAGTGATGTCATGTCTAAAACCCCTTCCCCTTACGTTACCACCTCTTCCTTCCTCATGCTTAAAGACCGAAAATGCACCTGCAGCTCCTCCGGTGTTGCAGATGTACGTGGGCGTCAGTAATCACTTACCATCAGCTGAGTCGCATAACCGTTTGCACTCATTATCAGAAAAAAAATATTAATATGTTGTGGTCTTCGATAGATGGTCAAATATTCCAGACAATACGCGCGAAGTATTTAATATGTACTGCTGCAGCCCAGTCGCTCCCATGGGAGACTTATATCCCTTTTTTTAAATTTTTGGAGACTACTAAAGAAGCTGTAGCATGTTTAAGATCCCTCATTTAGCGTGAACTATGACAATTTTTAGATATTTACCTTTGTCGTTTATTCTTTAATGACAATGGCTATTAGATTTTTTAACGTCTCTACCTACCCACTGCTTCTAATTACAAAAAACGAAGACGTTTATTGTATTTAAACTAACTACATAAATTTTATTCGCAATTGAAGTTATTACTAAAGTAAAGAATAAGAAGGGGTCTTGTGCAAAAGAAAATACTTCTTCTTATTAAATAAAACCCAATACTCATAATCAAAATTCAGGTAACAGAACATAAATTAGGTATGATAGCTGCATAATACGCAGACACATAATTCTCATTTCACACGGCAGTCGAAATTACCCACTAACGTAACCAATTTTCTTACCTTTGACAAAATCAGCGCTCCTCTCTTGCTTATTACGTAACATTACCCAAAGGACATACGCGGGGAGAATACGGCTCGAGAACATGTGTGCCGTATCATTTTATGCGCTTTGAATCGTATATTTACGTTCATTAAAGTTCATTTTAGCACGATTCTTGTTTATGAATGGCAGCGTAAGGCAAGCGTTTCTTGAGAACGATCCATAAAGCACTCTCTGGGGATGACTGTAGGCTTATAATAGGCCCTTACGTGAAAAGGTTGTCGCACGCGTGCTCGGGCTCCCGCTTCCTCGCAAAGCGAGACAGGCGAGCAAATTATAAAATCTTTTGGAGAATAATTTAAGAAGCAAGGCTGTGGTGGTTGCGGAGTTAACTTTGTTTCCCGTCTCCGCGGGGCGAAGTCTACGGGGCGATCAAAGCGCTTTCGGTGTTCATTTTCGGTCGTTTAATTTGTGAATGCAGTGGTGTTGCAAATTGAAGGGAATTAGCCTTACGAACTTTGCAGTCGAGTGTTGGAAATTTATACTTAATTTGTTCATGTTTCATGAAGTCAATCCGCTTACGAAACTCTAACGAGAACGAGAAATAGCTACGAGACTGTTTAATGCCCGTATTAATAAACACGACTGTGGGGTCCCACAGTCCGCAGTCAGGGCGAACGCACCGTGTTACAAAAATCTATACGAAAGGTTCGTTAAGAAACGCCTTTCGTTGATTCTTTACTTGTATTAAACAAACAAACAAACAAACAAGTATTGTTTGTTCTGTAAATATTTAAACTAACTAATATTTGCTTAAACGTTTACACTTCGACTTGTTTATTTATTAGGTTACATAACTCATTGTGAAAATAAAAACTTTTTATACAATAATACATATTTTCCAGGCAAAAACAGTAATAATTAAATAAAAAAAGGAGTCAATTGCGTTAATGTAAGTTAGAAATTCTTTCATTAAAACATAAAATAAGTGATACGCAATTAAGAACGTTTTACAGTGTAGATTGTTTCTACAAAGCACGTTACACAAGAAATTTAAGAAGCTTCGCAACAATGGAACATTCGAAACTGCTCCAACTCATATCTCGAAGCTATCCAAACATTTCAAACACTGACGAAACTTACTCTGTAAAAGTTCATCTCTCCCAGCGATCATATTTTCGTATTTTTCTTGCGAGAGACGTGGAGCGTGAAACGTAAAATGTATTCCATAAATCTCGATACACTTATGAATTTCGAGCAAGTAGGTTCTAACAAAAATACTTGCTTTAGAGTTTGTGGAGAAACTTGAGAACGATTAACAAATGTGCTCTCGGCTATGTTCATATTCGAGGGAAGTACCAGCAAATTAATAAAGTTTTTGATATCGTCGCAGGAGGAGGCTGTAATGGGACCGACATAACGTAGCGTAGCGTTGGGTAGCCGTCCACTGTCCTAGTAAAATATTGACACAAATCCCTTAACTTATAAAATCGTGCTTCCGTCCCCGGTGTAGGCGATATGGGATTTCCGTCATTTTGATGTAGGGCCCCGGGGCGGCGCGCGAGTGGCCCGAAGAGGGCCGGGAAGGGTACAGCTTTGCGTGGGGGACACCTGGCTTCTTGTTCGCCGCGGGATTGTTTGCTGATCGATATGTGTCCGCTTTGTGTCCGCTCTGTGGACCGCACTTATGATGCCTATAATGCATTTCCGAGGAAACGCGACGCCACTCTAGAAAAGTAACTGTAGTTACTTTCCTACCAACCCACTCTACCGCATCAGATTTTACTGACACCAAAATCGATTTATCAGTTGATAAGGATTTTATGAGCTTTGTTACTTATTAAATTTTATAAATATATTAAATAATTTTATTACAGTAGTATACACAAGTAGTATACACAAGGAGGGACTCCTGGTTAGGAGTCACCCGGGTAGGCACCACTCTTACCTATTTCTGCCACCAAACTATTGTGTAACAACTGTTGTGTTCCGGTTTGAAAGGTAAATAGAAATAGATATAAAGGGCCAGTATAATTACGGGCTTAGTCCACATAGGCGGTCTTAGGGGGCCAAACTTTTTGGATTGAAATTGTTTGAAGAAGGTCAGGTAGCTACTTATCATCACGCGGGCTGTTAGTTCATTTTCAATCAATCCCATCTGCATCTAATAAAAATCACAATCTCATAAAAAAAGCATACTTTGCTTCATAATTAGGAGAAAAACAATTTTGTTATGTTACTCAAATAGCTCGACGATCTTAATCTTATTAGCTTTGAAACCCGTGGGTATCTTTTCAGACGGACGTTTGAGTATCGTTTTATTGCAGTAAGGGTTAAATGGTTCAAATATATTAATTGAAGTGCAAACATTTAAACGCTTATATTGCCTCCTAGACCTTAATATCCTTTTGTCTATGTCAGTTCGCTCTAGAGCAATTAAATTATTTCAAGTGGTATATCATCATCATATACTTTTCTCTAAGTGTCAACCTCCCCTAACTAACTAACGAGGCTCTGGCCACTGAATGAACGCGGAAGATCTATCTGAATCAGCTGAACTCGAATCCCACGGAATAGTGATGGGGTGCAGCATCACCACTGCCAGGGGAACCGGCACTGGACTCACTAACCCCTGCGACGAGCGTGGCGAGCATGACCAAGCAACCTTTCAAGAAATGTATGCCGGCTTTGTTTAGCCCTTTCTGGGAGAGGCCTTTTCAGCTGTGGTCAAAAATAATCTGATGTCGAAGTGTCTAAAGTTCACATTGGATAGCGATAATAGTTACTGAGGAATACTACTACTTTAACAAACATACCGTCCGATGTCTCAACCTACAATGTCAAAGGTAAGTTCGGAACCCTAAAAATATATCACTTAGAACTAGGATAACGGGTGAAATATAGCGCGAAATATACAACCAATAACCAACAAAACGTGAAAGTATTCGGGACGCATGAACACAATACTTAATCCTCGATTTGGAGAGGGTCTGCGTGGAAATGGAAAAATATTTGTCTGGCGAGTCCCGTACAACACGCTGTTCTGCGAACACGTACGATTTGTCAAAATACAGACACTCTAATCTATATTTTGTTCCAAGTCGATACAGGTGATAATCCTTTGCAAATTCTATATAGTAACCAATCCGCTTCGTTTACCGCTGCACGTACAATTTTATATCAAGGTGTTTAAAATAAGCACTCTAAACGGTCTACGTGTGAAGTGTTATTTTCTGAAATCACAGCTACTGTGCACTAAAATGTATTTATAGGCTTTTCGAGAAAACTTACAGCTAGCTTAAAACTTTCTTCGATAAATTTTAAACTGAATACAAGGTATATTGCCTATTTCTGTTGCTGGTCCCTCTCACATTGAGACGGACAAAGACGGTAAATCGCTCACTAAACTAAAAATGATGATAAAACGTCTTTATATACAGTAGCATTGATACCGATTTAGTATGTTTTTTATATCGTAATACCTTTTTAAAGGGGAAGTGGGGACGTGGGAGCATCTATCTTTTACTCCATATACCAACCTCACATGTTCGCGATGCGTCACCTCTCTAACGAACGAGGCTCTGGCGACCGAATGATGGTGGAACATCCATCTGATTTGGCTGAATCCAATGCCTACAGACTTGTGACGGGGAGCAGCGTGACTAGTGCAAGAGTACTCGTACTCTTGCACTAGTCGTGGTGACTATGGGCAAGTCTATCAAGAAATGGATGTTAACTTTTCCAAGCGCTTTCTTGGTAGTGGCCTAAGATTATCGTATATAATTTAAGCGTCTAAAATTTCAGGCTCAAATTTTACTTTGAGTATGTTGTTTTAGGTAATCGTTGTTAGGAAGGTAGCTTAAGTTCATGAAACCGCTTATACGAATATGCATTTAGTGGTCTCGCCTTGCAACTTTTCAAATATCTGCTGCCCGCCGCCAGCTCCCGTTATGAAGACATTATGCAAACACCGAGATCATATCATTATTGGAGATAATATTAGGGATAACTTTTACAGGCATGTGGTACAAACACAACTTAAACACTACTTACAAAGACTACGTAATGCGTAAAAAATAGTGGCATTAACTATTGTTACTAATACAATAATTGTTATTAATAATAAAGACCTAAGTAAATAAATAATATAAATTTAATTTCAGACTTAATATTTACGTTCCGTTCTCAATTTTTCTACGGTGCATGTTGTAATCCAATTCATAATTTAAAAAATTTTAATCGTTTTTAAACGGAAATATTCTAGTATAGGAGAAGTGGTAGCCTAGTGGTCAGAGTGGTCACTTTAATTTCATACTACACGAGTGTTCTCGGTTCGATCCCCGGTGCCTTCAACACGGAAATGGTTTAGAGCGATTTTTTTATGTGTTGAATTTGCAGAATTTGAAAGCCGCATATCTCATTGAAGAAAATATTATTTTGAGTACATGTAAAGTCCGGCAATCACTGGAGCAGCGTGGCACTCTTCCCGGCTCTTTCTATTGAACATATTCAAGGCAAAAACAGAATTCTAGTAATCACAGTCGAATTTTTTCTATATGTAGTCATTTAATCTTATGTACGTATGGTAATCTACTAGTAATCTAGTTACCTATCACTGTGACACTTTGCGTTAGACAACGAAAATAGAACAAACGCTAGATCTCGTCTCTGGGGCGGCACCAGACGGTCGTCTCAACCGCAGACGCTGCGGCGTTTTAATGCTACTTTTATGCCGTGTACTCAGATTGAGTCCCGGCCCGCCCGCCATTTAAACCGGATTGCTTTACACTCGTCAATTTTGCTTTAATGGAGCCGTTCGCTTTAATACCTAATGACCGCGTAAATATCCGGTAGCCGGATTCGATTCCAAACGCTAAGCTGTAATATCTTTATCAACCATGAGATCATTGTTATTCTGTTGTAATTTCAATTATTTCGCTAAATCAACTTAAGTAAACGCAAATGTGTGACTGTAGTAATTATTTAAACCGTCTTCCTACTTAACAGGCGAACAGTAGGCTGATTGCTAATGCATATATAAATTTATTGAGAATGTAAGGGCCCTCATCATCAACCACCACATGTAAATAGTCTACTGCTGGACGTAGGGCTTCAAAGTTGGGTTGACTTAATCGCCAAGCTTGACAGGCAAATGCCACAAAAAAACATCGGAAAGCTACACTACATATATTACCAAAGCTGCGGCGTCTGCGAGAAAACTAATCATTTGTCCTGTTATGCCCCAAAATGGATAAATTGCCTAATAAAGGACAGGGATAGCATTAAAGAACTTGTAGGGAGTCTGGGAAAAGCAAACAAGTGCGTGTTCTCCCGAAATTCGGTCCGTATAACCAGAAGGTTGGGAGGATGTGGATAGGCGTATGAGTGATCGCAGTACCAAAGAAAGAAAGAAAGTTCATCTCTGGTCAGTATATTTTCAGACTACCATTTGCAGAGGATTGCTATTCTGCCATCAGTCGGAAGTTTGCACGTAATACACGATCAATTTAATTATCTGTTAATATAAAACTAACAATCAAACATATACAAAATACTCAATCCTCTTATTTGGCTTTGTTACGATACGTAAAACAGAGCACAACATTTTTCTGTTTATTTTGTGTTAATTAATCTCAAACTATTGTAGCAACATTTTAATTCCTCTTTACTCAGTTTCAAATATACGAAAACGTTGCAACGAAGCGATTCTCTGTGTTTGATTCGAAATTCGTGCTGAATATTAAAGTCAAAGAGCTCACTAAACGCACTCTAAAACAAAGCTGAATTAAAAACGGAAAGTTGAACTTGTTGCACAGGAGAGAAAACTAATAAATGTTGCTTGCGGCGTGGAGGTGCAGTGGCTGAGTGTGACATTAAACTTGGGCATAAAGTGAGCGTGCAATATCGAGTTAGCAAGTTCTACAGACCAAACAAGACAGCGCCGAGCGGACTTCCTGCCGTAAACTACTTAAATCTTGACGCTTCTCGGCGCGCCTTGCGGGCGTCGAAGAAACTTGTCGCCTATTGCGAGGATTATAGTGCTGACTTTCGATAGATAACGCCGCAACGTAGCGGTACAGTGGCTTTCCGACTGGATTGACACGGGCTCACAGCGGATTTCTGTGTGGTTCGTAAAGTGGATGTACATGTTCGTAGTACCTACTAAACCGACATGCAAGTACGTTAGTTCCCAATGCACTAGACACTCGAGGAACATATTTGAATTGAAAAGTATTAATTCGTTTATGTGTTTACATTGATGTTGGTACCATCCAGAAAAATTGTGTTTGATGCAAGTTTTTATTCATTGAACACATCCGTTTTAGTAAAACAGATGGGGTCAATCAAGCAAGCGGCTCACCTGACGATAAGTGATTATCGACGCCCACATACATCTGCAATACTGGAGGAGCTGCAGGTACATTGCAGGTTTTTTAGGACATTTGGCGAGGAGGTGGGAGAGCGGGAGGGAAGGGGAGTTTACCTACGAGCAGCTCACTTACCGTACACCAGGTACGGCCGGCATTCTTCGTGGCCATGGTACTACTCCGGTCTAGCCGACCCAATTGCAGCAAAAGCCGCCGCTTGGCTCTACCATGTACTAATGATTATTAGGAAGAATCCTAGAACAGTATAACTGTATGTAAAGAAACACTCAAAAGAAAATATTACTTGATGAAAATACAAGAGGTAATTTTTCTTACATCGCCTAACGAGCGGAGAACATTAACGAGGAAATATTTTTCATCGGAGTTTATAAACAGGAAGTCAATAATATATTAAGAATAAAATCATAAATTATTGTATTATCTATAAAGTAGAAAAGCTCTCAAAAACACCCGGACAATTACATTCAAATTGTTGGAAAGATGCCACCTGTTGGTCGCCACTAGCCCAAAGCGGATAAATGTTCTCGAAAAAGATTTTATTGGTAGAAAATGTTGGCTCCCGACGACAGATGTTCTGTGGAGAGATTTGCTTCCAGCTCGCCGGAAAGTTCTATTTGAGAACACTTCTCAGGGTCGCTAAAGAATACTGATTCGCACCACGTACAAGATAAAGCTTATTTTCGCTTACTTTTTGCCGTCATCATTCAACTTTGCCATAAAGACCTTTTGTTGGAAATATATACTTAATTTTTAATACTCAAGTGAATATACCTTTAGTTTGTTTTGTATTTTATATGACATTGAATGAATTGAAAGGTGAAACTGTGTTAACTTGTTTGATATCTCGTGTATTCTCAAGCAATAATTTAATTTAAGGTTCGTTTATAGCTCTAAGTTATTAATTTTTAAGGTTTAGAACAATGGTCTTGTTTGTTCATTTGTATAAAACACCAATGAAAAATAGCTTATTCTTACTGGCTTTATAAGATACTCATTCTTTCCTTTTTGATCTCTTTTAGTAGTTCTGTTTTATACCATCGAATGGTTTTTAACACATCAAAACAAAATATTAAGAACTAAGCTAGTTCTGTTGGTGAGTTGGAGTAACTAAAAGTAATCGTAAAATTATGAAAATAAAGTTTGATATTGTTTGGCTCACCAATCAGTAAATTAGAAATGGCCAAAATAAAATCCAAACAGCGAAGAAAGCATGAACCAAAAGCGGTTTAATTGATACATCAAATTAACATAAAAAGTGTGGACCCGTAAGCCGCACCATACTCGCGGCGCGCACGGACCAATTACCTAAAACACACAAGCAGTTAACCTCAAATTTCACTAATGAAAATTTCCATACAAGTTCGAAGTACAAGGGCGCGCCTTATCGTTTATCTGAGGCTTATTGCTTTCGCCCGTCTGTAATTAACGTGTGGTGTTTCTGTGTACTGGGAAATAGGACAAACGATCCACACAACTCACCTAATGTCAATTTACTTCGTTCACATTACACTGCCCTAATTAAAAATACATTTTTATATCACCAGCGCGCCTCGCACGCCACATTTACGTTGTTAATATTCAACGTAATGAAATAAAAGACTCGCCAACAAAACGTTTTTAATAGCGACATTATCGTTGAATCTTTATGACGTAACAATGTGATTGCCTTTATAAGATCTACCGCTACACCGAGTAAGTTTGAGCAAAGCCACAAACAAATGTACAGGGGCAAAAGAAAAGCTCGAAACAATTTATGTCGCCATTCCCCACTGGTTGCCTGTATCGATGTCGTTTGCATCTGAAATCTTTCGAGGCAGGACTATATTAGAGAGGGGAATTGGCTGGGATCTTAATTTATCGAAGTTTTTATGGTTTAATTAACGGAATTCACTTAGGCGAGGGGCGGGCCGCGTCGCGCTGTCGCCGCCGCGGTTAACGCTTTATTTTATACTAATAGATGTCCTCCCTGGGCCACGCTATAATTAGCACCGGGACTCCATTGAAAGTTTTAATTGAAAAGGCTTTGTGCAGTTTTATACTCTGTGAACAATTTTAGACTGTATTTCACGCAGAGGCTACGGCGGTGGCTTCACCGCTTTATCTCCAGGCGTCCCGCTTTGTTCCTGGCGTTGAGCAATGACTGGCCAAAACGCTTCACTTCATACATTAACTAAGAGCTATTTTAAGAGGGTCAATGATTTTAAAAGGAAGACTGGAGGTCGAAAACTATTTTAGACTTTAAATACTTATAAACTTCTGTACATAAGGGTTTACTTGCATCTTTTTAATTTTTTTCAGTTAGTTTTAGCTTTAGCTTAGTTTATTTAATGTTGAATAATATTTCCTCGAAGTAGACGTGGTATTTCATCTTTTTTATCGATTTTTATAAAGTATACCAACCACACACATTATTATGCCAAATTTTAAAATTATTCTCTGCTAGATAAGTTCTGACAAATTAGTGTTAATATTTAGGTAAGTACGAATATACCTACATTCCTGCGTTTTTTGAAGACAACATTGAAACGTGCTATGGGCGTTAAAAAATAATCCATCACTCCCTCTTATTCCATGGGTGTCGTAAGAGTCGAATAGTAGTTCTACTAGGCCTGTCTTTTTTTTTTTTATAGAGCGTGCGGCTCACCTGATGGTAAGTGATCACCAACGCCCACGAACATCCACAACACCAGAGGAGCTACAGATGCGCTGCCGGCCTTTAAGGAAGGAATAAGCTCTTTTCTTGAAGGTCCCTAAGTCGTAACTGTTCGGAAATACTGCTGGCGACAGCTGATTCCACAAAATCGAAGTGCGTGGCAGAATACTTCGATTAAAACGCACTGTGGTGGAATGCCAACCATCTAGGTGGTATCGATGGAACTTCGAATTCTGTCGCGATGTACGATGGTGAAACTCAGCAGCTGGGATCAATCCGAACAGTTCCTCAGAACATTCCCCGTGGAAAATTTTGTAAAAAATGCAAAGAGAAGCAACATCTCTTCGCAAGGCCAAAGGATCAAGCCGATCAGAGAGAGCTTGGTCGCCGACAATTCGAGCCGCTCGACGTTGGATGCGGTCAAATGGAAGGAGTTGGTACTAGGGTGCCCCTGCCCAGAGATGAGAACAGTATTCCATGTGGGGCCGAACTTGCGCCTTATAAAGTTGCAAACGGTGGACCGGCATGAAATACTGTCCCGCTCTACAGAGCACACCAAGCTTTTTGGAGGCCAATTTGGCCTTTCCCTCCAAGTGACCACGGAACTGAACGTCGCTCGATGTGTCTCTATTTGCGTGCCTACGTTGTATTTTCTAATGCGTTTTATATCACAATATTGAATAAACTGGATCCAGGAACTCTTTCTACCTGCTAACAAAATTTAGATTTCGGACAAAATAAAAAAAATCTCGTTCATTTTGAATAGATTGGTTCTTTAGTTCATGGGTTATAATTTATATGATATTTCTAGAAATAGCCGAGTCGTATGCTTCTCTTTTAGGAATACTTGAATCCATGTCATCCCTTGGGTGTTAAATAAATAAGAGACTAAAGGCATTGTAGAAGTAAACACATGTAGAAGAATGAAGTAGAAAATTTTGCATTTTCTGCCTAAATCTCTTTACACTTCGTTCTATGAATATTAAATCACTATCCAATCTTCACAATTTCTTGCTATTGTTCATTTTCTTGGACAGTCTGTTTAAGTTTACAGCAAAATATATTGAAAAAATCACTTATTCACCAATATGGGTAAGTGGTTTGGTGGTTTGCGCCGATACAGGTAGACTCCTTCTCTGCCTAGGAGTCGAGTCGTCTGGGTAGGAAACACGCTCTTAGCCATTTCTTCTACCAAACAGCAGTTACTGGTGAGTTCCAGTTTAAAGGGAAAAAGAGCCGGTACAATATTGAGAACAATTCCATTTCATTTCCTGATTCTATCCATTCAATGATTCCATCTTAGTCCTCACGGGTGACAACGGATCTGTAACCTTCTTCGGGTTGTTTGCATGTATCCATAGACTTCAGGAACCACTTACCATCATGTGGATTGTCAGCTCGTTTGTCATCACAATCCAAAAATGTCAACAAAAACATAATGAATAATTTCTGTAAACATTGCCGCTGCAACAATCTGAAATGTTTAAGCTGATTACAGAAATGATTCTTAGAATTTGTACATACATATTGTGGCAGGTAGCACATGTGCTAGAGTTAGTCTGGACGGCGATTATTCAATTAAAATTTCGGAATTTACGGGAATTCGAATTCGAATTCAGGGCTGGTTGGAATTGAAACTGACTACTACGTTCTTAAGTCTTTTGTTTGTGGCATTAAAGGTTGTTCTAGGCCATATTGAAACTAAAATAGAACATTATCTTAGTGTAACCCTTCTACTACTACTATTGCTATAGTTCCAATACGTCAAGACGTATACGTTATTAACATAGAATAAGATTGTATACATATTAGGTTCTTATAACATGGGTATAAAAGATATGTAGATGTAAAATTTAGCATTATATTATTATTGGTGCCCTGTACTCGAATCAATTTTAAATTAATTCACCCTTCTGAAAATTTAAATTCAAAACTGTAAATTGTTGCCTCTTGCCCCAATTATTATAACATTTATTCTTTATGGGGTAAACAGATCCCTATTTATTAGGGTTCATTATTAGAATTAATTTGTTTGTGTTATGTTCCGGACGCGGGCGGAGATAGATCGGGCCAAACCGCGCGGAAAGAGGCTGTTTTGATATTTAAATGAGGGTACCGGCTTGATTGTAGCTATTCACCTTAGGCGAGGGTATAGACTGGATGTTAGCAAGTGGTATAGTCGTATTGTTTTTTACGAAACGTTTATAGAAACTTTTTCGTATAGACGAAATCGTTACATATTCTTACAAGTGAATTTAAAACAAAATTTTAGAGAAACAACCAACTTCGACCCCTGTTTTTCTACCCTTGGAGTTTCCGAAAGGGGGAAGGGGGGATTAGGTTATTTTCTTCATATATAAATGGACCTACTCTCAAGATATAGGCTATTCAAAAAAAAAGTATCACTTAAATCGGTACAGAACTGTGAAGATATCGTGTAACATACATACAAAAAAAATGGAGACCAATGGATAAACTCCTCTATTTTCAAAGTCGGTTGTTAGTCCTTGATGCTCATTATTAAGAAATCGTGACGTGTTTTTTTATGGGTAAAGACCTCATCGATATTCGTTATAGGTACTAACTACGAATAGCTACCAATAAAACATTTCTCTTTCTTTCTTTCTAACTGAAAATAAGTTGGACGTCTGTCTATTTTCACGACTATTTGGCTAAAATTTATGTTTTATTATAATAGAAACGATTCACCAAACAGGGCAATAACTCCGCTAGAAGGTCCGGGGCTATGGCGCTCGTTTTAACTTCATAGTTCACTATCGCACCACTGAAATTATCATTTGCAATTTGTTGCTTTTACCAATGTACTCGTCGGTGAAGGTAAACATCGTGAAATCTGTATGTCTTAGAATTGTTAAAAAAATATTAACGAAGACATGTTCCAAGAATTCCACCGACATGCACAGAAGCAGCGTGGCTGATACTACTTAGCTCCAAAAATTTAAATAGTCCTTTTTTCAGAAGTGCGATATTTATAGGCTGTTTTTAACATTACTTATGTGGAAATTGAGCCAGTTTTTATATTATAGATCATGTATTAAGTACATATATAACAGCCGCGTTATATACGGTTAACATTTGTGACTACAATAGATCGTTAACAAAACCATGGAGTTAACAAACCGTTAAGTTTAAATTACCTCAAGCACAAGTAAACTTCTCCCAGTAACCCTCAGGTATTGGTAGACGAAACAATAACCTAATTCACTTAATAGAACTGGACCAATGAGGCGGACGAGGGCATTGTTACGAAATTAACAGGCCACTTTATTAGGGGTTGCACTGCTAACAATGGAATCGCTAATTATTAATTAGGGTTCTGTAATACGATGTCGGGAATTGGCCGCGGGTTCCGATTACAAAGCCAATTACAAGTGTCGCACGGTTGGTTATACGATCCCTTTTCTCGGCCGTCTTTCTTCGCTTATAGTTACGTAGAATTAGAAATATAGCGTAAAAGATTTTGCTCATAAACTCGTGTAATCATCTTTACAATTATTTAAATGTATTTCGTGGTATTGAAAGTAAAGTTAGATTCTCATGTTTTTAAAACCTTTTTTAATATTCCTTACGATGTTTTCTTCATAGACCACGTGGTAAATTGTGCACTACAAATTACAAAAAAATATTTAAAAATAATATACACTCTCACAACTATATACTCAATATTGGTCAGGGATCTTGACACTTTCAAGTCCGTTCAACACACTTTTCGCCAGAGCTTCATTGGGACAACGTGACAGGTAGCGAGCATGCCGTCGTTTTAGTTCCCAAGCCACCGTTCCAAATCGTACATAAGTTTATAAAAATGGTTAGTTATAATTTTAATTTAGACCCTGCGTACTATTAAATTGAAAGCGAGTGTCCGGCTCCTAGCTTAAAGTAATAGTAGTAGAAAAAGTATGCACAATCCATTTTTATTTTACTGCCGCTTTAACACATTTTTTAAAAGACTATTGGGGTCATCAGTATTTAATAGGAATTTCAATTTAATACGTCTATCTATATATATCTTAAAAAAGGTAATTTAGCGGATAGACAGGCGAACCACAATGTGTTTCACATAATTGTTCTGATTTTAGTATGGATATTAGACATTATTTAGGATGGAAATAGACCACGTACTCTCAAGTTGTCATATTTTTAATAAAAGACAGATTACGAAATCGGCTCGTCGCTTACATTATAGTAGGCGCAAAAGAATGTCATATAAGGCGTAACGCGCTCGGATACATTTCACACCTCGCTTGACGCTTTTCCTAAATCTGTTGTCATTTCGACGCGATCCCGTTGAAATAGGGGTAGGAATCCCTCGGATAGTCGCGAGATATTTGCAGCTATTTCTCACACGAGTGCCTCTCCCGACCCTCGCCCCACTACCCCCCAGCCGGCAACTTCATCGTTTTAATATTTTAACGTGCAGAAAGTGAAGTCGTGTTACCTTGTTACGTGGCTTAAGGTGAAATTTACAGAGTCAAGTACAAATGGACGCGCACATTTGAAAAATAAAATGTTTAACAAAACATTTCTTTACGTATATAAAGAAATATATGATTTTTACACGTATTTTGAACATGTTTATTTTAATAGTTTTTCTCAATTCATAGTTACTGAATCTTGCATGCCGAAAGTTTTTGTAACTGGGAAGAGTCCGCCAAGTGATCATTTTATTTTTCTATGTGCTTTCTTTCTTTACGTACGATTTTTAAACTTGGTTTTTGGTTATAGATGATAGATACTCGTACCTAAACTTTCTTCGGTGCAGATTTTTCATTATTATAATATCATTAATTTAAAGTTTTATTTATTCGCAAATACTACTGAGATCATTATCTTTAATTGAATGTGTTAAACGTTGTTTAGCATTGAAAGTAGAATGAACCTTTCTCAAACACTAAGCTGCTTAAACATTCGTCAGCGTAAGTCTATGAGGTGGGTCAGAGAGACCGCGGCACTCGTATCGTTACATCAGTGCGTTCGATTAACAAAGAGCTTAACCCGGCTCCAGCCATTTGTGTTTTTCCGTGCAGACAAATCGGTAACAATAAAACGCGGGCCTCCTTCACAATGCCCGCTCGCATGGCCTGCTTTTAATTTGCCGAACGTATATCGGATCGTACGCGCCGACGGGGATCACTTGAAAACACTTCCCGGAAAATCCAGAGCGAGCTCTCTGTTTCGGTCGGCCATCCATTATAATACGCCTATTTTAAACAGCGCAAATATGTTTTGACGTGGTGTAATCAGACTTTTAATTTATTAGGCCAACAATCGAAGCGTCGGCAATTAAACACCGATCGATTACTCCCCGAATCTCTTCGGATTTCGAGACGATATTGAAGAAGAGAGTGGAAAGTAATTAGAAACGCGTAGGCTCTCAGGCGTACGATGTTTTGTTGATAATTCAATAATCCAGCCTCGAGGCGAATCTCTTTTCACGACGTCTTCTCCCCTTCTTGATTCCAGCTCCCGTTTGCCATTCTAAACACTTCCGATAACGTTCCCGTGCTTAGTTATCTTGTTTTTTTTTCTCATTTCCTTTACAATATTTTAGAATCTTGAAGCACTCCGTAAAACTTATCTAAAGTCCCGAATTTCGGACCGATACAAATAAAGTTAAATTGGCAAAGTTATGCGGGAGGTGTAATAGGTACAGGTGATATCTATTACGATTCTTCGAAATGATTTCGCCAGAATAAATTAGTTTATATAAATGTCAGGGAGCAGATTTAATTGTGATTGGATAGGCAAGGAATGAGCCACGTTCTTGTAGATTTTTCACGTTTATGACGAGTAAAAGCCGGCAATAACGTCGACAATTTGTTATGTGTCGACGTAAGTGAAAAATATCGCCGATAGTTAGTTACCGGGTGGTGCAGGGAGGTGCGGAGGGGGGCGGTGCACGGGTCTCGGGGCTGCGTGTTTCCGTATATGGGAAATGGTACAATTAATTAAATTAGCACTTAAATGTATGCTTACATTCACCGCGGGCGCGCCGCAACCGCGCCGGTGCGCTGTAAGCCACGCGAGCGCCTTTATTAAAACTATTTATCTTTTAAACGATATAGAAAGAGGTTCGTTTTTTTTTTATAACTTCATTAGGATAACAAGAAAAAGTTGGATTATTATACTTACATACACCGACGTAATATTGAATTTTTTTCTGTTATATTGTGGTGCCAAACGAGCTAAAAGTCCACCAGATGGTAAGTGGCTTCTGCAGCCAATGCACATCTGCAAACAACTTCAAACGAAGAAGGTTACAGATGCTTTTGGTACCTGAGGACCAAGATAGACTGTCTCACAGCCTGTAATACTTGATACCTTTCAAACCGGAAGACATCAGTGCGCTACTGATTGGCGACAGATATCAGAAATAAGAAGTGGTACCTTCACAGACAGCTCCTAGGCAGAAAAGCAGTCTAGTCTACTATTCGTTAATAAATAAAAAATCTTGTATTATCCTTTTACCATAACATACGTTCACAAGGCATAAGGAAGACATTTATTAATAAATAGTTAACAAATTGAAGATAATCTAAAACTTTTCTACGCATTCAGTATGACAACCATAATTACACCGAACTGTGTCACAACTCTATGCATTGTTATTGATTGAGAACATTACGTCCGCTGCTAGACAAAAGCTCATCCTATGAAGCGTCAGCAAACGATGCAGGTTTACCAGCTTGATCGTAGAACGGTGAGAATAATGAAAATAGAGGTGAAAAATTGTTGCAGCTCTTAGTAAATTATTTATCGATATACAATGGATTTCATGTTTCGATCATTGTAGTTGGCTAAGACGTAGCTAATCAGCTGTGAGTCCTATTTAGAAACTTTACTTTTCGACCTATGACGTCAGCTCATCTGGACAGTTACTCAAGTCATCAAGAACGTTATTGTGAATACGCGTGACTCTGCGTCTCACCTTCTTGCGATTTTATCGCATTGGCATTATATCGGTTACGGAACACTAATGAATGCCACGCATATTTATACCTGTGACGGGTTGGCGGTTGTAGGGCCAGACACCTAGCACCTTGGACGCCGTTACCCGGTAACAGTCTAGATAGTTTAGTACTGACATAACCCACCTTCACCCACTAGTATTTTAACTGACGGGTGTTTCTCTGTTACTATCTGACAGTGGCTTTTGATTTTTCACAGTTACTATCTGACGGCGGTTTTAGATTTTATCTTGCATTTCTCTTAGTCTTCTTTTATAATAATTACTGTAGAAGTTTGGTGGAATTTTATCTTACGCCACCACTAAGAGACGTAGACGAATAAATAAATAAAACCATAATTCAAACAACGTATAGTTAACGAGAGAAATCCATGTTTTCATGGACTTCGTATGGTATGGGGAAGTGGTAGTATACAAATGTATGCAATGTTGTTTTATCGTAATAATTCTTAGGACGCTTCTACAAGTATTTTAATTATAACAGAACACACAAACTAGTTTTAATTCATTTGTAAATTTAACAAATATTGCCCATGTTCAATTGCACATAAACAGCACATAATTTCAAGTTTCAAATTAATCCACTTACAGCACGTTTCGATTCGCGACCGCGCCTGCCTCGTTTATCATACCGCCATCGACTATTTCATTCATTAGTGACCGACTTCCTCACCACCAACTACAATTTACACCTTATAGCGTTGATAATAAACACGTATTGCTGTAACAGTGTCTGAATTAGCGGCCGTGCCACTTCACTGATGTTAAATGGAGGTATTATTGCTAGGGAAGGCCCTTTCAGTTTTAAATAATAGTGGATATAGTCTTGAAAAATTACTAAAAATAATGATGAAGTTGGGTAAATAATAAAATTAATTTAGGAAAAGATTCATAAGTACAATGTATTTTTCAGTGCTTAGTTGTATCGTTTTCCTATCATTTATAACATAATGTTAATATCCCCGTTATGTAAGGGGTCGGCTTTCGTACTATAACGCTTCCACTATGACCGATCTTGAGCATCCTCAACCACAAAATCGTTGAAAGTAAGACTTATGACATGACGCTTATTATAGATCGTCATTGGTAGGTACTATAAAATATAGGATGATATATTTTTGCTGCTGCTGATAGGTTCGATTCTCAGCACACAATTAAATAAACGCGGTTTTAATCTTTATAATAAAAACAACCTTTGTACATGTATTTACCAATAATGTACCAATTTCAATAATGAATTACATTTACGAAGTTTATTTTTATATTTACGATTTTTTATTTTTTGTACAGAGATAAATAAGATACAGAGAAAAGATAAGAGAGATCGCCGAGATTGCCATGAGATTCTCCTAACGTTATATTTTCTTCCGCTTCATACGAAACCCACGGTAAGAAAGTTAATAATGATGCTTGTATTTATTTAATCGGCTTGAGATGACAGACCAGCTAACAGTCTATCTGATGCTAAGAGGCTACTGTAACCCATGGACACTTACAAACATCTTCAACCAACGGAATGTTACAGATACGCTGAGGACAAACATGTTATGCTTCAGAGTCCGTAATTATACCAGCTCTCGTGCTCTTGCTCAGCTTGAAAGGTATATAACCTTTCAAACCGCAATACAACAGTTGCTACACTACTGAGGGCGGTACATATCAAGACTTATATGTTAATAATTATATCAAACAACCAACCCTAAGTGTTCAAATGAATGAGGTCTTGATACAATAATTATTACATGGCTTATTCTTTGCCAGACTCATTACTCGATTGCCGTATTCTGGTGAATTGAATAAAGAGGTTTCGTGTTTTAAGTTAATGGGCTGGTACTGAAATGGCTCTATTCATAATTACAGTTTTTCCACGTAAAATGTTTATTCGATTTTTAAAATAATAATATTACAATTTATATAAATAAACCTTATATAGTCTTAAATTAGCCCCAAGTGGTAACTATTTGTTCCCAAATTGAAAAAAAAGACCTTTGTGGGAAACGATTTTCCGTCGATGAACAGCTCAATGCGGCAATAAATGCACATTTTGCAGAGAAGGAGGAATGTTATTGCTTAAAGGATATAGAGATGTAAATAAATGCATTGAGGTTATGGGGGATTATAAAAGAAAATATATATTTTTTTTAATTTAATAAATTTTATTTCGCACCGCCACTTACCGGTGATTACGGAGTGTTAAGTTAACTTCAATTGATATTTGGAGAAAAAATTGTTATAATGTCACATGATAATCTAGTTAAAATAATTATTACTTTTAAATAAATACTGTAATTATTAATTTCTTTCATCATGAAAAATTAAGAATAACATTATAATCTAATTAAAATGATTCCTAAGGCATATTTCCAATTTACTAGAAGATGCTTGGCGGCTCATTCTCCGTCTAGGAGGCCTGTACTCAAGTTCTATACATATACATGTTTTATAAACATGGGCTCTTTGCCAATAACCAAATGAGCACTAGTAAAATACAGGCCGTTTATTTACTATCTTTATTTAAATTTACTTTCTTTCTTCTTTCTATTACTTTCTCATGTTTCCATTAATCAAGCCTATTATTTATTTGTATTCGAAAGTGGTTAGCGAGTCCTGCGGCGCTTCGCATTTCGAACCAAAAAACATTAGTTTTCAACCCTCACACATCGCAGCAGCAACACCTAAATCTTATAGTACGTTTTATTCATGCTAACATATAACTACCGCCTATTTACGATAATAATAATCAAATATTATTCATAACTTATCGACATACAAAATATGTGGGGTCATTTATAGCTTCTCCAGCCACCCCGGGTGAACCCTACCTAACTTTTAAACAGTCTCGAACTAAGTCCCCAGCGCAAATAGGTGCGGTGGAACAGCGGAGTGCGTTTAACGATTGGGGACCTATTTTCCGACCCAATCATCCACTCGAGACGGTTCCGTTGTCTGCGGCCACAATTCCAGGCTCCGAGCTTTGCTGTCGACATTGCGACCGACAAATCCGTAAAAAACAACGATACAGACCTCTTTCCTGAAACAAGAAATTTTCTGTTAGATTCATGTCATACTCTGTCGGTTATACAGATGTGGTACAGAGAGATTGTTTGCGCACGGAACATTTAGTTACGAGTATCTATAAAATATAAATTTTATTTACCCACATACTGTTTAACATCTGCTGTACTCAAATAAGTTAAACGGTTTAAGCTTGTTTATGCTACTTCTAAGTATTGATTTTATGACATATATCTTTTTAAAATCAATCTTAGGTGTAATGACTTTAGCAACCATTTTATTCTGTTCATTTTCATCAGCTTGTTAAGTCTTCTGCTGGACATAGGGCTTTACTTTCTTCTGTAATGCCTGTTCTGCGAGCTACTTGGTCGGCCCATTTCCATTTGAGCTTGCAGGTCCCTACGGATATAACCGACATGGTGAACCTAATTCTGCTGTAGATAACGTCGTTGCAGATTCTGTCACGCAGAAAAACACCGGGCTTTGCCATTTCATAGGCCGCTGAGCAACTTTGAAAGTCTCGATTCCGCAAGTCATTACTGGCAACACGCGCTGTTTGTTCACTTTGGTCTGTGTTACTTAAATTTAATTTTTGATATTTTTGTGCAAAGTTAAATCAAATCAAAAAAGTAATTTATTTTTCGCATTAAGAAATATAAATTTCACTAGACAAATGTTTTTTTTTTTAATTTACCACCGTTTAGTTATAAGGTTCCTCTGACGGAGATGAAACAGGCAAAATAAACTTTGTAGGCATTCTTATTTTTGTTGGTTTTTTTTCGAGAAAATACGAATGACTGCTAACATGCATCTTTGAGAGCCTTATGTTCGGTGATAGACATAAATAGGCAGATGAAGAAGAAGCATATGTGCATTTGAAAAAGGATATACGTAAGGTTTTATGACACTGATTTCATCAATAAATAATTATGTTGTAACTTTAATTTAAATGAGTATAAATATAACGTAAAACATAGCAAATATCTAGAAATACGTACAATATTCGAGTTTCCCGGCGAACTTGGAGAAAAGTTCTCGTTCAATATAAATACTTATCAATGGAATGAATATTAGATTTCACTAGTGGAACAGACTAAACCGATGAGTCGTTGATTATTTGTAGGAAAACAGAAATTTTATTTTTGTGTAAATAAGAAAATATTCAAAAATAATGATTATAAAATCGAATACCCAAATAGTTTATATGAAGTAGTAAAAGACACTAAAGACACTTAAAAAAAATATCGATACATCATATAGAAATGTTTGAATGTTGAAATTTAATAACATATCGCAATATAAATTTCAAACAAATCCCCCATACTTGCAAAGGCCAATGTCTAGTCATTTCTTTATTTTTACATTTGAATACTCGTCTTGAATGATTCTCAACATGTTGCAACAATAGAAATACTATTATTGTTACACATAAAGGTATAAGAAAATTGTAAAGAAATTGTTTCCACAAGTGCCAAAAAGAATACTTGTAAATGCAAGGAAATCGTCTAAAACGGTGAAAAAAAGGATTAGAAAGTATTTGCATATTTATTTTATACTGTAAACTAAGTAACAAGAAAGTTTTCTAGAAACTAACATCTATAAACCATCTATTATAGTAATTCTTAGACCATTTGAACAATATTTCATCTTAATTCCATCGCCAAATACTCCGCCGGTACTTCTGTTCTTGAGTTAAGGGGCCTCGAGTCTCCCCTATTGATTACCTAAAAAGCGGAAAATAAAATTGTCTACCCCGAGTCCGCAGTTGAACACAATACGATCGGTAGGCCGCCAAAATACACCGCGAACAAAACCGGCCCCGGTCTTACTATCCTAGGAGAAACAACACTTAACTGATTAAATTTCAGTTAAGTCACTTATACGAAGATTATAGTTTAAAATATTCAGACTTCTTTTAAGTTATTAAATATTGATGAGATAATTATTTCTGAGAATGAAAAAAACTGGACACTTAAACCTCTTTTTAGCATAATTTTAGATTTCTGTTAATTTTCTTGCAACATATCAAAATTTACTAATTTTGGAATGGAGAATCTTATTTTCCTGTCGCTTGCACGTAGACCCTGCTGGCTAATAAACAAGGCACTGTCGATTCACTGATGGCGGCAAATCTATCCGATTTGTCCAAGCCTAGTGTCCCTGACTAATGCTGGGGAGCAGCATCACTAGCGGTACCGATACCGTGCTGACCAACCTCCGAGAAGTACATGCGCTTTTTGACTCTCCAAAAGCTCAGCTAAGAAACGTGTGAAACGAGTATACGCCTCGATCCATGAGTGTCGTAAAAACGGCTAAGAATCGCTACAAGAATGTCATAGCGTCTGTCATATAGCGGAACAACCATTATGCCTGATCTAAAATACCAGAGAGTAAAATGAGATTTATATGATACTGTAAAGGCTTATCATCCCAACGTGGATGAAGCCTATGCCCAGCAGTGGATTAGATACAGGCAGGAGACAGGGACTATAATGAAATATTAACGAAACTATTTGACTAAAACCCATATTTCACGACCCACTAATGGACATTTCTAGTGGTTTCAAACTAATTTCCATATGTCGCCCCAAATCGGTTTCACCCTAGGCAACTTTTACAAAGGTTACAATTTAAAAAGTACATTCAGTTAACTTATAAAATTTATTATATATAAATAAATTTAATGTGTAATTAAATAATATGCGTTAGTGATTTGATGGTAAAACAAGCGTAACTTGGAACCACCTTGGAACGTAAGTATAAAATAGCGACATAACAACGTATAGTTTCCCGCCGCGCTCCTTCTAGGCGGGAAACTTCTCCGGCGTGGCTTTCTCTCCGCAATCTTTATCGAATAAAGCAGTTTAGTAAACCGCAGCCGAACTCCCGCCACCCTTTATTATCTATTTATGAACAAATTTAAATAGAACGCGGAATTGCCTCTAGAGGCGCTCACTAAAAGGGATTCGTTTAGTTTACAACTGACTTTGGTCTTAGCTGTATCTAACAAACATGTATAGAGTGTATTATATGATGATGTAAGTTTTGTTTGTGAAGTAAATAATTAATTCGTGTTTCATTCGAAGAAAATAACCTGAATACTTTTAATAATTATTAAAAAACTTAAATATATTGAGATATATAAAATCATGTTATTGACCAGCTTTTATAAGAGTTAAGATTATACCCGCGACTCTGTTCGCATGAAATTTAAGATATTTTAAATTCCAGGCACCCGTAATATTTCCAAGGCAAAAATAACGTAAATTACTTCAAAAACTCTTCAACCTAACCGTGAAAGTGCTGAATAAACAGTCAGACTGGAATTTCAAAAACGGTTGATTAAGAGTTTTTGTATCGTGCAAATACAAGCTTAGTAAATGACGATATTTACATTACATATACTTCTAAATCAATCAGCCACTAAAATTATAACTTTAAGTTAAAATTAAAACTCGTTTTGTTTAACGATATCATTAGTAAACTGAATAAACTTCGTCTACGTTCTTTAGCTCTGCGGTAATTCAAAATATACAACGAAAACTTACCGGGAATAACCTTTCACAGTTACATTATGAAATGATGCGACTAAAAAATTAGGTTTTGACGTGAAGTAATATGGGGCGGATGGAGCGGAGTGAAATTCTGGTGTTCGTGATAATAATAGAAGAAGCGACACGGGGGAGTGTGGCTGGGGCCGGATTTATTCGGTTTTTATTACTTTTGTACGGGGTCCGTAGAGGACGTTTCGCGTGGAGGCCGCTAGCAGCGAGTACGGTGTGTTCATGCTTACACATAGGTTACACATACATTTTTTTCACATAGGTTTTTAACAACGTCTCGTGCACCCCGTAAAATTTAGGTTTGATTAGGAACGACGTTTTCATCTTTGACCCGTGTGATGTCGCGCCTACATCATCATTCTTTATTAAATATGGATGTAAGTGTCTACGGAATCGGAAGCATCACAGACGTGCATATCTGAGAAATAAAAACTTTTTTTAAAAAAGAGAGCAAACATGCATGCGGTTCACCTGATGGCAAGTGATTACCGACGCCCACGTACATCTGCAACACCAGAAGAGCTGGAGGTGCGGTGCTGGTCAGTGAGGATATTTGGGGAGTTTGGAGGGAAGGGGAGGGTGTGGTCCTTTGGTATTCAGCGAGGCCGTGGTTCCGGATGAGCCAGCCTATTTCAGCAACAGCAAAAGCCGCTGTTTGGCTCCACCAAGTACAAATTAGAGTGGATTCAACGGATTTTTTTAATGGATTTTTATAACTAGTTTATAATTACAGACATTACTGGACAAAGCTTCAAATACAAGTTTATTTTGTCAACAATATGGTTGAAGGATGTATATTTTACCTTCTTAAAATCAAATTTTCAATGTATTTGATAACATACTAAATACCTAATTTTTTATAATCTACGGCTTAATGAACCGTTACTTGGAACTGAAATGAATAGCAGGAAAATGTAAAATTAAATCTTCGTATTGCGTGCAATAATGTTAAATGGAGACGGGCCCTTGTTCTCCGGATGTGTAGAAATAAAAATAAAGGCGCTGTTCACGCCCAATGGCCGGAACGGGCGAGTGTTGGCGTTTGATAAGACCAATACTGCCTTCAGGGCGTCGCCAGTGAAGGGTTAGAAACCATATCGATGTAACGATTGTCTTGCCGGGACTTCGTTATTGTTATTTACCGCACGTAAATACTTGCTATCTTTCAGAAAAAATGTTAATAGTAGAGTTACATAGAAACTAGTGATCGTTAATTATTTTTATGGAATTTCTAACATTTTATCGACCTATATCACAGCTCAATTTAGACCAAGTTTTGAAAAAAATATTCTAATTTATTTTGTCATTTAAAAAGACGGCGGTTATAGATATACAAAGAAAGCGTGATGAAAAATAGGTAAAGAACAATTAATTTTTTTTTACAAAAATTTTGATTAAAAGACAATGTTATTTACCCAAGTTATTAATGTAGAGAGCCACGACCGGTCAAAGGACAAGCGCACTCCGCAAAAAGACTAAAACCTAAATACAATTTAAAAGAGAATTCTTAAAGAGCGAAGACGTTCCGGCAAAAAGATAATTTGGTCCCTCTCCGCCCGGGGCCCGCGTTTGTCTTTGCTATTGTGAACTTTTATTTCGCTCAGTTTTATGAATTATTTTCAGATGTTTTTATCACCGGTGTAATTCAAATAGAAGCTCCGGGCTGAGTTCTCAGCTGCACTCCGTTCTATTTGAACACGACTTTGAGCAAAATGCCAGTTGATTTAAATCTGCATGTAAAATAGATGTTCCTTTTAGCAAAATGTTTAATGTCATAATTCTGAATTAATAGAATTTCAAAGCGAACGTCAGCAGCGTCTAAGGTGCGAGCTGTCTGGTACTGCAGTCGCCAATCTGCTTGCCGAGCGTGGTGATTATGACAAATCCTCCTTATGGGACAGGTCTATGTCCTGTAGTGGATTATTTACATGCTGTTAAGAAAAGGATAGGTTAGAATGTCAAAACAAAGCGCAAATTAATAGTTACAGTGTCTAAATTTTAAAATCGTCCTTACGTATAAAGCTTAAAGTTGCAGGTGCGTTGCTGGCCTTAAAGAATATTTGGCTAATAGGAGGGATGATGTTGAAGCGGCAGCTTTTGTTACTGCTCATTCCATACCATTCGAGCAGCAACAAAAGCTGCCACTTGGCCGCCGATGGTTGTCGTATGCGTCATAATTGTGAACAGGTGCTGCTGGTGGAGGCTGGTCTGCTCGAGTTTGCAGTGCACTTGTGCTTTAATTTTGTGGTTCACTATAAACCATGCCTTTTATTTTATTTAATGAAAACAAAAAATCTAAAACTATGATACCTACGTCAGAGGAACCTCATTACGAAATGGTGGTAGATTGACAAAGTATTATATTTCTCACTACGCTCGCAGTGGACTTACAAAAAATCATATTTATCATTTCTTGTAAAGATTTATATTCTCATTTTCATAACAACTATTATCTTAACTACTAGCAATATTGTATCTATACAATTACTATGTATCATTTACAGTCACGTACTTTACCATTGAAGTGCGCATTGGCATTTCAAATTGGACGTTTGTTTACCAGGAGTTGGTGAAAGGAATCTAGTTGCATTATCATGTAAATATCAGTCTGGCTCCTGGCATAAATTAACACTCACGCATTACAACTGAGCTCAATATAAATGACACAGCTAATTAAAGTGTACTTCTACACTATTAATTAGCTTTTGCTCTGTCTAATCTCGGTGTCATGTACTGTAACTTGATATTAATTCATGTATGATTTGCGGCATATTCAAATGTAAATTGGAATATTGTCTAAGAAATTTGACAGATTTTAAGTATTGCATACACAGGAAAGCAATTGCATTAATTGAAAAAAGTTTTTTTTAAAATGAAAGTATTAGAAGTCTAATACTTTAATTTCTTTAACTCTTCTTTGTCTGCATATCCAAATGGAACAAATTCCCATCGATTTTAGACCATCAGTCCCTCGCCAGGGCCTACGTTGATTAGCAGGGTGCAACAAGAACGGTACTTTTCCTCGCACTCGATTAATATAAGTTTATATAGTTTTACCAACAAGACATTTGTAAAAACTTCCTTTTAGCAGCGGTGTAAGAATTTGGCTCCCCATTTCTACCCTTGTAGTGCCTTAAGAGATGACTAAGAGAAAGTCCTACGTCTGACTGGTACAAGCGCTTATATATTTATAAAAACTCCACAAGATTCGCTATTGGATTTTCAAAGCATTTCTATAATACAACGCGACTTTTAAATTAAATGCACTGACAACGACGAACAATAAACGCGCGAACGAAGAAAATGAATGCGAAAAGAAGAGAAATCCAAGAAACGCTACTAAAGCTTAAAAAATTTACACGCATAGTGAGCGCGCGCCCGTCCGTGAAGAATTCCCGCGTCAAGCAAAGCAGGCGGCGAAATAACGTAGACAAACAGTAGGAAGCGTTGACGAAACGAATGAAAAAGAATACTCTGTGAGCAGTCTCAAATCCAACGAACGTAAAGGAGATTACCTACGCCCCAACTGC
The DNA here is from genome assembly GCA_029286595.1 of Bhutanitis thaidina. NCBI lineage: Eukaryota > Metazoa > Arthropoda > Insecta > Lepidoptera > Papilionidae > Bhutanitis > Bhutanitis thaidina. Next base: position 4,658,139 of record JAGSMS010000013.1, read on the forward strand.
TCTCAACTTGTATAAACAAAAAAAGCTCAATTTGCCTGCTTTAAAACAAGGCGAAATTGCCATACAGCGAGCAAAGACGGTGGACGAATATTAAAAACGTTTTTAAAAGGACAACAAAGAGCGAACGCGAGTTATTTGGTTTATCGCGACAAGTGGAACGGCGCGCGCCCGGGAAATGATCTCAGTCATTCAAAGACTTTGCTCATGGATGAAATGATGCAGCGTATAAGTTTTCAGATGGATATAAGTATATATTTTACCATGTTGCAGAAGCGTTAAGAATCTGTCAACTCCTATCTTCTCGTGGGTATTGCTATAGACCACTAAGGGAAAAGGGACCTTGAAAATCCCATGGAGAGTTTTGTTTCTTATCTTTTGTAATAATTCTGCTGTGCATATGACAGTTAACAGAATTTAAAGGATGTCATAACCAAATGTATTCTTTATTCTTCGTCATAAATTTCACTTGTCAAACGTCATATATTTTTATCTACGGCTGTTTCGTAATGAGGTTCCTCTGAAGTAAAAAAAACTGACCAAAGTAACTCTGTAGGTATCTTCATTTTGTATTTTTTATTAAATACTACTTTGCACAATTCCACATGCCATTTGCAAACAAAATCGCATTTGTTGCCCTGTTCGAAAAGAAGAAGAGCGCCACCTTTACTGCATGATGTATCTCGCCCACACCAATCACTCACTAGCAATACACCCTTCACCAACGTTTAAAACCTTAAACATTATTACTATTATTGTTACACCTCGCCACAAGATGAAACACGTTCACGTCTTCCGAAGCTGTCAAGACCACCGGGCCAACAGCATATCTACCGTGGTGGTTTTAGTCGGTCCAACATCTTAAATGTTGATCCCGACAAAACTAGTCACCGCCTTCGGTGATTGGTAGGTGTTAGCACCTTTCCCCCACGTAAAACTAAAACTAAAAAAAAATTATGAAATATAAGGCAGTTGTCGCACTTTCCTCCTTTTAAATTTTATAACATTCGTTAATATAATAAAATATTCAATCATCCCTAAATATCCATCACACCAATAAATGTTTTTATTTATTGGTGTGCCTTTGTTGACGAGTGGTAAGGGGATCGGCCTCCGAATCAGGAGACGAGTTCGATCCCGAACGTGGACGGCACGTACCCAATGTGTTTTTGAAAACTTATGTACTATTACTTACTTTATGTACATTTTCTCAAAAATGATGAAAGGTGAATTGAAACAACTGAAATAAATGTTTCAAGAGCTCTGACCACCCCATTATTGAGTATAAGGTCGTGACTGCTTTATTTTTTATTGTATTGTAAATCAGTCGTATATTTTAAATAATACATAGTTATTAAGACATCTTAAACAATCAGATATTTTAAAAATAACAATATTCTTGCATTCCAAGCTTAATTACTACAACTATAGCAATCAGCGCGCTTGTACCTGATGATTAGACATTGATTGAAATGAAAAGTCGAGATTAAATACCATTATACAGATGAATACAAAAATTTCATTATCTTAGAATTTAACGACCAACTTCGCCTCATTTTCATTTCTAACATCATAAACCATCGCCTTGCACCACAATATAAAACGAGCTTTCAACGTATTTTTGCGTTAGGCTCCCCTCTACTGATTACACTCAAATTGATATAAATTGAATTTTAAACCTAGCCGCCTTGCCCGAATATCTCCGAGAGCCTCGAGTATACAAGATGTAACGGGACGACAGAGAAAGGGTTATTTCGTTAATTTTAGGGTTGTCAAGTTAATATTTGGAGTGAAGATTAATATATTATAAAAAATAGGTAGGTATGATTAGGTGGGTAGTTTTTAGATCTGGTATACATTGCCCCCTTACTATCTTTCTCTGGAAGTGCCAACTGTACGCGTTGCACACTGCAAGGTAACAAACGAAGCTCTGAAGATCGAATAATGGCCGAATAATCCTTATAATTTGCCTATCCCAAGTCCCACAGGCGAGTGATGGAGGGCAGCATCACCAATGCGAGGGTACCGCCACAACGCTCACCGACCCGTTCGTCCAGCTCGTTGAGTATGAACAAACTTTTCTAGAAAGGAACGCTGGATGCCACTTTTAAAAAGAGGCCTCTGTTTAGCAATTTACATTACGTTCGATTGTTATTGTATGTAATCGCCAACTAGCTAAAAACACACACTTTTGCTCTCTATGAGAAATGCAGACAGGCTAATGAGTTAATGCCAATAATCAACACCTTCCTATATGTTACCAGTCTGGTTGAAACACTCAAATACTAGCTAGGATGCTAGTATTTGAGTGTTTTAACGTCATAACTGGATAAAGAAAAGATTTTTTTTTCTATGTGATACTGTGATGAATAGCACAGGAAAAAAAATTAAATAATATTCACGAGATAGACATTCGGAAGTAGTGTCATAGAGGCTGAGTCGTTGTAATGCACTACCAGACTCAAAAAATAGTAATTTTGATTTGGCCTTCATTTAATTAGTTGGTTACATAAAAATGAATGAGGACGAGATTAGCTAACGTTACATTAAAATGGACAAAACTGCAAAATTTGGAATAGCGAGCAATATGTTAAAGCACGTTGTGACAACCTTATGTATAATGTGAGCGCGGTGTAATCGGAGCGATGATTTCTTGGCTCTAAGCGACCGTTTCAAAACAACAAAATTCATCTACCCTCATCACTCAGTTAATTTTGTTTACACTTAACTCTGCACATTTATTATAGGAATTATTTTGATAGTATACGAACATACTTAACAAATATCTATCTCGTGGGAGTATCTAAGAAACTCAAGATCATTATATTAATACGAGAACACCGAAAATCGTAACCTTTTCATAGTATTTATTATGAAAAATTAAACTTATATTTTTCGATAGGTACCGTACCATACATGTGCAGAAAAAAAGTTAAATAAAGTGAAAAAACATAGAAAACGCTTTAACTAATTAAAATAAAGCATCTGGTTATCTGTAAAACAATTTGAATTTCGTAACTTTGCAAACACAACTGGACAAATTCCGACAACAAGGAAATTATGATATGTACGATAAAAAACGTACGCAAGAATTGACACAGTTATTGTTGGTACGTGTATTATTTTTCTGTAATAATGAATACAAGATTTACTTATATAATTTGTAAAAGAAAAAAATTACATTTTATTTTTATTTACCTCTGAGGAAAATTCAAAGACACAGACAGACAGTAAGCTATCTATGAAGAAATCTAGCTATCTTTTTTGACAAAAATGAAAAAATAATATCTAATGTTAGTGACGTAAGGGTGAAAATTAGAGACTATAGTTTTAGCGACGCCGGACGCGCGATCCCACCGCATTACTGCGGAGAGCTAGCCTTTATTGCTCAATTTGACTTTATTTAACGCAATTCGCAGCCGGCAGGGAGGAGGGGGGACCACCCCACGTCTCGGGAGCTGACGGCGAACAGATGAGGTCCCACTCCAATCCACTTAGCACGCGGCAAGCCTGTAGGTGATCGCAATCTACCGCCTAAGACTCGCAACGCTCTAAGTGTTCCCGATGCGGCTGGCCATTATAGGAATGACCATTTCACTTTGTATCGGTGACGAAATGCAAATATTTACACAAGTTTGATCCATTTCCACTGAGATTTGGAAACGAATCGAATCAGAGCTAAATTGTGTACGCCCAGAATACTCAGAGAATTAATGTTGTCGACAGAAATATGTTGTTGTTTGTCCATGAGTTGTTCCGTAATTATGCACAATTGCATACTAACTTTGTAGCTCCAAGTTTGCGATTGTCTAAATTAAATTAGGTACGACACCGCAACGTCGGCTCGAGCGCTCGCCAACGTTTATTTTAGTTGATACACGAACAAGTTTGCACTATGAAATAATCTGCTTAACCATCATGTTTATTACCCGGCCGAGATGCCGCTTCAAGTAGGATGAAGCTGGCGGCGTAGTGAAGCGCGGGGTAGGGGGACCTGGTGTCATTTCTACGCTGGCGTATAGCCCGTCACCGGGTTGTAATTGAATAATGAAATTGTAGGCAAATTTCGACGCAGCCCGCTTTGATTCTTTGAATGGATACTAAGCGGTGATTAATTTATCTGCGTAGTTAGTGGAACCAAAAATCTAAACCTGATCAAGCTCTAATAAAAAAGTTAAAGTATTTTTTCTTTCATTTTAATATAACTATAAATTAATATAACTCACTTTGGTGTAAGTCCATTGTAGGATATATTCCTTTTCATGAAGGCGTCAACGTAAGCGATTGATTGGCACATTTACCCTCAGGGCAGGAGGGTCAGTGAGTGTCGTGCCGGTACACTAGAGGTACTGCTCCCCATCACTAGTCTGTGGTATTCACATTCGACTTCATCGGGAAGATTTTTCGCCAGGCATCGTTTGCCAGAGCTTCGTCTGTTCTTAGCAGGGTGCACCGCGTATATATTCATATTTGCACCTCGCACCTCGAGTAATGAATTTAAGCAATAAAGTATAAAAACTAGTGGTTGTGGCAACGGATATTTCAAACAGCCTCTGTTTAGAGTTTGCTGCTTAATGAGATTTAAAAAAATATATGTATATGTCAAGTAATTCAAAAAAGATGTCCCGCCAAAGCAATTTTTTCTGATCTGTAAAGCATAGGTTCTTATGACAATAGGTCAATTACACACTTCCCAAAATGAACAGCAAGGGATATTAAAACAAATTTTCCATTAACCATCTCTGTTTAGAGCGAAATTCTTTTCCCATCAAATGAGATTTATTCCCTCTCAAAAATATGTAAAGTTGGCGGTGCGCGCGAGACACCTCTGATAGCACGGCAAGGGGCTGCTAAAATTAAAATGATATCTCGGTAGTCGAGTCACGCGAAACATTAACTTCACCCCGCAATAAACCGCGCCCTTAAGAGTTTCATTCAGAATTAAAATTTGCCGGCTGATCTCTCCGAAGTGACGTTTTCTGATGAATTACGAACTTACGCATTTCGTTGTTTAATTTCGGAAGGTACCGAGCCCCGTCAAATTATCCTTTCCTGTCGTTTTTAACGTCGTCAGCTCACAAGTACCGAGGGCGATATCAAATTTTCTTTCAATTACTTTTGATATGCGATATATTGTGCGAACAAATCAAATAAGCCTGGCATCCGGCCTGTCTGTCGTAATTGTAAAACGATATTAATTACTTTGCTTCTTGCATCGCGATAAACCTTCGGATCTTTTCTAATTACAGTGTCATGTGTCAGAATTCAGTTTCAAAAATAACTTTTGTTGATGTAAACTGTTTGGGTTAGAAAAATTATTGATTAAAATGGGATTGTTTCATTACAAATTTAATTGCTACGTCTATCAAATTATCTATATATCCCCAGACCATTATGTCCAATACAGAAGCGTTAGTTTGGGTTTAAACATCTTTTGATATTTTTATATGATGTTGTATATTTATGTTATATTACATCTATTGCTTCTTATACAATATTGAAGTATTTAAACTTCAATGCTTAAAAAGAAAATAAAACTTGGTCGGCCTCGACTTGCTGCTCCACAGCAACAGTTTTAAGTAACTGACCACATCTCAAACCTGTGACGCGATTGGCAATCTATCAGCCAAGTATTTTGATTATGGCTAATCCTTCCAATGGCTCTCACACTGTGGCCAGCTGAGAACTATTGAAGTGGAAAGGCTGCTAAAGACGAAGAAATAAAACTGTAAACGAGATATAAGCCGTAATTTTATCAATGCACCTCCTGCGATCATATGATCGGAACTGCTATGAGATTGAACCCATCATGATTACTAACTACGCCATAAAACGGTACGACCGCGCTGAAATAATGAATATAAAATGCTGTAAACGAGTTAGCAGCGAGCGGAGGGCTGTTTTTTTTTAAATCATTTGTCGTTCGGTTGGCACTTGGTATTCAGCCGCGCGGTCCGGGGCGACGACGTACATATTTTACATTTATTACCGCTAACGTAGGCGATGTTCTAAAATTGCATCTTAAACAAATGTATATGCATTATGTAAGTTCATATTAACATTAAACGTGATATTATTTGACATGCTCTGTATAAGTCTACTGCCGGCATGTTATGTGCATGAAAGATGTACCCATACGCACCACGCTGGCAGGCAGGTTGGTGAGCGCTACCGGTGTGAAAGGCATAGACAGCTAGTATAATTACGGGCTGTAAGACATTCCACCTTTGTCCTCAGGAGACAACGCATCTATCTGTAAGCTTTTTCGATTGAAGTAGTTTTTAAGTGTCTAGTAAGTTGCTTGTCGTGTCAGCACTTGTCACCAGGTGGACTGTTAGCACGATTTTCACCCCAATCTAATAATGAAATCCATACCACTTGCAGCCTAATTCAATCACCATACTAATCATTTATCGGTTGAGCCAACTTGTTACAGTTGTAATACAACTGCATCGTAGCTCTACCACAAATGATAATAATAATCACTTGAGACTATACTATACATTTACTATACTTAAACTTCATATTTCCTATTTTATGCCATGCCATCAAATATTTCCTGTATCAGAGGCGGCAAGTAAATAAATCATCTAATACCGTTCCTATAATAATAGTAAAGGAGCGAAAATAGCAAATTGTCACATCCCAATAGATGTTGATGAAATCAATCAGCCTATAATGAGACGAGCAAACAATGACCCTCCAATAATATCTCGATATCCGCGCCCGTGTTGGCACAAGAAATTTGCCCGAGCAATATCGGGGGAATCCCTTGGAGGGAATCGCCAATTTTAGGGTAAATCGAGGCAGATAATTATGTTTGAAGTTAGTTATTGAGGAGAGTCAACACGTGACGAGATTAGCTTGGTCTCTATCTTAGCTCGTATTCTTGTTTTATATCAAACTAGCATATCAGCCGGTCTTCGTCAACTATAACATATGTAGGTAAATCATAGAAAAATTCAAATAATTGTTAAAACAGTTAAAAAAGTTTTCTTATGAAATGCCTACGTGTGCCTTTATCTCATTTGATTTATAGATAGGTGAAAATTTTTTAATGGCGTTTTCATGATAATTGTTTAAAGATTTGTTATAAAAAACAGTTTTATAGATATTGTGGTGGTAATAGAAAGGTCTTTAGAAACAAATGGTTTTATCAGTTTTTAAAAAAACATTATCTGGTAAGGAAAATAACTTTTTTTATTTTCAACTGATTAAGCTCAAGCCATGCCCGGTGGTTCACCCGCGTGAAACTTCCCATAGGAATAGTACTTTTTTCCGGAGCAAAACTGCCTTCCTCGATCTCCGCACCGCGCCTATCTATCGCGCGTTGCTGCATTCTTCCTGAATACAACTGCCTACCCCGTCCCTACACGATCCCTAACGCGCCAAAGCGCCAGCGGGATAACGGCCGTCCGCTGCGTTATTAGTCAGCAAACTTATTCCCTTCGTACTTCATTTTATATTACCTCCTAAACTATGAGATAAAATCAGACGCTGTAAAGGAAAAAAATCATCTTTATTGTATTTTTATGATGATTTTTTTTAATGCATTCTTATATACATATATATTTTTTTAACTTATAACGTAATTTACCATTATTGTGGCTTTAGTATTAAATAGACAAGTAAAGAAGGTGAATAATTTTGTATTACATTATTATGACAGAAGTGTTGTAGAAAAACGGGAGCTACCTGCCAGTTGGTTGTTCTAGACCTGGGGAGGACATCTCCTCTGCCAGGGTGTTACTTGGATCTTGTATTAATTATATTATATAGTGGTTAAAGTATGAAGTTGCCGTTTTAATGGAGTGGCCACTTTGAAGTAAAATTACAGCAGCATATCCGCGATGCGCGATTAAAACTTTTTTTACAAGAAAACTGTAGCATTCTAAATTCAATGTTGGTAAGCCATTCTTTTGTTTGTATTTGAATTGTTTTCAAATTCTTTATTTGAGTTAAAACATGATGAGGCCTAAAAAATTAAAGTAATTTTCGAGTACGAATTTCGATGTTATTCTAACGCGTAATATTAATGCTACGTTGGGAGAGGTTACGTCTAACGAACGCACTGTGCGAGTTTGTTTTAATCGCTTTCGCGATTCGACTTAGAGAATGTACCGAAAGGAAAACAAGAAATGGGTGCGTCATGGATTAACTTATGTGCATAGAGGAGATTGTAAAGGATTTCGAATAATGATGGCTAAACTCTCAGAGAAACAGCCCCGACTCGTCGATTGGTCTTCGCTATTGCTCCATGATAACGTTCACTGCTCGACAAACCGTTGTAACATTACAAGACCTGCAGTTAGAAACCATACGTCGTCCACCACCCTCATTACAATTTTGTTCGCAGGAAGCGGAACAAAATGCTTTCATACACACACTTTTTAAAATCCAGATCCCCAGAGATCTATCGCAAAGGCATAAATGATCTTCCTTGGAGATGGCAGAAATATATAAAAAATTAGGGTAAATACTTCGATTAGATTAAAATATTTTTTTAAAAAAAAGCTGTTTGAATTGCTTAATATAAAACGGGCAATTTGATACTTTAACCCTAATACTATTCATGTATGAAATTTAATTTAAATGTAAACCCTTGATTTCGTAGGGTCGTTATTATAGAATTCTGAAAAAGGTAAACTTTTTAAATAAAATGAAAAAATATAATGCGACGAAATAATTAAAGTTAAGTTCATCTGAAATCACTTAATACCAGTAAATCTTTACTAAATTGTGTTTACTCGTGCTCCTTTCTGTTCATGGAATTTTATCTTCCTTTTTATCGTTACATTATTTGTTCGTATTATAAGCTATAAGTAAAATTCTTCGTTTAAAAATAGAAAAATGTATTAATGTTTTATTAAGATGAAACCTAACTCAAATTTTTTTTTTTATTTTTCTAAGATATTTGACCTAGCCTTTATTTGGTCCCCCACGATGAACCAAGAGGTCTGAGTTATTGGGGATAGGTGGGCTCACGGATGTATGTGAAAGCGTTCCCTGGCCCTGCCGATATGCGATGAAGGTTGACCATCGTGGTGTTTTATCAGTGCAAGCCCAACATAACCCGTCCTCGCTCTGTGAGTATGTGACCCTCGCGAGGGGAGGACAGGTTTAGGCATTTCCCCATCTATGAAAGAAAACCGCATTTTTTTTAGTAATGTCTCGGCGACAGTAGGAGAAACGTTCTGTGATTGAAAAATTTTATTAGATTTAAATATGATATAACAGTTCACCTGATTGCAGTCCATGGACACATGCAAACAAGTTTATTCGAAGAACGTTACAGGTACAGTGTTACCCATGAGGACTAGGACTCACAGTGAACCAGAATACAACATTGGTTGCACTGTTGCACTTAGCGACAGAATTAGGTAAGAGCTTGACCTAGACACTCCTAGGCAGAAAAGGAGTATGCCATCGAGTGAAACTGTTTTAGGGTAGGCTCCAATGAATGAAATTATTTATGTGGCAATAGCCTTATACAGGAGTGTAAATTACAAATTGTAATTATAGTCTAAATATGTTTTTCATTATAATTGACTCATACAGCGTACACAAACAGCGTGTCTGTAATTAGCGCTGTAAGATTTCTTCGCCCCGAATTAATATATTAATGGTGTAATCAAAACGAATTCAAAACACGAAATCAGTTTAAATATCTCCCGCTACATATTAGAGTCGGTAATAATATGAGATTTCACCAATACATCTGAAAATAATATTCACGCTACATAAGTAAGAGGTGTTGGTGTGGTTATAAGACAAGTGAGACCTTACATTTGTAACAAATTAAACCCATTTCGGTTTAATTTGTTGATAGGTAATTACGACGCTTCCCTGGGGGGATTTCTTAGAGTATCAACACTAGTTTCATTAGTGACTCTAAGCATACAGTTGTTGCGTAGTGACGCGAAAAGGATTAATAAATGCTTATGGAATTATACAAGGGTTTATAACTGCAATTAAAATATTTAAAAGAATATATAAGTTGTTTTCACATGAGATAACAATAAACACTATGTAAACATTATATTTATAATGTTGCAATAAAATAGAGATAACTACTAATAAAATAAAAATACAAACGGACAGATAGTGAACAGGTAAGGCCTATATTTATGTAACTCTGTTTACCTGATAACCCTTCACGTGTCATAAAGAACTGCAATTCTTGAGAATATTTTATATTGAGATTACATTTTGTTACAAAATCACTAAACGTTTCTCCTACTGACGTCGAGAGATTACTAAATTTGGGTTTTGTTCATAGATGGGGAAATGCCAAATGCCTAAACCCGTCCATGCTCTCGCGCGGGTACCATGCCCATAGGGCAAGGACTGGTTATGTTGGGCATAACCCAATACGGTGTTCAACCTTCATCGCTTATCGCCAGGGCCATGGGAACACTTTCACACACATCTGTGAGCCTACCTATCCCCACTAACTCAGACTCTTGGTTTACCGCGGGAGACCAAACCAAGGCTAGACAAAATCTTGCTAAATACTATTACACGTTCTAATGACAAATTTTAGTTTGCAACCGAGTTCTTTCGGATTTTTATGTTCCTTTGGCCATAATGTTCACTCCATATCTATTTCCTGCTTGCAATAACTACATTGCTTACTTGAAAATGTGTATGTTACTAATTAAAAAAAAAAAGAAGTCTGACTCATATCGAAACAGTTAGATTAGACTTGTTTACATAATCATAGTACGAGTATGTTGCTTTGGAGATGTGACTGTAAAAGCTATTTTAGTTTATCTAAAGAGAAACATAAAGTTCTAGAATATTAGAGAAAAATTTAAAGGAATCTAAATATTCATTTCAGCAACAGTAATTCGAAATTATGATGGGCATATAAGATATAAAATTATAAAACGTAACTCCATTTTGAATTTACTAAGGTTGAATGGTTACATATCGTTATATTCATACGTGTATATACGTACATAGATCGGATGCGACGTTAGGATAATAAATTGAAACTCATTATGCAGACAATGACTACATATGCAAAATATTAATTTTATAAGTACAGTAGTTTAGTCACAGGATAATTTTGTAGTATTTGGTATTTTTTCACACTTTATATTTGCAAACTGCTTTATGTTCGCTTTATATTGTCAAAGACCTTATCGAATGTCCCTTGCGTTTTGTTTGGATTATTAGGCTACAACGTTATTTGAAAAAATGTGTTTTTTAATTTTACCGTAGAAACTCTTTTCACTATTTCCAAATAATTATTACCCTAACCCTATAAAATAGTATTAATGTACATATACTAATATACACAAATAATATAAAACATAATACAAAACAAAACATGTAAACACATGATATATTGTTCTTATTATATATTGCAAGAAGTCATAATTTCTGATGATATTCCAAGGTAAATCTGTCCCATCACTAACAGGGGAATTATACCTCGCGTTACTGCGTCGCCTGTTCTTTGATCAACCGAAGGATATGTTGAGTCGAGGCAAAGTCAAGCGGCAAGTTACATGTCACTGTTAATTTACATCATGATTAGTTTCATTTAAACATGCAAACTTCTAGAGTCTTGTCGGTATAGCTGCTTTTGATGGGTTTTGAAATGGGATTTACATAAATAAGTAACACTTAAGATTATAGAAATGGGATCCTTTTAGTCCCTTATATAGTCGCGACAAGTACTAAGATTGTAAGCCCGTTGGAATACATACTTAATCTTGCCACGTGACAGCAGCTTAGTTGTTACTAAGTTTCGGTTCAAGGGTTTGATACCCGCAAGTCCAATGATTGTGTAACAGATGATTGGTTCTTAGCTCTATATTTCTTAGATAGCTCTCAGTTTGCGCTCATGCTTATTGCACTACGACAATATCCTACAGAACAATAAAGTTATTCTTAACAAGAGTCTGCTATTATCGAACACTCTCAAAGTGTCATCGTTTTTTGTGCTTATAGGGCATTATTTTTTAATGTATTGGAGCCATTTCTTATCTAGATACTGGTAGGTGCACGCTATAGTATCAGTATGGTATGGTATAAAAAGACCATGAGAAAACGGAATGGGCCACTCAGAAAATCAGCGGCCTTTAATGTCACGTTTTGAGGAAGAGGAGCGGGCCTCCGGTTACCTCACCCACCGATCGAAACGCAGAAGCACAAGATACTTCGTGCCGGTATTTCTTTAAGGTGATACTACCCCGGTCAAGCCGACCCATTCGAGCAGCAGAGAAAGCTGCAATTTGGCTCAACCTCTAAAACCTATAATAATGAAAATAAAGCTTCTGGATTTGTATTGGATGAAATAATTATGTGATATGGAACTGTTAGATGTCGTTGAGCTAAAAAATCTATTGGACTCGAACAACTTTATTCACAGGCATCTGAAAAGTAAAGACTATAGGGTTAAGCAATGTAACATTTCCTTTGCTGTTTAATGTTAAAATTTTGTTGATATAATCCAGTAAGTGACTGTTGAAAGTGGCGAAATGCAACTAGAATAATTGCACTAATTAAATCAATAAGTCTTATTTGTATAAAACATCTACACTACAAAATGAAAAACTATACTATTTGAATTAAATGGTCTTTTATAATAATTATATAAACAATAAAATATTAATTAAAATATTGCAATAATTAATAATAAGTCGCACAATTTTGTTTTTGAACAAATCCCCCGGTGAACAACCTTCAAACTTTGCAAAATGTATTTCTGACTCTTGGAAAGTCAATAACACAATTAACCCGACCTTCGATTTAAGGTTGTAGGGGATATGATTGTACTTGTATGGTTTCAACTCATTTAAGAATAAAGGTAAGGGTTTTCTTTATACATTGAATATAAGGTCCTAGTAAACAAAGTTCAGGAAATATTAATTATATGCACAGAAAAATATATAAGTAATATATAATATATAAGTTTCACTATATTATAATACCAGCCATTGAATAATGTGTTTGTTAATTAATCTGAAGCTAAATAATTATTAAAAAAACTTAAATTGTACTTACATCACAATCAATAGAAAGTAAGCAAGCAGATCAAAAAGGCTTATAAAATACACTTTAGAATCGCTAGAAGTCAATTGTTCCCCACGGTTGTTCCCGCTCGACGGCCGCGACTCGGGCTTCATTAGCATTTTAATTACCTGTCGAGCAGGCTTCCCCGTCAGCAACGATACAACAGCCACCTGAGCCCCATGCAGCCAGTCCTTTGCCCAATCCCATTAAGTATGAAAATATGCATGTTTTTGATTTAGAGAATCTGAATTTAACCATGATCCGAAATAAATAATGGTTATTACGGTTATTATTATTATTAAACTACGTAAAAATACATAGACTTTTGTCGAAATTGGGCGCCTAACTAAAACGGAACTCTGTCCGTTGTCTGTAAGAAGTATTCATAAATCCGAAATTTCGGCACTGAAGTTGTATTACATTGACATAGTTAATTAAATGGAGAGCCACAATCGTTCTGACTTCTGTGACAAATAATATTCACTCCGTGATCAAAAATATTTGGCTGTTTATAATGTTCTCAGTTTCGACTTAGAATACGGGTATATTTTCCAGTTCGTATTCCCAGTAAGGTTTCGGCCACATATAATATCAAATTTTATAGTACCAAAAGTTTCAGCCCAAACACTCTTTCACACCTTTCCAGATCCGTTGTTATACCATACCGTAGAGATGAGAAAAATTAAATTACTTCTCGACTTAATAAATAAACTCAAATGAATGTAGCACACATTTCATTGAGGATTCAAACCTAAAACCCTAGTTACAGAAAACCGGCAGATCACCTGTATATTTATAAAATTTACAATGCTATTATTATTATTATTATACTACTTTTATTTTTATATTACTTTTAAAAATAATATGGTGTATATAATTATATACACAATGCATTATAATACATCACCAAATTCATTTAATCAACAAATTTGTCTGGAAAAGAATACACACGGTTTGCCGTCCTGTTATTCGTATAATATTTAACTTATAAAGCAGGGATATAATACGAGTAAAGAAAAATATTATTAGGATACATCAAAGTAATATTAACACAGGAAGCTAAATCTATACAAAGTACTGCTGCGGTTGATGGAGTTTACTTTATGAAAGTTTTCTATTAGTTCCACTCCTTTCCGTGAAGCTTCTTTGTTCGGTATTGAGATTGGCAGTTCGATTATCCTTGCCTCTTGTAAAAAGGCATATAAAAATTAGTCTGTAATGTTCTAGACTGCTTAAGCGCTCCGCGGGGAGGCGGGATCCGAGCGCTCTGGAAAATTAAACCTTCTCAAATGCAAGCACCTGCTTAGCCTCAGGAAAAATGATCAGCGCTTCTTGTTGCAATCGAAATTAAATTATATTTTCCAGTTCATTAATCTCTTAAATAAGGGAATTAGTCTCTAATTAATTAGAAGATTCAACGTGCATTTTATTTTATAGGATCTGATTTAATTTCCAAATTGATTATTACTCACTGTTGTTCATAACCCTTTTTTTTATTATGAGACGGTTATTGAAGCACAGTTCGTTTCGGTGCTCGGTTGGTTTTGGTATACCTGAGCGTGGAAATTTTATCACGGTGTTTTCATATCTGAGCACGTGATATACATTGACTTACTTTATTTGCTATAAATATTTACTTATACAATCTACTATATTTTAATTTCACAAATTTTATCAGTAATTTTAGTATTGTTTAATCAATCGGTAATGGCTTCATCTTGATGTAGCACACATGACACTCATTAAATTTTCCTACGTATTAAATATTGCGGAGAGTTAACTACCTATGTGGCCAATCTCTCCGTGGAGTCCTGACACCACGTGACGTCAAAGGTCGTGTTGAAACATCACACAATAATAGAATTTTGGGGAAATCAGGGTCAATTTCAAATAAAATAACTCATAATTTTTTTCTTTAAAGTTGATGTGGTGGCAAGCTATATTGTTGGGTAGCTCGAGAATGCTGGCTAAAGTAGATTTTACGAGTCTACCTCCTGTCTATTATAATAAGAATGTAATTATAATAATATATTGTATGCAGTATGTATATATATATATTATTTATTTATATGTATTCATATTTGTTTATATGTATTTTTTCCGTCTGTATGTATCTAATTGTAATTATATTTTATATATATATTCATATATTTTTTTTTATTTAATAAATTTAATGTTTGGCACCCTTACTATATCTCTCCACGCCCCGGGTTGAATGGCAGAGAATGCCAAGAGGCATTAAGTCCGCCCTTTGTAATACTTTTGTTAAAGGTATTTAAATAAAGTTTAAATAAATGCAAAAAAAAGATGTGTAAAGTCTAATTAGTTGTTTATAGTAAACCTATAAACAATAAATGTTGAATGTAAAGTCTAAGGATAAATAAATTTACTTACCGTAAACACAAAAAAAAAAATTAAATTGTACTTACCATTATTTGTCAAAAAAAAAATACTTAATTTTTATATACTTATAGGTACTCTTTTTGTAAAAGTTGTAGATATCTGTAAACTGCAATCGAATACATTTTTAACATTATAGCCGATATAAAAACCTACTCGTAACATTTTCGGAGACAGAGCCGAGTTCAAAATACAAGATTGTCCCCTCCGTAGTCCACGTTTACGTCCGCTTTATTATTTTTAAGTCTCTCCGAGTGTTCCCTCGTTCGAAACTTTCACCTCTCCCCCGGCCGCGAACTGAAAGTTAATTTCTTTTGGTGTATTTTAAAATTAATTTCGCTTTGTGCGACCGCACGCCTCCGGACGAATTGTAAGCGGGCGAACGGCAAAAGCTTTTAGTTACTACAACCCGTAAAAATCCCACTTTGAACATTTTAATGCTTCTGAATGGTTATTGTGGGAGCACGTACCAATGATCACCCAACTCTTAAAGCAACTCTCGAAGGTTAAAAATTATTGTATTTTTTGTATCAAAGAAATTGGGTAGAAATTTATGAATTAACGTAATTCAAACGTAAAACCATTTAGACGACAATTTGCACAATTGTGCAACGTCATATTTTACTATGGAAAATAAAAAAGGCTTAGTACAATTATCGGCACACGGGACGGCGTGGACATTAAAGTAAAATGCATAGCAGTATTCAAATCTGTTCGCGTTGCAAAAATGTTAAAACCCTAATGTTGGAATGTAAGCCTTATGTTCTACATTTTAGAATAGGCAGTATTGTGAAATACGTGTACGTTTAAAATGGACTAAACGCGTGAGTTTAATAAAAGCTTTATGACACAATATCCTTATTATGTAATATTGCTATCTTTTAGTTAACTTCATTATATTATGTGTATTTAGCTAATAAACTAATTTACCTCTGCGGTGAAGGAAATCATCGGGAGAAATTCTGCATGAGTAATATTAAAAGACATGGGAGACCTGCTCGGAAGATTAGTTAGATTGGCCACCAAGCCATGCGATTGTTAATATTTATTAACTCATATATACATGATAGTTCGTAGTCTGCAGTTGAACACCGACTCACTTTATCACTGTCTCGAAATGTTATATTTACACTATTAAATTAATATTGGTTACGAATACCTATTTGCATTCTAAATGCTACCCGTGGCTCTAGGCATGATTTTTTTAAACGAAAGTAATGTTTGAGAAATGCTTTTTTAAAGCTTTATAGCAGTGAAAGAATTCTTGAATTAGGGCAGTAATTTTTGTGATTTGGTACCTACATTCTACAAAGAAATACAAAAAACACGTACATTTTTACCCACTGTTACTAGTAGAAGTCTAGTGTCATAATTCCTAATATGACTCTCAATAATATGAATGGCAATTAATTATGATATTTAATATTCATTCTTTAATTATGCGTTGTTTATGATTTCAAATAGATTACGGTTACGTTTTTCCATCACTAGAAACTGCCGATTTTTTTTAGGAAAATTATTCTTATTTACTGTATTTTATTTTTGTTATAAGAACTATTTTACTTGGCTTAAAAATTTATCGTACAAAAAACCTTTTGTATGAATATACTATTGTCTAGTTACAAAATAGTGTTCTTATAGAATATCTTAATCGTCTGTCACAGGTCGCGTGGGGAAGAGCAAGCGGTACAAAGGCTGCGACATCAAAGAGAAACGCACGGATCAAAGGGGCCGCCTTCTGATAACACCGGCCGGATAAAACCTCCACCAACGGGTAAACGTTTGATATCCGATTGTCGGCTAAAGATCGCGCCTCGAAAATACCAGATGAAAAGGTGTTGGGAATCGTCTTTACAAATTGGTATAAAAGTATTAGTTGCCCTTTGTTGCTGATCTGTTTTGTTAAAGGATCAAAAGACCCATTTGGGTTAAACGATGCGATAGCCTTGTGGGTACATTGCGTGGGCTAAAAATGACCTATCTTAAGTTGCTTTTCGTTTTTCTCGAAGCTAATGATTATTTAGAAACTCTATCTCATCGTTGGGTGAAACGTTAGAAATATTGTTATGGATCTATTCCTATATTCCTCAGTCGAACAATTGCCTGCTGTATTACATGTCAATACTCCTGGCTATATTAAACATAGACCAGTTCTCCACAGTACGAGTATATTTCTTCTTAAATCTTATCGCTTAGAAGCGATCTCTACTAGGCAACCAATTTGCAGCGGATATAATGACCAGTGAGGAAGGGTTAAGGGTTTACACAAGTTATTAAAAAATTAAAATATAATATATATATTATATTATAACTTATAGCAAAAAGTAAAATAAAAGCCATACGATGGAAAGAAAAGTAAGTGTTGAAGGAGAGATAAAGAAATAATGAAGAGATGATGGAATGAACAAGGCAGTAAAATTTATTGTTGAGAATGGTGGCTTTGTCGTACTGTAGACGCTGCTACCAGAGGGGTATAGTTAAGATTGGAGGCGACGTTTATTCTGTAAAAGCACATACTTCCGTACTGCATCTACACAAGATGCAGTACGGAAGTATGTGTTCAAGCTTATAAGAAGCATAAATTAGATTGTGACGTGAAAACCCTAAGATTTGATCCTATAATTCCACATGACCATGGGAAGCGTTAATGATAAGATCAATCAAGAAGTAGTACCGAAGTACCGATATTTTACAGAGACGTGGGCTGACAGACTTGATGATTTACTGTATTTCCTGACGAGAGCAAACTTAAAATATCGGTATTAAAATCACCCATAATTAAACTGTGTGTGTGAAATGTGAAGTAAAGCCTGTAAGTGCCCACAGCTGGGAAAAGGCCTCATTCTGAAGTATCTGAGAGGGTTTTGGAGCCGGAAATGGCCAACCACACTACTCCAGTGCGGGTTGGCGGGCTTCAAATATCCTCGAAATAATACTTTTTAATTATATCTGACATGTAGGTTTGCTCACGATGTTTTTCTTTACCGCGGAGCACGTGGTGAATACAACACTTAAAGTTGCTGTTAACAATGTTAGCGGTGCCGGCACCGCGAATGAATTTTAGACTTAAATTAAATCTAAAACCAAGTATACCACTGCACGAGCTCAAGATACTGTGAGCACTTTTTGCGTAGATCGGACCAAAATTATCAATTAAAACCTGAAGGTAGGCCGAGTTGACTATGACATCTGGACGTCTAACACCTCAGTCCCCCGTGACGACGGCTGCTATAAACCATTCGAATTGTCGGGAAATTCAAATCAAAAATAAAACACTATAGAATACGTAAATAATAGTTTCATTTCAAATGTAGTGTTCTGTAGTGTGTTCGTAAATACAAGAAATCATTAAGGAAACAACAATTTCACTGAAACGTCTAAACAGTAAACGGGAACAAATCGAAAACAGTAACAAATCTCACTTAAATGCCGTAGAGGTGAGCTCTATGCCTAATCTCGACAATCCAGCGTCCGTTTCGTTTCACAGTTAAACCCGGTGCGCAATGTCCAAGGATATCCGGATGTGTCCCGGAGACCGGATTACCCGCCTATGTCCGGATGTGGCGTGTTCGTGCCGACGCACTCCGTTCAGCGATTAGTCCCACTGCCCTTCTTGCAGGGAATTCGACCCGGGTAATGCTCGGATAAACGTTGGAAACAGATAAGTAGAAACAAAATAAGTTTATTATTTGCCTATAATTGTGTTTAAAATGTACCTACTTTATACTTTATGATTTTTTTTATATGTATGTATAAGAAGTATTGTAGAAATTACGCATCGTGGATTTTTTCATTTGTTTATTAGACTATCGTAAAATATATGTATAAATAAATTACTTAGCCGCAATGAAGACTAACCAAATTTTGTTTAGAAGACAGAAGAGATGTAATGTCTTTTTTTTATTATAAAATGAACTAAATAGCTAGCAAGGACACTTTTTTTGACTTTTGCATAGCAAAAAAACTTATGGTAATACCTGCCTCTTATCATAAGCTTCTTCATTAGCTACTTATTTGTTAGTACTGAATGAAATGTTTTAAATAAATAAAACGTTAGCAATAAATATACTACTTGACTCGAGAACTTTTTTATGCAATGTTTTTTATTAATGATGGTTCAATATTCTCCATAATAAAATTACGTCAAAGACCTGCTATGGACGTCTATCAGCAAGATGTCGACTCGACGAAGATTAATCATACTTGAAGGTCACGTGTATTCTTGGGGAATTAACACACATTATGAGATGTTATTGCTTGAGAATACACGTAGCTGACAAGCAGATGTTCATCGGTTCTATGTCACGAGACATCATTTCAAGAAAATGCCTGTAATGCAAGATGTTCTAGTATAAGCTTAAATATTATATACTTGTACAAAATGTCACGATAAGTTTATGTATATTGTGTTTCACTGTAGTGGTTGTAAGATGACAACAGGATCACCACCAGTCACTGTCACGTTGTCCCAGATAGGCTCTAATAAAAATGAGTTGAAAGGACTAAAATGTCTAAGTCTCTGATCACCCCAGTAAAGAGTATGCTTACGATCGTGAGACTTTATTTTTATTTTATGGGGTTCGTTAAATATATTTCTTCTACAATTAATTAAGTTCGTTTCATAAGAAATCCAGGGTATTATTTTTTAAAGTTCGAAGGTAAGATAGAAAAAGACATCACAAATTCATCTGATCATTACATACCTACTTACGTTGTGATTTCTTATATTTACGGTATTACATCAAAATTAAACTAATTATTTCGACTTTTATAAAATCCTCTGAAATTTGTTTCGTTTGGATAATTCTGGTGCATGTGACAAAATAATTAAACCCTGAAGAAATGGTCAGATGAAAACATTGAGTTACGATGTACTAGAGGCGATGCCATCTCGAATGAGTTGTTTACAACATGCCTTAAGAGTCCGCAGGCTCTTATTACACTTAGTTTTAGTCTTTGCCAGGGGCTTGCACTGCCGTGACACGTTTTAGTGTTTTGTTTCATAAATTTGCCTTCACGTACATTAAGACACTATGCTAACTACTCAAGAAATATAAGTCAAGGAGTAACTTTTCACCAGTAACAGTACAATATATTATTTTTAAAACACGCGTAATTTAATTATATTTTATCAACTATGATAAGATACCCGTGACGGCATATTGTAGCATTGCATTGAATGAAACGCAAAACGCCGTGAGTTATAACCCTCTGGTCACGAGAAAAATACATTGTTATCACAATCTGGCAATGACTTTTTAAATTATATTGTTATACGAGTTAATTGTCTTTAACCTGCTATTATGCACATTATAAATATTATTATATTATTCACTGGACTCAGGTCTGTACCCTACGTGTGTAAAATCCTTTTGTACAATCACTTCCTATAATCAGTAGCATTATACCTAATTATTTCCATCCAATAATAATTCTTCCGTTTCTAGTTAAAGTTCGGTGTTTATAAGCAAATCTCCATTTTCATTACAAAACATAACCTGCTGAAAGTGTTTCAATCATTTTTGGTTTAGGATTTTGTTCTGGTCACTTTACCATCACTGTATTGATTAAGGGCGCCGATGATAAAAGGAAAAGAATGGATGAACAAATACAACAGTGGTGGCGCTAGTTGCCTTTTCCAATGATTTTAACACAGTTGATCCTGATATCCTGATCTCTCACCTTGGCTACCTAAGATTTTCAACCGTAGCTTTAGAGTAGTTTTTGCTCAATCTTCGCTGCTGCCAACAGTCAGTCCACGTCAGCCCGGCCTGTAAGTGTCCACTGTTGGGCAAAGGCCTCATTCTCAAATATTTTAGGGTTTTGGAGCCGGTAAGAACCTACCACGCTGTTCCACTGCGGGTTAGCGGGCTTCACATATTTTCGAAATAATATTTTTTATTCTTTCTCAGACATGCAGGTTTCCTCACGATGTTTACCTTCACTGCCGAGCATGTGGTAAATACAGCACTTAAAATTGCTGCTACCAGTTTTAGTGGGATCGAACCCAGGTCACTAGTAGCTCTATGATACTAAACTGAGCGTCCTGACCACTAGGCTACCACGGCTCTCACATATAGAAACTGGTGTGCAGGTGGTATACTTTATCCTTTGTTGTTTTCTATATTTATTATCTATATTACCTGAATTCTTAGTTGTTCGTACCATCAGTTGGCAGATTATCTACTGCTGTATGTACAAGTATTAATGATCTCAATAGAGCCATAAGAAAACTAACCCATAACTTGTGAGCTATTAGAGAGGGGTCGTATAGATATGACGATACAGTATAAGGTAGCAGAAATTCCACGGATGTTGTAACAGGTGGACTGTGGAAGTCTTACTTCTCTATTTCATAAAATGATTTTGATCCCTTTGTTATTCTATAAATACCATGCAAAATGCTTGCATAAGGATCACACTTTAAATTGGGGGTTACAAAAGCTACAAAATAGTTGCCACCCCGCGGTTCGTCTAAAAGTCGAAAAACCTATCAAAACTAAGCTCACGCTGGTTCAATTCGAGCTGTACACTGTACATCTCGTACATTCTTCATTATTATTTTTTTATTTTAAAAATTTCTGTAAATTTCCATTAGATTACGAATACATAGCAGTTATAAGTAAAACGTAGAGATTACATAATCTTTGGTCGATATAAGTACAATGTAGTGATTACACTGTGTATCGAAGTATAACTTACTAGCTATTACCTGCGACATCGTACGCGTGGACTTTGTATTTTGTTTTATTTTTTTATTATATTCGATAATCGAATCAAATGTTTTTTTGGAATAATAGGACAATATGACTAATGTATGTTCTGTACAAAAAATGTTAAAACTGCCAATTATGAAGTATATTAGTAATTATGTAGCCAATTCTTTAAATATACTTTTTTAAGCGTGGTGCGCGGCTTGAAGTAAAGGCATCTTGTGCTTCTGCGTTTCGTTCAGTGAGTGAGGTAACCAGAGGCCCACACCCCCTCCTTATTCCACCCGACTCCCAAATATCCTTAAAGACCGACAACGCACCTGCAGCATCTATGGTGTTGCAGATGTATGTGTGCGACGGTAATCACTTACCATCAGGTGAACCGTTTGCTCGTTGCCGTCTCTTTCATAAAAAAAAAAATACTTTGGTATCAACATTAAATAATGTTGAACGTGCAAACCTCAAAATTGCCACTCGTTGCCGCTGGCACTCCACTATTTTTCAAAATCTTTTCCTCATAATGCCTACCTCACCTGCACATTGTGCACCCTGCTAATTAACATAATATGCACTGGTGACCGAATGGTAGCGGAAAATCTACATCAATTTGCCAAACCCAAGAGTAAGTAGAGGAGGGAAGCAGGCAAATATACTCAAATAGACTGAATGAAGAAGTATGTAGTCCACTGCTGCATAAAGGTCAGTCCCATTAGGAGGCTGTTTTTTGCACACTCGACTCATGACGGTACTGGCAGTCACTGGTGTATATATTCTAAATGTCATTTTCCGAGATAGACATTCTTTACTCTGCCTGTGCATTTCTTTTAGTCGACTTACGATATCCAACGGCTGAAATGGGATTATATTTAAATTATTCATTAAACAATACCACGTGATCCTAACATACTATTTTACTTTGGTTTCAGTTGCTCCAAAGGAGAAGAAGACGTCGTTGTAAATATTTATACTTATTTATTCATATAAATGTCCTATGTTCGATATGATTATATATTTGTTGTAATCGAATTAAGTGACATTAAACCATATTGTAAAAACACACTACATCGTTTTTTTTATAACTACCTGGGCAACCGAGCTTAGCTCAGCGATTTTAGAGTATGCTAATTATGAAGTACCACTCGAAGTCTCTAAAGTTTAGTGCAATCGGCATATGGCAGTCGCATAATGATATAACTAACGAAGCGCCGCACTCTTCTACTACAAAAATACACGAGAGATGCTGCTTTCCATCACTAGGTGTTTTTTCCACCATCAGTATTAGCGAGAGCCAGGTCCGTTAGTCAGCCAGTTGCATCGCGTGCTGATGTAGTTAATATTTGGAGAAGAAGTTGGTACCCGTTTACGGTACCCGGTACGCTCTTGGAAAGACAGAAAAAGTAAAGTTTAAATTTGATTAGACTAGATTACCTGCAATTGTTAATGCAAGATTGTCACCAATGGCAATCGGCTTGACAAACGCAGTACTAAAAAAAGGCCACAGCTTTTACCGTACCCTGAGTATTTCCATACAATACAAAGTTGCAATGCTTATTACTTTGTACAGCATCATCATCATTTTTTCGTTAACACTCCTCAGCTAGCTAAAAAAGCTAATCCCAACTTGGGTATATATTTGCAATATATAATAAGCATTGGCAAGCGAATTGGCGATTGCAGTACCAGACATCTCTTTTTTTTGTAGAAGAAGGGGGCAAACGAGCGTGCGGCTCACCTGATGGTAAGTGATCACCGACGCCTACGAACATCCACAACAACAGAGGAGCTACAGATGCGCTGCCGGCCTTTAAGGAAGGAATATGCTCTTTTCTTTAAGGTGCCTAAGTCGTAACTGTTCGAAAATACTGCTGGCGACAGCTGATTCCACAAAGTCGAAGTGCGTGGCAGAAAACTTCGATTAAAACGCACAGTGGTGGAATACCAACCATCTAGGTGGTATCAATTAAACTTCAAATTCTGTAGCGATGTACGATGGTGAAACTTAGCAGCTGCGATCAATCCGAACAGTTCCTCAGAACATTCCCCGTGGTAAATTTTGTAAAAAATGCAAACAGAAGCAACATCTCTTCGCAAGGCCAAAGGATCAAGCCAATCAGGAGAGAGCTTGGTCGCCGACAATGCGAGCCGCTCGACGTTAGATGCGGTCAAATGAAAGAAGTTGGTACTGGGGTGCCCCTGCTCAGAGATGAGAACAGTATTCCATGTGGGGCCAAACTTGCGCCTTATAAAGCTGCAAACGGTGGACCGGCATGAAATACTGTCCCGCTCTGCAGAGCACACCAAGCTTTTTGGAGGCCAATTTGGTCTTTCCCTCCAAGTGACCACGGAACTGAACATCGCTCGATATGTCAACGCCAAGGATTCTAATACTGGCTGAGGCAATAAGGGGAATGTTCTCAAAAAGAGAAGAAACGACAAAGCGATTCTTTATAGCGGTAAACGCGCAAACCGGACTTTTTGGGGTTGAATAGGACCAAATTACGTCGACCCCAATCCGAGACTTTGATTAACAAGGTCTCGACTTCAGACACAAGTTTGTTCCGGCACTCTTCGACGTGTTCCCGAGAAATATTCGCACGGCCTGTATATAGGGCATCCCCCGTGGTGTCGTCTGCATAGCAATGAATGCTACTGATTTGTAGCATGTCGTTGATATGCAGAAGTAACACAATGGGAGATAGCACACAACCTTGTGGAACACCAGCATTCACGAGTTTGGGGTCCGAGCATGCACCGTCAACAACAACCTTGATGCTCCGATGCGAGAGGAAGCTGGTGACCCAATTGCACAATCTCTGGGGAACCCCGTAAGATGAAAGTTTTGAAAGAAGCGCTTTATGCCAAACCCTATCAAATGCTTTCGCTACGTCCAGATTAACCGCCAAAGCCTCCCCCTTAGACTCAACTGCTTCTGCCCATCGGTGAGTCAGGTAAACTAGAAGATCACCAGCTAATCGTCAGCGACGGAAACCGTGCTGTCAGTCACTGATCAGCTGATATTCCTCCAGGTACCTCAGGACCTGGGTGTTAATAAGTGACTCCATTATTTTAGATAACAAGGGGATGATGGCAATAGGCCTGTAGTTGGACGGATCAGAACGGTCGCCTTTTTTGGGTATCGGATGCACAAATGCTGTCTTCCAAGATTCCGGGACGACGCCTGAAGAGTAGGAGTGCCGGAAAAGACGCGTGAGAACCGGTGCCAACTCAGGGGCACACATCCTCAGCACAATTGGAGGGATTCCGTCCGGCCCACTCGACTTATGGATGTCCAGGGAGCGGAGTGCCTTTCGCAGTGAGCACTGAAGAAACTGAATTTCCGGCATGGAGCACTTACACCACGGGATGGTAGGTGGAGAGTTTCCCCGGTCATCAAGAGTCGAGTTGGATGCAAAAAGAGAGCCCCAGAGATTGGCTTTCTCTTTTGCAGTATGGGCCAGCGAATCATCCTCCTTGTGCAGAGATGGCTGAAAGAAATTCCCCTGGACAGCCTTGGCGAGAGACCAGAATGCGCGGGTTCCTGATGGGAGGGGAACTAGTCTTTCGCCAATTCTGCCAATGTGCTTTGACTTTGCCGCAGCGATAACTCTTTTAAAGGACCTGGAGGCAGAGTTGTACTCGTTTTTAAGAGCGCTGGTTTACCATACCGAGACGCTGATGCATCGGCCCAGGCCTGGTAGCACTTCAGCTTTCGGCGTGACGCCATTTTGCAGGTGCGCCTAAACCAAGGCTGGGATTTACCTCTGACAGGCCCATGGGTAGGAAGCAAAGAAAGTCCGCATTCCATCCCAATCTGCCGAGCTGTAGTGCCACACACAGTGGAATCCCGCAGTTCGCGTTTGAGATTGGCACACGATATACACCACACTCCGATCAGACAGTGGTCCGATAAGCCAATAGAGGCATCGACAGAGATCAAATATCTGTCCGGGTGTGAGTACAGCAAAAGGTCCAACAGGGAAGGTCTATGGCCTTCCACGTCTGAAATCCACGTCGGCAAGATAACACAAAGATAGATAAGTTGTGTCAGGCCATATGCTAATGCAAAGTCGTAAAGAGAGCCCGCAGCATCGGTTATGTGAGAACCGAGCCAATCGACGTGGTCGGCATTAAAATCGCCGAGAATCACGATCTCTGCGAATGGGATCTGTTGTAGCACGGAATTTGTAGCCATTTGGATGTGGTCGATGAGTCGGTCAGTTACGGTATTACCGCTATGGGACCTGTAAAGGCATGCATAGATGCGCGGATGGTCTTCGCTGTCGATGCGCAGTCAAAGGGTAGATAGGTCCAAACCTTCAAGACTACCGAGGCGTCGAGAACAGATATCATCTCTGACGTTTGGGGCACAAAGGAGTGTTCCAGTTTGTACCCCGGGTAATGGAGATAAGAGGTATCAGCCGGAGATATCTGAGACTCGGTAAGAAAAGGCAAGGCCGGTTTCAAGATGGTAATGAACGGCGCTTAGGTTCGAGTGTAGTCCCCTGATATTGCAGAAATCCACGGCGAGCGCGGAGCACATGGAAACATATTTACTGGATGCTGTGTTCTACAAATCAACATTATTGTTGATTAACATGAAATATTAATCTTTGCATACTTGGTCACATTGTGGTGGTACTTACCCAAACAAATTTCTGCAGGTTTGACATATAAATTTAATGGTATATGTCAGGGAGAGTATACAAATCGAGATGAGACTTAATAGGCATTAGACTTGATTATAGGACCTGGAAACACAAAATAAAAAATTACAAATTGGGATTAAAATAATACACAGATTAAACGAAATATTTTAATGCAATCAACTAAATCGCTGAATTCAAAGAGTATGCCAACTTCCAGCGCTTCCCACTAAGCATATTCAAAGTAACAAATTACAAACTCGATAAAACACGGCAAGACCCTAATAAATATTATTTCTTCACCTAATTATTTACATATGCTGTAATGGCAGCGACGTCTTAAATACTACAATCACCATTTGTAGAAACAATAGGAAATCTACTGAATTGCCACTAAAGGCAAGTAGACACAAAAGAAATAGTTCAATACACTTAACACATGTGCATATTCAACAATTTAAACAAACACATGTATACTTAGTATTTAAGTAGTATCCAACGTCTAACAACCCTAGACATAGTACATTTTTCTCGCTACATAAAAATTTAAAACATTTATAAAATGAGTATATAACGAAGGTGTTTCAAAGACAAGTATAGAATTTGCCAAGTTATATCAATTCTCATTTGTCAAAGAGCAAAATTTAAGTAAACTGCGTTCACATTAATAAATAAATAATCAAAATTTTATATTTAATCGACACAAATGTCTTAGCACAAAAACACTTACGATCACATCAAGTTTCTTATTAGAAATAAGAACTGACTTAGCAGTATTATATATATGTGTAAATATATATATATATATATTACTATATTTACGACCAAAAGTTTCAGATTTTTATTTAAGCTGTAATAGACACAAATGTAAACAGAATAAGCGATTTATATCAATATGATTAGACCCTAATCAAAGTCATCAGCTTCAGGTGAAGCTCTTGGAGCTTGAAGTTTCAATGTTGACGAAATGTCAATATTCGTTGAGGGCGGATCATCATCCGACAAAGTCATATTTTGCTTACGTCTACGGTCTAAAGTTGAGCTATCAGTTTTAGCTACGCTAACACTAACTTTTTCGTCATTCGCTCCGCTTGACAAAATATTTATGGGACTCTCAAGACTGACTCCAGCAGAGCTGCTACTTCTGACAATTTGAATATCGCGATCCGATTTTCGAGCAATTTCCTCAATTTTCATTCGCGTCTCGTCTGTAGGAATGCTATGGTTTCTCTTATCTGAATGCCTTATTATGTCATCATGATTAGATGATGCTAAAGACGAATCTGAGGTCTCGTTGCTAACGGTAGTATTAGTGCCCGCAGCAGTAGTTTCGGGAGAGATTATTCTAGGTAAGATAATTTCATCCGCATGGCTAGTGTTTGTCTGTCTGTCCGTGGAAACCGACGGTGACGTCTGCGTTGTTGACTGTGCGGTATTTTGAACTGTTTGAGTGGTCGATTGCGTCGTGGGTGGCGTAGCTTGCGTAGCAGTCCCAGGTGCATCGTGATAAGCTGCACCGCTCGCTAAGGCTGCTATTCCCGCTAACCCCATCATCCCACCCATACCATGATGAGTGCGCAGAAGTAATTGTTGTAACTGCGCCTGCTGTAGTATTACAGGCAACTCGTAGTGATGGAAGAAGTACAACATGGAATGCTGTAAAAGAAAATCATGATTAATTAAACATTAGAAGTGACGCGTCGCAATGAAAAGGTTGGCCAAAAAAGGGTAACAGAAAAAACTTAAAAGTCGAAACAGTATTAGTCACGTAAAAGAAGCTGATTTTTTTAAGACACGTCCTTCGCACACAATAAAACTTCCGAAGACAAATAAATGAGCGACTCGTGACAGTACTGCCTGTCCCGCTTTTATTTATTTATTTCTGGGTCAAAGTTCCCTCCCCTCATGGCGCGCAACGTAAGTTTTAATTAAGAAACTTGTGACCGCTACGACTTAACTTTTATTTGAAATTATATTTTCTGATCCCCTCGTTTAGATTTTTTCGAGCAACGGCAAGGTATAACGGGTTATAGTCGAGGACAAGTTCGGACATCTTTATGATTTATCATTCTTAGCGCGTATCGCGTCAGGATAAATTATAATTATTTTAGTCATCCAATATTATCTTAATGATTATGATGCAATATTCTAAAGTTATAAGAATATTTTATTTAAATTTTATAAATGTGAACTTAAAAATTATTTAATATTTTTGGTGGTAACAAAAATTAAAACATTTCTATTTTTACTATTTGTTGATTGATGACAAAGGCAGCATAGCAAAATAAGGAAACACTTGTTTAAAAAAAAATATTCATACCACTCCCAACTTATTGAGTGGTATTGTCTAGGGACTCGTAACGCAGACCAGTCATTATAAATGCAAAACTTATATTATTCTACCATATCGTTTCAGGTTTTTTTTATGAGATGGTAAAATTTAGTGAGTACCTGTGCCTTTTGCGTTTACATGTCACTATAACATATACAGACATATTTTAATAGAATAACCGGACGGATATCGTTATAACTTAAAATTACAAAAATAATGTACATCGCTTTTGCAGCTCCCTGGTATCAGTACCGAGCGTTTAGTTTATCACCGCTTGTTAGGTTAACGAATCAATTTGCCCTCAACAAAACTGGAACTATGAAAAAATAAAGAGCAGACGGTTAACACTAGGAGCGCGCACACGCTGAACCTTAATTAACACAGACCGTCCGTATCCCGATGCTATCATCGCTAGAGTAAATGTTAAAAAGGATCAAACGTTTGAAAGGTATTTAATTGACAGATATGATGCCTTTTTATACCGCCACTAAAATCGGCCGAGTTGATTTTTCTTCAACCCCTGCTTAATAAGGACATAGCTAAGTGAATCGGACACGAATTCTTAACAAATGGAAAAAGTGTGCAACAGATTACCGGAACTTCAAATAAAAAAAAATTGTAGCATTGTTTCAAGGCGCATTCACCTTAAAAGTTTAAAGCTTTGAGACTGTTTTTTTAAAAAAATATGTAATAACTTATCTAATATTTTAATATCTTTAGTAGGCATATATAAGACAGAGAAAAAAGTGCCCTTTGTGAAATATTTTCGCCGCAATTTTGTCTTAAACACTTTACGAGAAACGCGTTGATTATGCCAAGACGGTAGAAAATTCAGACGAAAACAAAGTTATTTGGATTGAAAATCCAAAGAAAAAATGGAAAATGCCTAAGAACGTAACTATGTTGGGAGATGGATAACATTTAAAAAAAATATATTTTTAGCAACACTTGGTAAAGTCCTGTTTATGAATATTGCGCTGAAATGACATTTGTTTAAAGATATTCTCATTTTAATTCTTGTATATTGATGATGATCTCCTGGTCGATTTCGATTACGGCGACCACCTCTAATTACTATCGGCAATTTTCAACTGTGATTAGTACCACAAGTGTACACCAGTCTCCGAAGTATATGCGATATGATCGAAGCAAGGGTCAGTTGCTGTGTCAGAGACAAGGGTCAGAACACAACACAAAATCTATAAATTGTGTTCTTGCACATATATTAGCTTTGGCTGGGATTCGAAACCAGGACCCGCGTCGCAGTGACCCGTAGTCAGGTATGCTAACCACTAAAACACGTGGTCGTCTGTGTACGCTATATGTATAAAAGATTAAAAATAAATAATCAATAATTAGACGTAAATCCTTGAACATCTCATGGCTAGCTCTAGGATTAATCCTGGAGAAATCTGTTTAGCCATACCAAATGTAAGTGTAATACTTAAGTGTTAATTTATAGATATCAATGAAAATATTTAGTTCTTCTGTAATATAATATAATAAAATAATTAAATTTATAATGAAATAAAATTAATTAAGTAAATTTAATTACAAATCCTAGTACATAGCATCGATATTTTAAATTTAAAATATATTGGTTAAGTATACACTATACATATCTATAAGGTAAGTCGCTAAGAATGTTTATTTTAAGTTTATAATTTGCAAGTTATTTACACGTTTACCATCATGCTTCCATAATGGCCGCCAGCTTTGTTGACTTAGGACTTCATAGAAATTGATGAACCACTATTTCATAGATCCTATAGCAGCTTTGGTAAATGTAACACATCAAGATAAGAAAATGTAGATAAATGTGGGTATTTATACCTATGTGGTTATTTATAATACTAATAAAGCGTATCAAAGAAAGATATTACGTGAGCTTATATCTATTATTAGCAGAACTTTTGGGCTAAAGTTTTCTTTAACCTTTAATTTCCCTGTGTGATGTGTACGGGCAAAGTTTTCTTATAATGCATGATACCTTTTACTAGCACCTTCTAGGAAAAGTTTACGTTCATCAGTTGACTTAGAAATGCTGGTAAAGAAGAGTCCTTTCGCTGTTAAATAACGTTTAAGCGACAAACAAACGAAATATTTGTCAAATTTCACTCAACGTGACCTGTTGATTCAAAATTAAATTATGGCTTAAGCCAGATGTCAAGCTGTACTGGGGTTAAAATTAATGTAGCAGGCTCAGTGCGGTGTCAGACGGCAATGTTATGCATGCCGTGTCGCCGGCAAGGCCCGCGAGCGGAGCCAACCTCATGAAATATGATTTTTATTAATAAGTTGACACGCTCGATGATTATAAGATAAGCCCCCACTTTGCATTCCACAGGCCCGTCTTGTTTTTCGACTTCGCCCTTCGCGTATAATCCGTAGCCTACCCACTGCGAACCCTCCCCCGCCCTGGGCGCAATTCGTCTTACACAAATTATACTCTAAATTAATACAACAGGAGTGTTATTATTATTTTGTTACAGAATTTCGATATAACTTTAACTTTCGATATAACGTAAAATGTACATTATTCATGTAATAAAAAGCGTTTTCCATATAAAACACGTAAATTATTAAATTTAATTATATTCTATTTAAATTATACATAAACATAACACGTAACTTAACTTTTCGATTATAGTATCTTTTTACCACCGTAATAAACCTAAAAAAATGAATAAACAAAGAAGTGAAACACAAGTTAATAACGATCCGGGAACATTTAAATTTTAAAGTTAATTATTTTGAACAAATAAGAATAAAAACAAAAAAAAATGAAGATTCTATGCCATCTTTAGGATTTCCATAGCATTACAATATAACAATTTAGCCAAGAATAATCGCCGATACTTCGATTATTTACTAGATGATAGACTCCCTCTCTGCCTAGGAGTCCAGGTATCGGTAGGTACCATCCATTACACATTTCTGCAAAGCTAATTGGCGGCAGAAATGTGTTAATGAAAATGAAAAAGATAGACTAGTTGTTGTTAGGTTTGAAGGTATAGAAGAGTCAGTGTAAGGCTGTGAGGAATTCCATCTTAGTCCTTAGGGGTGAAAAAGCTTCTTTAATCTTCTTCTATTGAAGTTGTTTGCAGCTGACCCTGAGCTACAGCTTCTGTACACTATCATCAGGTGGATCGTTAGTTCGATTATAACCCTTATTCCATAATAAAAAACGAAATATATTATTTTCTCCATATGAAACGGCATATCATAGACTTAATAAATGTCAACCGATCTGAAAGTTGATTTCAAGCCTCTATCAAACTAAGATAAAATTTGTATTGTATTGGCATTTAATCAATTTTTCTATTTTTTAAATGGCTATTTACAGGTTTAAATTACAAATATCCAATATTTAATGTCATTAAATATATATTTATTTAATTTAATAATAATATAGGTCTTTACATATGAAGTTGGCGTTTTGTCGAACTGACCACTTTGATCTGAAATAATCTGGCGTTTGGTTAGGAATTCCAAATTCAAACGTATTTCAAATTTGAGTTTCGAATTTAGTGATTCATTTGTTTTTTCTATGATATCCTTCTGTAACAAAATAGAAAACTTGAAATATCGCGTTATTTACGAATATGAGTTCCACCGTGGCATTAGAGCTGCATAAACAGCTCGAAAGATTAATGATGTGTATGTAGAAGCTACTGTAAAAGAAAGCACGATACGTTTTTGGTTCTAACATTTTCTGTCTGGAGATTTTGACCTCTAAAAGAACCGGAGACCCAAGTTGACAATAAAGAATTAAAGTTGATCGTGGACGCGGATCCATCGAAAACCACGTCAGAGTTAGCGGCAGGTTTCAGTGTGAACGACAAAATAATTTTAATTTACTTGAAACAAATTGGAAAAGCTAAAATGCTCGAGAAATGGGTACCGCATGAATAGAGTGAAGCACACCAACAAACACGCATTGAGTGCTGCGTTACATTACTCAACCGTCACAATAACAAGGGAATTTTGAATAGTATCGTTACTTGTGATGAAAAATAGATTCTGTACGTCATTCGGAAACTATCACAGTGGTTGAACCTAGTAGAACCGGCCAGATCCTGTCCCAAGCGTAAGTTGACTCAGAAAAAGTTAAGTTTATTTGGGAAAACGCGACGGATGGTGAGCTGGTTGCTGTCTTTTGGGTCTAAGCAAACGATTCAAATCGTACATAAGATTCGTACAACCGTACTCGACTATCGTGGCTAGGCTATCCTGTACATAGTTTCTTTATATGCAATATACAAAATACTTAAGAGACTTATTTGAACGAAATCACAAAGGCCAACAGTCAAACAACGTAAAACAGATGAGAAATAAAACTAGATGTAGAAGTAATGTGAAATATTAAATTGTTTGAGTTCGGAAACTAAAAACAATTTATGTCACAAACAAACAAAGGGCAGTGGATAGAGGTCCTCTCTGCGTGTTATTAACTTCCGTGCGCAACGCGACCGGAAATCGTCGTTATAGGACTTCAACCCTAGACATATCATACGGTGCCATTTGTTATTACTCTTACGGAGCGTACACGTACGAAAATATTTTAACAGATAATTATTAAATATCGATTAGTAAATTATAACAATTAAGAGATTTAAAAATTGTCATAATACCTATCTACAAATTTATTTTGACTGCTGAGTACCTTTAATTTTTCGCCAAAGACAGTACACATCTTAAAAGTAATTTAAGTTTTAAAATGACAGCTGCCAACACCCTTCTCAATGTGAACATTGTAGTCGGACTTCTAATTTTAAGGCATTGTTTAAGGTATTGCCAAATAAATAATAAATAAGCCAGTTCAATTACTAAAATATAACAAATCACAATATTTATAAATTGTTTATTGTACTCGATAAATTTTGTAAAGTAAAATGTACATTTATGACAAAATACAATGTGATCTTAACATCATGGTCAGAAATATATCAATATATAATTTATACAATACATTACTAAACAATAATAAGAACACATCTGATATCGATTCAATATTTAAATTGGCAACAATATTAACAATGACTGTGTATCGAAATAACGTAAGAATAAACGTTTTCACTAATTATTTCCCGTTGTTAACAACCCCCTGTTGTTCTACGAAAATTATAATGTTTATTAGAGGCGAAAGAAAAATTTATTTTGATATATTATTTTTTACAACCTTGGTAACTTAGGGGTCTGGGTGCTCTCTTTAATTTCATAGGACGCGAGTGACGTGGTATCAAATCTCCGTGCCGGCACCATTAAAGTTGCTGGATAGTGAATAACACCGTGAGGAAACATGCATGTCTGGGAAATAAAAGTTTTTTTTTGTTTCTAGGACGTGACTTTACATGCCACCCTGCGCTAGAACACACATTTACGGGTTGGTTTTTTTTACGTCCTATCTTTATTCTTATAGAATTTATAGACCCAATTATCAAAAATAACTCCGTAATATGAAATCCTACCATGAATATAAATCCTATGAGATGAGAGATAACCTGTCATTATTGTTATTAAAGTTCGTCATTGGGAAATCCCTACGGCGACCCCTGACGGCTCGTACGCTAGGCGGAAAAAAGTATTACATTACTCAGACATACATACTATTTGTATCGTCTGGGGTATTATTTGACACAATTTGAAAATCTGAGGCATGTTATTTTGGCAGGGTATTTGTAACTCAACTTTTACTTTAAGCAATCAATATTATAATTTTCTAAAGTAACTAAACGAAGAAGAACTTATTAAGCAGAAGTAAGTAAATTTTACTCAATGAATAAAAAGTAAATAATAAATCAAGATGTAATAAAGGAGACGTTCTTTTCATCAATCTGCTTTGTGTTATTCTACTCTTAGACAAACGGTCTTTTCATGTAACCATGAACAAAACTGGGAAGCATGCACGACTTGACCATACGCTTACCAACCAGCATGGTGCTGGGCAAGCGGGTTGTTAGTGCAGTGCTGGTACACTCGCACAAGAGACGCTGCTCTCCATCACTTTCTGTGATTTTTGTTTTCGGCAAAGTCGGATGGATGGATTTTACGCCATTAGACGGTGACTAGAACCTCGTTGGTTAGTCAGCACGGTGGTTGTAAAGGCTGGGTTAGTTTTGAAATAAAAAAATATATATATGGCTGATCAGTGTGCATATGTTATAATAAAAAATGGTAATAATTGGGTAAAGTGTCATTCAGGAGACAGCAATACAGTCATAGATCGATTATAAATAGAAGTATGCAATGAATTCCGTTCTGCGTTCAGTTTATAACGTAACACAAAAATTTACGACGTGACTCTAACCTAGAGAAGCCGGAAAAATGCATGTTATGTTTTATATCAGCACCAGTAAAGTTGAGTATTGTGAGGTGATACATGTCGTGTGCGCGACGCGGTCACAATACAACGCGCTCTCGTAGGTACGTGATTTGTTGACAAATGCTCGCAGGCCGAGCGCGCTTCTTCACTCGGATAAGGTGCTTTTTTTGTTATTCTTAAAATAATAATAACTACAGTATTCAGCTGTGAAGTGATGATAAGACATCAAGCGTGAATGTACAATCTGAAGTGTACTATGTGTAGGACGGAGTATCGAATCGACGGAGATTCTGATTTTCGGTAGATCTTTCCCCGTCCATCATAGATCTTGGTTTCATCAGTAAAATGAACCTGACTCCATTGATGCTGATTTATTGAACAAGAGTTAAAAAAAATTAAATATCGACTGAGATGCTCTAATTTAAGTGTTTTTCTAACATAGAGAGAACAGACCAATCTTGCCTTTTATCTCTTTTTCAAATTTGTAAATTCAAATTCAGAATAATGAAACTACTGAAATTATGGCAATTATACCAGATTCAAAATTGCATAAAAACTTTTTCATTTATTAATTAAGATTTTACAGATTACAGGGTGGCTTGATTAAGGAGTCCGAGAATGTACGAGCATCTACCCAAATTTGAAATATACATACATATAACAGTACAGTGAAATTTTTAAGGATAATAATAATAGGACTGTGACGACTCCAGGTCAGGGAGAGGATTTCAGCGTCGGAAGGGAACGACAAAGGTGATCCACCTTTTCTACATGGCTGACCTCAAGTTGTTCGCCTGAAATCGCTCCCATCTGGTGGAATTGCTGAAAGTCACTTGTGATTTTAACAGTTCTATCAGAATGGAGCTCGGGACGGATAAGTGTGCGGTCCTACACACACTCACTGAAAAGAGGTAAGGTCACTAATTCCGTGGGCATGAACTTGTCTCTGCCCGTTAATATAAGAACCCTTTCCGAGGCTGAAACATAGCGATACCTGGGTATGTCACAAAACATAGGCATTGATGAGACTGGCATGAAACAATCGTTACCCGCCTGGTTTTTTGCACGCCTGACAAAAGTTTTAAACAACCTTTTGTCGGGCGAGAAGCTCGTGAATATAACGGCTGGGTCATGCCAGTCCTCGTGTATACCTTTGGCATACTCAGATGGACTCAAACCGACCTTAACCCCATAGAAAAGTGAAATAAGAACAGAACAGAGAGTAGGTTGAATATGTGGGTTAGGTAGTGTATTTAGACTGTGAAAGAATAAATAAAGATATAGAAAAAAATAAGAGTCAATGGACTCTTCGCAATATTTTGGGAATGGTCAAAGAACATGTTGTTACTAGAATTGATGCTTCCGTGGTTTGGAAACGTGGCAAGAATGTATGAGGAAAAAATTACAAAGTATATTTATGCTGCAGAAGTAAGAGGTAGAGTAGGCGAACGTATCGACCAAATTGTAGAAGAACTTAATTGAGAGTAGTACGTACCGACGATGCTCATCGGTGTATTACGTAAATGTAAGGATATGAAGGAGGAGAGAGAGGTGTGTCAGGATCGTCCCAAATTGTAGTCTCTGCTTACCCCATCTTTGTGACAGGACATGTTTGAATTTTGCATTCTACGAGTTTTAGCAAGCAGACAGTTTACCAATAACTAATACTTATTACGTACATTCATTTTCAACAACCTTTCAAAGCTCTAAGCTCAGCATTGCCATCAGTATAGCCCTGAATATATAGGCTTTTTCTGGAAAGAGCAAGTAAAAGCTGGCATGTATTTTAGGAAAGGTTTGCCTAGACATATCACGCTACGCAGGTTAGTCTACTCGGACACTAGTAATGCAACAATGCAACACATCATTGATTTGACAATTCAGTTATTGTTTCTATCTGTTAATTAAAAAATAGACAAAGGTAACTTTTTGCATAGAATAATATATTTGAAATTAGTAGCAGATTTGTGCCGTTTGCTCATCTAGCCAATTTAGCGGACCGTGTCAGTAGTTAGCTGTTTTTTGAGTTGCGGCAATTTTAATAACTTCTCGCAAAGCGGTGAAAAGCTAATAACATACGAACAAACAGTTTATCTTTAAACTGGACATGAGGTTCAGAGAGTATCGCCCGTGGCGCGCTATGCAACATCAAAGTATGTACTATTGACTAACTAAATATGATACGCGTAGAGTGAACTTCTGAAACTATTTCACTGAAAAACTTAAATAGTGGATTGACCGTTATTATTCTCTCTTGTACTAGTTATAATACTGGAGAATAATAATTTTCAATGTGATGAAGTTTCACCATGTGACAACAGATTTTTGGTTATTTATTTAAAAAAGGAAATTTAAATTCCATATAGTATGTCAAAATGGCATTTAGATAAATTGACCCCTCCCGCAATATCAAAAAGATTTACTAAGATTTTGCCGTGGGGTAGCGACGCAAACAATATTTCCACCCCTATCCTTCCCATCACGTTCTATCTCCTGGAGATGCGAAAAGTTCAATTAGATACTGTGACTAATCGTAATCCCTAATTGCTGTCTACCACTATGGGAGATAAAGGACCTTTATCTGATAAAAGTCTTAAATAACAGTTTCATTTCAAATGTGTAGTAAATACATGAAATTATTAAAGGATGAAACTCCTTTATTACACCTAATTAGGTAAAATATTTCATCCATTATTCGAAATTGGTTTTATCAAAATAACGACAAATTATTTTAAATGTCTGTGAATGCTTTTGTAGCGTTTACCCATGTTAGCCACGATACGGTAAGGTAACAAAGCAAAAGCCTGTAAAACGTGTGCCTTTTAGGCATTTGTTTGCAATCCATTACACCTTTGATCAACAGTCACCAATGTCAGGATCAAATTGGAGCGGGATTTAATTATAACAGATGGTGCTTTCTTTTTTATTTCATTGAACAGAAGGGATCGATGAAATTATTCTATTCCAAGAATAAAGATGACCACAATTTTGAAAAATGGTAAATAGTTTTATAATATTAAAATAATTGCTAGACATGTAGTGGGGGCGGTGGGTTGTAAGAGCCGACTCAAGGATTTACGTTCTAAGAGCGGAGAAAAGTGGCTTGTGAAAGACCGTTTAGCTACGGTGAGTCGTGCTAAATGGAAATCTGTAAATTATGAGTGTTTATAAATAATTAAAATAATTAAATAAGACCAAATTCAGATGCATTAAATCGTCCCACATTCCCAAACTCTATGTTAAGTATAACCCATGGGATCAGACGAAGCGACATTATAAAGTAGTATAATATA
Source organism: Bhutanitis thaidina (assembly GCA_029286595.1). Classification (NCBI taxonomy): domain Eukaryota; kingdom Metazoa; phylum Arthropoda; class Insecta; order Lepidoptera; family Papilionidae; genus Bhutanitis; species Bhutanitis thaidina. The sequence continues at coordinate 4,696,868 of JAGSMS010000013.1, forward strand.
AAGTAGCAGCATGTAAGTGCCCACTGCTGGGCAAAGGCCTCCTTCTCAACTACGAGTATCAGAGAGGGTTTAGGAGCCGAGAAGGGCCCGCCACGCTGCTCCCCAGTGCGGGTTGGCGGGCTTCACATATCCTCGAAGTAATATTTATATAATTTCTCAGACATACAGGTTTCCTCACGATGTTTTCCTTTACCGCTGAGCACGTGGTAAATACAGCACTTAAAATTGCTATTAACAATTTTAGTGGTGGCGGCACCGGGGACCGAACCCAGGTCACTCGCGCTCTATGAAACTAAAGTGAGCGCTCTGACCACCAGGCTACCACGGCTCTCACGCAGGACAATTAATGTAATTAATTCAAAAGCTGAAATCTTTCGATTTGTTTGTATAAAGTATCAATATAAAGCCGCTGTGGTTCTCTTGGTTAACTTCCAGAATCTGTGATCTGATCAACGGCGATAAGGTATTCTATTTTAGTCCATCTCAGTTCAGTCATTCCTTATCGGCGATAAAATCACAAAGACTGTATCATCCAAAATTATTAAAATATCAAGATCGAAAACTTTTTGTATGTGGTATCGTCGTCTCTCGTTTGTAATTCTTATTGGTGTTATTGTATGTTCACAGTGACGTAAGAAAAAAGCTTTCCCATTAAGCCTTTAAAGTCATATGGCAATAGGAGGGATCAAACCCGGTGACGAGGCTCGCCACACGTTCACATTCCATCTCCCGAAGAGGCGGAAAGTGAGTTGCGGAAGCCCGTTGGGCTGCGCTGAGCCGTGCCGATGGGATTTTGAAATCTCTACCTACCCCTGTAGTTGTCAGGCGTTAGTGCTTATAAATACATATTCGACACTTACTTGTATGAAGAGCCACGAAGTTACAAGCGCCAGGCTACTGTATTGGCCATTGAAGCGGTAGTGGTATGCGTAGAATGAGAAGTGGTACAGGTAGAAGAATCTGTTGACAATGTTAAAATAGTTAGTTATTTAGTAATTTCAGCTTTATCACGCATGGTATAATATAAGTGTCAAGTAATTGCAGCGCAATTTACAAAATGCACATAATTATACTTCGATCACAGTATGAAGAATAGAAGTACAGTAAATCAACGCCTTTGATCTCTTGATAAATGCCGAGAACGTCTAGACAGCGTCGCGGCAGTTTTTGGAGACCGGGGTTGTCAAAGGTAAACAATATTTGTTAATTTATTTAATTTATATCAACGTCGCCATTAACATTATTAACAACATTTAACAATAAAATGTTAAAAGTGAATTATTCATAATGATAAATCCATTATGAATCATTTATAATGAATTTATTATTATTTATCATTCCTGGGCATGAGCGAACTTTTTATATATCAGTCGGTGATAAAAAGAACACTGATTCGGGCCAAGGAGGATTCGCAAGACAAGATATTGATTAGAAAACATCCTAATTTTAAAATAAAATTTAAAATAAAATCTTATGCCAAGCGTACCACTACACGACCTCAAGATCCTGCGCCTCCTGCGTAGATCAAGATGAATAAATAAAAGCGGTACGGCAACCCAGTTAACCAGATGTCTAACACCTCAGTCCCGCCGTGATCACATAAAGTCTAATGTAAAGTCGGGAAATAAAAATGTAAGATTAAACGCGATAAGTTCCGTTAAATTAGTATCAATTCAAAATTCTTATGAATTTTATCGAGTATTTTTCAAAATTAGATTCGAAACCAAGATGCTCACGCCATTAACAGTGTGCTGTTTCTGCGTAGATCGCGTGTAAAATGCGTTAAAATCCGTAAAATTAATTTCATATCTATATGTTATAACATTTATAAGATTTGTGTGGTCACTTGTTTTTTCTATATTGAGATACTAATCCCTTATCCTATTGCATAATTTTTGGCATAATTTACTTCTCTGTGAATTTTTGTTTATACCGTGACTTCCGGTTCTTGAAACGTGATTAAACAACAAACGTCCATATTTGTAATAACACATTTTTTGCAATTATTAGAAAAAAGTTCAAAGTAACATACAACTTACATAAATATATACAAATCATTTATATCGGAAGTATGCCATATAGTGTATATAGAACGTATTATAGGAGACTATCTCGTTACGTTCGGGCCCTGGGAAGCAACAAGTATCGCCCGGTGGGTGGACATCATTAAGACCATATTGAAGGAACGTCCCTCTTCTCCCTTACATACGAGATCATAAAATACTTCGATAATATTACATTCATTACATTGATTTAATATCCCTACGGCATGTGATAAAATGAGATATGTTTATGAAAATTAAATAATCTGTTATTATAAACACATAATGCTCCAGATACAGTCAATATACTACCAAATCAGCCCATTTTATATCCACTGCTGAACATAGTCCTCTCCAAGAAAGCGCCTGAATAATTTCTTGGATGGTTTGCCCACACTCGAGACGCTGGGCAAGCGGGTTTGTGAGCGAAGTGCCGGTCTCCGAGCATTGATGACACTGCTCCTCATCACCATGTGCAATTACATTAGATCGTGTGTGATCGTGTACATACATCAAAGTAGCAGCCTGTAAGTGCCCACTGCTGGGCAAAGGCCTCCTTCTCAAATACGAGTATCAGAGAGGGTTTAGGAACCGGGAAGGGCCCGCCATGTTAGTCCAGTGCGGGTTGGCGGGCTTCACATATCCTCGAAATAATATTTTTATTATTTTTCAGACATGCAGGTTTCCTCACGATGTTTTCCTTCACCGCTAAGCACGTGGTAAATACAGCACTTAATATTGCTATTAAAAATTTTAGTAGTGCCGGCACCAGGGATCGAACCCAGGTCACTCGCGCTCTATGAAACTAAAGTGAGCGCCCTGACCACTAGGCTACCACGGCTTACACGGCTGTACATACATACTATGTAATAATGTAAAAGTATAGAAATTGTAAAGAGAAAATGTGTTAATATCATTGCTTATTACTTGCTAAACCGATTATGAAAATTCTTTCACTCTTTGAATACTTCAGATGGTCATAGCCTTTGTTTGATTGCCAAAAATTTGATATCGGTAAGAAATTCTATATTTATTACAGATCTTTCCGTGCGGTGCAGTTCGCTAGTCACATTTAAATAAACTTAATAATTAATGCTAGAATTTGTCTTATCTGATCTTCTCAAGCGTTCAAGTCTTCAAAAGCGTAACATAGCGTAATACTGTTTGTGCTAAGATTAAAAAAAATTATACGGGTTTTCTAAAAAATCTTTAATGTTACTGGCTATTTGTACTACGATGATAATATATGTATAATATAATAACTCAATTAAATGTTACATCTACCTTGAATGTTTGGGGATCTTTCTTCTAAATACTCTATTTATTGCCTATAAGAACAAAACGCCTGAGTCAGACGAAAAGACTGGATTGGTTCACTATATGCCACTTCTTTTTATCTTTTAGTATACGGAATCCTAATAATTGACTTCAGATAATTGAAGTAACTATGTCATAAAAATCAATCCAGTTAAAAGTGAGGAAAATATCGTGGCCTACGACGCAATAGGTGACGGCCATCAGTGTTTATGAATATCTTGGAAAAGCTTGCTAAATAAGCAGGGACACAGCAGTGTACTGTTTATGGGATGATGATGAGGTATCATTTCATAATAAAATTTAATAAATATCTTATAAAAAACGAATTATACACGATTTAAATATTTACAAAATCGTAGATTTTTCAAATTGATAGTAGCTTTGAAACGCCCGTTACCAAGTGGCTGCTACTTACATAATTGGCACCGTGCGGGGCCAACCGTATCCGTCTCGTATATTTCCTCCACTTTAACATTACGTTCGTTATCTCCTTATTTCGGTGGATAAATTCGCAATGCGCTACGCGGGCGACAAACGGGCCCCCGGAAAAGGGGAAATGTCACATCGTTATCTGAAAAGGTTGCGATTTTATTTGAAATCGATATTCTCCGATACTAACATTTTTCTCCAGTTGTTATCTTGCACGCTAGAGGCGTTCCTTTAGACGCTTCTCTTCCGTAGTATACATGTTCGATAGTTCAATAATACAAAACTACGTGTTATTCGATCAAGATAATAAATGAAATGGTTATCTATGAGATAAAAAGGGAAGATAGACTGCCATTGTTTAAAAATAATAAATACAGGCCTTGCGCCTGATATATACAGTCTTTGTCCTGATCCACCCAAACCTTCCGCAAGCCACTTTTCGCTTCTCCGGGGCTAGACTGTGACGGGTAGCCACTCCCGTAGGCGCCGAGTTTAAAAATGATATGTAAGCTTACTCTTTTTATTCTTTACAATGGAATTTCTATTGTCACAAAACGTTAAATGAATTAAAAGATATGAAAAATAACATAATTCGAATAAAAATATTTATCATTAACACCTTCAACCTGTTAGTAATCTATGGCAAGGATATCTGTAGGTCTCGCCTAAATTAAGACAATTCGACGAAATTTTCAAGCATTTTATATTTATACTCGGCAGTTTAAATTTTTGGAAGTCGGCAAAGTTACAAAAGATATATAGGATCTCAGATCCTCCTGTCAGCACCAGTTTAGGTGTTATAGTATAAGTCTGCCGTATTTCCTTACCTTAACAGTCTCTGAATAGTCCACTGCAAGATGTAGACTTCTCCTATAAGGTGGACGATTTGCCGTAATCACCACGCTCGCAATCGCCAATCCGATTGCGAGCGTGGTGACCTTAAACGCTGCTGCCCATCATGGGTCTGTTCAATTTTGTTCTGTTACTTTCCGAGATGGATATGCAGCTATCTGTCGGTAGCTATTGCGATTTTCGAGGTTTTTCCATTAGTCGCCTCTTACAAATAGAAGATACTCATGGAAAGAAAGAGGTGGCAGATTCCTATGCCGATACCAGACAATAAATTATAGTTATTCCACCGATTGGTTCGGCATATCCTTTATTCGAATTATAGGAAACTCGCAGGACGATTGTTTTATTGAGATGATTCTCTTCTCCTATCTTCACGAAGGGCGAAATCACTTACTATTAACCGGAAGTTAATAAAAAGGATAAATATATACTTGTATTTCAGGAAATTAGTAGTACTTATTGAATAAGTAAGCAATATAGGTATTGACATGAACAGTTAACGTACAGAGAGAGATACGATCAGCGTAGTAACGCGAGCACAATGCTTGCTAATTAGCTGCTTTACATTAATCCCGCCGTAACAACCGCTTGTGTGCGGATTAACTCCATGGCTTCAAATGAACTGATAAATGTGCAAGTGTGCGTAGGTATGGAGAAGAGGTTAACATGTAAGTTGTGTAAGTTATTACAAAATGTTAATAAGTAAGAAATGTTTGAAGTGAAAGTTATAATTAAGTTATAAACATTTATGAATAACTAACGTACTGTGAAAGTTCCTGATGAAATGTCCCAAATGATAGAGGTTAACATTTCTGCGAGTTATTAAAAAAAGAGATGTTTGGGGAAGAAATATTTTTAAAAGATATGTTTTGAAAAGAAGTGTTTAAAGTATTTTAAAACGATTTAGACAATTAGAAGTTATAAGTAAATACACAGAAAAACGCGGAGTGTGATTTTTTTTATTTTATTTAAAGATTATAACTATTAATGAAGCATGTTATAAACGTTACAGCTTGCATACGATTTTGATGAACCAGCAAAACAAGTCATTGAATTGATTTATATGCTTCCATTAGAACAGTACAATAGGCGAACGATATACATAAAATATTCTTCAACAAGAACTAAACTTGGATTTTTGGCGTTGGCGGAAGAGGGTGAAATATCGATTAGCTGATAAATAACAATTTCAGGGATATATATTTTCAGAATAATTTAAGAAAAGAGCAAAGGCGTTAAAGGCGTTTCTAGTGGAGCCTAGTGTTAAGCGGCTTTGAAATTGTCGAGGCTTTGAGATCAAACGACGCGAGGTTACCAACGCATTAATCATACATGTTAGAAACAAGAAGGAAGCGAAGTTTTCTTAATACTATTTGCCCATAAATATTGTATCGTCCCGGCGTTTACTTTAATGGATGTTAATAGAGTCACGGCCATTTAAACAACCATAGGGTACGCATAACGATTAGTAGAACTCATTTGACTTAAATATTTTTTAAATTATTATACAAAAGTTTTAGCGTAATGGTAAGCAGATGAATTGCAACTGCAAATTATATAAATTATCAAAAAGTGCGAGGTGTTTAGAACTGCGATCGTCACGTGGCGAGCATGAAAGCGTGGCGTTTATGACAATAACTCCTTTTGGGAAAGACAATATATTGCAGTGAATTATTTACAGGCTGTTAAGGGTAGGTAAATAAATAACAGATCGATATAAGTACATCGAGTATATCCCCCTTTCAGAATGAGGCCTTTTTCTGAGACCCTAAAGTATAAATACTTCATGTGTTTTGTTCTTGCAAAAAGAGCAAATAGAGCTAAACATAAATTTTAAATTTAATTCCTAACTACATAAAATGAAAATGTAAAATGCTATGAAAATATTTTATTTTGTTTATTAAGGAACCATAGTTGAATACTGTAGTAAAATTTGGAATCCTTACTCTATGATTAAACATACAAGCAATTGAAGTGTCAAGTAAATTTTTAAAACATCTCAAATAAGGCACTCATAATTCACATTCGTATTATAATGAAGTTTGTGAACAATACAACATCATGTCAGTATCAGTATCACAACGCATTGACTTACTTTTTCTTTATGATTTCTATAACAATGATATTGATAGTATTGTAAATTAACATCAGTATTCTCATGCCTCCGTAATCCGTCTTATCGTACCAGACATAGGCAACTTTTTATTAGCCGATATGATAGCCCGAACTATGCATAAAGTAATATTATTTGCCTATTGTTATTTATTTTAGTTGTCAACTGCGCAGGTGATATATTGCCGTAAATGAACGCGCAAACACTCACTCATCTTATATCAGATGAAACGCTTATGGTACAAAAACCAAAAAAGGGTTCGGTGCAATGTCTGAGACACAACCGATTCGAAAACTAAAACTAACTAACTAATGAACCACAACTTAGTGCCCATGGCTTAGCTGTCAAGTACGCTCATCACTAAGCCACGCGGGCGTCAATCCATCCGAATATATCAAACACAAACACCATAGACAAGTGCTGGGGAGCAGCATTACAGGTGTGAGGGTACCGGCACTACCCCTCCACCCAGTGGGGTGAGTATATGTCTGGAATGCCGGCTTATGTTGCCGATTTTGGGGAAAGATCTATCTATGTTCAGATGTGAACTTTTACAGGCTGGTAAAAGTAAGTAAATGAGCAAGCAACGATCTCTCTCTCTCTCTGCGATTATCCGTTTCTTTACTGGGCTTCAAATACCAAGTGAATTTGTATTTCATCAAGGCCCAGTGTAGCTGTCTGCTCAGTCGAAGGCCTCGTATTCGAATTCCAGCTTAAGCCAATACTTATGCAACAATATTTTCTGGTTATACTACTACTTGTTGGACGAGAATGTTGAGTCAAGTAACTTTGTTTTTAGGATAACACGGCAATTAAATTTCAGAAAAGACAATTTCCGCTTCGTGGAAATTGACCAGGACCGCGATGACCGCCTAATTAAATGATGCGGAGAAACTAATTTAAACCTAAATGAAGTAAGAACTTCTTAATACAGAAAGAGCCCTCCTTAACACCAAAGGATTCTCGTCTACTCGCATCCTATGAAACACCAGAAGGATACCAAGTACGATTTTACACAACCGACACATTGCTAGCACGACTTTTTTTTTTTTATAGAAGAAGGGGGCAAACGAGCGTGCGGCTCACCTGATGGTAAGTGATCACCGACGCCCCCGGAAATCCACAACACCAGAGGAGCTACAGATGCGCTGCCGGCCTTTAAGGAAGGAATAAGCTCTTTTCTTGAAGGTCCCTAAGTCGTAACTGTTCGGAAATATTGCTGGCGACAGCTGATTCCACACAGTCGAAGTGCGTGGCAGAAAACTTTGATTAAAACGCACTGTGGTGGAATGCCAACCATCTAGGTGGTATCGATGGAACTTCGAATTCTGTCGCGATGTACGATGGTGCAACTCAGCAGCTGGGATCAATCCGAACAGTTCCTCAGAACATTCCCCGTGGAAAATTTTGTAAAAAATGCAAAGAGAAGCAACATCTCTTCGCAAGGCCAAAGGATCGAGCCGATCAGAGAGAGCTTGGTCGCCGACAATTCGAGCCGCTCGACGTTGGATGCGGTCAAATGGAAGGAGTTGGTACTGGGGTGCCCCTGCCCAGAGATGAGAACAGTATTCCATGTGGGGCCGAACTTGCGCCTTATAAAGTTGCAAACGGTGGACCGGCATGAAATACTGTCCCGCTCTACAGAGCACACCAAGCTTTTGGAGGCCAATTTGGCCTTTCCTCCAAGTGACCACGGAACTGAACGTCGCTCGATATGTCAACGCCAAGGATTCTGATACTGGCTGAGGCAATAAGGGAATGTTCTCAAAAGAGGAGAAACGACAAAGGGATTCTTTTTAGCGGTGAACGCGCAAACCTGTGTCTTTTTGGGGTTGAATAGGACCAAATTACGTCGACCCCAATCCGAGACTTTGAATAACAAGGTCTCGACTTCAGACACAAGTTTGTTCCGGCACTCGTCGACATGTTCCCGAGAAATATTCGCACGGCCTGTATATAGGGCATCACCCGTGCTGTCGTCAGCATAGCAATGAATGCTACTGATTTGTAGCATGTCGTTGACATGCAGAAGGAACAGAGTGGGAGATAGCACACAGCCTTGTGGAACACCAGCATTCACGGGTTTGGGGTCCGCGCATGCACCGTCGACAACAACCTTGATGCTCCGATCTGTGAGGAAGCTGGTGACCCAGTTGCACAATCTCTCAGGAACCCCGTAAAATGAAAGCTTTGAAAGAAGCGCTTTATGCCAAACCCTATCAAATGCTTTCGCTACGTCCAGACTAACCGCCAAAGCCTCCCCCTTAGACTCAACTGCTTCTGCCCATCGGTGAGTCAGGTAAACTAGAAGATAACCAACTGATCGTCCGCGACGGAAACCGTACTGTCGGTCACTGATGAGCTGGTGTTCCTCCAGGTACCTCAGGAGCTGGGTGTTGATGAGTGACTCCATTATTTTAGATAACAACGGGGTGATGGCAATAGGCCTGTAGTTGGACGGATCAGAGCGGTCGCCTTTTTTGGGTATTGGATGCACAAATGCTGTCTTCCAAGATTCCGAGACGACGCCTGAAGAGTAGGAGTGCCTGAAAAGACGCGTGAGAACCGGTGCCAACTCAGGGGCACACATCCTCAGCATTCCGTCAGGCCCACTCGACTTATGAATGTCCAGGGAGCGGAGTGCCTTTCGCACTGAGCTCTGCAGAAACTGAATTTCCGGCATGGAGCACTTACACCACGGGATGGTAGGTGGAGAGTTTCCCCGGTCATCAAGAGTCGAGTTGGATGCAAAAAGAGAGCCCAAGAGATCGGCTTTCTCTTTTGCAGTATGGGCCAGCGAATCATCCTCCTTGTGTAGAGATGGGAGAGATGGCTGACAGAAATTCCCCTGGACAGCTTTGGCGAGAGACCAGAATGCGCGGGATCCCGATGGGAGGCGAACGTGTCTCTCGCCAATTCTGCCAATGTGCTTTAACTTTGCCGCAGCGATAACTCTTTTGAAGGACCTGGAGGCAGAGTTGTACTCATTTTTAAGAGCACTGGTTTTTGCATCCCGAGACGCCGATGCATCGGCCCAGGCCTGGTAGCACTTCCGCTTTCGGCGTGACGCTATTTTGCAGGTGCGACCAAACCAAGGCTGGGATTTACCTCCGACAGGCACTGCAGAGAACGGAATAAAAAGTTCCATTCCCTGAAGTACCACATCGGTGACAGAATCTGCAACGACATTGGGATCATCCAGCGAGAAGCAGACCTGCCCCCATGGGTAGGAAGCAAAGAAAGACCGCATTCCATCCCAATCTGCCGACCTATAGTGCCACACACGGCGGAAGTCCGCAGATCGCGTTCGGGATCGGCGCGCGATAGGCACTACACTCCGGATCAGACAGTGGTCCGACGAGCCAAGAGGGGCATCGACTGAGACCAAATATCCGTCCGGGTGTGAGGTCAGCAAAAGGTCCAACAGGGAAGGTGTAAGGGGGAAGGTGTCCTTCCACGTCTGGGATTCGCGTCGGCGAGGTTACCAGTTGTGTCAGGCCATATGCTAATGCAAAGTCGTGAACAGATCTCCCCGCATGATCGGTTATGCGAGAACCGAGCCAATCGGTGTGGTGGGCATTAAAATCGCCGAGAATCACGATCTCTGCGGATGGGATCTGTTGTAGCACGGAATCTGTAGCCATTTGGATGTAAAACTTTAAAAATCGCCTTAATTTTAAGAAGTATGGTAATGAAAATTAAAACATTACAAGTACTTATTACGCTACTTAGCCTGTACAAAATGTCAAAAGTCGAATGCCCATTTACAATTTTCTTTATTACATCAAAATTATTCAGAAGCCGACTAGGAGGGGCAAAACTGAATCTTATTGAACTAACTCGGTGCGAAATCACTTTCGACTCGGCCTTTGATCTCGACTGCGCCAAAGGAATGTTATCCAGTAAAAACATGCAAATTCGATATAGTATAATACAATATTACCAAGAGCAGCCGGCGCGACGGTCTATCTACAACACTTTGAAAGCGTTGGGAATGTTTCATAAATTATCAGGCCCTTGGCCGAACCCGATTTGAAATCATTCAAAACAAGTGCTAAAACAATAAAGTATAAAAATATTACTATTTTCAATCATCTAGTAATAAAATCTTACACAAGTGTCGCGGATTGAACTAGATTTTGCTATCTTCTTGCTGGCTAGCTTGCTACTCAACGAGTAGCATGGATTCTGAAGTATCGGTCACAGCAACAAAATCGGAATTTTGGCAACTAATTATCAAAAGACTTATTGAATTCTGCTGACTTTTCACTGCCTTTTTATAGAACTTTTGTGTAGCTTTTGTCTGCTTTATGTAGCTCACACGTTGCATCGTAGGGGTTAGTTATTAATAAACTTCGAGAGGCGTGAAACTATTGAATAGTTGGTATTGTCGCCAGCGAGCGGTCGCGAACGGTAGCACGGCCGCATGGAATGCGCGAGGAATTTCATTTCGTTAACCCCGGCGAGCCGGGGTTGCGGATTCCTGCGGTCTCCCGTTCGACCTTCACAGCTCTAGATCGTTCATTTTGTTTTACAGCCAATTGTAGTCAATGAAATTGTGAAGTCCACTGATCGGAGGTCTACATATATGTATTGACTACATTTTCTAAGGGGTATCGATTGTATTAAAGTATATAACGTTTCTCGACGCAATTCAGTGTATTATTAACCCTCATAATTATGGTCCACTTACATAGATGTGTATTTTATGTTGGTTGTGAATTGTGTGGTGCAAATTTTAAAAGTTAAAAATATCGTACCGTAAATAAGGAAATTATGTGACGTATAAATATCAGTCATCTGAAAATGTTTTAAAAGTACTTTGATAATAAAAAAGTTTAATTTAAATACTTTTCAGTGTCTAAGTCGGATAATAATTTTATTTAAATAAATAAATAAAGTCACATGTATTATTTTTACGAGATCTGTGTACGTTTTAAGCGCTCCAAGTGTAACTTGATTAAACAGTAAAAATACACTCAGGATTGCAATGTACGATAACAGAATTTTAATAATCTAATTGACTCCATTTTCTTTAGTTTTCTGCGTTCCATTAGGCGTCGAGTTTATGATAAAATAATCACAAAGCAAATTTTTGTGACTCGCGTAGCAGATTTTTCAGCAGCATTCATGCCTATATTTATAACTTAGTTTTCTCGAGATCTACTTTCTACTTATGAGTTCTCTCCTTTATCATCTTCTTATTATCTTTTGCTTTATTGTGCATTCTCCTGTGTGACGTTCGACATCGTTCATTATTATTTTACGTATCAATGAAATCTGCATGACGTGGTATATGCTGCGATTTTTGAAGGTTCGAGAAGATACTTTGGCGATCGTTGGCGTACTCGTTGGCAACGATCACAGTAACGAAATCGAAATTATGGCAACTAATTAGCTACAAATTACCATAATACTTTTATTGACTTCAGCTTATTCTGTTGCTATTGTGCTGCGGTACTAATTTGTAAAATTTATTTTTTATTATTTACCGTAAAAGTAAAGAAATGTTATAATGGAAACTGTAAACTGGCTGTTACTTGATAAGTACGTAACGATGGGCACTGGAGCAGTTTATAGATTTCATAATCATGGTCTGGAAGTTTTTTCTACAGTTGAAGGTTTCTTTAGGATAATGTGTGCATTTGAACAGCACTTAAAATTACAATTAAAAATTTAAATGAGAATTTTTAACGCGCTATGAAATTAAAAGTTACGTGTACTACAATACTACTGCTTATAGTATCCTTGATTGGTTTTGACCTAAGCACTAAATAATAGAATATTGTTCGACAAATGTTGTAGCGTAAAATGAAAGCCAAAGTTGGTGTCGATGCTAATCGAGAGGGGAACTTACGATCGGCTTCGACAAATGCGGTTCAACGCATAAACTTGCTCTAGTCGGCTAAGTTCACTACAACTCCAGGAAACTTCGATCGCTGTACACTATTAGTGACATGTGATTCCTTCCATTTGACTGTTCAGTTTTGTTAAAGGAATCTCAAATAATGTTAGGCCTTTGGCCAATCATAAAAATTATGTCTTCTAGGACGAAAAGAAAATTTGCGTTAAGAATAATGGAAGGATAAGGAAACTGTCATTATTATTTTAATTTAATGGGAATATTATAATTTTCTTCCAAATATTAACCTCATTTGCACACTGATTTATTTCTACTGCTATTTTTTCCAAAATATATTTTCATAAAACTATGATGATTTCAATTGATTACATAAATGAAAATGAAATCTACAGTACAAGGTAATTTTGCTTAAAAGGCTCAGGTTTTCATTATATCCTTATAAAAAGTTGTACATACATTCTAAATGCTAAATAGAACACAACTATAAGATAAGCGGAGTTGAGGTGAAAAAAAAATTGAGGTTCTGGAGAAAAAAAAGGAGAGAAACCTTCAGTATGTTAGTCTTATCTTTGGAGAATTTAACCAATGTCCAGGTTCAATGTCCAGCAGTAGACTATTTACAGGCTGTCAAATAACTAATAGAATAAATCAAACTGCTTAGTAAAGCTTAATTAAGTTCTGTATAATCATTAACAGGAAAATAACTTGAATAAAGTTTTGAAGAGAAGAATACTTTCAAACGAGTTCAGAGTGCTTAATATGGGTCCCTGATTTCAAACAATATAGTCTAGCTTAACTTTGATAAATTGAAAATTTTGCAGTCGATTGTAGTATATTTAAAAACAACTCAATATTTGTTAAGGTAAAAAAGCTGACGCATCTTTTGTCGCGAAAAGTTATTGGTGTCTTATTTAAGGCATCCTCGTAAAAGCGTCTTGCTGCATGCTTTAGTACCTCTAGAGAGGTTGAAGATGAACGTTACGCAAACTTTTCCCTTTTTTCCTGTGATTTTCAGGCATACCAAAAACCTTCACATATTGCGTATAAAACTTCAATAGGTTTTCTGTGTCTTAACTGAAGTCCATTTCGACCAGTACTCATAAATAATATGTCATTTAATATTCGTTTTCTTCCCCTTTTAGGGACTAAAGTAATTTTTTTATACATTTTAACACATTCAATAGTTTGAACGTTTTCACCATGCCGGCATCGGATGTCACGCGCCCAGTTATCACAAAAGGTTTTTAGCGAGTAATCGTTTTCGATAGCTTCACGTGGCTAATATGAAAAAATCCAACGAATAATTCACATGAATTTATTGAAAAGCTTTACAGAGTAACTGAATGTTAAAAGGTTTTGTCTACAGACAGTCCATAAAAATCAGTACCAGAAATCTCTTAGAACTAATATACAAAAATATTTGAAAAGAGGCTTCAAGCGAGATGTTATCAATAAAGGATATTACCATAGTAGAAAAAAGACAACATTTATCAGTAAATATTTGCAAGACCGTATTTTATTATAAATTAATTTAAATAAATAACCTTAAATAGTAATCATGGATTTTTATTTATTTTTTGTTCAGTTATTAGTTACAGACATTTTTTCATAACTTTACTGATAGGTTTACCTATTTATTGTTCGTTACAATAAAAGTAATATATTATTAAAATAAATCTATTAAAGAATAATAATAAAGTTAAAGCTTTTAATTAGAAGTAATAATAAGCTATCAAATATTAACAAGAACAATAGCAATAAATTATTAAAATAATAAACAAACTATTTATTTAACTCTACCCATAAAAAGACTGCTTAAATCACTGGTTTGTAGCAGAAACCTCGTGATTCAGAGTCCGAAGTGAGGATAAGCCTCTACTGCTAATACGTACCATCGATACATGCCATAATAGTGGTCCAAGGCAGGATATACCATTTTTCTCCATACAGATGCGCTGTATGTGAAGTACGTACTCTGCTAGAGTAGTCTAATAAACAATAGAAACTATTTATGGTGGAAAATCTATACAAATTCTCCGAACACCCCCAAGCTGACGATGGGGAAAAGCAGCAATAGTGGAAGGGTACGGACACTGATCAACCTGCTTACCCAGCGTAGTGAGTATGGGTAATTCTTTCAATAAAAGCGTGCTGGCTTTTGATGTTGCATTTTTGGAGAGGTAGAGTTCAATAGTGGACTTTTAAAGTCTTTTGTAGGCTAATAAAAAGAAATCAGAACCAAAAATAGCTCAGGAAAAAGTCGATGCGAACGAACACATATTTGTTATCTGTTAAATTATTCATTTGTGCAGTTTGTACGGTAACATGGTGTCATAGCCTTTTAAAATGAACAGTTAAGCACGAGTAGCCGCGAATTTATAGATGAGCGCTACGTAGTGTAAAGATGTGATCGCAACCATATTGCCTCATACAAGAACGAAGGCGCAGGTGTACTCGTGGCTGTGTTAAAAATATGTCTACATCTGTACCGATAGTAGCTAGTTAGCTGTAAATATTGTTGATAATATCTTTATACAAATACTCGCATCCAATAATGATATGTATAATATTAACACAGTTTATATTCCACATAAGAAGAGCCCCGAAAAGGAATATCTTAAACATTTAGATTTTTTATTCACAACATTTTAAAATTTACAATCAAATAAAATCCAATCAAAAGTATTTTATAACTTACCCTTATATTGAATGGTCACAAGGTTCTGACACTAATTCAGAAAACTTAATATGCACTAGCAACTCTTCTTTAGGCAAATACTTGAGGTCATTAATGTCCTTGCTCAGTTGTTTTCAATGCGTAAAGTAGTATATTACAAATCACATTTAGATTTATTAATAAGCGATAACCCATGTAGTGTTTACTACGCTTCTGCCTCACTACTGTCACTTGATGACTATCACAACTATCATCTTTACTGTTATGAATTATAAAACTCACTTTCTCAGGTTATATCTCAATGCAAAACTTTGATACATAACTTCCACGGAGCGGATTATGACAGCATAAACGCGGAATTAAATAGATTATCAGCACTTGATAGCGTTAAATTATGTTATGGTACGATTTTCCAAATTATAATAAAATATACCCCTTTTGTACAAACTAAAGCTACTAAATTTCCCTTTTGGTTTTCATACGTATTTTTAGGAGCAAATCCAGGGCATCGACAAAATTGAAAAGGAATGACAATATCTGTGATTAAGTGCAGTTCTCTCTTTACCGAGATTATTAATTGAGTGTAAATACATTCTATATAATAAACGAAACTTTCCAAATATATATTAATACAATCGAGGACAATATTACGAAAAACATTAAATCCTCTATGGTTCTTTGTTTCTAATCGTAAAACAAATGCAGTTCCAAAAATCCTATTGTAATATGTGATTTCTTTAGTAATTTCTTTCAAACGGTATATGAACCATCAACATATAATTCAAGTCATTTTGCATCTCCGGAAACTTTTACATAAAATTGTACACTAACTAAATGGTATTTCTTTCAATATTGATACCATCTTAAATGCCCTAAAATCTCTAAATATTACTAAATGGTCAGGTCCAGATGGCCTTATTTGTGAAAAATACTGCTGATAACATATGTGTGCCGTTCTGCGTTATATATTATTTGAGTGCAACGTTGCAGAAGGCACTTTTCTGGAAATTATGAAAAAAATTAACATAAAAATAGATCCAAACATAAAATCGCCCGATTTCTATTTCATCGACCTTGTCAAAACAGTCTTTCACACACACGTTACACGGTAAGATCTCCCCTATTTTACACAATAGTACCTTCAAAGAAAAACATTGCTTTGTGGAAAAAACAGTAGATGTACTGTTACTAATTTGGTACTATTTACAGATCATTGTACTTAAGTAAAGTAAAGTCTTTTCTTTTTCTTGATATCCTAGAAATTCGGAATCCTAACAACTCCTTTAGTCGCAATGTGTATAGGAAAAAGACACATATCGATCGATGTTTAAACGGTAACTATTAATCACCATACATCTCAGCTAGCTACCGCAGGAAAACCATTGTTATAGACACCATTGTGCAGTGGTTAGGTGATCTGCCTCCGAAGTAGGAATCTCGAGTTCGATACCCTATATGGAGAGCTGGTATCAATGAGTTTTACGAAACTTACGTACGATTTGTATAGTTGGATTGGACACTAAAACATTCGACAGGCTCAACAACTGTCACTTTATTCCATTTAAGCTCTGGTGAAAAGTGGACTAAAATGGCCAAACCTCTGACACCCTACACCCCAGTAATAAGTAGATAGTCATTTTTTTATGTTTATAGTTTGATGTAGACATTTATGTGGTAGATATACGTTATTTTATTCACCCGTTCGTGGGATACGAGCCACTATTTTTGTTTCATAAGAGTTTACGTTTTATTTCATTGTAATACATAGAAACAAAAGTTTGATTGTAATTTTACGATATCTTCACCAAATACATATTTCTACCTATGAGGCAGCTTTATACAAAAAGACCTACGCAAGTAGTAACAGAGGCGGCGAATGGTAACAGCGCTATTTATTTGCAATAAGACGTGTGTTGGCGGTGTTATTAAATTCCCGTCTTTTTCCCTAATCTCGTTGACAACACACCCAGTCGGCCCTCATCGGAAATGGCATTATTTCCCGGACGAGACGCCCCGGAGCGGACACCGGATATTCTTAGCTAACACTACCAACCCTCGAAACTCTTGTTTGAGAGATGTCAGCTATTTCCTCGTCATCCGTTTTACATTTCACTGTCTAGCAGGGTATTTTTTAATTCAATAAAACGCCGCTCCGCTTTAAAAACTACAAAAGAATAAAATCTTATTTAATATGTAGGTCAAAGTGTTTAAAATAGAACATATATCGTCTACAACTTTCAGATCACTTGTTGTTTTTAGCAGAAATTATACGGTATATTAATGGACTTAAATGCTTTCGCTTTTACTTTCGGGTGTTCAATACTGAAGATTTTAAATTTTGGAGACAATTTTTTTCCATTACGCAATACAATTACTGTAACTTTTGTTTCTTTACTTTAACACTTCACTCAATATGAAAACAATATTTTCACATAACTAACTGACGGAAAAGTAAAAAATTTTGAAGTTATTGCAAATTTTGTCATAACAATATATTTTATTTATGAATGAAATAAAAATGTGCTCCGTAAATATGCTTCTATCAAAAAAAAATTAGAAACAAAATAATAAAACATTTTTTTTCTCTTTGAGAAGTTTAAAACCAGTGAATATCTAACACTCTTAAAAATAAAAATCTCTACGAAGTTTCTATACAGAGGCTTCCACGTCTTTCACGGAATATATTTGTCGCTAGGCAGCCGCATTGTATGAAAAGTTGGCTGCCACCTGCGAAGGCTTATGGCGAGCACCCCAGCCCGTCATTGTCGCGTAACTGGTACTCTGCAACTTGCGCCCCCACTTATTGTGTGAGATTGGACTTAACTGTTGCGTTTTTTCAATCGGAAAAATAGAAATGTATGTCAAAGATATTACAGCGGTATTTGCGCCCGGTAAGGAAGTTGTGGATATTAAAGATATTCGAGTTTGAAATGTTTTGAACTATATGTCCGAAGTATTATGGGAAATTATTATTACATCAACAATATTACTTACAAACAATAATAAAAGGCCACTTAATAAGCGTATATATTTTTTACTTTTTATATCCCGACGATTCGAAACCTTTGCACCTACGGTTACGGGAAGACAGAGGTGACGACCGTATGTAACAGAAAAAGCAGGCGAATTTTTTTCGAGCAAGCGGTTCACCTGATAGTAAGTGATTACCGTCGCCCACATACATCTGCAACACCAATGGTGCTGCAGGTGTGTTGCCGGCCTATAAGGATATTTGGGAGATGGGAGGGAGGAAAAAGAGGGGGATGGGGAGGAGTAGTGGGCCTCCAGTTATCTCACTCTCCGAACGAAACGCAGAAGCACAATATACCTCTACTTCAGGCAGGTATTCTGCGAAACCGTGGTACCAACCCGTTCGAGCCGCCCCATTTGAGCAGCAGCACAAGCCGTCACTTAGCTCTACCCCGCTTAAAAAGGAATACAAGATTCGATAAAATACTTCAAATTTTTTTATTCAATGTTCAAAATTCAATACGTCTGTAGTATTCACGTAAATATAAAAAAAACTATAAATAAACTAATTTTGTGAAACTATTTTAACACGATCATGTAAGCCTGTATAGAGATATATTCAGTATCTTTGAAGCATTTCATATTGCAAAGGCATATTTACCTCAATGTAAATCCTAATTAATACATTATAGTCTACAAGTATATAATTACATGTCACGTGAACCTATAAGGATATTTTTCTCTCTAGTGTAATGTTTTGCTGTTGATGCATTGCTTTCTTTGTTACAGTTTGCCGCTATAGTGCTTTCCCGTACGGGCATTGTTATTTCTCGGAAAAGCGCTGAAATATTGTGGTTGCACGATTTGCGAGAAGTCTAGTGCACGAATATGATCTTTAGAGCGTGATGTTTAAGAGAGACCGGAGATGTCCACTTAGGCTTTGTTTTCGACAAGAATGCTTAGGTATGCGGCAAGAATGAGTTTTAGTGCTCTAGGATAAGACTTTATTTATGCTGTGTCCGATCTAAGACGCAGGTGCATGCAATCCCGAGACAGTAGCGAACGTGAATCACGCTCGTTCCGCGCCGCATATCTCACCACACTCAACGTGTCACACAAAAAGGAAGTTGGTGTTTATGATATTCTTCTTTTAGCTCCATGTGGTGGACTACTTAGAAGCTACGGGTTATTATAAAATCATTTTGCGGACGCTTAAACTAAATTAAGGTAAATGTTCTATAAATGAAACTAAACATTTTGATTTTTAAGTAAATTGATTACGATATATATCTAATTGTTATTTAAAAGTACTTCACACTTCACAGTTTCACAGTGTAAAAGAACATTAAATAATATGTATATACATATATGCAATAACACCTGTCATTCAAAGTAGTAGACAGAGATTTGAGATTTCTATATATTCAGTATATCCAATCTCTTCTTTTCTGCAACCAACTTTTCGCCTCTCCGGTCTAAGGAATTAGGCTTTGGGTATCATAAAATTGAATAGAGTGCTCTGAAAATGTTGCTCTTTATGTGTCGCTGATAAATATACTGTTGAGTGTATTTCTATATGATAAAGCCATCATGAACATCAGCAATCTGAGGTAGAATTTTTCACTATTACTACAGTTGGATTTTATTAAGGCTGATTTTATACTCAATCATCTAGACTCGCGTGCCGTAAGCTACGCGGGCGAGAGCGTATTTGTGTTTGGTTTAGTTTTATTGTTACACGTTTGATACTCGCTTGCAGCGAGCCGCGCGCCTACATTGAACAACAGTACTCTTTAACGGGAGGATGGTTACACAGTTTGGCGCCAGTCATCGGCTCACTTTTGACACGCGCCTACAACCCCCGGACGGGCCGCAGCGTCACTGACATCAGCCTTACAATTGGTACAAAACAATTTCCTAAAATGATTTGCTGTCTGAAATCATATAACAAAATAGGTCTTACGCATGAATACCTTCTTTACGTGAGATCGTTTTAAAATTTCAAAGTGATATGGAGTTTAGTGGTAATACAATTTGTGTAAATTTAAAGCAGTATTATGTGATTTTCAGACAATAGTGTACCGTCACTAATGTATCTTACCTGATATGAATGAAATACATTGTGTATATTAACACGTCTAGAAGGGTTGTCATGGGCTACAATGACGGTTATCGCGAGACCACTGAGTATGGCAGTCCATTAAGTTCTCAATGTCACACACAATAGTTCACAATGGGCGCGACGGACAGCTCGGATCTTCGTGTCCAGGTAACCGGATATCGAAACTTTATACGGACAACAAACATTTGCGCTTTAGAATTTTATACGTAAAATCTAGACAAAAGGCAAAACAGAAACTTAAGATGAAACTCTTTTGTTTCGCTGAGCATTACATACAGGAATGAAATAATAACCTCACGTGCCTGCACGTCCACTTTTGCAAATCAACGGATAAGCAGATTATTTAAAATCGTATTCTCTAGATATTGCAGGTACGTCGGAGAGATATTACAAGCAATAGCAGGAAAATGCACTTTTGATAAAAATACAGAGGCAGATTAAAACTAAATAATTTTCACTGAGTATTTTTTATATTAAATACGGTAATAAAAACAAATGTATTGATATGAGTCATATCAGGAGTTATGGCACGAGGAGAGATAAGGTCTTATGATTGTAGAACCTAATTGCGTAATAAAAGCGCTTTCAGGGATCTCGTCATTTTTAGTAATGTTTACCCACTTTTTTACACACACACACGTACACAATGTGACAGGCTTGTAGCAATCTTATTGACGTCATATATCATTTACTGTAAAGAAATATTTACATTGTACGTGAAAAATTCTAGAAGTGCATTCTAGCATTGGTACGGCGAGGAGTTGTTGCAAAAACATGGCAAGGATTATGGAAATGTTCTCTAGTGATCATTATATAACTTGTTTATTAATTAAAGGATTACAATCATATCTGTTATGGCACGGGTCATATAGTGTTAAGATGATATTTATCAAGATGATGTCCATAGGATAAATGATTATGAAAACATTATTATACTCAATATTTGTAAACATCTTAAATCAAATTACTGGCATATCCACCAATAATTTATTATTTTAGTCAATAATCAATAGTAATTTTTAACATTAATATACGTAAAATAGCATTTAATTAGCAACATTACTATTTATTTTTATATACTTCAGAAGAAGGCCTTTGCCCTGCAGTGGGCATTTACAGACTGCTACTTTACAAGTACAAGTACTAGTAGAAACAAAAAAAATGCTACAAGTAGCTGAGTAATTTAAAGGTAGATAAGAAAGTTAAAGTAGGCAGCATTAAATAAAATTTGACGGGTAGCCACATTTACACAACACAGTTGACGCGCAAAACGTATCATTTTCTGAAACCTCCTCTACGATGTTTGTACGGGCAAATATGAGAGAGGAAGGGTGAACTAAAAAAATGGAGGAGCGCGGCCCGAGTAAACACAAGAGAAATAACGACATCTTACAATAATTGAAATCATAGCTCGCTTGACGCTTGTGAGCGACTATAATACGGCGCGGAAGCCGTATGCGTGCCTCCCGCGCCCCCACGGCGCACCCGTAAACCTTACTTCAGCTTGCCGTAAACTTGATTTTATTTTGGCTTCAGTTGTTCATTGACTTTATTCAACAAAACCCCGTTATAGTACTTTGTAATAAGCGAAGTGCCATTACAAAAAATCAAATAAGAAATACATCCAAATTTTTTTATATACATAACTGTTCTAATTCGCAAGACGGGGCTATTATAATGTATAATAATAGTGTAGGTTAGAAGTCTAGACATTAATTTTAGTACTTTCAAGAGAGCTTATTTGGAACAACGTGATAGGTGGTGAGCTTATTATAGTGCCCAGGCTAACAATACAAATCATAAATAGCTTTCAAAAACTCATCGGTACGAGCCCTCCAAATTCGAGATCAAACTCGAGTCTCCTGATTCTGAAACAGATCCCCTAATCGCTCGTCTATTGTGGCACGTGGCTATTAATTTCGCCAAATCGGATAAAAGCTAATATAGATTTCAAAGGGAGTGAAAAAACAGACTGGCAACGTTGTAATAGACCACCGAGCCCTCTGCAGTCGTGATACAATTATTAGTGAGTTAACTCAATTTGTGGCATATTGTTTGAGAAGGGCTTAATAACAGAGGCGAGAGGTGTAGAGCATCGCCATGACTACCGTTGATCCGTGGTCCGTCCGAGCCCCAGCCCCGAATTATCGTCGTACAGTAACAACACCCTTGACAACATGTCGCCAACACGTGTTATCTTTGTCAACATTCATAACATCATTGATCTATATCATTAGCAGCTCTCGAACGCGGTTACTGCTAAATACAAACGCGACAACGTGTAATACAACAATTATCACAATACCCTTATATGTATTTTTTTAAATGTTTCTTTTGTCTCTTTAGAATTTCATCAAGATTGATGTAATTCCTGACCCTGCATCCGACATTTCCTACAGTCTTATTCTTTATGCGTAACATTATTCTCGCCTACGTGAAAATATTATAAAATAAATAATCTTTTAAAAAAGTAAATAATATTTCTATTGTATCATAAACACAAACGTAAACAACATCAGGTTAATAGATAAAATTAAGGGTTGATTGTCATTACCCTGAATATTAGGCATACTATCGGATGCAGCATCGCTATAGGGTTGGCCCGGAATAAGGACGGGGTGAGCACAACAGAGAGCCGGATGTCACAGAAAAATTGCTTCTTCCGAACCGGAGCTCGACAAAAGGGTCCATCTTCGATATTATTAAAGCGTATAGTTGTGACCTCTGTTTTATTTTACGAGCAGTCTATCAACGAATATGTCAACTATAACTAAAGATAGACTTGAAACGCTACGTCTCGTCCAACGAGATATTTAATAGAGAATTATAAGCAACAGTTTTATTTTCAATATTATCTTTTCGAATAGACAAATGTTGAATAAGCTCATATTAATACAGTAGGCAACAAAGCCCGGGGCCACACAGGACCCGGGGTTGTTTCTCAGTTGATACGTTTTCAATTGCAGACGGCTGTCAGCGTGCCAATTCCGTGGCATTCACAACAAATTACGTATTAAAGCGAGTGGAAGCGCAAACAAAACGGCCGTGCTCGTGACGTGAATTCAGAGCGGTTTACGTGCAACGGTGGCAGGTGCGGATGCAGTGACAGCATTGTGCGGGGAGCGGGCACAGATAAAATTGCATGCACTATAGTCATTAAAGACAATAATATCCTCAGAGAGGAAAAATAATTACATTACAAATTCCTAACATTTTCCGCCTGTGTAAAATTCTAATAAGAATTTAGGTTATACCTACACAGATATTCCTGCTTTGCCAAAGTGCTCTAAATTGAATTTTACTGATGCATAATCCGTCATCAAATGTGACTTCATTTAATATAACCTACAGAATATGCGTGTACAAATAAATAAATAAGACAATGTCTTTAAATTTTACTTTATGATTCAATTCAATCTATCGCTTTCTCCTTACAACTTGCGAACTAAGACCTAAAGATCGTGTACAAAACTAATGCTTTAAAGATTGGGGCACAATTTGAAAATTATTCAGACGGTTTTAAAAGATAATCAGATTAAAATATTCTACTTATTTGTCTGATTATTTAATAAGAGAAATACTGTTCTGTTAATCGTTTTTTTTCCTTTTTCAAAGAAAAAAAATGTTAATTATTCCTTTTACCAGTAACTATCTCTAATTGCGATGACGACTAGATGTGTAGTTAATTGACCTTGAAACGAATGATCTTGATATAACAAAGAATAATTTAAAAAATGTGATATTGATCATATGCTCTATTTTGCTGAGTGTCCACCCATCTCTCAGTGGGTGTCGTAAAAACCAAAAAATTAACTAAGAGGAACGCAGAAAAACTTTATCTCAACTTGTCTCATAAATTCTTCTTCCAGACTGGTGTAGGACTACACCGTCTAAGGTGCAAAGTGACTGGTGTTGCTATGGCCTTAATCCTGTTGTGGACTGTCAAATAATCAATTAAGGCAAATCCTTCCCTTAGGAGAGGTATATCTATAGCAGTGGAATTTTTAATCTAACATTTAAAAACAAATCACGTTAAGCGACATCGCCGAGAGAAAATAAAATGAGAAAAATACTATGGATTTAATTGCATAACATATCATTTATGCTGGACATAGGTATTGCCATAAAATCGAGCACACAAAATACAGGAAGCTGGTGGCTGCGGAACAGGCTTCTACATCTGATTTCTAATCAAGATACCTGAATACAATAATATGGAATGCGCTTCTTTAGTAAGTGCCGATAAGTGTCAGTAGGAGACATAATGGCATCAATGGCAGCAATTAATTAATTGTAAAGGCAACTGAACAATTGATTATCGATAATTATTCGATAGATCAAAGCATTGGGTGCGCATTTCGTGTGTAGCGCTAAATTTTTTAACAAGAGTTCAGTATCGAACGAAAACATAGTGGGGAAATCTGCATATACGAGAATGAAACTTTTGAAAATCCACAGTTCCCCAGGGACAAATTCAATTATGTCATATTTTAGCGAAAAATTGCATCATGTATAATGTTCATGGATGTTTAATACATATGGAAAGTTTTTGTCAAATTTTCATAATTGTTTATTATTGTAATAAAAAAATAGACATTGAAAGTCATGTTCGTACGCATCTTTAGTAATGTTTCCTATAAAGTTTATCGATTTTTACATATTATGCATATGTAACTCTTATCACCATCGAGTCAGGGGAACCTAGTTTGAGAGTGGAATACTAAATGTGTCTAGAAAAATTAAAAATAGAAACATAAAAACTAGCTTATCTGCGTACTTATTACCGAAACAGACCATTGCTTGCTTGGGTACTTGACGGCTGAATAAATGACACTGCGATGGTAACTAGTCTTAAACATACCTAATCGTAATTAATAAAACAAATCAAGTACGTAATCAAACTCGCGTATGGTTCCTTTTATTTAGAAACATGAATTCGTCTTATTTTTTCAGTACTATACTTCATTCCTCCATTTAATACGAATTATTTCAAACATCTCGTCACCGAAATCCATATACCTCGCATACATAGGTATTAATCTTATGAATTTGGAATCTTAGACAACTAACGGGGTGTACAGCACTCTTATTATGCAGGAATACCCACCCTTGCATAATGAGAAAAGGCCTGTACCCTGCAGTGTTACCCATTTTCACAAGCAGCTATATTTTTTTAATGAAATGATGGATTAAAATATTTTGTATCTAAATATGGTCATATGTTCTGTTGTGTCTTTTGTTTCTTATATAGTAAAAACGTATTCCAAACTTGAATTCAGAAATAAGAGATAAAAGAACTTTTTAAATTGTAACGTTGTTTATGGCCAGACTAGATATTTTATTAATTTTGCCTTAACAAGGAAACCAGGGCGTACAATAAATAAATTTTACTAGTACGTACGACTAACGTAGTCGTACTAATATTTTCATTACAAAATATAAGTAAATATTTATTAATATTTTAAAGATGAAGGGAAAGTTGGAGGGTTAACAGGAATATTTGTAATGTAACTTAATAAATACAATTGCTAGTATTCTCTTGTACATAACATTTTCCGTTTTAATTTTAAAAACCTGGAGTTCAAGTAGCTTTCATTTGAATTAGATACATTTTATATGTTATAAACACTATAACACGAAAAATAAATAACACATTGATTATAGAAGCATGCGAACAAAATTAATGAAGCGCATTCAAAGATGCAGACAGCCGGTCTAGCCGGCGACAAAGACGCGTAGACAGCCCGCAGCGCGGCTACGACTCCTGAATGCCTAATTACAAACGTTGAGTAAATAACTTTTCTATTTGCCTCGGGTCGGGTCGCGTTCGGTAAAACATTAATCATGATTGAGCTAAGTGGCTTAATACTGTAGGGATAATGGCGGGCAATGATCGCCGCCAGGGGGCGGCGCCGTAGTGACGCGCAGCAGGACGTCACGCGGTGACGCAGTGCCCGCATGCGCCGCCCTCACACACTCGCGCCCAACCCTATCCCGTTTATTGACGTATACTTTACGAAATCCAAGTCCATCAATTAATAAAAATAATGTATAGATTATGGAATAATTTATATTTATTGATATACAAATGATTGACTTATTACTAAAAGACGTCCCAGTAATTCACAAATTTGAATTCCTAAGAATTACAACTTTTTAATTAAAATAATATCTTTTTTAAGAATAACATCTTCATGTAGAAAACATACACAACGTAATATAACATCCAAATTAAAATGTCAATGTCAATTAAATTGTTCAAAATAAACAATATAAAAAAAAATACGTAATTGGTCAAAAAAAAAGTTAAGTACCAGCCTGTAAGTGCCCGTAACTGGGCAAAGACCTCCTCAAACATCTGAAAGGGGTTAGGAGCCGAGAAGGGACCGCCGCGCTGCTCCAGTGAGGGTTGGCGGACTTTCTGTTGATTGATTAGTTTATCAATATAACGAACTCTCGAAAACATATCCAACATATTTAGTTGACAACTATCATAAGATTTGAATTAAAACACAGAAACAATACAAAATTTCATATGCTTTCTATTATTAAAAGGAATAAAAAAGAGATAGACTATCTTTACGATGTGAGAACTGTGTAAGCAATGGGATATGTGACAATCTTCGTTTCCTTTAATTGTCAACCATATCCGCTGTGCACCCCAGCTTAGCTTGTTAGGTAAATGGCGCGGCTCTGGCAATCGATAGGTGATGGAAAATCTAACCATGTTATTAGTACGTGGGTACTGGCAATGCACTTACTCATCCGCCCAGCGGTTTAACACTTTCAAGAAATGCATGTCAGCTTTTGATAGTGTTTTCTTGAAGACACATGCTGACAAAGAACAGAATTGACATAATCATTGAAATCAAATAAAAATAAAAGCCATATTAATATTATAAATGCGAAAGTAACTATTCTTTATTGTACACGACACAGTGATTTTGAATGAAATTTGTACTTTGTGGAAAATAAAGGTTCCTTTTTCCCGCGAAAGTAGCTTGGCGGAAGCTAGAGTTATCAAAAAGATCAAAATCTCTAACGATTACATTTCTAAAAAATTTAAATGAACTTAAATTACGGTGCCCTCGCAACCGTGATGCTGCTCCCTTACTGGTAAACTTCACCCTTACACTCTTTATTCCAATGCAACATTACCTTGATGACATCTAGTAACTAATAC
This sequence comes from Bhutanitis thaidina, assembly GCA_029286595.1. Lineage (NCBI taxonomy): Eukaryota > Metazoa > Arthropoda > Insecta > Lepidoptera > Papilionidae > Bhutanitis > Bhutanitis thaidina. The sequence continues at coordinate 4,724,436 of JAGSMS010000013.1, forward strand.
AAATTAACACTATTTTAACGGTATTTCACGCACTTTGATGAAACCTTTTTAAAATATCGGTTATGAGTCCGGAAGTGCTATATTTATATTTTACCTTAATATTAAAAAAGTTTGAACGTTTCGTTGTTAAATTACTCTTAAATAACCTAACAGGAAGTAAATAAATTTAACCGAGATGTAGATTATGCCGTGGAATAGGATAAATGATACTTTCTTGCGGCAAGACAAGACAGTGATCAGTGTTATTCCACCTAATGCTCTGCCTTACAAACTCGTAATAATTTATGTATTTAATTTAATTGGCGTTGCTCATAAGAAACATGTTAAAGGAACACATCAAACAGCTAATCATAAAAATAATATTTTGTTAGGGCTCGACAACATATACGTCTTTAAAAGAAATTGTGTAGCATTTCTATGCCATATTGAAATCAAAACATTTCGTGCTCGTTAGCAATAAGCTCCTTATATTTGCAAAAAAATTCCAAACGTCGATCAAAAATAAAATTGTAAAACACTTGAATTTCACAATACCCACGCAGTATTTTTTCTAGGAAAGTAAGTAGCACGCCGGAAGTGGGCGTAATAACACCGCACATAACTTTTATTAGTTATCTTTAGATCAGTAGTTAGAACTTTAGTAGTATCATTTAAATGTAAAAATTAAAAAAAAAAATACGTAATTGGTCAAAAAAGTTAAGTACCAGCCTGTAAGTGCCCGTAACTGGGCAAAGACCTCCTCAAACATCTGAAAGGGGTTAGGAGCCGAGAAGGGACCGCCGCGCTGCTCCAGTGAGGTTGGCGGACTTTCTGTTGATTGATTAGTTTATCAATATAACGAACTCTCGAAAACATATCCAACATATTTAGTTGACAACTATCATAAGATTTGAATTAAAACACAGAAACAATACAAAATTTCATATGCTTTCTATTATTAAAAGGAATAAAAAAGAGATAGACTATCTTTACGATGTGAGAACTGTGTAAGCAATGGGATATGTGACAATCTTCGTTTCCTTTAATTGTCAACCATATCCGCTGTGCACCCCAGCTTAGCTTGTTAGGTAAATGGCGCGGCTCTGGCAATCGATAGGTGATGGAAAATCTAACCATGTTATTAGTACGTGGGTACTGGCAATGCACTTACTCATCCGCCCAGCGGTTTAACACTTTCAAGAAATGCATGTCAGCATTTGATAGTGTTTTCTTGAAGACACATGCTGACAAAGAACAGAATTGACATAATCATTGAAATCAAATAAAAATAAAAGCCATATTAATATTATAAATGCGAAAGTAACTATTCTTTATTGTACACGACACAGTGATTTTGAATGAAATTTGTACTTTGTGGAAAATAAATGTTCCTTTTTCCCGCGAAAGTAGCTTGGCGGAAGCTAGAGTTATCAAAAAGGATCAAAATCTCTAACGATTACATTTCTAAAAATTTAAATGAACTTAAATTACGGTGCCCTCGCAGTATTTTTCTAGGAAAGTAAGTAGCACGCCGGAAGTGGGCGTAATAACACCGCACATAACTTTTATTAGTTATCTTTAGATCAGTAGTTAGAACTTTAGTAGTATCATTTAAATGTAAAAATTAAAAAAAAAATCGATAATCGTTAAATACGTTTTTTACATATATGTAAAAATAATAAATTTAAATATACAAATTACCTCAGCATTATCACTTAAACTACCGAAGTTTATTTAGTGCTATAGCTGTTACTCTCGACTTCGTTCCTACGGTAGAACATACGTACAAAATAATTTGCTTAAATGTTGGCCTTCGGCCTATGACTATGATACAGGCTCCTCTTTACCTTCGCATATTCGATGTAATGATTATGCGACAAGATCGGAGGAAGAGTCAGAAGCGGCGTCAGAGGCACAAGTAGAACACAACAAAACCTGACAACAAATAATTTTTGTTTTTACACAAATATTGGCTTCGGCTGGGATTCGAACCCAAGACCTTGGCTCAGCAGTCAGGTACGCTAACCACTAAACCACGCAACCCTCAGAATGAATTCTGATTTAGTACGAAGTTTAATAAAAGAAAATATTACGAGACTTTTCAATACTCCTGCAGGCTCCCAACACGGCAGACTATATGAAGCCGCAGTTAAGTCTGCAAAGATATATGGTAGGCGTGTTTTAAATGAATCTCGAATATATGAAATATTAACGACTCTTTTTATTGAAGGAGAAGCTATAATGAACACTATATCGGCCATTATATCCTCTAAGCACAGACTCCGTATTTAGAGGTTTTATCACCGGGTGTTTGTTGTTCAATACAGGACTGTATATAATCACTTACCATCAGGTAAACCGCTATATATCGTTATAGCTCGTATGGCGCCTTTTCCACAAAAAAATGTTTGGATGTGGCGAATGCACTTTTAACTTAACTATGCTTAAAGTCATAATTAGTTCAATCTGCAAGAAAGAACATTTGGTACCGTTGTGTGCGATCAAGCATATTTACGGTACTGTTCACCATCGAGAAGAGGATAACAGGGACTGTAACAAATTACCTCCGGCCGCCGGAGTTGGCTCAGCACAAGTAGCGCCGTCGAGAAAGCAGGTTAGACGGTTTGATTTTTCGGGGAGATTTTTTTTTTTTATAGAAGAAGGGGGCAAACGAGCGTGCGGCTCACCTGATGGTAAGTGATCACCGACGCCCCCGAACATCCACAACACCAGAGGAGCTACAGATGCGCTGCCGGCCTTTAAGGAAGGAATAAGCTCTTTTCTTGAAGGTCCCTAAGTCGTAACTGTTCGGAAATATTGCTGGCGACAGCTGATTCCACACAGTCGAAGTGCGTGGCAGTAAACTTCGATTAAAACGCACTGTGGTGGAATGCCATGCCATGCCATGAATGGAAAAAATTATGATGATCAGACAGAAGACACAGGAGTTCCTTTCATAATATGATTATGATTAGGATTTCCTTTCGCGGTATAGGTTCTATAACCTGATTTTCTTTTTATTATTAACTAATGACATGGTTTTATTAATGTTGTATTCCCATTTGTTGTCTCGAATCTAAAGACCAATAATTTGGGATCGATTGGGATCCGAACTGAGGACTCCAATTCAGTGGTTAGGAATACTAACCAATGAAGGAACTCCTCCTTTCATAATATGATTATGATTAGGATTTCCTTTCGCGGTATAGGTTCTATAACCTGATTTTCTTTTTATTATTAACTAATGACATGGTTTTATTAATGTTGTATTCCCATTTGTTGTCTCGAATCTAAAGACCAATAATTTGGGATCGATTGGGATCCGAACTTTTTTTTTTTTTTTTATAGAAGAAGGGGCAAACGAGCGTGCGGCTCACCTGATGGTAAGTGATCACCGACGCCCCCGAACATCCACAACACCAGAGGAGCTACAGATGCGCTGCCGGCCTTTAAGGAAGGAATAAGCTCTTTTCTTGAAGGTCCCTAAGTCGTAACTGTTCGGAAATATTGCTGGCGACAGCTGATTCCACACAGTCGAAGTGCGTGGCAGTAAACTTCGATTAAAACGCACTGTGGTGGAATGCCATGCCATGCCATGAATGGAAAAAATTATGATGATCAGACAGAAGACACACAGGAGTTCCTTTCATAATATGATTATGATTAGGATTTCCTTTCGCGGTAAAGGTTCTATAACCTGATTTTCTTTTTATTATTAACTAATGACATGGTTTTATTAATGTTGTATTCCCATTTGTTGCCTCGAATCTAAAGACCAATAATTTGGGATCGATTGGGATCCGAACTGAGGACTCCACAATTCAGTGGTTAGGAATACTAACCAATGAAGGAACTCCTCCTTTCATAATATGATTATGATTAGGATTTCCTTTCGCGGTATAGGTTCTATAACCTGATTTTCTTTTCATTATTAACTAATGACATGGTTTTATTAATGTTGTATTCCCATTTGTTGTCTCGAATCTAAAGACCAATAATTTGGGATCGATTGGGATCCGAACTTTTTTTTTTTTTTTTTATAGAAGAAGGGGCAAACAGGCGTGCGGCTCACCTGATGGTAAGTGATCACCGACGCCCACGAACATCCACAACACCAGAGGAGCTACAGATGCGCTGCCGGCCTTTAAGGAAGGAATAAGCTCTTTTCTTGAAGGTCCCTAAGTCGTAACTGTTCGGAAATATTGCTGGCGACAGCTGATTCCACACAGTCGAAGTGCGTGGCAGTAAACTTCGATTAAAACGCACTGTGGTGGAATGCCATGCCATGAATGGAAAAATTATGATGATCAGACAGAAGACACAGGAGTTCCTTTCATAATATGATTATGATTAGGATTTCCTTTCGCGGTATAGGTTCTATAACCTGATTTTCTTTTATTATTAACTAATGACATGGTTTTATTAATGTTGTATTCCCATTTGTTGTCTCGAATCTAAGACCAATAATTTGGGATCGATTGGGATCGAACTGAGGACTCCAATTCAGTGGTTAGGAATACTAACCAATGAAGGAACTCCTCCTTTCATAATATGATTATGATTAGGATTTCCTTTCGCGGTATAGGTTCTATAACCTGATTTTCTTTTATTATTAACTAATGACATGGTTTTATTAATGTTGTATTCCCATTTGTTGTCTCGAATCTAAGACCAATAATTTGGGATCGATTGGGATCGAACTGAGGACTCCAATTCAGTGGTTAGGAATACTAACCAATGAAGGAACTCCTCCTTTCATAATATGATTATGATTAGGATTTCCTTTCGCGGTATAGGTTCTATAACCTGATTTTCTTTTATTATTAACTAATGACATGGTTTTATTAATGTTGTATTCCCATTTGTTGTCTCGAATCTAAGACCAATAATTTGGGATCGATTGGGATCGAACTGAGGACTCCAATTCAGTGGTTAGGAATACTAACCAATGAAGGAACTCCTCCTTTCATAATATGATTATGATTAGGATTTCCTTTCGCGGTATAGGTTCTATAACCTGATTTTCTTTTATTATTAACTAATGACATGGTTTTATTAATGTTGTATTCCCATTTGTTGTCTCGAATCTAAGACCAATAATTTGGGATCGATTGGGATCCGAACTGAGGACTCCAATTCAGTGGTTAGGAATACTAACCAATGAAGGAACTCCTCCTTTCATAATATGATTATGATTAGGATTTCCTTTCGCGGTATAGGTTCTATAACCTGATTTTCTTTTATTATTAACTAATGACATGGTTTTATTAATGTTGTATTCCCATTTGTTGTCTCGAATCTAAAGACCAATAATTTGGGATCGATTGGGATCCGAACTTTTTTTTTTTTTTTTTATAGAAGAAGGGGGCAAACGAGCGTGCGGCTCACCTGATGGTAAGTGATCACCGACGCCCACGAACATCCACAACACCAGAGGAGCTACAGATGCGCTGCCGGCCTTTAATTGAGGACTCCAATTCAGTGGTTAGGAATACTAACCAATGACGCATGTGGTCGACACCATGTATCGCAGAGCACGTGAGTCTCATTTGGCGTTAATGACTCCAGTTGAGATTGAAATGCTCTACAACAATTAAGTAAATAAATTTTTATTTTAGAATACATTCAGTTCGATAATTTAACAATGAAGACAATTCTACAATCAACATGAACTTCATACTTTCAAATACATATTTCAACCCACGGTGATTCCTTAATGGGAAACACAAACATTTCTACAAAGATTGGCCGCGGGCAACACTCTGTTATTGTTTGTATACCTAAACTGCGCCAAGCATAGCGGCACTGCACTACTAAATTAAAAGAAAGCTTTAGCATAAATCTAACTTATAGACGCCAGGTGGCCATACTGCGTATAAAAAGGTCTCTTTTATTTATTATTAATAATAAAAGGCAACTTAAATCTTAATGTAGGTAACACAATCTCGATAGACTTTGTCACTATCACGTCTTACCTTAGTATAAGTCCCTACACCTAACAGATAAGACGGATAGAAGCATTAGAACTTTTCTAGTAAACTTGTTTAAGTTTCTCTTAAATTTATTTTAAATTATCTGATTTCTTGTATTTTCGCAAATACATTTGAAATGGAGCTATTACTTAAGGATTTTATCGCGTTTAATTTATATTTTTTAAATCCCGAAGTTTCGGGGGCTTTACAGCATCCGTGGTCATTGGGTATTCCTAATATTAAAAACAAAAAGTTATGCAAATAGAATTTCTCATCTTGGTTTATTTACTACAGATATGTATGTCAATGAGAGTAAATAAACACAACAACAATACAATTTAAGGAAAAATAAAACAATCTACACGTAACGATTCTTGAGATTAGAAAAAAAGAAATTGAGAAAATAAGGTCTGTAAGTAATATAGCATGGGAAGAGGTGAATACAAGTGCAGTGGAGACGAGACCGAGCGGCCACTCTGCGGCGCCGGGGGGTGCGCCCCGTTCAACGGAGAGCTTTTCCTTGTCACAAAGCATAACACTAAACGATAATTCCGATACTACGGCGATATTGCGATCGGCTTCCGATCCTTAAACGACAACAATTGCCGTAAGTCGACAGTTAATGGAGTCGCCACGGTAGCGAAGTAAGCATTCGAGGCGTGAAAATTTAATGCAGATTTAGCGATATGCACAATGTATGTGTATCTTACGTATTATACGAGTACATATTATGTTGTAGCAGAGAAGTTATTATAGTGATCTGACTGGATTATAATGCACATCAACAATCATTGACGACAACACACTTTGTTCCTCAAAACGCTAACCTCAATCATCTTTACGCGGTATAAACGCAATCCGTACGATAGAGTTTTCAGCAAGTGATGGCAGAAAATCTATCAAAATATGCCAACTCCAATTACACAGACTGAGAATGGGGTACAGTGTTTACAAGTGTGTGAGTGCATTTCACGGTCAATAACCCGCCTGTCAAAAACCCTGTGTATTTTGTGTTGCGTTCTTACGAAAACACAAGTACTATGACATTTTGGTTCGGCATATATAAACTGGCATCAGTCGATCGCTAGCACCCCAACTAGCAGTGGCCAGGAAGCATCGAGAGCATGTGAGGTTGATATTTGAAGAAATGTTCCTATATGGGGAATATAGGAAAACCAAAAAATATAAGTAATATTGCATAGATAATGAACCGTATTGTGGAAGTGTTAGAGAATTTGCTAGGCAAAGGAAAGGCTAGAAGAAATATTGTGGCTTACGATATATACAGATGACGAAATAACCATCTCAAGTATGCGAGGCTTAAATTATCCCGACCAGTGAAGGGTAGCAGCGTCGAATCAGCGAAGTGTACTGCAACCACCCATACGCATGCTAATCGTGTCGATTACAGAAAATCCTTCCTGTCGTTGGGGCTCATCTTATTTATAGAAAAATAAAAAAGAACATTATGATCCCATGATGAGAAGGCAGGTATGCTGATCGCTAATAGAAAGTAGCTAAAAGCATTCTCTGTCTGTCAACTTTTGGGAGTTATCAATTATCGAACTACTGTTAATGCTAATATCGACTTGTAACTAATCTTGAATAAATATGAAATTTAAGTGTTCTCCTTAACTTATACGTAAACTTTCGTTTTTCCACAGGAAATACTCAACCGAAAAGAGTTGAGCAATTTCGGCGTAGCAGCCTCGAAAAAAGTACCAGCTTTGCTAGGCTTCTTTCCAATTGGACTTTTTTCGGATTCATTCTTCAACTTTCACGGCAAGTATCGCCAATAATATAACATTTTCAAAACAAGTTGCCTTGCGAAATGTTACAGAAAAATAGAATCAAATGTTTAAACGCCTGTGTTTAATTAACAAGGCAATATATGAATATTAAAGATATCAATATTATCATCGGAACTTACATTAAATTTTATCTAGCCCTTGACTTTTCCATTTATGTACAATACAATCTATCTATATAGGTTTTTTCCTCGTCTCGACAACCAAATAAGATAGAGAAATGTAATTTGGCATGCATTTTTCGGATGAGTTCCGAAAAACTCTAACATCTGGACGTCTAACACCCCCCGTGACCACGGCGGTCGAAACGATGGGAATATAAAAACAAAATTAAACGCGATAAAATGCGTAGGTAATAGTTTCACCATTTATTTCACATATGAAATGTGTAGAGTTCGCGTAAATTCAAGAAATAAATAAATCTAGCGAAGAAATGTAAACATTAATACTCTTAGATACTAATTAAAATAAATAAATGTGCACTATAAGAAATAAAAACGATATTATAAAAAATATAAATATGTACAAAACATAAATACTTATCAGGGCTTATGACACGATAAGGGTTAACTTAGATAAAAGTATCCTGAATCATATTCCATAACATAAAATTTTCGTGCATATCCGCTTTGATAAACTTTAAGCGTGATTGTAAAACAAATACAAACTTAGGTAGGGTAGCTAGTACATATAGCACTTCTGGAATCTCAAGAAAAATTGAAAGGTTTCATCGAAGTCCATGAAATAAATAACGCAATAAACAACATACATGGATACAAAGAATCTAATATATAAATCTATATATAGATGATAAAATTGTTTCCATCGACCGATTTTAAAAGAATTACTAGTACTTACTAGTACAAATAAATAAGTAGAATCTAGCGAACACCTTCGTAAGAAAGGTCTCGCTCGATTGTAATTAGTAGCGCATCCTTTCGCTCCGCTGGCGCAAACATCCTACTACCTAATATGGAGCTCATATTACCACGCCGATTGAGCACATACGAATGCGCGACTTAACTAGTACCAGATTTATGAATCACATTTATAAGCTTTTTAAAATAACCCACATACACTTGTGTACTTCTACACAATTTTCTTTATTATTTTAATTTCTTAAATTTGAATACCGACTGGTTTCGCCATTAAGCATTATCAAGGTTGATAGATTAAAGTATAAACTACATTTATTAACGACTTCTCTAAAACATTACTACTGATGATATGCATGAAAACGAAATAAATTCCTAAACTATCCGGTAGTAGCGCTTTTTTGATTGCATAGAAATTTAAATAAAATCGAACTACAATAGCAAGTTTTTGTTTTGTAAAACAGTCTATAAAACATACAAATTCACCTGTTTCGACTAATGCAATTGTAATAATAGAATTATAAAATTCAACAAATTTCTGATTTTATGGCGTTGCATTTAATACAAATATATTGAAGTTTTTGTAAATGATAGAATATTTTCTCACTAAAAGGACTTATTCAGGAAGACGGCAGCAATATTAGCGAGCTTTGACACGCTTGACTGCACTCAGTTATGTGACTTCGTATTTTGAGAGCGCAATATTGTGTTATAAACTATTTCCTTGATACACGTTCTTAATACTAAACATATCTTTTATTGGTGTTAACGTTAGTGTATAAACAGGTAGAAAGTATATTAATAAAAAAAAATGTATAATGTATTTAGATAAGTACTTATCTAAATAAAAGTAACAGTTTACTTCAAATGTGCTCAAAATATAATATTTAATTGACTTATGCTGGTAATCGTGATATCAGTATTTCATAGTATGAACACACAGTTGTGATTATCTTTAACTTAACGGTTATCACATCCCGCCTTTAATCAGATCGTCGTAATTAGATGAAATGATGAATCCAAGATTTGTTCCCCACCTTCCTGTTCCATCATCAGACAATTTCAATGGTATTATATTATGGTACCGTCATCGGTTTTAATACGTTAACAAATTTTCAAATAGTCGGTCGTGTGGATGTGGGTGAAAATTTATTTCAACGTTACAGTCACACATTAACACATACGAGTACATACAGGTAATACTAATAACATAAAGCGTGTAATTAAAAAAAACTCAAGTTGCATAAAAAGCAGCGAGAAACATAACACTCTGAAAATCTTCGTAATTCAATTACAAACAGCATCCGAAAACGAAACCAAACAAAATTCGCTCGAGATGGAAGTGAGCGGCAGCGGCTGGGCCGGCTGCGAGGCGGGCTGCGAGGCGGGCGGCGGGGCGGGCTGCGAGGCGGGCTGCGAGGCGGGCTGCGAGGCGGGCTGCGAGGCGGGCTGCGAGGCGGGCTGCGAGGCGGGCTGCGAGGCGGGCTGCGAGGCGGGCTGCGAGGCGGGCTGCGAGGCGGGCTGCGAGGCGGGCTGCGAGGCGGGCTGCGAGGCGGGCTGCGAGGCGGGCTGCGAGGCGGGCTGCGAGGCGGGCTGCGAGGCGGGCTGCGAGGCGGGCTGCGAGGCGGGCTGCGAGGCGGGCTGCGAGGCGGGCTGCGAGGCGGGCTGCGAGGCGGGCTGCGAGGCGGGCTGCGAGGCGGGCTGCGAGGCGGGCTGCGAGGCGGGCTGCGAGGCGGGCTGCGAGGCGGGCTGCGAGGCGGGCTGCGAGGCGGGCTGCGAGGCGGGCTGCGAGGCGGGCTGCGAGGCGGGCTGCGAGGCGGGCTGCGAGGCGGGCTGCGAGGCGGGCTGCGAGGCGGGCTGCGAGGCGGGCTGCGAGGCGGGCTGCGAGGCGGGCTGCGAGGCGGGCTGCGAGGCGGGCTGCGAGGCGGGCTGCGAGGCGGGCTGCGAGGCGGGCTGCGAGGCGGGCTGCGAGGCGGGCTGCGAGGCGGGCTGCGAGGCGGGCTGCGAGGCGGGCTGCGAGGCGGGCTGCGAGGCGGGCTGCGAGGCGGGCTGCGAGGCGGGCTGCGAGGCGGGCTGCGAGGCGGGCTGCGAGGCGGGCTGCGAGGCGGGCTGCGAGGCGGGCTGCGAGGCGGGCTGCGAGGCGGGCTGCGAGGCGGGCTGCGAGGCGGGCTGCGAGGCGGGCTGCGAGGCGGGCTGCGAGGCGGGCTGCGAGGCGGGCTGCGAGGCGGGCTGCGAGGCGGGCTGCGAGGCGGGCTGCGAGGCGGGCTGCGAGGCGGGCTGCGAGGCGGGCTGCGAGGCGGGCTGCGAGGCGGGCTGCGAGGCGGGCTGCGAGGCGGGCTGCGAGGCGGGCTGCGAGGCGGGCTGCGAGGCGGGCTGCGAGGCGGGCTGCGAGGCGGGCTGCGAGGCGGGCTGCGAGGCGGGCTGCGAGGCGGGCTGCGAGGCGGGCTGCGAGGCGGGCTGCGAGGCGGGCTGCGAGGCGGGCTGCGAGGCGGGCTGCGAGGCGGGCTGCGAGGCGGGCTGCGAGGCGGGCTGCGAGGCGGGCTGCGAGGCGGGCTGCGAGGCGGGCTGCGAGGCGGGCTGCGAGGCGGGCTGCGAGGCGGGCTGCGAGGCGGGCTGCGAGGCGGGCTGCGAGGCGGGCTGCGAGGCGGGCTGCGAGGCGGGCTGCGAGGCGGGCTGCGAGGCGGGCTGCGAGGCGGGCTGCGAGGCGGGCTGCGAGGCGGGCTGCGAGGCGGGCTGCGAGGCGGGCTGCGAGGCGGGCTGCGAGGCGGGCTGCGAGGCGGGCTGCGAGGCGGGCTGCGAGGCGGGCTGCGAGGCGGGCTGCGAGGCGGGCTGCGAGGCGGGCTGCGAGGCGGGCTGCGAGGCGGGCTGCGAGGCGGGCTGCGAGGCGGGCTGCGAGGCGGGCTGCGAGGCGGGCTGCGAGGCGGGCTGCGAGGCGGGCTGCGAGGCGGGCTGCGAGGCGGGCTGCGAGGCGGGCTGCGAGGCGGGCTGCGAGGCGGGCTGCGAGGCGGGCACTCTACCTCTCACAACAATGAATGCATGTGCTATGCAATATAAATTCCCGCTGCACATACAAAGTTTTCTATTTCGTAGTGCTGGGGCTAACACAAAAGTCATTGGTTTTGATCTATTCAATCGATTTTAATGAATATACACATCTTTGTTTACTAAATACAACAATTAAAATTGATTTATAAATGGGCTTGGGAACAGCACGTTTCGTGTGACCGGGTGCGGATAATGGTAAGAGACAATATACCTTCGGTTTCTCAACCTCTCCTGCAAATGGTGCATCACTGACTGCTATAGCGACTGACTGATTGAAAAAGCTACATCCGAATTTGCCGAAATTAAATCTTACTGACTAGTGATGAGGATAGGATCAATAGTGCGTCTGCCCAATGTTATAAGTATTGGCAAACTCTCCAACTAATGGAAGTGAAAGCATTTTTACATGTTTCACAGCACTATGGTCATTTTAATTTCACAACTACACATTGTATTCGCGTAAATACAGGATACCTTCAACTAATGATTGACAGATGTTGTTAACAAACGCCAGCTACAGCTGTCAAACTTTTGATTTCTTGGCAAGGCCCAGGTTCAGCAGTGGATTTAACATTTTATTATTTCCATAAAACGAATGCAGAAAAGTGCACATACTTTTACACCATTTTATTCTGTTAAGAAACGGGGCATACACAATTCGTTTGTACCTGCAGACCCCAGAGGGCCGGCTTTTGCTGCCGGCTTGACCGAGTTACTACTACGGTCTCACAGAATAATACCGACGTGAAGTAGAGGCATCTCGTGCTTCTGGGTTTCGTTTGGCGAGTGAGGCCCACTCGCGTCTCCCTCTGCCCCCTCCTCAAATATCCTTAAAGGCTAGCAACGCTTCTGCAGCTCCTCTGGCGTTGCAGATTTACGTGAGCGTAGTTAATCACCCCTTTCCCACAAAAACAATATCAATAAATTAACGCCTATTCGCGCGACCAGACTCTATGTCTGGAAATTATTCTATATGTCACTGTAGCCACCAAGTAGTAGATCTTAACCAAAACGAACCTACATGGCAGGCCTGTCTTAGTGGCAGAAGTGTGACGGAGTAAAAAGTAAAAATAAAATTGTAGTTGTAAGGAGGAACATATGAAAAGTTTTTTTTTTATTTTTTATTTTTTTTTCTTGTATTTCTTTACTAATATCTTGACTATTTTCGCTGTTGTTTTAAGAAATTATTATTGTTATTCACCTCGGGAGAAGACACTGGCCTCTGTAATACAGGTTCTTAACCTAGCACGGGTGTCAGGGAATTCATACTTTGTAGTCCAAATTCTTATGACAATAAACATTATTATTATTATTAAAAAGTTTGTCCAAATTTCAACTTCACAGGACACTGATCGCAGAAAACCATTAACATAATATACCGAACCCAAATGTCACAAGCTATTAACGCGGTGCAACACAAACATCGGCACTGCGCTTACCAACACCCATGGCTAACGCGTAGTGAGTAAGGGCATATCTTCCTTTTTAATTGACGCTTTCTTAGAAAAGCCTCTATCCAGTCGTGTACGGACATAGGATGTCAAACCAGAAATAGAAGAAGAAGACAGTGCCAGTGTCAGTTTTCGAAATCAATAAAAACTAATTTATAATATGCGCTTATATGAGCTATAAGTTTTATTTTTTTAATAAAACCCTTAAGCACCCTTTCACAATTACACTTTCTAAATATGTCATAATAACTTAATATTGCTTTTATTTCATGAAATACACCAAAGCTTCGGTAATTATTAGCGAAAGAAAATGTCCAAACAACCAGACGTCACGCATTTTGAACACGACGCGAGTCAACCAAGCGCAGTGACATCATCATAATAGTGCGCAGCCCAAGTCTATTAAGTGACATACCCTATAAAATAATACTATATCTTATTAAAAAAAAAAAACGCAATACGTGCATACGACAGTACGGAGAAATCATGTATGATTATTGATTATGATTTCATCTGTAAGATGGGCGGGATATAGAATAAGGCCGTAAAACTTTCAAACGATATTTGCAGTTCACGTCTACGCCACAACTAAATAATTACTAATTAAAAAGTAATTTTTTTCTTTTTTCTGAGACATGCATTTTCTTTAATGACATTTTTTTAAATAGAAATTAAATCTAGCACAAGGTGTGTCCCGCAGGGGTTCAATAATTCAACGTAAGACTATAGATAGTCTTATTAAGTACATTCAGAGTTGAAATATTTTAACAATAATATTATTATTGTACAATACACAATTAACGTAATAGGGCGATGTAGCAAACACGTTCTAAGAGGCCGCGGGCCTGTCACCGTAAAGAAAGCGACCAAACACATGCGGCAAACAGAGGAGCGTCGGCCGCACCCGCCTCAAACAAATGAAACACCACTTGACCGATGATCCCCGACCTACCTGGGCTGTGTTTTACAGGGGCTTTGGTAACGCTGTTTATTCGCCTTGTTGGCTCTGCTAAATCGCAGTTTCTTTTTATTAGACAACGCCCGCATTTCTCAATGGTCAGCTATCCTATGCATTAGTCCGAGATTCTTTCCTAACCTAAGATAATTTTTTTTTCGCATCACAAAGTTATTGATTTTCGGTTCAAGATTTCTTATTGATGTTCTCAGATTTTAAGATTTTTTTTATGGTCAAGACGGAAAAAGAGCAAGCGGTTCATCTAATGGTAAGTGATTACCGTCGCCCATGTACATCTGCAACACCTAAGGTGCTGCAGGGCCGTTGCCGGCCTTTAAGGGTATTTGAGAGATGGGAGGGAGGATGAGGAGGGGGATTAGGAGGGGAAATGGGCCTCCTGTTACCTCACTCACCGAAAGAAACGCAGAACCACATGATGTCTCTACTTCACGCCGGTATTCTGCCAGGGCGTGGTACCAACCCGCCATTCGAACAACAGTAAAAGCCGCCGCTTGGCTTTACCACGTTTAAAATTCTTTAAATTCTTATTTCTTATAATTCTTTTTTTTTATTGAAATGAGTGCTTTTCTGTTTATGCTAACACTTACAGACTTACTTCTGATTATTAACAGAACCTGGAGGACATTTTTTTATAATAAATTGTGTATTATAAGTTGTCTTAATGGTCATGCAGTCCCAGATGGATTCACTTTATTATTAAGCGTTTTCGAAAATAATGTTATTGTTTAAATTGTGCACAACCAGATATAATATACTATAGCGAATAGTTGTAAATAGATTAATGCGTAAAAAACAGTTTTACATTATTATAATAATTTATACAAAATAGTGAAAATTTCTAACGACACTAAGAAAACAGTTTATGTCGTATAAATTATGAACATATTTTAGCAAAGGAAGTCTGTGTTGGGGTAAAGACTGCTGCCATCCTTCTATGAAGTCGATTATGAAAATGGGTTGTCAGCGTGCTCTCAAGCGGTCGGCGGCGACGTGCGGCGCGACATGCACCGTACGCAATGCTAATGACATACAAATGAAGTAAGACCTCCTCCCGTTAAAACTATTACGTAAATATTAAATGAGGAAGTTTGTTTTTCCTAATATGTAAAACTGTGCTTCGGGATGGCCTAATAACAATCTTTTGCCTAAATAATAAAAAAAAACAAGAACGAGTAATCTCAAGCCGCGGACTCGTAACAAATTAAGAGTGGCCTTTATTTTGCCGCGCGCCCCTCTGTTGTATTCGGATTTCTTTTTCGTTACCAGGGGTCAGAGCATAGCACAGCAGTAACCAGCGTAGCGACGACGAGTCGTGCCACCAAGCCAACAGCGTATATTTTGGGTGCTATTTTACTAACAGCGAATCTATAAATGTATGAAACTGAACTTTGTTTAATATATATCTTAGACATGACATTGACATCATCATAGTATTCATTGTTATTAGATATTATTTTATAAATAATTAAAGGTGGCCTTGAAACCTATCGTATTTTTTTTATTTAATGTAAAAATGGATGACGGATGAAAAAGTTGTCAGATATAATAACTTAAATCTTAAATAATGGATAACAAATAACATTTTGAAAGCAAAGAAATTAAAGAGGACTGCATGCAGTTTCTGAAACTTTGAATGCCTTCCTTTGAAGTGTACGCTCAGAACATAAAGAGTCGATGAACGTTACACAGACGAGAAACTGGTTAGTTGTGGCACTGTTCTTCGATGCGGTGATGCAAAGAAATTTTTATCGAGGGAATCGACTTGAAATTTTAATTTTGATTGGACTAAGTTATAGATAGTTTATTGTGTTTTGGTATACAGAATATTTCTGGAATTATATAATGAATATGTTCAGCAGTGAACTAGTGGCAGATGTTATAATAAGTTCATTGATGTAACGAACGCTAACTATTTGCTTCTAAGTGGAAATTAAACTAAATGTATATAATTCACAAAAAAGCTTTTTTTTATGCTAAAAACCCAAGTAGTTTTAAAATTAGAGATTAATTAAAATGGTAAAGGATTACGTCCAATTATAACGGTTTAACAAATGTTAAATAAAAAATGAAAACGTAATCCCCTAAGTAAATAAGCAAACTTTTATTGGCGTAAGCATTAGTCTGAGAATAAATATTACAAAACAAAAACATTGATCGTTTAGTTAAGAAGCAAATTTTGTTAAAAAAAGTTAGTTTTTTTTACTGGGTCGTAGGACACCCTTTCTGCCTAGGGGCACCTATTTCTGTCTCTAATCTGCAAATCAACCACTTGTGTGCTCCGTTTTGGAGTGTACAGAGGTTCCGTTTTGGGGCCAGTGCATTAATCACTGGATGTGAGGCATTCCAATTTAGTCTTCAGGGTTGACAACGCATGTGTATCCTGCGGCATTATTTGATGTACTTTGTTTGTCCTTATTTTAGTACGATAATAAATTCAGAATTTACGGATCTCTATTTTTTCATTTCATAAACATTAGAATAAATTCAAGATCAACGAGAATTATCCAGTAGCGTTCACAGATCTATATCTAAAACGCATCATTCGGTCGAGGTAGACCGTTTTTTGGTTAGATTTTAAAAAAAAGCTCGAATATTTTATAGAATGATATGCATATACACCGTATTTCTAGTGCGAATTTCAATTTGATGATGTTGTCCTCTTTTCCGACGTCGACCACAGAATCTATATAGATACAATTTAGTTTATTACTGGATCCCAAGCCGGTGGTTGCACCCAGTCCTCTATTGTTTTTTTTTAATTGTAATTGCCTCAATTCTACGAGATAAAATCCGTAAATAATAGTTTCATTTCAAAAAACAGGCATGAGTTAAGAAAACTCAGTTATTTAGAAATCACAGACAGACACCTGATTTTTTTTTTTAACTATTGCTACATTTACGCTCGTACCTCAGTGCGGGTGCGGGTGATAACAATTTGCCATTGTTGTATTTTTGCCATGGTCTGTATGCAATCTTTGATTCCTAGCGCAGATTTAGTTAATCTTATGCATAATGAAATTTATCCCAAAACGTAGAGTCTTCAGTTTTAATGACGAATCGTAATTTAATTGCTTGTCCGTCCAAACAGACCTAACGAGCTCGATCACTTTACCAAACATCGGTGTGCGAAATTGTTTAACACAGCAATTACATTACGCAATGTAATCATCAGCCGGTATAATAAAGTTAAGCGTATCTGTTGGCAGATCAGCGCGACTACGCCCTCAATTAAAATCTCATTATGAAAGATACTTAAGTAAGTCGACATCGACCAAGACATGCAAGCGCAACAAGTTGTGTAAACGAATACTTTATCTGTACAGCTTTAAATGCAAAGTAAATTAGAAGATAGCTACTTGAAAATGGAATTTATGTAACATTCAAACTGATGTACTAATCCTCAATAAAATAAATATTAACGTTAACAGGTTGAGTTTTAATATAAATCCCTAGATCACGCGCGAGGTGAAGTCAGCAGAGCGACGCGGCGTGTTGACTTCAAGATGCAAATGAGGCTACGACAGGCGCCGCGTCAGGCGCCAACGCGACCATCGCTCGCGACTAATCGGCGCTGCTTAGGGACGCCATTAACAATATTTCTATTAAGGAGGTATTCTGGTATAGAAATTTGAAAAAATCGATTTATTTCCTTTTCACAGCTTAACCCTTTAAGAATATGTCTTTAAGAGGATTTTTCGTGACGCGTCATCCGAAACATATGTATTGTGCCCACCTGGTGCGGAGAGTTAGTGTAAGTGGCAAAAAGCTGTATATGAAAGTACGTTACAGGAGTTTGACCACGAAAATCCTCCTCTGGGTGATAACGTATTATATAATATAAAGCAAATTTACGAGAGTTTATCGTCGTAGGAGTTACTGACTCGATGTTTAGGTTCAGGAACCAAAAATAATAATGAGTCTCTAAACTCTTTGATTTTAACTTTTGCGCCGCAACATATTCATTCCAGAACTGACGTAATTGAAATTGCTACATTTATTGCTGTTTTGCATATTCAATGAAGGCTTCATTCCCATTTTAAAAATCATGACGCTTATGGGAATCAAAATTGGTCCGGAAGCTTATTCATTCGCCGTGAAACGAGACAACGCCTGGATTAGGCGCTCACAGATACGAACATCTGAAGCGTCAAAGGAGTCCAGAACTGCTCGATAGGAAGAGAGAAACGCGGAAAATGCTTTCTTCAAAGTCGAGGAACCTTCCTCCCATGTATGCAGCAGGAATGGCAGATTGAATAAATATAAGTATAAAATATCACTTTATGACTTAAATTGCGCGAAACTTTACGCGAAACTTAAAACGCGAATTTCTCGAAAATTTTTTTTTTAAAAGATTTCTCAAGTGCTACTGAACCGATTTACTTGAAATTTGTTCTGAGTCTTCTCTTTACACTTCTTTATCGTATTAACTATCCTCAGCCCCAAATTAAAATTCTTACTATTTTTAAAAAATCGGAAAACGCAAAAAATTGGTTAAAAAAATTTTTTTGAAGCACCTGCTATTTTGGGAAAAAAAAATATTTTTCAACATTTTATAGTTAGTACGATAACGGCAATACTCACGATTGTTTTTTTTTTTTTCAGATTGCTAGGAGGGTTGGAATCGTGGTCACAGTCACGCGACTTTTTTTTGAGACCCCCCACTTTATTGGCCGTAAACTTTTTGAGTTTTAAATTTTTTCCCTTTTTTGTTTTTATTTGTTTTCTTAAAATATTAATAAATATCTTATAAAAGGGTATAGTCAAAATATTGTTTGCCTTTGTTTTACAGCACTTCAAAAAGTACCTAAAATTAATGCCTGCCAGAACCAGAATACTGCCATAAATAAAAAACATTTTCAGCAACATAATAAAAGACAAACGAGAAACTGGTATTTTAAACCATAAGAGGAATATACCAACTGTTCGCCTACACTCCATTTACTGTGCCGATTGACAGACGTGGCAGGTGATTGATCACGAAAAAAGGCTCCGAAAATGCAGAACCCAAATCCCAGAGTAGTGATAGAGCAGAATCATTAGATAATAAAAAATTGTTTGCTTTTCTTGTCAACTATTTCGATTTTATTTAATTATTTTAACGAATGCCGACTAAATCTAGCATGCCATGTATGAAAGTTTTGCCCATGTACTCACCAGGCTAGACTGGCGGATTGGTGAGCCCAGTGCCGGTACCCGCGCACAAGTGATGCTGCTCCCCATCACTAGTCCCATATGGTATTTCGGATTTATTATTTCTTATCTTTATTTCTCGTTATTATATTCTCATTTATTCTATTTTTCATGCATTCTCTTTATTTAGTGTTTCGGACAATTCGGATTTGATTTTTCGCCATATGACAGTCACCAGAGACTTGTTCGTTAATCATTGCTTGAACGATAGGCTCTCATTTGAAGAAAAGGTATTCCCCCTAATACCTTACTAGCTTATAGCTTTCAAGATAGAAAGTAACATATAAATGACAATAAAAACAATAAGAATTGTTCGTGTAAAATATCGCAAATCATCATCACATCGGAAAAAGAAAAAAGATCGCGTGTGGCAATTAGTCTATCTACTTTAGTATTTACGGTTTGATAATAAAATAAATAAATGTGGCGTTTATAACAATTCTAGGACGAGTCTATTCATCTGTTATACAACAACCATAGGTAAGTACTGCGTACTGGGTGTGGTCCACAAGGCATACGAGAAGCATCAAAGACAATTCATAGATCGTGCACGTCAATTCTCGACTCTTCCAATATTATTGGACCGATATTTCGTTTTTTTCGTTGTTTCTTTACGGATAATTTAGTGTAAAGGGACAAAAGGTAATAGCTAGTCGACAGCAACTAAAGCCTTGCAGCTTAAGGACATCCTTTGTATAATCTAACACGAAATAATAGTTAAACGATTATGTTCGACTTCAAAACCTACATGTTAATCCATCCAGTTATACCTATATAGACGATAGGAAATGAAAATTTCATCACCACTTTATTTCCACACTTTGATATCCTCTATACAAATAAATTAAACTTGAGAATAATGCAACATACCCACAAAAGAATATTTTATACATTTTGAAGTATACATGGTCATAGATATGCAGGATTAATTTAAGTCGTTCGTTTAAAATGAAAATAATTAGGCGATAATTTAGTATGATACGGCATGGGGATTCATTATTTTAATGAGCATAATTTATGCATAACATACGGATTATGCCACCGCATTTGTTCAGAATCCCGTATGTTATTGTTCATAATGCAAACAGTCAGTAAATCCTTTTAAAAGCTCTTATATCAGTGATGGTTTCTAAAGCGAGAGCGAAACAAGCGAGCAAACTACTTGTAGGTAGCAGAAATTACTCGTTCTCTTTTTGTCCCTTGAGGAAGAACTATTGATCCATGTACTGGAACATAAATAAAAGAGGATTTTTTTTTAAATCACCTCATTTAATTAATATATTGCAACAAATGAGTAAAGGTGAAAGATCGGTGAAGCGTAATTAACGTTAGGTAACAGCCGTCACTGCTCATTCGCTGCACGCTCTACTGAACGTAACGCGGGGTCCGCGACACGGTACATCTTAGGAAACGAAAAGTATAAATATTATAAAGATTTTCTTCGCTTAATATCTTGTTTTAAATATAATATCTTTTAGATCGTAAATTGAAATATAAACGCCAACGTTAGCGATGGCATAACGTGCGATTTGCGACACTAGACCTTAAACTTTATTAAAAAAGACTTACTATAAAATAAAGCAATACATCAAGGACAAAGATGTGGGGAAACAGCTCTTACTCTGCATACCCAGGCCTCCTAGTTAATGATATATTATAAATGACAACAATATTGCGTTAAAAATAAGAAGTTTCTTGCCGATTCTTCTGTGAGGTATTGTTTTGCGAACCGTTGTAGATTTTGACTTTCGTGAGAGCTTTAATGAAGCCTAAATAGAATAAAAAGTTTTGACTTGTGACTTCGAAAGTATTTCTTCTCCTACTCAGTAAAAATTTACAGAAGTAAAACTAAAAAATAATAATTTAACATCGATAGCTTAAAAGCTGGACCGCCGCTTTAAAATAAATGGTACGCACGCAGCCTATGTTCGATCCTCGGTGCAAGCAACACTATTGAAATTTTGGTTTCTGTTAAATACTTGGCGTAAAACAAAATAACTAATAAATATAATAAAAATTAGCAAACTCAATAACATATTTGGGAAATTGTAAATCCGTTCATGACGCTTGTGCAGTTACAGTTTTTAAACAATTGCCCTATTGCAGGATTCCTCTTGTGATATCAAGTGCCTCGCACATTCGCAACTATGCCATCTCAAAATATATTCAAAAATGTTATAAATGACTTTTTCATTTTCTTTTAATAGACAATTTATAGTATTAGCACACGACAAAGAAAAGCAAATATAACCACTGATTTGTTTAAAGAGTTAGTTGATTTAAGAAAAAATAGATAATATTACAATGCATAAATTTGAACGCAGGTTAAGATAATAAAAGCTACTACAACACATTTGGTAGCGAAACACAGCGACAGATTTATCCAAATGGCCATCGACTCGTAGAGACCAATAATTTGAAAAAAAAACTCCAACGCCTGTTGGATTTGGTGTTAATCAGCCTAAACAAACGAGTTTCAACGACCCACTTATCACCTCTAAGGGACAAAAAAGTGACGTTTGGCGAGTCTCGTCGAAGGATTTGCTCCCGCAGATTGCCTTAGTTGCCTCTTACGACACCATTCGCATTTCTGCATATTACACATATAAGTTTGCATTTAAGCTAAACGCCGATTGTAATGTCTATTATTAAAATTTAGGTTAAATGCTGATTTTAATGTAATTAATTACAATAATTTTTAACAACAAAATACTGTTTCTTACAAGTCTTTTAACAAGTTTTCTGTTTTTAGGTCGATTTTTTTTTAAATCACCTCATTTAATTAATATATTGCAACAAATGAGTAAAGGTGAAAGATCGGTGAAGCGTAATTAACGTTAGGTAACAGCCGTCACTGCTCATTCGCTGCACGCTCTACTGAACGTAACGCGGGGTCCGCGACACGGTACATCTTAGGAAACGAAAAGTATAAATATTATAAAGATTTTCTTCGCTTAATATCTTGTTTTAAATATAATATCTTTTAGATCGTAAATTGAAATATAAACGCCAACGTTAGCGATGGCATAACGTGCGATTTGCGACACTAGACCTTAAACTTTATTAAAAAAGACTTACTATAAAATAAAGCAATACATCAAGGACAAAGATGTGGGGAAACAGCTCTTACTCTGCATACCCAGGCCTCCTAGTTAATGATATATTATAAATGACAACAATATTGCGTTAAAAATAAGAAGTTTCTTGCCGATTCTTCTGTGAGGTATTGTTTTGCGAACCGTTGTAGATTTTGACTTTCGTGAGAGCTTTAATGAAGCCTAAATAGAATAAAAAGTTTTGACTTGTGACTTCGAAAGTATTTCTTCTCCTACTCAGTAAAAATTTACAGAAGTAAAACTAAAAAATAATAATTTAACATCGATAGCTTAAAAGCTGGACCGCCGCTTTAAAATAAATGGTACGCACGCAGCCTATGTTCGATCCTCGGTGCAAGCAACACTATTGAAATTTTGGTTTCTGTTAAATACTTGGCGTAAAACAAAATAACTAATAAATATAATAAAAATTAGCAAACTCAATAACATATTTGGGAAATTGTAAATCCGTTCATGACGCTTGTGCAGTTACAGTTTTTAAACAATTGCCCTATTGCAGGATTCCTCTTGTGATATCAAGTGCCTCGCACATTCGCAACTATGCCATCTCAAAATATATTCAAAAATGTTATAAATGACTTTTTCATTTTCTTTTAATAGACAATTTATAGTATTAGCACACGACAAAGAAAAGCAAATATAACCACTGATTTGTTTAAAGAGTTAGTTGATTTAAGAAAAAATAGATAATATTACAATGCATAAATTTGAACGCAGGTTAAGATAATAAAAGCTACTACAACACATTTGGTAGCGAAACACAGCGACAGATTTATCCAAATGGCCATCGACTCGTAGAGACCAATAATTTGAAAAAAAAACTCCAACGCCTGTTGGATTTGGTGTTAATCAGCCTAAACAAACGAGTTTCAACGACCCACTTATCACCTCTAAGGGACAAAAAAGTGACGTTTGGCGAGTCTCGTCGAAGGATTTGCTCCCGCAGATTGCCTTAGTTGCCTCTTACGACACCATTCGCATTTCTGCATATTACACATATAAGTTTGCATTTAAGCTAAACGCCGATTGTAATGTCTATTATTAAAATTTAGGTTAAATGCTGATTTTAATGTAATTAATTACAATAATTTTTAACAACAAAATACTGTTTCTTACAAGTCTTTTTAACAAGTTTTCTGTTTTTAGGTCGATTTTTTTTTTATTTTCAAACAAATAAATTTCTATATTTATTAGCATCGAACTTAATAAAAATGCTCTTCGAAATATATCTGAATAGGTTTATGATTTAATCATATTAATTATAATTTTCAAAATGTATCCTGTTTTGAAAATTTTAACAAGTTATATGCATCGCAGTCGCGGATATTCGCTATTATGTACTTGGATTTTTTTGTATGTATTTTATGTTTCCACGAAGCAATGGTGGGAAAGTAAACATTTATTTTTCTATAGGGTCGGGAAAAAGCTTTTTCGTATTTTATAAGCAAAATGTTGCAATTGTAATCTCTTTGATTGTACTGTTTGTATCTGGCTGATTTTGATACCATCAAATAGATGACATTTTAAAACAGAAAAACAAAAAGTAAAAACGGTTTCTCTCCATTTTTCTATTATTTTCTGTCCGCCAAAATGAGTGATTCTAAAGAAGAAATTCGATACATTTAAAAGTTTTATTACAAATAAGCTAAAATGCGGCACAAGCTTCAAAAAAACATATTTACATGTATGGTCTTAACGCAGTCAGTAAGAGTAGCACAAAACTGGGTTAAGCGTTTTCCGTCAGGGAATTTTGATGTCAGAGATGAAGCTCGCTCTTGTCGACACAGGTTTCAGTCGATGCCATTTTTGAAAAAGTAGACCAAGATCGACATAGCTGAAGAGCTAGGGGTTAACCACAAAACAGTTATGACCCATTTGAAAAAGTCTGGATATACAAAAACGGTCAAAAAGCAGTCACGCTTCACAGACTATAGCAAAAACCGGATTAACTGGCAATGAGGTAATACAGTGTGTATGGTGAGATTGGAAGGGCATCGGGAGGTTTTACCGCCGGCAAAACCATCGGTTCTGATCTCTACTGCCTATATCTGATCTCTACTACAGCTGCAAATATTGAGAGAGCTTGGTTGGGTAGTGTTAATGAATCCACCATATAGCCAAATTATCTAGATATAAAATTTTCACCTGTTTCGGAATCTTCAGAATTATATAGATAGTGTTAGGTTAACATTAAGAGAGGACTGTCAAAACTACTTGTCGCAGTTTTTTGATCAGAAGTTCAAAAATTTCTACAAAAATGGGTTATGTCACCACCTACAAAATGGTAACAAGTTATGAAATAAAATGGCACATATACATTACAATCAAATGTAAGTAAATTATGATAAAACATATCTGGAATTTATATATAAAGAATTTATACGTAAAACTTTTTTCCCGAACCTTTATTTGAAAAAAAACATTTGAATTGTATTTTATTCAACTCCAAAACATACCTATAACCCCTATAGACGACGGACCGTGTGCTTAGTGTATGTATTAATAAATTAAAAAAGGTTTGAAAATTGGTAGAGAATAGACGGGATTGCGCGCAATGGTGTCGCTGGAATGCGGAGATAGAGATGCGATAGTGCGGCGATGCGGTAACGTGACGATGCGGTGCGGTGGATTCATGGGTCGGGTATGGCAGCGAGGCAATTCGGCGACCGCATGACGACCGGCTCTCCGCATAAATCTCTGAGACCGCCAATTAAGGCCACCGCGACAGTTTGTCTACGACGACACCCTTATTGCTTTCTGTATTCGATACGCACCTATCCTCAGCTTTGGATTAGATCGATAGAGACCCTATTTATAGATTATCAGTTCTTGACGTGAAATTCATACAGTATATTTTCTACGAGGGGACGCTTTTAAGTTCGCTGAATGGGGGACATGGGGGGAGGGAAAATAAAAGTTTATAATTTTTTTTTCCATACAATTTCCTGCAAGACGAATACATTTTAGAGATCTTCCGATTAGTTTATTTATCCCCTCATAAAAAAAATCCTTGTCGGAAAAATATTAGAAAACTGCTTCCTTAACTTCTTTCTAAAATTTCTTTCCAGGAAGCTCTTTTTTCTTTTTTCGAAAGAGGTAATAATTACTCGGAGTCAGGTCTGGACTATAGGGAGTGTGATTTAAAATATGCGCGCTGTTGTTTTTGCGGCGGCGTGAGCATTTTTGGCACCCACCGTGCGCTGACCTTAGTCATGTCATGTCGTCGTGCAGAATTTTAAAAATAGTTGTCTTCGAATGATTCCCTACCTCGATTAAAAAGGCTATGCCACTTGTATACCATGGTTTTCCCAGAGCAAGAGTCTCCGGGAACCGATGACCACTCTTCCTTGATGACGGCGCAATACTTGAACTTCTCAATTTTTCAAACTTTCCTCCAAATGAGTTGCTTAGTTGTCAATAGAAAACTAATGATACAATTGTAACAAAACTTTATATTTATATTAATTATGAGCCCCCTCCAACCCCGCCATTCCGCGAACTTAAAAACCCACCCTCGTATGTGACATTAGTTCATTGCAGATATTACGTTTTAGTAACAAGATCAATAGTTTGAATTTATATCGGTGTACTAATAACTTTACTTGGCTGTAATAATACAAGAAATTCTGCCAAAGGTGTCAAATATTTTAAGTAGATGCGAAACTTTATAAAAATATGGCGAAGTAACTAAGAAAATGAAGAAACCCCTCTCGGGACGTTATAGCTCCGGAAGAGGAGACTAGTGGGTTGTGTGAGAGCGCGTTTGGATACGCTGAGTCAAACTGGCCTGAGCCAAATGGAAATCCGTCTTTACTTACCCCTATGGGTGATAGACGTTAGTACATACACATATTGGACACTTTCATTTTGTATTTTCTCTAGAGTTTAAACTACATTCGTTAAAGTTATTTAAATAACTAACAATACCACGATTAACGGTCAAGCAATCTTTTGTTATCGTAATGTTCATTCATTTAGATATGCTTGATAATTCATTTAGAAATTGGATTCGTTTTTCGTTTTAGAGTTTAAATATTTATTGACGTTTGCTTTAGAAAGGCTAATAAAAAAATACAATATAAATAAGTTGTAGAAAAGTCAAAGTGGTAATACGTGTTTTATTTTATTTATAAGCATGGTGCGAACGATGACGGCGCGTCGTTAGACGGCCGCGTCTCGTATGTCATTTTAAGGATGTGCCAAATTGAAGGCTCCGGCGGGCGTCATAGTGAGGGGAGCCTGATTTATGCCTCGGGACCCTAGCATGGTTCGATTAGAGTTTTATTCAGTCAGCCGAGGTCAGTTTTCTTAGAAATGAATATTTTGCTTTTATTAGAGTTAAGAAATCAACGCGACTACAACTTATTTTTTTAACAATTTAACCAATTCGTTTCTAAATATATTAAAGTTCCATATTTTTACGCAGGCGGAGTTTCAGGAGTACGTTATATATATATTACATAAAAACACATACCACTCAAAGACTGAACACCAATCTGCTATCATCTTACGGTCTCGAGGCGCAGTAGATAGAATTTTTCAATGCTAAATACCACTGACCGTATAATCCCGAAATCTACTGTTTTATTGGTCCGCTTTGATTAAAGTGGACCAAATTTTAATAATCTGTTAAGTAGTGGAAACGTGCTTTTTGTATACACATACAGAATTCTGTTAAGGAGCTTGGTTTAAACAGCTAGCAGTATAATACAACACATTTAACCGATACTAGCGAACCGCAATGGGTTCGCACTGATCCATTTATAAATATCAAATTTTCTTGCGGATTCATTTTTGGAGATCATCATCTGAAGTAATAATGTTGCCTTCAAAGAACAAACGAATTTTGAAATCGGTTCAGTTAATTCGGAGATTATCTCACACATATCTTCAAACTCACACTATATTAATAATAATAATAATATAATAATAATATTTGTTTATTTTCTCCCCACAAAAACAGACCATACATTATTATCTAATGAAATATTAATATATATTTAGATATCGGTGTGTCTAGTCTAGGATGTGTGAGGAGCTGGTGTCTGAGATAGGCTTAAAAAGCCTGTATTACAGATCACCAGGTCCCCACCCCACGGAAAAAACAAGAGCATTATTTAGCATTAGTGGTACTGGTGTTTAAACTTAATGTATAAAGAGCCAACTAATTTAAATATTATTGCCTATATTGTGTCTCATCGAAATCGAGAGATATATTAATAAAGATTCATTTCCAACTAATATATCTAGTTATTATAAGCACTCGCACTTATCTTCCAATATACTTACATACTAACATTTTACGATTAAAATGATTCATTAGAAATCGAAATCTGTCTCATGTGTGTCTTATCATCGACTAACTTGACTCTTCCTTTCCTTACATCTGGAAGTCAATAGGCCGTCTCAAATTATCGGTTCGGAAAGTTCCATTATACTTGTGGTTTCGGACGGTTAATACGGTAAAAGCAATGCTAAGGTACGCCTTGGTGCATTTCGATTTCGACCTGTGTCATGTAAAGATTGCTGCTTGAATTGTTATATTTGGTGCACAATTCATAGCTAAGCATTATAGCAAAGCTTCATAAATGCGTGTGTGTGCACTTGGATATTATGGCCTAACGTGGTTAACGTGCCAAGAGCATTTTCGAAACTTTTTAAGAGTGGTAGAACTACGCTACTGGATTATGGCATATCAATAATTTGACTCCGCCGGGGAAGAACAATAATCTAACAGTTTCGTTATTTGAGTGAGAAAACCGGAGAATAGAATAACTGGCAACGAGCGATTCCCTCTAGATTCAAGTCTGATTCTATATCTATTCCTCAGTAGCCTCACTAACAACTTGCATACATACGATCATGAGGACAGTTTGCTCGTGTGCTGTCATGATTTAAAAAACTAACACTTAATTTAAAACCATGTAATATGAATTATTTGTAACATAAAATACAAAACCATTTCATTCAACTTTGTGTCGATGAAATCTGGGCATACAGATCTACGATAATTTTATGTATAATACATTCATGAAGAAATGTACATAGGTTTACTCGGTGAAGCTGTCAACAATAGATTAATGTTACGTAGTTGAGCTTAACTCAGTATGTGTGAAATTTCAACGTGACGTTAACGCAATAAGGGTCAGTGACGACCGACTGCGGAGGCAGTAAACGTCCGTATCTTAAGTTTGGAAGTAAAACGGGCTTCACGCACATCCATGTCATAGTTGTAGTTTTATGTGCGTAACACGCATGTTAAGCGGGCGCTGAAGCGTCCAGTTTGTCTCTAATACGACTTTTTCTAAGAAGAAGTACAAATTATTCATAACCACTGTTTTCAGTGAAATATTTCGCAAAATTTGAGCTTTATTGCTTTCCCCTAAAATTGTTACTAATTCCTGTAGAAGAAAAATCATAATCTACCAAATGATTTACGGTATAATCTTAATAAAAAAGTAACAATTTTCTTAAGCATAAATGTTATTTAAACTGTCTAAAGTATTTTACCATCATAAGGGAAGAACTCTGCAACGTAAAACTCCTCTAAGGAAAATAAATTATTAATATCTCCGCTGGCAAGAACAATATGGCATTATTTCTATATTTTACGATGCCGTTGTAATTTAATTGTGTACGCAAGAGTATAGTGGCTCTTTGAGAGGTATGCATTATTGCACAGACAAGTACAAATAGTTTAAATTGTCAAAGAGTTTAGTAGTCAGTATTAGAAGGTAATGTGCGTGCTGTATTTTGCTTTTTCAATATTAAATTCGTAAATTCTGTTATTAACTTTGTAAGTAAAATAGTTACATAGATAGACATATGATATTAATTATTATTATTTGTACTTTTGTATTATTTTAAGTAGTAAGCTAAATGCTACTTAATAAAATCGGCTGGAACTTTGCGGGCATAAACACATTAAAAATGAGAACAAATTGATAAATTCTAATTGTGAGTAGTATAAGTGTTGATTATTGTTGTGATGGTGGCGCTGGGTGTAGTAAAAGTAGTGCCCGCACTTAGCTAGGCAGGTATCCTGAAACTGTAAGGAGGTAATGATTACCTCCTTTTCTCTATGCATGCCAAATTGTGACACTTAACTTTGTCTCCCTCCCTCTTCATAACTTTGATGTTTCCCAATATCCCAATGTTAAAGATAACTCAATTTTCATACTTTTACACAAAGTGCGTCACAGAAATAATGACAACGTAGTGCACATTTGGCAACCGTTTCCGTCGATTCGCTTCCTTTTAATTTTAATAAGCCTTAAAATAAAAATTGTTACTTTTATGTGACTATCAATATCTTTTATTTGAGGAGTAACTCTATGTATGTATCTATAGATGAAACGAACAATAACAGAAAATATTTCTATGAACGATTTTTTATTATTTGCCAGCAATTTCAGCGAAGGCATTTGTACACTTGTAAATTTTAAATTTGATCACCCGAGCAAACTAGAAATATGTGGCAATCAGGCGAAGCTGAGGTCTCAGTAGACAACGTCTGAGATGTTTTTGCGGGGGTCCCGGCCTGCGGGGCTAAACTAGCCCCCCTTGAGGGGGCACGGTGCCGTTTTCAATTTACTTTATTTGCGCTTGTTTTAATAGCGCTCACTCTCCTTATTGCCTGCGCGGACGACCAGCCAAATTGCTTCGTGCCCGGGCGCCTTTTGATTAAGGAGGAACACGCGCTACGGAACAGGAGTAAAAACAAAGTGGCCGACTATTTGTGTTCGGAGTCGTGAGTGGCAGAAAATCTTAGGAGACACATTAACGACTACGATAAGTTAAACAACGATTGGAAAACGTTGACGATGACGAAATGGCCAAGGTCCTTTTAAGTTTCGTAATAAAAAAAAAGTTTTATCTGTAAATTTAATGATATTGTTGCTTTGTAGTTAAATCAAATTCTTACCGAATCATGAGTGGATCCGCGAGGGATAATGAGCGAGTGCTTCTTTTCTTATCCTCTAACACGTGTTCTTTTGTACGTGGTAGAGTCAAACGGTGTATTTTGCTGCTGCATGATGGGCCGGCTCGCCCGGGTACCACGTTCTCGCAGAGTACCGGAGTGAGGTAACCGGTGACCCACTTCCCCCTTCGTCTATCTTCCCTAGTCATTCTCTCTCTTATCCCCAAATATCCTTAAAAGCCGGCAACGTACCTGCAGATCCCCTGGTTTTGCAGATGGCCATATACGTAAGCGACAGTAATCACTTAACATCAGGTGAGCCTTGTTTGCCCGGCTTCTCCATAAAAAAAACTTCTTCATTAGCTTTTAAAAGTCCACCACAGGACATTGGTGGTCATAATCACAGCGCTTGGCAGACGCATCATGGTACCATACGCCTCGCACCGTAGGCGCTGCTGCCCATCATCGGTCTGTGTATTTCCGTTCAAGCTTTTTTTGATATGGTTAGTCCGTCATCTGGCTGACGTAATTAGACTTTCAAGGCTTCTTTCAATGTTAGCACTATTGGGGCTTTAAGTGTAAATAATTATTGCACTATGTATATACTGTCGTAAACATCGATTTGTTTTTGTTATTCTTGTAAGTAAAAACCTTAATCTATTAGGTACAAGCTGACTAATAACATATACGACATAGGAAGAAATGAAAATTAAATCGATATTGTAAATATAGACAACTTGAATCATGTCATGACGATATTTGAACAGCATTAGTGTACCCATTAAGGAGGATTCGAAGGCGTCTGGCGTCGAGCATTCAAACGTAACAAAAAATAACGAGCTCTTAACAAACAGGAACAAAGACAGACGGAAATCGATACTCGTATAATTACATGGACGGACGGTTGATCGACACGACTGCACGTCACGTATAAAATAAATCAGATTCCGAAATCGTGTCGGACATTGAAAAGATAAGCGTTCTCAATCTGAAAAATATGAAAATAAAATAGTGACGAAGGTTGACATTAAATAAAAAAAATTGGATACATGATCATTTTAAATGACAATGACGCGGTTGCCGGCGCTTCCAATGCGCTAATTGATATCGCGGTCCATAACAGAGTACTTTTCAATAAACTAGTACGAGCCGAGAGCACTAATTGGATGCTCATATTGTAGGTAAAAATGTAGCTAATATTCATGTGCTAAAAGCCATTTTGCATTGAGGCATAATGTAATAACGTTAATTATGCTCTTGTAAATCCAACAAACCGTTTCATGTGTAACCTTTGTGTAAAATTGGTCAAAATAAAGTATAAGTAAGTCGAAATATTTTCCAACATTTATTTTACTATTAACATCAGTAAAAAATTTAGTTAGAGGCTAGGGTTTGACTACCATCCCACCTGGTGTTAAGTGGTGATGAAGCCCTAAATGGTAACGGACATGCTCAATGAAAGCCCTTGAAGAATGTTGTCCAGAAGTGGTACTACTAATCATGGCTACGTGGTTAAGCAGACAGTGTACCTGACGACAAGGTCGTAGGCCCCAGGTTTTTTTAGCGTTTATATCTGTGTGTTGTGCTTATAATTACAAACCACGGTAATTGTTAGCATTATTTATTTTTTAATTAATTATTTCCGGAGGCCTATAACCTGGATATCTTCAAGGCCAAAGTGAACAGACATCTAGGCAAGCGTGTACCATCCTAGGCCTCATCTTCGCTTTCCATCGGGCAAGATTGAGGTCAAACGCAGGCCTATTTTTTCATAAAAAAAAAAAAAAATATTAATCTTTCGATCTAGAGACGTTTATTGTAAGTTCCCATGTTTTTGACACCGAATCTGATGTGATGACGAGTGAATGCATTTGCGTTAGCGTGTACTCAGGCTCTTTTATATTTTCTGCACTGTTCAAATATTCTGATAATAATCGAAAGGTGTTCTCAGGACATCAATAATATTAAGTCTCTAAAGAATAATATCATCAAAGATTAAATTTTGTTGTAAAATTAATCGACCCAGATCACTGACTGTCTATGAAACTGCCCACTAGGCTACCACGGCTCTTTTCACTGTAAGCGTATATAATTATATTTTACCACCAAATCGTACACAGATTTATGCAATAAAATTAATTTCTATTCAATTCTTGCGATTAATCTACATTTTCTATAAATTTTTATACGTATTTTTCGTCTTATTTAACTCGAAGTAATTTGGTACATACATTAATTAACAGTGTTTACTAAATATGGAAATCTTACCTCAGCCAGTGTCGCTTGGCAATTGCTGTATGGCAGCAGATTGCATCGTACTGGTCAGCGATCCACACGATCAGGATGATGTAGAAGGCAGTCGTAGTGTCATTGAAGAACTCTGACATTATTGCCTCCATACCTGCAAACAATTTTTTTTTTAAAATAGCACATATGGTGATGACGCTTTTCTGGCTAATCTCGTGATTATTGGGAGTTAACAACGCCTCACTTTAGCTACATGTTGGGTTTTAAGAGCTTATCCAGTCTGATTTGTTGATTGTCAATCGAGGGCGCACACATGACATTTGCAGGATGTGTATGGTGGTAGGTATAATATGGAAAATATAAATTACGAAAAAACGTACATTCGGAATACGTGCTCGTAAATAGTTTATCATTTCCGAAGAGTCTTCGGTTCTGGTCAGTTACAGTACATATAAGAATTTTCCTTGTGACGGTAAAAAGTGGGTTAATATCAATACTATGGCGGGGGGTGACCGACTTTATGTGAAAGCGTATATGTACTGATGGGACGCCAATTCGACTGTCTGTGTATTATGTCATAGGACATCAAGTGGTGCCACCTCTCGGCCACGTTACATAATCGTGTTTGGTTATGTACGAACGAGTACGCGCGGCGGTAACACTCTACTCTTTTGCGGGGTGTATTACTCTTGTACCAATACATAAGAAAATAAGGAACTGGACTGCACTCCTCTGAACGGAACTTTTGCGCAGACGTCCGCAATGCAGCTGTTGGAGAGTCGCTGTTGTCCATTCGATGATTCGCATTTGATACAGATAAGTTCTTTGAACACGCAATTACCCGCTGGTAATTATATTAAATCAGCCTCTACGGATTTGAACCATCTATTGGAAGTGTCCCCATACCACCTTGCACCCACACCAATAAAAGGTGCCAGCTTTTTTGGTCACTTCGAGGAACGCTATGTTTTAATAGAGTAAAGCGTGTGTTTATTTTTCCCCTTTCATCAAGTCCTCGTAATCAGTTGAAATGAATAGGACTTGCTAAGTTAAAGCTAATGAGCGTAAACACGAAGGGTTTACTAGGAGCCATTCAAGGTCTCCGTTGCTCACCTAAGTGTTATCATATTATTACATTGTCATCAGTTCTTAATACGTAGCCTAAACTCCAAATTATTCGATTGCGAAAATTTAATTGAATGGTTCTGATTTATTTACACTTATGTATTTAATGTATCATCATCATCATCATCATCATCATTTCACCCTATCAGAAGTCCACTGCTGAACATAGGCCTCCCTCAAAGATTGCCACGAAGCTCGGTCCTGAGCCACCTGCATCCATCGACTTCCCGCAACACTGCGCAGGTCGTCACTCCATCTTGTGGGGTCGTCCTACACTGCGTTTGCCTGTACGTGGCTGCCACTCGAGAACCTTTTTTCCCCAACGGTTGTCAGTTCTGCGAGCTATGTGGTCGGCCCATTGCCACTTCAGCTTGCTGATCTTTACGGCTATGTCTGTTACCTTAGTTCTGCTGCGGATATCATCGTTGCAGACTCTATCACGCAGAGAAACACCGAGCATAGCCCTTTCAATAGCGCGCTGAGCAACTTTGAGCTTCCTCATACGGGCTGCAGTGAAGGACCAAGTCTCGGATCCGTATGTCATCACTGGCAACACGCACTGGTTGTATACTTTCGTCTCGTGGCTTTGCGGTATACTCGACGAGAAGATATGACGTAGTTTCCCGAACACAGCCCAGCCGAGTTGGATTCGTCGATTGACCTCCGAGTCGAAGTTGGACTTACCTAATCGGACAATTTGTCCCAGGTATACGTACTCGTCTACAACTTCGAGCCTATTGTTCCCAACATCAACCGGTATTGGTGTGACATGGACGTTTGAAATGAACTTCGTCTTGTCCATGTTCATCTTAAGACCGTCATCATGTTGGGAGACGTTATTGAGGTCATTGAGCATTGTACTAAGCTCCTCCAGTGATCCTGCCATAAGAACTATGTCGTCGGCAAATCGAAGGTGAGTGATCTATTCGCCATTGATGTTGATACCGTATCCTTTCCAGTTCAGCTGCTTGAAAACATCTTCCAATGCAGCGGTAAAGAGTTTCGGGGATATGACATCACCCTGTCTTACACCTTTCTGCAGTTGGATTGGTTCCGTACTCTGATTCTGTACTCGGATAGACATCGTAGCCTCATTGTACAAACACCTCAGCACTTCGATATACCGAGAGTCTCTCTGGCACCGCTGGAGAGACTGTAGCACCGCCCAAATTTCGACTGAATCGAAGGCTTTCTCATAGTCCACATACGCCAGACATAACGGCAAATTGTACTCCTCGGCCTTTTGTACAATCTGGCGGAGAGTATGTATGTGGTCTATGGTACTATAGCCTTTTCGGAATCCGGCTTGTTCGGGAGGCTGGAAGTCGTCAAGTCTGTTCACTAGACGATTTGAGATGACTCTCGAAAACAGCACGTAGACGCGGCTTAGAAGCGATAACGGTCTATAATTCTTCAAAAGGCAGTTATTCCCTTTCTTGAAGAATAGGACAACTACGCTTCTACTCCACGCTTTCGGCGTAACACCGCCATGAATGACGGAATTAAACAGCTTCTGAAGGACAACAAGTATCGGTTTTCCACCCGCTTTCAGAAGCTCAGCTGTAATTCCGTCCTCACCCGGCGCCTTGCCGTTTTTAAGCTGTTTGAGAGCCATCCTAATCTCGCTCAGACTGACGTCCGGGATGTTATCGGAGTAATGTCGGATAAGCTTGGCTCTTGGGTCGTTACTCACATCAGTGTGTGGTTTCAACGACGTTGTGTACAGCTGTCCGTAAAATCTCTCGATCTCACTCAAAATCTCGGCTCCAGCGGAAATGACTGCGCCGCTTTCGGTCTTCAGCTTGGTCAGTTCGCTCTTTCCGATAGACAGATCTCTGGCGAAGACTTTGGAGCCTTGGTTCCGCTCTATCGCTTTTTCAATACAGGCTGTATTGAATTTGCGTAAGTCTTGCCTCATACATTTGGAGATCTGTCTATTCAGTAGCCGATACGCTGACGCATCCGTTGTAGACTACAGCTTTATCTCACGCCTGGCTTTCATGAGTTTAAGAGTGTGATCGGAGAGCTTTTGGGGCTTGTTCGTGCGGCGGGTCCTGCAAAACTTAGCTCCTACCGCATGGACAGTTTCCACTAGCCTGCTATTCGTATCGTCCACTGTAACGCAATCGTCTAGGCACTGAAAGCGATTATGCAATTCGAGCTGAAAGCTCTCGGGGTTCTGGATAAGGGCACGTGGTGGGCGGAGCGTAGACTTCACCAGACGAGACCGCTCGAGCCTAATGTTAAGGTTCAGTGTGCCTCTTACCATTCGGTGATCACTGCCGGTTTTTACCCTAGTGATCACAGAGACATCACTGAACAGCTGACGCTTGGTCGTCATGATGAAGTCGATCTCATTTTTTGTGGTACCGTCCGGGCTCATCCATGTCCACTTCCTGTGGGGCCGCTTCTGGAAATAGGAGTTCATCATAAAGAATCCCTCCTTTGCCATTAGGTCAGCCAGCTGTTGCCCTCTTGGGTTCCGTTGCCCTACTCCAAAGTTCCCCACTATCAGCTCATCGCCTTTTTTCGTACCTAGTTTTGCGTTAAAGTCCACCGTGTAGTGAGTCTTAGAGCAATGCATGGCTCTTGAAATATCCTCATACATTGCCTCTACTTCATCATCAGGGTGTGTCGAGGTTGGTGCGTATACCTGTATGACCTTCAGCGAATACCTTTTGGTTATTCTGAGTATAAGGTACGCGACCCTACTCGACACACTTCCGATCTCGATCACGTTGTTGATGAGAGACCTGTGAACGATAAACCCGACACCTCCTTGGGACAGATGGTCACCCTGCCGGTAGTAGAACAAGTTACCGGATTTTAGGATTATAGAGTCCTCTCCCTGTCTTCGGACTTCAGACAACCCTATAATACTCCAGTGTAACTTGCTTACTTCTTCTTCCAGTTCTAGTATCTTCTCGTCGGTCCTCAATGTGCGTGCGTTATATGTTGCCAGGTCCAGTCGTTTGGGTTGGCAGCTAGAAATCAGCCGGTGATTCTTCGCACCCCCTGCCTCGCCGTTACCATGGCTGCCACCATAGCCAGGACTAGCGAGGCCGCCGGGGACTGGGGGCCATTGCTTTCTTCTACCTCTCATCATGGGGGGGTTTGCCTTAGTTGCCACGCCTGGCAAGCGGGTTGGCAACCGCAGTTTTTTTTTTTTGTTCTAGTGCAGGAAGATGCTGCTGCCCATCTCCTAATATAATTTTTTACCATTAGTCGCCTTTTACGACACCCATGGTTAGACAGGGTTGGCGCTATTCTTTACTTCCGACAGCCACACGGAAAATTTTATTTATAAAAATTTAATGTATAGGTCAAGCTAGTAAAAATTGTGGAAAGTAATTAAAGGAAGAAAAATGTGCTGATATATTTTCACGCGTACAATCAATATTTGAGCTGATTACAAATATAGTCAAAGCATCGGATCCGAATACTTTCTTGGCACGACCGCGAACTATCGAGGATCTGCGGAAATAACTGTCATTGGTTACTGGACGACATTCATATGTTGCATTTAGAACGCAATTAAGTCAACGGCCAACCTCCCACTATGTTCGACGATTTGTACAGGATTACTTTAGGTACAATTGAGCAATATTCCCTCAAGTTTTTTTTGATCCTGTGCGCGTAAAATTCAAGGAGCCCATTAAGATCCCTGAGAGATAAAAGGGTATCAATTTTTCTACGAAAAATTTAAGAGCGTCGTTCACAAAAATCCATCGGTTCTATTTACAACACCTTTATTAACAGGTAAGGCCAAATTCGATTTTGCTATGAAAATAATAGAACAGTGTGGGATGCTCATATCTCAAAACATTCCAAAAAAAGCGCCGTAGCTGTTAGCTATTTGTGCCTTTTGCTTCAAGTTCCGCAAATTTAGAATAATTAATAGATAGAGGATTTAGCAGACTTCATTTTTGTTCACATTGGTTTGAAGTTACTGGATACCGACACCGCAAAGTAGTATGTAATCTCTATTAGTGAATGAAATAATATTCGAAATTATAATGATTTCATTCAAAATTTTTGAGATACACCGTTCATTGTTTTTTATTTAAATTAATCAAGAAACTATCGCGTGGGTATTGTAACTTCTGATTCGGAAGCCACTGAGTCATTAGTAATGCATTCTATCGAACATGTTAATTTTGCACAACATAACGATTTTAATTTAATAAGCAATGTTAATATTATCTTGTGGACATGCGAGACCCACGAACTCGCACTAGAGCCGCGCCAGACCCATCCTAGCTCCAAAGTCTTCACTCAGTCACACAGTCAAAATGTATTAAGCTTGCGCTCGTGTCTTCATATGGCATTATTCGCGATGATGACCGCCTTTCTCGTTCAGAGACGGATTTTAACGCAAGACATCCAATTTCCAATTACATTTTAACGCAGGACATATTGTTACCAAAGCGAGACCTTGTGGCCAATTTAATTATTAAATATTATCATAAAAAAAATCACGCTGGTCCTGGTACGCTTATAGCGCTTCTGAGTCAGAAATATTAGACATTCGAAAAATTGTTTTAAATGTAATTTATGTTTTAGAGTCAAACCACGTTAGGTGCATGCTGTGACGGCTGACCTATCAAGTCCTCGAGTATCTTCGTCGATTAAATAAACCTTTCTAGGATACGGTTTGTTTTATTATTTGGATCCTGGATTTTCCTTCGCAATGAAGTTTCTTTTGTAATAGAGACATCCACGGTAGTGAAAAAGTCCCAGTGGACATAAGAAAGTGGACTGTGTTGAAACCGTACGCACACGTGAATTATTCGCTTATCCCTTGATATATCGCACCGGGAGATACGTTCGACCGCATCGCAGCTGATGGAATGATGATAACCTTCTATTCGATGATTCGTAGGTGATACAGGTAAGGGGCCTCACTTGCAATGCCCCAAAAATATTTCAAAGATATTCTGTGCGAAATTTTTTCTCGCGTATTATTTTTCACTTCCAAGACATGTTTAAGTTTATTAGTAACTTTGTTTTGGATAAACGAATCCATGTTAAAAGAATGTTTAATATTTTGCTTACCCTATCTGGCATTCCCCAATAATTGACTTATATTATTTAATAAATGTGTCGCATTTTCTCCTCGCAGGCATATTATACCCACCATGAGAGTGACCACTCATATACATAGTATTGGTTTCCTGGATCGCTATG
The DNA here is from genome assembly GCA_029286595.1 of Bhutanitis thaidina. Lineage (NCBI taxonomy): Eukaryota > Metazoa > Arthropoda > Insecta > Lepidoptera > Papilionidae > Bhutanitis > Bhutanitis thaidina. The sequence goes on from JAGSMS010000013.1 coordinate 4,763,328, forward strand.
CAACGATAAGGCCCCCAAATTGTACCTGTTTTCTGTTTCTTTTTGTTTTGTAGTGTACACTTAAGTATATTCATTCATTCATTTATGCATGATTTTTCATTGTTATTCTGATACTAACAATATTTTCCATTAACAAAAAAATTATTATAAAATGAAGCTCATACCAAGCATCGATTTAAGCGTCGTCGGGGTCGTTGTTGCGTTAAATATCGCGGGTCGTGTGTGAGAACGACACCGGAGCCGTGTCGTCGGTGTCGGGGTGTCGGACTAATTAGGTGTCGGCAATTACCCGCTAACGACTGAAATCTGAGCCCGACACCGCCAACTTATTAACCACATGCAACGGGCCACGGCGACCGATTCATTCACACCCCGGTCTCTTAGACGATGCATAACATAAATATGCGCGCTTCATTTTGGATGAGGAAGGCAAGACTAATTTGTTCTTTCAAAGGTACTAACTACTCTCTGATTAAAATATATTAAAACAAAACATTAAGGAAAATAATTTAGTACGACCTTTGTAGATCTTAAACATGCTAAAAGGCGCAAACATTCGGCGTACTTATCCTCTTTAAGGCTCGAAACCTTAAAACTCCGAATGTCAACTTCAAGAACCAATTCCACAAAATGGTATCGCGAAAAACTCGTTGGCGCGAAGGTCTCTGCCCAACGATAAAACAGCTGAGCTTTTGGTCTCTCGCTCTGACGATTTTTTGTAAACCTGGACACCCTCCGCTGTTTAAACTTTATGGCCTGTGCAGCAAAAATAAAAGCGGAGATATTTCGTCTACGTGAAATCGAAGTTTAATGCCGACAATAAATATGTACGACCTCTATAATGTTAGTTTCTTCTGCGCAGATCGGCCTTAAATAATTAAAAAATATAAATAAAAGTTAGTAAACGATAGCCAGGTTTAACTATGACACTAGGATGTCGAACAACTCAATCTCCCCATGTCGTAGTGCTACCTCGGAATTGACTTCCGGCGTAACAAATTACTGAGCTGTCCACCTCCTTTGTTGGAAATGTAGCGTACAATTTCTACACTTTTTTTTATTTGTATTTTGATGTGCGATCATTTTAACCAATTAAATTTTTGTATCCGTGGCCGTGGGCGCTCCATCGACAGACAAAGCTACCAGACCAATATTCAATATTCATTCACGACTTTTACTACATAGTTGCACTATGTGGCAGACCTGTCTAGTTCCACTACTACTATTAGCAAGACATTACTACTAGTTGGACTAACACATAGTTTTAGCTTACAAAAAAGCCACGTAATTGCGTATTATATTTATAAGAGAAGTAGATGAAAAGTGAGATGGCTTACCTTCATACTGAAAGGTTGTGTCAAAAATACAAATTTTGGTGAAAATTTGTATTTTTGATATTTTTGTACTTCGCCACTTTTGTAATATTGTATATTATAAAGAGAAAAAACTGTGTTAATGTTTGTTTATAGGAGGCTACAAAACCAATATAAAAAGTACTTCACCGTCATAAAGCCATCATCGCCGATGGTTATAAAAATATTAATATAATAGGAAAATATTTCATAATATATTATATTAATATATAGTCAGCACCTGCGAAGTTGATATGATTCGATATAGTACGTGTGTCATATAGGAATAAAAAGATCTATACGAGTATCTCATATATCTCAGTGTTCACCGGTATTCATGATTCAGTTGGGTATAGCGGAGAAATCTAAAGTGTAGCAGGGAATAACTCAATATAACACGGACAACTGTCCGGCGCCACGGTCTCGTACTTATTTGCATTTTGATGAGGCCCAACACTGATACAATAAATACGTTAGGTTGATAACGCATGGGATGTTTTGGGTTCGCGGAACCGTAATTTAAACGGCTTTAATTCAATTTCAATAATTTTTTAAACGAAACATACTGATAGTGGTTCACTTAGTAGTCGAATGGAGTCCTCGAACCTGGTACGTCACATTTCACAGACAAAAATTAAAATCATGTATGGCCACTAAAACGACACAATGCGACAAAAACCATCACTTTCGATACATACCGAGACACGGACTATGTGTCCCCACATAGCAGAACATACAATATTTGCCTATATTGCCCTCCACACCACATTCTTTGTGTTATATACTCATTTGGGTGAACATAACAGCTCGTAAGTCTGTCGATGTCCTAGTGTCCAGACTATTGATTCAAATTCTCTTTAAGAAAATCTCATTCGTACGAGAGACTCGAGTTCGATCCTCCACATGGAGGATCGAGCTCGAGGCTCCTGTTTCCGAAGCAGATCCCCTAACCATTCGCCAGTCAAGAAAAGCCACGGTTTTTTTTCTTCTCCTTCAAACAAAAGAGAACTGAATTCAGATGTTGAAGTATGTGGAATGGTGACAGTATTTAAAACAGTCTTGTGGTGGAGTACTATTTGTAAATAAATAAACCAGACTGATCAAGGGTCTATTAGCTCATTTAAATTAGTAGTAATAATCGACCTAGAGAATCATGCCCAAAATAGATTATTTAGTCAACAGAAACAGTGTCAAGGTGCAGGCTGTTTGGTAATTCGCCGTATCGACAAACTTGGTGATTACGGTAAATCAACGTAATTAGAGAGGTCTATAGGACAGACCCCCAGAGACTTTGATAAAATAATTTAAATAACAATAAAATAATGTATTTTGTACAATTTATTAGCAATGTGACGCACATGAAGCCTCTAATTTAAAATATATATAATATGCACCAAGCTTAATTGTTTACTGTTATACAAAAATGCTAGTTTTGAATCAATGCTATCTACGCTAGCTAGTCGAAATAAGTATTACTAGTGAGCGCTGCAAAAACAAACATAAATTTCTAACAGTGTGAACCGTGCTTTAGTCGAGGGTTAAAAAGTCACCGGCAGTTACCAATTCAACGGAGCACGCGACGTAATCCTGAGCGAGACGAGTAAACAAATTACCAGGGCCGGCTCGGGCCGGGTTGGGCCGGCCTCGACGTGCTGCCGCTATTAATTTTAATTCCGGCGCAAGACGAAGATCGCCCGAGATGGGCGGAAGGCACGTGCGTCAGACATGAAGCTCCACGATCTAAATGCAATGCTAAATAATTGCAGGATCATAGCGGATATCGGATAGGTAAACAAATCTTTTCTGCAAATTAAATAGATTATTTTAATATTTCGTATAAAATAGAACAATTCTGTTCCAAGTACTACCAATTTACAAGAGAATATAGATAAAAGCGAAAACTGCCCACTGACTAATTATGAAATCTCAGTTTCTGATATACTCCACAAAATAAAAACTTAGAAGTTTGAAACATTAACATCGGCATTTACGTTAATAGTTTAAACAATAAATTACCTGTATGAGGTACACCCTTGGAGATTAGAACAGGGGATGTAAGTTTGTATGGAAAAATTATATTTATAAATGGTAATGGTAGGTAATCTCGCAAAGCACGTTTCTTTGCCACCTGAATCCATCGACTTCCCGCAATACTGTGCAGGTTGATACTCATAGGGGGGACGCCCTACACTGCGTTTGTCTATACAAGGGTGCCACTCGAGAACCTTTCTACCCCAACGGTTGTCAGTTCTGCGAGCAATGCGGCCAACCCATTGCCACTTTAGCTTGCTGATCGGTTACATCTGTTCTGCTGCCGATATTGGAGATTCTATCACACAGAGAAATCGAGCATAGCCCTTTCCGTTCCCGCTGAGCAACTTTGAGAATCCACATACGGTCTTTTTTTATGTGAAAGGGGGCAAACAAACTAAGGGCTCACCTGGTGTTAAGTGATTTCCGTCACCCACGTACATCTGCAACAACAGAGAAGCTGCAAGTGCATTGCCGGCCTTCCAGGATATTTGGGGGTTGGAGGGAGCATCGGGAGGTGGAATAGGAGAGGGGAGAGGCCCTCCGGTTATTTCACTGACCGAACGAAAGGCAAAAGCACTAGATGCCTCTTCTTCACTCCGATATTCTCCGAGACGGCCCATTCGAGCAGCAGCAAAACGAAGTTCATTGTAAAGAGACTGCCTCTTGCCCGTTGCCCTACTCCAAAATTGCTCACTATCAGCATATTGCCTCTTTTCATAACTAGTTTTTCGTTAAAGACGCCACCATAGCCAGGACTAGAGAGGCAGTTGGGGACTGGGGGGCATTGTTTTGATTCTGCCGTAGTTACCACACCTGACAATATTTTTTTTGTGGCATTGTACATGAAAACCCTCTGGCGTCTTTTACGACTCCTACGGGACGAGACGAGATGCCAGATTTTCTCATACCGCCACTACACGGTAGAAGTACGGATGTTACATTTTATGAACATTAGATATTCCGCTATCATTCAGTCGCCAGTGACTCGCTGGTGAGGTTGGCATTTGGAGAAGATAATATATTCCTGCTCACACTCCTACTGTTTTTATATAATAATTTTTGCATTTTTTCAATAACTACAATTTCAACGTTTTGGTAGTGGTAGAATTTAAAAGACCGACGGGGTTGACTTTACCAACAAATGAACCTTGCATATGAATTATAGAATATAAAATTCGAAATGTATGTATAGAATCACTCACACCTGTAGCTGACAGGGATAGGCAGAGATTACATATATCCATTTGACACGACTTCGCGTAGCCAACCAAACTTCCAAAGTCCACATTTCGCCTCTCCAAGCGATAAATAAAACCTGACGAGTGGTGAACCTAGAGACCAGGTTTACTTCACTGTACTGCAACACCCGAAGGGCTATCAATTCAAGCGTCACTAATTACTCTCTTTATATATATTAACGGTGAGGTTAACAATACATGCAAATCACTATACGTGAATCGCTCGTTGCTAAATATAAAACATAAAAAAATAACCACCTCGAAACTGGACATTTTGCATAAAAATGGCATAGTAAAAGCCGTACCGGGCGTCGATAGGTAGATTTACGCAGGCGAGCGTGTCAACAGCAGGCAGTGGACTGTAGGCGGTCCGACGCCGGTCCGTCGGTGTTGTTGCAATCGACGGATTATAGACACCGGGTCGCGGACTCATGAGATGAGACAAAAAAACAATGAATTTTACACATCCACAAGAACTTCACACTTAGGCACACGTATTGAATAAATATTAGCTCATTAGTTAATAATTTTGTGACATTTGTAAAATACGTATCCTGGTCCTAACTACCGTAATTCTGTAGCCTTTAGTTACCACGTGGTAGAGCCGGGCCGCGGCTTTTGCTCGAATGGGCTGGCTCGATCGGATTGGTACCACGGCCTCGCAGAATACCGGCGTAAAGTAGAGGCATCTTGTGCTTCTCCGTTTCGTTCGGTGAGTAAGATAACCGGAGGCCCACTCCCCTTCCCCATCACCCTCCTCATCCTACCTCCCATGTCCCAAATACCCTTAAAGGCCGGCAACGCACTTGTACTTGCACTGGCAATGGAGAGCAGTGTCTGTGGTACGGCAAATTCTTTTAAACATCTTCAGTCTTTTACAATTTTGTATTATTATTCGGATTTTCGTCCATTATTCGGTCGCCAGAGCCCGAATTATTAAAAGAGTTTGTTACCTAGTAGAGCGCATCACGTGTAGGTGAGGTTGGCATTTGAAGAAAACTGGTAAATTCACTCTTACACCCTTGTCGCTTTTTACACCTTTAAATTTCTTAAAGGATTTAAGATTTTTCATATGATAAAATTAAAGATCATACGCGTTAATTCGCGGGTTATCACTAGTACAAAAAACAGTAGAAATGAAACATTTCATACAATCTCTACAGAAGTGCAAAACTGTAAATACCTTCAATATTTCAACTATATGCATTTGCAATCAGCGCATTGATAATTTGAATGAAACTATTTTGTCTTTGACGCAACGAATATACACTAAAAGAAAATATAAACAGTAATAAAATTTCTACGTGTTAGAACGCAGTAAGCTCAAGAGCAATCCAGGAGGGACTGTAAACCGAGGTGAATGTAGAAATTCACACAAATTGTTACTTCTTACTTCCCGGGGTTTAATCAAGGGGGACACCCGCCGCGTCTGCCGGCTGCCGCGCTTCCCTGAACTTGGCGCAAATTGAGAATAATGCATCCAGTGCGCCATTTTAGGATTCCATAAAAATCTAAGCAGCAATACTCATTGCTGTTTCTAACATACTATTTTTATTTATTTCAATTATTTAGATTAGAGCTGTGGTAGTCCAGTGGTCACGGCGCACCACACCACACTACTAAAATTGTTAATAGCACTTTGAAGTCCTGAATTTTCCACATGCTCTTCTGTAAAAGTCAACATAGTGAAAAAACTTGGATAACAAAAATATGTTATTTCGAGAACATGTAAATTTCGCTAATCCCCGGCTCCAAAACCGTCACAATTAAATTAAAATTAAAGTGCTGTATTTACAGGCACCAACTTACTACTACTTAATTAATTAAAACAGCTTTTACCTCTATATCATCACTCACCAAATCTCTAAGGAATAGAGTATAGAAAAACGACAACCGCGTAGGTTAGATGTTAGTCCGTGGCACAGCATCTTGGGCTCGAACCCCTGCCGAAGCCAATATATGTACAAAGCACAAATTTTTGGTGTTTGCGTTTTTCGTGTTTTGTGTTCCTGTGTATTTGCTTATCGCATAAGCGTTACGTCGAGAAGGTAAAGACGAGTTACGGTCTTTCGGTTTGCAGGTACACCTACTTTTAAATATCCCGCACGGTTGACAACCGCTGATAGTATTCGAAAGTTGTTGCCAAAACAGCAGTACAGGAGAACATCATCAGGAAAACAACATAAAAAAAGGGCTAAGATTATAATGATTCCGGGTACATGGTGTGATATTACAAAATGAGAGTGACAAACAAACACTCCCTCAGTGGGTTTATTATACACAGATGTCTGTTATTTTTAATATTTATATTCATGCTCGATGTAGATGTATAATCAAGACATAGCCGCTTTGTAATTTTCCCATGAGCAATATGATAGTGTCTCTAAGGTGAGCTTGATATCCTGTAAAGCTAAACATTCTCTATCTTAGGTCCGCCGAGGAGCATTACGCGATCCGTCAAACAATCACTTCGCGCCCTATCCCGCGGCGCTTGCGTTTCGGCTGAGCCAAGCCGTGCATTGGATATCCGTTTTTACGAGCTCGTTAGTGCCGGTAATCGCGACGTTGCACGAGCCGGATTACGCCTGTGCATTATTAGTGTTTTTATTGATTCACTCGGCTGCCGTCGTAAACTGAGATTATTATTCGCGCCCCCGCACTCCCCTTGCACTCACCCCCCCTAGTCATACAGCCGAGTTGTTTTGTCACTTAATCGCCGGCGATAACAACATTTAACGACGGCTAGGTGACTGGCGAAATTCCGCTCCAATGTTTAGTGCTCATTCTATTTTCATTAACCATTTACCCACTTAATGATCCAGATCCTAAGGGAGTGATTCAATGACTTCGACCCATAAAATTAAACCTTAGCGTGACCTGAACGATATAATCAAAGCGGTTATCAAGTGTAGCTCTCGGGACCAGCTTCTGCACATAAGGAGTGTACTCTCACAATTTCTAATTGAGTAGACATTTTTATTTCTATTAGTCAACTCACAAATAAGCCAAAGAAAATTAAGAGAAGATTACAAAAGACTTGAAATTATACATTTCTCTGTTTTTTAATTATATATTCCACCGTAACAAAACCTGTGCATTACGCATTTAGATGATGATAACATGCTATGGACCGAATTCAGAATTAAACATGATCCAATTTACATGATAGGATGCAACATAACACCGTAGTTTTTGGTACCGTTAACAGTCATGTGAAAATAGAACACATTCACTACTTTTATATTCGATAGAGAATCAAAGCATAACGGTAAAAACAACAAATTCAATGTTATAGAAATTCGAAAAAGTTACGCCTAGAATACAGAAAATATCAATTTGAGTATTACATAATACTCGTAAAAGCCTTCGTACTCAGTAGTACCTCAGTAGTACCTCAGTAGTAGGACCCAAGACCCTGTAGATATGATCACTAGCGACAAACGCGATTGGATTAAAGTTAATAAAAAAAAATGTCTTGTAAATTTTGCTCGAATACGTTATATACTAGTTTAACGCTCGTAGTGATTATGAAGTAATAATTTATTCCACTAATAGTTAATAAATTTTTAATTTCTTTAATATTTGAGCAACTGTAAAATAAACCTTTAAATAGAAAGTTAAAAAACACTATAATCTGGACATCTTGAAGGCGTTATCTTTAAGTTTAAGTGAAAAGACACCTTCTAGGCAAACGTGTACCATCCTAGGCCTCATCTTTGCCTTCCATCAAGCAAGATTGAGGTCAAACGTAAGCCTATGTGTTGATAAAAAAAAAGAAAAAGCAGCAATATTATTAGTTAAACAAATAAAATTAAATAGTAAGAAGCAATGAATATAACGTTACAGGTGAAATTATTCTCAGACATGTGCACATGCCAACCCGAACTGAAGCAGCCTGGCGGCCCCTTCCTCACTCCATAACCCTCTCAAATATTTTAATCAGACCTTTTGACCAGTAGTATCATAGTTAGAGGCTGCTTCTTTACTTATACAGAGTATCTTAATGGGCAAACTTAATACCAATTTTGTAAATTCCTTTCCATAGCCAAAAAGAACGTTAATTTACCTGATGATAAAGATTTCGATATGGGGGACAAACTAATATATAACTAAGACATGTCCGGCGGAGCTACAATCGATGACATTATTACGCTAGGGCCCAGCACCGTCTCGCCGCAAATACGACGACTCATCGTCAATTTGTATCGAACGAGGAGTACGTATGTTAATAAAGCCTATTGTGTGTGACGCTCGACTTCGTAAGATTAGCCTTTAAGCTGTTTCACTATGCAATCTATGCAAGCTTGGCCCATGGAATTCTCGATTATTTGAGCTCAGCTGAATATTATTTTAATCTATTAATAGAACAAAACCTTTTACGAGCTTCTTCTTACTTGCCTTTTAATCGAAAGACAAAGTTGTACTGAGTTCAACGCTCGGCCGGATGCATCGAATAAAAGTATTTTATTCGCTTGACATAAGAGTAAACGTTAAAACAGACAATTTGTGATGCTTTAAAATATTCCCTTTGTTTATTTTTTCAGCTGCGTTGCCGGTTTTTAACAGTATTCGTGGGATAGGAGGGATGATGGGGAGGGTATTTAGGAAAGGGTGGAGTGGGCCTCCGGTTACCTCACTCACCGAACGAAATGCAGAACCACAAGATGCATCTTCTTCATGCCGGTTTTCTGCGAGCACGTGGTACTACACGGTCGAGCCATCCCATTCGAGCAGCAGCAAAAACCGCCGCTAGGATTAGGAATATCGTAATACGTAAAAAAACCAGGTTGTTTCACGTATTACGATATTCTTTAAAATTTTCAGCTTAAAAAGTTTATTCTTATTTAAGTATGTGAGTATAATAGAAATAAAAACTACCAAGCTGCGTTGATTCAAAAAGTGTTCTTGGTAGTAGTAACTTTTTAGATATTTACTTGAATTTTCGTGACATAGTCTAATTAGTGAATTTTGTCAAAAGTAAAGAGAGGTTTCTATATTATTCGACCCTTTAAAGTTATGACGCGTGTAGAGATAATGTAAAGTGCACGTAAAATTACACGAAGTTTGATGGAACCGGCTGTTAAACTTCTACTACAATAAAATCCATTCATCCAATCCATCCATACTTAGATAAATAATCAACTCTATGATATAGTCAGGGTACGAGGACTAAGACATATTTTCCAAAATTAATTTCACCTGCACGCGGTGCACCCAGCTATTCAATAAACTATTGTCCGGGCGAATTATAACGTAAAATTCATCCGAATTTGCCGTATTTTGACTTTTATATTTGCAGGCGTTTTCTTGAAGAGGCTTATGTTCAAGAGTGGACTAAATTTTTTCAAAAACTCAGGCATATTGTTACTAAGGCTATTAAATCAGATGTATACTTCACTATTTAAATCGACAATAATGTATAATATCCCAGTGGATTGATCTACAAAAATTAAATACTTGAAGATAGAAAGAGCACAAAGCACCATAGTAAAGGTCATATGCTTTAAACAAAACTTTCTACAAAAAATGTGTACTCAAAATTTTGAAATTGAATATTTCACAAAACCCTGTGTTATAACCCGAAAATTCTAAACAAGAGGAGAAAAATAGAATCAAAAGGATAAAACAAAATGATTGATATTTGTAACAATACACAAACATGCGGCATACACGCACGCGCCTAAAACACTCGCATTCACACCCAAAGGAGCGGAGCCTCCTGACACAGGTATATTTTGACTTAAAAGGATACGATTATGTTACGGAAATAAAGATTTCTTCTGCTTATAAAACAACTAGCAAATCAATATGCCCATGCGTCAAATGTTCAACTAAATAATTAACTTAAATTACTATAAATAAACTAGAGTACTAATATTCAGAATACAACTGCATAAGTTCAAAAATATCTATGTTAAAATCCAAGTAATTATCTCATTTGCCCAAGATAGGGGATGTTTAAAGCTTTTATTACATTTTCATTTATTTATACCGTTTTTATATAATAAAACGGAGTCACAGTTATTGAAAGTAATATTTATGTATTTTAGTATTTTTTCTATAGAATTGAAAGAGTTTATTAATTTCAGCAGTTTAGTGACCTGGGTTCAATTCGAATCAAGAAGCCCCGGAATTCGAGTGCAAGGTGAGTGGATTACTGATAATGTTGAAGAGGTGCATCTCAATAATCCTCTTTGAACAATAAGGTGATTACTATCCAACTCCAAAGCCGATATTTCCGATAGATAGATTCTAGTAACGAAATACATGCACAGTTGCCACATTACTGATCCAGCCCATTTCAGGCAAACTTTAATTAAGGTAAGGTTATAAAATTCTTTTAATAGATATTGGAAAGTGAAGTGAGGCGATGACGCGCGAGTCACCCCGCTCGTCGGACATGCCCCGTGGTCGAATCAACATTTGCTAACGGATAGAATTACCGTGCGCCGGCACGTCAACGTTACGTAATTGATTCAGCGTCCGCCGGACGCCGGCATTGCCTTTTTGTCTGTCGTCCGGAAAAAAATGCAAAATTCACCGCTAATTCAATATCCTCACACTTCCAACACCCCGATAGCTAAAAGAAGCAACGCTACACGAATATTGCTAAAATTTTAAGTTTTTTTTAAATAACCACTCCGTGCGAAAATAGAGTAGTCACATCTAATTAATTTTACCTTCATAAATTCCTTCTTCCATTGGGAGAGGCCATACCAGCCTTCCATGTCCAGTAGTAAACCGCTGAAGAAAAGAGGAAATGCCTAATTTTGTCGGAGAGTCCGCGAATGTTCTTTATGTTTACTTTTTGGCCACTAGCCTCTGAAATCTGATGAAATATTCTCTAGTTTTCTCAAAAACTAGAACTGTTTTCCTCGTTGCGAAATTCGCAATGGGCAAAACTTACCACTGAACCTCTTACGACTGTGAACGAGCGGTCTCCTTGCTCGTTGAGAGTCGAGGGTGAGAAATTGTATTGCGTTGCGCCACTTTCTTTATCCTGAGAGCTATTTTATTATTGAAAATTGCAAATAATACGACTATAAATGAATCGGAAACGTAAAATCAAGGATTCAACTTGACAAACCACCGTAAAGAACTTAACGATTTAATCAAGCATGTAGATAACGAAATATTAACCCAATAAACCAATACAAATAATATTAAGATACAAGTACACGTGAATGGTGTGAGAGCGAGCCCATTCTCGAGTGTGCACTCGACCCACGTGCAATTGAACGCTACCCGATGTGGAAACAGATACGCGACAAATGTAGAGGAATATTCATATCTCAGACGAGAATACTCCTATGCAATGGAGAAATATCGTGGGTGGAATATTCTAGTCTTACTTCAGTTATATATACCTTATACTATGGGGTGTTCAGAGGTGTGCACATTTTAGTACTTTTCACCAGAGGTCCTTTGGAGCAACGCCTACAAGTACTCCACACAATCAGTCGGCTATTGTGGCCAGAAGAATTTCTTCTATCCACACTATAATAGAATCCCCTGTAGACTTAAAACATAGGTTAAAAATTGGTTCGAAACAAGTCAAAGTTCATTTGCGTACTTTCAAATCAAAAGCAACTCAGGAGCCTCTCGGGAGTAAAGCAATATTGCAGAAATCGATTTAAAAATACGATACGCAATCGACAAGTTATCACAGACTACCAATGGATAAATTGAGTCGAAACACTGCCTATCGTAGGCAGTGTTCGACTCAAATAAATATAACTAAGATAACCATTTAACTACGTAATTAAACCCTCCCTCCTATCCCTTTTGAAATTTAAAAAAAGGTCAGCTTTTTGGAAATTTGACAAAAAATGGCGAAACATTGAATCATAGACCAAATACCAGACCGAAAATAACGTTTACTGGTACCTGCATCTAATTGTCGAGACGTAGAGTACTGTGATCGCCTGACTGCAGAGGCTAAATTAATAAACAGTTACGACGTATGACTACTGTCTTGGCTAATAGGCTGATTAGAAAGGAAAGTATTTAATATAATTGACTTTCAAATATCTGCATACACATACACACACGTACACACAAATGCCATATCAAATATCGAACACCTTGTAAGTTACAATACGCGATGGCTGCAATATGAACTCGGCGTCATATAATCAAAACTTGTGCGGATGGAGGTCGGAGAGCACGGTGCTTCCGGCATCTGCGGATGTTGCCAATTTACATAAACTGGTTTAATTCTCAATATCCCACATAGCCTTTGAGCTATAATTGATGCCTTCCGTTATTGAATATGTACTCGCTACATACACCCAAGGACATATTTGGAGACGTAAAAAGAATAGGTTAGAAATATATGAATATCATTAAGTACGTTAGATGGCCTCATCTATTTTTCAGCACATATCATTTGAAAAAAACAAGATTCCTTTCACTTTTATTTCCCATTTTCATTTGTTTTTTTTTCGTTATAATAATTTAATTAATGCGTATTATACGAATGTTTACTAATTTTTACAAATTCCAAGTTAGTTTTCAATTGAAGGGTCAAAATTTCTTTTTTGTTGGATAACGTACCTACCCTTTGATTAATTTAAGTTTAAGATAATGCTGGATCTCGACTTAGCTCAAGTCTCAACTTTAATCGATACGTGCTAACGGAATTACAATTTCTCCTTCACAATTACCAGAACATCTTTTCCGCCCCTTTAATAGTCCACATAGGCCTCTAACAAGGTATGATTGGTCGTAATTACCAAGCTTGGTATGCGAATTGACACACGCAGTACCATACTCCTCAAAACTAAGTCTCTGCAGTCCGTTACCGTTCCGTATATTTTTGTGATGTTTAGTCTATATGTGTCGGATGTAAAGACAAGACTCTTAGTCGATTCTTACGACAGACACGCGAACTGTAGGCAATGCCGAAATATGGCCATAAATATAAATAGATAATGTGTACTACATGACTCATGGTCAAAGGTTATAAGATTTTTCTAGTCTCTCTCTCAAGTCAACTAGACGTTCGTTGGAGCACTGGGTTAGATTTTAGAAAACATCACTAACGTAAGTCAATAGATTAAAGTTTTAGTAACGAAACATAAATGAAGAAGACCATGGTGAGAAAACCTACATACCCACAAATATTATTCAAAGGTATGTGCACTATACAGTTCTTTGATCAGCAGTGGGTTAGCTTTACACACGATATTGGCATTATCTAGGGGGCATAATGGGAGGACAGTTTCCTCAAAAGGGACTGAAAAAGGATAAGACATTTCTAAATTTCATATAAGGATTAAAATTAATTATTTTAAATACATCAGTAATCTGAATTATCCCGTAGTAAGAAACATTTTTACATTTCACTTGCTATAACTGCAACAGCACACTCGTGCCCCCTCCGTGTTTGACTTGTACCCGTCCTACCGCCGGACGCCGTACGATCACGAAACTAATTACACCTCCAGGCGAGCACGGCTTCGCGTCCGTTCTTCGCAAACTTCTAAATGAATCACTAAACTCGTATATGGTTCATCCTGCGGTATCGGCGCTCTTGCTCCGATCCGGAGTTCCCTCTTAGAAAATCCAGAATGACGACGAATGTAATTTTCATCTCTATTATATATTTATTTATTTCGTTTATTGACAGCCATTATCCAATGGCTATAATGGGCTTATCGAAAACTTTTGACATTCTTTAAGCTTCGGGTGATAGGGGAAACATTTGGCAACTAATATTTATCGAAAGTACTAAGGACATAACCATTATCATAATAAACAAAATAACAATAATAGATCAATACATTAAATAACAATGTATACATAAATTTTTATACAATATCTTAAACGTCCTTTCGATCAGTTCAATCTCACAGAGGAGGAAATTGACCATCCTCGCGTTGCTTGACATCTTCTAATCAAAATCATAGCATTTTACATGATTAAAACGCCTTTACGTTTATGTGTGTTGAAGAGCGCGACTCTGCTGTTTTTTGTTTCCATTTACTTTTTTTTTTTTCAGAAGCTGGCTCGGCGGCGTCTCATCTGTATACTCGCTCGAGGGAACGAATGTTCTATCTAATTAACTTTATCGTAAAGCGCCCGTGTTATTGCCTTGTCGGCCGACGGACTGCTTAATCGGAAATGCACTTTACATTATACCCTGAGAATCTACTAAATTTAAACATAGGAAAGAGATTAAAAAGTATTTTCTTCAAATTTGTTACTTCCCTCCTTTTTCGGTATCATCATCATCATCATCGTTATTACATCATAACCTGAACCTGTCCTGAACCATCTGCATGCCGATGCACGCACCTTCCCCTACATTATGCACGTCGTCACTCCATTTCATGGAGAGCAGTTATTCTCTTGTACGAGGTTGCCACTGGAGAACCTTTCGTCTTCTACGTTTATCAATTCTGTAAGCTATGTGGCCGGCCCACTCTTCACCCTAACACAAAATCAATAATCGATATAAATATCTCTACACTATCATCGCACAAATAAATCATATTGTTTCTCTTCTCGGTTTAGTTATTATTATTGTTGTCCAACAGCTGCTCGCGAGTTTGCGTATGGTCGATAGAATATCTGAGTCGAATGCAGAAACCGAATACTAAAATGTTTAGATTTTCAGGAACTACGAAGTTTTCTACATATATGTACTCTTCCGTATCAGTCCTGCTAGTTAGTGTAATTATATATTGCAATTCCGTATTAATAAAAAGTCACGTCGCGTCGCATATTATCTTGAACAATGTCGTGTAAACATGAGAATAATACAATGAGCTGCCAATAAGAAAGGAATTATAAAAGAATTAATTTTTTTATTGAAAACAAACTGGAAGTTGGAAACTCCGCGAAGAAATAATAAAAGTATCAGTGGCACTCAGTGCACTTTCCAAGTATCGGAAGGCGATAGATGAATCAAACAAACGAGGCGAAACTTCTCGAAACTCCTGTGAATTGTTGCCGCTTCAGACACTAACTCTTATTACAAAATCGACTCGTGTTATAATATGAGCTAGTTTCGGTTCCAGGTGTTGGGATAGCCACGAATTCTAATTTAATTCGATTGATACAAAACTCGAATCTGTCGGGACTTGTAACTAATAATAGAAATAACACTGAAAGATTATAGTTGCATTGGTTCGAGAATCACAAACTTTGCTCTAGCTGCAACGAATACATATTATGTGAAAATTTAAGTCTCGAATGAAAGTGAGAAATATAGGTACTCGTATTTTAGGAATTATATATTGAGGTAGATGGAAATACATTCATGACGTTTCATCTTTTTCTTTCCCTAATTTTCATTTAAAATCAGGGCCAAAAGAATTTAACAAAGCCGGCTAAAAATGGTACGATATGATATGAATGGATAGTATACTATAATAGAATAGAAGGGAGGAAGGGTGGTGCTCTCTTCTTCAAATAATTTAATTACTTTTTTTAGCGAAAATTCTTTTTGAACTCAGATTTTTTTATGTTTTATATTGGTGATGATAATGAAGAAAAAAAATGTATACTGCTATAAAATATTTGTGGGAAAAAAAACTATGAAAAACAAACTGCTTTTTAAAAAGCAAAGCAAGCAAGACGCACATATATACGTTTAACAAACAGGGCAAAGAGAAAAGCCAGAAATGCTGGCAGTGAATCTAAATTACTACTAAATGCTGTGCAATATTAAAACACGAATTAGTATTATACCTGTCCGTGATGTCTGACACTTCGATAGATCACGCTGTAGAACTAACCAAGATAAATATGCATACTGGAGCATGCATCATGTCAGAGAGATTGCGCTTACAAATGTACATGGATCTAGTATCGTGCAGTTAATGCACTATCACCTAGTGGACTTACAGAACTATTATGTTCGGTGCAGTGTATATCTTCTCATCAATAAATACCACAGCCTTGTTACATTTAATTTAAATAGCTATGGCCATTAGGCTAAATCATTTTCTTATAAAAATCAGCCTATATTGTTATTCTCATGAAATGATTATTAAAATATCGTATGTTAAAAACTATAATAAATTACTGCGTAATGTAATTACTTTTATTACACTATATTTCAAAGTACTATTTGTTTCGGTAACTATAATTCTGCAAAATTCACATAATAGCGCTATTCGAAAATCTGAAACTAAATAATGAAAAAGCTCTCTACAGGGTATGATGACAGTAAATTGAATGAACCGGGCGTGGCATAGTGTTTGCAGGGCTCATCAATCATCCCCGTATGGATTTCATTTTAATGCGACGTCATCGGCGTCTCGTGTGGCTGGATACCGTCCCGCTGGTGGAACTCACGTCTGTCTATTGTTTTACGTATGCAAACACAAACAGCTGTTTTAGGAATATATAATTTCAGCATTTTTATTACATTCATAATACGAAACTATGTAAAACTGCTAAAAAAACTTGGAATTTTTAAAAAAAAATTCCGCATCCTTTCCCATGGTACAACGTATTTTCATACTAAAATTCGAAAGCATCGATTAAGTCGTTTAGCCGTAAGAACCTAACAAGCTAAGAAAAATTTCCTCATAATTTTTGAGGAATAAAAATTCCAAATATTTACTTAAAAATTACACTGTTATAAAAAAAAAACAGGAAAGAATCTGCCAACGCAGTTGTTTTTGTTGATGTCGCTGAGGCGGCTCGCAGCTAAGGAAAAGCCTTAAAACCCGGACGTTCTATCTCACAAAGATGCTCCAAGTGTGATGTGGAAACCCGCTTATGTACATATGCTGAGTCGTGCCAAATAGAAATCCGCGATCTTCTGTTTAACCCTATAGATGTATATGTATAAAGGCTATGGTTTATTTAAAAATACCTGGAGCATTCAACCCAATCAACCTTCAACTGTTCATGTATGTATATGTATGTATATATTCTAGCCTTGTTCCCAACGGGGTAGGCAGAGAAAATCTTTTTCCACTTGCTACGGTCTTGACATACGTCTTTCGCTTCTTCCACTTTCATCAATCTTCGCATGCATACTCGTTGGTTTAGAGTACTCTTGACCTGGCTTTTTTTCAGAACGTCTCCGGTTTGATCGTGAAATGTTCGCCTAGGTCTTCCTCCCCCGACTCTACCATTTACACTCGCCTCACATATTTGTTTCGTCAACCTACTTTAATTTAGCCTCTCCACATGTCTGTTCATAAAACTGCAAAATTTCAAAAGTTAGACAACATTTGTGAAAGATCAAAGAAAAAGAATAGAAATTACAATGGGCAATGTAATTATGTTGCTCTTCAAATCATCCCCCATCTAACCACATTTGCATGCGATGTACCTTGCTGTTGATTAACAGACAAGGTTCATGCGACTGACCGATTTCGAAAAATCAAATGGAATAGTTATACCAAGGCCACATTTCACAGATCAACAATGTAAAGTAAAAGCAACATCGCTAGTGCAAGCGCACCGGCACTGCACCCACCAGTCCACCAATCAAATGAGTATTTTTTGGCAAACGAGCAAGCGCCTCACCTGATGGTAAGTGATGACCGTCGCCCACGTACATCAGCAACACTAGAGGAGCTGCAGGTGGGTTACCGTCCTTAAATGATATTTGGCGGATGGAAGAGACTCCTCCGGCCTTACCTCACTCACCGAACGAAACGCAGAAGCACAAGATGCCTCTACTTCATCGGTATATTGTGAGGTTGTGGTATACTACCCCTTTCGAGCCAGCCCTTTCGTGCACCAACTAAAGCTGCCGCTTGGCTCTACCAAATATAAAATGTATGAACAAATTAGCAGCAGCATGACATTACAGCTATGTTTGGTGCCTTCGTGGAAAGAAAATGTCCAGCAGTGGACTTACACGGGCTATTTAATAATAAGACTACATTGCTCTAACCAACACTTGGTTTATATTATTTAGCATAAAAATATACTTGTATATCAATGCAATTATTAGAATGTTTGCGGAACGATAGGGCAATAAAGTAATTCTTTATGTATAAATATGTTTTTAAGTGTTTTAAAAATTGCAATAAGAGCCCTCTATTGCTGTAATGCATTTTTTATATATAAAACTAGCGCTTCACGTGAAAAATCGTTTGACTTTTGGAATTATTTACGGGTTATTGGAGAAGTTTGTTTAAAACAGTTATGGTTAACATAAAGTTGGCGGCGGTTCAATAAAAGTTTCTTCTATTTTGCAATAAATGGCGTTTTGTACAATACTATTGTAACAATTGTAAGAATTGTAAAAATTATGAAACATACACGATGACACATTATTGTCCCAGAGTTTCTACCTATAAACGGTATAAAATTCATGTCAATAACTTTAGTAGTTCCTAAGATAAGTCCGTTCTTACAGGCCCACATACAAAAAGATACTTTTATTTTAAGTATATGCATGATAGAAAAATAAATATCATATTGTGGCATATCTATAATGAAAATTGAAACCATAACGCTATTTTCACTTAAATCAGAAAACTGAAACCTAAGGTATTAAATGCTGGGACCCCTCCATTGCAGCGACGGTCAAGAGAGATGCAGTAGAGACGCTAACGAAATTTTGCCTATTGTATTTACGGATACGGCAAATTAAATCCCCATTTGTAGAGGCGAAACACCTGAGGGGGGCAGTAATCCACGGACGCTCCTGCCCCCATTGTCGTCCGGCCTCCGCTTGTCGGGCTTAAGAGCTTCGGAACGTTACGAGAATCTACAAACATTTTGCAAATTAATAACCAATCACACTTATACTACAAAGTTGGTACTTCAACGTCCAAGAAGTAAAGTAAGAAAAGATAAGTAGACTTATGGAATTAATCACTATCACACAAAGTAAGTTATTTGTAAGCCTGCATAAATGCACTATTGGATCTTGACGTTTTCACGAAGGTGTTAATATTTTTTTTAATATTTACCCGTACTCATCGCGCTGTGTGACGGGGTGTTGAGCACAGTGCCGGTACCCTCCATGAGAGAAGTTGTTTACAATCACTGGTCAGTGTGCATTTTTAGATAAATTTTCCGTCATCAGTCGGTATTTAGAGTGCCTCTAGGTAGTTACTCGTTTATCAGTAGGGTGCATCACGTGCAGGTGACGTGTATTATAAATAATATTATAAGTATTTTTTATAATTACATGTGGCTTTTCACAAAGTATGCAAACTAACAATTGGATATACTGATAGAATCAATAATTATCTCAAGTAACACTTTCTATCGCTTTCCACTTTTCAAATTGGACTTCAATCCATGTTTGAAAATAATGAAAATGTAGAGTGAATTATTTCACTCCGTGTACAGCACACTTGGACTCAGTACTGCAGTCGGTAACGCAGTATGCGGTGCATAGTTCAAACACGGACGATTCATGCCGCGCGCCACTGCGCCGGGATTACCACCCCCAGTGGATTATAATTCGTCACGCGCGCCCAACATACCTTATTATGCAATACAAGCGGACTTTGGTGCGTCACAGATAACGTGCCGTTGTAAAGGTAACAACACTGTGAGTACTAATGCTAAAATTTACAGAAGTTTATGATGAATGAGCGACATCCTCTCTAAGTACATTTGGTCACACATTGGACTCCCTTCCTCGCCAGTCATGCGTGTGGAGGGTGCTGTTAAGCGTAAAATTTTCATTTATTTAAACAATTTCTTCCATTGGAGTTTATGACAGAAAAACGTGTTAGATGTAATTAATCCTGACCGGCGATGAACCGCAGCGTGTATGATGCGAGGCATCTGGTAATGCAATCACCAACCCGCCTGCCCCTTGGGTTAGGCTAAGTCGAATAGTGGACGGTTTAGGCTATTGCGACAACCGTATCACAGGACCGTTTAAACCAGGTGAGTGAAAACTCGTTTTTGTATCAGTCTTCACAAAAGCAGCACGTACCGTGGCGTATTTTTTGATATCATGGCGATTGCGAACTATCATCTCAAATATGCAAGGCTTAAAGTGCTACGATCTGTGACTAGCAGCTCATTTATAATATCAAGTAATCGAATCTCTCTGCGAGCGTGTAGAGATTAAGGCAAAACATTGTAACTTGAGAGAGGCCAATGTACAGTAGTGGAATGTTACTCATTAGCCCAGTAACCATGTACTTCCTAAATGCGTTGTCATGTCTAAATAGCGTTATATCATTCTTTGTTACAGTAAACGACTGATCACTGTCTAAAAATTTTTATACCGATTTCTGCATTGCCTGTTAAAGTTATTCTGATGTACGATCCTACGACATCTTATTTTGATTTTATTCCGCCATTATAAAATCAAAAAGGCCTTAGTAAAAAAAAAACTTCCAAAATAAAACAATGATCATCCTCCTGATCCGATTTGTTTCCGACATTATAAAATCAAAAAGGACTTCAGTAAAAAAAACTTCCAACAAAAACAATGATCATCCTTTTGTACGAATCGAATTTAGCGCGGGACGCACTCCGTTTGATTGGACATTGTTTCTACGTTAATACGGCGTGCAGTGTATTCGATGCGAATCCAATTTTCGGACTCGACTCGGGCGGCGCCTATCTGCCACTATCTATTAGTATTCAGCTTACGCGCTTTACGTGCCAGCAGAACGTGATGCCACGCAGTGGCAAACAAATACGGGAGAATTGAAATAGGTCCTTCCCGGCGAAGTGGTTTTAGATCTCATGTAATGAGCTTATTTTAACAAAATCCTTAACTTTCTCTCCTCTTTCTCTCTGTCTTTCCTTTCTGTTTTCCTCTCTTTGCTTACCTCTTTCTGCTTTCCCCTATCTCTTCCACTCCCTCTTCCACTCCCTCTTCCACTCCCTCTTCCTCTCTCTCTTCCTCTCTCACTGTCATAATATGTACTCTTAGTGGTCTGTCAACGCTATCGCAATTAATAGATCACTATTGTATTGAATTATTATTCAGAGAAATTTAGAAATATACAAATTATTGATTGCGGTTTTTCCGTAGTTTGCATGTTATGATTTATTTCTTTATTTATTTATAATCATTTTTTGGTCGTGTCTCGAATAAGTGGGCTATTTAAGCGGTGGTGACAAAACGTACCCGTTGTACCGGAAACGAGCATAGAGCGAGTGAAATTAGAGAAATTTCAAGAGGATGGAGTGAAATGTGAATATGAAAAACGGTTAAAAGAGCGATTTACTGATTTACATGAGGTATGTAACAGAAGAATTTTGGAAGACGATTCGTAAATGTTGCGATTGATGTATGTGGTGTTTCTAAAAAGAGGAAAATGTAGAAGACATAAGAATGTTTGGGTGGATGAAGAAGTGCAGAAAATTGTGAGTGAAAAGAAAAAGGCATGGCTGGATTGGTAAGCGACAAAAGCTAATCATAGAAAAACGTGTGCGACCATTGAGGATTTAAAGGATGCAAGAAAGGATTACAAAAAGTTGAAAGCGTTGGTGAAAGAGGTTGTTAGGAGAAGAAAAGAAGAGAATAAGGATGAATTTGATAGGCGCCTTTCTGATAACTTCCGTTCGAACATAAAAATGTTCTGGAAATCGATTAGATTAGCCCGAGGAAAGTCAGCAATTCCAGAGCTTTCTAAAATTAGAAGTCCGGATGGCAATATAATAAAAGGAGAAGAATGTGTACTAAAGAGATGGAAGGAATATTTTAAAAGTCTGTTTGAAAGAGTTGAGGCATCAGCAGATAGACAGTTACGGCTCCTCAAGAAACAAATAAAAGTGAATCAGACAGAGACATAAGTATGGTTGAGATTATGAACAGCACTGAAGAGAATGAAAGCAGGTAAACCAGCGGGATATGAAAGAGTGGCGGTCGAAATGCTGAGAGCTGGACAGGGCGTGATAGCTAGTCAGTTGTATCGACTTTTCAACCTGTGTTGCACAATTGGCCTAGTACCGGGAGACTAGTGCAAGGCTGTAATCGTACCACTGTACAAAGAAAAAGGGTCGCACCAAGATTATAAAAATTACCGAGGTATTAGCCTACTCAGTGTCGTCGGCAAATTGTATGCTAAAGTTTTGATAGAGAAAAAGAGTCATGGATGAAACTGATGAAAATATATGGGATTTGCAAGCAGGATTTCGAAAGGGGATGGGATGCACGGATCAGGTATTCTCCTTAAGGTGCATAGTTGAAAAGTATTTGGCTAAGAACCAAAAAGTCTATTGCGCTTTCATAGATTTGGAGAAGGCCTATGACAAAGTATTTAAGGGATGAATTGTGGTCGGCACAACACTATGTAAACACTATGCTGTTAGAAAAGTGTAACAAAATATATACCTGTCACTATTACTAAATTACTAAAATAAATAACTCATTCTCATTAAGCATATAAAAATCCTAAGGAATGTAAGTGTATATCATGTTCTTAGAAATATAACAATGTGAATAACACGAAGATTAATAACACAAACGCTACAATCACTTCACCTTAGAGTAAAGGAACTATTTCTTGACAGCAAATCGACGTGTTCTTTTGGTGTCATCACTCTGAAGCAAGGGAGGAGCTTGTTTAAATCGAACGGTCGTCTCCTGCTGTCGGTTGGCACCAGAAGGACTAGGCTGTACCTGAACAGTCGACACATTATTCTTTTGAACATCTACTCGCCTATTGCAATTTCCAGGCCTCTCTAACGAGCATGCAATAGGAAATTTTGTAATTAAGACTTCTGGTTCCTCTTCTGTGATGATTTTTGATCGCCCACCTGAATGTTTTATGTAGATAGCCCCATCAAGTGTCCATACCTTTTTCATTCCGAAATGCTTACGAGCATTTCTATGGATCGATTGCCGCGATTTAGTCAGGAACTCACGCACTGAAAAGGCAGACCCCTTCAATTTTGCTTTTTAGTTCCATACTTCAGACTTGGTGGCATGAACATGGAAAGACACTAGGATGAGTCTGGAAGAGCACCGGACTGGATATCACGTTTGTGGCACTGCTTGTACTGTTATATGCACTGTTATATGGATAAGACCCATATTTTTGTTTAATAACTGCAGAATCTCATGTTGTAAATTTATGTCAGGGCTTTCTGAGATACCTTGAAAAAGGAGACACTTCCGTCGGTGATGGATATTAATCGCATCAATACTTTTGGAGCACTCATTAATCTGCTGGCGTAGAAGGCTGAGCATTGACCCAACAACTTCCTTGAATGAATAAAATTCTTCGCGAAGCTGCACAAGAGTTGGGTTCGTGGGTGTAGTTCTTTCTTCTCTTTTCAAACTGAGCCATCTTTTGGTTCAAGTTTCCTTCCAGTGCTTTCTGAAGATTTTCCCATTTGAAATATTTGCCATCATAAATGTTAATATATAATGTATAAACAAAAATGTGATAGTGCTCTGATAATTTTTTTATGTTTAGGAGGGAGGGCTTCATTAGTATAAAACTTATTTACATAAGCAAATTAATAAAACTATAATTTATAAATTGCACAGTTTACCGGATATTAAAATTATATATCGAAACGGTTTATATCGAATTATAAATATTTAAATCTCGAGTGGTTAGAATCGGGTGTTAAATGATCATATAGTTATTACATATATATATAATTCGTAAAAATAAAAGTGAAAGAAGACAGAAAAAAAACAAAAGGCCTTAATCTTAGCGAGTATAATTGATACGTCTGCCAGTCCACGAGCCAGTGACGTTGATGTAGATAATAGAGGTTATTAAATATGCCGAACTTCTTGCTGGCTGCTGGGAACGGATTGAAAGTAATCTCTTCGGTAGACATTTTTCAGAGGTTGCGAGTGGCGGGCGGGCGGGCAGTCACGATAGCATCGATAGGACTAGATTTAAATTTAAAATACGTAAGCTCCCACCGAAATCTCAAACTAATGGAAGCTTTTTTAATCCTAAAAATTAAAAATGTGACAAAGTATTTAGCTCTGTCACGAACGTTAAGTAAAAGATCTTTGACATTTATTATTTCTTAAACCTTTGATCTTGAGATAATTTGCTTGTTTGAATTCCAGAAATTACAAACCTAATTCTAATTTACATAATAGTATTATATCACATTACGTAGGTACCAGAAGTAACAAATTTCATTGTTAATAGATTTAACGATGATGATGAAGTTATAACGAGGGCTTGTCTTCGTAGTCAGGATACCGGGCTGATGGAAAAATACTGCTGACTTATGTTTTTTTTTTTACTTATGTAGCCACTGCGGGAACAGTTTACTTTAGTTACTTTCACAGCATAATGTCTTATGGTATTTTATAATGGGGACATGCGGTTGATGCAAATACAGATTTCGTCTTGGAAAAAAGGGCCGTTGATGCTATTTTTATAATTAAACAAAATAATAATTTTCCCTGTCAATACATTTACAAAAATATTATGTACGAGAAGTATATAAACATGAATCCCTATTCCCAAAGGATGTTATCTTAGAATGTGCTTTAATTGGCTGAGAGACAATTACCAACCAAACTTCATGGTATCTCTTTTAGATGTTGGTGTGCGCGCCCATCGAAAAAAATCATTCTCATATTTTTTCCCAAACGCACCAAAAGAAGTATAACTTCAAAAAGAGGATACCTACGGCGTTTCGTTCGCCGTTTTCTTTTCCGACAGAGGAATCTCATAACGAAACTATGAATTACAAAATTATAAAAAATGGCCATTGACAAACTAAATCTGAATTTGTTACGTTAAAAAAAAATCGGGTTCATGAAAT
Organism: Bhutanitis thaidina; assembly: GCA_029286595.1. Lineage (NCBI taxonomy): Eukaryota > Metazoa > Arthropoda > Insecta > Lepidoptera > Papilionidae > Bhutanitis > Bhutanitis thaidina. Next base: position 4,788,604 of record JAGSMS010000013.1, read on the forward strand.
CACGGCACTTAATTTCATATGATTAAACCGATTAGAATGATTAAAGAGAGAACGGAATCGTAACCATTTTTGAAGTTCTTAAAGACAACAAGTTGTCTGTCTGTTATATTTTCACGGTTAAATTGCTGAACTTTATCTCCATACCACCTGAACCCTCAGGAAGAAAATAGGCTACTTGTATCCCAAGAAAGCCGCGGTATATTTGCCCGCAGGCTAAGTTACGGACTGAAGCTAGTACTAACAGCGTGGCATTGAATCAAGAGATCATATTACGTAGTTGCTTGTACTAGTGTAGAGTAGCCGTAAACCTGATAAATTTAGTTGTCTTGACTGTGTTCAGGATTTGCAACGCACTTTTACTTTTTCTACTCTTTTTTTTATGGGAAAGACGGCAAACGAGCAAGCGGTTCACCTAATGGTAAGTGATTACCGTCGCCCAGATACATCTGCAACACCATAGATGCTGCAGGTGCGTTGCCGGTCTTTAAGGATATTTGGGAGATGGGAGGGAAGAAGTGGGGAAAAGGGAGGGGATGTAGGCCTCCGGTTACCTCACTCACCGAAAGAAAAGCAGAAGCACAAGATGCCTCTACTTCACACCGGTATTCTGCGAGGCCGTGGTACCAATCCGGTCGAGCCGGCCCATTCGAGCTGCAGCTAAAGCCGCCACTTGGCTCTACCACGCTTAAAATGCTGCCATCCCTCTTCATAACAAAAAAATTAAATCCTCCTCAAAGCAGATTGAGCAATTGTGATGTTTGATTTATATCGTCGGCGTGAACGTTAAGACAACGACAGACTCACCACCTGCCACGTTGTCACAAACTTGGACTAAAATGTCCAAACTTTTGTCCACCCGGTATACCCGGTTCAATGTATATACAGATATGCACGGTCGTGAGTGCTCATTTTATTTTTTTATTTTTTAATGTGAATTCGAAATACGCATATGATATAAATTCATACCAATCTAAAACGCTGTACACAATACAAACCGCACGAATGAATTAAGGGAAAGTTGTCAGAAGCCGTACGGAGCGGTGCGACTCCGGCGATATTAATCAGACGATATGCAATGCGGGCGCACACGTGCTCAACTTCAAGATTAGAATTTCCGAGCTGGCTCGTAACAATAATTGAGTCAAGCGAACTACAATTTGTACTGCGAGTTTATTGGTAAACTAGATGAGTTAGTCATGAACTTCGGCGATGCGATTCCAACACGTTGGTAAAGTAAAAAAATGTAGTATAAAAACACGTGTAGTAATACACTCGCTGATCTCTTACCCTTTTCGGCAGATCTTCGTCATTGGGTGAAATTAATAAGACTCGCTAAGACCAATCTAATGAGCCCAAACTCTATGGGTTTACTAGTTGTTATCACACGGTTACGACCACTGGGAGTGGGTGAAGTATGGATTTTTATTCAGGACGACACAAACATACAAGAATGTTAATAAAAAACTTACAGATTGCATCTATTTAGTCGACATCGACTTAGGTATATTCGGAGTGGGGAAAAAGTAAGATTTCTACGTGTATGGGAAGTAAGCCATTGAAAATGATTAGTACGTAGAGTACCACGCGAAGTTTTTTGAAGGAAATATATGTCGCCGCAAGAGCCCCGTCTATTTAAACGGTCTAGTTCATCAGGCGCCTTTAAATCATTTTTATAATGATTGCAGTGTGCTAATTACCTAATTTGTAATAGATTTATTGTTTCCCTTTTATCGATTTATCGGGAAGCAATTCCCGCCATCTATCGGGAACTTTTGGCACCTCACCCGAGGTGGCGCTAATGTCTTGTTTGCTTTAATTAATTACGAGACGTTATAATTATAATTTGATTACCACGTTATAATTTAGAGTGAAATTATTGATTGCCTAAATTTGTTAGTAATAATCCGATTTACTTATTTTCTAATTGTGAATTACAATTTAATTAAAATTTGTGTTCAGTACTGTAAAATTCTTAAGTAATTTTTCGTCAATGAACACCGGCAGAGGGACACCTGAGTTGTGGCATCAGTCGGTGTAGGTCGTCTATTCTTTCACTGTTGTGTTAATGAATTTTTAAAGAGTGATCTGTGATTAAACATTGTTAAAAGTGTAAAGTAAATAAATAAATAAGTAATAAATGAGTTCCTTATTTGTAATAGATCAAGAAGATGACAGCACTGCTGAGCCTTTGTCGCATGGGGACAGCAGTCCTGCTCCCCAAAAAAATACCCCTGGAACATCTGCTTTGTCATATATATCCTTAACGCTGGTGATAAATAGGATGTTTGGTTATTCACGATCAGGGGCCCAATACATCTATCCGAGTATTTTAATTGTAATTTTAAGTGTGAATATTTTAAATATAGCCCGGGACTAATTAAAATTATGCACATAGGCGCTCGATAATATATAGAAGTAAACCAACAATACAATGCTGGACGTTGCTCACTACAATCTAAATATAATAATAGGTACTGGTATCTAACCAGTCTCTCACTACACCCTACAGCCTGCAGCTTTTCCCCTGTATTCTCTCCAACATTTATCCATCCATCCATTATTTCGTGGAACGATAGCTGCGAGCTGTTTTTTTTTTATTTCCAGGCAACATTACGAATTTGGTAGCATGTTAAATAAGCAGCTTATTGGACTAGACCTAACCGAGTTATAGTATTTACAGTCACCAAAAATACTGTTTCCAAAAATAATAACGACAACGATGATACGTAACAGGACTTGTCACCTTTTTTAGGTAGTGACATAATCCCATTGCTGTAGAAATTTTGGGAGTTCTGATCAAAAAAACTGCGACGTAGTTTTGACAGTCCTCTTTTTATGTCAACCTAACACAAAATAAAGAATTCTGAAGAGACCGAAACAAGTGAAAATTGAGGGTCCAAGGTCAGGGCTGTATGATGGATGCATTAACACTTCCCAATCAAGCTCTCTCAATATTTGCTGAGTGGCCAAAGGTATGTGTGGTCCGGCGTTATCATTATGAATAAATGCACCCTTTCTGTTTATCAAATCCGGCCGTTCTCTATTTCGTGCTTGAGTCCCATCAGCTGTTGGCAGTAGAGATCCGAATCGATAGTTTTGCCACACAGTAAAAGCTCATAATGAACGATGCCCAACCCCAACAACAAAAGTAGACCCTGCGATGCCGCACAAATGAAATCGTTGCGAGAGTGGCAGTGGGGAACCCGGATATTGCGTTTTTAGTTCTGAAATTGTGCACGATGCCTCTAAAATGAATACTGGAGTACCTGGTATATAAATCCCCATGGCCTCCGGGTGGCGGACTCGGGGGGTCCTTTGCCCTCGTGGGTTTAGAGGCTGAGTAGGTAGGCGCACCTATGTTCCGGCTCGTCTAGTCAGGACGGTGTGGGAGAGGACGTTCTGTCCCGAGAAGGGGCCGCCTACACCGGCCGGCGCTGTGGGGTCGCGGATGTTTGCGAAAGCGTTCCCGTGACCCTGCCGACATGCGGCGAAGGTGGAACACCATGGGGTTTTAGTCGGTTTGAACCCGACATAACCCGTCCTTGCCCCCCAGAAGGCGGGTATACGTTAGGCGGAAATGCCATGTAAATAAAAAAAAGATCCATAATAATAATTAAAAGCTATGGATAGCCCGAGTTAACTATGAGATCAGGACGTTTAACAGCTCAGTCCTGTGACCGTGACCACTTCGAAACATCACACACAGGAAGTAAAATCAATCTTAATTAAACGCGATAAATTCTGTAAATTTTATTTCAATGTAATTTCAACTAGCATTCAATCAAAATACTTCTGCAAACAAAGAACATGTAGCTAAAGCGGAGGCAAAAAATTCCGTAGCAAATGAAGCGGACAAATTTCGCTTAATATGGGTTAAAAGTATTTGTAGTACATGATCACAAGGAGTGCTGTAGTGGGCGTCGGCGTCTACTAGGCGCAACAGGCGCCCCTCTCTACCTCCCCTTACCCCACTAAACACCAGCGAGCAACAGGCGCCGCACCCGACTTACTTGTTGAATCGACCGACCTACTAACGTTTCAATGAAGACACTCGACGCGCCAAATTATCGCTCTAGAAATAAAGATCACCACAAATAGGACCGACGAAATGTGAGCCCGAAGATAGTTTGATACTTTAGTGGCGCCTCGCTTTGGACAAAGGTCTAGAAAGACTTACACATGTTACCTTAAGATTTATTTGAAAATAATTCAATTTCTAATTCCAACGGAAAAGGTATTACGTAAGGATAGGCATTAAAAGTGTAAGGGAGAAAATGTTTCTAAAGGGGAATATACCACCTTTTTTTCCAAATGCCATCTTCACCTGCACGTGATGCACCTTGCTATCCATCCAAATTGATCGAACCTAAATCTCAGACTAGTGATGGGACGTAGCATCACTAAGATATCGGCACTGCGTTCATCAACGCGATAGCCCAGGGTGTTTATTATTATCCTTCCAAGAAATGTACGCCGGCTTGTTCTTGCGCTTCCTTTTAAAGGCATATATTCAACAGTGGACTAAAATAGGCTGATATAGTAGTAGTAGTAGTTGTAGTAGAAGTAGTAATAGAAGTAGTAATAGTAGAAGTAGTAGTAGTAGTAGTAGTATTAAACATCATCAGTTAGAGTGAATCCTTTTCAAGTAAGAGCTTATAATCCACCTGATGGTAAGTGGCTACTGCAGTCCATGGACACCTGCAAACAACTACAATCGTAATACTACGCTGATCACTAACATGGAATTCTTTATAGCCCGTAATTATACTGGCTCTCTGTACCTTTCGAACCGGAACACAAAGTTATTACACTGCTGCATGAATTTATTGGCAAGCCGCACTCAAAGCCGCAACGCGTAGCGTGTTGCCGCTAGTTTGAAGCGAGAACAAAGAATTTTTTTTGGATTGGAAGTAATAAAGTGATAGATGCGTTGTCGTCTCTGAGGACTAAAATGGAATGCCTCACAGCATGTAATTGTTTTCAATATCTGTCAAACCGGATCACAGCATTGGTTGATTGGCGGCAGACGGGTGGAGACGGCTCCTCCTAGGCAGCAAACTAGCCTACCATCTAGCAAATATATCTAAATGCAAGTGCAAGGGGCTCTTATCCCGGTTTATATCACTATTTGTTTAACTTAATTTTGAACCCAAAGCAAAGCAGTCCGAGGTCAAAGTTGATTAAGGGTTAACTAGACAAATCTCGTGACCTCCGACAGATGATGAAGTAACCTCAATATTCATATATTTATCAATATTTGCGCCCGATAGCAGCGCCTATCTACTAAAATGCGATGTGCAATCCTCAAGAAAGCGCATCGATTACAGCACATCCTCCTTTTAGTAGAGACCCAGTCTCTACTGTAGTGAACCTTTACATGGAAAATATAATGATATTTGTATTAGACATTTATTTTTCATAGGACGTAGTTTCATTATCAGTTGTCAGTTCTGCGAGCTATGTGGCCGACCTATTGTCACTTCAGCTTGCTGATCCATGCGGCTATGTCGCTTACCCTAGTTCTACTGCGGATATCATCGTTGCTGACTCTATCGCGCAGAGAAACTCCGCGGATAGCCTTTTCCATAGCGCGCTGAGCAACTTTGAGCGTAGTTTATATTAACACTAATTTAGTTTGTAGTAGTCCGATTATGTAACTTATACATCTATGTTATTATCGATTGACGATTGCAATAATAATCACGGTGAGATTAAGGTAACGTTAAAATAACTGGGAGCTCTTTGGCCACAAATTCACCTTAATAAATGAAGGTATTTTTTATTATATAAAACGTTACGGGCCTAAGACGTGTGAAGTGCCGAAGTTAGAACGGATAGCATTACATAGATCACAAAAACGCTACTGAGAAAGCCCCAAGAGCTCTTTATGCCAAGAACTCGCGCCGTCACTTACGCGGCGTGTTTGAGTGTTGTGCATTTAGACTTAGCGCGCGAAGATACTCGTACGTCAATACCAGAATTTATTTACTGTCAAAGATTCGTCGTTCAAACCGTGAACTTCACAGTAAATTTTATTGAATCCTTCCTCTTCTCTGAATCCTCTTCTACTACCATACAGATTCTTTTTTTTTTTTCATTATGAAGATTATACAACTGACGGCGCCGTAGCTTAACGTTTGGAAGGCAGTGGGCCTCCAGTTACCTCACTCACCAAACGCAGAAGTATAAGATGCCTCTACTTCACACCGGTATTCTGCGAAGCCGTGCTACCACCCCGGTCGAGCCAGCCTATTCGAGCAGCAGCAAAAACTGCCGCTTGGCTTTTCCACGCACAAGCTCCAATTTTTTAAATCGGTATATCTCGCAAGGTTTCCATGAGTTCTAAAATACACTTAAATCTCGAAAAAAGCTTACGTTAGTGGACTTGATACGCTTTTGAATTGTTCATGTCGTGTCATTAAAAGTAAACGTAAAATTAATTGAACTAAACAAAAATCGTTCGTTATCGTTCATACAACGTAAACTTTTGTAGACTACATATTATTCGATTGGTGTTTCTTCATTGTTATGTTAGTACTGTATTAGGAGAACGTTATCACATATCATATTCATAACAATAGAATTTCTGTTGTTTCAAGAAGTCAAGAATTATTTTTGAGATAAGATAAATCACTAAAATAGACACTTACCGACTAATGCCAATATAACGGTGAGCAAAGGTGCAGCGGGGAATGACACGGTCACGTTGAACTCGAGCATTTGCAGTAAATCCACTATAACAAACATTACATATTATTAACAGATCCCAGTATTTGCGGACATGAAACTCCACATGTACAAGCGCACAATTACGCACAAACATATATCTGTAATTCTTCACGGGGTATGCAGAGGTGTAATACATAATAGTTATAAATTTAGGCATATTCGCCATTAGTCACTTTCTTTTTTTATGTTTTACCTTTTATTGATACTGTTATACATCGACAATTAAATTGTAGGCAATCTTCGGATAAAATATTAAAGCACTGAAAAAAGTACGTAGGTGTAAAAATGCAGCATCACCAATCGGCAGTGCCATGATGCGCAACCGTGACATATATATATACAGAAGAGTACTATAAGCCGTTCTTAGCGCCCCCTAGAGCCGTGCGCGCGCGACGACACCGCGCGTTAACGCGATCTAACGCCTGCTATATGAATTTTTCATGCGGCACAAGGAGTAATGGTGTCGCTCGAGACATCGGATCATTCTTTACGATCCGACAACGGAAACCTTTAAAAATATACAGTTCGTCTATTGCACTGTATGTTCACTACCTACCTACTGGTAGCCACATGCATTAACATTTCTGTGAAAGCCCGTTCATTTTACAGATTCGTTGATGTTATTAGCTATTAAATTTGGAAAAGTCGATGAAAAATTCACAATGAAATAGGATTGTGGAAGTTTAGCGAGCCTCTATTTTTTCGTAGCGGATTTTCGCAGGAGGCGAATCCGTAATAAGATAAAGGTTTATAGCCTTTTCGTTAGCATAGTTCACGTGCGCTTGTATTTCGCCGGAACTTTGCGGATGTATGTTTGCTCACGAAAGGATTATCAGTCCCGTAGCGAGTGTGATATCCTCATTGTTCGCCAGCAAATCTTTGAAGTCGGCTAATTGAATAAAGGGGTTGACAGCGATGCGTACTGGAAAAAATCTAACTTTGTCATGGACGCAGGCAAGGTTTCGTACTGAACTGCGTACTTTTATTTCGTTAGTTTTGTTAGTTACTTTGCGTAGTTTGTTAGTCTTTCTTAATAGTAAATAAATTTAATGTAATTACATAGAGTAGTTCTGGTTTATTTCAATTACAATTACAATGACATATTTTTGTTAATTAATTATCTTTTATTGTTGTGGTTGATCTACTTATTCTTCCAGTTTATTTATATTTTAAAAGTTTGTTAAATATTATTATTAATCCTTATGTCTATAAGTTCAACAATATAAAACATTAAAAATTATCATGTCATACATCAGATTAAAGTCTCTGCATGGTCTAACTATCATAATAATTCATAATTTGTTGATGAAGTCATATCTATATAAAATGCGTTGTATATACGTACTTTTGAACGGAATTAACATAAAACTAAAGTAACGGGTTTTGATGGAACTTCTAAACTGTTACTTGTGACTCCAGAAGTGCTTTTGGTTGTTTTGTTCTATTTAATTGAACGACAAACATACAAATGGGAAAATTTGTATAATTATTTTTGTATATAGGATACACTTTATCTCAATTAAGAAAGATTCTCTGGGGACAAAATGTATAACAACGGCCACGGCTTCGCCTTGTTGTTATAACAAGGCAAAGCCGTGGCCGTTAGCGCCGTGGCAGACGCTAGTTTAACAATATTTTATGGATATTGAAAGCATAAGTAAACTTGAAGAAAAATGGTATCTTTTAAATATAATTTTGCTATGTAACAGCAATGTTATTTATTAAAAAAATCTTACGTCCTGCTCATTTCATTTTTGTCAGAATTCATTTTCCGCCACAGATAAGCGTAAAAATTGTAAATTGCATCGTCATCGTTCATCATTCATCATTCGAAATTAATTCCGCCGTTGCGCATCCCCATTCTCGTTTCGTTGCGTTCTTTCTACTACGATTTACTGCTCGGATTCAAATTAGTGTGAAGTATCGATCTAACCACGACATGAAACATTTCGGAATATACTATAAAGAACAAATAGAGCGTAGTAGTGGCGTGGCTCAATTTTTTTTATTGTCAGTTCATGTACATTAATCGAAGAACTTATTTTATTTGATTATTTTTTAACTAGTTAAACTGAGGGAAACTAACTTTTATACAAATTATGCAGGTTCAATATTGCCCCCGCTTTTTGCTTAAGAATAAAATACTCGTATACTGTGATAATGTAGACGAGGTTATACTTAAATATCATTTACACAATTATAATATAATATAAATATTTTTCACAATTATAGTTTTCACTCATCCTTAACTATGTATGTAGGTTTAAATCTAGGAATAAATATTTATTTCAGAATACCTAGAACCCACAAACTACTTACTACAACGCTTGCTAAGTTTTAGCCGTAGTTCCTACAAAGGTTAAATAACACAGCGCAGAACTTTTACAAATGCAAGATTAATTTTTTTTTTATATATCTGTTAATAAACAAATAAGTTTATAATTCTCAGCACTCATATAAAACGTCATAACATTCGGGTATTCCAAACGTATTTGCAACACCAACAATATAATTTTTTAGATTGGAATCAACCAATCAATCAAATGAGTTGTGTACACTAATGCTGTACAATTGTCACGCTTTAGGTTCTGCGAATTTATTTAGTCTCTGATAAAATTTAAGATTTTAGTTTTCACACCATAGTGACACACCGTACACCCGCGTACACACCGTACACCCACCCGCATCTGTTTGGTCGATACGCTCTTATGCGTCGGCGGGGGATTGTGAATATGTTGCTACTCCTAACTGTATGTACAGTGTTTGTTTGAGCAGGGTTAACCGAGACTTGGTCGGTTGGTCAGTCTATTGGTGTTACGTTGTCCGGGTCGCAAAGAACGTTACGCGGGCGACGGTGACGCACCGTTGCGTTTATCTTCGGGATGTACTTGTTGGCGTTTACCACCAGCGGGTTAGGGTGTACGGCGGCTGTTGCGAAATAGCGCCGTGACGTTTAGTGAAGTATTATTTAACTGTCGGTATTTTGAGTGACGATACGGAGCGAGATCCGCTGCTTTTATACAATTTTTTGCTCGATTAAATGTAGGCCCTCTTATTGGTCAATGAGTTTCTACAAATGTTCAAAATTAAGAGCGAATTTTTCTATGAAGCTATAACATTTCAATTAATTACTTAAGTATTTGTAGACAGATTTAAATGGTTGATATATCAAATTGTACACAAAAACAAAGGGGTTAACTATAAAATCATCACACAGGACTACGTAATTTACATATACAATAAAAATTGGATTTTGGCGAAAAGTAGAATTTTTCTTAATACGGCGTATATTACGGTCGTCCTGCACAAATAGCAAGCGATGCTTAATCTAACATACATATATACCACGCATTATTGCGTTAGGTTAGAAAGGTATAGATATTTACGCTTGACAAGCCCCGTTAAAACCAACGAGTGTGAGCGAGATTGCTGAATATTTTTCGAATTGCCGCGAGTTGTAGCGTTAGCCCATGTAACAGAATATAATAATACCTATTAGGTAGGTGTATAACCTATTAATGTAGGTGTATACTAGAGTAACTATTATTCTATGATCAACGTGCCAAAATATTGATGTTTTAAATAAGCTTGGGTACATTAAACTAATGTTTACGTATATTATTTTTCATGTCGTAGTAGTTTTTATTATGACTTTCTGGCTTCTATTTAAGTACGCCACCGATTTGAAGCTATTAAAAAAAAATCGCAAAAACAAATAGTTGTTTGTAAGTCATTTAATTCAACATAAAAGCTAATTAATTCAACAGAATATTTTTATCCCTGATTGAACTGAGCAAATCTCTCTTGTCGTAGTACACTGCCGGCAGGAATACTTGACGCTGGAAACAATGGAGTGAGCAGGTAAGTGGAATTAAGCTCGGAGCGGTTGTTAGTAACGGCAAGCCGGCTGCAAAGCGCGAGACGGCAATGTTGCCCTAATTAGATAGAAACACGAGAACCGTGAAGAAAAATTAGCCGCCCCGGTATTGTTTATGCTAAGTAATTTGCTTTTATTATTGAAAGGCAATTTAAGTCGAAAAATATTTAGAAAAGGAATGATTAAATATAACATTGTGTTTATATTGTCATTGTGAAAGGAAGAACTTTTTTTGTAACTAGAAAGAAACATTTATTTGGCACAGAATAAAATAAAAAAAATAAAAACGATTTATTTGTTGTAATGTCAAAAAGGTTCCAATCTCAGTGATATCACAGCACTGTTTTTCAGTCGGGTCCTTCATTGACTTCACGAACAACCGGACAAGAAGCATATTGCATAAGCAACGATATAACATAAAAAAATATATAAAATATAATTGTAAGCTATTAAAATTGTGTACTACTACTAATAAAACACGAGAAAAAAATAAAAAAACATTATTAGTAAAAATAAAAGATACACTGTTGTTAAATTATTGTACAGTTGAGAAGAATACCCATCTCGAAAAAGAGAAACTAAACAAAAAAAACAAAAATAGATCCAAAACAAAACCAAGAAAAACATCCGCTAGCGTTTCACAAAAATTAATTGAATAAAAACAAAAAAAATAACAAATATTAATAAAATAAGTTAAATATTTAATATCATGATGAGATGAAATTAAACGAGATTATGGTTAGAAAATATATATATATATAGTGTTATTTTATGATGTTATCCAGTACAACTTCATACGTCTACTAAATGTTTTTACTGTTTGCAGGTTTCTAAATGGCGGCGGCAGGTGATTCCAACATTTCGACGCTGCAAATCCAAAACTACCTCGAAACGCTGCAGATTTATGTTTAGGCACTAAAATTAAGTAAGACGAGGATCGTGTCTTGTAACTATTATTACTAACTACGAAGGTTTTAACAACAACAACATTTGGTTGTTTCGTCCCTCTTTTCATTAGAGCTTATTTGGAAAAACGTGTCAGGTGGTGAGCATGTCGCCGCCTGTGTCCAGACCAACGATTCCAATCGTACATCAGTTTCGTAAAATAAATTGGTACGATATAATAAATATAGATATAAAATTTTATGAGATATTTATTTTTAATTTGTATAATTTGTACAAAAAAATAGTCTACGTTTGCTTTGGTGCTGCTTTTATAAAACTGTTGGCAACTATTCCTAACACCATTTAATGAAAACTAGCAGATTTTTATAGCAATTATTGTATTACTAATATAATACAAGTCGTAGTCACATACTAGTCAAAGCAGCAATAATAAGCCTGGCAAATTCATATTGAAACTCCCAGCAAAAAGACGTAATATTTTATTGACTTCGGCACATCATTATTTTCCTCTTCGTCTTGATTGCTTGATACCTCGTAATACCTTTTTGCTATGAAAGATTACGCTCTATTTGAGAGCGAAATAATTGAACAAATTACATCTCAAATCGCCTTACAGTAGCAAAAATTTGCAAATTAGATACTTAAAGGATTTCCGAAAGCCTACGCTCAATAAGTGCCTCGGTATATTTATATTTAAGGGGTTTCGCAGAAACAAATTAAAAACTTTACTCTGTTGGCATATCAAGTTAATTGCGCAGTCGAAAATAAAAGGATAAAAATAAAATGGGATAAAATAGAGTTGCTGGTACGCGAATATTTTACCATATTATTTTTCATCTTTCTGTACCAAAGAATTAGTACATGACGAGCTATACCTTCAAATTACTTTAGTCGTGAATAACATAACAGACTGTGCAAAAGGGGCTACACATTTTTTTTTCTATATGTCATCCTCTCACGCACGTGATACACTCATCATGCTAACCAACCACGGCCCGGCGACCGAATGATGGCAGAAAATTCATTTGAATTAGTCCAACACGAAGACCCACAGGCTAGTGATGGGAAGTAGCATTACGTAATATACGTAATACATATACCGATTAAGATTGTAATATGTATTACTGCAAAAATCAAATAATAATAAGAAAATCGATCAAATATAAAAGTTTACTTTTTCAGAGGCTAACTATCATCTTAATCTTTATATTATGTACTTCCTTTTAAAAAAAAATTGAACACATCGAAAATTTTATTACAAATTCTAAAAGTGACCTGGAAAAGAGGTATCTTCTAATTACTACATTAAATTTCATAATAATAATTAAAAAAATATTGCCACTCCCAATAAGACGGCATGTTAAAAGGTAAAGGAGCAAGGGACGCAATTTGCTCAAAGAAGCGCTCGCGGAGGCAGACGAAGCCTTGCAACCGCACGGCGACAAATAAACCAGAATTGTAAAGTACACGCCCCTGCTCTGCTAAGATATATAAAACGTAAGGTAAGTTGTATATACCACTTTGCCAAGGTACAACTGTGACTTCTGTACACTGCATAAATAATTAAATCAATGAATTCCTTTTATGCCAGCAGCTTTACTTTAGAAACTCTGCTATACTGGTAAGATGTCACTGTGCAAATTGCAAACTCAATAACATATAAGCAGAACACTATAGTAAAGGTGCAAACGTTCTCTTTTTGTATTTAAACGAATACAAGTCATTTGTATTACATTTATTTACGTATTTATTATATCACAATTATTTACGGATTTAATTGGCGTTTAATAAAAATTTCTTATTTCAGAAGTTTCTGGTGGTCACGGGGAGAGGTCCTGGTGTCATAGTTAACCTGGCTACCATTTTCTTTTTAAATATAATTTTTTGGTCTGATCTATGCAAAATGAAGTCACAGTATCTTGGGGTTATGCAATGGTTTGCTTGGCATTTGATTTAATTTTATTTATCACTGGATCACAAGCAGGTGTTACCATCCAGCCCTTTGGAAGTTTCCGGGCAGAATCTCGAAATCATTCTGTGTGATTCGAATTATTTTTGTCGCCGTTTCGTAACCATGGACGAGACGAGGCTCACAGTTTCCTCCCTCAAACAAAAAAGCAAAGCATGTCTTGTAAATTACCATATTCTCCGCCGTAGAAAAAAAATCGTGATGTTCCGACCGCAGGCAGTTATTGTTCTGGGATTGGGAAGGAGTTATTTTTACTTATTACTTGCCTAAAGGAAAAACTGTAACTGGTGCCGACTATACAAGTTTAATTGCCAAATTTCGTGATGCAATGAAAGAAAAAGTCGTGGAATGTTGACTTTAGGCTTGTTGTTTCACTGAGAAATTAAAATGAAATTACAGAGATTACTGAGATATATATATGTTTTTGCCGTTTTATTCAAAGAATTAAATAAAATATTACTAGTAGCAGTATTAGAACTTTTAATTTACGCTCGTATATTGACATTTTGTAGGAAACTCATGCAAGTATTTTGAAGGTTACATAACAGTTTTTAAATTGATAACTGCGTTAAGTTGTAGCAAAATACAATTACCGTTGTCGTCTGATCTTAATGATTGTTTTTCTTAGTATTTATTAGCGACATTAAAATAAGTCGAAATTGTTTAGAAATCCAAGAATGAAAAACATTTACAATATCTTTTTAAAGCTGACAAAAAAATACCTTGAAACTCCTTCGGTAAACACTTAACAATCTCCCTAGGGATCGTCGAGGCAACTCTGATATTTAATCTTTATTAAACAAAATTAATATAATTTCCTATTCTATAAAATATTTGTAACACGACGATAAGCCATCCTTTGTTATAAAATGAACGAAGCTCAATATACTCGTACAATAATAATTTAAAAAAAAATATTTAAAGCACTTAAAAATAAGGAGACTTGTACATCTACATTTATTTCTTCTTAATTCTTCTGATACATGAAAGGAAATTAAGTAGAATTTGTCCCTGGCTCATCACATACCTACTTTTTATTTTAACGTTTGTAAAAAATATTACGGTTCTTAACTACAATGCAAAAATTACCAAACAGAGTACCAGTGGTTTCAGACTTGGGTTGGAAAAAGATATAAAGCAGTATATGTATATGACAAAATTTCGCTTCCTTTGAGCCCGGCCAGAAATGCTCATATGCATGCAAACAATCTGTCAAGCAAATATAAGTTTCCACATATTTCTTATTAAAATATCTAGTAACACATAAAATCATCTACTTTCTGTGATAAATTCAGTTCAGAGAAGGCCTTTCGCAATATTTATTTGTTCAGTTACCAAAATTTTAATAAACAAACATTACCCTCACAATTTTTGTTCTTTTGCTGTAGTTTTACTTTGGGACAAAAAATATAGGGCTTAAAAAAAGAACCCTGGAGTTTCTTACGTGGGGACGTTCTTAAGAGCTTTTAACAAGCCTCTATTAAATAGTGGCTTCTACTTTTTCTTCAAAGTCAAATCTTTTTTATTCCATTTAGGCTTTGAAAGGAGTATTAAAATAGGGTAAATACTGATTTAATAATATTATCATTAGTCAACACATAAAATACGGTGGCGGCAGCGCCATCTTATTATTCTTTGTGGTGACACTAACTCTTAGGTGAATAAAAGTCTAATTAGATAATAGCTAAACATCGAAAACAATATTGCATTTATTATAGATAGACTCTATACATAAAGCACGAATTTGCTCCATAATATAATGTAATTATAAATTTAACAATAAATTAATCAGATTTAAGGAGTGAATATTGTTTTATGTTATCGAGGTCGAAATTAATGTTGTAGTTCTGTTAAATAAATAGAATCACAGTACATAAAAAGAGGGTTTCAGGATCGAATACCGTTTCAGGAAAACTTTTTTAAGAAAGTTTTTTAATTATGAATATAATTTTTGGATGTTTGACTTATGTTTAAGAGTATTTCTTTAATATAATTACGCATTCCCCTCCAGACCCAATTTTGACTAAAATAAGACTTATCTACTGAATGTATTTTTTAATTTCATTGAGGCCAATTTATAATATTTATCCAAAAACAAATAGTAATACAAAATTTCGTATATACACACAGAATATCATACGTTTTATGTTTAATCATACGACAGCATCCTTTGCATAATTCAATAAGATACCGTTCGCAATAGGTAAATCGTTAAACTTATAAGAATCCTTACACGTGGCGCTTTTCAAAAACATAGTTATATGTATAACATTCCGCTTTAATAGATCACAAAGCTTAGGGAAGTGGAAAATATGGTAGCGAAACGAAGACATTTCGACATTTATATGAATAACGGTAACAAAGACGACACACTCCTACTGATAGACCGATAGCACAAAGCATAATTGTCATGTATGATAAAATTAAATAATTTTGAAATGAAACTGTTGTTTACATATTTTATAACGTTTTATTTTGTTTTTTTTTAATAATTCCGACGTTTCGAGTGCTTTACAGCAGCCGTGGTCACGGGGTGACTGAGGTGTTAGACGTTCCGATGTCATAGTCAACTCGCTACCTTCAGCTTTTTTTATTCGTTTTAGTTCGATCTACGCAGAATGTGCTCACAATATCTAGAGGACGTGCAGTGGTATGCTTGGTTTTAAATTTTATTTTATTTATTGCTGGATCCAGTGGCTATCTTCTTTTTTGAAATTAGGATGTTTTTTTGATTTCTATAGCCTCGCGAATCATCCTTGGCAGGAATCTGTGTTCCTTTGCGAGGATTTGTGGTCTATCAAATATGATGTAATGGTTGGCGAGATCTAGGGTATGATCACAGACTGCTGACTTCCTAGAGCGTAGGTATTTCACGTCAGCAATGTATTCTTTTGCGCGGGTCTTTACACATGTCTTAGTTTGCCCTATGTAAGAGAGACCACATTCACAATAGAGATGTGTTGTTACCCCTACAGGATATGATTCAATGTAGAGAAAGGCATGTGGCACTCCAACAAGACAGTCTAAACAAAAGCTAGCAAGGAAGATTACCTAGCAGGGGGTAGATGAGCCTGGTGTCAGTGCGCCCAACCTTGTATTAGTGACGCTGCTCTCAATCACTAGACTGTGATTAGAAGTTATAATTTGAATAAACACATTTTGATATACAAATGCAACATTTTAAATACCTTGACAAATACGATAATTTTTTATGAAATCGTACTACAACAAAGAAATCAAGAACAAAATCTAAAACATGGCTCCTCCTGGCCAAATGCCATGCATTTCCTATTTTAAAATTGGATAAAGTATATAGTAAATAGTATACTATAATGTATTTGGATTCAGAAAAATTATTTAATAAATAATATTATTCTTAAACATATTAGCTAGCTTAATACTAAAGAAACAGAGAAATACAGCAACATGATATTAAAAGAACATTTTCGAGGCTTGTTTGTGTGTACATTTTTCAATATACTCGGATAGGGAGGGACGAGTTGTCATAGAGACAAACTGGATCCCATTGAACCGATTTACCCTCATCCGATATCGTGAGTTAAATAGTTTATTCCATAAACTCGAGTTAAGAGCTACTTTGAAGTGATATAATGTGCATGTTGTAAGAGTTAATAGTTAATAGAGTGTAATAGGCATATTTCTAAAAAATTTAACAAATCATCTGTGAACGAATGGGGGTTGAATAATAAGCCAATTATTATAAGCAATACGTTTACATGAAATATTAGCAATAAATAAGACAGGTCAAGTAAGCGTCAAACTCTGGTGGCAAGAGGTTCCTAGTTTATTTGTTTGATATGTATAATTGTTTCGATTTTTTTTTCTGAAATCACAGGCAAATTACTTTTAGGACCGTTAATCTATTGTCATAGTCATTATTATATTAAACGTCATAACATGAAAGATTATACAAATGAATAAAAAAAAATCATGGGCTGAGCGAATGCTTAATATTTAATTTCATAATGCCATAGTCTCTCTCTGGCTTTGTCAACACCCTTAACGTTGTTAACCGTAATCAAGAAGTATTTACCGTTTGAACTCGTTAAGAAAAGTATTTAAGTTACAATAAACAAAGAAAATTTAGACACATGTCTACTTTATTCTCCAATAAATGTTATAATAAAAATTAAGTATTAGATATAAGACCTCGAAGGCACAAACGCACAGTTAATTGCGTTGTATCGACAGGAAATAATAAAGGAATGCACTGTATTGCGATTCCCGGATATCATTATCAAGCTTAACAAGGAACATTATCACAACATTTCCCTATAAGACTACGAGTAGGTATTACATTACAGTTTATCTCTTACTTCACGTTCGTTATTTAATAAATAAACCCCGGCCTATTAGCACAACATAATCTACAAAAGAACAGTACCAATTGGTGATTAATATTACAGATTTTAATTTTCTTTGCAAAAAAGGACACGAATTTTTTTGAACAGCCTAGAATTCACGAGTTTTTGCAGAAAGGTAAGCGCCGAAAAAAAACAAATTATCTCTATCTGGCTAATTGTCGACGGATCGTATTGGGGAGGCGCAAGCTCGGTAAATCCGACTCGTGATATTTTTATTTTTTAGTAACAAACGAAGGGTGAGGTGGGGATGGCCACGGGCGCTATTCGCAATTATTGTTATTACAAAGAGAATGGCGCTGAGCCGGCTCAGAACTCGAGTTTTTCACAGAAATTCATTTCAACAACTTACAAACGCAGCGTAAATCATATATATTATTATGTTAAAATAATAGCGTAATTTAAATACGCAGATTAGTTGAACGTTGTGGAAAGGAAAATGTAAAAATATTTAACTGTTTAAACGGCAAAATGTAAACCAACCATGAGTAACAAAATCAGAAACGTTCTACGAACATGGTTAGAGTATTTTTTTTATTTGTTTATCCTAATTTCTAAACTAGTCAAACAACAGAACAATCGGAAGTATTACGAGTAATCACCTGTTATTTGGTTTCTAAAATAAAATCTTTACTAGTCTACGACCCTATCCTAAAAAGCGCTAGCAAAAGCCGATACTGACTTCATGATGAGTTTGCCCATACAACATTCACCTTTCCTGGCAGACCCCATACACCATTCACCTTAGCGTGAGATGGGTTGGTGAGAGCAGTGCCCTAGTAATGTTGCTCCCCATAATAAGTCTGTTTAATTTTGATTCGACAATTTCGAACCTCGACCCCAGAGCCTGGTCTGTCTGTTAACGAGGTACCTAAACCTAATGCAGATAAGAATGATTTTTTGAAGATATAAGACTTCCGCACCAACTCTCCTGTTACGGAAAGTTCGGAACAATCTGCAATATTATTGTTAGCGTTGTAGTTTTACAGTAATTTCTTAGCACCAGATCCGAACCTCGCGAGCCCAAAGGCAGACACTTAGGAAAAGTGTGAAGATTATGGCGTAATGGGAGAATTCTGTTCCGCGGATTTCTCACGGTTAAGTGAACTATTAATAGGAGATGAAATTCCAAGATATTAGAATAGTCTTTGGACGGTAGGCTATGTGGTTTAGAAGTACAGGCGGCACAAATATTAACTATGGCTAGGATTGAAGCATTGACAACGGGCTCATTTACCAGTTAACTGACCAGGCGGTGTCGCTTTAACATATTAAATACGGATGAGTATTTTTTTAGTAACTAAATAGCTATCTCGTCTCAAGCATTTTAAAGTCAATAGAATTCAACTTACCAATGAAAACGAAGATCTGATGGTGTGCATATCGTAACAGCATAGAAATAGAGACGGTCTGCAACAAAAACAATTAGTAAGTAAAACTCATACAATAAAAAAGTAGAAACTCAATTATAACCAATACAAAAAAAGTTGCCGTCATTTCCAAGTATAATAAACTTTCCCTCAGAATAGACGCTTCCTAAGCAAAATCTACATTCATGTTAAATTTATAATCTTCTCTATATCCCAACAGTCTATAGCTCGGAAAACTTCTGAAGCTATTGAAAAACATTGAAAAGCCGTGTGATTGTGGTGTAAAAAAATTAGCCACACCTTCCATCTCCTGAATAGCCTAGATCAAGAAGCCTTAAAAGCGCCCGACACATGGCGAATTAAAGAAATCTCTAATAATATTAAAAAGTAATATTATACATAATAGGAATAGTTTTACCACGTAACATATCTTTTTGTATTGTCTTTTAAGTAAATAAATCAATTGCATATCTACGTTTTACCGCTGATTCGAATAAGAACTTACACCATAAACATTAGGAAAGGCCCATCGCACTGTTACTTAAATTGATTCAATCTGCACTAAGCGTTTCATTAATGAAATTCAATCCTGGCGAAGCAGCGCGGGGAGCAAATGATGTGGCGAAAAGATTGATGGGGCCTCCAAGAGACACGAAAGCCACTCTACTTTTACGCACATGTTACTTATTCAGATGCCTGCGAGATCGAAAAAGTAGAATCATTCAAAACTTGGAAAACCCGGGAAAATATTAAGATTTGCTGGTCTGAAAAGTAGTTAGCTTTAGGTAAGTAAATTTTACTATTATATTTTTACGAACTTTTCGGGTTTATTTCTGACGATTTGTGCACCAATGCCACGTGGAGACGGAGTATATATGTCATCTCTTCTCCGCTAGGAGATAAGCGGAGATGTTTAAATAACGAATTCCTATTGATTGTTTACGACACATCTCTCCTATCCGCATATTTCCGTTGCAGTGGTATGTTTAGCATAGAATTTAATTTCGGATTCGGGATAGGGTTTTTTTTTAATTATCGAAGAGAGGGAAAACGAGCATACGGCACACCCGCTGGTAAGAGATTAGCGGAGCCCACGAATTTTGCAACACCAGAGGAGCTGCATGTACGTTGCCGGCCTTTGAGAAAAAAACGGGCATTTGTTTAAAGGTCGGTTCCGAAGGTTAGTCGTATATGTTCGGAAATACCGACGGGAGCCGCTGATTCTACAGACTTGTTCTGTGTCGGAATAAAAAATCCGAGATAAACACACTGTAATTACCGGGGTGAAGTAGCAGTATAATGTGCGTCTGCGTTTCGTTCGGTGAATGATGTAACCGGAGGCCCACTTAGCAAGACACTGCTCCTTAAGGTCACAAGGCATGAACAATTCAAACCTGGCTCGAGAACAATGTTCTGGGCCACATAAAACCTGAAAAGTAGTCCCGGTCCAGTCCAGATCTGAACCCGTTAGACTATTTCCAATTTCCATTAACAAATTTAGTGGTGCCGGCACCGGGGATTGACCCTGGGGAAAATAATTATAGTAAACAAAATAAAAATGAGTGGTCTATCCGCTACGCTACCACGGCTCTTAAAAACATGTATATGATACTAAATATATAAATTTATAAAAATAAACTATCTTCTTTAATGTGAGCAGTTACTGATTGAATGGACAGTACATTGTAACTAAATACCCGCTTGGAGAAAGATAAGGTTCAGGTAATCTAGGCATGGATCTCAATAAGCAATCGTTGATCATTGCAGCGAATAAGCAAAGAATCATAACTATTTTCGTTGATAAACGTCAGGATTACGGCACAAAAAGTGAGGCACGCGACGTAGCGTACACTGCAACGTCCACCGCGCAATGGGCCGAATGTAATCCGGCCACGGTCGGTAACCTGTTAGTTTTTACAGTAGCCGTAAAGTAGAGCGGACGGCCGCAGTGAATCGATTGCCCGCCTACGTTCATGTTAAAAGATTTGCGGGGAATATATTGCCCACTAGTGCGCCGACCCCAATAGTGATCGATCAGACGTCGGGCACATAGATTTTTTTTTTCAAGTAATGTAGTTTAGTTTGGTATTTTTTTTAAAGATTGAAGTGTCTGTCTGTGACTACTTTTTTCAATGTATTTTATTACGTACGTAATAAAAACTATGTCTTTTAATATATAATAAAATTAACGTAGTATAAAAAAGATAACGGAATATAAGAATTTGGGTGTAAAGGAGATTATACCATTTTTTTCCATATCATATGCCAACATCAACTATATGTGGCGCACCCTGCTAGCTCAGAAACGAGGCTTTGGCGACCGACTGATGATGAAAAATTCATCCGAATTTGCAGATCGTTGACATTGGTACTGGTAAAGAGCTCACCAACCCTTGTGCTTAAAGTGATAGGCAAACCCCCCGAGTAATATATGCTTTACTAGTGCTTTTTTTAAGGGGCCCACGTTCAAACAGCTAACTTAAGTAGACAAACTCTAGTTATTTGTCATTATCATTATCTTACTGGTAATACTCAAACATTAGATGACAACAAAGAATGAATCTGGATGCAAAGTACCTCGATTTACTTTATAGATTTGACATCGCGACGCATGTGAAACCGTATATACGTTAGGCAATACATTCGCCGTTTGACAATTGATTAATGCAATTTCTCTACGTGCTGACGTCGGAATATGGGATTAGCGTGGGTGGTAACGGTGTATACATGGACATATTCATATGTAGTTGAATTTAATACGAATCTGTCCACGTCAGAACCGATAGTGTTTCGTGTAGATTTTAGTAATACAATTTTGAACACCACATTACATTCTTATATCAAACTAATTCACATCGAACAGTGAACACAGAGACTCGTACCTATTTTAAGTATGTAAATCAGTAGTTAAGTTAAAGTTTTGAATCTATGTGAGGCAAAAGGAACTTTATTTTGGTCTGAGTGTGTGTCTTACTCAATTTAAGAAATATTCAGAAAGATATATACATAGTATGAATTCACTCAATTTCGTTATGCAACAATAAGTTTAAGGTTATGCTCGTTAAACAGTTGACTTTATTTGGATAGGATTGTGTTTTGAATGTCAATTAGGTTTGAGTCACTCTTTTTTGTTCGTATAACAATTGTTATGATCAGCATAAAGAGTGTAGGGACTATATATTTAAAAAATATATATGCTTCCTATAATATTTTTTAAAAACTGTCAATGGTGCGGTCCGTATGCTGTTCAATCAACCACGATTATCTAGCGCGTACCAGATGCTGACGGACGCACTCTTAACCGGCCTGGAGGCACCAATTCATCATCGTATCTCGCGATTTAGAAGCTCTGTTTTTGATTTGCGGAAATTTCTCATCATAAGTATTCGTTGCTTGTTCGCACTGTAAAATATGTACTGATAATGTGATACGTTTGCTCTTTAGAGAAAACTTCTCTCAATTAAAGGCAACCTCTTAAGCCAACTGTTTCCTTCCCTCGTCGCGGTTGTCTTCACCGTCTTTCAACCTCATTGTATTTATTTCATAAACATTATTTTGCAATTGTTACAGAGGTATAAGTGACTTATGTAATTACCTCTTAAGATATTAATATCATGTCGCCGCCTTAAAGGAAAAAAGAAAACCAATGCCTTCATTTAATTTACATACATTCAAATACAATGTTTATGTATATTTAAACTAGATCATAAATAATTATTTCTTGGGATATGGAGATGGATCTTTCAGTTTATCTACCAGAAGTATAAAGAGAAGCTTAGGTTATCTGAATTTCGAAGTAAGGAGGAGGACTCGATAATCCTCAAATCCGGTAACTGGCTTTATCTCCGGGAGGGTGACTATGTCCAGTGACAGTCAAAGGCTGTGTGGGATGAACACCCTACCCCCCTCAGGCTCAGGAACGTACTTTGTGGCAATATTTAGGGGATACCTATGTTCAGTGTACACTTATGACTCGCTGAAACTATGAAAGTGAAGCAAACACTCACTCATCTTCGCTTTCCCAAAAGACTGACGGTCCGATATTTCAATATTACATCGAACAAGGGAAAAAAATAATCATACGTAGTGTCGGAGACACAGGATAATAATAACAGATCTGAAATTCAAAAATGTGCGCGTTGTACTCGTACAAATATTGGTTTTGTTTATAAAACGAGCCCGAGTCAGACGGGGGTTACGCAAACCGCTGAGCTGTAAGACTCAAATCAAATCAAATTTACAGTAAATTTATAGGCAACGCTCTTACCTATTCGCTGAAGTATTTTGTAGGCGAACATAAGGCAGACTATGCAGGCATAGGCGCCCATCTAAAAGTGGAATTCGGTACCGTAATAAAATTTGAAAGGGCTGTAAAAGAGCAATAACTGTAACTCGGGAAGAGTCCTGATTTTAGTGGCAGGACGGAGGGACCACACCTTACGTTACCGATTAATTGATCTATAATACTACGGGCTACAATTCTTCGTTCATGTAGTCTTTATTTATTCATTAAACTTAATATAGAAAAGAACAAATATTGTACTCCAGTCAACCTTTGGATGTAGCAGAGATAAAGTAGGAAGTATTCGTTTATATTTCGTTATCTCCCTTTTCTCGTGGTGGAGCCGGGGGAAGAAGATTTTCAGGCGGTAAAGAGTTCTTAGGGTACCTGTGACGTTTTGATTGAAATCCAAGGTTTTTCACAGAAGTACACAATAGTAGAACATGATTCGGGGTCTTGGACAAGGTGATAACGAGGGCTTTGCGCCAAAGTAAAGGAAAGATAGCAGAATCCAGAGTATATAGGTAAGAGGAAATAGTCTAGGATATATTAACAATAATTTGATGATTGACTGATATTATCTTAGCCAGAATTAGATTTGATGGAAAGGACGACCTTCTTGATCTCATTCGGATCAACTGGAGAAGTGAAAGGGCTCAATTTTTGGACGATGTAAAACCATAAAGTGCAACAACACTATGGTACTTAGCTAGGTGATCCATAGAAGTGTGAGAGATAAAATGAGAAAATGATGAATCTGATTACATCAATTCTTTGCACCTTTAAATAAGGTTCAGTTTTCCTCTATTCCATCTTTCCTTAACTTGCGGGAAGTCCGATCCCCTACGTCTCATTGCTATGCGTACCCCTCTTTCACCCATGATGTAGGCGGACGCCTGAGCTTCATTGTTATAACAGGAGCGTGTTTATCCCAGTCTTCTCCAGTAAATGAAAAGGTAGGTGCATCCAAAAGCATTTTTTTACGCATCAAGGCTTTTTATACAAACTTTCGAAACTAAAATGTTTCATGATATTGATACCTTTATTTTCTATAAATAAAACACAATAAGTAATCGACAAAAAAGTTCTTTAAAACATAGTAAGCCCTTCAATAGGTTAAGCTTACAGAGGCACTTGCAGCATGCCGAAAAGCAGTAACTTTTTAAATATTTTGTATTATTTTGATGTTTCAGTCAGTTTCTATTTATTTGTTCAGTGACATATCTAGGTTGGGGCAAGTAGGGCACGCCCTGGACGCCCATGAAAAAGGGGCACAATTCTCTATAATTTTTTTACAGGAGGCGTCTATTTATGGGATCTAATTTATTATTTAATTTTGCTGTTTACTTTATTGACCATTGAAGAATGGAAAGATCTAATACACAAGTATTGGATTAAATATCGAAGGTAAGTTGAGCTTGACGCATGTAAGTATAACTATGGTGGCCGTAATACAGAATTATTTACTTACTAATATTCATGGAAACATTAGAATGGTTACGGCTCTATGAACCCTCAAAGGCAGGTCTGGTCTTTTTTTTAAATATCTTGTATGGAAAATTACTCATCGTTAAGATTGTTAAGAGCGCCATCTATGGAATATTACAGTAACTGTTACGCGTTCACAACCTCAGAGAATTATACAGGGTATATCAAGAAGACAACTTTAGTACTAACCGACAGATGGCAGAATACACTTCAAGTGATACGATTTAAATCACGTGTAATAAATTGTAACTATAATAATTTTATGTTAGCTATAGATAACTAACTAACAACTTGCTTACGATTGAACAAAAAATATTTTGCCGAACTTCGTGTCTAAACACTTGGCTCCTGCTCTAAAACATCTAAACGTTGAAGCGCCGTCGTTAGCCAAAGAACTCATTTACAAGGTACGCTCAGTGCGTGTTGGACATTCCTGTATTAAGAAGTCCGAATCATCAGACGTCATGGACATAAAAGACGCGTATAAGCTTCACAAAATGGGCTCAAACGTCATTTATTGTCGGCAGTTAATGTCTACATGCCTACATTTTATTTTTCTCCAATTAATTGATACAATTTATTTGTAATTTTTTTTTTTGACACTAATGATTGTGAAAAAAATTGTGAATAAGTGAACTACAGCGCCACCTATCGGATCCTAGCATAGGTATGACCCATTGTCTTGAATTTCCTAAACGACAAGTTTTATTTACAATAGGCACATTGATTATTCATAGGCTCCCGAAAAGAGAATGTAACATTTAAATCATTCTGTATTTTTTTATATGGATCCCACTCTGCCCATCACTTTTTACTATGGGAAAGGTGGCAAACGAGCAAGCGGCGGATTACCGACGCTCATGTACATAAGCGAGGCTTTTACATATTCATTTGCGGAGTTCGGATCAGATGTGCAGTCGATTCAAAACTTTCAGCTTGAATAAACAAATACAAATGGTTTCTCTCATGTTTTTCAAAATGGAGTGCCTTCCATCAATACCCATTCCTTGTGAGCTTCGTTTACTTCATCAATATGTTTACCTTCAACTAGTACAGACAGTATAGAGGCATTGATAGCGGTTTCTTTGTTCCTAACACTATAAATTTAGTCATAGATGGTTTTAGCACTCGTACATTATAGTGCCCATTCAGAAATGCGACCTAAACCTTCCTGTTCAAATTATTGAAACGATCAGGCGCCGAATAAACTTACACTTGAATATCGCCGGCATAAATATGGAAACGAGTGCTTAATTTTTATAGAATTAGTTCATCAACACGGTAGGAGTTTTGGGATAGCATGAGAGACTTTATGAAGTTATGTAAAGGAAATTAAAGGGTTATTACGCTAGGAGATTTTAATGGATGGGTGGGTGTAAAGCGTGATGGATATGAAAATGTTCTTGGCACATTTTGGTGATGAGAGTGAACGAAAACGATAAAAATTGGCTTGAAGTTTGTTTGGAATGGAATCTTTTGGTGACAAACACTATGTTTGCTCACAAAAGAATTCAAATGTATACAAGAGAAGAATGTGGTTCTGGAAGTATGATTGATTTTTGTAATTGTAGATAAAAGATTGAAGAGGCAAATTCTAGATACACGGGTGCATCGCGGTGCTTGTATTGATTCTGATAATTTTTTGGTCGTATCTCGAATAAGTGGGCTATATAAGCGGTGGCGACAAGAGCCCGTTGTACAGGAAACGAGCCTAGAGCGAGTGAAAGTAGAGAAATTTCAAAAGGATGGAGTTAAATGTGAATACGAAAAATGGTTGAAAAAGCGATTTACTGATTTAGATGAGGTATGTGAGATAGAAGAGTTTTAGAAGAAGATGGATTGGTAAATGTTGCGATTGATGTATGTGGTATTTCTAAAAGGAGGAAAGGTAGAAGACATAAGAATGTTTGGGTGGATGAAGAAGTGCAGAAAGTTGTGAGTGAATAGAAGAAGGCATGGCTGGATTGGTTAGCGACAAAAGCTAATCATAGAAAAACGTGTGCGACCATTGAGGATTTAAAGGATGCAAGAAAGGATTACAAAAAGTTGAAAGCGTTGGTGAAAGAGGTTGTTAGGAGAAAAAAAGAAGAGAATAAGGATGAATTTGATAGGCGCCTTTCAGATAACTTCCGTTCGAACATAAAAATGTTCTGGAAATCGATTAGATTAGGCCGGGGAAAGTCAGCAATTCCAGAGCTTTCTAAAATTAGAAGTCAGGATGGTAATATTATAAAAGGAGAAGAATGTGTACTAAAGAAGTCCATTTGAAAGAGTTGAGGCATCAGCAGATGCAGGTACGGCTCCTCAAGAAACAAATAAAAGTGAATCAGACAGAGACATAAGTATGGTTGAGATTATGAAAGCACTGAAGAGCATGAAAGCTGGTAAAGCAGCGGGATATGATAGAGTGGCGGTCGAAATGCTGAGAGCTGGACAGGGCATGATAGCTAATCAGTTGTATCGCCTTTTCAACCTGTGTTGGACAATGGGCCTAGTACCGGGAGACTGGTGCAAGGCTGTAATCGTACCACTGTACAAAGGAAAAGGGACGCAACACGATTGTAAAAATTACCGAGGTATTAGCCTACCCAGTGTCGTCGGCAAATTGTATGCTAAAGTTTTGATAGAAAGAGTCATGGATGAAACTGATGAAAATATATGGGATGTGCAAGCAGGATTTCGAAAGGGGATGGGATGCACGGATTAGGTATTCTCCCTTAAGGTGCATAGTTGAAAAGTATTTGGCTAAGATCCAAGTCTATTGCGCTTTCATAGATTTGGAGAAGGCCTATGACAAAGTATTGAGGGATGAATTGTGGTCGGCACTATCTTTGCATGGAGTGAGCAGTGATCTGATACGAGCACTGAAATACCCATGAGGGTTCCCGAGCTTGTATTAGAATTAACGGGACGTACACGGACTGGTTTCATATCCATAAAGGTGTTAGACAGGGCTGTGTAGCATCCCCATGGCTGTTCAATTTATTAATGGATATTTGTTTGACAGATTTGAAGGAGAGTGATTGTGGACTAAGAATGAATGAGTTGCCTGTTAAATGCTTGCTCTACGCCGACGATCAAGTCTTACTTGCGTCATCGGCTGAGGAAGCGCAGGCAATGGTGACAATGATGAATGGGGCGGTGGAAAGAAAGGGAATGAAAGCAAACGTTAATAAGACAAAGGTTATGGTCTTTGAAAGAGAGGAGAGGATGACGGAAGTATGTATCAAGATTAGGGAAGATAGTCTAGAGCAAGTGAATGAGTTTGTTTACTTGGGAACAATGTTTACGAGAGATGGAAGGTACGAATGTGACATTGAAAGGAGAGCGATGGCAGGTCATATGGTGAATGGGGCATTGCATACATTTATGAACAGCCAGACGATATCTCACAATGCTAGTTTGGCTGTGCACAGAGGGGTATTGGTACCAACACTAACATATGGATGCGAAAGCCGGGTATGGCAGAAATAATGTGATCAGAGAGCGTTGTGGCGTGAAAGACGATGTAGTGACACGAATTGAGAAAAGGATGCTGAGCAGGTTTGGACATGTGGAGAGGATGAATGAAAGTAGGTTGACGAAACAAATATATAAGGCGAGTGTAAATGGTAGAGTCGGGAGAGGAAGACCTAGGAGAACATTTCACGATCAAATCGGAGACGTTCTAAAAAAAGTCCAGGTCAAGAGTACTCTAAACCAACGAGTATGCATGGAAGATTGATGAAAGTGGGAGAAACGAAAGACGTGTTAGGACCGTAGCGAGTGGAAGAAGATTGTCTCTGCCTACCCCGTTGGGAATACTTACACCACGATAGATATTAAATAAAACAGGGCCAAGGTTAAATCCCTGGGGCACACCTCTTACTTCCCAGTGGTCGGTCTATTTCCTAAGTATTTTACGTACACAGCATCATACATACATAGCAGCAAAAGCTACGACTCGGCTCTAGCACGGGAATGGGCCTGCTTGTCCGGGTTAGTACCAAGGCCTCGCAGAATAGAAATCGCTGGAAATGTACGTGGGCGATGGTAATCACTTACCATCAGGTGAACCGCTTGCTCGTTTGCCGCCTTTTCCATATAAAAAAAAGTATAATACTAATTTGGCATATTAAAGATCCGTTGTAGACTGTTGTATCTATGGGCACACAGAGGACAGCTCAGTTAAGGATAGATATTTTGTCGACCCTCCGGGTTAGTTGTGGAAAAATACAGTCTGAAAGAACGGCCACGATACAACGAGTAGATCTCATTTTACAGTCAATCTTCTACTGGTATAATGCAGATCTTTTTAGATTTAATACCACCAAAATATCTATGCACCGCTAAATGGTTAGTAAAACACAAAAGTGGACGCCTTAACGCCTTAAACGTTCATTGATAATTTCTTTTTTTTCATTACTTCATATTTTTGTTGTAATATTCTTATAGTAGAAATTAAATAAAAGAAAACAGATTATAAAATAAACTGTCTCCAGCGAATAAATAATAATTCTACCGTGAGATTAAAACCGTATTTAATGGAATATATACAAAGAAAGTTTTTTGACAAATATAAAAACTTTAAGGATTCGAGTAGTGATATTCAATGAAAAAAAATGGGGTCGAAATACACAGTTTTGTGGGCATAATCATAATTGGCAGCAAAGAAAATCTTAGTTAAATGTTTTAAAAAATCAGGAGCGTATACTGTTGTCTTAATAATGGTATATTTTTTATAATACATAAACGCCGTATCAAATTCGTGGAAACAATTTAATTGAGCAGTTGGTCACGTGACCTTGAGAAGTTGATGATAATAATGCACGCTTTCGAGTTATATGGCGTAAAAAATTATCCCGGTCACTATGGCTCCTACATTTTATAATGAATCTTTAGGGAACATTTTGTAATGAATCTTTAGGATACCTTTCCCTAACTATATGTTGCCTGTTGCTCTATAGATAAAGAAATAAAAATCCTTAATTGCCAACATACAAAAACACCGTTATCTCCAAGATACCAATAGAACATAGAACATATTAATATGCGAGCGTCCTCGATTATAACGCAATATGGTAATGAAATGCAAATAAGGACCGACTACAAGTGAACAGATCAAAACTAATGAACTAGTTTTAGTGAAATGTGACAATACTTACAAAGACGAGCATTATGAAGAACGCCGCGATGTAAGAACTGCGCGCAGTTAACATGGACACAAAGCGGTAATGCTCCCCGTAATGACGTTCCTGTAACCATAAACATTTGTTAAAAAAAAATTCTTTGTCTATTTAAGTCCAATGCTGTATAAAATTATTTCCGAGAATATGCCAGCAAGTCAGCGCTGGGCAAGCGGGGAAAGCGCAGTGTCGAAACCCTCACACTAGTGATGCATGCTGCGCCCCATTACCAGTCTGGTAGGATTTGTCATTGATAAATTCGAATGGATTTTCCGCCATCACTCGGTCGCCAGAGCTTCGTTTGTTAACTAGCACGTTGCACCACATGCAGGTGAAGTTGGATTTGGTGGTGAAAAATGTATTAGGTCGGGGAAATTTTTTTCATATTTTGTAACTAAAAAGTTGCAGTAAAATATATTTGGTTGCACTGTTTTTATCTGGCTGGTTTTGACACAATTAAATAGATGACATATAAAAAACAGAAGCATAAAAAGTAAACCGTTATGGTTTCTCGCCATTTTTGTATTGTTTTTCTGTCCGCCAAAATGAGTGAACCTAACGTAGATATTTCATACATTAGGAAGCGAAAAGAGCAGCTAAAATAAAATTGTGACGTCTACGGACTTAACGCAGTGTCAGTAAATGTAGCACAAAATCGCTTTCAGTCCCGGAATTTTGATGTTTTGAAGATGAAGCTCGCTTTGGTCGACCTGTTACGGATAAAGTCGAAAAGTTTTTGAAAAAGTGGAGCAAGATCGCCATATTTGTAGTTACGACATAGCTGAATAGTTAGGGGTTGACCACAAAACAGTTTTGACCCATTTTAAAAAGCGCGATTTTTGGGTGCCACACGAGCTTACTGAAAGAAACCCAATTAATCGTGTACTCATTTGAGATACTCTGTTAGATCGTATTGAAACCGAACAGTTTTTAGAAATATTGATCACTGGTGATGAATCGATTCAGATCTACTGGCAAAACCTGATGAGAATAAATCAACAGGAAGGGTGTAATTTTCTTAGGAAGGAATAGGAAGTTCCTTTTTTAACAGTACAAATAGTTCAAACAAAATGCGAATTCCTCAGTTCAAACCTAAATAAATTTGCATTTTACTCTTAGAGGAAACTTTAAAAAAAGAGATTAACTTAGACCGGGAATACGGATTAAATTCGTAATAATCTGGTAGGTACATATGTCAGCGATATGGAAGCATATACAAAGATTTCTCCCATGGATGAGTGGAAAGTGGCAATTATATTACAACGTAATAGATGGTAAGACTGAAGTAGACAACAAAGAACCAATTATATGCCACAGTTACAGAAAGAAGTTTGACTTAACTTGACTTGTAATTAACTGCAAGTGTTAAAATAAAGAATAGAATCCTAATTTGGATCGATATATGGCTGAGATGATTGATGACTGAGCGTTCGCTTTTAGTACTAAATTATCGCTACGGTTATTAGCAGCTTTGGTTTGTCATCAACCGGGTTTTACAACAAAACTTTAGGTAATTGCTAAATTAAATATAATATTTAGATTCTCCACTTAGATAACACTGGAATAGGGGTATATATATCAGGGGATAGACGAAATGAAGCACATCATGCTCATAAGAAATCTGAATATTTTCGCAAGTTTACTACTGATATTATAGTGAGACTAAGGTGCAGCAGCCTAGGTATTTAAAGTCGATTTAATCGTAGATATAGATTAAACACGAAATAAACTAAGGAGGTTAACGAATATATTACTAGTACATCCAAAATTTGAATAGAAAGCAAAATTTTAATATCATCGACATAATAAATACAATGTTTGATTCAAAGTTGTCTACTGAAAATAGATTTCTTATTACTACTAGAATATTTCTGTTTTATTTAAGATATTTATTTTATTACCGGAGTAAATTATATATGTAAATTTGTGTTTCCCTTCATCTGCCACCATGTGGCCTTATTATTGAGGTATCATTTAAGTACGATTCACGGCTTCCATCAAATATATTCAAGAAAAAAAGCTTTCTTACAGTATTAAACTGTACTATCTTAGTTATAAGTAATAACGGATAAAGGAAGAGAAGACCAATAATAAATTTTCTGTATCTCATCAATAGGTAGACCTGATGATGTACTCGTATTTCCATTGCTGAACATTGGTTATTTTAAAAGTCCGGAATAGTATATGAAAACTTTATACAATAAATCAATTATAGTTATATTTTTTTTGCAATCGTAGATAACTTTATACAAGTACCTACTTAGAAAACTTTGTAACATTTTTTTTTAAATGAACAGTACAGACATATAGGGTTTATAATCTACTTACCTCAAATAACCTTTATTATCCTCTTGCTCAGCCAAGGTTTTGATGGATGCCATAAGAAGGTCGTCATAGCCTAGAAATTCGTCAAGGACAAAGCGGGAAAATGCGTCTCCGAAACACTCATCCCTCTGAGGATCAAGAGTTACTATTTTCACAGGAATCTTAAGGCGTAACCGTGCACTTGGTGAAAGCCGTAAAAATCCATATTCAAGTGAATATTCAAGAATGTAGTCTTCATCTGAAATTTATAAAAAATGGTTTAATGTTAATTACTGTTTTTTTTATGAGAGTAAAAAACACAGATTTTCGTAAGGTCAATTTAAACAAATAGACGTAATTTCGTTAAATACATAAAGAAAACAATTCTAAATATTTGATTACGAGAATATTTTTTTTACCTTTGGAAGTCTCATTAGTAGCTGCATCAATTAGAGATTCCTGTAAAATAAAAAAATGTTCATTAATAAAAAGTATTTTTTATGTTATTGTTTTTTTTTATGAGTTGAGCTAATGCATTTAATAAAAAGAAAGCCCAAAGGTATTTAACATATTATCTATTTTTAAATATAAATTATAGCTGTATTGTAAAATAATGTAATGTCAATGCCCAATTAATATACTATACAGACACATTCTTTGAAATATAATTAAATGTGTTTAAATTATATAGTTTCACTGTAAGACCTTTTA
Organism: Bhutanitis thaidina; assembly: GCA_029286595.1. NCBI lineage: Eukaryota > Metazoa > Arthropoda > Insecta > Lepidoptera > Papilionidae > Bhutanitis > Bhutanitis thaidina. Next base: position 4,821,787 of record JAGSMS010000013.1, read on the forward strand.
TCCATATACATAATTTTCTATTTGATGCACCTATCACAATATTTCACCACACCCTGGGTTGGTTGGGTGACTGACAGAGGGTGCCAAAAGGCATTATGTCTGGCCTAAAGTATAAATAAATAAACCTATAATGATAACAATAATGAGGCTTTACATTTATTATGACTCCGAGTAGTCAAACAGGCTTCCGAAGCCCACTTTCCATTTCTCAACAAAATAGAATGTGACGGATGGTGGATCTCATCATATATGCAATAAACCAAAAGTCTTAACTGGCTGTTTCTTTTCTGACATTAGGTTATTGTTATCATGATATCACATTAATATAGTAATTTTTTGTAATGTATAAAATTCTTTCTTTTTTCATCATTATATTTTTCATTTCTTTGTATGTATCCATGTATGAATTGATTTATCCTTAATGTTTTTTTTTGTACACAGATTTTAATGGTAGTTTTTAATTGTTTCTTTAGAAGTGTTGTTGTGAAGATATCCCACTTAATATTACAAATAGGAAAGCTTGTATGTTTGTTTCAATTAAGTTACAAACAATTTACACATATTTATTTTACAGATATACAAATATATGTAACAAATATTTTTTTGGTCTATTGTAAAAGCGATAATACACACAAGCGTCAAATTTGGTGTGATTATAGTGTAAAATTTAAAATAAAATTATAAACAGTAAATATCGGCCTTGTGCGAGTCAAGTTCGCCCTAAGAAAAAAGAAAACACATTTTTTTCAACCAACCAAAAACACCAAAATTAATGAAAGAAAACACATATTTTTTATAGTACGGAACCCTTGGTCTGTGTCCGAGTCTGGCTCGCACTTGACTGGTTTTATTTATCTTAATTAAGTGTCCTCTTGGAAAAAAAATTATGACCACATTTCTGCCCAGGGCCATCTAGGTAGGAAAGCCTTGTATCTGTTTCTAATGCCAATCAGTAGTGCAAAGCCTGTTATGTTTTAGTTTGGAGGGGAATAGAAAGCCAGTACAATTGCATTTTATTCCAACTTAACCCAACTTATATCCAACTTGTCTCTATGAGCTGCAGTAGTCACTTACACCCAGTATGCTACTATACTCAGTAGGCTCCTCTATCTACCCAACCCAATAATTTTTTTTTTATGTTGCAATTGTATTTAAGTGTAGTATTAAGTGTTAGTAGTTAGGTGTCTTCAGAATATTAATGACTGCAAATCTCGAACAATCATGGCAATCTCTAATTCTCCCATGATTTCAAAACAAAATTCTTTGCATGATAGTTAATCAAGGCTTAATATAAATTCATTTATTGCTATTCAGGTCACATGCATAAAATATTACTTACATCAAGTAATTTTGAATCTCCATCAATATCCTCCACCAGACCCATTATTCCTTCCCATATTGATGTAGATGGTTCCATATCAACCCCTGGGTGAATTGTTGTATTAAGGTCAGATTCGATATTATTTGGTGTTGTGTCAGCTTTACTTTCCATAAAGTAGGCTGTTTTCATAACTTGATCTCCCATCACATCATCTGTGTTCTCATCATGAATTCGTGTAATATTTCCATAATCAGTACCATCGCGTAAATATTCATCTTCTTCTATATCATCATTTGATGATGACTCTATGTTGATAAACCTGAAAATAAAAAAGGCCATGACTGCAGTAGTTCTTTTCTCATTATTATTCCTTAGAATATTTTTAACCAATATCAATGGTGATGTCTGCCTGGCCAATTTGGAGGTATTCCATCTTAGTCCACAGATATGACAATGCACTTGTGGCTTTCTTTGTTTAAAGTTGGTTGCAGATTTAAGTAAGTAGTAACCAATTAACATTGGGTGGATGGTTAGCTAAGTTTATTACTTATAGTGGATATGGCCAAAAACTAATAATTTATGTTTTTAAATTTCCAAATACTGGCTTCTCCTGGGATTCAAGCCCAGCATCCATGTCTCAGTAGTGGGGTATGCTAACCATGAAATTATGACCAAGCACAACTTCTTGGGAAAACATTTATAATATAATATGCAATAACATTGTGTAAGTGTATACAACATTAACAACGCAATATTATATAAGTACATTATGAAAAGCCTGGGGAGATTTTTTGAAGAGACGAAGAATAAGTTGAGTGTATTTCAACAAAAACATTTTAGTGTAAAATTGTTTCCAAACAACCTTGAGCTATGTTTTTAGTTTCCTGGTTATGCATTGCTGATCCCTTGCCTTGCAACATGAGTAGAAGTCTACATCACTACTCAGAGAATTTACATGTGGCAATCATAAAAACGAGTCTCAAAGTAGTACAAGGTTCACAGAAATAAATTTAAGTGTTTGTACTATCAGAGGCATCACTATTCCATACTTAATAATATAACTTCCAAGTCTTTATTTAAGAAGAATTTTGTGACCTTTTCTAAATGCAACAACAGATTTCACTAAACAGAATAAAACATGATGAGGACACATGATTGTTGAAGAAACATTATGGTACATTATGTTACATTATAAGCCACATATAACTCGAAAATAATACACAAACTTGCCATGTACTATTTTTTAACTTACATTAAACATAAATAACTCAGCCTCTCCCTTTAGGTAAATCACTGACATGCATATTTGCAATAGATATACACAACATAAAATGAAATAAAGTAGCAGTCCGTAAGTAGGAGTAGGAATAGGAGTAAGTAATGTAAGGAAGGAGGCCTTCTCAATTTTGATTCACAAATGACATAAATCATAAATAACTCACCCTTCAGTTGCTAGCATCCCTAACATGGAATTGAATTCTTCCTTGTCTTTTTTCAGTTTTTTTTCTTTTGCATAGCTCTCTTCTATAGTATAGTCTTGTGCTGGATTTCTTAATATCTCCACCCGCAGAATACCTTCCCTAGGCCAAGAATCCTTGACATGATTTAGACAAGTTGTTGGTGTTCTTGAAAATGCTATATGAATATATGCAAGAACAAAGAAAGCAACTAGTGCTTTCAATAAGACCAGGAATTCAAAAAATCTTCTAACTGGCCTCGGAAAAGTTCTAGCGTATGCTACAGCAAACTTGAAAAATAATGCATGAAACAGCCTCTCTCTCACATTGAAGAGAGGATTTTGATTATTATTTCTATTCCGATTCATCATTTGATTAATAATAGGTCCCCCCGGTAGAATATTATTTTCAGGATTAACACCAGGTGGCAAATTATTCATAACAGGTCTACCAGCATTACTCATGTCTAGACTGTATATGCACTACACTCTAAAACTTGTTTTGCTCTTGTCACTATACTTTTTTACAATATTATTCTATCAACATTTTATATGTGACCTGAAAAAGAAAAAGTAATTTCAAGGTATCAATTATAAACTTTCTGAATTCTTAGATACTTTAACTTAACGTCAAAACATATAATTTATCTTGGGCTATTAGTAAAAAAAATATTACGATATTTCAAAATGACCAAATCGATCGAAATACGACATTGACCCCAGATTAGCAAATCGTAGAGTACGTAGAGAGGTAGATTCGTGCAAGGACAAATATTGAGTTCGTTAAGGTACAAATAAAATTAATGGATACGTGCGAACTGTAACATGAAGGGTCAAACAGATTCAGAATGAATTTACTTTACTCATTAAAGTTTAGTCAACAATCAAAATACCTAAATGTCAAACACTTTCACATCTGAATTATATAAGACTTGGATTATTTATGCAGGGCACTTGCTAAACAATTAACATAGGAGTCAATTCCAATTCAATTGCACATCACAAAATAGCAATAAATATATCATGTCACTGTTTATTTTATGTATGAATAAATTCAAGAAACTGTCAAATTCTTAAGATGTCATTTGAATTAAGGGTACGACTGCTGTCATGTCGTCAAGATGCATTCGGTTTTAACATTACACCGGTAGATATGCCTTGCTATTTATTCGCAAGCAGCACAAATGGCGGCGATTTGTTCATAATGACTGTTAAATGAGAGAATTGGGACTTTTTGGCGCAAACTCGAAAAGTGATGGTTGAATCTAATGTAAAATTCTGTTAATTCTGTATATTTCGAGTTTCGATAAATAATATTGATATTGAATTATGCTACAAGTGCTTATGAATGGGAAAATTAAGTTGAATGCCGGTAATCGCCGTTTTTGTTTTGGTGTCATTAGTCCGAAACAAAAAGTGAGGTCCACAAAATCTTTGGTAAAAGTTGACTACCGTTTTACTGTCGATATTATGTTACTTGAACAAGTTGTATCTATAATTTGATTTATATCGGAAAATTGTTATAATATTGCTTTGTCACGGGCAAATAGTGCAACACTGTTGCTATCTAGAGCTAAAAGCCCGTGAAAAGAATTTACGTAATAAATATATGAGAGAAATTATTACACTATACCATAGTTTTAATAAGTTTACATTTACCAATATTGTCTTATTCGTTCACACTTATGACACTTTTATCGTATCATTTTTTTCAAGTGTAGCAACATTCAATACAATAATGACAATTCGTGAAATGTACCCTGTTTTTTTATTCAAGTAAGCCATTGTATACAGCTTAGTAAGCTGCGTAACGTTGCATTGGGAAAGCTAATTAAATTGCCTTTAGAATTGACGAAAAAACGATTGTCAATATTAAAACAATATGGTTATAATGTAGGCACATTTATGAAAATGCAAGCTATGATAAAATATATTATCCCATTATCAGTAATTTGTCTTTCGGTTTCGTATAATGTGCGATTAGTTTATTAGTGTACGTCTGCGGTATAGTGCTAAATGTCTATGTAAATAATTTAAGTATAATGTTTTAATACTATTTGTATGAATTAAGGTGTTATTTACTATTTTTTAAACGTGGTAGAGCCAAGCGGCGGCTTCTGCTGCTGCTTGAATGGGCCTGCTCGACCAGGTTGGTAGCATGGCCACGCAAAATACTTGCGTGAAGTAGAGGCATCTTGTGCTTCTGCGTTTCGTTCGATGAGTGTGGTAACCGGAGGGCCACTCTCCCTCCCCAACCCCTTTCTCATCCTCCTTTCTTTCTCCCAAATGCCCTCTGTAGTACCTCTCGTATTGCAGATGTACGTGAGCGATGGTAATCATTTACCATCAATTTTTTATTCTATTGCTAGTTTGCTGCCTTTCTTATAAAAAAAACTCGAAATTAATATGATTAATACGTTTTGTTAACTGTAACTGTAGTTTGTTATATATTTATTTAGAGAACAATATAACAATAATAATATTTTAAATATGTAGAATTAAACGACTTAAGAAATACCTTTATTATTTTAAATATTATAAAGGTATAGGTTGTTGAATTTAAAAAATTAACATGTAGTTACAATGAAAGAAAGATTTTCAAAATGGAATTAGATAAAAATTAAAGGCCTAATTGTTGCCGTCTGTGGGCAGTATGTCCAGCAAGCTTGTGGAGTTACCGCACTGTATCGCGAGACTGATTCGCTAACCAAAGTATGACCTGGATCTTGGGTTACTAGAAATGGTAACCAAACCCGAGTAGACCTCTGTATAAACGTCTCGCGTCTGGTCCCCACGTCCCGGAGTTTCTCCACGCCAAAAGGCACAACTATATAGCCTTCAGCAAGGGTTATTTAGGGCTGCACTGTCGCTGCTGCTCCACCCGTCTTGCGTATATTTCTTGAAACATGCGACGGCGCCAAAATGTCAAAACAAATCGCATCCAATGAAAAAGTGCATCTATTTTTCCAGGGAACGAGCGTAATTCCATCAGGCCTCTTACCATCGTCTTAATATGCCACCTGACTCTGAAAACGCAGGTACATTGGCACTTGTTAGGGCCAAACGGTTAACATCATTAATAGCGGCAAGGCGAGGGATACTCTCTGAGAAGCGGGATTTAACGGAAAGTATTGGTGCAGCGTAATTTTATTACTCCAAGATTACTTGGCGTCAGCCAAATACGTAACCTCTACGTCATCAAGTGATGTAGTTAATAATACTTCCAACAAGGTCTAACGTGTTGTGAGAATAAACAAGAAGACCGTCAGTGGGCTGAACCCAGAAGTTGTCAATTACAGAGCAATTCAAAATTGCTTACAAATTTTTAGGCCAGTGGAGCGCTCCTGTCTACTATGTTGAAAGCGTTGGCAACGTCAACCTTCAACAATATCTTACGGCTCACGGCCCTGCCTCAGGAAGGTGCGAGCTGCCTGTACAGCTCTCTAGCGTACGCCCTTTGTTCCGAACAAAGCTGCACAGACGGGAATATGACGGCGACATCGAATTGGATGATTTTACAGCAAACCTTTGCCATACTGTTTATGGCGAATTGTGTTACCAATTGCTATTAGCCTTAAACCATCATTCTTCTTTTTAAGTGCGCATAGGTTTAAGACATAAAAGTCATTTGTTATGGCCTGGCAAACATTTCCAGAAAGAATGTGGTTGAAAAACCGTGTCCAGTCTAAAAGAAGAGATTGGCCGGGGACGCATAGTACCTAATAAAAGATATTTTAAATGTTAAGACGAAAGACCACCAGGACTACCATGTAGTTGAAAACGATATACTTAATTGAAATAAACTAAATTCATATTTTTGGATTTCCTACTAGTTAACAAATAAGTGCACCCCGAATAATCAGTATGTTTCTGTCGTTGTGTGTCTTCTTTTCAATGAAAATGTTCGTGGTTTTTGAAAAATACAGGATATTATATACTCGGGTGCAATGAAATGCCACACAGGAACATTTAGCGGTTTCTTTGGAGAGAACTTTATTTGTATGCAGGATAATGCAAGACCCATGCCGCTGCTATGGTACGACAATACTTGCAAGAGGTGGATATCCCCGTGATGGAGTGGCCAGCACGGGGCCCGGATCTTAATCCGATCGAGCACTTGTGGGATGAGTAAAAAGGAGGATAAGAAGTCGAAATATTGCTCCAGCTAATCTTCAAGAGCTACAAAATGTGCTAAGGAGGAATGGGACGCTATGCAACAAGACTTTGTCAAATATTCGAAAGAGTCTATGGAAAACCAAGGTGTTAACTGCTGTTCGGGCAACAGTGGGCAAAACTTCTTATTGATATATGTTTTTTTAGTATAAGTTGTATTTTTTTTTAATTTTCGGACTGTTTAGTTAAGCACAAATCTTGTAATAAAGATGAATTTGTTGTTGTTCTTTATTTTAGTCAGAAAGGTAAACTTATAACCGCTTAGATGGGATTATTGAATAGGTATTGAAATAATATTTAATCCCACATTCAAAAATATAGCTATTATTTTAAATAAATACATAAATAAAAATTTTTCAAAAAATGTTTCTATGTGCGATTTCATTGCACCGGAGTGAAGTTATTTACTGCGAAAGTTGGTGCCTTTTTAAAAGTACGGTTAAAGTTATCCAGGACGTAACATAGTTATCCGGGTTTGAATTCAGGCGTGTATGAATTATACGGTTGGTTTTTTTTTTTTTTTTTATAGAAGAAGGGGGCAAACGAGCGTGCGGCTCACCTGATGGTAAGTGATCACCGACGCCCACGAACATCCACAACACCAGAGGAGCTACAGATGCGCTGCCGGCCTTTAAGGAAGGAATAAGCTCTTTTCTTGAAGGTCCCTAAGTCGTAACTATTCGGAAATACTGCTGGCGACAGCTGATTCCACAAAGTCGAAGTGCGTGGCAGAAAACTTCGATTAAAACGCACTGTGGTGGAATGCCAACCATCTAGGTGGTATCGATGGAACTTCGAATTCTGTCGCGATGTACGATGGTGAAACTCAGCAGCTGGGATCAATCCGAACAGTTCCTCAGAACATTCCCCGTGGAAAATTTTGTAAAAAAATGCAAAGTGAAGCAACATCTCTTCGCAAGGCCAAAGGATCAAGCCGATCAGAGAGAGCTTGGTCGCCGACAATTCGAGCCGCTCGACGTTGGATACGGTCAAATGGAAGGAGTTGGTACTGGGGTGCCCCTGCCCAGAGATGAGAACAGTATTCCATGTGGGGCCGAACTTGCGCCTTATAAAGTTGCAAACGGTGGACCGGCATGAAATACTGTCCCGCTCTACAGAGCACACCAAGCTTTGGAGGCTAATTTGGCCTTTCCTCCAAGTGACCACGGAACTGAACGTCGCTCGATATGTCAACGCCAAGGATTCTGATACTGGCTGAGGCAATAAGGGAATGTTCTCAAAAGAGGAGAAACGACAAAGGGATTCTTTTAGCGGTGAACGCGCAAACCTGTGTCTTTTGGGGTTGAATAGGACCAAATTACGTCGACCCCAATCCGAGACTTTGAATAACAAGGTCTCGACTTCAGACACAAGTTTGTTCCGGCACTCGTCGACGTGTTCCCGAGAAATATTCGCACGGCCTGTATATAGGGCATCACCCGTGCTGTCGTCTGCATAGCAATGAATGCTACTGATTTGTAGCATGTCGTTGATATGCAGAAGGAACAGAGTGGGAGATAGCACACAGCCTTGTGGAACACCAGCATTCACGGGTTTGGGGTCCGAGCATGCACCGTCGACAACAACCTTGATGCTCCGATCCGTGAGGAAGCTGGTGACCCAGTTGCACAATCTCTCAGGAACCCCGTAAGATGAAAGCTTTGAAAGAAGCGCTTTATGCCAAACCCTATCAAATGCTTTCGCTACGTCCAGACTAACCGCCAAAGCCTCCCCCTTAGACTCAACTGCTTCTGCCCATCGGTGAGTCAGGTAAACTAGAAGATCACCAGCTGATCGTCCGCGACGGAAACCGTACTGTCGGTCACTGATCAGCTGGTGTTCCTCCAGGTACCTCAGGAGCTGGGTGTTGATGAGTGACTCCATTATTATAGATAACAAGGGGGTGATGGCAATAGGCCTGTAGTTGGACGGATCAGAGCGGTCGCCTTTTTCGGTATTGGATGCACAAATGCTGTCTTCCAAGATTCCGGGACGACGCCTGAAGAGTAGGAGTGCCGGAAAAGACGCGTGAGAACCGGTGCCAACTCAGGGGCACACATCCTCAGCACAATTGGAGGGATTCCGTCCGGCCCACTCGACTTATGAATGTCCAGGAGCGGAGTGCCTTTCGCACTGAGCTCTGCAGAAACTGAATTTCCGGCATGGAGCACTTACACCACGGGATGGTAGGTGGAGAGTTTCCCCGGTCATCAAGAGTCGAGTTGGATGCAAAAAGAGAGCCCAAGAGATCGGCTTTCTCTTTTGCAGTATGGGCCAGCGAATCATCCTCCTTGTGTAGAGATGGGAGAGATGGCTGACGGAAATTCCCCTGGACAGCCTTGGCGAGAGACCAGAATGCGCGGGATCCCGATGGGAGGCGAACTAGTCTCTCGCCAATTCTGCCAATGTGCTTTAACTTTGCCGCAGCGATAACTCTTTTGAAGGACCTGGAGGCAGAGTTGTACTCGTTTTTAAGAGCACTGGTTTTTGCATCCCGAGACGCCGATGCATCGGCCCAGGCCTGGTAGCACTTCCGCTTTCGGCGTGACGCTATTTTGCAGGTGCGACCAAACCAAGGCTGGATTTACCTCCGACAGGCACTGCAGAGAACGGAATAAAAGTTCCATTCCTGAAGTACCACATCGGTGACAGAATCTGCAACGACGTTGGGATCATCCAGCGAGAAGCAAACCTGCCCCCATGGGTAGAAAGCAAAGAAAGACCGCATTCCATCCCAATCTGCCGACCTATAGTGCCACACACGGCGGAACCCCGCAGATCGCGTTCGGGATCGGCGCGCGATAAACACTACACTCCGGATCAGACAGTGGTCCGACGAGCCAAGAGGGGCATCGACTGAGACCAAATATCTGTCCGGGTGTGAGGTCAGCAAAAGGTCCAATAGGGAAGGTGTATGACCTTCCACGTCTGGAATCCGCGTCGGCGAGGTTACCAGTTGTGTCAGGCCATATGCTAATGCAAAGTCGTGAACAGATCTCCCCGCATGATCGGTTATGCGAGAACGGAGCCAATCGGTGTGGTGGGCATTAAAATCGCCGAGAATCACGAACTCTGCGGATGGGATCTGTTGTAGCACGGAATCTGTAGCCATTTGGATGTGGTCGATGAGTCGGTCAGTTACGGTATTACCGCTATGGGACCTGTAAAGGCACGCATAGACGCGCGGATGGTCGTCGCTGTCGATGAGCAGCCAAAGGGTAGATAGATCCAAACCTTCAAGACTACCGAGGCGTCGAGAACAGATATCATCTCTGACGTATACGCAAACTCCGGCACGGGGCACAAAGGAGTGTTCCAGTTTGTACCCCGGGTAATGGAGATAAGAGGTATCAGCCGGAGACGATATCTGAGTCTCTGTAAGAAAAAGCAAGGCTGGCTTCGCCGTTTCAAGATGGTAATGAACGGCGCTAAGGTTCGAGTGGAGTCCCCTGATATTGCAGAAATCCACGGCGAGCGCGGTAGGGGATGCCATAGTTTCCTTGCTGCGTTTGCCTCGAGTAGGAAAGAAAGAGAGCGGAATATTGCCCCCCCCAGAATACGCGGGGCAGACTGAGCATCAACGATTAGTAGCGTAGGAAAGCCTGAACGTGGATGCTCAGTGAGGGATTCTCCAGAACCGTAGGTACTGGTACCCTCCTGGGGTAGCTCAAAATTATATACCGCTACCATATTTGGGGAGGGGGGAGGGGGGAGAGGGCCTCCGGTTACCTCACTCACCGCACGAAACGCAGAAGCACAAGATGCCTCTACTTCACGCCGGTATTCTGCGAGGCCGTGGTACTTATCCGGACGAGCCGGCCCATTCCTGCGACAGCAAAAGCCGCCGCTTGGCTCTACCACGATGAATTGGGATTATTAATATTCTAGTGGAAGTTAGAGTTACGCGACTTTGTATTTCCCGTTTCATTATTAATAATATTCCAAGTCATTTTAATTTTATTAGAAAAGTTATAATTAACTTTAGGACTTTAATCAATGGCGCTTTATGCCTATACTTTATGTCTTGTTTGAGTTTATTTTCATATAATGTGTAACATTTATTATAATATATATTACATGCACATAGGTAATGAATAATAGAAAAAAATATAGATAAATAGGTAAAAACATAGGGATAGAATTTTATTCCAGTTTTGTCTCTTTCAAACATACTTTATAAGTAGTCGCTGCAATTTTTAAAGTAATTTAACACAATACGAAATATGTTTTCAATGAGTGAACGCAGCACAACTGTCAATGGTGTCGCATGCACACGTGGGACAAAACCCAAAGAATTTGAACAAAGGTACAACTCAGTACTACTGTCTTTCTTTATGTTACTAATATTATAAATAACAGAATGATCTACTCGTGAAATTTTGCAAATAGCAATCTATAGATATACACACAATTTTAATAGTATTACACAATACGTTTTAAATGTATAAATCACGAGAAAGAGTAATTATGTTATTAGATTTTTCTTCAAAAAATCTACTGTCCTACAATCACCAGTATTTTATCCAATATGATAATTTTCTATACACTTGGCGGGTTGGCGTATGCAGTAACAGATCATGCGCACTAAACGCTGTCTGTTTGTATTGATATGGGTCAGAAGCCACAATCTATCGTGGGCCACGAGATTTTTGAAGCTTTTCGCTTAGTTAACTTTTGCCAATCACAAAACGGATGAGATGAGGTAGCCCATCTTCTACAAAACCTTGCTATTGATTATTTGAAAATATTTGAGATACTATTATATATTACTAGATATATTACATGAAGAACGGCCTTGGGTCAGTTAGGTAGTAGTGATACATCTAGTGAGTCAAGTTGGATTTGTTAGCTGATCTCTTGACTGAAGTTAGTATTAGCTACGTACTCTGACAATTTTCCTTGAGATTCCTTCCTCAGACATGATTTTAAATATAAGAGCAAATTTGTATGATTCCAGAGTCCCGTATAGTCATACAAATTCTCCTTTATTATTTTTACTACACAAATTCACAATTACTAGGTGCTATATTGCGAAAAAATTATCTGATTCCAAAAACTGTGATAACATGATTAAACGAATATATTCAACTCAAACGATCTTTTCTTATACAGATGGAGATTTTCCTTATATTTTGTACAAAATTATCAAGAAAAAACACTAGTGGAATATAGGTGCCAGATAACAACGTTACAAACAAGGTAGTTTAACTGTTTTTTCCGTTCAACTAAGCGTGCTGGAATCCATTTTAATAGTAACGATTCAAAAGAAACAGAGATAGATAAAGCCTTGGAGATAACGAGAAATAAACTTAAATTACGTACCGCTCACGTTATAAATATTCTAAAAGTGATTCGAATAGTATGACCAGTCGACTAAAAATGTTGATGGACGTCTGTTACAAAAAGAGTCTCTTTTATTTTATTTATTCTGATTACTTCTATATGTAGGTAGATTCTGTACGTAATTTTTAATAACTCGACAATTCGTGATATTCGTACTTTTGAAGACTACTTCCTTCTTTTGCTTTAACAGCCTGTGAAGTCTACAGTTTCACATACGCCTTTCCATGAAAGTGCCAGCAGAAGGAATATCCGCCCATACTCACCACACTGGACATGCAAGTTGGTGTTGCATTACTGATACCTACACGCTAGAGATGCTGCCTCCTAGCCTGTAGGATTTGGGGTCGGCATAATAGGATGGATTTTTTTCCATTAGTCGGCCAGAGGGGTCTTAGTCGGTTCAAGCCCGACGTAATCAGTCTCTCAATTTGGGAACAAGGTATGGTCACCCTATTGCTGAGGTGAAGTTTGAAAAAAATTGACGTCTCAATTATCTACTGCCTGCGGGGGACGGGTGTGAGGAAGGTGCGCGGGATACATAATTTAAACCATTCTCACGTTTCTATTTCCTGTACTTCACTCACCTTTAAATTATTATATATTTCATTCTGTATTGATATGCATCTATTCCATATTTACATGGTATTTCTAAGGACTGAATATACAGTACTGCAGATTACTCTGTCATTTCTGATTCTAATTTCCAACTCTTATTTAAATTAAATTCATTGTTATTTAGGACGCGGGCATCAAATGCCTACGTCATAACTACGTATTAATTAAAAAGAAACTTACTCCGATAAGATCAACAAGGCTATGATTAATAGCTATACGAATAAGAATTTTGGTAACGTAAGTTTTTTTAGTTTATTAAATAAGATAACGGCAGAGAACTCAACGTAATATCTCATTGGTATAGAAATAAAGGAAACTTTACTATACTTATATTACATATGTTTACGATAAGAAACATAACTTAACTTCTCAGATTTGCTACTCATTTCTTTACCATACACTCCTAATAAACTCGTTACTTAGTATAGGTATCGTAAATACAAAATAAACTTAATCAAAAATTGTAAAAGGAAAAATATTTTAATTTTCATCGTATTGTGCAATAATTAAAGGGATGTAACAGATGGTGGAAAATCCATCAGAGAAACTAATGGGCTCACGGGCATCATAGTCGTAATATCGGTGTAATTAGGCCGATTTTATCGGTACTGAGCTCATCGACAAACTTGTTTCGCGACACATGGGCAGATCTTCCATATAAGACAAAATAGCCTGATTTAGCATATATAGACTGATTAAGCTTTAGTTTTTACAGGGCTGGAACCCAGGAAAAATTTGTACTCATGTCCGGTACCTATAGATGTGGGAAGTCTGTTACCTATAAAGACTACGGATTTCCATTTCGCACGACTCAGCATTACAAAATATTTTTTATGTCGACCCATTGTTTACTTATTTTCAGTTCATCTTGTGCTAATCAAGATAATCGATCAAGCCGAGATGCCAACAACACATTTACTTATAGATTACGTGACTGTTTGGTTCTATGCTTTTATAAATATTTGCTAAGTGCAGTAGAAACTAAACCAATAGCAACTCAAGCAACGATATGTCTACAGTTCCAAACACTACAACCTAGACCCAAAATACTTATTTCTGGCTTTTACAATAAAATCTATAAATCCGTTGTCACCGATAAAGGCCAATATTTTTTTAAATTGGTCATTGGATATCTACTTTTTAAATTTTTCTGTACCTGGCTGTACTCTTGTTGACAGCTCTCGTTTTAGGAGTTCCTCTTTGTTTCTCACGGTAAGTTCGTTTATCTTGATTTGTTATTATTATAATCAATGTTTGTAAGGGTTATAAGCTTTTCTTTTTGTTAAAATTTTTAATGTCCATTTCATAAAAACACTGTAGGTATATATCAACTAAAATTTGTATGATTGATAATTTTCATTGTGAAAACTCGTTGAAATAATTTTGAGTTATTTATGTTTCTTTTTCTGTGACTGCTTGTTTAGATTGTTATGTTATTGTAAAAGTAGTAATATTGGAAATATTTAGGTAAAATATTGTCATTTTATTTATAAAATTAATTTTCTTTTAATTCTTAATTAAATATATTTTAATGTATCAAAAGCATATTTCGATAAATTTATATTTCACATAGAAAAACACTCAAATTTCGTTGACAGTACCCCAAACATATCCAGTTTATTCATTATTTTATCCACGTTATCGTTTCGTGAACTTTCGAGCATTAAACCGGCACTTGGACTTCGAATTGACACAAGTAGCAAAGTTTTAACTAAACTAACAATTTATCTTAAAATCTGAAATGAAATGAAATATATACATATATGATACATGTGTTAAATTTGACACATGATTAAACTGTCCACAACATCGACAATAAAAAATAAAATAGATGTCTACATCTATATTAGTAGCATTATTACATTTACTTATGTAATTGCTTTAAAATTCTAGTCTGCACTGTCAAATTTAATTTCTATAGCTAAATTTTTATTTTAATGGCACATTCTACAAAGGTTGAGAACGTCTGGAGTCTGCGCATCCAGCTGCGATATCTTCATTCGGCGGCCGGCAGGTGTCACGTGGCTTTATATCTTTTCGCTCTCTTTAACTTAAACGTAACACTATACCCGTCTTTCTCTCTTTTGTACTTTAACTGCGTAGGAAAGCTTAGCGGGGTTTGTAAGCCGTAAGTTTTATTTTTATTCTCTGGGAAGCTTTTATAATTTTTTTTCGTGTTCCTGTCAGACAAATAAATCCATGTTTCAGTATCAAGCGTTGGAGTTTTTACTTATCAACTATGTTGTTTTCTATGGATAGGTACCTACTTACCAATAGTTAGCTTTAAATTACGAAATTACGATAAGAAAGACTTATCTTGCCCAATTTTTATTGACAGATAATTTTTTCTTTTATTATTTTAAGTTCATTGCTTAAAATATTAAGTGAATGATTTAATTAATACCCTCTCATAAATGAGGGAAGGTTAGCAGTGATACACTTATAGGGAACTGCACTTTATATTTTTGTACTTCACTAAGGTTTTGTGCGTAGACAACAAAACATAAACAAGCAAAGGAACAATATGTTAAAATATTTATAATCAATATAAATATTTTAATATACTATTCTCTTTACGAAGGTAAGAATTTGTTAATATTATTAAAAAAGTAAACTCCTTGTGCTCGAATTTTATTTTCATATAATAAAATAATGATGGAAAGAATACAAAGTTATTATTGAGAGGTCCATCAATCATGAGCGTAAGCCGATCGGTCATCACGGGCAATAAAACATCGTTACGTCTTCCGGGAACCGAACCGCAACGTAACGCTATCTGCTACCTGATTCTAACATGACAGCCGCTTCCATGCTATGCAGAGCAGTATTTTATTATTGCCGTATTAAATATACGCTAGGACTTTATTCGACATTTGTAATAGCAAATGTTGAGAGCCGTGGTAGCCCAGTAGACATGGTGCTCGCTTTAATTTCACCAAAGCACTAAAATTTAACAATTTTAGTTAATATTAAATTTAAAAATTTTAGTGTTTTCTTCATCTGTTCGGAGGTGAAGGAAAACATCGCGAGGGAACTTGCATGTCTGAGAAATAATAAAAATATTATTACTGTAGGACATGCGATGTCAGCCAATCCGCTCAAGAGCATCGATGACGACCATTCCCTGTTCCAAAACCCTTTGAACTATTGGGACCCTTGTTCCATTGGGATATTATATTACTTTAATATCAAATGATATTTCTTGTTATAAAACAACATTTAAGTGTGTTATGTTGTCCTTTGAATACAATATACCTAGTATAAAAGACATCAACGCGTTAGAAAAGCTAAATATTATATTTTTTGATTTTCTTATAAGAAAATTGTGCAGCTGAACTTAAAAAAGCCAAATAAGACATATCAAAATATACCCTGGTAAAATGTAGCTAAAATACTTTATGAACCATAAATTATTAAACTGGGTAGGTGTTAATTTAAATTGTACTTGTATATCAAAAAATAATTTTAAAAATATACCCAGTTCTTTGTTAAATTCCATTAACTACATCGTTTTCTTTGGAATTTGATCTAAAATTCAACTTAATCAGCTGAAATTATGTTGTAGTTTTTATTGCTATCGTTGTGGCAACTTTGATATAAATTATTTTGATGCTCTGTGGCGTGGGTGTTTAGTTTTCAAGTTCATTAACTCGATTGCGGCGAAACTGTATTATGATAATTATTATACTAGAGAATAACATAATAATATTCGGGTCAATAAACTCGTATCTGTGAAACATGGTGGACTACACTCTTAAACCCTGATGTCTTAATAGAGCCTATCGTGAAAAGTTTAGAGAAAGATAGTGATAAAAGTACCTACAAGTCTGGTGTCTTACATAGAAGATTGGTGGGCAGGCAGCATTCGTATGAATTTGTTAGCGGTAGTTACCATGGTTTTGCTTTTTGTCTCAAACTAGGCCGACAGAAAACTACTGAAACTAGTTCTGCTACTGACATCAGCGTATTTTAGTCCTTCGCTGAATATAAGCCTCTCCAAGAAAGCTCCAGCAAGAGCCGGTATGCATTTCTCAGTAGGTTTGCCCATATTCCGCATGCTGGGCAAGCGGGTAGGTGAGCTGTGTGCCGGCCCCGCACTTGTAATGCTGCTCCCCATCACTACCTGTGGGATCGTTAACTACTTTAGGAGATCGGTTAACATGCATTACTTTTATAAATTTCAAGGTGTGCGATAAAATTAACAGAACCCAAAATTTACTTTAATTGACAGACTGCACTTCTTCAAAAATATTTTTGTAAATACGACTATTATGTATATGTAAGAGAGAAATATTTGATAAAGACCTGGCCGTTTTTCTTTCCGAAAATGTCTGCTTTGGTAATATTTTGGTTTTGACTACTAATAAGTAAAACCACAGATGTAAAACTAGATATGTTTTTCTCTCAGCAGTAAGTAAAAAAATCAATTGCTAAAATATGTTGACCAACTTGGTTTAAAAGAACCATTATTAAACCCAGATGTTATGTACTTATATATATCTATATATATAATCACGCCTTGTTCCCAACGAGGTAAGAAGAGACAATCTTCTTCCACTTGCTACGGTCCTGACATACATCCTTCGCTTCTTCCACTTTCATCAATCTTCGCATACATGCTCGTTGGTTTAGATTGCTCTCGACTTGGCCTTTTTTCAGAACGTCTCCGATTAGATCGTGAAATGTTCGCCTAGGTCTTCCTCTCCTGACTCTACCACTTACACTCGCCTCATATATTTGTTTCGTCAACTTACTTCATTGATTTATTTTTTATTATTTTTAATACGACACTTATAACACGATTAACAAATATTAAGCATTATATATTGAATATAATGATGCCAAAGTTTTGTCTTAATTTCAGATTGTCAGAAATGTATCCTATTTAAAGTTATTGACATTGAGCACTACGTAGGGATACAAGTAAGATACAATCATTTAAAAGTTTTTAAAGTTCTTGGAAAGAAATGCCAACAGACTGTCTCGTTACGGCTCATTAAATGACATTATCTGAAGGGCTCTTGTCTCCATAAACATTCCCTCGGCTTTAGAGCCTTGTGGAATATTTAGGGAGCGTGGTAAGACACGACATTACTTTGATTGCTTGGGAGAAAGGCAGAGCCCTTGTGTGGGATGGGATATCAAGTATATATCGACCAAGGCCGGAAGACATCAGAGGCAGGCTGACGCAAATATAGAGTCTATAAGGGAAGACTACGTATTAAGCCATTTGTGAATGTAGAAATATACCCCCAAACTTATTGTAGCCGCTGATGTCAGCCGCTGGTTCTTTCCTCGCTCAAAGGTTAAGTTTACCCATTCAAATGGAATGGATATGTTGGCAGCGTTCTTGGTACTATGACAAAAGGAATAGAGCGTTACGATAATTATTTTTTTTAGATTATTTTAAAGTTATTGTAAATAGACCTCGTTGTTATATTATGTTGTAAGAAAGATCATTAAAAAAAATATTAATCAATAAAAATTAATTATTAACAAATACGTATTCTACATAAACATTTTAATATTAAACATTTCCAATTCATAATTCAAGACACTCACAGGTAACCGAAACGTTGCACAAAAACGCAACAAAAAAAGTTTCACTTAAATAAAATTCGAGGTAGGGGAAGTGTAAGAGGGTCTACCACAGGCATTCTCCACACTGATATCCATTAAATGGGGTAATATTTATCTCAAATCGATATATTATACACCTCAATTATACAGATCAGCGAGGTATCTGGTACTGCGTTGGATAATCGGCATGCAGTGTGAAGATATTGAGAGCGGTTTATGTCCAGCAGTAGACAATCCAAAGGCTACTGAAGAATATAAATATGTGTGTAAAAAATTAATAACATTAATCAATTCAACTCATAGGTATAGCGTGCAGGAAGTTTTTAAATGACCCTGTACATTGCAATATGGACTGGGATTCAAAGCAAGGCCGGTCAACAACTCAGTTGACAGGTGACATGACCGCTGACACACGTGATCGTCGGCTATACTGTGATAAACTATAATATTAGGTAAGTTTACGTTTAGATAAGTTACGGTAACGTTTCACAAACCAAGCCTTACAATTCTTCCTTATCATCAGAAGTGCCATCAATTCCAACAGCATGGACCACTACGGAACAAGTGTGAATTCTTATTTAAAGTTATTCTTCTATGCCTCTGATACTGTATCTGACTCTTCCCAAGTTCTTTTGATTTATTAACTAATTTATTTAGTTATGAAGAAACTAAAAGCGGCAAAGGACTTGCAATATTTTTTTCTAACCACATTATGTGATGTGAACTTAATTAACTTCATTTTCTACATAACGAAATCGCTGTTGTCATCGGCATTTAATGTTTATCGGCATTTTAACTTTAAGAAATAAATGAATACAGATTTCGAGTTTATCGTGCATCTTTCGCGGTTGCAGCCTTCGTCGGTGGAATAAAAGGCCGCGTAATAACAAAAACAGGCGAGAGTCGTCACGTATAACAACTTCATCGGCGCTAACGAGCGATCGCCGCAAACCTGTTCCAGGGACAAGACACCATTAACGCCGACACTGAAAATACCGTCTCAAAACCCCACGCAATTTTATGATTCCTTTAAACTGTCAGGAAATTATACGACTTATTACATACATTCAATACATTCTACGTCCGTGCTATTAATGTTTTAATTTCTTTAAAATTCCTTAGTCGCCTTTCTCTTCGCGTTTCCAATGTTACACTTATGGTAATCCGAGGGAGGGTACAAAATATTATTAGAGATTCGGGACAGTAAAATTGTAATAGAAAGCTTACAGTTCTTTAGTCACCAGAATATTGAATACAAAAACCCAAGACCCACGGCCCACCAAGCATCTGCACTGATTACTAAGCAACGCGGCCGTCAAGATTTACAACTTAGTCAAACGCAGTATTGAAGATATTTTCTTATATTTTTTTTATACTGAAGATTATTCTTCAGTATAAAAAAGTATAATGACCCGGATGTTCAATGGAGGATTGTAAAAGTTAGAAATTCAAATTAGGACTTTAATTACTTTAAGCATCACCTTCAGTTTAACAATGGACTTTACCCACCCTTCCAACTTCTTTGTTCAACCAGTGGGTGTACATGCGTCCACGCCCTAAACTTTATAGTGTACCACCACAGAAAGACTCGCATAGAGCATTGTATTTTAATTATATGACCACGGAACATATTAATGTTACAAAGGTGGGGATAACCTCAATTTTTAAGATTTTAACTTAGTTACATTATTATTATATTATAATTATTGCATTAAAATTTTAATAAATTTATTGATTTTTCGCTACATAATATGTTTTTGTAAAAATATATTAATTTTGTAAATACTTAAACATAGATCAATCCATCGAGGTCAAAGATGTGTGGAAATATCTCTTACTCTGCACGCACAGGTGGACCTGTTACTGATATATTAAAAAAAATTGCATTGCTTTCATTGTATGTTTCTTGCCGGATCTTCTTTATGGAGATCTTGTTTTGCGAACCTGTGTAGCTTTTAACGTTCTGAAGAGCGATGAAGAAGATATAAATTGAATAAAACGTTTTAACTTTGATTTTTACTTTGTAACTAAATTTTCATACGTTTCATAACACTAACAGTAATTGTGTCTAGCTGTTATTCTAATGAAATCTGTCTCATAAAAGACTAGTCTTTCACAATATTACAATATTGCATAAAAGCTTTATAATTTCACAAAGGACTAAATATTAGTAAAACACATGCGCGGAAACTTTTACGGGTATACTAGTTTCACTCGTATTGTGAATAACGTGCAATGCAGAAGAGAAGGTAAAAAGAGTAGAACAAGCGTTCAAAAAATGATATACATTAGAGTCCGGTACAACGCGCTCCGCCGCCCTCAGGCCTGCCCGCGCCGTCCCGTGCCTCTCTACACGACGAGTTAATCAGACATCCAAAGCCTACGACTCTCAAACATTTTTATATCTAAAATAGTCTTTGATTTAAAATTAGACAATTTTCGCCTTAAAATCTAGCGGGAAAATGATATCATGTGTGTCTGTTGGCTATAATCCATCTTGGAACTTTGCCTCCATTGACTACAATGGTATTAGTACCATTTTCTCATTCGGTTATAAGCCTTGTCCGATATGTGGCCAAAACGCTGAACTGGAGGAAACAGGTAACCGAAATCATTTGCAAAGTCTCTACCACCTTAAGAATACTATCGGCTCAAACACTTTATTCTGTAAAAGATAAAGCTCATGCTTGTGCAGACTCTTGTTATACCCATAATTGATTATGCTGACGTATGTTATCCAGATCTTAACCAAGATCTTCTCAATAACCTAGAGCGCTCTTCTTAATTACTGTATCCATTTTATCTTTGCTCTTCGTAAGCATACTTACTACTATCTATTCTTAATGACTCTTGGTCTAGAAACTCATGAAGGCACCGGACCCCCCGAGTTAGTCACGCGGAGGAGGTCATGGGGATTAGGAAGACAGGCGCTCTTAAGCACTCTTAAGCTCCAGTCTTCCCGGCACTCTACGGCCTATAGCTCCATCGATCACAATGTGGCCGCAGAGGGTAAGGAAAACGGTTCATCATGCGTTCATTCATCACCCCTGCGACTTCACTTCGTCTGTGGAGGTTCAAGAAAGCGGTGCAACGCAATGACGTAAACACTCCGCACACTGTTCACCCAACCCGCTTCCGAATTGAGCTCGCCAAGCCCACTCGGAGCGGCCACCACAGGCCAGCCCTCCCCGCTACTACTGCCACTGCCAGTAGTTAAGAAAGTTATGTTATGCTCAAATATTCACTTTGGTTGGGATTCGAACCGGTGCCATGGCTAAACATTAATGTACACTAATCACTAAACTATTAAGCTACTGCTTGCTGTTAATTTTACGTCGTAGAAGACTGGTTCTTTGCAGAAAATGCGCCACAAAAGTTCCTGAGCTATGTCAGGAATTCTATTGTCAAGCAGACACAAGCATTACTGTGCTTCTGAGTTCAAGGTCATTAAACCTAGTGAAGTATTTTTTAAGGTGGTGGAACCAGCGTCTTGCCACACAAGACTTTTAGGCACTCAGATTTTTAGGCGCTATTTTGTACTACTTTATACATACGTAACAATTGACAAAATCAGGGATACGACTTACTCGTATTGTCCATTTAAACAGATGTATTTAGAAAACATGATATAAATATAAAGATAAAGAATAAAGTTTGAGAACAACGTTTGAATAATGGAACATAATGACTCTATCGGCGGCGACGCAGCGGCGCGGACGGCTCGCGTGGAGAGTGCGTCTACCGACTCCACCAACCAGGAGTAGATTCGTTTTTGAGAACATTACGCTCATTTACATTATCATGCTTGTTTTAACAACGATGAATTTTTTACCGTTCATTTACAGATAGGTACTTCTTTCACCAATAACATTCTTTACGTAAATTGGTAAGATATAGACCGAACAAATTAGAGTTAGTTTTTAAATTAGTAGCTATAATTATCAAAGGGGCGGGATACTTTTTGACATTCCACAAATTCTGACTTAAAAAACCTTTTTTTAATTTCTCTCAATATTCTTTATTTTAGACAAACAATAAATATATTCCCTTTCTTCTTCCTAGAGATTGAACCATCCGTGAAAAGAAACAAATTTACATAAAGTAAAAAAAAAAAGTTGGACGTTTATATCTGTTTCTGATAATTATAAGAGTGTAATACTGACGGACCTATCAAAGCTATTAAGCAATGAAGTCTTCATTGGCGTGCGCCGGGCGGCATTACAAAACAAGCGTTTCTTTGAAGATGCCGTCTATCCGACGACAGTGCAGAGGCGATGATTCCTTTATAAAAACTCAATGATTTATTCCGTGTTCATTCGACGTTGAACATTGAAGTCTCTATCGCTGCTAGGGTTGACACAAACCTAGGATGGCAAACTCTAATTGAAGGAGATAAAAAAAAAGAAAGAAATTTTTGCCGTATCTTTTTCTTACATGAGAAAAATATTTAGAGTAGAATTTCTTCGGCCGTTAAACACAGTAGGATGATTTTAAGATTATTTATATGTTGTTTTAGAATGAAACATTCCGACCGTTGTAAGTTTCCTCTTATCTCGCGTTATAGCTTAAAATGTTTAAACTTCTTTAATTTATGCAGCACAATAACTCCTATGTAAAAATAACATTTAAGAAATTTGTATCAGACTACATATGTAGAGCTATTTTTTGCCATGCATACGTAGACATTGACTAACTACGAGTATAAAAACATAAACACAAACATGTCACGGTTAAAAAAAAGTAACGAAGTCAAATATTTATCTATTAAATATTATACAAATTTTCTTTTGGATTTCGGACACTACATAGCTATTCCTAATATGTAACTTTCAAATATTCAATGCATTTCTAAAATCGGCTTATTAGTTACGAAGATTATACCCCACACATACAAAAGTACACTGCCTGTCTTTATAATGTACATAAGCGTATATTAAAATGTTGTTAAAAAGGTTTCTCGTGTAGTTATTGTGTTTTTCACTATCTGTGTCTGCACTACACCAACGCTTTACGAAAAGGATATCTCACCACTAGCCTACTTGCGATGTGCAATTTACAATTACTGAATACTATCATCTTCTATTGCCCTGTCTACGCCGTCCAATATTTATAATACCTTATTAAGATTTTAAGTTAGACAGGCAAATAGCAGTGGCAGTGGCAGGTTTATCTGCTTTTTTAATTTAATTTCCTCTAAATCTGCGAGCATGAAAATATATACAGAAAAATGCCAACTATTTAAGCCACAAACACGATCCCAAATGAACACGAACTAATAGATATACAAAAAAGTTATCAAATCTTTGGAAGGGTTGATCTATATCTCTATAGAAACGGCGCTTAAAATATTTGATTTGTTACTGCGATTGTAACTAGATATTCTTCCATTTTTAGAGAAGCTTAGAATTTAGAATGTTCAGAACAAATTTTACGGGCTAAAAACAATGATTTTCTAATAAGCTAGCCCATCAAATAATCATTGTTCTAGTAAATATCGTATAATATAGAGTGTACTATGTAACGAAGTATTCCAATCAATTATAAGCCTAGTCGAGAAAACTTCAATTGTTCCGAAGCCCTGTCCCAAATAAGTCTCAAAATGTATTTGTAGAGATCGCTTGCGCATTTTATTTTAGATCTCGATAGATCAGCACGCCTCTGCTAGAATTTATGACCCGACACAATATCCCCAATTTTTTCTAACCCCAGCTTTGTTGAATATCCACGTCATTGTTCCCTCGGCGTCGTATTAAAGCTCACGTTTCCGTGATGTTTTTATGTTTAACTACTTTAAAAGTTCTGTTTCGTAACTCAACATTTTATACTCATTTTACCTATGAACTTACCTTAGTAACAAAATACCCATAGAAAGAAAACCGTATTCTAAATATACTTACTTCATATTTTTATTAATTAAAAATAGCCTTTACCATAATTTCTCTTAAAATTTCTCACTAATCTCACAGCTGTACAATTCTTGAGGTATCAATTTACTACCGTTGAACCGTACTAAGAATCATTATTTGTTATTTTTTTAACAGATTTTATACATTGCAAATAAAATAAAATTATAAGTAACGAATGTCACACAGGAAATTAAAGCATATTCTAAAATAAACTAGAAAACGAATGCAGTACTTACACAAGTATATAATATGCATTATTTATTCTTTCAATATCATATTACTAATCTTCTTCTTTAAAGTCGATTGTTTGCCATTCCCAGAAGAAGAATTTTCTTTAAGATTGTTGTTATTGTTATTACTTCTGCTCAAGACTCAGATTTGGCATTCTTTAAATCGATAGGAAAGCAGAGAGCAGTCGATATATAGCAAACGCATTTTACGCCGTTACAACAATTGCAACAAAAGCATAAGACGTCGTCGTAACGACTATTATAGTAAAAGTTTTTTAAATGTTTGTATTCTGTTAAAGGAAGCAATTTTATTTTTAAGTTTCTCCGGCTCTCCAATTCCTCAAAGTATTTGTATCTGTTGTTAATAATTCTTAGAAATGCCAAAAACACTAAAAAACAACAAAAGCAACTACTAAAGGCTGCTTAAAATATAAACCAAGATTAGTATTAAGAAAGTCTATACTTAATTTGCGTTAAGCAGGAAAGAATACAATACTAATATGTTTTCGGGACAATAGTGATGTAACGCCGGTAGTTTGAAAACACTCATAAATGGAGTGGACCGTGAAGTTCTATAGATACAGTAAATCTTATTCATCTTGACATTAAGTAACCATATTTTTAAATTGACTGTTTGTAAAACTGGATATTTAAACTTAAGATTCTACTTATTCTGAAACTTAACACAAAAGGAAACTAAACCGAAAGTTTTAAATATATGGCACTGAACATAGTATGCAATTAGTCAGCAGTTCGTTTATGTGACCCCTGCACTGTAGGCCGTAAGTTTTATGTGGAGGATTATTTTTTTGGATAGGTATTATTGGTATTGTTCCATTCCTCGGATTTTATCGCTCAAGCGTTACGTCACCCTAAGGTACTTTAAGTTTGGTATAATACTTACAGCGCAATATTAATGAAAGTTAATAAATTGATATTATGTTAATTTATTAATATGTAGGTGATATTGTGCCACCTAGGGCGAGCCGACTGTGACACGCCGGCTATGTAAGTAACGCTTCACCGCTGGTAACCAAACCGCGGTTGCCACCACTACAAGTCATTCGGAGGGTAGAGCCATGTGCCTAATACAATCAAACATAATTTAGAGGGACCCTCAACACGATGGTCGTCGCTCCATTTCAGGGGATGCCGCAGGAAGTAAATAGATGTAGGTGATTTAAGGCCCAGCATTGTAACAAGCTTTGGTATGAAATGCATACAAAATGAATTTTAACTACCACCTTTACATATAATTTCTCCTTATTGTTGGTTATAATTACAATATTTAAAACCCACAAAAATTGCGAATAATATTATATTTTTCTAACGAAACTGGTACAAACAAACATAGTTGTAAAATGAAACGCCGGAGAATAAAATTGTCCGCGTATGTTAGATTAGCCGGCTGACAAGTTAATCTCAGCATGCTAGAAAGTCATCAAGTAGACAAACGCGTTTTCGGCGTAACGGATGCACGCCACACACAGTGTATCAACCGATGGCGCAACAATGAGGAAACAATTCGGTTTAGAGGCATAATTACTGTGACGACTGTACCATCAGCAATCATTACGCAAGCAGGTAAATACTGGTGACGCAGACTGCGCCCACCCACCGCCTGAACGCTTTCAAATTGCCGAACGCGAATTTGCAGTGAAAATTTATTGTATATTATTATTTTGTAATTTAGTGTTTATTCTATGATTTGCAACGTTCTCCTGCATACTTTTTTTCAGGATTTTGAGGCACCGAAAAGATTGTCATACTACTCCTACTTTAACAGCCTGTATAGTCCACTGCAAGACATAGGCCTATGAGGAGGGTTTGTCACAATCGCTACGCTCGGCAAGTGAATTGGCGATGGCAGCACCAGACACTTTGAACTGTAGACGCTGCTGCTCATCATCGATATGACACGGCGCTACCTGTGTTTGATGTGAATATAGCTATAAAAGGTTGCTTTAATAACAATATATATAATTAGGGATAATAATGGCCTTCAAAATTATGAACTTGGCGATGTATATGAAAAAAATACTTTTTCATAATTTAACCTTACATATTATTTTTTTTAATCTGGATTTTACATACTTTAAACATCCCATGACAGAAAACGAATTTTTTTTTTACCGAAAATATAAACATAACATTTAATTTTCTTTATTGAAACCACTGCCAGTAATAAAATTGGTCATTTTGGGGAACAAATTGTCGTTAGGCACGTATATAGGCAACGTACAGAAGTTCGACCATCAGTTGGTCATTCGACCCTAATATGTGGAACAAAGTGTTCCGCGTGCACGTCTTGGCAGTTAGAAGAAAACTTAGTACATTTGTTTCCCATTGCAGGCAAGACTTAAGTAACTTACAATTAGTGCACGTTTATGACATATATTACTACTTCCAGACATTTCTGTCTTAATTAACAAAACAATTGACGATAAAGTTGAAGGCTGCTTCTTACATTCGTGATTTACGACACTGTGTCAGCCAAATGCCTATTTACATACGCAGTCATATAAGTTATTCCGAACAGGAAGCAATAAAACGCTGTAGGGAAAGCAAGGCTTTGGCAGAGCCGACCCGACGAAGGAAACGACAAAATAATTGAGTTAGCAAAACTGGGAAGCCTATATTATTTAAAACTAAAAACATTTCAAACAAATTGTGAACTTTAGGCTTGTGAGCATTTGTCATTTTGCTTATGTAGTGCTCTTCAATCGTTATTTTTTTTTATCTGTTAATAGTACAATTCTGTGTCTTCCACCGAATTCCTTCCGTATATATTCCTCCATTAGGCCCTACTAATCCACTCTATAAGTCCCTAATAAGTCCCTACGGCTCTTATTTGTAGGGACTTATTTAGGGCATGCTCTGTGTATAGCGTATACACCTAGTTTGTAGTGTCCCAGAGTATTGTTTAATAATCTGGGACAGAGTCCTTGCAGAGTCCCAGGAATTTTCATTGTACACGACAATATTTTTGTTTTCTTATAGTTTCGTCAAATTCCGGCTTGCAGAGTCCCAGGAATTTTCATTGTACACGACAATATTTTTGTTTTCTTATAGTTTCGTCAAATTCTGGCCTTCACACCCCGTCTGGTCTGGTGGATCTTTTATAGTCTTCGACAAATGAATTGTTGGTATACCTGATGCTATCATGTACACTGACAATACGACACCAGTAATACACAAACATACTGCTGATGCCTAACTTTTAGGTGTATTAAAATGGTTGACGGCTTCATACCCACTTTGTGCAAAGCAATCACTGCAATTCTGTTTTCTTTAAGGCCCCACTCCATAATGTGATCTAACAACCACAGTGAAGAATAATGTGTTGCAAATCTACCGGAGTTTGTTTCATATGTAATAATAAAAATAATACTTCTTTGTTTCGTAATAAACACATTCCAAATTTAAATCCAGGAAAAGAAAACAAGAACTTTTTAAATTAAGTAGTAAAGTACTTTTTAAGTTTTAAATTAGCTGTAGCTTTATTAATGCTCAGACTAGTTACATTTGTAATTCTTGTGGATATTGTAATAACTTCAATTAAAAAGTATAAATATTAAAATTAAAACTAAGTACCATTAATCTAATTAATTTTACTATTCTTCTGGACGTGTCAAACGCTCTTTATCTTTAATGCAAGCTGAGGTCATCAATATTTTCAAATAATAGTCTGTTCATGTTTACATCAACTTCTAAATAGGTTATATTTAATATTAAAATAATGTTCGTTAAATTTTATATTAACCTTAAACCCTAACAGTAACAAGATGGCCAAATCGTGCCGCTTTGAGTGTACGCGCGCCAAAGGCGTGGAACTTCGTGCTCTTGGAGGAACATCGTCTCGAGGTCGGTGGTCTTGGACGGCTTCACCGAAGTACTTAACGGTACGTTGATGAGACTCCATAAAGATCGTTACGTAGATTTTTACGAAATCGAAAACAAAAAATGTAATTCGCTTTCAAAGGTATGTTCTTAACATTATTTCCAAAGAAACTACGCACGATTGCAAACACTGGTTGCTAAAGACATTTTATGAACTTTTCTTTGCATTCCATTAATAAATATTCAATTCTACCTTTCACATTGGGTCATTTAAGATCATAATTTGGGAGTTTGACACACAAACATAACCTTCAAACATAAAATCTGTCCTCCAAGCTGATTTCGTCTATTCTACATAGTCATCTTCATGTTACGTACCAAGACCTGTACAGATACAGGTTTATTAGAAATACTAACTCCTTCATAAATATTACAATTATTATTCATTTGAAAATAATTAAATTGGTATAAGAATAAGGTGGAATGGAATGTACCATCCTTTTTCTCCAAAGGCCAACCTCACCTGAACGTGGTGCACCAAACTAGGTGGCAAACGTGACTCGCGTGACCTTAAAACCGTCGAAATTTGCCGAACCTAAATCCCATTGACTAGGGATGGGGAACAGCATCACTACTCCGAGGGTACTGGGACTGCGATCACCAACCCGTGAGCTACTTGCCTTTCATTCTTTCTTTTCTTTACTTTACTCGTTAGTATTCTTTTATATTAAATCTTTAGGGTAAAGATATCTTGCGATCTTAACCCTACATAGATTCATATATAATATCCTGTAAATAATGTAATACGTATATAATAATATACAAAGTAATTTATATATATAACAATGACCCGTAAATACGGTTGTATTAGTAATAAAGACATTATTAGTACTGATTATGTCAATTAATCAATTATAGCCCTACCGAAAAACCCAACATTTGGTCCAAGCGCAGCAAGAATGAAGTTTTTATTTGAATTTGTAGTTATATTAGAGGAGAAGAGTGACTAAGCATAAATAAATACAATTTAGTAATTGATCTTTTTGCCAGCGGCTATCCCGAACAGATAAGACTGAGGGACCTTCAAGAAAAGAGCCTATTCCTTTCTTAAAAGCCGACAACGCTCCTGATATCGTTCTAGTGGCGTGGCTGTTCGTCAACGTCGGTATACATTTACCATAAGGTGAACCACTCACTCATAATATTTATGTAGGTCTATAACTCATAATAGTTAAGTTATAGAATAAGGTTTACCCCTTATTCTATAACTCATAACTTATCATAAAGATAGAATTACCATTGTTGCAACACCTCAACGTCGTCAACACTGCCATAGGCAAGACCTAAATTATGCACATCGGTGACAGGTAGAAGTATCTAGAGTGCGAGTACCCTATATGAATCTACCTGCCACTCGCTGTGAGTGGCGACTCAGCAAATCCATCCAGCTACAAATCCAGTGTGTGCTGTGTGCTCTTTCGCCACTATTTTATTAAAGAAATAATAAGATAAGCTCTCACAGCTGTATATCCCTTACTGTGGTGGTCAAGGGTCTCGACAGTTTTGTCCTTTCAACCCACTAGCTAGCTTCCTAGCTTATTTCCTACTTACCGTTTTACTCTTGCCAATGATAGAC
This sequence comes from Bhutanitis thaidina, assembly GCA_029286595.1. Classification (NCBI taxonomy): domain Eukaryota; kingdom Metazoa; phylum Arthropoda; class Insecta; order Lepidoptera; family Papilionidae; genus Bhutanitis; species Bhutanitis thaidina. The sequence goes on from JAGSMS010000013.1 coordinate 4,851,887, forward strand.
ATCGTACAACTCATTGATACGTAGACTCATCACAGGTGAGCGAACTCAAGTCTGCTGGTTCTGGGGCAGATCCACTTACCACTCGGCTATCGTGGCTTTAAGATGAATATTCCAACAGCTGTCAGAAATCACGATCCAACTTTAAATCAAGTATTTAGAGACGAGATAGGTCCGCCACGCTGATTAAATACGGTTTGGTGTCTTTATAATAACTGATTTTTTTTATTCTTCATACATGCAAGTATCTTCAAGATGTTTTCCTTCACTACCATGTACTCTCACGTAATATTGGTTACTTGCAGTAAAAGATATATATAATATATATAAATTAAATAAAAACACTTAAAACTATGTATACAATATTAAAAAAGTTATTTAAAAGTTTCAGTTACTATTTACAGCACAGTTACTATATTAGTCTCACAATCATTGTCTGCTCGAGATTTTTTTGCATAATAATATATAAAGAACGAAGGGAATGATAACAATATAAAGGAATAGATAAAAACAATAAAATAAAAGCTAACAAGATAAATAACATAAGAGTACATATTTAATTCAACACTTGTACAACAATTTTATGATCCCTGCACCAGGATATAAACCCGGCGACTAGCGTACTATGAAATGAAAGCGAACGCTCTGACCACTAAACTATCACGGTTCATAATCAATATAGCAAGTGTCGGATGTAGTGATGATGTGGGTAATTGTTGTAAAGAAGTAGTGTACGCATATGTGGGAGGGGGTCGCTCTTCGTCTCTTCGAACTAGCTAATATACAAAATTTTTATTTTTGCATGCGGAGTTGTGTGTTGATTACGTAATGACGACCCCTTCATTTGACCTCGTCTCCGATCTTATACCATGAGCGTTTCGTAAACCGGGCAAAAAAACAATTTCGGGTTTAGTTAGTATTGCTATGCTTTAGTTCGTATGCCCTACGTCTGTAACTCTGCTATCCTTCAGATATCCTTCTGCCGATCTCATCGCTTATATGTAATATAGAATACGAGAAGGTAAAGATGTGTGAATGCCTGTGCTTGGGCTTTTCCTTGCGTCACTATAATACCACCGGCGCAGTAATAAAACGGCCGATAATATTTGAAAGTTGCGCCGCGGTTGAAATCACCCAGAAGAACATTAACATATGTTTTCATATTTTTTGCTAATTTCCTTTAGTAGCACTTGTATCAAGCATCCGTAGTACTTCTTGGAGAGGCCTATGTTCAGCTGTGGACTGAGAAAGACTGATGAAAACGTTAATCGTTAAGCTCGCGCAAGATATTATATGATATTATTATACGTTAAATGCCAGACGATTTCCGATGATGATGTTCTTGCCGGTGGCGGCGACTACTCCGTCTCATTCTATAGTTCTTCAGCGATATCGATTTAGTAAGCGAACGGAGTAACAATAATCGTCTGCGTTTTAACACAAACAAATGAAAATCGATAACTTTCACTCGCTCTCGAGCTCCGCTCATTTATTAATTTCATGGGTATACTATTCTCATTGATAGAGTACACGAAATTTTCGGATTTAGGAAATTTCATTTCAATATCCCGAACTCAAATCTCATAAATTAGTGATGGGAAGTGCCATCTCTGGTGCGAGGGTACCGCCAGTGCGGTCACCAACTTGGGAACGGGCTTTGAGGAGGAACCGAAAACATCGAAGGTGGTAAGTGGTAAACTCCGACGCCGCCACCGGTGGCGACGTTCGGTCGAGAGAATTGTGTTCTTCAGATTTTCTCTACGCGATACCTGAGTAACAAGCAAGGATATTCGCACTAAAACAAAACCAACAGATGTATCCTCAAGACAGTAAGTTAAAGTAAATACTCAAGACTTGCAAAACAATGGGGAATTTACCTTTATTCCTTTCCCACCAAACACATTGTCCATGAAGAAGTCGAAGTCACTTCCTTGAGTCGACTTTTCATGGCCCGCATGAAGCATAATGCGGTAATAACTGTTTCGTCTGAACACTCTGAACAACAATCTGAACGGTCTGAACCATCCGCTTATATTATTAAAGATGGAAGGCAACTTATATATTTGGCAATCACACATCAATTAAGAAAAATAAATAAGCTTTCTAAAAATTAAAAAAAACATTCCTCGCTTTTTCTTTAATTTAAGTTAGATTTATTTTAGATGTATGTAGAAAGGAGAAACGTAGTAAAAAATAAATATTAAATATTTAAAGCTGGTTTGTACCTAACGAAAACAAGAACAATATACATTTGCTAGCAGCTATTCGATAATAATAAGAGAATCCTTATCACATATTAAAATTATAACTAAATGCATTTGCATGCCCATGCCAAAAACATAAGTAAATACTTAAAATGTTAGCCATAAAAGATCTTGTACATATGAAATTATAAGCGATTGTGATAAGTGTGATCAGTACTTTGTAAAGAGACTTATATAATTAAATCAAGATCCTCATAAGACTGCTCAATGTTTTAACTGTTTGCAGGTTTCTAACTGTCGGTGACAGGTCATTCCTAACTTTCTGCACTGTAAATCTAAAAGAATTTCGGAACGCAGCATTTTTATGCTTGGTTTTATATTTAGCAATTTTATTGCTTAATTTTATACTATTTACGATGCATTGTAATTGATATTGCTATTAACCCACTTCAATTTATTGAAAAGATAGTTTGAATATTAATATCTAATTAGTGTACTGTGTAAAATCCTAAAAAGATCACTCTAAGCAAGGTCCAGGGAAACGCCAGCAAAAACAGGATGTATAAGATTTGCCCATACTCACCAACTGGGCTAGCGGGTTCGTGAGCTAAATGATGGTGGATAATCTTTCTAAATTTTCTAAACCCCCTCACCAAATAAATTATTTTATTATTATTTAAATTACAATTAAATTATTAAAATAGTTATTTTATCTTGACCAGTACTGTAATGGATTTCCGTAAAGCAATGATTTGTTATTAATAATATTTTTGTGTCTTATTAATATATTTATTAATATCTTTATCAGAACCCGACTCTAAAAAATTATGTTCACACGCCTAACGTACTCAATCAGTCCTCAAAAAAATGTTTCTTAAGTTATACCACCATGGTCGTATTACATGAGTCGTAGCATCCTTTCCCACGACAGGGGAACTCTAGTTTTGCCAAAATAATCACGTACTAGCGATCGAATGCAGTCTCTTAACTCGGGTCAGCAATTTTGTAGAGTTCTTCACGGTAATCACTTCGAGTGGTGCTCAATATTTGGCGCATTAAATAACTGCCTCAATGACAAATATCCTGATAGGCGACATCCGTTCTAATAATGATCGTGTGAAAACTTTTGAAGTATCTCACTAAGCCTATTGGGGCCATGTTTTAACATTGTTATTCATTATATTATGGAAATTTAATGCTCGCCTTAGTGATCAATAAAATTAAAGAGTTTGAAATAAAACATATTGACATTTTTACTAGGTAGGTAGAACTCCTTTTCTAGAGAGAAAAGGAGTTCTACTAATATTCAAATATAATATATAATACAACACCTACTCAAATGGTACCTAGTCTAGCCTAGGTGTTGTTCTTTTCAGGATTCCTGTTAGAGTGGTCGTGATTGAGACAGAGAAGACACGGTTGGTCTTCAACATGGACGTTCTCCCTGGCTTCGCAATGCTTCTCCACTTTTCGACGGTACGCAGTGCGAGTTCACTGTACACTCTTTATGAGTTCCGTCAAACGAGTCCGATTGAAATTGTTTGCTGATAAAGATACCAGCAAACGGCTTCTGCTCGGCTGCAATAGCCACTAATCATCACTGCTAGACTATCAGCTCGTTTGACAGTCCAATGTTTAATGAATAGTGTAGTTCAAATGGGAACTCAAAAATGTTTTTAGGCATGTATTGCTAATATATTAAATTTATTCAAACTCTTATGAGTCTAAAAATATGATGGAGTAGCCAAACAATATAATCGATAATCAAAACAATCAGGTAAGTGATCTATCTTAAGCTGTCATACCAAAGGAATAGTGACATATTTTCCGTTGTAATGTTATGGACTAATTTTGCATATTGATATATTGTTCTGTGTGTCTAAGTGCCAGCGGCGATTACTTGCGGCTGCGTGGGTGGTCCCAATTATACGAAGCCTGTCTCCCGCTCTACATAACTTACATTGTGTGATTACAACTTTAAGTTGACGTTAAGCCAATATTGACAAAAAACTTGATCAACCGCGGTAGGCATTTCGAATTATTCTATTGGATTTCGATTCTCATAGGTTATCGTTATGATATTTTCACCTACTGATTAGTTAAATGCATAACATTTTGTGCTGTGCATCCATTAAACTCGATATTCAATTATTTTATAATTAGGCGTCATAAATGTTTTTTAGCCATATTATAATATATATACATATCGGCAAAAGCTTATGGGTTTGGGTGATGACTGCGAAATATTGACGTCGCAGGTTTGGACCTGCCATTCGACTATTGTCATGAACCAATTCAGATCTAAGCTCTTAGGCTTAGATCTGAATTGGTTCATGATGGTTGGAGATGATCTCTGTTAAACCGGCGATGAGGCATTCAATCTATACGAGCTGCGAAATCCCGTTTGGCAACGCTGAGTTGTATACTCCTATGAATCACCTGGTCGAGTTCTTTTATTAGAGTATATTAATTTTCTATGCCATGTTCCATGATGGTGTGGTATGTGGTGGAGTCAAAATAAAATCTACCACACTTCTCATCCCTTGGGTGTCAAAGTCCACTATAGGTAGCTATAGAAAGTCTCATGGCCAGATGGACACACGACAATTTTTAAAAAGCCACTACTAACACGAAAATACACAGAACGGTGTCACCACTCTGTGTGTTTTTGGCCTGGCAGCATTTAAGCTGACAATCCTCTGACAATGCGATCGTTAATCCGCGGAACAAGCTTACGGCAAAGTGTCTTATGGAGCAATAATGGCGAAGATAGATAGATGAGTAATTTCTTTACTTACTCATCAAAGTAAGGAAAGATTCAATGCGTTTTCATGCACATCAGTTAATTCAGGTGACAGCCATTTCTCGAGTTTCTTTATTTTACCAATTTGGTGGTAAATAAACGTCAAACGCTAATTCTTTGATGGTTGGGTTAAGTTAAATGGTTTAACTCAGTGTCTGGTCTTCCTCGTGGTAAATTTTTCTTGTTGAAATCTCTACTACGATAGTGATTAAACCAAAAGCGCAAAATACGTTCGTTAGTATCCTAAACGCAGCGTTGAAATTTCAAGAAGTCTCTGTTGTGTTAGAACCACGTCGGAACTAGTATTCGAAAACTATTCTAACTTTAGACTATGTTTACCACAAATACTAAATATAAAAACAATTGACAGTCAAACAAAAGAATGTCAAAAAATTTTTGAATTTAAAATGTTATTGTATTCATGTAAAAAAAGTTTTAATTAAGAATTAACTGGTTTAATTATTATTCAAAATATCCACTCCATTTAAACAGCAACTTCATACTTAAACCCCTATTATTATTCTACATAGATTTAATCACTGATTTAATCGTGGTAGAGCCAAGCGGCGGCTTTTGCTGCCGCAGGAATGGGCCGGCTCGTCCGGATAAGTACCACGGCCTCGCAGAATACCGGCGTGAAGTAGAGGCATCTTGTGCTTCTGCGTTTCGTGCGGTGAGTGAGGTAACCGGAGGCCCTCTCCCCCCTCCCCCCTTCCCAAATATGGTAGCGGTATATAATTTTGAGCTACCCCAGGAGGGTACCAGTACCTACGGTTCTGGAGAATCCCTCACCGAGCATCCACGTTCAGGCTTTCCTACGCTACCTAATCGTGGATGCTCAGTCTGCCCCGCGTATTCTGGGGGGGGCAATATTCCGCTCTCTTTCTTTCATACTCGAGGCAAACGCAGCAAGGAAACTATGGCATCCCCTACCGCGCTCGCCGTGGTTTTCTGAAATATCAGGGGACTCCACTCGAATCTTAGCGCCGTTCATTACCATCTTGAAACGGCGAAGCCAGCCTTGCTTTTTCTTACAGAGACTCAGATATCGTCTCCGGCTGATACCTCTTATCTCCATTACCCGGGGTACAAACTAGAACACTCCTCTGTGCCCCGTGCCGGAGTTTGCGTATACGTCAGAGATGATATCTGTTCTCGACGCCTCGGTAGTCTTGAAGGTTTGGACCTATCTACCGTTTGGCTGCGCATCGACAGCGACGACCATCCGCGCGTCTATGCGTGCCTTTACAGGTCCCATAGCGGTAATACCGTAACTGACCGACTCATCGACCACATCCAAATGGCTACAGATTCCGTGCTACAACAGATCCCATCCGCAGAGATCGTGATTCTCGGCGATTTTTATGCCCACCACACCGATTGGCTCGGTTCTCGCATAACCGATCATGCGGGGAGATCTGTTCACGACTTTGCATTAGCATTGGGCCTGACACAACTAGTAACCTCGCCGACACGGATCCCAGACGTGGAAGGTCATACACCTTCCCTGTTGGACCTTTTGCTGACCTCACACCCGGACGGATATTTGGTCTCAGTCGATGCTCCTCTTGGCTCGTCGGACCACTGTCTGATCCGGAGTGTAGTGCCAATCGCGCGCCGATCCCGAACGCGATCTGCGGGCTTCCGCCGTGTGTGGCACTATAGGTCGGCAGATTGGGATGGAATGCGGTCTTTCTTTGCTTCCTAACCATGGGGGCAGGTTTGCTTCTCGCTGGATGATCCCAACGCCGTTGCAGATTCTGTCACCGATGTGGTACTTCAGGAATGGAACTTTTATTCCGTTCTCTGCAGTGCCTGTCGGAGGTAAATCCCAGCCTTGGTTTGGTCGCACCTGCAAAATAGCGTCACGCCGAAAGCGGAAGTGCTACCAGGCCTGGGCCGATGCATCGGCGTCTCGGGATGCAAAACCAGTGCTCTTAAAACGAGTACAACTCTGCCTCCAGATCCTTCAAAGAGTTATCGCTGCGGCAAAGTTAAAGCACATTGGCAGAATTGGCGCGAGACTAGTTCGCCTCCCATCGGGATCCCGCGCATTCTGGTCTCTCGCCAAGGCTGTCCAGGGGAACTTCTGTCAGCCATCTCTCCCATCTCTACACAAGGAGGATGATTCGCTGGCCCATACTGCAAAAGAGAAAGCCGATCTCTTGGGCTCTCTTTTTGCATCCAACTCGACTCTCCACCTACCATCCCGTGGTGTAAGTGCTCCATGCCGGAAATTCAGTTTCTGCAGAGCTCAGTGCGAAAGGCACTCCGCTCCCTGGACATCCATAAGTTGAGTGGGCCGGACGGAATCCCTCCAATTGTGCTGAGGATGTGTGCCCCTGAGTTGGCACCGGTTCTCACGCGTCTTTTCCGGCACTCCTACTCTTCAGGCGTCGTCCCGGAATCTTGGAAGACAGCATTTGTGCATCCAATACCCAAAAAAGGCGACCGCTCTGATCCGTCCAACTACAGGCCTATTGCCATCACCTCCTTGTTATCTAAAATAATGGAGTCACTCATCAACACCCAGCTCCTGAGGTACCTGGAGGAACACCAGCTGATCAGTGACCGACAGTACGGTTTCCGTCGCGGACGATCAGCTGGTGATCTTCTAGTTTACCTGACTCACCGATGGGCAGAAGCAGTTGAGTCTAAGGGGGAGGTTTTTTGGCGGTTAGTCTGGACGTAGCGAAAGCATTTGATAGGGTTTTTTTTCATCTTACGGGGTTCCTGAGAGATTGTGCAACTGGGTCACCAACTTCCTCACGGATCGGAGCATCAAGGTTGTCGACGGTGCATGCTCGGACCCCAAACCCGTGAATGCTGGTGTTCCACAAGGCTGTGTGCTATCTCCCACTCTATTCCTTCTGCATATCAACGACATGCTACAAATCAGTAGCATTCATTGCTATGCAGACGACAGCACGGGTGATGCCCTATATACAGGCCGTGCGAATATTTCTCGGGAACACGTCGACGAGTGCCGGAACAAACTTGTGTCTGAAGTCGAGACCTTGTTATTCAAAGTCTCGGATTGGGGTCGACGTAATTTGGTCCTATTCAACCCCAAAAGACACAGGTTTGCGCGTTCACCGCTAAAAGAATCCCTTTGTCGTTTCTCTTCTTTTGAGAACATTCCCTTATTGGCTCAGCCAGTATCAGAATCCTTGGCGTTGACATATCGAGCGACGTTCAGTTCCGTGGTCACTTGGAGGAAAGGCCAAATTGGCCTCCAAAAGCTTGGTGTGCTCTGTAGAGCGGGACAGTATTTCATGCCGGTCCACCGTTTGCAACTTTATAAGGCGCAAGTTCGGCCCCACATGGAATACTGTTCTCATCTCTGGGCAGGGGCACCCCAGTACCAACTCCTTCCATTTGACCGTATCCAACGTCGAGCGGCTCGAATTGTCGGCGACCAAGCTCTCTCTGATCGGCTTGATCCTTTGGCCTTGCGAAGAGATGTTGCTTCTCTTTGCATTTTTTACAAAATTTTCCAAGGGGAATGTTCTGAGGAATTGTTCGGATTGATCCCAGCTGCTGAGTTTCACCATCGTACATCGCGACAGAATTCGAAGTTCCATCGATACCACCTAGATGGTTGGCATTCCACCACAGTGCGTTTTAATCGAAGTATTCTGCCACGCACTTCGATTTTGTGGAATCAGCTGTCGCCAGCAGTATTTCCGAACAGTTACGACTTAGGGACCTTCAAGAAAAGAGGTTATTCCTTCCTTAAAGGCCGGCAGCGCATCTGTAGCTCCTCTGGTGTTGTGGATGTTCGTGGGCGTCGGTGATCACTTACCATCAGGTGAGCCGCACGCTCGTTTGCCCCCTTCTACTAAAAAAAAAAAAACATTCTTTTGAATTGCAGCGGTTACCTTAAAATGCTCGATAAATGTCTCTGACTCAATTACATCGAGTGTAATTAGTAATCATAAGCTTAAAATTAAAATAGCTTGCATGCAGCAAGGTAGTACATATCAGAATTATAGCTTCGACTACATCTTTCTGTCTAATCAATTGCACAAAATTTTGCCAATATTAAATATATATGTATATAAAAAATATCCTACAATTCCAGGTCGGAAACGCTTCTCAAATATTGATATTTAATTGAATTTACCAAACGAAGGCGGTGACGTAAAACTTCATCGTTGAAACTGCATGAAATAAAATATTTATTTGCAGACGCGTGAAGGCCGGCAACCAGTCACCCCTGGCACAGCGAGGCGTTGCCTCCTTGACTTTAAAACCCTCTCAAATATTGAGAGCCCAGCTGTGGGATATTTACAGGCTACGATACTTTACTTAACTTTTAAATTAAGTAATAATAAGTGTTTCTGAGTCTGTCTAATATTTCATAAATATAACGTCCAAATTACTTTAACTCAAACCACATAAAATATAATAAAAGACAAGCCAAAATTATTTTACCATCTGGATAATTTAGATGAATTCTCAAAATGTAAAACAATAAATGTAATGTAATGATAATGCCTTTTTTTACCAATTTCCACGGTGGCAACCTCCACATAAAATCGGCAGTTGTCAACTGCACAGGATATATTATAGTGCCGCAAGTGTACGCGCAAACACAGAGCCACACATATTTACCTTTCCGTATCCGATGTAACTCACATGCGATATAATCAGAAAAAGGATCAAATGCAGTGTCGGAGACATAAGTCACATCACAACACAACCAAACCAGAAAACCAATTCATTGTGTTTTTTCCCGTAGTCAATAACGATTATGAGATAAGATCGTAGATCAGCTCAAATGCAGCGGTCATCAAGATTCCTAAATAAAAGGTTCGTAAATAAAACTCAAAAATAGAAAACAGAAAGTTTAATTAAATTTTCCTTTCCAAATAAATACAACTAAAATCCTTAAAAAGATTTTACAAAAACGAAACAAGTGCAACAATGTTTTTCTTTAATGTATGTAATGAATAAATTATTATTTTATTTTAAAATACTTTGTACGATTTTTTCTTACCTACTATTAATAATAATCATACTGAAAACTACCACTTAATGTTATTTATTTACAAAAGTAGATACTACTCTAATAATCTCACTTTGGTAAACTGTGGTTAATGAATTACAAATATTTTAGAGCATAAAAATTAAATAAGACTTCCTAGATCAGATTGCTAACACTCTTCTTAATAGTATATAATAAAAGAACACCAACACTTATGTAAATACACACATAAAAGCCTTACATAGACACATGAGCATAACACACTATAAAAAAATATCGTAAGTAAAGATGCTTAATATTCGCAGCTACTGTATTATATTTTATTTAAAATCAAATTATTGTCATAAATTATGCTAAAGACGGCAAAATATGTTATTCATAATTATCCTTCAATAGTGTAATTAAATAATATTTTAGGTAGATTTGAAATCAAAACGTTTTATAAATTTTATCTTGTTTGTGAATTTCTAAACTTGTGGATTTCGATGCGGACACCATCAATTAGAACATTTCATGAGGAATAAACCTTTTTTTATATGACCTTCCTCATGGTTCATATGAGTAAACCAAACCGTGCGAAACCGGCGGAGTCGCTAATAATATATCTAATTAAAATTATAATCAGTTTTAACTTTTGTCAAACACGCGCAGTCAAATTTAAATCACAGATTTCTTTCTATTCTAGTTTGGCCATAAATAATGTTACAATTCAAATTAGAAAAGACGTTCGCTTCGATCGATTTGTCGCCATTTCACAATATTATTTTTCATCATGTTTGTCAAATTCCATTATAGAGTGGGGCGTCAAATTAAACAGAATTGCATTTATTGCTTTGCACAGTTGAATAAAAGAAAATACTTTTTTTTTATAAAAAACATAACACAGATATATTTTCTGATTGTATGGAACTCTCTCTGCGTGGTCCATCTCGCACTTGGCCGATTTATATGAACCATTTTACTTTACGAACTTGTTTTAAGTTTATTTGTTATCATATTACCAAGAATATTCCAAGCCAATAACAAAAACATAGCAAACACCGCTTAATGTCAATAAGTAATAAGTAACCGGCAAGACAGAAGTTCTTATTTTAAATGGCAAAGGACAACAAGATTCGGCCGTCACGATTTCACGATCCGAGACAAAGTGAATAAATCGTTAAGAAGGCTGCCTTCATTCATATTCCCCACATAACCGTGGCTTTTGCATTATGTATCAGAGCGACATGAGTCGGGCGACGAAACATTAGTGAGCAATTGTTTGTAAGATGCATACCAAATTCAGTCGGTCGGTAATGAAATTGCGAACTTAATTTGTGACAGGCATATGTAGATTGCTTTCTTTTATTTATTTAATACCTACATTAGAGCAGTGCCACCTGAGAGATGTTATAATCTACGTTTAGTAGTTAAGCTTACGTTTTTACGGAATCATAATATTAAAACTATTATAAGAAGTAAGAGGTTAAGTGAATGTAACTGAATGGTTATCAGTGTGAAAATGCAGCCATCGTTCGTGATACCCATGAGTATTACCTATACCACGAGGAGGATAGGGCTATATGACAATTTCCAATAACAAATTGTGTTTATTGTAAAACGTTGTATTCAGTCTTTTCAATTTAAAATACGTATTTGAAATATTTTTTATTTATTTTTATTTATTTATTTATTCTTTATTGTGTCCCTTAAAAAAAAAAAAAAAAGGAATACAATGGGCGGACTTAATGCCTTTTGGCATTCTCTACCAGTCAACCCTGGGTGAGAAAGAAAACATGTTGGCAGGTACAAAATAAATAATACATATAAATTAAATATAAATATTAAATATATAACCTTTGTAATATACTTACATACTTATAATATAACATACATAATACACTATACATAAACATATAATACATACATAAACAAATTAAATGAGGAGAGAAAATTTTTAGATGGCATTTGCCTTGAGATAGTGACGACGGAGCAGGGTTTTGAAGGAGTTTTTGTTCGGAGCTTTCTTGATATCATCGGGGAGAGCGTTCCAGAGAAGTGTGGCTTGAACGGTGAAAGAAGAAGAAAAGAAACCAGTACTATGTTGTGGAACACTAACCTTCAAGCTGTTTGAAGTTCGAGGCACTCGGTTATGACTCGAATAAAGAAAATTGAAGTTATCCTTAAGATACGAAGGAGAGTTTGCATCGTTTAAAACGGAATAAAGTACTGATAAGATTCTGGAGCTACGCCTTTGGTGAATAGTAAGCCATTTTAGCTTTGAACGATAGAAGGAAATATGGTCATACTTACGCAAACCGAAAATAAATCTTATGCAGTTATTGAGAAGGCGCTCCAGTTTAGTAAGAAGATATTGCGGTGGATCTGGGTAACACACATCTGCATAGTCGATAATGGGTAGAATAAGTGAATGGACCAGCAAGAGTTTGGTTTTAAAAGGTAGGAAATTCTTGAGACGATAAAGAGAGCGCAAAGTGGCAACGACTTTACGGCTGGTTTCACCGATGTGTAAATTCCAAGTCATAGTGTGGTCCAGATGTAAACCAAGGTTTTTCATGGAATGACAGTATGGGATGATAAGGCCGTTGTAGAGAACAGGAGCAAGACTTCCATAATCCACCCTTGCGAGCATTCTTGCACTACCCATAACCATCACTTTACATTTTGATGGATTGACAGAGACTCCGTATCTGTGTGACCAATCTCTGATGGCATCGAGATATGTTAACCTTTCATCTTTAAACAGTATAGAACGAAGTCGCAATCCGCGATTATTTTCGTATTCGCATAAGCGATAATGTTATAAAACATCTAAACTTGTAAGTGGAATTCAATGAGGTTTTCAACATTATTTATAACGTTTCATGAAGAAGGTTTATTGTATAACATGATATCACATTTAGTTTATATCTTACAGATCTGGCAGCGCGATGCGCGTGCATTTTGTATTAACGATAATTTAACCATTACCAAAATATATTTCGAATTTATATTTTTTTATAAAAAATCATGTAATGGTTTAAAATACTTTTGTTAGTTTTGGTTGCTTAAAATAATGATTTCTTTCAAGAAAATAGTTTGTAAAAAGACGTAAAGTAAATCTTGTTGCAGTGTGTTAGTTATCTTACCAAACTGAATCATATTATTATCGATATCTAGGAAATCATAAATGCATTTAGAATGTCTAATTTTAACAATTACGCACCAATATCCAAACTAATTATACGATAAACGTTACATTACTTTTAAACATATAGATCCGTATTTCAAAGAACCAAATAAAAGAATTAATACCAACGAGTCAATATTGACAAAAATTAATTATCCGTTCGAAAACAGTTAGACGGTTTTTCTTTTTGTCGGTGGATATCGGCTTACGCGGCCGCGGTTCTACGGGAGTGCACGAGGCCTTGCTTTGATGAAACCGGTTCTCTACTTCTTCATTACCACTGAACTGTATATGTACCGAGAAACCTCAGTTCCCTATTCGGTCAGCACATGGATTGAATTCTCGTGGAATTCATTTGGATTAATTATTTACAACCATTTTTCCATTCCGTAAAGATGACTCAATAAATAACATCTAATGAAGCTCTTTGTCGGACAAATGTTTTGTCTCGCATACCGCATAATACTTCTTAATTGACATGAAATAGATTCGTCTAGGAAGTATGCGCTAATGAAAAAGCCCCAAAACTTCAGAGCACGTTTCGAAAAGGAAGTTAGAAAAAAATATTTAAAAGTGACAACGGAATCCCGCGCCGCATATTTGTAGAACGCTAACATCTGAGTGATGATTAGTGTCGCGTTCGCCGGAATTAGCTGCGGGCATCACTTCCTCGACGATAGCAGACTTAACCGTTTTGTGACTTGTATTCGAATTTTAGTTACTATACTCTTCACAAGCTAAAAAGCGTAATCGTAATAGTTAAATATTTTACATATTTATGAGATACAATACTTACTTGCCTCATACAAATGTATGAGGCAAGAAAATGTTACAGAGCGGAACAAAGGCTCAAAGTCTTCGCCAGAGATCTGTCTATCGGAAAGAGCCAACTGACCAAGTCAGTCAGTCAGTCTGAGTGAGATTAGGATGGCTCTCAAACAGCTTAAAACGGCAAGGCGCCGGGTGAGGACGGATTTACAGCTGAGCTTCTGAAAGCAGATGGAAAACCGATACTTGTAGAAGCTGTTTAATTCCGTCATTCATGGCGGTGTTACGCCGAAAGCGTGGAGTAGAAGCGTGGTTGTCCTATTCTTCAAGAAAGTGGATAATAGTCTATTGAAGAATTATAGACCGATATTGCTTCTAAGCCGTGTCTACATGCTGTTTTCGAGAGTCATCTCATATCGTCTAGTAAACAGACTTGACGATTTCCAGCTTCTCGAACAAGCCGGATTCCGAAAAGGCTATAGTGCCATAGACCACATACATACTCTTCGCCAGATTGTACAAGAGACCGAAGAGTTCAATTTACCACTATGTCTGGCGTATGTGGACTATGAGAAAGCCTTTGATTCAGTCGAAACTTGGGCGATACTACAGTCTCTCCAGCTGTGCCAAATAGGCTCTGGGTACATCGAAGTGCTGAGGTGTTTGTACAATGAGGCTACAATGTCTATCCGAGTACAGAATCAGAGTACGGAACCAATCCAACTGCAGAAAGGTGTAAGACAGGGTGATGCCATACCCCGAAACTCTTCACCGCTGCATTGGAAGATGTTTTCAAGCAGCTGAACTGGAAAGGATATGGTATCAACATCAATGGCGAATACATCACTCACCTTCGATTTGCAGATGACATAGTTCTTATGGCAGGATCGCTGGAGGAGCTTAGCACAATGCTCAATGACCTCAAAAGTGTCTCCCAACAGGTTGGTCTTAAGATGAACATGAACAAGACGAAGATCATGTCTATGTAGATCCATGTCACACCAATACTGGTTGCTGTTGGGAACAATAGGCTCGAAGTTGTAGACGAGTACGCATACCTGGGACAAATTGTCCGATTAGGTAAGTCCAACTTCGACCCAGAGGTAAACCGACGAATCCGACTCGGCTGGCCTGCGTTCGGGAAACTACGTCATATCTTCTCGTCGAATATACCACAAAACCTCAAGAGCAAAGTATACAACCAGTGCGTGTTGCCAGTGATGACATATGAAACAGAAACATGATCCTTAACTGCAGGCCGGATGAGGAAGCTCAAAGTTGCTCACCGCGTTGTGGAAAAGGCTATGCTCGGAGTTTCTCTGCGTGATAAAGTCTGCAATGAGGATATCCGCAGCAGAACTAGGGTAACCGACATAGTCGCAAGGATCAGCAAGCTGAAGTGGCAATGACCACATAGCTCGCAGAACCGACAACCGTTGGGGAAAAAAGGTTCTCGAGTGGCAGCCACGTACAGGCAAACGCAGTGTGGGACGACCCCCCACAAGATCGAGTGACGACTTGCGCAATGTTGCGGGAAATCGATGGATGCAAGTGGCTCAGGACAGAGCTTTGTGGCAATCTTTGGGGGAGGCTTATGTTCAGCAGTGGACTTGTAGTAGGCTGAAATGATTTTACTTATTAGGTTGAATTTTCATAAGCACATTATAGGAATACCTGCTAACCAAATTCTTAATGTTACATATTAATGTAACATTAAATATTTTGTTCATTAAGTAAACAAATACAAATAAACATTAATTGCAGAAGAAGAATCTGAATATTTTACTTCACTCGGAATGTCTTATAGTATTTTATGTTTCAATATTATGAGGTTTACGTCGTTTCATAAATAATTTTATCACGTCGTTTGAAAACGCATCTAATATAGAAAAAACATATAAAATAAGCTCTCATGACCGTATACTAGGGCAGGCAGAGGTCTAAACATTTTAGTCCTTTCAACCCACTTTTCAACAGAGTTTTTTGGGGCAACGTGGTAGATGGAGAGTCAGTCGCCGTCTTAGTTTCCAAGATAACGGTACAAATCGTACATAGTTTTGAAAACCTCTTTGATGCGAGCTCTCTACACAGGAGATCGAACTGAAATCTCCTGATTTGGAGGCAGATCACTAATTTCATCTCAATCGTTTTATGTTTAACAGCTACGGTTCGGCGTGAAGAAATCTGCGTATAAATTTCATACGTATAAATTGTGTCGATCGAGAGCTGAATTAATGAGCGTGGCGCCGTGACGGTAAGCGTCTGACATTTGTCACCGGACCACCAGCACCGCCATATTTATAGCGACGCCCGCGCACGCGCCCGTGGGCGGCTGAAGCGCCCGCCGCTTTATCTGGATATCTGTATTAACGTGCACGCATTTAGACGTATTCGCCCACGTGACACCTCGCGACTATAAAGTTAATGTTTGCCAGCGTAAGGAAAGAAGCGATTGTCCGTTGATCTTTCACCTTTTTAATTGCTTTAAGTTCAACAGGAGTATCAACATGTATAAACTCACAGCGAACTGCATATCCTTTTTGTTACAGCATAGCATTATCTTCACATTCAATGAAACATCTTAGGTAAATACCTGAACTAGTAGAAAATGTAAAAACTTTTAACCGACTATTAGACAATTGCAAATTTATAACTAAAAAACAAACTCACAAAGAACATTCACACACCCTTGATAGCCCTCGCTTATTAAAGAAACTAAATATAAATTAATTTACAATACTGCTCTGTACATATTTACAAAAAGCGTTGTACTTCGAGGCATTGTCCTAACCTAATCTAATCTAAACAGAGGTAGGCCTCGTAAATATTGGTCACGTATACGAAAAACAATAGAACAAACAAATTAACACTAAGAAACTCGAAGCTGATATGCCCGCAGCAGCTGCTAATGGTTCTTCGTGCGGTGTTTTCTTGTGCGCCTTTGTATGGTTCTTTTGGTGCTTGTGAAAGCACAGCCTGGCAAGGTTGCTCTGCATCCTCGGACAGTCGAAATCTTCGTCACCGTCACAACGGCATTCTGTCAATGCTGCGGCCTTTTCCTGCTTCTTCAATATCTCTATGGAATTTAGGCATCGATTTGAGCACTTTCTACCACGGTACATTGATCTACAAAGTTGGCGATAGAAACCAAGAGCAGTTGAGCACTGGGCGTCAGCGAGACAGATCAGTTGCGAGAGGCGGCATGATGACGTCGCATTGGCTGCTCCCTTTAACACCTGAGTTCGACAAATGTTGATCCTTTCTTTCGTTTCTACGCAATATTCGTCATCGCACTGGCACTGTAACAAAGGAAAATTATAATGTATTATAATCATAAAAAAAAGATTTAGATATGTTTGTTATGAGAAAGAAAATATTTTTAAAAGACTCTTATTATTGTTCTAGTCTCTGCAAACTCTTAAATAATGATGTCAGTAATTATTAAATAGAAAAACTTTATTTTAGATATTCGTCTTTTGTATATTCGTAAAGTAAAAATATCTAGTTTCACCACATAAGACAAACTTATTTATTTACGAAAATTTATATCTGCCATTATAAACAATTTTGGAGAAAACTGTTAAATAAAATACGGTCCACGCGTGGCGAGTTATAACGTTTCCAGTTCGTAAAACTATTTAACGACACCCAAAACATTTCAGGCACTATCAAAACAAATTATGCATAATAAAATCCCGTTCATATAACACGCATCCAGAGAATGAAGTTAACAACCTTTTTTTGAATTATTTTTTGTTAATTAACTAACTATGCTTAAGAAGAATGTTATTTACAGATAAAAATTAGGTATATTTAGAATAACTACAATCTAAAAAAAAAATTGAAATTGTCCTTCTATTTCTATTCTATTTCTATTTCTAAATGGTTAAACTTAATCTGTGAGCGAGAATAGGATATGACAAATCGCGGGTATAATTACTTTAGAAATTGCACCGCGCGGGTAACACGCTGCGTCCCACAGAAGGGCTTTGCCTCTCTCCCAAAGGACCAAAGTCATGACGTCAAGTCTCTTACCGTCCTCCCTAAAAATCCGCAAGGCTCTAAAGCCGAGAGAATGTTATGGAGACACATGCTCTTCCGATGATGTCATTTGTCATTGAGCCGCGACAAGTTTGTCTTTTTGGCACTTTTTTGGCAAGAAAGCCCGTGGAGGCCCAACTTGTCGATGTTGCTACCACTAGGGCATCAATGTGGTTGGCAGATCGATGCTTCTAGACGGTGTCCAACAGTCATGCGAAATCGCCATCAAATAATGTACCAAGATAACTTGATGGTAAAGCATGTAGCCAGTAACTGGACCATTCGCTGACACACCGAGCAACTGGGTACATTGTGAACCAGCGGGATATCTCACCTGTTTTGTTGGTTAGCTTCCAGTGGAATATCTTCGCTGTGACAGTGACTTTTCCATGCTTCCCTTGCCTCTGCGGCAAATGGTAAGTTAATTATTTTGTAGAACTTTATAACATGCATCACTGATTCTGTGCATGGAGGCCAGGAAAGCCGGCAGCGCAATAGTAGAATCCTCTCTTACAGCGATACCGTCAAATCTTATAAATAAGGTAGCATGAGGATGGGCTTAAAGATAAATTTAGAATTTTTTCTAAAGATGTTTTGTGATTAACTATGTAACTTTAGGTAAACAAGTACGCAATATTTTAAAATAGTAATAGAAATATGAGAATTTAGAATATATAATTCATTAACATGTTCTCAAAAATTTATCAAACTTTATATTTAAAAGAGGTTTAATACTATCAATAAATAACGGAGCGCCAACGAGGTAAAGGAATCCGCATCTAAAAGTTATATTTGTTATTTTATTCAAGGCTAATATGTAGTATTTCTGTAAAATACCTCCAAAAGATTTGTCATACAGGTACCAGACATTTTGCTTGCATGCTTGGATTTCAAGTACGAAAATATCAGTAGAATTCTAAACAGTGTTGGGGCGCAGTGGCTCAGCCCCCTGAACGCAGTCGGCGATGTCGGTGAGTCAATAACATAGTTATATTAAAAAACAGTATATTCATGTAATAAATTATATTAAACAATTTTAACGGCTTCGTGCTTATCGATATAAAATTTGTGAACTATATACTACTTTTATTTATCGAAATAATTTTAGACAAGTATAACGTACCTATAGTGTGGTTAAGTTGATTAGCCTGTTGATTCCTGAATCCTAATTTTGAAACGAGGCCGACATTTATCTTACCGAAGGAAAAACTTTTCGCGTTAACACGTCTTTAACAATTCATGCCACTTCTCTCGGCTAATATTATACTTGATATCTGATTTCCGAATACTATCGGCAGCAGTCAACAACACAAGACATAAAATAAAGTAAAATAAACAGATATTCTCTTGTTTTAACCTCTCTGTATCTGAAACAACGCTTATGGGATAAGATCGGAGGAAGTAAAATGGAGTGTCTGAGACACGCAACACAGTGACTTGAATTTTAGTTATTTGAATTCAAGGCCCATGGCTCAGCAACACTTCATCCTGAGCACCTAAAAATTTCTGCAACGCAGCGACTATGGCTTCATCATCTTCAAATTTCTATTCTCTCAGACACTCCTTCAATCACTACACTGCCAAGTGTAGTCTATATGGAGAGTGCTCGAATTTTTCAAAGCTACGAGGCATCTCGAATTGCAACCATCGTAACGGCGGACGTGTGAGCCGGGGCGTTATCTTGGTGAAATAGAATAATTTTTGCGAGTTTGGCTCGCGGTTTTTGGTAGTGCAATTTTTTTATTTGTTCTGCATACAAAGTAACCGTGACTCTAGCTCCATGATCGAGATATTCAATCATTACTAGCCCTTGACTATCCTTGAAATAAGCGCCCACAATGGTACCGACGGAAGCATCCGCAGCATAAATTTCTTAAGAGTTGGAGATGGTCGT
Source organism: Bhutanitis thaidina (assembly GCA_029286595.1). Taxonomy (NCBI): domain Eukaryota; kingdom Metazoa; phylum Arthropoda; class Insecta; order Lepidoptera; family Papilionidae; genus Bhutanitis; species Bhutanitis thaidina. The sequence goes on from JAGSMS010000013.1 coordinate 4,871,753, forward strand.
CTGTACTGTTATTTTTTTTAGGTATCGTAATGGTGAAACCACGATAGGACCATTATTAAAATCGAGCCAAAAAACGATCAGGATATTGTTGGAAAATTAAAAAAAAGCCTCGGGTAATATGCAGTCTGGTTTGTTTCTGCGCATCAGTAAGCATACTGAGTATTCAGCGTACGGATATTTTTTTATTCCCTAGCGTCCATGTAAAATGTTATGCACACTTCCTGTCGAAATCATTGTGTCTTTAGCAATAAAACGTTCCGCGAAATGACGAACTGCTATAACAGTTTTTTCGACTTTTTTTAACCATTTTTTACCGTTATCGCTAACACTTTGCAATAAACCGCAAGCTAATTAAAATCAGTTTATAGTTAAGATACTTTTCAGCGGACAAACGATAATCAGTTGGTTTTTAGGCATCTTACATGTACTTCAGATGTACCTTTATAAATTTCAAAGAGTTTGTTCCCGCTTTTTTTTAAACGTCCCTTCTTACTATCCTAAAGCCTATAAAATAAGTATAGCTTAGAGTACAATTATTTAACAATTGTTATGTACTTTACTTCATTCATTATAAAAAAAACACTAAATAGACCATACAATCTAACTTTATGTAGAATCTACAGCGAATAACATTAAATGTCACATATTATGTTATTCGCATATCGTATATATTAATTGAATTTAAAACGAAATGTTATATTGCGGACAATTTACTGAATATAAATCTAGAGCTCATTCGCAGAGAAATAAAGAAGCCACCGTCTTACGTATTTTTTGTGGAAACTTGGCAACACCTGCGCCAGAGTGAGCGCTGCGGTAGGTCCCGATCAAGACGTCAAATCTCAAGGCTGAACGCGACCGCTCCTTTGCCTTACCTTTCGATACACATTGCCCAACCGAACCACAATAATCACACCGTTACAACGGCATAATTAGAAGTTTGACCGGTTCATGTTGAATTATCTACGGAACTAAGGCTATATTGCATTATTACAGAGTTATTTAATTCGAAAGTAATTAAAGCTTATCGTTTCTTTAAAACAACAAACAAGTCCTAATAAGTATGTACGAGTGATTCTTGCTTTTCTCATTATTTATTCCAAAAAAAAAATACAAGTTTTGCTATAAATGGATAGATACAATGTAAGGTGTGAAGGTTTTAATATAATGAGTAATTTTCACGGACACCCAATTCAGTCAACAGCTGCACTACGAGGGAGGTCCATCGCGCCATTAAATTGTTTTTGTTGATTCAACTGCTTGTCCCCGATAGTACATTGAATTAAAGTTAGTGTAAGGTGCCAATATATGCGTAGGTATCGGTATATTATATTTAGGTAGATAACTAATTATAAAATAAATAAGAAAAATATTAATAGTAATAATACTTTTATTATCTCTAAAGTCTACACAATTTATTACAGAGTACTAGCCTCGTGGCGTAACACAAAAAATACTGGCTTTATTTCCACAGTAGTCTAAGCTAATAAAGAACCTGTCATTGAGGACTACGACCAGTCTCGCATGTAAATCCTTTAGAATTGATGTGCCCAAATGCCTTCTGGCATTCTCTACTGGTCAACTCTGGTTGATGAAGATAATTAGATAATAGGTGTGAATATATATTAAAACATGTCTTCATCATCCTCATTTCAGCCTATCACAAGTCCACTGCTGAACATAGGCCTCCCCCAAAGATTGCCTTAAACATGTCTCACTTTTATTTAAATTAAGAATAGTATGTACTATTTAAACAAATATTTACAATATTTAATTATATACATAAATTTTCAATAACGTATTAAGTAGATAAATTGTAAAATATTAATGACATAGTACATAAATATAAGGATTGTTGATGTTGACATTTTGATGTAACCGACGAAAATTTGTAGTCTCTGGACGCCAAATTAAATATGTATGTTATATTAATTACACGGCAAATGTTATAGCTAGAAATTTTTACGCGTTATCTTGGTTATGGTTATGAATGAATCAAATCAATTTTAATAACAAAATTACGATACCGTTAATGTCAACTTAAAATTATTCAATCTATTTTTGAACACTAAACATGAAAGAAATTTCTCTTAACATATCAGCAACACGCCTGATTTCATTTCAGCATCTTTAAATTTTATTAAAGATCATTTGACAGGAACGCAAGTATTGACTTCAATAAATAGTCAGATAAGATTGATAATTTTACTTCATAATTATGTACATCCTCTCAGTCTGTATCTCATGCGGTTTAATGGCCATAGCTGCTGCCATAGTACTAAACTATTATTGCTTTCATAAAATAGTGTTGCTATCTTATTTTTTGATTATTTCTAATTTCTTAGTTCTAATTTTCTGGTTAATTTTATACTCGTACTTAAATTGTCTGTATAATAACTTAGCACGAGAAGGATATGGCATACAACCGTCCTATTGGCTCCCATAACAGGTCTCTGCTAATATTTGGGAGGGTTTTGGTACTGGAAAGAGTCTATCGCACTGATTCAATGCGGATGTCTAATGTTTTAGAATATGTCATGAAAGTTAAACAGAGGAAGGAAATCACGGTGTTGTGCTTTGAATGCGGAGGTGTTGTTGAGTCTGTTTCAGCAGTTAATTGGGGACTAAGCATATTTAGGTACAGCGCAAAAGATGCTCAACATTACATACCGTGAATTAAAACCAGCGCTCTACCCACTGCCTACCACCGCTCTAATTAGAGTCGTAATATGTTAATTAACGGCATGTTTATGCTTTATTATTTCATGGAAACGTTTTTCTAAAAAAGGAAAAGTAAGAATATTTTAGATAGTTGTCATGGTCCGTACTGAAATTATTACTCCGATAGTAAAATTACACAAATGCTCTTAAGAAAACGTAATGAAATTTAATAGCAAAAACACATTGTTAGTAGCTCATTAAACTTAATTGCCCGTTATAACACAAACTGTTACAAGTTACTAGTGCATAACTAAATATGGTCTTCTACATTAGCTCAAGTAGGATTGATTAATAAAAATATCTTAAGTTTACAAGTTAATTCATGAATAGTGGGGTCATCAACCGGGTCCCTTACTTGCTTGGATGATGGCGTTGTATCGCATCCGACAAATCTGACGTCTAAATTAGATTTTATTGCTGAGCGTCTGTGTACTAGAACACGCCAACGTACAGCGACACAGCATCACACATTAATAACAACCCAAAAACGTCCGCAAAAAGCTCTCAGAAGACTGGACGCGAGGCTCAATTGAGAGAGACGTGGCTATAAACAACTGGTCATGAAAATTTATTGAGACAAGCTTGACCTTTGATTGTACTAGCTTCATTGTATGAAATTGAATAAACGACATAAATATTCCGTTTTCACAGTGATTATGTATTGTTTAGGAACGTGCGACAATGACCTTGACTTTGATACCACGATCTCATTGAACTTGTATATCAATTACGTCCGTTTGTTTTATAAATTTTCACCAAACCTTTCGCAGAAATCGCAAGCCTAGCTTCGAAATAAATAAATAAGTGTATTTCCTCTGGACACATTTGATGATGTTAATCGTGTTAGCACTTTTTCTAGTAACATGCTAACAGACTTTAGTACAATACAGGTTCGTAACAGTACATGACGTATTCTTTGATTAAAATTAATGTCTTTCAAAAAATGTATTATTATGTTCGTATATATGAGAACTCACATTCGTGATGGGAGACCGCTTTTACCTTTACTAACCCTCTTTACCCACCAGCCATAAGGATAAAAAGGTAGTTAAGAGAAAGGTAAAACAAAAAAAGGTCTAAGGGTAGACAGATATTACGGTTTTAAGGCTTTTCTTTAGTGGCCTCTTAAGACACGCACGGGTAAAGAATAGTTGGCTCATTCTTACACGTTAGATAAATGACTACGATCATATCGTATAATAGAAAGTAATTTTTTTAAGTACAAGTAGTATTTTCTTACATTCATAAGTTCCTTGCCCTCCTCCGTCGACGTCAGTGCTATAAGGGCATGTTCGCAGGCCTTTGGGCAGGCACTGGTGGGTTCAGATAGCACATCGCCGCACAGGTACATGTAGTTGTTAAGCGCGGAGCCGCATCCCGTACGGTAGGCGCAGCGGTTCCGAGCTTCGGTACAGGTGGTCGCGTCAGCCCGCAGCGTAGCCACCGCGAGCAGCGCGGCTACCACCCACATCCCCTAGAACAAAAGTGGAATGAAATAAGAATTCTTGCCTTCATCTTTTTGCGGTTATAGGTTTTTGTGATTAATTTTGATTGGGGTACGGCCAGCGACTATGCACGGCGCTTGTCAAAGCAAATATTTTTTTGTCACATAAGTTATGAATATTTGGATTAAAAAAAAGAATAGATTTATTTTGGCTTAAATAGTTTAGTTTACTAAACAGGACCTATTTTCATAAGGAGGTGCCCTATGATATGCCCTAGTGTACAAGATAAGTTGGTAGATATGTGGAAAAATATGTATCAATTTCCGTTCAACACGTCTTTCGTATCTTGATATTTCGTCATTATTCCGCGTGTGGCAAACAAGGTGGTAGACGCCGTCTTCTCCTAGAGTCGTCTGGTTAGCTACCACCCTCTGACCTACTCCTGCCGCCAATTAGCAATGCAACTACTGTATTATTCCGGTTTGGAAGGACTTACATTGTTTACATGCGCCCATGGGCTTCGGTAACCACTCACCACCGGCGTACTGTTAAGTCGTTTGACATCCCAACCCATAAAAAATTAATTCTAAATGGCTTTTAGATTTACAATGAACTTTCTTATTTAATAAATAAATTATTGGAGTGAAAAGTGAAGCGTAATTTTAATACATACCCATTTTTTTATATATATATATAAGTATACGTACATAGAATACTCAAAAATACTAAGCATTTTAACGAAGCAATTGAATAATTAATTTTGGCGTAATGGTTACACACCCTAACATATTATGGCGCCAAGTAAAGTAGAACCTTACTGGTGGCGCTTAGCTTAGGCTCTAAGCCATAAGCTAAGCTAGAAAATCGATGGCTTTTAAGATCTAAGATGAGCTTGTAAGAATTCTAGGGTAAATATATATTGTGACGTAAAGCTCCATCAGTAAAGAGAAGATTTTTTTTTTATCTAAAATGCAGTTTTTTTTATTGGGAAGAGGACAAACGAGCTTGCGACCACCTGATGGTAAGTGATTACCTTCGCCTACGTACATCTGCAACACCAGAGAAGCTCCAGGTTCGTTGTCGGCTTTTAAAGATATTTGGAAGATGGCAGACAGGATAAGGAAAGAGAAGGGGGGACTGAGGATTAGGGTTTTTAACCCGTTGGCTCAGACATAAACTAGTTAATCTTTTATATGCTTAACAATTGCATTTCGAGGGCCGGAAGCTTGTAAAAGTTTCATAATAGGTATTGTTAAATGCAATTTCAAATGCCTATTTACCATTTTCTCAGCGATGATGGCAAACATCGATGAAGTTAAATAAACTAGCTTTTCAATAAAACCAAATAAAAAAGTGAATGACAGAATTACCTGACTTCGGCTGTTGTGTTATTTACACCAAGCACGAGTTAAATTCGCACTTTAAATTTAACAATAATTTAGCGGTGCCGGGATTGGCCAGTGACTTGTATTTGCAAATGCTACTACGGTATTCTTCACGACCTTATTTCTTTCTTAATTTTTACAATTAATACATAGATAAAAGATTAGCTATATACAAAATAAAAATTAAAAATTTTATTAGATGTCTAACTTCCTTTTTTTCATCCCTTCATTTTGTTTTTTCTTTGGTTCATAACAAAATATGAAAACTAACCAAATATCGATTGATCACTACAATATATAGTGACTACTATCAAAGACAGTGCTAAAAATGTACACGAAATTATATAAATATACTTGATGCGCTACAATTTTATCAAGACTCTACCTCGATTTGGCCTTTACACCGTAATCCTAGCTCTATCCGCCTCCGCGTTTATACACTATAAATATGTAAACACGGATCGATAGACGGTCGCATCTCGGGTCCCCGTAAGTAGGTAATCCTTTAGAGGACGTCCCGTTGGACGTACGTTCTCGGAAGTCGGCCGCAGCCTGCTCTGGGTAAACATACAGAATAAGGTCCACTTGTCACTTGCTACCAGCTTACACGTTTCCTTTAAAGGTACGGCAGGGTATGGCAATAATTTAAAAAATATGTTTTTAAAACATTCGAATTATAAATTAATAAAATAGTTTGTCTATATAAAATAATGTTTAATACCGGATATTCGCCATATTAATGGGCCATGACTAGTACCATTTCTGCAGTAAAAATCAGCTTACTTAACTTCTATTATTATATATTTAAATAACAACGAATGTAACTTACTCGTATGCATATAAGAATATTATCATCATCTATTTAGTGCAATATTTACCTAATAAAAGAATAAATAATTAACTAATACCTAAAAGAAAATCTGGTAAATTTTCATAACCCACGTACTTAAAATAAAATTCATTTTAAAAATTACTTAAGGCTGATTTCATCGTATAAACTAAACGCGATCAGTTCAAGCTAAAGTTTACGCGTTCAACTCAGTCCAGGGCTACAATTTGCATTTCACCGACTTCAGATGAACATAGTTTAAGCAAAACGCGCTTCAAATTCTGAACGCTCAAATTTTCTCTTTCTTCAAACGTGTTCAAAGAGCTGTCTATGATTATTTGCGGAGTACTTTTTGTTATTTGGTTAGTATCAATGATTTCTTCATATATATAATATAATTGACTATTATCAAGAAATAGTAATGAAAAGAGCGTGGGCACTAGCTTTTGACGAAAGTGATGATGAGGATATTGTTCGACGTCTAATAAGCGAAAGAGAAGAATACACTTGATGATAAGGAATTTGTTACAAGATTTCATCTCACGAAACCACCAAATATGTTTTATTTCATGTTGTACAGTTTTGACAAATGCGCTTAGTTCGTAGTGAACATTTTGTATAAAGTTACAGCAAGTCAACGCCATCAAGATGTCACTGGTGAAATCGGTTTGACCAAAAAAAAATCAAATTATACATTTGAACTCAGTAAAGCAAAACGTTTTATTTAACTGGGTTCACATTCTACGACATTTATCGAAACATTATCAACCGATTATTAAAATCCTGAGAACATTAAAACAAAACGTTGGCAGCCCTAACAGATAAAGATGTAAGATAAGGGTCGACGCCCGGCAAAGAGTCAAGATGGTAAAAGAAAACAAGTGACAACTTAAGATGTTCATCTTGCTCCGACGTTCCACTTGAAGTGTTACAGCACAACGGCGATTGGTGGCCGTATTTAACAAAATTAGCGTTTATAACTCATGCAATAAGAACTAACAAGTTCATAGTCGCTTGCTATGTATATGCAATCTCATAGGTTTAGAAACGTGAGTTATGTTTTTAAAAGTCTATTGCAGCAATATAAACAATTTTTGTAGGTATAAGTTTCTATCATAAACAAGCAACTAAAACGTATTAATCATGTACACACCATTAAATACAAACTAAGAATCCAAACTACACACATTTATTAAGTTCATAATTTAATATCTTGTCGTCGGTGTGGCTTAGCAACATTGAAATTGAGATCCGAGAAAGGCATGGTTGTGACAATTTTACAGCCGAGCGGCGTGCGAGCTGTTAGCGAGGAGGTGTGAAAAGCGCCTGTAATTACTCACATAAAGTTAACATCATGCCTAACAGAAAACATGTTAGGTACATTGCTTAAAAAATATATATTCGTAAATAAAAAAGGGAAACTATTTCAAACTTTAAATGTAATTCAGAGTGACTGACGTATTACTTGTAATAAAAGGAGAGCGGGAAATTAAATGCAGTATTTTATAGATGTATATACCAACCAACCAGACGAGAATATATGTAAATTACCCCAAAAATTAAATAATATAATTGTGTACTATTATTCATTATTACGGTTAAAGATACTATGTTTCAACTTTTGTGTCCTTTACTCCTCGTCGATACACCGATAAAGATGTAAAAGTTAAGTAATCATTGAAGTAAATGTATATTATTTCTGAAATTTCACTTTGGCAGTGGAATTGTAGTTATTCAATTACGAATTACATATAAATCAAACGCTAGGGGTGCTGGCACTCGCAGATTTAAAAACACGTAAAATATATCTTCGCACACAGTCTTTTCTAAACAAATACAAAAAAAATTGATTAAAAAATCAAAAAACTAAGAATTTTCAATATGACGCAGGTTACGAGGAAGAAGCGAGCTTCAAGCAGCAATAACAACTTGCGCAAACAAGGCTTGCACCCGTGCACCCTATTATTGCGTGTCGTTAAGCGTCAATTGGTTGTTCAAATAAGTTCAATAGTGTCAGGTAGCCATCATAGCTGCTCATTTTTTTGGATTCTTAACCGTGTTTAGGGTCCCGAATCTCGAATTGAAAAGCCGAAAACGTTTGATCTTAAAAGTATGTCTGCTGTTAGTCACAGCAAATTTTCTGAGAAAACAGTCGTCATAAAAATTAGAAGATTAGCATTTTTGTTGTGACCTACTTGTATGCGAATTAAATTACATTTTAAATAACACTGGCTATTACCAGCGACTTGACTTTAGAATTTGTTGATAGATCTCATTTTGTACTCATAACAAATTATAAAGTAATTTATTAAAAAAGACTAAACTGTACCCGGTATTTTGGGAATTTTTTACGGAAAGACAACAAAAGTCCCGAATTTAGATTTCTGTGTAAATGATCTTTCCTTTCCATCTTTTGCTCTAAAAGACAGCCTCACCCGCAAGCGGTGCACCCTGCTGACTAAGAGGAAAGGACGACTGCTCCGTAGTGCGAGGGTACCGGCACTGGGCTTAACATGCCGCCGCCTATTCAGCGTGGTGAACATGGGTAAATATTCCATACACGCCATGCTAGCATGTGTTGGCACTTTCATGGAAGGACTTGTTTCCCACAAAGGACTAAATCGTGGTCTATATTGCTGTTTCTGTTTCTTCCCCTATAATACTTTTCATACCATCTTAGTATTCATAATATTCCTCAATACTCAAAAGAAACACTTCATTTCATCAGAGCGTTCCTACAACGTATTAAAATTACTTTACGATCACGACATACTCGTGAAAGCATCGATATACAAGATTAAGAATCAGTATGCACATACGAGGGGCGGCTGAAAAATTTTAAGCCTAAGGTATTAAAAATTCTGATAAAAAATTACATAGAAAAAGAGATTACAATGAAAAATAAATTTTCTCTCCCTCTCCCTCTACTTCAATACACTTCTTACATTTATTAAAAAGGGTTTTTAACCCGGTCAAAAAATTATTCGCCGCCTTTCGAAATTTTCGTTTACGGCCTTCTAAATTTCTTCGTCACTGGATCTCCTTTTTCAAATTCTAAAAGAGGAAATAATTGCTAGGCGCCCGGTCTGGATTGTAAGGCGGGTAGTTGAATCCTGTCTTGGCGAGGGCACGCTTTGCAACTCGTGTATTGTGGACGGGCACATTGTCTTGTAAAAACCGGACTCCTTTCGCCAGTTTGCCTCTCCTTTTATCGACAAACACTTGACGCACTTTTGTTAACAATGCGGCGTAATAGTCTCCGCTCTTTGTAGTATTTTTGGAAAGGTAGTCGATGAATAAAATTCCTTCACAATCCCAAAAATCAGTGGCTACGAGTGGACTTTTCGGTCTTTCCACTTTGAATTTCCGTGGCGGCTTTTCTCCCTTTTCTATCCACTGCGTTGACTCCTGTTTTAACTCCGGATGGTACGGTGAAACCATGGTTCGTTCATCAACAGTGACAAAGCGAGAAAAAACATCGTCAGGATTATTGCCTTAGATGCCCATAGCTTCAGCTATTTGTCTCAACTTGATTTACCGATCTTCGAGAACCAGTTTATTCACTTTTTCAATGTTTTCTTCGGTAATTCTTTCGGCAGTGTTGGACTTCCCGACCTGGGGTCATCTTCGAGCGACTCCCTGCCGTGTTTGAACTATCGGTTCCAACATTTTACGGTGGCAAATGAAGGTGCAGACTCCCCATAAACGGCAGAGATCTCTTCAAATATTTCCGTCAGCGTTTTGTTTTTCTTTCTGAGGAATTATGACAACTCTGTAGTCCATTTTCGTGCAAAGCACGTATGACTCGGATATGGTGATGTTCACGGTTCAATTACTAAAAGCGTAATGATGCTAATGACATGAAACTTAACACATATATTACTTAAGATACCCGCAATTAGTGTTGGGCAACGCGAGTCATTAGTGATACTTAAAGGTATTTAGGCAAACTATTCAGCCGCACCTCGTACATTTTACCTATAGGAGGCAGAAAAAAATGATGCACAAGTAACAAAAATTATTTCTGCACAGATTATGATTCTAAACATATGTAGGTCGAAAACTCGTATTTATCGCTTAATTACAGCTCGTAGCCGCAATCTACCATGTTCTTACAACTGTGTGATACCGTGACCTAAATGAATTAAAGCGAAACACCGTCTGACAGATAACAGGCACCGACGAGGCAAGCCGCCGCGAAAATAAAGCATTTAGAAACATCACAGCTATTATGTATCCAGGTCAGTTTAAATGAATCATTATTATAAGCCGCCATAAAATTGGTTACAAGCGTTTTCCATAGGTACTTATCCAATTAAGTTACGCTTATCTGAATGCATGACTTATGTACATCGGTTCGCAAAATGTGTTGTCTGCAGAGAAACACCGGCAATGTCATAAGTATGTATAAGTTATCTTTATTTTAATATTGGATCCTATCGTCGTTTATAAAAATTATGTTTAATTATTAGAAGTATCGACTATGGCTGTGCGATGCATTTTTTCCATTAAGTTCAAAGATGGGTCGATTAATTTTTTAACGTGTCTTTTACAAGCCGCATCTTTTGATTTAATTTGCGTTGGAAATTGTAGTTTGGCGCCTGCCCTGGATTCAACAATTGCGGCGAACGTTTCCTATACAGGAATATCACTATACAGGATAAACATTTCATCACAAGAGGCAATCTTGTTCGAAAAGCCCCCATTTGAGAGCCGATTTAAGAAATTAAAACTACCTTCTAAATACATTTTTTGAATGAATCTTAAAATATTATGATAAAGAACGATATTTGCCACTTTATGCGACATATGCGGTGGATCATTGACGTAATGTAAAATAAAAATATTATCTAATATATTCGCACAATGCTATTTAAAAGACTCTTCTTCTCCACCGGCCTACTAAAATGGTTAAGTGAGACATCCACACAAGTTATAATTAATGTGTCATAATAAATCAAAAAGACAATTTACAAATCTTACGCAACTCGGTGCGCTTTCATTACACGAAAACAAACGATTACGATAGCGTTATCTTGGTCTGATAATACCTCCATTGCGTTATACTTGTACGAGTACAAGCCAAGTGCAGCCCGCTTGCCGCTCGATACTGTTCTACCTAATTAAAGACTAACGCATATACCGCAATCTTTATAATAAAAATCGTCATCCCCATTACTTTAAAGTGTCAGCAAAAATTATGAAGTGTATATGATTGGGTATATTTATGAATATTTAAATAAATACGGATAAGATGAAAACTAATGTTATAAAATAAGCAACGAATAACTTTTTTTTGGTAATTTTATATGCAACACACAAATCATTCATGTATAGCCTAAATCCAGAAATCATCTTATGCAGGTCGATAAAGTCATAATTGTGGTTGATATTATTGTCTGTTTTGTTGTACTTAATTTTATCTTATTAAAATTATGAGACTCGATGAAAGCATCCAGATAAGAATCTTTAATGCAAAAATGCTTTTAATTTTGCCGGTGAAGCAATCTATTCGACTGTGAAAACAGCATATACTACATCAATTTGATATATTTGTACCCGTACTTTAATTTATGTTTTTCTGATGATAAAACAGCACATACACCTTTTATTACTAATGTAGTCAAACAAACACCATGGCATTAATGTTTACTGGTGTCGGCGTCATGAAATCTGTCACCCACTTTTTTCCCCTTAGAGTGTTTGCCCTTAGAGTCAACTATGTCAAAACTCTTAAAATATCTAATCGCCTGCTCACTTGACTATGTCTTTTTACTGGATATTAAAAAAGGAAAAACGTAATACATAAAAGAAAAAATAATTCATGTGTTTAAAGCGTGGTAGAGCCAAGCGGCGGCTTTAGCTGCTGCTCGAATGGGCTGGCTCGACCGGATTGGTACCACGGCCTCGCAGAATACCGGCGTGAAGTAGAGGCATCTTGTGCTTCTGCGTTCCGTTCGGTGAGTGAGGTAACCGGAGGCCCACACCCCCTCCCTATTCCCCTCCTCTTCCCTCCCATCTTCCAAATATCCTTAAAGACCGGCAACGCACCTGCAGCATCTATGGTGTTGCAGATGTATGTGGGCGACGGTAATCACTTACCATCAGGTGAACCGCTTGCTCGTTTGCCGTCTTTTCCATAAAAAAAAAAAAATGTAAGACAGATGTACCACCTCTTCCCCAAATGCTCGGCTTCTGAACGTGGTGCACCCTGGTAGCATAACAAACTAGCTAACAAACGAGGTTCTGGCGATCGAATGATAATTAAAATGAGGAAGAAGCTGAATATTGAGTAATAAATGTATGAATATATTTATTTATTTGTTGTGATGTATTTACGTATTTTTACGTCGTTTGAGTGTCTATACCCTCATAATAAGCACAGCAATCAGAAAAATTAACACAGCCTGAAGGCCGCGATGCTTCGACCGTAATTCCTTAACCAAACAGTTATGCAATAGACTAGAAGGAAGAATTATTTATTTCATTCTAATATCTTTGTATCGAAACATCTAGTTTGTTATCTTTTATTTAGCGAATATAAGCGATATGCGAATATGGCTGCATTAGCTCGGATCGCGCCTATGCAACCAGTTGCGGCCGTTGCAATGAGACTCCTATTATTTATCTCCCCCGATTACACTTCCTAGTAATATAAATTCCGCTGAAGAAATTCTACACTATCAGTAGCTTCTAGGTTCTTTAAAGGTGATATGCCTTGGTTTTAACGTCTTGTCTTCGTTATAACTAATTCTTGGCATTTTAAACAAGTTTAATAGCTGCCTTGTACAAATCGATTAGACGAATGTTATTTTAATCCTGATAAATAAGAACACACTAGACAGCCACTCCTTGTTCAATTAAAAATCAAAACATAGGTGCGTTGTCACCCATATTAACATGAAAAGCCATGTTTCCAGTAACTGGGACTTCAGTACTCGTCACACATTATACGAAACACAGCAGGCTAATTTGTGGGTATTACTTACACCTAAAATTATCCTAGTTTACAGTGATGGATTAGATACAGCATAGCTGTTTTTGTTATAATGCAGAAATTAACAGAACATAACAAAAATTCTGGACATGCAAAAAATATCAAATCATTTTTCCTCTTTTAAACAACCTCTAAAGGTCCACTACTTGGCATAGGTCCCTGCGATAGGAAGGATTTGCCACAATCTAGCCAACGTCGGTGTGTTTATTTTCGGTTAGGCTTGTTTTGATAAGGTTAATGTGGCTATCATCTACTTTCGTAATAGACTTTGTCAGAAAAAATATTGTCGGAAGCCCCATCCGAATTTTCCGAATCTTAATAATGATGCGAACCAGCATCACTAGTGCACTGCGTTCACCAACCCGCTTTCCCACCATAGTGTATAGGTACATAGACTGGATCTAAGTATTATATCTTTCCGGGCAATATTTAGAGTTCCTGTACGAAATATTAAAAACTTGTAAAATTATCTGGAACGCAGACGAAATCATGGTTGGCAACAGACAGTCAATACATACAATCACTAACTTTCGAATATTGATAATAATGTCACCTTTCATAATAACTAGCTGTAACCCACGGTTTCCCCTGCGTTAAATTTGGATTAGGCATGCCCGTTTCATACACATGATGATTATGTTATGTTAATGCTCACTGTTCCGCTCCCTTATGTTATAGATATAACATCATATAACATAACCTTCCTCTATCTAACGCAAATATTTTTTTTCAAAACGGACTAGTAAATCCGATCAAGTCCAGTTGATTTGAAAATAAGCCTGCACGACGAAACACAGTTACATCTTTCTACATTAGTGTAAGACTCCTGGTGCCACAGAAATAGTAAAGCCATAAATAAAAAGGATAACTTTTTCTATATCAATAGAAGGATTAAAAAAATAATATGTATTATTTTTTTAACAACCAAAAAACGTCACATACCGTATACCGTACCAAAAGTAATCAGAGCAAGACCCTTTCTTGTGCTGTAAACATACATGTATAAGTACATTGCAAACCGTACTGCACTTCTGGGTAATAATAGATCGACATGAATACACCCGTGACACCGGTATGTCGCTAGCTAACTTCAGGGAATCCGTTTATATTGCGGACAGTGCGTGCACCTGTATAAGTAATATAACAAATGCATTAAATTATACTTTAGGAAGAAGAGATAATCACAGAAACAGATCAAGATTTTCTACAAGGCTAGGCGAGAAAGTAAATGATAGTACAAAAATGATAAATAAATAATTATTAATAATAAATAGCTTCGGTAGTCGAATTGAGTACATAGTGCTCGTATGTATGTGCGCTGGGTTCGAATGTCGATTCTCACACCACAACAGTTGATAGGTAATTGCAATTTTAAGTGCTAAATTTACGACATGCTCGGCGATAAAAGACAACATCGCAAACATTATAATAATATTTCTCTTTAATAATAGCGTAATAATATAATAAGAGCCTACGAGGGTACAGCAAGTTTATCTTCAAAACTCAACTCGACTCGGAACTATATTTTGGCAATGCCAAGGGACAAGTGACATATAAAACGTATTACACTGCCGCAATTAACTATACTCCAACATTTTTTGAGAACAAAAACGCATGCGGGTTGTTGTGAAGAATTTTAAGCTTCCCATGTGTCTCCGATTCCGGGAAGTAAAACACGCAACTTTTTAACGCCCATCAAGTGTCTGCAATTTAAAGAGAAAACATCTGATCTGATATGCTCCACAAATACATTATGAGCATTACGAGTTACTTTTAAGTCACTGAGAAATGTTTACAACGAGTAAAGTAATACTTTTTTACATCTGTAATCCATTAAAACATTTAAAACCCCAATACTTCTAACTGTTCAAAGAACAGAGTTTTATTCGGCAGTTAGAGCACTTACCCTTGGCAAAATCGTTTTAACACGTTACAGGTGGTATTTGTCAGTCTATCGACGCATCCAGAGCGATCTCATTGTCTCCGTTACATTACGTATTAACCCCAGAGGTAGCAGTGTCTTATTAGTGATGATGCGATATTATTAATGGTACGGTAGCCTACTCGGCGGAAAAGATGATTTCTGTATATCCTCCAATTCGGAGATGATTCGCGTCCAGCTGTCGACTGTTTAGAAGATGCCGAAGAAGTTGGGAAGGTTAAGATGGATAAGAAGTGTATCTGCGTATACGCACAAAGATTTCATTTATCTATCTATCCTCTATTTCTAAAGTAAAGACGAAGATGACAACGACAACATTATCCACAACGATACCTAATGCGAGAAATATTTGAGAAAGTAGAATACAAATCTTGCTAACAAATATTAAAATATCCCATTTGTATTATTTTAATGTTTTATGTAACACACATTTGAAATACACTTTACGGGCAATGATTATAATGACCCAAAATGTGGATGTGTGAAGTTTAAACAACAACATTCAATAACAAAAATTAATTCACAATCAACTTTAAAGCTACAATCTAATAAATATCCTTTTTTACTTAACGAAAACATACACGGGGTGACCTAAAGTCTTTCTTTCAGTTAATTGTTGCAACAATGTGAAATTTCATCTTTTAAATTACCCGTATATGGTTGTAAATTCACGAACATGTGACTAGACCAAATCTAGTAGGACCGCAAAAAAAAACATAAATCACGAAAAGAAGAGAGAACCAAATTTTAGTGCATATGGTACGCAGATGCAGAACTTTGGTTGCATCTTGTTGTATTTTCAAAAGTACACTTTGTTATTCGAGACAATTCCTCATTGAATACGTAATAAAATTTAAAATTAAATCTGATTAATTTTTAGTTAGGTATTTAAATATGTTTGTTTACTTACGATAAAAGAAATAACGAACAAGCTCTTGCTTACTCTTGTTACTATACACATAATACATTTGTATATATTATATATTTATTTACGTATACGTATATACATATGTATCTCACTCGGTTTTTCTAATAATTGTTAACCATGAAACGAATGCTTGTAACCCAAATGTAACCGATAGTGAACTAAAACAGGAAAGCAATCGCTCGAATGCGTGACCAAAATCAAAACAGAGACCAAATTAGGCATCACGATCAATTTTGGCGGCACCCTCGATAAACTGCTCGTAAAACTTCACAATGGGATTGGCATTATAACGACACCCCATAAACTACGCCCATAATGCTACGGAATATTAAAACGATTTTATATATTCAAAAACGATACGCGTCGTGACCGAGAAACAACTCAGGAGTGACGCTTTCTTACATTATGAATTATAAAAGTAGACAAAAAAAAAGATTAATTAAATATCCTTTCATTGTCTCTCTGCCTCTGAGTGATAATTATAGTACAAAACTTTGCTTCGCTACTTTGAATATGCTATACTACGAGTAAGTATCTCTTTCTCTCTGTGTGACATTAGGCGAGAGTTATTATAGATACTGTGTGTATTTACACACTTCACATGTCTCTGAATTATTTGTATGTATTGTTTCCTTACATCATTTTACTTTACTCCCGATGACATAGAATTTCAGCATTAAAAATGTAATTAATAAATTTTGGCGGAGCCGGCACCAGCGATTGAATATAGAACATATTTTCATGAGACACATCGCCAAATAGTACGTATGTTATAATTATCGAAACGAAACGAAATCCGTGAGTAGTTAGTGGGATTGAGGGGACTTATATACGTATAGACTATTAAGTAACTGAAAAATTCTAAGTCTAATATTGGCGACAGGAAGGATGACTCACGCGCAATATATTTGGAACTTTAGTTGTATCAGAATAACTAAAGGTTAACCGCGGCTTCGTCCGCGTTGTCATACATTTGATCCCACAAGAACTCTTAATTGAAATAAAAAGTATCCTACGTCCTAATCTATAGCATAGTCTACATCCGTACCAAATTTCGTTAATATCCGATTAGTCATTTCAGCGTGATTAAACGACTTACATACGTTCCTTCCCATTTGTGATGTAAAATTTTACTGGAATTAAATATAAAACATTACTTCCGTTGGATAAACAAATAAAAAAACATAACCTTTAGTAATTCTGAAATGATATAGAACTTTTAAAAAATAAGTCAATCAAAACCTGTGAAATTACTTTTAAGTAAGTAAAATTTGTTCAAACATACCTACTTACATCACATTTTTTTCTAGCAAAAGCCAACCTCACCTGCACATGGTGCACCTGCTAGCCGACAAACTAGGACAAGCATAACGAGTGCTAGGCGAGGGCACCGACACTCACTCACCAACCATGAGAGGGATTGACCATAGATATCAAACTGAAAAGTATATGCCAGCTTGTTGGAGCTTTCTTGGAGAAGCTTATGTTCAGCAATGTACTTGAATAGACTAATGAAAAAGATAAGATTTTTTTTTTAATTTACGCTTTTATATAAACTAGCTAGTTAACGTATAAAAATATTTTTTAAAAATTTAGAGGAAACGGCTGTCAACATTAAATATCTATCATGAGCTGGCCTCATATCATGGTGCATAAGCATAACACTAATATTTACTCTGAATATAAACATTGACGTGTAAAGAGGACACCATCAAATAAAGACTTACTTAAACAAACATCTGCAAGAAACATGTTAAGAAAAGGCGCGACACTGAATAGTTCAACATAATGCAGTAAGAATAAAACGCAGTGAAATTTAATATCCTTGAGTACTCATCTATAGTTAATATGGTAAATAGGGTTTGAAGACGTTGCTGGCACCGTTATCCGATTTCTACATACGCTCTGACTTAGAACATATAGTTATGACAAAATTTACACCCCGACTCCGAATGTCATATGACATAACCTTAAAAATATATCGTCCGTTACTGTAATCACATGAGTAAAATTTTTTCGAAAATATAGCCACTACACAATTAGTATTCCTTCATTGAGGTATGTATAAGCAACCTTCAAAAACTATTTCCAGACTTGCAAACGTGGTCTGCGTATGGTTTATTTAAATCTGTTTTACAACGAAACATTGGATGGCATGATCTGATCCTAATCCGGTACTTTTAATCGCTGACCACACGATTATCATTCATATTGATCTTCAGGTCTATTATTACCACGGGGATAATTCACAAATTAAGGCAGTCAAAACTTTGAATCTTAATATTATGATTATTTCAGATAACGATTGCAGTAATTTTCCTCGAGAGTCATTTAAAAATATTGCCAGTTCAAACTGTCGGCGGTCATCTTCGGCTTTTTCTAGGAATTCTAACTGAAATTAGCATAATTTTCCGCTCAATAGTCGCTATGCGAAACTCGAGTTTTGGCTGCAGCAAAAAACTTAAGAACGAGGTCGGTAACTATTGTCTTGAATCTAGATAAAGAGCGGTTGTATTATTTTTAAGTTTGTTAAACTATTTAAAATAATATTAGTACATTAAAATTTAAGCTAATTTTTCGGAATGAATCGCATTTAATTTTAGACTTTGTACTTCTTGACATTTTGGGACCACAAATCCTCGCAAAAGAACACCGATTCCTGCCAAGGATAAATCGCTTGACAATAGAAATTAAAACTTAACACAAGGACCAGTTAGTAGGAATTGGTCCTACTAATATAAGTCGAAGAGTATAATAATTAAGTTCAGTGTCTAGTGTTATATAATCGGATACAAAGTTTATTGATCAACTTTTCCCGTTATCTGTACGGATAAAAAGAGATTTACGTAATTTGAAATATGTTATTATGGCAAACCGGTGCAATAGTATATTGAATATGTAGCTCACATTCAATAAACATCCGTTACTATTTTGTTTACGTCAATAGAAGTCGTTAGTAAGTACGAATAACAACATTATTATGGGCAACGTGATGTAATCAATGAATACTTACGTTTGGTTGATATACGGTCCGCGTGTCTGTTGGATCTAAAGTAGCTTAATACATATAAGCACATGTTTATATGTATATCATGTATACCAGGCCGGAGTAGCCTAGTAGCGGATAGGACAATCGCTTTAGTTTCATAAAGCGCCCGAGTGACTAGGGTTCGATCCACGGTCCCGGCACCACTAAAATTGCCACTAAAATTGCTAATAGCTAATTTGAGTGCTGAATTTACCACGTGTTCGGCGATGAAGCGTAACATCGTGAGTAAATCTGCATGTAGGGGAGATTATAAAAAAATTATATTTCACTGACATGCGTCAACCCGCACGGGGGCAGCGTGGCGGACCCATCTCAGCTTCTCGAAGCTCTCTAAGATATTTGAGACCTTTGCCCTTTGCCTACCAGTGAGCATTTGCAGGCTGCTACTTTAGTTTTTTCTACATGCTTTCAATAACAAATCCCATTTTTCTTTACAAAACGCATAGCTCACAGCGGTCATCGTTCCTAGCCATTGAGGAGATGAACGACGAATATTAATAATAATTATTGAAAAAATTAAAAAATAACATGTCTTTAATGAAATTATAATTGAACTATTTCCTGGAAAGCGCTAGCAACAACAGGCCAGGAATTCGAGCGTTATCAACCTGTTCTAAAAACACAGGCAAAGCGAATTATTGATTGAGAAGTCGGAATACTTTCACTGGAGATACTGCTTCCCATCAATAGTATGTAGATACTCTATAGGATATGTGTTTAGCATTTTGGATGAATTTTTCGTCTTAAATCAATCGCCAGCAGCGCAAATACGGCTCAACGACAACGATTAGCATCATAGCAGCATAGCAGAATACTATCTAGCTGTATCTGAAGGCAACTGCGTAAAGACCGCGTGGCATAGTAGTTAGCGTACCTGACTCCTAAGACATGGTTTCGAATCCCAGCTAAATCCAATATTTGTGCATAAACTCATATCATTGGCTTTTAGGTCTGGTCGTGATGTGTTGCGTCCTGAGTCTCTGACACTATATCTGATCCTTCCTTCAATCTTATTGCATATACGTTAACGTAAAGACGAGTGTTTGCATCTGTGTTTGCGCGGTCACTTGTGTTGGCACTAATATAATTTTAAACATTACCATGTCAGGAATATTTAAAATTATAAAGTAAACTCGATCACATTAAGAAATATTGTTTCTTTTGCAATAATTTTTAAATTTCCTTTTTTGTAAGATAATATTTTGTGATATAAAATAACAAAATGTATTTAACGTTTCAAACAAAATGAGCAACGATAAATTTACGTCAAACAGTTAATAGACCATCTCATTAGTTCAAAGCACGTCGTCAGTACAGCTAAGGACACGGGAATAGACAATGCAGTGCGAGCATTACCAACCTGATTATGCACGCATTTATATCCATTGTCGCACAAAATACATCCAACGTCATCCGTACTCGCCAGACCTAGCCCCAAACTATTACCGTTTTTTTCGCAATTTGGACAATTTCTTGCAGGGAAAAACTTTTTTTTTCAGGATGCGATACAAAATGCTTTCATAGACTTTGTAGAGTCCTGATCCCCAGAGTTGTAATGCAAGTGTTGTAGAGTTAATGTATTTTTCATTTTGTGTTTGACATTGTATGTTTAATGGTTAATTGTGGTAATTGTAAATGAATCTACTCATTATAATATTTGAATATTACTTTAATTTGGCAATACTACTAGTATTATTTTCCCCCTATAACAATATTGTAAATTCTTTATAATATTTTGCATGCTAGTATGGCGAAATAAGTCTGGATTTTATTTGAATTGACATCTGTTTGTTACCGTATATATGTCGTGCAAATGAATATTAGACAATGGAATTAAATTTATATATATATGTGTAAAAACGACCGCAACCAACTTTTTATCCTCTCAGATAAAAGATAAAATGAGACTGGTTCAGATTCATAAAATATTACCAAATTATTTTATATTTAAGCAAGGGCAAGAAGGTGTTCCAAACTAGAGCACCGCTAATGCAAATTAAACAAACAAAAATAAAATTAATGCACACAAACCGACAAAAGACAAGAAAAAGAATATGTTCCAAAACCTTTCTTGGAGAGTCCTATGTTCAGCAGTAAACTAATATTGGCTGATATCGTAAGCGATATAATTATTAAAACTATTTTTAAATTGTTTAATCCGGGAGTATTATTAGAGCAACAATAAAGACAAAATTAAGATAAATGGACGTACTTTTATTTCTACACTCTCGCCGTAGTCACATGGCTTGTTGTGTTCATTGGAAAGTTTTTATTAACTTTGACTTTCTTACACTAAAACATCACTGCATCAATGTAACGAACCATTCATCACTAACTTTTATTATATTCAGTCAACTTTGACTTAAAGTTTTCACTATGTTTACATTCGAGTTTGTTTATATCGATGTACTTATTTTTACGCACCAAGGACACGTCCGTTTACGCCGCGCGCGCATCTACGATTGAGTTGTGTTGGGGACGCACACCTCCGCCTCGCTCATCGTCTCGCCGAGATGACAGCTTCAATTCTTCCTTTTCCGACCGTACACCCTACTCCCTTCGTCCGTAGCACTTTGGTATAATCAGGGCTCTCTACGTAATAGACTTGTCGTGATTTTGTTTCTTTTAACGTCCAACCGGTCCAGCCGTATGCAATAAAGATTTTCTTGGAGTAGAAAAGATTTAAATGAACATAAATTACCGACGAAATGTTATTTAATATAGATCAGCTTTTTGTTAAAAATGAGACCTTATAAATAAGTACACAAAATTTTTAGGCTACAAGGGTAAAACCTAGAGCTTTCAAGACTATTTATTATATAGTATATCCAAGGTTATTTTTTGTAAGAAAGGTTGGCTATTGACAAGTGGCCGATCGATTAGCTTCCGTTGAAGTTGTGGAATTGAATCCGGCATTGAACAAAAACATTGCAATTTATGTTTGGTAAAACACATTCACATTACATGAAAAACCTTAGAGTGGCGTAAAGTTCTTTATAAAATGTTAATACTTAAGAAATTTAAACTTTAAATTATAATTACACACGTAGACACAAAATTTGCCTATAAAATATCCACATGTATGTTTTTTGTGTATTTTTAAGAAAGTAATTATTGAGACCTTCGTCTCTGCCACTGAGTATTTTTTGTTAAGCACGACCGGGCTTTAAGTGCCTATTGTACAAAAAAAAGGTTTATTTTAAAGTTGCGTTGATTGAGTTGTAACGTCGGGAGAGTGATTTCATGCTCTTGGCAACGGTTCATAAATACTGGATGGAAGGAATATCGATTTTATATTACTCTTTTCTTTTACATTACAATGAATATTTATTTTGATACTTATTCCTGTAAACGAATATACAGGTACGTATTCATAATTATCTTTTCTTTTATTTATCAGCCTGTGTAAGTCCACGGCTGCAACTAGACCTTTCCATAAAAGTGCCAAGAAAAGCTATCATATTATGCATGTAAGGTTTGCCCATACACACCACGTTAGGCAGACCGGTTGACGAGCGTAGTGCCGATACCATCGCTGCGCCCTATCACTAGCCTCCGGGATTCGGATTCGACATAATTCGATGGATTTACCGTCATCAGTCGATCGCCAAAGCTACGTCTGTTAGTCAATAAGATGCAGGTGAAGTTGACATTTGTAAAAAAAATCTAATTATTCCTCTTTAAGCCCGTACAACTTAACTATATGTTGAGGCAGTAAATATGCTCTGTGGCTAGGTAATAAGCATGGAAGCGTAGACATTGGGCCATCAAAATTGGTTCCGCTCTCACTGTATATATCTTTACAGTGACCATGTCGTACGGTAAATCTCCGAAATGATGCTATAAAAACTTTTCATAGCTATAACGGCTAAAACAGTTTTGCTTCGAAGTAAACTTCGAAGGAAATTATGACATGTTTTATGTGAAATACATTTATTTATTACTATTATTTATTATTAAAAGTAGGTTTGGGGCTCTCTTTACGAAGTTTGTAGGTGCCACCACGCAATCTTGTTTTACTCCACTTGCGATTTGGATCTCCTCAGAGATAAACTAGGAATTGTATAAGGTTGACAAATTTCGACGGATATCCCGATTTCTGAAAATCAAGCCAGAAGGCCTCCTGTGGAACTCTGTTAAATATATTCTCAAATTCGACAAAGCTCATAAAGAGCCTCTATCGTTTATATATTGTATGTAAAATTGTTTTAAACGCTGATTGAATCGATATCAGGAGTACCCTGCAGGGAAGGAAGCCAGATTAGCTTTCAGGTAAGTATTTCTCAGCCTGTTAGCTAAGGCGGGTGTTAATAATGTGCGTGAAGACTTTACCAGCACTAGCTAAAAGCGATACATCTCAATAAGAGCTGCAATCAGAGAGATGTCCGTTCCCTTTGTATAGCTTAAAAATTACCGCAATTCGCCAGCCCTGTGGAACTTCTTTACTTTTTCACATTATTTTGGTTACAAACACTTCAGCAGGAAGTTCTTCAACATATGGTGTCTTTGAGTTTTAGAGGGCATAAGATATGTAGCTGCATCTCTCTCTTCTACAGGATTAATTATTTTTCATCTTACTGTAACATTTTGTGACGTAATGATTACATCTAGCACCGCCCACAATAAATGTTGTTATTGTCAATGCCATAGCGACATCATAGAGTATAGTCTCGGATCAATTTTACCTAGACGGAGCTATAACTTGTTGTCAATAAGCTCTCCCCTCCATGGTAGAACACCGAATGTACGGAGGTCATCCTAAAAAGAAATAATGTTGAAAAAAGATATAAATTGGAAATGACTTCTGAAAATTTTTCGTACCTTTTACGTACCAAGAAGAGAGCAAAAATACCCTTCGCTTAAAAAAACTGTCAGGTTGCCATTCCTTTTGTTCTTCAATATCACCATTTATTCCTTCATAAGTCGTTAGGCGCAATATAAAAAAGATTCGCTGTAGCTTTTCAACTTCTACTTACCGAGGTGCCATTCCCCCACAATCAATAAAAAAAATTCTGGATAAACTTGCCCCGTCTTTCCCTCCTTCGAGAGAGGAGTTACCTAAAATTACTCCACATTAATCTTTCTGTGATCTATTTTAATTCTAAGGAATGTCCATTTTCTCTACAAGAATTAAAATTTGTTCTTTCACTCATGTTCATGATTCTTCTCCAGGTCTAGACGGAATTCCATACTCATTACTTGTCAAATATAATGATCAAATTTTAACGTATTTTTTAAATATCATTAAAGCTTTGTTTCATAAAGGTTTGGTCCCTGATTCTTGTAGGTCTCAAGTAATTATCCCTATCTTGAAACCCGACAAAAACCCCAATGAGGGATATTCATATCGACCGGCCGCTCTATCCTCAACTTTAATAAAAACCTTTGAACACATCGGCTAGAATGGTACGTGAAAAGTCATGGAAAAGTAAAAGCACCTGTGATAGTCTAACAATTTTCACTATTATATTAGCATTTTCGAGAAATGAATCGGTCCTTGCTTTCCTTGACATTACTTCTGCTTACGATAATGTTAGGCTTAACATTCTTAAAGAAAAATTGTATAAGCTTAATATATCCAAAAAAGTTACAAATTTTGTAGTCATATTATTTCTAGACCGCTTTATTCATTTTAAAATTATTGATGATATAAAATAACTCGAAAGGTGTTCAAAGGCCTTCCGCAAGGCTCTGTTTTAAGCCCTTTATTATACAATATTTATACATCAGATTTAGACCAGCACATTTCAAAGTGCAGGATTTTACAATATGCAGACGATCTTTTAGTATATGTAAATGATAAATGTATAGAATACTGTGTTAATGCAATAGAACATGGTCTTCTGTCTATGACAACGTGGTTTGATGATCATTAACTAGAAATTTCCCCGAATAAAAGCAATACTATTCTTTTTTCTCACAATAGAGTTGTACCACATGTACAGATACATTTTATTAATTATCCGCTTGAAAATATTAAGTAGCAATATAATTTTAATATTTATCGGCTGCCTTTTCTAACAGGGCACTTTAATTTTCCAACCATCCAGTAATCTCTAAGATTCGTTTACTTTCACAATTAATTCAGGAAAATACAGGCATAACAAAGCAACTCCCAATTTAGTAAAAACTTATGAAGATTATAACTCTTTGCTAGATCCTATTCATCGGTCCGCAACTCTACCTCTTTTCTCCAATTCATTTGACGTAGTTAGACGTTAGATTTTGGACTAAATAAATCTTCCATTGAATCAAATAAAGAATTTCTTTTTGCGTTAGATAAGCATTTCCCAGACCATCATCATATTTTTACTGATGCTTCCAAACTCAAGGCAAAAAGTTATACTGGTTAAGCGATGTATCACCAAAAATGGAAAATAGTCCAGAAAATAAAAAGTCCTCCAGAATCTTCTGTTTTTACAGGTGAAATGCTAGCCATTTTACAAGCAATAAAATATGGCGATCTTTTTAAATTTAAAACTAGCGTATCTTTACCGATTCTCTTAGTTCTTTACAGGCATTCGTTCACAACCCTTTCTATGGTATCTCACGCAATCCTTTGATAATTGAAATAAAGAAACTTTTATTCCTATTAAAATTTCAAAATGTTAACATTTCCTTTGTTTGGATTCCGAGTCATGTAGGTATATCTGGTAATGAATATGCTGATAAACTTGCTAAACAAGCTATAGTCTGTGGGTATAATGATTAATTATTACTAGTACCTTATAACGGCAACGAAATCGTTATATATATATATATATATATAGGATATATAGGAACACTAAGTATTGGAACCAAACCAAAATGACGAAAGGATTTCCTAAATTTCTAATAAGCCATGGTTTTATAAATTAACCTTTTATAAGAAATATACAGCAATGATATATAGAATGCGCTTGGGTCACTCGCTAATTCGGTTCATCTTGCTAGGCTTCATATTAAAGATTCTTCAATATGTGAATGTGGATTAAACATTGGCAACATTAATCATATTTTCTTCTAGTGTCCTTTATATGATCATACCTCACTATATAACTCTTTAATAAAACTTACCTAACCTCTTCCCATAGAAATATGCTCTCTTTTATTTGTTTCTGAAGATAGGAAGAATGTTTTTAACTGTCTTGTAGTATATTTACATACAAATAACATTAAGTTATGATATTTTGTTTATTATCTGTAGTATGACCTGGTACTATCCAATTGTATTAACCCTTAATAACCGAGAGTTTCAATTTTGATACTAATATTTTAAACCGAATATTCACATTACTATTAGTTTTTTTTATATGTTGGCTGTATGTATTTTACTGTTGTATAGTATTCTATCCAACGAAATTAAAAAAAAAACAAATGTCATTATTGTTTTATTTTATCTGTGACATATTACTTGCGCGGCAAAGTGAACAAGTAAACACATTTTACTAAAAGTTTTGTTGAATATAAATTTGATATATTTTCTTTTTCTGAAGAATATAAATACTTTTGAGGTAAGTGAATACATTATTTTCGCTATGATATAATTATTTTTAGCAAATGCATGTTTTACTTGAAGAAATTAGTGCTTTTTTTTGGTATCAATATTGATACTTCAGGCATTCCGCCCTACATAAAACCTACCTACTAACTCTTTAGCTATAAAACTTTTGAACTTTCGTTTCATATTTTTCTGCATAGCTTGGTGTGGGGATTACTTTTGTTTTTATTTATTATAGAAATTTATCCAAAATGCGGCCAGAAGAGATTGAGAACATATTGAAGCGGTTAGAAAATGGTGAAATTTCGGAAGACGATTCTACCGACAATGAAGATGACATAGACTATTATTCGAGCCAAAGAGATCGTCTGATGGAGCTAGATGATGAAGAGGATGTAGGTAATTTTCCCACTGACCCAAACTTGGATGCAGATCCGCCTGCAGCAAACGTAGATACCGACATGCAACATAATTTAGAGACTGTTGAACGAAACCCAACTCCTACAACCAGCAGCCAGAACAACCTGCAAACTGCACCTTTCAACTCTAGAAACTTAGTGTGGAGAGTAAAAAATATGGATTTAGTCCAAAATGCTTTCCAGTTTGCTGGAAATACTGAGTATTCACAAGAAATAATGAACTTAGACACTCCATTTCAGTTTTTTTCTTATTTTTTCGGTGAAGACATTTTGAGATTTCTAGTGGACGAGTCAAATAAATATGCCTTCCAAAAGAATCCCAACTTTACAGAACCTGTAACTGTCTTAGAATTACGTAAATTTATTGGAATTCTTATTTTTACTAGTGTATATCATTATCCTAGTGTCCGGTCATACTGGTCAAACATTACAAAGTTTGAACCCATAGTACAAACAATGAATCGCAACAGATTTGATAAAATTAGAGAAATTTTTCACATGAATGACGACTCTAAACATTTGCCCATTGATCACCCCCAGCACGACCGACTGCATAAAGTAAGACCAGTGATAGACTATTTGAACAAGAAATTTATTACTTTACCATTTGAGCATCGTCTATCACTAGACGAGCAGATGTGTTCCACAAAATGAAACATTTTATGAAACAATATTTACCCAACAAGCCCCATAAGTGGGGATTCAAATTATACGTGTTATGCTCTCTGTCTGGTTATGCCTACAGTTTTGAGATTTACTCGGGAGCTAAGGACATGGACCGTTTACCTGGCGAACCAGACCTCGGAGCTGTGTCGAATACAGTTATTCGATTGCTACGACCAGTACCAAGGCATGTCAATCATATAATTTATTTTGACAATTTTATACGAATATTCCTCTGGTACATTACTTGACCAACGAAGGTATTTATTGTCTTGGAACAGTACAGAGAAACAGGCTTGGAAAGTCGTGCAAGTTGCCGGATAAACGGGAGATTATGAAATCCAACGTACCCAGAGGAACATATCACGAAAATGTGGCCTCTCACGAAGGCCTAGAATTGTCGGCCACAAGTTGGAAAGACAACAAACAGGTATTATTACTATCCACGTATGTTGGCGCTGAACCAGCGGATACTATAACCCGCTACGAAAAAAAACTAAAGGCCAATATTCAAATATCATGTCCTCGGGTTGTAAAAGAATATAATGCACACATGGGCGGCGTTGATTTGATGGATAGCTTCATTGGTCGATATCGCATCCGCATAAAGTCGAGAAAGTGGACAACGAGGCTCTTCTACCACTTGTTAGACATGACTGTCATCAATGCTTGGGTACTGTACAAAAGGTAAACACAAGGAAAGGAAAACTTCAGAAGAATATTATGAAGTTAGCAGATTTTAGAACTGAGCTTGCCGATACTTTATGTAGATATCAAAGTCACTCAAAAATAAAAGGGCAGACCCAGTACCAACAGTCAACAAGACAATACAGTACCCTCTAAAAAACCCCGGACAGGTGCACAAGTACTACCCCCAACTGACGTGCGTTCCGATTGTATTGGTCATGAAAAAATATTTATGGAGTCTAGGAATAAATGTAAATTTAGTAATTGTAGGAAACTTACCTCCTGGTTCTGTAAAAAATGCAAAGTATCGTTATGCGATAATAAAAACAATCGATGTTTCGCATTATTTCATGCATAGGTCATTTAAGATTTCTTTATGGCCATAATGCCTGAAGTATCAAAATTGATACCTGTTTTTTTTTTAAATAAATATGTAAAATAAATATTGTGATTTATTTAGCTATTTTTCCCTTCATCTAGGCCCTCAAGCAAATACAGTAATATTTAAAAAAGAAGACTCGCGTAAATCAGGCTACTAAGGGTTAACAGAGTAATTAGATAATTTGCTTTTCTTTCATTATTTATTTAAATATAATTAAAAATTTTAGTACATTTAGTTTCATATTAATTCATTAGATCATAGTTATTATGTTTTCGGTTTATAATCAGAATTACAGATTTTTTTGTTAATCATTTTAATGACTGGACGTTGGCAGTAATCATTAGGTTGCCCTTTAAAAAAAAAACTTGTTGCTGCTTTTGTACTTAACTGTCAAAGAAGTTATTGTTATCTCTGTCAATTTCTCGGAGCGTCGGTGAGAATCACATTGTAATTCGAGAAGAGTTTGTGACCGACTATTCGGTCAAAACTTTGATTTTTGGTGCATCATAAAAGTAAAATTTTAATAATTTAATTTATATCATCTTAAATTATAAATCTCATTGGTCTGCCTATAAATTAACGAAAATGTATTGCAAAGCAGTTTTTCGTTCCTCCAGAACATTAAAAGGAGGCGTAAGAGATCCAGAATTGTCATTTGAGAAGTCTTGTGTATGAGTCTTTTACAAATTATTTCTCGTTACCAACTTTGATTTTTATTCCGGAAATCCTAAACCAATTATTTGGACGGGTTAAGAAGATGGGAGCATCGCGCAGGGAGAAGTGTGTAGACTGTGTAGGAAAAAAAAATTAAAAGAAAATATATCTAGTGTCTTTGGTAGGTCTACTCTTAATAATCAAATATAAGATTTGATTATTCAGGATGAGATATTGAATTTTACTTCTTTATGACCTTAGTGGTTTATCTCCAATTAAAACTTATATCGGTGTGCACTAACTGACTTTTAAAATTCGCTTGTTGTCTAATATAGTTATTAATCTATCTACCTTTCCAATAAAAATGTAAATACCAGATAGTCTATGCCAAGCGTGCAATGATTGGCTAGCCTGAGTTACGCTTACATACACTTACGCGCAAATGACAAACACTAGCCTGTCTTCGTAGTTCTTATTGTTGTAATGACTACGCCGTCCCTTTTAGTAATGTTGTGAAATATAAGTAAACTAAAAAATGTATATCGTTGCAGCTGCTGCGTTCGAAACATTTTTTTCGGTTGGCTTGTGAGCACATAACGTATCTTTATTATAATTAATATCCATCACATAACAGCAATGTTATTATAATTATATGCATATTTTACAATTAGAAAGTTTTCACTTCGTGTGGTATCTCAATTTTTTATTGTTATTACCTATTTCTTGTTCTAAGTACTTAAAACAGATAAAACTTCTTATGAATGCTTACAAAATGATACCTTTATTTTAACATGTGTTATGTGCATTAAATTTAATTCCAATTTAACTTATAGTATATGTATATTACGTTGTATGCCATGCTGTAATAGGTAGTTTTTTTTTGTAGTGAAAATATAACTTTTATTGTTTAACAATGGCATTAAATCCCATAAAATATTTAAGTAAAGATTTAATTAATAAACCAACACCATTGGATGTATGGTTACAAGGAACAATTGAGCAAACTGTTGGAAATGACATATTAATCATCTCAGATAACTATGGAAGAGTGAAAGTAACCAAATGTGAATCAGCTGATGGAGTTATAGATAGAAACACTATACATAAGGGTCAGTACATATATTTTTATATTGCTGTAGTCACATTAATAATATTCATATAAGTTTATTTTTTTCTACAGGAGGTTACTGCTGCATTATAGGTGAAGCTATAAACACTAAGGGTTTGCCAGTAGTTCAAGCAACCAAATATGTTGACCTCAGTATGCAACCTCAAATGAAAATTGTTTGGGAAAATGAAGTAAGGGAAGCACATTATTTACTTCAAGGAAAAATTTTACCTGCAATTTAGAAAAAATAAATAACAAACGTTTTTTATATATTTGGTATATTTTCCTCTACCTCTACAAAATATAATCTGGAATGATAATTACAAAAATATAAAAATTCTTATTTACAAGTGGTAATCATAAATTTATTTCATAATTCATAATAATATTGTCTGTTTCTTAAAATTCATGAACTGAAATCTTTACTTAACATCATCAGTTCAATAATAAACACTTGTCACTTTTAGGTGGCATTAGCTAACATTTCACTGATTTATTAGTCACTGCAGTGCACTGATTTATTAGTAAGTCACTGCACATAATTAATTAATTTTATTAGGCTTTATTCAGTGACTCAAATTGCGAGTATGCAGTCTGACAAAGTAAGTTAAGCTTAATCAAACAGCTGTGTACATTGCCTCACCCTACAAGTCAACATTGTGAAATGAGTCAATGCACAACGCTTGTGCCACAGCAAATGTATGCAATGTGAGTTACAAGTATGTCCATCTAAAATTTTATGATTAACCAAAAATTTATTGACTGCAGCCTTATTAACCACTCCAATTGCTCCTGCCAATTAGCCTTAATGAGTAATTGGAATCTGTTTACTGATATATATGTAATCTGATGGCTTCAAACTTATCCCACTCCCACCTTGAATCACCTTGAAATAATCACTTCGAAAAAATCTAAAATAATTGATTAGGGAATTAATTATAAAAGGCACTTTTCAACAAACAAAAATATGGCTAAGGGTGAATAAAAGTTCTTTGTAAAAGTTGTTTCGGTTGAGCATGTCCATAGTTAATTCTTAAACTTTAAACTATTTAAAAAGAACTAAGCTTTGAATGCTGATATATACTATAAAAATGCTTACTAATATAACCCATTACATTCTAAATTAATTTATTTCTTTCCCACTTATTACCTCCAACTTATGAAATTTACTCCTTTGAGGACCTATAATATTTTTTTTATTAGTGTCTAAGTCATCAGTATTTACTTTTAATAAATCACAATACAAAATTTTTATTTCAATACAATTTTAACTGAATTATATTATATTACTTTAAATAATATCTATAAATCTAATGGAGCAATATAAGTAACCCTTTGTAAACAGTGCTTAGCATATGTAGTAACTATATAAATTTTATAACTTAGAACCAGACTTCAACAGAGGGCCAAGTTTCTGAGCTAACATTAAATTGCCTGAAATCTTGAGCTTGCCCTTCAAATATGCAGTTTGTGGGTTCAAACTTCCTGATGCAAGTTCAATAAGATCACCATCTGATACTGTCATTGTAGTGTCAGCCTTGCTATTTTTGGGTTGTCCTTCATAGACCACACCAGACTTCAAATCCAAAGCTGTTGGGACAAAGGAAGAAATGTTATTCACTTGTCAATGACTTTAGGAATTAAAAGTTTAATTTGATATAATACAAAGCAAACTAAGTGTTGTTAGAGTTCAGTTCCCCCCTAACTGTATGATTTAACTGTAAAGGAATTGTTGATATTATGTAGATTAGATTTTATCCAAAGTTTGAATATATATGTATAGTCTTTAAAATAATATTTTGAATTTTGTTACTGTTGAGCTTGTGCAACAGTGGATAGCACAAATGTGCTATCTACACAGGTTACAAGAATACAGGTTTATTGGTAATTCGACGTATTCCCATTAGGAGGTGAAAGAAGCTAAAAAAACATGATTACTCAAAAATTTTTCAATTTTGAATAATGCTTATGGGGGTTAAAATTATCGCAAATAGTCACCCCTATCACCTAAGGAGAATACGTCGAATAACCAATAACCCTGTATATTAAAATACACACTGACCACTAGGCTACCTCCACTCTTAACAATGATATAATGTAAATTAAAGTAAATAACAACTTTATTTTGAGATTAACACTTACTGTTTTTTGCCACTCAGTTTATTTAATTGCGATTGTCCCCACAAGACCTCTTTCATTTACCCCCTTGCTGTAGCGAATTATGTTAATAATTAAAGTTTCATCAAAATACCGCAATACTCACTCCATTGTTTAACAATCTTTCCATTTTCTGTAATGTTGTAAAGGTAAACTGCCCCAACTGACTTTGCCTGTGCTGGATTGGCTTTAACATGTTCATCAATTTTGGCAAAGAGTCCGTCACTCTTCATTACACCTGATGATGTGGATTGTTGAGTAGGTGCAGATGATACTGCAGCATCATTTTTAATAATTTTCTTGAAGTCTACATAGGCACCTTAAAGTAAAAAAATATTAATTACTTAACTAGAATTTGTGCAAATAATATATATCTGAGAAATAATAATTGGCCTCTGCACTGTGGGAGCATTGAAAAGCCAGAAACTTTAATTAAAAGAAAAATAAATTGAAGGTTTAATCATTCGACAGATAAAATTTGTATTTCCTTTAAGGACTATCCAAGCAAATGATAGCTTGCATAAGTTTTTCGAAAATTCTGGCATACTTAACACTCTGGTTTAGCGCAGTGCCGGTATCATCACAAGTGATGTTGATGGCTGTCCACTACCAATTGGTCACCAGATGACTGTAGATGAGTATAGATAGGTCCATTACACTAAATACGCCAGACCTAAAATAATCAGAACGACGGCCAATAGACACTTACCTGAGATAACAACATTTCCAGTTTCCTTAATTTTTGTCTGGAAATGAACTCTGTTTCCATCTACCCACATCTCGGTAGCGAGTGTCTGCCCTGGCAGTACGGGCTTTGCGAATCGCGCTTTGAGTGCTTTCATGTTGGATGGATCGTTGCCGCCATACCTATGAGTTTGTTAGTTATAATAATTGATTAGTAACAAATATTTAACAATTTTATTTACGAATATTGGTTCAGCCTGAAATCTATTTCTAGACGCTACAGCTTAGAAAGCAGGTATGATGACTAAGCTACGCAATAGCTAACCAATTAAAATTTCAAAAAGAGAATCATACTTACTTTGCCAGAACATGTCTTGAAGAGAATCCAAGGGAAGCCAAGCCGTGGAGAATTGGTTTGGAATGTCCTGCGGCCGTTGCCACATTGGGATCAATGTGAAGTGGGTTGAAATCACCAGATAACCTAAAAAACGTTTTTGATTTATTATGTTTGCGTCTCTTGAAACTGATGCAGAAGTAAAATGTAAATGTAGTAAAATTACTAATTTAATTAGAAAATTTCCGCACCTTTTACCAGTGAAAGAACCCTCCATTTACCTAACGGACCGTGATACTTATTTCCAGCAGGAGTATATAGAATTTATAAAAGAAGAATGTATGTTGTTTCATTTAGTGTCTACAAAGAATTTAATATCCAAGACAGGACCATCGATACTCGAAGAATCGAAGTTGTACTTGGCTTCAAGTTTAGAACATACCGGTAAAGAGCCGCTTGATCCCCACTCGTACGTTGTTCCACAACGGCGTCGGGCGCTCTCTTGGGCGCGGGCAGAACGTTGACTGACTTTGAGCTATTGCGCGGTCCACCAAAACCACCTTGTCCCAGCACAAATACGTGCTGTTGGGTGCGGAACACCAGGCTTTTGTCCTGGAATATCTCGCCTGGGAAAGAAAAGAAGAAGAGAAGAAATACCATTTAGTCCTGACTATACAACCGAAAATTTATTGTTTGCCAAGAC
This sequence comes from Bhutanitis thaidina, assembly GCA_029286595.1. Classification (NCBI taxonomy): domain Eukaryota; kingdom Metazoa; phylum Arthropoda; class Insecta; order Lepidoptera; family Papilionidae; genus Bhutanitis; species Bhutanitis thaidina. The sequence continues at coordinate 4,906,320 of JAGSMS010000013.1, forward strand.
AGATTTATAACAACTGCTGCAGTATGTTTTGACGGACTTCATAGGTCAGTTATGTCCTCAAAATATTTTCTTTTTCGAATGTATTCCTGTCCATCAACAGAAGAAAAATCTTAGCAAATTATAATACATTTGAAATTAGTGTATACAAATCTTAATTTTATTTACATAAATATGCAAAAAAATATATTAATTATTGATAGTTGTTTGGGATAATTTTTGGAATTTATATTGAGTGAAGAAAAGTCATTTGCCTCTCTTTCCCAAAAAACCATATTCAAAATGTAATTACGTTTAAAATAGCTTGTAAAAATTCCATTAAATACTTACTGTTTACAATCGCCACAGCGCTTGATCCTTTGTCCAAAATATCGACTACGTAATTGCGTATCGTGAATTGACCGTCAGTTCCTGGGAAATCGGCCAAGAATTCAATATATTGTTCGCCGTGGAGGATCTGTAACAAATCAATGTTTGTAAAACAGTATATTTTATTAAAAATACATAAGCCAACTCTCCCGAAAAGTGGGAGCACAGCGGCCAGGGCGCCCTCTTTAATTTCATAGTATGCGTGTGACTTGGCGACGGAATCACTAAAATTGTTAAATTTAGCACGAGCTTTGAGTGCTTTCCATTTCCGTATAAAAACGCCGTAATGAAACCTGTATGTCAGAGAAAAAAAGACGTGAAGTCCTAAATCTAAGGTTTCGTCCAAGTAATCAGATAATCCAAGGATAAGTTTGTGGAACTAGTACGAAGAACTGTTATTCCTGTTACTAAATACGCAGTATTTTTTTTCATTTCATTGTTAAAACGAGGGCCTGTAATATAGAACTTTTTCAAATGACTAAAAAAAGAAACGTACATTAGTGAAATCTGCGTGCTTTCCCGGCGGCATTGACTTGGCGAGTACAGGCGACTCCATGACCATTCCCACCAATATGAAAAAAGTCGGTAGCGCTACGAAGCTTTCATGACTCTCGTACAAAAACTTCAAATCCGTCGGGTTTACAACCGAAGCTCCAACTGTAAGGTAAAATAAAAGTTAGCCTAATAATCTGTGGTACGTGTTGTGTGTTCTAGAAATGAAAATAATTTGACATGAAATTCAAAGTTTATCCCTAAGTTTCTTATAGTAAAAGAAATCACAAATTCTGTATCTCCTATAATAAAAATATTCAAGAGAAGGCAAACCTACCTTTTAGGAAGGTGTGACCAGTGCCATAAAGCTAAGATGAAACAAAAGGTGAAGGTTGAAAAGGCAATGTTATCTATCTAGATCTCATGAGACAGAGTGATTATAATCAAAAGATGTGTAAGAAACTAAAGGACCTAATAGGCCAGAGGAAATGCAAAAACATAATGCTGTTGCCAACACGCCTGCCAATCGTGGAAAACATAACAATGACTCGTCATAAAAATGATGAAATCTAACGACCTTTCGTTATTTAAATGAATATCTTTATGCCCGATCTGGTTTCTAGATATTAACGTTTCCCTTTTCTATACAAATGGTTATTTCAAATATCAAATTGATAGAATCAGGAAATTTTAGAAAATAGGGTCACGACTTCACATAAAAAATTCCATTTTTAAATAAATGTCTTGTAATGAAAATAAGTTTAAGACTGTAACATTGTAACAACTCTCCAAAACTAGCGTGTCGTCATCGCTAGTCCAGGTATTAAGTTAAATTCGAATCATTTCACACAGATTTTTTTTCTTTGTGTAAAGTTCTATAAAATATAGTTAAATAAATTTCCTGTGCGTTTTACGCAAATACCCCTTAATCTATGGACTTCAGTAGTTATTCCATTGTCAATTACCTATACTTGCCTAATAGTTACATTTTTAAAACTTAAAATTTTTTATAAATATTATCTAATCGTTATCACTTTGTTTCCCACTATCGGGTATTATTATGTAATTGTAAATTTATTACTTTAGTGTTATTTTAAATAGGCACTCTAATTCATGTTGAAGCGGTTTTTAATTATGAGATACAAATATTCTGTACATATTGTTACATCGTTGATTATATTACAAAATCATCACACAGCACACTAACTAAGTATTAAGACAATGCTTCGTTTTTTTTTTCAAGAAATAATATTTTGTGTAGGCAACTAACTATAGATTTCGAAGTCGATAACATATTTTATCTTGTTATTTAATTCAATAAGTTTGTTGTATTGATATTAAAATATTACATTTAAGTGAACTGTAGTCACAATTTCTAATGAATATTACAATGGTTTTAGTTCATAAATGTCATTGTTTAACAGTGCCATTGTATTAAAAGATACTATTTTAGGGTTCCATACCGAAAAAAATTACTTTTCATGGGATTACTTTGTGGACAACAAAGTCTGTCTGTTCCTCAAGACCATTTCATCTTAACAACAGCTTGACGTATCGAATCGAATTTATAGTACAGTTATGTCTTGCATTTTAAATTTGAAGTGTGTAATATCAATATGTTTATGTAGTGTACATATTTCAACATTAAGTAATATTTATTGATTAATTAATAAATTGTACTAAGGAGTAATTTCCGAGTGAGTAGAAGTTTTACTTCTGTTACGTGTACCGAGTTTACACGCGTTTTTTTTTAAATATTAATACAGTTCAAGGGCACTCCGTACGTGCTTTCTGAATTTTTAACTCGCCAGCGCCAAAACCTGTTTATTGCTGCACGCAACCATTTTGGTATCAGGCAGGTGTGGTCGCTTGATGGAAATATCTTTGTTAAAATGTCCAGCGGCAAGCGTCATCGGTTGGCTGATTCCGAGGACCTCGATAAACTTATTGTTCAGTGCGAAAAGCCAACAGTTCATTCACCTTCTAATGCCATGGGCAAGAAGAACCCAGACAAAAATAATAGTAGTAGTGCTTTAAGGTCTACTGCAGTTAGATCCAAACGTTTAATTCGCAACAAATAGTCTTGCAGTTTTGCATTATTTTAGCCATATTTTGTTGTCTACAATCGGCATATATCAATATAAAAAGAACTAAACACTATGTCATTATTTTTCCCATATTGTTTACATGCTTTTTTAGTGTTGTGTTGATGTTGACTTGTAATGACATTGACATAATAATAATTTTGGGATGTTTGCTTTGACGTTTGTGACATAGTCACGGAACTAGTATGGTAGCACAGAATAAATAGTTGGGAGTTACTATTATACTATTGTACGTAGTACAGACTTGCTCCATAGACGCAACTATGCTGTTCCGTTCTATGTGGGAATGTCTTTGTATTTGTTACAACTTTTTTTTTTTTATTGCAACCCGTTTCTTTTTGTTTAATTTTTCTATTCTTTTAATTACTATTGTCTTTATTGTTATGTGATTGTTTTAAAGCCTGTAACCAGTCGGACGGAGGGTGATGTATGAAGATATACCTACTTAGATTTTATTCCCCAGAATATATATTATATAATTTATCTATATTATATTTTATCTATAAAATGTCAGATAATGAATCTTTTTATTCGACTTGCAACAGTTCGTCTTCTCTTTCGCTTGTGGATGCTTCGGATGAACCTGTGACGTTACAGAACTTAATCTCAGATGAGTTAAATAAATCCTTAAACTGTTTTCATATTTGTTACTTAAACGCGCAAAGTATTCCTCAACATCATACTGAGCTCCTGGATACTTTTTCTCCAACTGCTGCTCACGCAATACTCATATCTGAGAGCTGGCTTAAGCCAGAACTTAGTTCCACGTCCTACAGTCTTCCATGATTTATTTTACTCCTCAATGATCGTACCGGTAAAAGAGGCGGGGGTGTCGCAATTTATTTGCGTAGCGATCTATCTTATTAAATTTTAGATTCCTCACCCTCGCTTTACTCAGGTTCTATGGAATTTCTCTTTGTTGAGGTTAATGTCAAGAGTGTGAAAGTATTTCTCGGAGTCATCTATTGTCCACCTAAAGTGGACTACTTCTCCGATTTGGAAAACAATTTGTCACAATTCTGTTCAGTGTACACGCATCACATTGTCATGGGAGACTTTAACACCGATCTTTTAGGGTCCTCTCCCAAATCACATAAAATGAGGTCGATCATGGGGATGCAAAATTTAACTATTCTGCCGCTAAATGCTACTCATCACAATATAGACTCTGCGGACACCTGTATCGACCTTATAACTGTTTCTTCCGTTGTGCATGTAACCAATTACGGTCAATTCCCTGCTTCTGGTTTTTCACGGCATGAACTGCTCTTTCTTTCATATAAATTAAAGTCTCCCAAGCCTTCTTCAGTGTCCATTCCCATTCGTAGTTTCGCTAAACTCGATGTGGAAAAGCTGAAGCGGGATGCTGATGCCATTGACTGGTCTCCTTTGTTCAATGTCTCCACAGTTAACGATAAAGTTGATTTCTTAAATAGTAACATATTAAAGTTGTATGATAAATATGCTCCTAAGCGTGCGGTCCGACTCAAGCGCCCTCCTGTTCCTTGGATTACAGTTGGGGTAAGAATGGCTATGACAAGGCGCGATAGAGCATTTAGAGTTTTTAAAAAACATCGTACTGATCAAAAGTGGCAAGCATATAAGGTTGCAAGAAATCGATGCAACCAAATGGTAAGAGCAGCTAAACGCCGCTATTTCCATGAACAACTGCAATGTTTATCTTCGGCTGATATACGGAAGTTCCTCAATACTCTTGGTTATGGGAAAACACAACTAGACACTACTAGTATCTCTTTTTCACCTGACGATTTCAATCGTCATTTCTTATCAGCAGAAATAATGTCGGATAGTTCTAGAGTGAACGCTATCTCATTTTAACTTCCATGCCTCTTTTTCAGTTGACACTTTCACTTTTTCTCCTGTTGATGAAGAAGAGATACGGAAAACCCTTTTCTCTATCAAATCCAATGCCGTCGGATGTGATGATTTGAGTAGGACAATGGTTTTACATGTGCTTGATTCTGTTCTACCCATAATAACTCACATCATCAACTTTTCGCTGAAGTACGGTACTTTCCCAACATTTTGGCGTAAAGCCTTTGTTATTCCTTTTCCTAAATCGACCGGATGCAGCCTTCTATCCCATTTTAGGCCAATTTCGATTCTACCTTTTCTTTCTAAGGTTTTGGAAGCTACGGCACATAAGCAGATTTCTGTTTTCATCTTAAAAAATAATATTCTCTCTCCATATCAGTCTGGTTTTCGACCGGGTCACAGTACAACTACTGCACTTCTAAAGGTGACTGATGATATCCGAGACGGTATGGAATATTCTAAGTTGACTACTTATTTTAATTGATTTTTCCTATGCATTTATTGCCGTCGACCATGACATTTTACTAGCTCTCCTCTCTTGTTTGAATATCTCTTCTTCAGCCCAGGATTGGTTTTCAGCATATCTTCGAGGTCGCCGACAGGTTGTGCGTACCGGTCAGAATTTGTCTCACTGGGGTGATGTACTAACTGGCGTCCCTCAAGGCGGTATTCTTTCTCCCCTTTTATTTTGTTTTTATTAATCTCGTTACAACAAACATTAAATGCTCTTACCATTTGTATGCTGACGATTTGCAAATATATGAGCAAGCGGAACCCTCCGAAATCAATAATATAATTGCTCTATTGAATAATGATTTACAGTATATATCTGAGTGGTCCGCTGTGTATGGTATTAAGGTGAATTATACAAAATGCCAAGCCATAGTCTTAGGCAGTTCTAGACTTGTAAACAATCTAGATTTTGCTACCTTGCCGTCGGTTACTTTTAATAACAACATAATTCCTTTCTGTTCCCATGTCAGAAACCTGGGTCTATATGTTGATAGCTGTTTTACATGGAATAAACAGATCCAGGAGGTAAGTCGCAAAATTTCTGCTACCTTGCGATCACTTTATCGTCTCAAAAATTTCCTTCCAACCTCTACTAAGATTTTACTTGTCCAATCGCTCATTTTGCCAATTATTGACTATGCTGATGTGTGTTGCACAGACCTATCTCAACAACATCTTAACACACTGGATCGTCTTCTTAACAATTGCATCAGATACATTTATGGTCTCCGCAAGTACGACCACGTGTCTTCCTTTCGTGAACAGCTCAATTGGCTGCCAATTCGTCAGCGCAGAGATGTTAGAACACTTTGCACCCTTTTCACAATTCTAAACGATCCTTGTGTTCCTGAGTATTTGAAATCTAAGTTTCAATACCTGGGTGATTCTCATAACTGTTTTCTCCGCTCTTCGGGTAGTCTCAAGTTGCTGACGCCTTTACACCGTACTGGGTATTTGTCTAAGACATTCGCTTTTACGGCTATAAGGCTCTGGAACGAAATCCCTCTTGACATTAAAAAAGCTCCTAATAAGTTTGCCTTCAAAAATAACATCCGCAAACATTACAGAAATGTTGCAAGACTGTACTAGTGCTGCTGTTTGTTATTGTGCCGCTTCAGTTGTTTGTCCTGACATGTATATTATTCTATGTATATATGGTATATTTGTATATATGATATTTATATATCTATGTATGTATGTATGTATCTATTGTAAGTATATATTTTGATATTTATATCCTTTTACTTGTTTTTTTCTCCTAGCAGTATCGCCTCTATTATGTATATATCTCTGCTTAGCCTAATGGTTGACTGGGAGAGATTGCCTCTAGGCATTAAGTCCGCCATATGTACGAACTAGTGCATAAAGATTAAATAAATAAATAAAATAAAATATGTAATCTACGAGTATAATTGGAATGTGTTATACATGTAAACCACATTGTTGAAATGTTTCAAAAGATGGAGATAAGCGCCATTAACTCTTCCTAGAAGTCATACGCGAATATGCCGTCTTACGCGGATTGTGACTATGTTTTGTGCTATTTAAAGACAAAGCTTTATTTATTTTTATTAACGGTCACTTGATTTGTATACGAATTACGAGTAGAGCCAGAGGCCTTGAGAGTGCTTGAGCATTACACGGGTAAGTAAATGATGAATGCGAGCTTCTCGTGATACAAGTAATTAATCGGTTGCCGTTTTTAAAATAATTACAATGGCATTATCATTTTGGCCACTAGTAACAAGTCAATCGCGTACACGTTTAAACTCTACTTTTTCTTCAGCTATGTTCAATATTCAAATAAAAGTATAAAGTATCAATTGAATGGCCAATCCATCTCTGGCTTTGTCGTAGAATATCAATAAGTTAAACAGAAATACAAGGTATTGTTATAAATAATAATGAATCAATTGCAGCAAGATAATGTATCAAGTGTATGAGCATTCTATGAGAATTTGAGCCGGTCGAACTGAACCTTTTCTAACTGTTGTGTTTTCATATTATATGTAGTGTAAACCTATATAGATAAACTTACTGCCCAGTGCATACAGCGCGAGATCCTTAGAGTTGTAGCTGTAAGTGGACCAGTAGGCTTCTTTCTCGCTGTCCAACTTGCTTCGCTCTTCAAAATCCTATTAATAAAAAATATTTATATTTAGGGCGAATAACGCATGACGTGTTGCAACATTATGAATTCCATTGTTGACATTCTAAGGGATAAGTTGAATGGTACGAATATTTGCTACCCACATGTCTTTTAATATCCAACCAGTAATCCAATATACGATAAAGAATTTGAAAAGAGGGAAATGTGATAAAATTGGCCAATATTGTCTTGGATAAAGCGTCAGGCTTTTTTTATTGGAATGGGATGACAAGCGTAAAGTGAACAGTATATATTACTACATACACTGTATTGTTTTAGTATTAAACTACATTTTTTAGTACGAACTTTAAAAAATGGTTTAACGTGTTTGACAGGCACAAAATGTGTTTAGAATTATGTACGCCTTCTGATTCTTTACTGTATGAGTAAGGTTCAATAAATAATAAATAAACAGTCCAGCTGATGGTAAGTGTCTACTGTAGCCCATGGACACCTGCAACAACTTCAATGAAAGAAATTGAACCCCCCTGAGGACTAAGATAGAATGCCTCACAACCTGTAATTATACTGGCTCATTGCACCATTCAAACCTTCTGGTTGCACTGCTGATTAGCGGCAGAAATAGGTAAGAGGGTGGCACATATCCAGACAACTCCTAGGCACAGAAGGAATGTACCACCTCGTGGGATAGGTTTGGACTCGGCACATCAAAAGTCTGTCGCCATAGTCGACTGTCTGCAAGTATGGTACGTACATACGGTCCACCCGCCTGGAGGTTATTGTAAACATTGGCTACTTACAACCCATAAGTATTTCAGTTATAAATCTGACCTGTAACTTTTCCACTAAGTCCACAGTGACCTCCGCTATCTTGTCCAGGTGATATGCGTTTTTCATGTTCACTACTTGAGACCACGCCTCCTTTACAGACTCTGGAGTTACAGGATCGGCTGGTTTATTTCTGTATACAATTATATGTTTAAATAAAAGGAAAAACGATAAAAAAGTAAACTTCCATGTAACCAACAAACCTAAGAGGAGTTCCACTAGATCGAACGAGATGTGTTTTTGCGGCATATCCCAAAGTGGAGTCGATAATAATACCACTATCAGAGAACGTTTCGTGTGCCATATACGCCTTGAAAAAAAAACTCAATTTTTAATAAATAATTATTTCTCAATTCATAACAATTTATGAAACAAAAAACAACCAAAACATTCCGAAGACTATGTAAAGTTGTAAAGATTATTATCCGATGATCACCAAATATATACGCGACCAAACTATAGGTACATCTTATGGATTCGAGAACGCTAGAGAATATAATGATAGCTGAATTTAAAAAATCCTTGTTTTTTTTTTAAAAATTGTTGTAAACAATATGAAGTTACTACAAATAATCAACTATACTACTACAAAAATATACACAGCTTTAGAACAAAGATAAACATTTTTAATAATTTTGCAATATAACATTTTTTGTTTGTTGACCTAAAACTTTAGACTAAAGTATTAGGATTTTTTTTTTGAATACGTTAACAAACATTTGCTTATTATTTTTTAGGGTATATCATAGTAGTTCCTGAATATCTTTTACGATCGACCAGTAAGAAGTTGATGTAATCAAAATATGCCAGAAAGTAACAATAGCATAACAATTTAGACTTAATCTAGGAAAGAAAATATGCGTGCATTAAATATACTTACTACAATGGGAGCAATAAGCTCGGGTTTCAAAGATAAACATTTTTAATAATTTTGCAATATAACATTTTTGTTTGTTGACCTAAAACTTTAGACTAAAGTATTAGGATTTTTTTTGAATACGTTAACAAACATTTGCTTATTATTTTTTAGGGTATATCATAGTAGTTCCTGAATATCTTTTACGATCGACCAGTAAGAAGTTGATGTAATCAAAATATGCCAGAAAGTAACAATAGCATAACAATTTAGACTTAATCTAGGAAAGAAAATATGCGTGCATTAAATATACTTACTACAATGGGAGCAATAAGCTCGGGTTTCAAAGATAAACATTTTTAATAATTTTGCAATATAACATTTTTTGTTTGTTGACCTAAAACTTTAGACTAAAGTATTAGGATTTTTTTTTTGAATACGTTAACAAACATTTGCTTATTATTTTTTAGGGTATATCATAGTAGTTCCTGAATATCTTTTACGATCGACCAGTAAGAAGTTGATGTAATCAAAATATGCCAGAAAGTAACAATAGCATAACAATTTAGACTTAATCTAGGAAAGAAAATATGCGTGCATTAAATATACTTACTACAATGGGAGCAATAAGCTCGGGTTTCAAAGATAAACATTTTTAATAATTTTGCAATATAACATTTTTGTTTGTTGACCTAAAACTTTAGACTAAAGTATTAGGATTTTTTTTGAATACGTTAACAAACATTTGCTTATTATTTTTAGGGTATATCATAGTAGTTCCTGAATATCTTTTACGATCGACCAGTAAGAAGTTGATGTAATCAAAATATGCCAGAAAGTAACAATAGCATAACAATTTAGACTTAATCTAGGAAAGAAAATATGCGTGCATTAAATATACTTACTACAATGGGAGCAATAAGCTCGGGTTTCAAAGATAAACATTTTTAATAATTTTGCAATATAACATTTTTGTTTGTTGACCTAAAACTTTAGACTAAAGTATTAGGATTTTTTTTGAATACGTTAACAAACATTTGCTTATTATTTTTTAGGTATATCATAGTAGTTCCTGAATATCTTTTACGATCGACCAGTAAGAAGTTGATGTAATCAAAATATGCCAGAAAGTAACAATAGCATAACAATTTAGACTTAATCTAGGAAAGAAAATATGCGTGCATTAAATATACTTACTACAATGGGAGCAATAAGCTCGGGTTTCAAAGATAAACATTTTTAATAATTTTGCAATATAACATTTTTGTTTGTTGACCTAAAACTTTAGACTAAAGTATTAGGATTTTTTTTGAATACGTTAACAAACATTTGCTTATTATTTTTTAGGTATATCATAGTAGTTCCTGAATATCTCCCATGCTGCTTGTGTGGTTTTAAATGCTCCTTTTAAATGTACGGCCTGAATCAGGTCCCAGTCCTAAGGATATTTAAAAAAGGGATACAAGTGTGCCCTGTGGTTGTTGCAGATAATGTAGTTCATGTGGCAGAATATTTTATATTAATGTTATATTGCCTCACACCACTTAACGTCTTTCATATACTATTTAAACACTAAATCAGCTTATTTAAATCATCTGCTGAACTCAGACCTTTCCAAGAAAACGCCAGCATATATGCGTATTTCTTGGAAGCTTTTACCCTATTCACCTCGCTGGACAAGCGGGTTGATGAGTGCAGTGCTGGTACCCTCGCTTTAGTGATGCTGCTCCCCATCACTAGTTTGTGGGATTTTCTGCCTAAAGATTCGGTCGGACATTCCGCCATCATTCAGTCGCTTGAGCCTCGTTTGTTGGCTAGCAGCGTGCACCACGTGCGGGTAAGGTTGCTGCATACACCCCTTTCATATGCTGTATAATGGAGATATTACCTAGGACAAGATACCGTACTCTGCTATGTGGTGTAAGATAATATCATACCATAGGTGTCATATAAGGTTAATAACAAAATGCCAGATACATCTCCGCCTCTCTAAGAGATGGCATAGAAACGAGAAAATAACAGTAACCAGAGATAGTAAACCTGATCAGTAATGGACGACAGCATTTAAGATGCGAAGTGTGTATGAATCACCAACGAGACTACGACACCTAACCCAACTATCGGTAGAGGTCACACATCCACCTATCGGTAGAGGTCTATGACATGCATGTGCATGTGTGGATTGTGCATCAGTGGATCGTTAAAAGGCAGATAATATATATAATATACACCGGCTCGGTTAGCAAAGCAACAGATATTTTTATGGTTTACAAATCGTAATTCTTGATTACTAACCTACGATAGTGGAGAAAACCTTTCCAAAAAAATCTCAAGATAGCAAGAATAATCTCGTTGATATGGCCATTTGTTTATCAAAAATTAAAGGATGCTATATAGATAAAACTTACATCAAAGATATTTACGGGTGCGGGGAAAATCTGATAAAGCTCACAATACCCTCATCTTCATCACTTCTCAGAACTGACATTCTTAAAATGTGTTAAACACTTTTAATTTAACACCCCATATTTATATCTGAACAAGGTTTCATGATATCCTGACGCACCAGCACTATAAATCTATTAATTGCAATTTTAGGTGCAGAATTTTCAAAGCGTTTATGTAACACATGCGGGACAAGTGAACTCCGCCAAAACAACCTACATTAGAGCAACGTGGGGGATGAGGTCACCTGGGCCAAAACTCATAGAAAATTTAGTTTATTATCGCCTATTTACCTGTTCGGTCATTTTGCTGAAACTTTTATCTCTGAGAATACCAGCATTGTTGATAAGTATATCAATACGTCCAAAGTTATCTATAGCTGTTTTTATAATCTTCTCCCCCTCAACAACAGAGTTGTAATCGGCGACAGCAATACCATCTACAAAAAAAGTTATTATTAATACTCTTTGTGCGCAATGCTATCTAAGATGACTTATTTTTGCAATATTGAAGGTAGCCAATAGCCAGCCATACATTTTGGAGTTGGGAAAAGTCATGAAATGAATTTCATGCCATAAAAAATATGCCCTTACTCATTCAAAACCAAAACTTTTTTAAAGATGTAATAATAATGAAATTATGTACATATTCATCACAGTCTAAGCGGTAAATTTTTGACAAAAGTATTTTATTGAAAGTATCATGATATCCTCTTTGTTGTAAAGTGGCCGCCTTTGCTTTTTATACAAGCCTCAATGTCTCTGGCCATGATCTACCCATGGGGAATTTAGCCACTACTAACTAAAGATTTCTTGTGAGACTCTATGTCGGAGTAACGTTTTTGGTATTTACTTTTATACTTAAATTTGCAACAGGGATGTGGACATGCATCACACCTGTTGTTCAGTAATTTAATTAATGTCAGTATGCACAAAAAGGGACTTAAAATAATCATACATAGCTTTGAGATTTTTCATTTATAAATAATTTGTTTACAAGTGTAATTTATGTGGAACTATTGTATACCAGTTCAAAACCCTGGATTGATCTGGTATACAATCCAGATCATATGGAATGGTTAAGTCAACCTGACCACGGCTTTGCAGTGAGTACTTATAGTAAGATAGTCTCCGATCCAAGAACTCATATTTTAGACCAAGTTTCTCATGTAGAATCCTGGCTACTAGGTTGTGTCTGTGCAGATACTCATGGTGAGAAAGTGCTGAACATCCAGAGATGACATGCTGCAGTGACTCCCTGGTACTACGACAAGCTCGACTGATGACGCTGGTGCTGTCCCTTAGGATTTATCTTTGATAGTTGCTCGTCTGAATAACCTGATCCTGCACAGACAAAACCCTCGGTTTCCCCAAAGAGGTCACTGAAATGCAGCCAGTTGAGAGAGACGACGGTATCTACAAAAGGCTCATAGAGAGCTCATTATTATTAAATTTTCTTTTTATGAAAGTAAGTATCCCAAAAATATATTTTTTTTAAACAAATCAATGCTGTTTCAGATTTACATATCTTAAGTTATAAATTAACTTTTCATGTGAACAAACATAATGCTTATGATCCACCCCACACCCACCCAACAGTTTCTTCCAGCTAAAAGTTTCTCACAGGCATATCTACATCTTAGAGAAGTATTTAAAAATAAAATTAAGATTGGCACTTGGCATTATTGTAACCTTTAGCTTAAGGTCAACAATAAAGAATAAATTAATTAATTAATAAAAGTGGAAGTATTTATGAAATTAGATGACTATTTGTTTGAAATATTAGTTGAATATTTCTTAAGCTAACTTTTAAAAACAAAAATTTTGTTTTAAATAGTAACAAATGTAAGAAACAAAATAGTAACTAATGTAAGAAACATTAGATACTATTTTATGCATTTTAGTAAGTAAATATACTATTGGTATTTCATACAAGTTAAGGTGTTTGAATACTACAAACTTAATATCTATTAACATGTTAGAACGATAGAATTTATTTTGTTACAAAACAGTATTAGTTATTATATGTCGGCTATTAATTTAGATAAAAAATAATGTTTCTCGCAACCATCAGCATACTAGGAATACTAAGTATCCCTGAATGACAATAAGAAACATTATAAAACATTTTGTCTTTAAGGAAAAACTGTTAAAGGATACTTTTGTACATAATATATTACCTTTACTCTTTATTTCTTGAACTACAGCATCTGCAAAAGTTGACTTTCCGCTACCATCTCTGCCACCGCCAAGATCATTTACTACAACTTTAGCTCCTCTTGACGCTAAAAGTAAAGCATAGGCCTTGCCTAATCCACCTCCGGCACCAGTCACCACGGCCACACGGCCATCAAATCTGAGTTGTTCCATTATCTAGAGTAAAAGCAATAAGAAATTAATTTACAATTAAAATTTATATAGTGATACCAAAACATAAACAATAAACAATATATGCTATAACAATACTTATCAAAGTTGCATGTAAAATGCATAATTATTACCCTAAACCTCAGAATTTAAATAGGTATGTGCAAAGTCCAACTTGGAATAATACTTAATATTCTGCATAATCATGATGGTGAATTGATCAGTACTATTATGAAAAGGCAAAAATATTACATTGAAATATAAAAAAATACTTAAAATGAATAACAATCAAACATGGATATACATACGAGGCAAAGAGAATGTAATCACTAATCACTACTTTAATACGAGTACGAGGAAACACGAAAATATAAACACAGACTCTTAACCAAACCTAGACAAGTAATATAGGTAACTACCACCAAAGCGTAATGCACAGAGTACATTAATACATACGAGTAATGTAATTCCTGCCCTGTAACTATAATATACATTATTGCCAGAACTATGATACTACGTTTATAATTGCCAAAATCCGTATAAAATTCTCATAGAAAACTTTTGCTGAATTCCGTGTAACACAACAATAAAATTATATTGGTAAGGTCCCTGTCGATGGACCAGTCCTCATCGGAAGTGGTAGGATTATTTATCTTGCTTTAAAATATATTGTAGGTAAATAACTTACACATGTTAATTTTGGCGCGAACTCGGAGGGTGACTTAGTTATATCTGTATATTTCGATATTTAATGTATTAAATTGATGATGTATTGTGCCGTAAGTGTTTGTGAATATATGATATAATACAGTATTTAGAAAATTCAATTGAAGGCCGGAATTCGACGTTTTTCGTTTTGGTGCCATCAGTCCAACAGGTCTTCGATAAAAATTGACTATCGATTTACTGTCTATATACTTGAACAAGTTTTCAGGATTCAGGAAAATATTACTTTAAAACTGGCAGATATATATTATAGTTAGCATAGAGGCCATATCGTTATATGACTTAGAGCCCGAACAGCACAAAGATGACATACAAATCGACGAATCCGTTTATCTATATCTTTGTCTATAAAGAGTGTGAAATTAAGAAGGAGCTGCTGTAACTACAGGGTAAATTAATCTATGTTAAAAATTAGCCTTTTATTTGCGGTGCTCTCATCATCTACTTCTTCATGAGAATTACTAATATTTTGGGGTTCCTCTCTTCGCATACTTCAATTAATCAACAACCGTTAATTTCAACCCCCTGGCTGTACTAGCGCCTTTTTAGTTATTTATAAAACCTTTTTTTTTATTGCTACCAATTTACTATAGTTTATACATATAAAACGTCTGTGGATGCGGTACCTACTTCCAACCTATATTCTGTGTGTTGCGATTTACGTTAAATTCAAAATTTACTTTATTTAATAGTGGTAGGAACATAAGTTTTATTTAACTTTTTTATTGGGTAATTGTTGATGTGTATATATTGACTATACTAATGAATTCATTATATGCGATAACGAGTTACTTAACGATAGTATAATAGTGACAGAGATGATTTTTAATAGTACTTACCTATCGAAGTCCATAAAAACTTAAAACACTAGTTAATTATTTCAGTAATTTAGAATAATCATTGGTGAAGTTAACAATGAATATAAATAAAAACCACGTGATTAATGATCCTTTAGCTGGTAAGTTCTCAAAACACAGTTAGTTGTAAAAATAGTTTTTTTTTTACTAAGATTTCTGTTTATATTTTCAGTTATTTACAATGAAGGGCTGTGGCGATTTAGCAAAGTATCTCCATTATTTAATTTACAAACAAGTGTAGTAAAATTTAAGCAATATGCATCTAAAATTCGCCAATCTATAGTGAGCACTATTCCTGCAAACTCAGCAGTAAAATTTTTAGTACTGTTTGAAGCTCAGCCATCCTTAAAGTATTCAGAAGATGACCCTGATGGTTTTATGGTATTTTCAATATATTTATAATGACTATGATTTAAACAGTTGGTGATATAATATAATAAACAATAAAAGTTAAGTATCAGCCTCTAAATAATAATATTTTTTGATAGAGATATTATTACAGTTAGTATTTTCATGTTCTAAATTATAATTAATGTAATAACTATTATATTATTACAGTTTCAATCATTATGAAAACAATTTCTTGCTCATTACAAGATCTTGCCATAATAGATTTTATTGTTTTGTCAATAAGATATGGCAATAAAATTGAAAGCTGGAGTAATGTTTTGAACTCAATAGCATGATAAACATTTGAATTTATTTAATAAAATAGAATAGAGCTGTTAATTGGGAGTAACCTGTGACTTGATCACTGGAGTGCACTATATTTCAAACATTTTTGTAGTTACCAATTGTTTCTAAAGTCAGTTTGTTATGTAGTAGTTTAGACACTATAATAACAGGAAATGATTTTTGAGTATATAATACTTTCATCATCATTTCAGCCTGTCACTGCTGAACATAGGCCTCTCCTAAAGATTGCTATAAAGTATGATCCCGACACTTGCATCCATCAACATTACATTCAATAACAATAAAACAATACATACATAAGATAACAATAGTTCTCTTCATCTCTCTTTTATAACTTCTTTGGGAAAACTCACTTTGATATAAGATAGATAGAAACATAATTTACAATACTGGTGTGCAAAAACTCAACAGCAAAACAAGTAAATGTGCACCGCTTTTACCACAGCCAAAAGTATGCAATGTGAATTAGGAGCATTGCCATCTAAAATTTTTACTGTTTAAAAAATAAGTTTGCGGTGCACTGCATTTTATTTTATTCTACTATTGAAGAAGATAATGTTCTTGTTGTAAAAACCAAATTATATCTGATGACCCAGCACTTCTATTATGCAGATGTAAATTTGCTAAAATCTTTTAAGTAATCTAAGATTTATAATAGCCCAATGCTCGGTTTCTTTTTCATATTATGTGAGGTACCAGAAATTGTATCCTGCACTAAAATTTATAATACAATTTTAACAATTAAAATAATATTAAATAGTAACAATTTAAATACTGAAAGTACCATGTTCTCTGCATTCAAGGATAACAGGCTATACTGCTCTGGAACTCCCTGCCTGACGAAGTTAAGAAATCGGCAAGCAGGAACTCTTAAAAAATTAGTTAAAGAACATTATTTAAATTTAATTGGACTTATTTAGTTATTATTGTGTTTCTTATTTGTTTATTTATCTATCTACATATGTAATAGTATATTATTATGTATATTTTATCATATTTATATTCATTAATTTTATTATATCTATTTATATTTGTTTATAGTTATTTTAAAATCATTTTATTACTTAATTAATTTAATAAATGAATACACCTGCTACGGCTATCTCACCAACCCATGGGTTGACTGGCAGAGAATGCTAGTAGGCATTAAGTCCGTCCTTTGTAACCTCAAATTGGGGTGTATGCAATAAAGTATTAAAAAAAAAAAAAATTATTGTATTATTTGTAATCAGATAACAGTGTCATCATCTCAAGAAAATAATAAATCTAAAGTGATTTATACTACTATTTTTTTATCCTGGGGAGTGAACACAAAGATAGAAAATGCTGTTCATTTACCATACATGCTGGAACATGGTGAACAACGGATTGGCACATCAGTGAAGACAACATTACAAAACATGTTCGACTGTAACATAAAACAGTTCTGTTTTTCACAGGTATTTATTTTTTTGATAATACTTTAAGCTGGCATATATTTCTTGGAAAGTTTGTCCATACTCACCATGTTGGGGAAGCGAGTTGGTAAGCTCAGTGCTGATACTTTCACACTAATGATGCTGGTCCCCATCACTAGTCTGAGATTCTAATTCAACAAATTCGGATTATTATTCCACCATCCAATCCCCATGGGCCTTGTTTGTTAGGTAGCAGGTGGCACCATGTTCAAGTGATGTTGACATTTAGAGAAAAAATATGTTACATCCTTATTATTTTAGTAAGTATTATTATTTTAAGTTTAAAATAAATATGTTTAAATATTTATCTTCTTCAGCCTGTTATTAGTCAACTTTGGAAGAAGGCCTTTCCCAATTTCAGAATTTGTTGTAATTATTACACTTTGCCGGCAGCTTGAATATGTGTTCCAGACATCTCTTCTACTATATGCACTGATGTCCATCGTTGGTCTGCGTATTTTCGGTCTAACTTTTTTTGAGATGGTTATTCACCATCAGTAGGATGCCATAAGATTTTTTAGGGAAGGTCTATACAAGGTCATCTTGAGTTGGTGGTGTAAGAGAAACAGCCCAACATCTTCTTCTCCAGAGGATGTCTTAAAAGTCAACTAAGCGAAAGGCTAGAAAAATCTTAGAGCCTTTGAAGTCTTGGGTGTCGGATACTTGTCAATCATCCAGCAAAGTACAGTCTTTATTGCAAATTGTCACAACTTGGCCAATAGCAATATTTTGTTGTACCAAACTTTCAATTTAAGTCTTAGTTCTCAAACATAAAACAACTATTTTTCAGCACCAACTACTGCAATTTGGCTTCAACTTTGTTGAAAATGATACATCACGAAGCACGGATCCTTTCACTTTTTGCTACAGAACACAACAAGTGGATCACAAGAATAAGCTAAATTTAACATTTGATGTTGGCGATGTGCATATTATATGGAATGGGTAAATACCAGTTTCTAACCAGTTGAAGACAATGTACAATATATATATAATAATGATTATATTTACAATAACTGTAGTATAAAAGTTAGATTATGGTACCAAGCGAAAATAGAAACAGTCCTCATGTCACTTTTCTCACTTCTTCATTAAACATGTGCATTGGTTAGCTTCCAGTTATCTTGGTTAACTTGGTTATCATCGCTAAGACAGACACTTTCATGCTCTCCTTGCCTTTGCAGCAAAGGTCAAAATGACTATGTATAGACACTGTAAATAGGGGCGAAATACCGAAAGTGAAATCTCTCTTACACCAATACTACCACATCTTATAGGTAAGATAGCTTGAGTTCTGGATGAATTTAAAGATTAATTTAGAATCTTTTCTAAAGCTGTTTTGAGATGCCGGTATACATATTGATAGCCCCGCCGCATAGATCTCATGTTTTCTTTTTGTTTAGGGTGCTAAATGTTTTAATTTTATTTTTATGGATGAGATGTTTAAAATGAAAATTGGGAATATCTGCATGTACATGCTCTTTGAGAAGTGACTTTGCAACTGTAGAGCTAGATTATATGTTTTATTGAAGTGGGTTTTTGAAAAACTTCAAGGAACTCATTTGCCACTTCATATTTATCTTTTACATTACTACCACATAATTGTAAGACAATCCTATTATTTTTGGATTTTCCAAATTCATTATATTTCTTGTGTCGCTAGTTTGGTTTGTAGAAATTTTATTTTATTGCTTATTATTATATTAATAGTGAACTTTAGCTTGCATTAAAACTTTCTTTAACATTTTTGAGTATTTTTATCGTATTCATGAAATGTTTCATTAGCTGCAAGTGATCTTTTGACGTATAGCTTATCTGAGTTTGATTTTCATACTATACCGTAATAAAATAAAATAGCGTCAGAAAACAGCACTGTGCGGAAATACGCCTTTGTTCCAACGTTTGCACCTATCATATTCAAATTTGTACTCTTTAAAGTGCAGCTAGTTTTTAGATTTAGTTTTTTGATATACACTACCCATAAGAGCAATTATGAAGTAAGTTAATATAAGTACATTTTCGCACTAGTTTATTTTTATCACCCATTATTTACACTATTTTCAAAATCACAATATTCAATAGTTATATTTCTCTAGACTGAATTTTTCTCAATAAATTCTCGTAAACTCTTTAGAATTTTTAATCACAACTCGTTACACGGTGAGTATGACTAATTTTAGGGGTTAATAAAATAGGATTGATAATTGCGTTGCGATAATTGTGACTGATTAAAATTATAATTAAATATTATCGGTAATTATCTGAAAATAATATTTTGTTGTTGATGAACATATTGAGAATTTCTTTGCGAAAGTTTATTTCTAATGAAGTAATTTAGAAATTGTATTCGGTTTCTATTTTCTTTGATTCCTTTTCTATTATATTTATTCTAGTATTTTCCTCGCATATTTCCGTTTATTAAATCACACTAAACATTCAAAGATTCTACTTTTTGTTGATTCTGAGGTACGAGCCCGTCTCAACTTTCGCAGCATATTTAATTTATGCAACATATTATATAAAGGCATTACAATGCCAAATTGCACCTTACCGTGAAATTTGCCAACTATGCCAATCAAGGTGCCAAACGAGCAAAATGTGAACAAACATTAACATTAGAAAATATTTTAGATTTATGGCAACATTGATTACTTTATTGGAAATTAGGTTATATTTGTGACAACACTACATTTTTTATTTATGGGAAAGACGGCAAACGAGCAAGCAGTTAACCTGGTGGTAAGTTATTACCGTCGCGCACATACATCTGCAACACCATAGATGGTGCAGGTGCGTTACCGGTCTTTAAGGATATTTGGGAGATGGGAAGGAAGAGGAGGGGAATAGGAGGGGAATAGGGAGGGGATGTAGGCCTCCGGTTACCTCACTCACCGAACGAAACGAAGAAGCACAAGATGCCTCTACTTCACGCCGGTATTCTGCGAGGCCGTGGTATCAATCCGGTCGAGCCGGCCCATTCGAGCAGCAGCTAAAGCCGCCGCTTGGCTCTTCCACGCTCAAGTATCATATCACATTTCTTTCTAGTTTTACTCAGTGACTTGTCAGAATGTTTTGTGGGCAAATTTCTGTCCCAAAGTGATTGTGAATTATGCTTAATGGCAAAAATACACGATAGTTATTTAATTGTATGTTAAAAAGTAACAATTGTGAAGTGTTTTAATTCTAGTTCCAATATTAATTGTAATATAAAACAAAATTTATGATGATGGACAAAGTTATTGAATAATTTTCAGACCCATAAATGTCAGCATTGCCCACCATAAAAAATACTCATGTAATACTCATGTGGTTGTTAAATTTAGATATTTTTAACAGACTTCAAAAAATGAGTGTAAATGTCAAAGTAACTATACAAATTGTAAATGGAGAGAAAAAGTTAGGTAACATTGCGCTCTCAATTTTTGATAAAAGTTTTTTAGCACTACCAAAACCATTTTTTAAACCCCTGTCAAGATTTCTCTAATCTTGGTAATGGTACCTTTTACAGGTCTATATAATCAGGTTTTGTGTCAAATATCGAGGTGGACAATGTTGGCGAGAACTTGAGATAATTTTGCCCCTCTTCAAAATCGATCAAATGTTGGGTAAAATATTTAACTTTTAAAACATTTTACAAAGTCAATACGTACCCAAGATCATATACGTGTAGAAAACATAATAATATACAATAGTCCCCATAAAAAATTAAAATAAATGAAAATATAAAGAAATCATGAGCAAAGTTGGCATGTTTGACAGTACTTTAGATGTCCACATAACTCATATGGATTCAGAGAAAATCTAATATCAAACAGACTAACGGTCAGATGCGCGAGTGATCTATTAAAAATATATTTGTCAGGCTAATGTCTATACATTAATTAAAATGTCATGATTTTTTTTTCATAATAGTATCAAAGTCCATAAGTATTTTAGGTACCAAATCTACACCGGTATTTAAATTTCTTAAAATATTTTTGCTCGCAGTAATTATTCCAAAGATAATAATATACAAACAATCAATGTCGTCGGCACAGCTGGCATGCATTTGCAGAAAATGTCTAGAAGATTTACCATGCCATTATATTTGCTAAGGCTTAGAAATCGATCATATTTTTAATGTTATTATAGCACTATTACCTAATAAAGCTCTTTGTTGTATTGTTTTTTTACTTAAATTTTCTACTATCATCATTTGAGCCTATCACAAGGCCACTACTAAACATCTCCCAAAGATTGCCACAAATCTCGGTCCCTACATCCATTGACTTGTTACCATACTTCCCTCAAAAATAATTGTCATTAGAAATGAAAAATATTTTTGTTTTACGTCCATTGAGACTAAAACACTATAATACTTCCTTAAATCTTTGACTTAAGGTCTATCTTGGTAAATTGTTGAGACATTTATGAACAGTTAAGTGCTAGCCTTCAAAGCTTTCCACAAGTTAATTTTTAAGATCATAAAAAGAATGGAGTTGTTATGCCACCACCACATTTTTTAAATTTTTTTGATTTATTTACAGAAT
This sequence comes from Bhutanitis thaidina, assembly GCA_029286595.1. Lineage (NCBI taxonomy): Eukaryota > Metazoa > Arthropoda > Insecta > Lepidoptera > Papilionidae > Bhutanitis > Bhutanitis thaidina. Next base: position 4,928,502 of record JAGSMS010000013.1, read on the forward strand.
AAAAGAAGATTTAACCCAAACTTGTGAACAAGTGACATTAGCATACCAAGTATTGCAGAATCAAATATTCTACTCTGTCATGCTTGATGTGACAGCTCTGGACCTATATGAGGTGAATCTCTCTAAAGCTGAAGTGAAATCAAATGGCACAATAAAAATGAAAACACCTGAAATTGTGAATTGTGTTTTTACAGTGTTAAATGAAATAACTAATAACCATACAATAGACAAAAATTATACTGTGTTTGAATTGTAATAAAAGTCTATGAAATCTACCATTATTTTTTTGTAATACCCATTTATACTGGATAGAAATTGGGGGTTAAATAACTTTGTAATTTTTTTTAACATTTACTTTCATGAATTACGCTTTACAAATGTATTTGCATAAATCTTATAGATAATTTACTACATCGTTACAATGTGCTAAACTTAAATATTATCTAGTTTTGTATTTATATCTTCAAGTTACCTTGCAAGCAGTCCTTTTAAAGTTGATCTAGAAGATTTTTTATTATTCTCCGTCAATTTCATTTCTTCCCTGTTCAAAAGTATTTTACAGCTCATCTCCCTCAAAACGTAAGATAAAAAAATGTTTATTCCTATATTGTGGATATAATTACTTTTGAATAGTAATTTGCTAAGAATTTTAAAACAAAAGTTATGCTTATCGCAAAAAAAACCCATAACATGACCTTTAGCCAACTACTTCTGCCATATATATTATACATGTACATATTTATCTCTCCTTTCATTCTCGGCATGTCACTAGCGTCTAACAGGTTATAGCGTGACAAGGATCAACTGGCATTTGGATGACAATAGACAGGAGACTGGATAGGGTGTTACGTGTGTGTGAAAATTAATTTAGGTAAGAATATAAATATTTAAAGTTAATCGCAAACGCAGCGAATTATCATACAATGACGTTTCACAAGATGGCGGTATTAGTTCCAATTGTAGCCATCCGCCAGAATATCCTTGTAGAACTATACTAAATTGATTTTGACAGCATGGTCATGGGATTGTAGAAGACTTTGAAAAGAATTACGGCTCCTATTACTCTTAAAATATTGTAATGTAACATGGTCGAAGAAAACTAAAATTTATAATAAAAATAATGCTAATTTGAATTCTAAATAATAAAAATACTGATGCAATCTACAGTGAATAAATAATAATTTCAGGATTTTTTGGGGTGGAGTTAACATTAGTGTATAATTCACCTTTACGATAATATGTAATCCCTCTTTTTCCGAAAGTAATATAAAATAAAGAGGTCATAATTTTCTTTACGGAATATCACGAACTTATAGAAAATATACATCAATGGTCTTTAAAGTGTTACAATCCTAGGAGTAAATAGATACATCATTTTATAATTATTTGCAGCCAAAACTGTAACATTTCACCTGCTATTGGTAGATAATATATTGAACAAAAATTTAAGATATACCAATAAAATACCAAGAACCAGAATACGAATGCTCAGAAAACACGAAGATTAGATTAGTAAGCATAAGTTTATTTAATTTCTGTTTTGTTGAACTGCATATTTGGCTGTACCGTTTTTGCCTTAACATACTTATCAATAATGTATTAAACAAGCAATCAATAAATTTTCAGTCCCTTAAAGAAATTGTACAAGTAAATAAAACACCTGGTAAATGTATCGGTTTAGCAGATAAAGCTTTTGTAATAAATTGTTTATACTTGGAACTAAATGATTCTTAAACCAGGTCCAATGTAATGTTAATATTTAAATAATTACTTTAGTATTATTATGTAATACAATTATAAACTTATGCAAAAATGTTCAATTCTTATAGTATAATTGTTTATTACATAGACAAGATGTTAAAACATTCCTTTCTCTACAAACTGAAGTGTATAAGTAATCAAATTTACAATAGGTCATGTCATTTAACCTGAATCTATTTTATTTTAACAATCGTTATCGTCGCAAATAGGAAATTAGGCATCTATTGTAAGTTAATTTAAAAACTTTTGAATCAGTATAAAAACTACATCTATTTTGTTTACTGAATTAGTCACATTTTAATGTTCAGAAGTATTAATACGAATAATGGTTTTCTTGAGAGACATCCATCCTAAAATTATTACACTGAATTGAGATGCAACATATAGAACAGCATATAAATATAACCTAGTAAATCCGGCATGCAGTAAGTCGTACCACAGATTGTTGCACACAGCTGCACTCTTCCTGTTGAATAAAATTAATAACTGAATACATATGTGTGGATACTAAGAACTCAATTAGTAACAATATTTGTTAGACTTATATACGAGTTTTTTTAGAGAAGCGGCATCGGCTACCTTTTAATTGAGGTTCCGCCAAATTTCATGGTGTTTAAGCATAATTGAATAACATCATCATCATCATCATTTCAGCCTATCAGAAGTCCACTGCTGAACATAGGCCTCCCCCAAAGATTGCCACGAAGCTCGGTCCTGAGCCACCTGTATCCATCCCCTTCCCCCTTGATTGAATAACAAAGGTACAATATCACGGTTGTAATACTATCTCATGACTTAATGCAATAAAAATTCAATTTTTATGTCACGGTTAAGCATAAAGTAATAAACAACATAGTTAAGAACTTCTGTAATCATATCAGTATAGATATGGGTGTAAATAGAGAAACTAGCTGTCTATTGTCTAAGTGACCCATTAAGATAAAACGTGGCTTTTATTTCAAGTTGGGTCTATAGTTACAAAATATTTTTCAAAGCGGTGCAAAAATGTGAAAAAATCAAACACAAAAGTTCAATATAAAAGATGACGTATTGATGCAGCTTCAAATTAAAAAAATACAAGCCTGAGTTCGTAAGCTTCTTAATTAGGCTGTAAAAAAACAACTTTATTATTCAGTCGGGTCCTAAGCCTGGTTGTCTTCATCTAATATTTATCTGACCCTTCATTAGATCTTATTGCATAGAAATTAGCATTGATATGAGATGATAAATTACACTAGTGTCCGGCCTGTGTTTGCAAACACTTACCATACCATAATATACCGTGCACAAGAACTAACAACTGACAATAGTACTTCAAAGTTGCTATGAAAATTGTCGCTATTGGGCAGAAAAATTATGTCTTTTTGAATAATACCGACAAATATATTTATTTATTTACTTTATTCTTTATTGCACCAAAAAACTGTACAAAAGGCGAGATTAATGCTATATGGCATTCTCTACCAACGAACCTTGGGTAAAACAGAGTGCGTTTTGGGGCGGTTAAGGTAGTCAAACAAACGGAGGGCTACATTACCTATTATGTTATTATATAATGTTAACTACCTATTAATAATAGACTACATGTATTATTTAACCATACGTACATATACACAAATATATCTAAACATGTATAGAAATATAACTTTGTAACTAAATATATGGAAATAATTACATTATGCAACATATGTAAACAAAAGCTACAGTTGAGACTCACTTTTGTTGGCTAAGAAAATGCTCGTGAAGTTTTCTTTAGAAAACTTTTAGTGGGTGATTTTCGCAGGTCAAGAAGCAAACTGTTCCAAAGTGTAATGGCAGTGGCTGTAAATGACTTTGACATAAAGCCAGAATGGTGGGATGGAATAGAAAGCAATAAATTATGTGAAGAGCGTAGATTTAGAGAATGTGAGTCACCAAGGAAGTGAAATCGTACTTTTAAATAAAGAGGTGCGGAGGAATCAAAGAATTGAACACAAAGTGGACAGGATCCGAAAATTTCTACGCTGGCGTATCACTTTAACCACTCTAACTGAGAGCGAAAGCAGGACACGTGATCATATTTGGGCAGACCAAAAACAAATCTTCAATACACATCGATTTTAAATTTAAATTTCGGTGATTATGAGTTAAATTAAGTTTTATTTCCAGGTGCACCAAAATGAGTGCGCATTCGGCAGTAATACATATTATAATTACCTCGCGCCCGTACTACAGGCCCGTTTGTCCATCTCAGTGTGTGCAGCGCAGCACCTAACAGCAACCGCCGCCCGCAGCTCCTCCTGCTCCTCCTGTTCCCGCGCCGCTCGCCCCGCCCGCTGTCATATACTGCGGGCCGATCTTGATACCGTTCGCCTAAGTAATACACATTAATTTATCAGCCTGGTGGGGAGAAACATAACTAGTGCGAGGGTACTGGCACTGCGCTCACCAACCCGTTTGCCCAAAATAAAATAGGCTGATATAATATTAGCCTGCAGGACATACCCTCGATCAATAGATACCCTAAAAGGGAAATCCTTTCACCATTGTAGAGGCATAGCTACAGCATAGAAAAAATAAAGCATATTTAAGTTGCTGCCTCTCACCACTGTTAAGGGTATTTTATGTCTAATATATTTCAGTTGATTATTACACCAAGAGATTCTTCCAGTGCCTTCCTTTCTCGATTTTTTTGGATATCAGCAAAACAAAAAGGACAGATGGTTTCTTATACACCAACTTTGTTTGGGAACATGAAGTTAAAGTAAGTTAGTAAATGCCACACTTTTTGGGTTTTGGAGCTGGGAAGGGTGAATATTTTTTTTCATTTCTTAGACTTCTTCAAGATGTTTACTTCACAGATGAGCGCTTGTCAAGTCCAGCACTTAAATAATTTTACTTTATATTTATACATTATAACTACGAAATTAAAGTGAGCACCCTGACCCTGATCTATGCATACCTATACCACACTGTGAAGTTGTGACGACATTGTGTTACAAAGTGTATGTACACAATGATCATTGTGCAACAAGATACATGGTGTTACAAGGATATTACCTCATTATTGATATCAAAAATGCCCTCTTGAATTTTCTCATAGATCTCCTTTGCAGTGTTAATGAACGCCTCCTCGACATTTGCGGCAGTTTTGGCTGATGTCTCCATGAACACCAGACCATGTTCGCGAGCGAAAGCTTCACCCTCCTCTTTTTTCACTTCGCGCCGAGACTCGAGGTCACTGTTATATTTAATTATTTTACTATATTGTTAGTAGAAACATAATAATGTTAAACTTCACTTATATCGCATTATAAGAATGTGTCATGTTTTTGAAATCTTTTGAAATCACACTACTTTATTTTAACTTTAAATTAAGGAGCATTTTTTAATAGTATTTAAATAACATTATGGCCCTATGTTATTCATAGTATGTTAGGACCACTGTCACCCTTGCACGAAATGTAGTATGTATCTTGGATCAATGATTGGTGTAAGACCAATATTTAGACCAATAATTATTCCAGGCTCATATGTTAAGTGAAAATATTTTTAAGTTACATTGTTATCATTTGTGTTTATAATGTGGAATGTACTGTTGACCCAATTTTCGAGTTTGTTGTTGTAAATGCTCCCCAGTCAAATAAAATTAAAATGTATACAAAAACACAATTTATGAAACTACAGCATATAAAATACAAAGTTGTATAATTTGACATGTCTTTTGTTGGTCTGTATAAAGTTGATGTTGCGGTTTTATAGAGGCAATTGCTACTGGCAGATTTTCAGGAGTTGACTGGATGTAAATAGTAACAGTTACATACAGTTCATATTTGATAGGTGATAGTATATTTACATACTCTCTCACTGAACAAAATGCAGAAACACAAGATGCCTCTACTTCACTCCAGTATTCTGCGAGGTTAAGGTAACAGTAAGTTGAGGGGATGTGGTACTACCTCGGTGGGCCATTCAAGTGTCAGTGTACAAAATTGGTGATCACTCACCTCTTGTTACCAATTAACATAATGACCATATTGGAATTAGAATGTTGTCTAGCATCTTCAAGCCATGTTGTCAGATGGTTGAAGGTGTCCCTTCTGGTAATATCATATACTAGAAGAGCACCAGCTGCACCCCTGTAGTATGAACGAGTTATTGACCTGTAAAATTAATAGCTGTGTTGTTGGTAATGCAAGAAATGATCAATATTATTATTTTAATAAGTCCACATGTAAAATATAGTATCATAAATGGAATAAGAAATTTTTGAAGTTTATTACCCTATGTGTTTAAAAACCACTTTAGAACTTGAAGCTTTTATACAAGATAATGCGATCTGTGGGCAAGTGTTTATTTTGCCAAAATTCATAACTACAACTAGAAATATGTCACATCATAATAATAAAAATTGTAGGTCTTAAATACACCTGTGCTTTTAGCTAATTGAGCAGTTTTTTTTAAAGATGTTAGAAAAATTGCTTTGAACAATTCTACATGCAAAAACAACTAAATAGCATGTATTATCTTGCTCAAAGAGAAGAAGAGCACCACCCTCCCTTCAGATATGGAAAGACTTCCATATGTGAAGCTTTGTTTCAGATATGGAAAGGTAAAGAAGAGCAAGTGCCTGTGGTAATGCTTATATTTACAGCATAATAATATCTTGTGCAGAGTTGACATCATCATATTAAATATGTGTCATCAACAACATCATCAACCCTTTATGTGTCATAACTTAATAAATAATAATATTTAATCTTATTTACGATTGATATTTTAGTGTTATGAGTTAAATTAGGACTTATGACTCTAGAAGAGGTACTATTTCTTAAAATGTTTTTCTTAAAAGTAGTAGTAAGATAACAGTACTTTATGGGTCATTGTATTGTTATCTAGAATATATTTATATATAAAAGACTTAACTGTCTTTGTTTATAATCACCTGAATGCCTCTTGACCAGCAGTATCCCAGATTTGCAGCTTAATTTGTTTGCCATCAATGGTAATCATGCGAGCACCAAATTCTACACCAATAGTGAGATCATGCACTGGCTGGAATCTTTTGTCTGTGAACTGCAGCAGTAAGCAGGACTTTCCCACACCTACACATATCATACATTGTTATAGTGGTAAATATACCATGGTGTATTATGGAATTATACAATTTCAGACAATGTCAGACTCGTAAGCTAATTCCTAAAAAATATCTTGGTTCACATCTGGGGTATAACTTTTAACAAGTTTTATCTCCCTAGCTCTTTGATTTACAGATTAAGTAAACAATCAGTGAGTTGTATTTGTTTTAAAAAAATACAGTGAATTTTATTTATTTAGATGCCTCCTTTCACATGTCATAATAAATAATAGATATCATATAATAGATAAATATTGTTTCAAAACATAAAGAATCAATTCAAGTGAACTAAAACATAACGTAAATAAAAGAAACAAAATATATCCAATAAGACCACAGAAAATAAAAACCTTACGGCTGTAAAATAATGCTATATCGTGCGAGCGTAGGCGGAAAACAAAAGGTTTAGAGAATCGTGATAATCTCCTTGACACTGATATTCTTTAGCGAAATTAAATTGCGAAATTAATACAATTTAACTATTACTTAAAGTCATATATTTTCAAAGAGATCCACACAGAAACACATTACAATTAATAACAAACAAAAACAACAACGGAATTTAATATCAGAAAATAAAATCAATACCTGTGTCGCCAATGATGATGTATTTAAACAAGTAGGCGTATGCCATTTTTACTGTTTTCCACTTTTTAGATGGAAGGAGAAGAGACTATCTATCAAAATATAATAATAACACTGCAATCAACGACTGTCACAAATAATGTAAGACGCAATTATTAATTTCAATGAATCCTACAGCTGGATTCGTTCAATTCAATATGTCATTGTGAAAATTTATGAAAATTGACAGAGTGGAAAGGAACAAAGGTTCAAAGATAATAGATATGCCAAATAATTTTTAATCTGCATCAAAGACTTCCAGTTCGAGCGTCTCGCGAAAGTTCATACTTGGATACCGTAGTTGTGGTTGTGGAGTGGTGTCACAGCATGGCAGACTGTACCTATTCTCACATATATCTTGTCAAAGTTGTTACATATATCTTATTCGAGCACACTTATGTCACATTATTTAATGCTATCCTTTTCTTACATGTGCAGCTACATTCACTACTACAATTCATGGAAGGCGGTAACTGGTTCTGTCGGAATGAACATTTAACATGTTGGACAGACTAAAACCCCAACGGTACATACGCTGTTGGCCCGGTGGCCTTGACAGCTTCGGCGGTAGAGAATCACGAGCAGAAGGCCCATAAGTTAGGTAACGCAAAAACAAAATATAGTGCCAGAATGTGTCAAAATGTTACTTACGAAAATTGCTTGATTACCTATTATCGATAAAATGACCTACGGTTTTGTTTATGTTCGATTGGTTTTGAGTATGGGGCACGTTTTGTTAACTGCTACTGCTATTGTCTGTGAAAATTTATCGCGAATAAGTAAGTTAAAATATTTTAAAAATAACCTTTTTTGATTGTACTTTATCTGCTCGTTGATTTATCTCTACTTCTTGCTTGAGTCTCATCAGCTGTTGGTGGTTTGGTTTTGTGGTCAAACTCTTGCTCTTCACCTATGTCGTAACTACTAATATGACGATCTTGCTCCACTTTTGCTTTTCAAAAATGGCATCGACTTTATCCGTAACTGGTCGACCAGAGCGAGCTTTATTTTGAACATTAAATTTCCCGCACTGAAAGCACTGTACAAACAGTACACAACAAAAGATATTTTACTGCAAGTTTTAACTTATAAGATATGAGAATTTCATCCCCGATCTAATATTTTGGTGCTGATAGGGTAGATAACCTATGGCCGCCCATTTGAGCCCCCTCTAACGATCTCTGATGCCCCCTGATTTCTCTGGATGCGCTACCACACCCATGGAGGGCTCTAGCGCCCATCGCCCCTGTTTGGAATCTATATACTAGATGAATTTAGACCGAGTTGTCTATCGGAATAGTTCGTTCTAGTGCATTACTCGGCATTTATCACTCTTAATATCGTTCTTAGTACCGACATGTACTACACAAGAATTTTTTTTTTTTGGGAAAGGCGGTAAATGAACAAGCGGTTCAATTGCTGGTAAATGAATACTGTCGTCCACGTAGTAGGTAGTAGGTGGATTGCCGGCCTCTAAGGGTATTTGCGAGATGGGAAGGAGGTGGGGTGACCGGTTATCTCACTCACCAGACAAAATAGAAGCACATGATGCCCGGTACTCTGTGAGGCCGTGGTACGAACTCGGTAGTGCCGGCCCATTCGAGCAGAAGCAAAACCCACTGCGTGGCTCTTCCACGTATAAAAAAATCTATCTGACAGTCTAAGCGCTGAATGTGACGACATCTATATATTTACGAGTATTTAACTATTCTGTTTATGTTATTTTGTGACGAAAAGTTAACTACAAGGCGTTGCGCGAGTTATAAATTTAAAAAACAGTAGTATATATATACAGAAATGAATACAAAAATTGAGCATATGCCCTACGTAACATCGAAACATATATAAAAAAAGCATGATCGGGAGATATTTTTTAGGTGAAAGGAGGTAAATTTGCAAGCGGCTAACCTGAAGGAGCAGCAGGTGTGTTGCCGGCTCGATTCAAGGATAGTTCCGAACTAGCCTAGCCGAAATACAGTTACGTCTTTATATTATAGTATAGATTTAGAACGTCTACTTAAGTGTTAATAAAACCATTTTCATATATCTCTACTACACTACTCTATCTACAAAATCGTTTTTAGAAATATTAAAGTTATTGATAGAATGTTTTATGTATTAGTTTATTAACTTGCTCGTAATTTAAATCATTTGCGAAAACTTAATAGCCAGTCAGAGGGCCTACATTAAATCGAGCAAAAAACAGAATAAAAGCGTTGGGCCTCGCACCGTCACTTCCACATCGGCAATCAAGCAAAAACAACAAACAAGAAGAAAAACTAGAAAACTGCTAATATGAAGAAGAATAGAATCAGTGACCGTCAAATCTATCCAAATAGTCTACGATTATTAATCGGTATTTTCATCGCCCGATCCAGCATCTCACACATTCATCAAACGATATAACTTGTTATCAAACACTTTGACTCTATTAGACGTCTATGTAAGTAATAGTAGATTCTCTTGTGAAATCGTAAAGCAATTTTGAATGCAAAAAATTTAACTGTTTTATAACTATCATTAATCTTGCTATACACACGATGTAAGTAATATTCTAGGCCATAATATGTTATAAAAGCTATTAATTTAAAGCTATTATTTGACTGTTTTACGTATACTCTATTTGTGTAAATGTAATTTTACTATTACGGTCATCCGGAACAAATTTAACATAACTTTTTTATTGATGAATTTATTGGTAACTATGCATTATATGCAGATTGAACGTTCCAAAAAATTAAAAATAAATAAAGTTAATTAATTTCGCATTGTCCGCTGGTTTCTTTCCCTTTCGCCCTAACCCTCGGCCGTCTGGTCTCCCCTGCCGGGGGCTTCCATCTGGTTGGGTTTTAATTATCTATTTAATTTTATTATATATATTTAATTTATTAAATATGATTTATATTATGGTATTTATTTATACAACCCAACCAGATGAGTAAATATAGAAATACCCCAAAAAAATAAATAGTTAATTAAAAAGAATATCTGTTGAATTTTATATTGTGGTGTAATAAACTCGTTCTTCAGTTAAATACCTATATGTATTTTAACAAAATTAACTCTTCATACTAAAAAGTGCTTATTTAATCTTAGCCGTTAATTAATTTTATTCGACTGACTAGAATTTTAAGTTATTGTAATGATTAAGCAATTTACTGTATTGAATTGTGTCAACAGTAACTTACAAACAATTGGCGATGACTCATATCAGGATTGGGAAATAGTTACGAAGTACTTATCGATGGCGCTGAAAGGAATGCATAATATCAAATTGAAATCTAGTTAGTTTTGCAAGGGCCCTGGCAACACCGCACCGCAGTTCGATTCGATCGAAGTCGGCGACGCATGTCATGGACGTAGTGATAGTGCTCAGTGAGTGTAGACTATTTAGTGACAATAATTAATGTGGTAGCGTATTTACTAATATCGCGCAGTGAAGTTCTTGGCTGCTGCTACATGATCTCTTCATGATCTCAGAGACTCTTGGTTCTTCTCTATTTCTCCCAGTAATTCTTCATACTTATAAACTGCCCTTTTGCGGGCAGCTATTGAACATCAACAAAACGCTGTTTTTAATCATATACGGTTTATGTATCTTATAGACGCCTTTAATTAATAAAAGCTTGTTTCTTTATTTGATACCGATCCTTGGTAACGTTAATTGGTGGTTGTTAAGGTATGTAGGTATATAAGGTATAAGGTTCTGGAATAAGGTAAAATTGTTTCCGTTAATGAATCATAAATATGTATTGTAGCTATACAACGGTATCTGTGTGTTGTAGCTACAAAAACAAAATCTAAATTACTGGATGCCACTGGAAGACAAATCTGGCAACAAAGAAAAAAACCAATTTAAATGAGATTAGTTGGTACAACAAAATCAGCGCTTAAAAGACATATATATCATTTTATATCTTCTTTAGCTGCTTTTAATAAAACACAGCTTGGTCATACAAATTAACTGAATGTGATTCAAGTTATCTTGAAAAATGTCCCACATCGTGCGCAATTTATTTGTTTTAATCCCTACAATTGATTTGATGAAATTTCGATCCTGACCTAAAGACATACTTTATTGTACAGTGATGATATACTTTGTACACTATTCAGTTCATTAGTTAAGCTAGTATGTAATGTCTAATCATTATGAAATATTACCTACAGATTACGAGTTCATCAGAAAGGCTTTTAATAAAATGTTCGGTTGCCACAGCCATCAACAAGCCACAAGTCAGAAGTTAAATTAAGGTATATTTCCCACTAAAAGGAGAAGTAATATTTAACCAAAATGTGCAAATATTCAAGTAAAGAAGCTGTCAGTTAAGCATACCATCTAGTAGGAGGTAGGCTCCTCCTTTGCCTAGGAGTCATCCGCCGGCTAGGTACTACACTTATACCCATTTCTGCCGCCAAACGGCAGTGTAACAACTGTTGTGTTCCGGTTTAAAACGCATAGAGAGGAGCTTTGAGGCATTACATTTCAGTCCTTAGAGGATGACGAGGCATCTGTAACCTTCTTCGATTAAAGTTGTTTGCAGGTCTTCATGGGTAGGTCAGCATGTCAGTAACCACTTACCATCCGGTGACTGTTAGCTCCTTTTTCATCTCCAATCCCCCAATCCAATAAAAATAAAAAATCAACCATTTAACAATCAAATAAAAATCTTTGTAGTCCGACATAGGAACGACATATATTTAACTTGTGAAAACTATTTCTTTTCTTAATTCTATCACCGTTTCATAATGAGATCTGTCCTTTCCTCTGACAGAGGCAACTCGTTGCCATATACAGTGGAGGTCGTATAATTAGAAACACTACCAACGGTCCTTGACATATGTGGTCCTTCACCGCAATCGTTTTTATTTTGAAATTAAACAATAAATAGGACAACAATTAATCATTTATTAGAAAAACAATATAAATCCCATTACACAAGTGCAGTTTCAATATTACATTACGGACAAATATTTAAATCAGTTTTAAGGTATGAACAATAATGGTCAACTAATTAGAAACAACAACAAAAAAGTATAAAAAACAATATTTTTTTAAGTATTAGTAATTAGTATTGTTATTTACAAAATAGCTACTATCCACAGCCTACCAATAGTTATAATTAATATTTAGTGACGTATCCCTTATTTTCAATGACAGTACTGCAACGACGTGGCATTGATTCAATCAATTTCATACATTTTCTAGGGGGATTGAATTCCATGCTTCTGTATCTTCTCTGGGAGAGGTTTTTCTTGGACGAGTCTTTCTAAAAACATTTTCAATAGTTCCATGTGTTTTATAATGATCAATTGCATTAAAAACTTTCTTAACAGAATAATTTAAATGCTCAGCTATTCTTCTGTACGCCCACTTATGATCTATATGTAAATTAACAATTATTTGCCTAATTGATGCGTCACAACTTTTATTTTTGCCCATTTGAACAAAATAAAATTCAGATTAAATTTTGAATTGCCGCCAAAATAATAGAAAAAGCCAAGAAAGAAATGTTATTCTCTAATTTCAAAAAAGAACGAGCTACCTAACTATGGATGTATTTTTAAAATGTTTCTAATTAGGCGTCCAAGCGGCCAGTAACAGAAAATGTGTAAGACTCATTTTGTAATTAAAAGCAAGATATGTTTTATATTTTATGCATTTAATGAGTTTTTTATTTCAGTGGCTATATTATTGCATGATTATTAATTATTGAATGTGTATATTTTTTACGAACATTTGTATGTTGAAGTTATACTTTCTTTATTTATAAGAAGTGTTTCTAATTATATGACCACCACTGTATATACATATTTTTTTTTGAACGGTTAGTTGAAATTTTTTTTAAAACTATTGATAAGAAGACTACGCATTTACTGGAATCGGTTTTGAAGAATCGTGTATATTGAACAAGTTACTGACTATACGGCGTTTTTGTAATTGCATAATTCAAAATAAAAATTCTTTATTTACGTAAACACAGAATACATGTAAATATTATCTGGAGACTCATTTTAAGCAAATAAATGCCTGTGCCAGGAGCAGTCTCTCTTCCATATCTTAAATTAACGAAATATATTATCTATATTTAACAAAATATTAACTATCAAGTAACATGCGTGGAAAGTTAGTTTGCATGTGTATAGTATAATATGTGAGTGTGTGTGTGTATCTCTCTCTCTCCCTGAGGGTGTGTTTGTGTGTATGTGTGCGTGTAATGACTAAGTGTACATGGGTTAGGGATTTCCAAATTACTTCACGTATTCCAAAAGTTTCTCCGTTTCATCATATGTTAATGTTTTGCCATTGTGTTAGCCAAAGCCAACACAGCTTTGCAGTTACGATGAGATTTAGATTGTATATCGATTTCTTTGTTAATTTTATTATATAAAAAAGCTGAACGTTTCTTATACGCAGTGTGGCAGTGTTTGCGACAATATATTTCCAACGATTAGATTTTGTGTTAATATCAAGTGGTACAGTTTTATGTGTTTTAATGCAGTGTGTAATATATACAACTTCCGAACGGACAATAAGTCACTATTTTCATATAAACTATAAGTAGGTTATAATATTTTTTTAAAGTTCATTACTTTAAGTAACGCCCTTAGAGCTCGTTTCACTACAAGGAAATGAGTTTTAGCAGCACAACCCCAAATCGGTAAACAGTATATTAATATAGACTGCACTAAAGCGATATAAACATTGTTCAAGGTTTTACTTATAGAGTTTTACTTATAGATAGATATATATTTGACCTATTATTAGGAATAACATATCTTCAAGTTTTAAATAACCAAATAAATTTTCGAATTCTTGCTGTAATCTGTTTAATATATCATCAATAACCATGATAATCTCTGGTCAATTTGAACACCTAAATATTTTGTATGATATACCTTATTTATGTTTGGACAGTTACAATTATTACTAGTTATGTCATTACATTTATGGATTTTAATGTTGAAATTTGGATTAGGTTGTGGGTTGTTATATATACTAAAACAGATATAGTTTGTTTTTGCCGTATTTAGTGTCAGTAAATTATATTTTAGCCATTTAGCAACGTAGGCCATACTTTGTTCAGTTTTTACATTAATTACAATTTGATCCAGTAAAGATAATAGCTGTATCATCGGCATACAAAAAGATGTTTGCATTTTCGATACTCATATTGCAAAGATCATTAATATAGATCAAAAATAAAGTAGGTCCGAGGACACTGCCGTGTTGCGCCACATGATACACCCATATCTTCGCTGATGTATTGCTCTAATTTAACCTTTTGTTTTCTATTTTTGAGGTAATCTCTAAAAAAATAAAGTTCTTGACCCCTGATTATTATTTATTCTAATTTTTGTTCGAGGATGGAATGGGAAACGGTGTCAAAGGCTTTTTTTATGTCGATAAATACGCCTAGACATTTTTTTTCCCAAAGATTTTCCTTGGTTAAAGATGTTACTGCGTCCTCTGTAGATATTCCCTGTCTAAAGCCATACTGAGATGGCGACAGAATGTTGAGTTTAGTTAAATAATAATATATATGAAATATGAAATGGCTGGTAAAACAGAAATTGGCCTATAATTATTGACGTCAGTTCAATCCCCACCCTTGTATATCGGTGTGATTATAGACTGTTTAAGTGGTGTTGGAAACACGCCTATTTTAAAGCAAAGATTGGATGTTATGGTTGGGACTACTTCCTCTTTTATATATTTTAGGTATCTCGTTGGAATATTGTCCCATCCTGGAGCACTATCTGATTTTATATTCATTATAATATGGTTCACTTCATCGTGATCAGTCTCTAATAAGACAAACGTTTGGGGTACGAAACGTAATTATTTATTTCATTGTCCGTTATAGTTGACTGAATGTTTGTAGCAAGCTCGCTGCCAATATTAGAAAAACATTTATTTATAAAATTAGCTGAGTCAACGGGTGTTGATTTTGTGTTTATCAATTCTATATTTTACTTATTAGATTTATTAGTGTAAGTTATATTTTTAATGTTTTTCCAAAGCAATTTATTGATTTTTATTGAATTAGGTAGTCATAGTTTCCTTTATTTTTTTTTAAAAGATTGTTACAAAATTTTCTGTATCGGGTATAAGTATTTTTTTTAATTTCATTATGAGGATCATCACGAGATTGTTTCTAGAGTTTGTTACGATTTTTTATAGATCTTAATATGCCAGTGGTAATCCACGGCTTTATGATTCGTTTGCTTTTAGGGATAATATTAAGCTAATATTAGCTTTTAGGGTTAATATTAATAATTGTATTTGTTTTAATGGAATCTGTAAGGTGTTGAATCAGACATTGTGTTATTATGTCAGGGTCATTACAAAAGAGCAGTTTAGCCAGATTTTTTTTCTGTAAATATTTTAAGGCTTTTTCAAAGTCTATAGAAATTGTTGTTTTAGGTGTAGTTTCATGATTTCTTATCTTGGACAAGGATAAAAATATTGTAATGTGATCAGTAATGGAAGGTTGTAGAATGGCAATAAAAGCCTTTGTTTAAGTTTTTTTTTAATTTTTAACATAAAGTGGTCGAGACAATTGCTTTCTTTGGTAGGCAGTGTATGTCCGGGAAGAATACCATGCATCGACGACATATTTAAATAATACGTCCGATTATTGTATTCATAAGTGTGTTTAGTTAATTTATGCGTAATATTAATTTTAATATCTCCCTTTATTATAATGTTTTTCTGTGAATTTATCCTATCTAGGTGTGAACATAATGAATCAGTAAAATTTTCTGCATTTTATATGAAGGGGATCGGTATATACATAAAAAAGTGTTATCTAATATGTCTAATTGTAGACAGGATGCTTGAGCTAACCTTATTTCCGTAACATAACATTTTAGTGTATTTTTTATGTAAACTTCCCATCCCCATCATTTTGGTTCTTTTGACTAACGGTAGCGTAAGAGTTGTAGTTATTAAGAGTGGCTAAGGATTTGTCTGGATTTATCCGACATTCAGTTAAGACTATGACATCCAACTCAAATGTGAAAAGATATATTAGTTACAAAATCGTTAAAGTAACAATATATGCTCCTAATATTTTGTGATATGAAATAATTTTTCCGAATATTGCAGTGCCTAGTACACATTTAATTTCATCACATTACATTCAGTACATTTTCATAATATCAATAGCGTTATAATTGATGTAAGTGTAACCGTCGAATAACGACATCTCTAGATCATCGACTACTAACAAAATTGAAGAAAAATTGCTACAGCGCAGGTAAGAGACTGGAGCAAGCTGCATGTGCTATTCTTTTTGAACTGATTTTTTTATCTACTGCTTAATCTGCTTATAACGTGTATCTTTAGTATCCAGGCGCTAGGCGAAGGCAGGATGCTGCTCGGGCATTCATGAGCGGACAGCGGAGTGATCGACGCATTTTCCAAGCTAAAATTGATGATTGAATCTGTTTCATACCTATATACCATATATTCGTGCTACAAAATAAAGCTTAAAATTAAATTATGAAAAGCCTAAGACGAAAGTTTGTGAATTTAGATGTAGAGGAAATTGTGAAACAAAAAGAAAATAAATGAAGAAGGCACCAAGACAAAGTTAATAAACAACATTTGATGGCTCTAAATTACACCAAATTTTATGGTTAAAATACATAATTATGGAGAGAAAATCTTATATTGCAATAATTGAAATAAGTTATGACAACATCAATAATTTTTCAATAAAATAAAAATATTCTTATAGGGTAACACATAAAAAAGAGCCCACACGAATATTTATTGTAGCCGTGTTCTACGGAATTACTAAATTTGAAGTAGAATAGAATATAAGTACAAATATGTCATTCTTCTATGTGCAAATAAAATTTTGGTATCCTTTCATTGTTATTTGGCATTTTAAGTTAAGTGTATTGGTATTATATAATAATTATAAAGCATACTATTTGGTTTTTTAATTCTTCTACACAAATTAATACACTTAATACGCATTTTCAATCTTATTGGTCTTGCCTCTAAAGGCAATTAGGACTTTTAGCAGTTGCTCGAAAATGCTAAAATAGTGGTTGTGCCCCTATTACATGGTTTATGTTAATGATTAGATCCTTTTTACGTATAAAACTCCTAACCGCTGATGTACAAAAAAGTGGACCAGGTAAATAAAATACGAAAAACCACATGACACACATATATATCCCAAACACATATCACATACATCGACAGACCACAGCGACATTGTGATAACAGCTACTTTTCATATGCATCTTTGGGAAATGTAAGTATACATATATTTTATTACGAAATAAAACATGATATAATACTGGTATTCGTCATGGCACGAAAAAGTGGACCTGTTACTAGTGGTAAAAAAGGCAGCTAATGAGATTGGCAGCGATTTATGTCATCAGCACATACTTGGAAAATTCGACATACAAAGTAATAACTCATAGATTTCTTGACGTCGGCCATACGCAAATTGAGGGGACAGTGCCTATTCTTTTATGGACCAAAGGCTTAATGTACTAAGGACAGCAAAATATATAAAAGAAGCATACAAAGTTAAGAAATGACATTGTGAGATGTTTATAACTATCTTTTGACGAAACTGCATTTGAATTAGATATAAACAAAATGCTAAGCATAGTAATAAATTGGATTAAAAATTATGTATGTATGTATGTATATATTCACACCTTGTTCCCAATGGGGTAGGCAGAGACAATCATCTTTCACTTGCTACGGTCTTTCGCTTCTCCCGTTTTCATCAATCTTCGCATGCATACTCGTTGGTTTAGAGTACTCTTGACCTGGCCTTTTTTCATAACGTCTCCGATTTGATCTTGAAATATTCGCCTAGGTCTTCCTCTCCTGACTCTATCATTTACGCTCGCCTCATATATTTGTTTCGTCAACCTACTTTCATTCATTCTCTCCTCATGTCCAAACCAGCTCAGCATCCCTTTCTCAATTCGTGTCACTACATTGTCTTTCACGCCATAACGCTCTCTGATCAAATTATTTCAAATAAATCATACTTCTTAACGCTCTCATTTCTACATTCTCGCATTTATCCTGCGCTCATGCCTCTTCTGCCATACCCAGCTTTCGCTTCCATATGTTAGTGTTGGAACCAATTACCCCTCTATGCACAGCCAAGTCTAGATTATGCTGTTTTCTAAACTGTTCAAAATCAAACATTTTTAATCATTTTGAACATTCGAATAATCTAGAATATTTATAATCAAGAATTTTTTAGACTTATAATAATTATTTTTTAATCATTTATAGTGTTTGGGTATATGACGGAACTCCCCAGATTATTCATTAAATTTGAAGAAGACTCCAAGACCTCTTAGATCTATTAAAATAATTTTTAATCGATTAATTTTTTAAATAATGTAAAAAGGATTAAAATCTAAAACAGAATTAAGAATCTTTCAGTAATTTTTGAAACCATTTAGAATGTTCTAACGTGTATGAAAATATTTTATAATTAATATTAAACATTTCATTATATTTTAGAGCTTTCTCGATCAATCTAGAAATATTTAGAATATTCTAGATCAACTACAATCAGTCATATTCATAGGTCCTTTTAAAAATTGTAAAATATTCGAGTATACTCTAGAACATTCTGGAAAATCTGGAATGTTCTATATTGAATATAGTAGAACATTCTGAAGTTCTCGATATTTTCACGCACTAACGTAATTTACGTCTTTTAGTCACACTCTCGAGCTTATATGAGTCGTACAGGATGTTAGAAAAGGGTGGAGATATCTCATTACAAATTTTTACTACTCAAATTCACCCACTTCCATCTACAGCAACCAAACTCTCTTACTTGCAAGTGCACACGTGGGTCCTTCTACCACTGCAACCACAAGTGGGAGGCAGTGGGTGGTCATGAAGAAAAGGCTGGACATAACTGACCCACTAACACTCTCCTTTTTTATACATATATATATATATATATATTAGATTAGATTACTGTCAAATAAGTATCGAAAAATAGTTAACGAATGCCTTGTGTCATATAAAACCTCTTTATCTCCTCATACTTGACATTCATTTGTAAGAATTAAATAAATACTCATTAATAAATGTTATAATCGAAACTTATATTATTGTTTGATTAAATTATGAGTCGAAATTGAAAAATACCACTTAAAAAGTTTTTTTTTATAATAAATTAGATCTCTTTAAAAAAATTAAATAAAAGTCACTTAGTATTTATTTATTTTTTTAAACTTTATTTGCAAAGTCAAAAATGTTAAAGGGTGCATATAAATATTATGTTTATATATTTACTCAAATAACAGTATTTTACAATACTTATATATATATATATGATGGTACTTAGACGTACAAGTAATTATAGCTGTTCATTATATAAAACACATTATACACTATATATATTACTTATGTAAACATAGATGATTTGTTATATTTTATTGTAATTGTCAATTAAAGTTAAATTTAAAAGAAATAAAAAAAAACATATTCTGCTGAACTACTATTGAATCGCTAGGTAATAATCCCAAAATAAAAATGCTTGAAAGTGGAATTACTGGTAATTGTACGTATATTATTTGGCAGCTGGTTCCAGAGTCTGACAGCATGATGGGTAAAAGAATTGTGTAAGAAGTGTGTGCAATTTGTTTGGAGTTTTATTTTTATTAAACGTGGTAGAGCTAGGCGGCGGCTCTAGCTGCTGCTCGAATGGGGCTGTTCGACCGGGTTGGTACCACAGCCTCGAAGAATACCGACGTGAAGTAAA
This sequence comes from Bhutanitis thaidina, assembly GCA_029286595.1. Classification (NCBI taxonomy): domain Eukaryota; kingdom Metazoa; phylum Arthropoda; class Insecta; order Lepidoptera; family Papilionidae; genus Bhutanitis; species Bhutanitis thaidina. The sequence goes on from JAGSMS010000013.1 coordinate 4,948,779, forward strand.
TGCATCATGTGCTTCTTCCGTTCGGTGAGTTACTTAACCGGAGGCCCACTCCTCTTTCCCATCCTCTTCCTCATCTTCCCTCCCATCTCCCAAATAACCTTAACGGCCGGCAATGCAGCTGCAGTACCACTCGTTTTGCAAATGTACTTGGGGGGCGCTAATCATTTACCATCAGGTGAGCCGCTTGCTCGCTTGCTACCTTTTTCATATTTTTTTTTAATATACATCTTCAATACAGTTAACACGACGACCAACGTTGCAATCAATACCAGTCGATAATCGATTCTGAAGTTGAGTGCATAGTGCAACACTTTCTGTTTTACAAACATGCTACCTGTATTTCGTTTCTAAGAGAATACGTTTCTATACCAATTATTAAGTATGAACGATACGAGGGTGGTGGTTTGCGACATAACAAAGATACATGGCATTTTTATCTTATTTATTTTTATTTTTCTACTTAGTCTCCTTGTAAGTTTACAAACTTCTCCCTGCAATGCCAAAAGTAAAAGTAAAAGCCAAAACTGCTAACAGCAATAACTTCATCGAATACGTATATCACCTAGGTACTAGTATCTTATTATTAGGTGTGTTTATCTATGAACTTGTATATTATTATATTACATTAAACATTCATATTGCTTCCAAATGCTCGATTTCTGACCGAAACGTTTCGTTTTCTCTGTGAACTACACCTACATTACGGGTCTGTGGCGTTGCTGGTCTCTGGTCGTCTATCTACAACCTGTCAATTAAACAAATGGGTTTGTTATTATTCTACTTCCAGTGTATGTTGTATACCTATCTAATTTAAAGTCACGAAAGACATATCTTTGTTGAAAATAATATTATAAAAATAGACGTGTCGTTTGTATTTTTGTTTTTATATATTTCTTCGTTCGATATCGTGCCTGCTTAACCTTAAAAGTATACAATGCCGACGATTATCAAGTTGTCGTATTTTTAACAATGGATACTTTTGACGAGACTACACCTGTAAGAAATCTTCAATCACAAGAATGTGACAAAGAATCAACTAAGGATTATAAAGGTATTTTAAAACTAAGCCACCAAGGCGATGTTGTTAATGTAAATGTGTTTACATCAATGTCAGACCAAAGAAGCTCTTGTTTTGTTCCAGTAAATGGATCTCGAGCGAAACGCTTGGATTCGGTGCAGAATGATGATGAACAAAAAAGTAATCGGTTAAAGAAGAATAATTCATGGAATAATAGTCCCGGTTGCACAAGTGGTGGGAATCAGAAAATATTGAACAATGTGGACATTAATAATATATACGACATTGAAGGTCCCAGTACCAGTAAGGTCGAAACAAACACATGTAATAATAGTGTAGAAGCTAACAAAGAGAAGCATGCATGTCAAAGACATAAACTATGTTCAGATAAAGTTGGCAGTAGTAGTAGTGTTAATGGTCCTTCAACAAGTGGTACAAGCAAATCCTTTGATAATGCTGATAACAGTGGTTTCAGAGAAAACAGAAAAAGACCTTCATCGCTAAAATTAAATAGATCAAACTTAGAGGTTGATGATAGTTCAAGTGATACTGGAAATGATGATTATTCATTAGGTTCTGAAGATGGCTGTATTTACACATACAGAGGTGGTGAGCACTTGGCGGATTTACCAAGCTCATTTTTCAGTCTGGATATGGGCTTACCATTGGATAGGCATTTGCCATTACCTCCAAGTTATCCTGTCCCGCAGCAGGGAGTAGCAAATGTCAGAGAACAAGGTTCAAGAGCATCAAGTCCTGATATGGACTTCTTAGAAATGGACTTTGATCCTGGGCCTTCATGTGAAGTAGATACAGGTGATGAATCAACTCCTGATGCTGATTTAGATGCTGCAAATAGCATGCCTGAAGAAAATGAGCCTGTAATTAGGGGAACTTCACCTGAATACTTGTCTGGACCAATACATAATCCTCTGGCATCAGTATCAACTAGTTCAGCACCTCAAAGTGATCCTGAACCACATGATTCTAATGTTGCTTCAATAAGTTGCGGGCTTGATGTATCACAACATAATGTAGAGAAAATAACAGAGGAAATAACCAGTGAACAAGCATTTGGACCATATATTATGCATGTAAATTTTAGAGGTGAACAGTTTTTAGTAAAGCGAACAATGTCCAATAGGATAACTAACACCCCCAGCCTCCACACATCAAATGGAGATTTGGTATCACCAAGAGAAGTATTAAATTGTAAGTGTGTCAGTTATAGACATATTATAACAGAGTAAGATAGATTTGTTTTATTAAATTCTGATTATTTACATATTTGGTGAGTCCGAAGGAAACTTGAAAATAATATAAAAAAAGTTGGCTATTTCTTTACATTTAGTTTTTGGTTGTAAAGTTAAGACTTTTACACATGAACAAGCCTTGGCTAATGATGATCTATCAGACAGTAAGATTAGTAATTGTAATATTTGGACACTGATAACACTAAAATTATTCCACCAAGATGTATTAAGTAAAAAAATATTAAGGAAAAATGTCTTGAAATATAACTACCCAAAAAAGAGGCTAGAATAGTGTTAAAAAAAACAATACTGTGCATTGTGTGCATGGTCACTTGCTACAACATGGGCTGCTGCATTCTGTGCACTTAGTTTATGCATGTATTTATGTAAATTATTGGAGTGATTACACCATTCCCAGGATTAATCATGCATATTATGTTAACCTTGTATGAACTGCTATGGTTATTGTCAATATTGGAAAAACTGATCAAAGCATCATGTCTTCATCTTTTTTCAGATGAGGAGGAACATCAGAAAGGACCACATGCATACCAAATAAATCAAGGAGAAAGACCTACTTTAGATACAGCAAATTTATCATCAGCTCTGTATCACATCACCATGGCTAAGAGACTTCTGGTTGAAAAGACTTCTTCTGATATTGAGAGTCATGATGAGGCTAAAATGGTAATAATTAGCATCTTATTTAGATTATATGCTAAACAGCTAAGACACACACTTTTTCTCAGTTCTCCAGGGAGCCGATTAGGCTAGCAGGAAAGAAACATGGCCATTCTCCATTTTCCTATAAGTGTCTTAAGCTCTAACAATTTTTAAATTTATTGTGTTGATTGCAGAGTCAAGAACATAATGCTTCTTCAAGTAATGTTTGTGATAGTGAATGTATGGAGCCACCTCGGTGCATGGTGTGGTCAGAACGAGAAGCTTGCGAGCGCCAGGTCACACAAATTGGCACATCTGCTTGTGGTGCTACTGCAGTTGTCAATGTTTTTGTGAGTAATTTTTTTAATATTATGTATGATTTATGTTTAGTATATGCATTATTTTCCTGAGAAGACACTGTAATTACACACTTGATTTAGTTAATAGAGTCAGGCATTACTTTGCGAGAATCCACTATATTTAAGGTGGTAAACAGGAATAAATTGGGCAAAAGATCTGCCTTAGACATTGGGTGACCATTGCAGAGTCAGATTGCTTGTCAATGTCACTTTATGAAGAAAACAATTGTCTCTTTCTCAATGTTAGTAATGTGTCAATGTGTGTGGGACTGCTTAATGTGGTGTTTTATAGCTTGTGCATGCTTGGTGCAAAGGAGAGTGGTGCACATTTTCGCTTTGAACTAGGTAATACCTACAAATTTTTTCAAAACTTTGTTTGCCATAATGTTGAAGGTTCTCAGTTTAATTTCATGGCATGTGTGTGTCATTAGTTTGAATCCCAATTCTGGCACAACTAAAATTGTTAATGGCAATTTTTTAGTTCGGAATTTACTATGTGCTTGTTGGTTAAGGAAAACATTGTATGGAAACCTGAAGTCTGAGAACAAAAAATAATATTTGGAGGGTATGCAAAGTTTAACTGGCACTGGAGCATTGTGTCGGACCTTCCGGCTCCAAAGCCCTGACAAATATTAATAGGAGGACTCTGGCTAGCTGTGGACTGTACTTTTACATGATTTGTTGACAATTAGGGCTTTAGATTAGATAAAACTTTTTTATATAAGAAAATAATGGGCAACAAGCATATAATTATCGTTGCTTTTCGTTTTTTTAATAATTTATTCATTTTCAGATTGCGTTAGGGGTACCATTGGACATTGAAAAAATTAATGCTGCCGTAGGTACAAGACAAAGAGCTAACAATGCACCTTTGCCTAGGTAATTATGCTAAAAAGGCGATACTTTGTATATCTTTATATATGGCTGCTTCTAAAAAATTGGGCAATAGTTAAAATTTTGATGTAATCATCAAGCTTGGCAGCAAGATTGGCGATGACAGTCCCAGACAGTCGCACCTTTTGTACTGCTGACACCAATCAGGACAATCCTGTTCAAGATGTTTCCATATGGTTGTTGGAATTAAATAATAGCGACAAACCTATCTAAACTAGGGTGACTAATGGTCAAAAAGCCGAACATTTGTACTTACTACAGTGTGGTGGGGGTATAAGAGAATTAGCTATTCTGTCGTATTCCATACGTGTCGCAAAAATTGACATAGGAAAATAAAACTCACAGGAGATGGGCAGCAACATCTTTCTATTCACAATAAAAACCTGCGATAACCAACATGCTCGCCAGGCGTGGCAACCCGCCATATGAGGGGTACAAATCCACGGCCTCTGTTCTCCGGCAGCCTTGCTATTTCCGGCTTTGGAGGTGGCCATGTTATCGACGGGGCAAGGGGTGCTTTGAATCTCCGGTTGGATTTTAGCTACCAAGCAACAGATGGTTTACTGTGAAGGATGGATTCTTCATAATGTATTCCTACTTCCAGAAGTGGCCCACAGAAAGTGGATCTGGATGAGCCACAAAAAATTAGATCGACTTCATCATGACGACCAAACGTCTGTTTTTCACTAATTGTCACCAAATTTTAGTAGTTTTTTTCTATAGCAGCGCTGGGATGAAATGGAAGTGTTTGGCAATAAAAGTTACGCACAGTTCTTTACATTGTTGTATTATTCATTCTGTCATGGTATATTTTGTTTATGTACATTATATTAATATACTCGTATTGCGTGTTTTTAATTTGTATTTTGTTCCTTCGTCACTTTAAAAAAAAAAAACTAAATTTTACTGTAATACTGGTCTCTCAATAAGGTCGCATTCAACACCTTATTGACGTTTAATGAAATCTTTATTAGTGCTAGTGGACAAAATTATTGGAAATTAAATAAATTTAATGTTAAAAACATTATATATTACAGACTACATAAATTGCTTAATAATCCATATGAAATGCAAGCGCCTTTTGTGTTAATAATAGTTTACTGTCCTCGCCAAGAGCGGCGACCATTGTCGATTTCTTTATCGGCTCATCGGCGACTTTAAACTCGAGCAGCGGACGCCACCCCGGATGGACGACAATGTCGTTGGCCTACTCTAGCGTCTATTTCAGAATAATAAATCTAAAAAGAATTTCTGTGACTAAACTACTGTACTTATATTCTCGATTTTTGTGTATGCTTTACAAATAACCTGTAGAACATGAGGTTAAATTTAATGGTGTAGCGTCGCATCTATCCTGTATGTTATTTTTATATACGCTAGCCCACGCTTTCAACCATAGAAGGGTTTCACACAGATTACGGATTTCCATTCGGCACAACTGAGTTGTGCAGCTAAACGGGCTTACTTTGACGGGCATCGACGGGAAGAAAAAAGGTAGCAGATTCTTACACCGCTACCACACTGCAGTATTCTCAAGCACAACACAATTCTTTTTTGATCAAAAGATAAACTATGTTTGTTTAAAGTTATTTAACATTACTTCCTCACTGTTTGCCCCTGTTATCAATTGCGAGCGCTAAGATTTGTGTGTATATTTCCAGGTATTTATTGTCGCGCGCTGTCGCCGGTTGTACTGCTGCTGATTTAGTGAACGGAATACAAAGGGCTTCAGATGGGTTAGTGACGGCCCGGTTCTTTCCCACATATCCCGAACGAGCATTCTCACTCTCCCATTGGTTAGCTGATTGGATATCACTAGGTAAATATTTTTTTTTAATTTAAGCCTCTTATTGCTTATGGATTATGTTTAGGTTAATAATAACATAATGGGTTATAAATACTGTCGATACTTTTAAGGTTACAGTGACAATAATAGCGACAGTTTGTCCAGCTGTGGACTGATTAAAATCAGTCTGTTGCTGGACAAAAGGACTTTTTATACTATTACGTAATTATTTATCTTATAAATTTGAGCAAGTATCAAACCTGGCATGCTTTGCAACTAGATTGGATGTTTGATATAAAATATTTTATATTTGGAACAGTTTACATGGAATTACACCATCTGTCGGGGCTATGCGATTTTACTACATTAACCTTAATTTGCTTTTGTAAATCACGGGGCGACATTTTGTGCCTGTGCACGTCGGTATATCTAGTTTAGATCGTATTAAAAAAATAACTGTAATAATAATGATATTTAATTTCTAGGTGCGGTACCAATACTCACACTGAATCTACAAGTGGGATGTGATGGTGAAATTCCTGATGCTTGGCATCATCAAATGGTGTTTGGTGTTTCAATCCATGGAGTCTATCTTTGCAATCCAGTAGAGTGTGTTCCAGAGACTACGCTATGGCCACGCCTTACTTCACCTTCAGTGTTATTGGTGCGGACAAGAGATATATTGGCAAGATTTACAGCCAACACGGACTTGACTCCCCTTATGGCTGTTCCAGATAGACGGTTCCACACTTTCAATGTGCTCGGTAAGTTATAGACTTTATATTGTCTGTTGCAAATAGATTAATTACCCTAACTCGTTTGATATGGTGCTTTGCACCTTTGACAATGTTTGTAATAAATTGACACTAGACACCTGCGGTGACGAACACGCCTCCTGCGCGCGAGCTTTCATTTAGTAATCCTCGAAACGCCGGAAGTGAACCAGTGTTTTGCAGCATGTCCACTTGTGAAATCTCTCAATTTCCTCAATTTGTATTTATACCAATAAAGAGGTCAAACTTCACTGGTAGGTTATTTATTTATAGAAAAGTGTAATTTTTAATCAAAATAGATAATAGAGAATAGATGAGATGAAATTATTTATTATGAGAATCACAATTTATTGGTTTTATCGTCATTTTGCACAATTTTTTTTTATCTATACTTTTAAATTGTTATTCTGTTTGTGGTTAAATAATAAATAAATAAATGCGCAACTAACATTGCTGCTTTTGTTATGTAATATACGAAACACTTGAAACGTATAGAGCAATGTAATGTAAATTTTACAATACCTTCGTGCATGCGAATCTCTCACAGTATGGGAGAAGGCGGCAGCCGTTAGCTAGTACAGCAGTCTGTTTCGGTTCGATAATTATATTTCGAAATGAATGTTTCGTTAGTATTGTTTTATTGAATACGAGAATAATATTTTGTATGTATCGTTGTATGTAATGTACTATTACACAACGTTACAATTAACGTTACTACTGTAGTTAAATACCTATTCATATTAAATTTAAAACCGAAATTATCAACTGAATGCACCTGCTTAAATTATAAATATTATATTATTTCACTGTATTATTTTTCGTGGCTTTACGTTTGTATAGTGGTGAGGACACGGGTGAGAGGCAAACTCTTTGGCAGGTAAATAGGGATGACTGTTCTCTAGTTGAAATATAACCCTATTTGCTTTAATAAAATTAAAATATCGTTACGGATATTTTAATACGGGAGTATTCTGGAATAATCGAAACTATCGAATTATCGAGCGCAAGTGGACAGATCAGTGGTGAGTTCCGAAGTGGAAGGTGAAGAAAAGGAAATAATAAGGAAAAAGAAGAAGATACGGAGGAAAAAGGCGCGGTGTCCAGTGCAGGAAAAGACAGAGAATTGGTTACTGTCAGGAAGACCCGAAACAGCATTACAAGCATACCATGGCTATGTCGCCTCCAATTTACTATTGTAGGGTTATTCTGTGAAAATCAATAGAGCAAAATTCATTGCATAGAAGCAATGTGTTAGTATATTTGCGCTATATGTAACGTGGAGTCCGTGGACATCCTGCAAGTCTTTATTCAAAAGTTTAAATTTGATGCCGGTATCATCATTTTTTATATGCGAAGTGAGGGTCGTTATCAAAGCAAATACTAAACGTTTTATATAAAATACAAATTTGGAAGTACCACACAATGTCCTTACAAAGTAGTCCAATTCTAGAACTGCAATAACAATGTTTATCAATAAATGTAGAAATATACAATAAATACAAACAGTATCGGTGTCAGAAAGACTTAATAGTCATAATTTTTAATTAAAATAGCGAATTTGGCGAATAGTGCTTCTACTCTTATAAACTAATATTTAAACAGCAAATAATATGGTGACTATTTTTTTTAATTATATATAGAAAGTTACGTAATTAGTTATTGATATGACAATTAATTTAATTTTTCGACATAATTATTGATTTAAAATAATTTAGCATGCCGTAATTGTAAACGTGTTAGAATTAATTTACGAACTTTATTGTACCACACACATTTAAGCAATACAGTTTTTTTTTTGAGAAATAATAGTCAAAACATAAAAGTCTTCATTTTTCATTGCAGGTCAAGTCGCAAACGCTATTCGCGAATGGCGCGCGCGAGGTTGGGCCGAACGCGGCGGGCGCTTGCGGCATGTTCATTTGCCGGCTGCATACCGCGCCGGCGTCACCGTGGCCGCGCTTACCGGCTCCGAGGCGCACCGCCGCCTCGTGCACGCCGCGCCGCCCCCGCCCGCCTCCTGCGACCTTGGTACGCTCGCACTAACGACCGTGTGACGTCATCCTGTCCGCGCGGACCGTTTCCGAGGCGCACCTATGACATACCCTGCATATGATGACTTCTAGTAACTGAAATGGTAACGATATGGTCGACAACAATTTTCTCATACCAGCTGGGCAGAAGTCTTACCGAAAATAGCCAAGTTATAATAATCATTTTCGACAATTTTTTTAAATTCACCGCTGACCTTTCCAAGAAAGCGTCAGATATGGCCAGAATGTATTTCCTGAAAAGTTTGCACATATTGAGCATGCTAGTGATACTGCTCCTCATATGTAGTCTGTGGGATAGGGTTCGTAGAATTTGTTCGGATTTTCCGCCTTTATTAGATCGCCAGAGCCCCGTTAGTTAGGTTGCAGTGTACGCCGTGTGCAAGTGAGGTTGGCATTTGAAAAAAAAGGTATCTCCTCTTACCCTTCATAATAATAAAAGATTATTAATAATATCCAATAACAATTTTCAATTATATTAGTAAGGTCTGGAGGTCCAGAGTTGCAACTCTGTAAAAAGCCACAAGTAAATTTTTTTTTAATTTAATTAAGTATTGGTACAAGTGTTCAAATCAAAATGTAGTTTTCAAAAACTAAATAAAAAGGCACATTTTTATTATTCCTTTCTCTTACACAGGTAAACGTGAAGATGATGAATGAATGACCAAGGCGAAAATTCATTCCACGACTAATAATGACGAAGAAACATTTACATACAAAAATACTTTAGAATACCACCGAATCTTGTTTAAATTAACACTTCGAATGGATGTCATCGTCAATGTGTTGGCCTTATGCTGGTTTATGGTAATCATTTAACTAATATTCTATAACATTAATATAACACAATAATCCATATTCAAGTATATTATAAGTGTATATTTGAGAATAGAATAGAACATTGAATAATTTTATTATAAGATAAAGACTTAAATGTGGTATTGGTCAAACGTAAGTTTACATTTCACTTTTCATTTAACGTAGACATTTAATTTATAATGTTACGGTTTCGTTGTTATTTTCCAATAAGGCTTGAACTGATTTCAATGTCGCTCAAACGTTTATTTGTTAGTTCTATGTACAGTAGTGAACTATTCAAGTTTTTGTAACTCAGCGTGTCTATCCGAAGCTATGTTAGCTGGCTAAATTTTATTAGCCACAAAAGAATTAATATGTTTTGTAAATAAATTGTAAGGGATAATATATTAGTCAATTGGTGCTTACTAGTCAAAATTATAATAGCACGACCATCATTGTAATGATTTATAATTAAAATACGCGTATATGAAAGTTACAGTACTCGTGTTGCGTTAATTTTCTGTATTTATTCTCAGCTTTATAAAATGGTAGGGTATTATTTGATACAATTCTTAGAATTTATCTTCACAGACGAAGTCTTCTTTTTTAATTTATAACAATTTAAATGTGACACCAGACTTTGTCTAGATATGCAAATTGAAGTGCTTAATACAAATTTACTATTTTTTTTATCACAGATATTGTAACCAGCAAGGTATTTTATAAAATATCGGTTTTTATGTATACCTACAAATTTTCGTCTAATGTAAGCAATTTGATTATATTGTTCATACTTTATAACTTTTACCAATTTTCACGTTGTCGCTTGTAAAAGCTAAGTCGTATACCACGCGACATCTGTCACACCTTTATATAAATACACATATATAGATACATATATCAGATACACGTGTATTTTTTCACATTTATTATAGTTTTGCAAAATTCGTCGTGCGTTTAATTATCGTAATGTAATTCTGTTAACAAGTCGCCGTTTCACTGCGAATCTTTGGCATAACTATTGATATAAAAGCAATGTTACGTATAACATTATATTTTTGGATTATACTATGATAGATAAAATAGCTTGTATTATTTTTCATGTTATCCTTTATTCTGGTAGAGGTAGTAAGCTCAAAGTAAATTACAAACTTTGATCGCGAATGAAGCACGGTGTATACATTCGCTGTCCAGGCAAGTTATACGTCTCTCGTAGCCACCTCGGGCTTGGCGAGCCCACTTCGGATGCTGGTTGGTGTTGCGCTTTTCACCATTTTCCCTGCCCTCCACAGCCGTAGCCACAGTAAATTGTACTCTTCGGTCTTCTGTACACTCTGGCGAAGAGTATGTATGTGGTACATAACCTTTTCGGAAACCGGCTTGTTTGGGAAGCTGGATGTCGTCAAGTCTGCTGGTTCGACGATACCAAACACCACCTAGACGTGGATGCCCCGTGAGTGTACATACTGTACATGGTGCTCCTAAGTATAAAAATATTTTATGTACCTTGAAAGCATCCTTGCTTGCCTGATTAGAATAGAATGGTCTAGTGTAATAGAGTGAACTTGGTATCGGGTTCTTATTTCAAATCTATGAAGTGACCCCGCTAATTAAAATCTTGCGATATTATTGGTTAAGATACAATAACTTTTTATGGTACGCTTAGATTCACAGAAAGGATATAGTGATACAAATAAATCGATTGCTTTTCTCAAAAGAATAAATCTGTCTCTAAGTTTGTAGTGAATTTTATTACATCCACCATGACTGCAATATTTGTTAATATCTTCAAGAAAATCATTATGGTACTCCTCCATAGGTATAATGCGAAACCGGTGGGCTGACAGGGCTGTTATTTTTTACAATAAGATTTCAGCAATATTCGTAATACCGTATTCAGCACTTTTAACTGAAATATAGGTGGTGCGACTGTCTCTTGTAACACTAGGTCACGGATTGCAAACGGAGTCAGAAGAACTCCATTTCTCAATTGAAACTTTATGGAAAAAATAATTTAATAAATTAAAATAAACAATACGCAAGTACCATAATTGACGGTAAAAATATTTGACGCATTGGGTTTGTGTTGTAACGTTGAAAATTTTGATGGAGAAGTATTTACTGGCCAAATTGCCGAGGGATGAGAAGGTGTCGTCACAGATAGCTAAAATCAGGCATGATTTTGCGGAGGCATTGCCTGTTATAAATACTTTTCGCATTCTATGTCATGTTGTCAACAGCAATATTTAATTGGATTGGATGTTTCCGAAAGCGCTTGTGACGCTTGCTTATACGTCCGAAGTATTGATGATAATGGGAAAATATTAGCACACTTGCAATAGTAATAATCAAAGAGCAAAGTATCACTATTAAAGGCCACAAGGGTTCCAAGGTTCGTCGTTTACATTTAATTTACGTTACAATCAATGTCCGATATGCTTCTTTTTGGACTGCTTCCACTGAAAATGCTCTCAAAAACGCTTCATACTTTTGTTCGTAACCGGGTTGTTGAGATTATTTAAACAACTAGTTATTGTTCTTGGAGTCATGTTTCAACTAACGAGAGTCCAGCAGACTGTCACGTGGTGTAAATTTTCACGTCAATATAATATAATTAGTTCTATCATACAATAAATGATATTAACTGTCCAACAAAAGTTTACCTCGCCATTTTTGTGTTTTTATTTCGACAAAGTGATTCATATGACTTAACTAGCTATAACTTTTTATCTGTCTTAGAACCTTTTAGTTCTCGTAGAGGTTAACCTGAGGACATATTCAGATTACTGTACCTCATTCGTTAGTGCATGTAATGAATTTGGTAATGTTTTAAAAGGTAGTATCTTGTTCGCTACCTGAGAGCACTACAAATGAGAGCATCAACTTAAATTTAATTCCTCTGTATACTCTGGGAAAGCGGGTTTAAAATCAGTTGCATTTAAAACGAGTAATTTGAAATTATAACTTTCCATATGTGGAGCTCAATATTGCATTGGTGCAAATAGAAGCACTGCTCAAAACCATTAACTCTGTCATCGAATTTTCTCGTACACTTGCTTCCTCTAACTTCTGGACAATTCATAATTGGACTTAAGTGGATATTGGGCCGTAATATCGCCTTGAATCCTGGTTCAAACGGAGTCACACGTGTAACAGGAATAAAAACTGCAAGTGGAGTTTTTAAAAGGGCGTTTAATAGGATTTCTCCGCTCCTTGACTTTTCATTTAGGACAGGCAAGCTTTCAACGTTCGGGTGCATATTGCGGTGAGTCAACCAACCAACCAAAAATAATTATTTTAAGGATGTATCCACTGATGGTGTATGATAAGGATATTTGGGAGATGGGAGGGAAGAGGAGAGGAATAGGGAGGGGGAGTGGGCCTCCGGTTACCTCACTCACCGATCGAAACGCAGAAGCACAAGATGCCTCTACTTCAAGCCGGTATTCTGCGAGGCCGTGGTACCAACTCGGTCGAGACGGCCCATTCGAGCAGCAGCAAAAGCCGCCGCTTGGCTCTACCACGCTTGAAAAGTATATTATACGTTTAAAAGTTCAAATCTAAGTACAGAGCACTTGGTAGAGCTAAGCAGTGGCTTTTGCTGATGTTAGAATGGGTCTGTTCGACCGGGGTAGAGGCATATTGTGTATCTGCGTTTCGTTCGGTGAGTGAGGTAACCGGAGGCTCACTCCCCTTCCCCCTCATCCTTCCTCCGATCTCTTAAATATCATTAAAGCCCGGCAACGCACCTGCTCTGGTGTTGTAGATGTACGGGAGCGACGGTAATCAGTTACCATCTCATTAGGTGAGCCGTTTGCGTCTTTGCCCCCTTTCCCATTAAAAAAAAGCTAATGCTAAGTGATGTGGCCGTGATTAGTAAATAACTAAACTGATGTTGTTAGCACATTGGCTGTTAGCTAAGAGCTCATTTATTAACTTGCTTTGGGCGAAGAAGAAAAACATGTTGGCATTTTCGCATTAAATAACACCGGACTTAGACGTAAGAGAATTAAATCCGTTTGGTTTCGTTCTGCAAACTGCACCAATTATTTGTTATTAGTAGCTCCCGTTTCATAAGATTTACTACAGCTAACATTAGGGTAATATTTATCCAGCATAATTTGGAAAAAGTCTGGCGAGGGAGTAGCATTGTGGGACAGCGATTGAATTTTCCGTACAGTTGCATCATAGGTAGCTCGTTCTTCGTTGGAGTAAATGTCTATTAGGTTTAACTCCTCATACAGTTTCCGTATGCGGTTTACGTTTGCTGGTTCCCAACTACCATAGCATGCTTCGAATTCTTTTCGTTGTGCTTCGTTGCAGCGTTGAAGGGCCATCACCGCCAACCACGTACATTTTCCCGCTTGAATATCCGAGCCCGTTTTACCCGTTCTTGAGTCATCATCGAAGAAATCCGTAAAGTCATTCTGCAAAATAAAACAAAGAAATTACTTTTTTCTTTGAAATTGTGATCGAACAAAATCTGTAAAAGTCGCAATATCGTCGAATAAACAGATTATTCTTTTAGATAATTCTCTGAGTTATTATGATTTTCGTCGTTTTATGTATTTAGGTATACGTTATGTATACCTAAGTATATAAAACGGTATAATGTATACGGATTTTTCAAAACATTTAATTTAGAAAATTTATATGAAATTTAATTATATACATTTACTTAAAATGAAAAAAGACAAATGGTAAAAAAAATTTGGTTGCCTCTCATTATTCTGTCTCTGCAGATGTACGTAACTGTAGATGTGTTTCAAGTGGTAGAGCCAATTTCTCGAATGTGCTGGCGCGACCGGGGTGGTTACCATTTTTGGTAAAACGCATTAAAATTATGAAAATGAAATTAAAATAATCGCTCTTACATTTATTTGACTCCAAATTCCAACGTCTGTGAATATATTGGCCACATTCTGGTAAGAATCCTTGTTAAATTTATTCGACAAAATTAACGCCGTTAGTATTGGAAATTTAACAGAGTAATAGGCGTATTTGTATAACGCAATTGTTTTGTAATGCTTCATAGTAAAATTGTTATAATCTCTGGTTTTTGCTGTTATAGCATCCAAGTACTGTCCCACGTTGCAATGAAAGAAAGCCTGCGAAAAATATAATATGAAATCAACTTTACAATCAATCTCACATTATTTACATGTAACTTTTATAGGTCTTTGGTAAGCAATTATCACAAACTGTTAATTTATTTTGAAAACAATTTAAAAAGTTGTAGTTCCCATCACTTAAGCATACAGTACAACAGTGAAAATTTTTGTATGTGTACAAATTTGTAAATTTGTGAAAGCTTGTATATTCTAATTTAACAACTCTTGCCTCATTGAACAAGTTTATTGTATGGATGTACATGGGCCCTTCAAAATGTTGCTTCAACAGTTCGAATATAAAGGTGCGCAGCATGCTAGCATCATTCATGGCCAAACTTCCCACATCGGATAACAGATGCCAACATGGCTTTCCGTTTCGTGTCTTCGCTCCATCCTCTATATCATCCACAATCAGAATATAAGCCATTAACTGGAAAAATAAAAAAAAAATTATGGATTTTATCATCTGTCGTCACTAGATGCTACTATGATATTATTCCTGAAAGAAATCGAACATCCTAAATTTTCGGATCAATAATCCAAAAGATATAAAAATAATACTATTTATTTACTTTTTAAATATAATTAGTATTACTTGATCTTTTATAACATACAATACAAAATAAAAGGAATCCTACCATTTCAACGCACCATCCCAAAACGTATTGTTGGTTTTCTAAATCGCCTTTTACTTCTTCAGGTTTTCGAAGTGTCTCGTGACTTAGAATCATCATTTTTCCTTGTATTTGCTTTCGTCCGCGCATATAGTATTCTGCAATCTAACTTGCAGTTTTATTACCTTATTCACTTCAGCGTCTATACATATCCCAGAAACATACTAATTTGAGATGCTCAATGTTCTTGCATTTGAAAATAAAGATGATTGTCCCGTCCAACACTGCGTGCGATCCTTCTTCCGGCAATTCGACCTTTAACGGCAATATTTTATGCACATAGTTTCACTAAGGAAAATTTTTGTTTGCAGTAATTCGTTAGGATAAGAATTAGGTAGGTTTTTTGAAAGTAAAAGTGATTTATGCTAGTCATTAATCTAAGGATATCTAAATTGGTTTTCAAATAGTTGATCAACTCACCCTTTTCATACGGTCGCGTAATTCCGGTGATGCCAACGCACTTGTTTGTCGCACTCCCTTATCAACAATAACAGACAATGAATTTAAGAATTTATCGTAGGCTTCTGTTGATATTATTACTTTATTCGATTGCGAAGGACACCTGTTGCACAAAATAATCAATTAAAGTATTTACTAACATCAAGACCTTAATAATGATATTGATATTACTTTATTATGTTCGCTAAATTAAACCCAACCTATTGAATGAATGAATGAATGAATGAAGTACACTTTATTGTACACCAATAGCAAAAATAGGAAAAATAAATAAATATAAAGAAACATAAAATACACAAAGGTACAATTGGCGGCCTTATCGCTTTTTAGAATTTATTTTTAGAACAGGCCTATTTTTAGAATGAAAATTCTCAGTAAAATTGTTTTTCAATTATTTTATAGTCATGCCCATCTTTACACTAGCTAACGAAAATGCTAACCTAACTTAGTAGAGTGAAGTATTAAGCTGGCGTACATGTTATGGTTTTCCCATACCTTCCATTCCCGGGTCGATAAGGGGAGTGTCAATATACTCGCATTAGTGACATAGCTCACTATCATTATCTGTGTGGTTTTGGTACCGCTGGATATTTGGTTTTCCCTCGGATCCCAGAACCACTTTTAACTAAGACTAATTTCTAAATTAAGAAATGAAATATAACAAAAAACAGTTTGAAACATACCATTGTACGCAATTTCTTGAAAGGTTTAACAACCACTTACTTCGTAACATTGTAATATCAAGAGACAAACCACTAAGATTCTTTTGGATAGATAGAAGTGCTATCAACGACTACTGTACCTAAGTTAGTGACGTATTAAACGAGTCTGTGAATATTTTTAGCTCATATCTACACTTTATTCATTTTGATATCCCCGCTTCGCTCTTCTCACGAGATCAAAAGAAACCAGTTCTCTTTATGTTAGCTATAATATGTACCACATTTTGCTTATTGTATTAACTATTTACATAATACAACAAGCACAGTGCAGTCACAGAGGCAGTAATCGACCTTCCCAGTCAATAATACTCATAAATCGCCCTATTCATCGCCATATACAGTTTGAATGCGACGTTACTGCCATTTAATGGAAACCTGGTTAATATTACTGCTCATAATTATTTGTAAATAGTGAAAAAACTTTTTATGATGGAAAAAGAAAATTTTTTTTTCCCTCTGAACTTAAATACCCTAATAATCCAAATAAAATGCAAGCACTTGTACTTCATCAAATAGGCATATACAGTGGGGGCGTAAACAAATGTGCCTATGAGGCGTATAAATTGCTCCAATGCATGCCCTCTTTTGCAAGACGTGCCTTTTTTAATATATAAACGTGGACGATGTCAAGTAGTAGCCAATTCTCACTTCTAATAGAACGTACGGCCTTTCTACCCCGCCGGATTTTTGTCACGTCGTGGCTTGTTGACCCAAGATGAACGAAGAGTAACGCCATGGATCGCTCATGGCACCCGTGTGGTAGCGTTGGAGAGGTCTAATCCGAAATGACCTAATCTATACCTAAATTACACCGTATTTTAATAATGTATGTTCATTGGTATAAAAATTATAGGTATTATTCGTTACTAATTATTCTCTTTGTTAACACTATTCTATAGGTCAGCTATTGACTATAAAATACAATATAATCCGGCTGTGATTTGTGTTATATCTATTGTAAGTACGTAATAAAAAGGCGCATATAAATAACTAATTATCAACTACCTATTATTTGAACTTGTTTGTAGCGCGTCGTGATTTTAATAACCGGTTATATTGATAGGTAGGAATATTTATAATTAAGGTGGATTAAATACCTATAATACATCTGCAACACCAGAGCAGCTGCAGGATGGTATATTTAAACTTTATTGTGTTAAACTGTACTATCACCTTAAAAATGTTTACAAAAGGCGGACTTAATACCTTTTGGCATTCTCTGCCAGTCGACCCGGAGTTTGGAGAAATAATGAAACAGGTACATTCAAAAATACGTTTTATATTTTAGTAAAATAATTGTAACTTAAAACTAAATACAACATAAAATAAAGTGTTAGTTACAAATGGTGTAACGGGTTAGTTACACCATTTATAACTCAAGAACGGCTGGAAAGATAGTAATAATCTCTGATTTGTTGGATTCGTCTCCGCCCCGAATAGTAGAACTAAAATTACAGAAAATTAATATAGAAAGATATTGAAATACTTAAAAAAATACTCTAATTCAAATGTTGTGACTGCAGGGAGAAGGTGCTCTTTTATATTGGCTATCATGGCCCTGCTAACCTCAGCCTTGGATTTGATTGCCAGGATTGTCTTAGTAATCTCTTCCTACTAGTCTACAGGAGAGAAATTAAAGAGACAAGGGTGTATGGAGATTGCATTGAAGCTTTGCATTGTTTGAGGTCGGATTGTAGTAACAGAGCCAAAATGAAGGTTGCGTTCATCGCGAAAAAGAGACTGCAATCCATATTAGGTGCCTTAACCACGCCGATTGAATTAAGAAATTTCCACACTTCAACTGGCGAAGAATTGCTTATGTTGGCTTATATGGGTTGTGATATGGGAGGAAGGATGGAGAGGAGAGATGAGGAGAAAGAGTGGGGCACCCGTTACCTCACTCACCGGACGAAACGCAGCAGCATAAGGTGCCTCTGCTTCACGTCGGTATTCTGCGAGGCCGTGGTTCTACCCAGGTCGAGCCGGCCCATTCGAACAGTAGTAAAGCCACTGCTTGACTATAACACGTCAAAAAATGTACTACTATTTAATCTGAATGTGATATAAATATGTGCTCTACCACGTACAACAGCAGTATCTCTATTGATGTTGTACGTGGTAGAGCCAAGCGGAGGTTCTTGCTGTAGTTCGAATGGGCTGGTTCGGCGTGAAGTAGAAGCATCTTGTGCTTCTGCGTTTCGATCGGTGAGTGAGGTAACCGAAGGGTCACTCCTCCTTCCCATCCCCCTCCTCATCCTCCTTTATAAGTAACCTTATAACAGTAGAACTACGTGCCTAGAACTCTAGTTAATATTTTAAAAAGCGATGATTGTTACATTAGATCTTTCAATGTCACGCCCGTATCTTGAGGTCGTGCAGTAAGCACATTCTGCGTAGATCGGACCAAAATAATGAAAAATAAAAGATGTGACCAGTCCACCCGTGACCACGGCTGCTGAAAAGCATTCGACACGCCGGGAATATAAAAACAAAATTAAATGCGATAAAATCCGTAAATAATAGTTTCAGTTTTAATTATAAAAGTAAATTAAAAAATGATATGACGCGTTTAATCATACAGATACAATCTATAAATATATATAATGTATATTTTTTAAAATGAGGTGAGCCGCTTGCTTGTTTGTCCCTTTTGCTATAGTAAAACACCTGTAAACTGCTGTAGTATCTGTCGATTTCGTGGCCCTTTCATTATTTATACCTAGTTAGAATGTTGCAGGTTTGCAGAGCCGCTTAATATTATATAATTTTGTTTATCAGTGAACAATAAAAAGGTCTAACCGAACTAATTCAAAACTTAATACATTAAAACTATTATTCTACATCCCTAATCTTAGTTTATTCGGTAAGAAGTTAGTGTGGCTTGGTTTGGATCCTATGGAGTACTCGTCATGGTCTTATTGCAGGCATTGCATAATAGTGTTCAGGCGTTACAGCGCATCTGTAACCTTCTTCCATCGCAGAAGGTTATTGTAGGTTGCATGCAGGTGTCTATAGGCTGCAGTAGCAAACAACAATGTTTTAACTCTCATTGGTAATAATAATAACTGCGTCTAGTGTGACGCAGTTTGTCAAAGTTAAAACTGCGATTATAACAAAGCCATATAATATTATGTAGTACAGACGTAGTAATGCCCCTTTAGTCATAGATATTTACTACATCTTTGATACTCGCAGAAAGATGGAAGTTCAATACGAAGGAATATTCAGATGCAGTGTGAAATGCCGCTATATTTTCTAATCATTAATATTAACATATTAGTTCAGATTTGGTTATATCCTGCCATATGATGGAATTCGTGTGTACTTCAAAGAGTTTCTCGTCATAGATCTGTGGTCTGCATCATACTGAAAGTATGGTATTCTGTCAATTCATTGATGTGGTTATTAGTTGACAGATGTGCATCCTTAACACTATTATACTTATGGGAATAAAAGTGCAGGATGAATTAATTTGGTTTTTAATTGTCTATTTAAACGTCAACCATAGTATAAAAACGCTAAAAGTATTTACTAAAAACCAAATATCTCTTTAAAACTAAATTAAACTTTGACAAAATAACTATGAATCTGAAATCGACGAAAAGCGTCGCAGAGTCTAAATAAAGTAACTGAATCCGTTTT
The DNA here is from genome assembly GCA_029286595.1 of Bhutanitis thaidina. Taxonomy (NCBI): domain Eukaryota; kingdom Metazoa; phylum Arthropoda; class Insecta; order Lepidoptera; family Papilionidae; genus Bhutanitis; species Bhutanitis thaidina. The sequence continues at coordinate 4,968,979 of JAGSMS010000013.1, forward strand.
TATTGTTTTTATTCACATCAAATGTATAAGTTTATTGTGGCTGCTCGTTATTGATATTCTACTAGATGTTATTATTTTTAATACATATATGTTAAATAATTTACATAATAGAAGATGCCATATAAATGTTCGTTAGTCAAATTTTTATGAAGATTTATTGGCACGTTTTAATGAGTTATGCTAAATGAGATATAGTTTCAATCAAATACAAGTCCAAATATTAATAATTATTAACTGCATCAAATAGCCTAATTAGGTTAGGGTTTGTATGACAGACTTACAGCTCAACACTGGATATAATTTTTCTAGTATTTCTCGGAAAAAATCAGAAGACGGAGTTGTATTTGAAGGTAGTAACCGAATATTCTCTAAAATTGAATTATACCGAATGCGTTCTTCATGCAAGAAAATTTCCAACATTTTCAATTCCGTGTATAAGTTTCGTATATTATCTACTTCAGATTTTTCCCAACTGCCGTAACATGTCTCGAAAATCTTGCGTTGCGTTTGGTTGCAGTGCTCCAAAGCCATCACCGACAACCAGGTACATTTGCCTTGTTGAATGTCCGAACCCGTTTTCCCTGTCTTTGTATCATCATCGAAGTAATCGATAAAGTCATTCTAGAATAAATATGAATTTGTTGAAGCGAAAAGAAAAGAATATATGCATTATGGACTAAAGGAATGCCAAAAAATGTACTAAAAGTTCGTCGACATCAAAGAACATAGTTTATAAATACATCATCATCTCGCAAAATAAATACATCTTACGACTTTATAAAGTGGAATAATCATAGACGTCAAAATTTATTTCTGTTGTTTTCCGCTATTAACGACCTTATTACGACTAACGTAACAAGGACGCGACTTAATAAAACCACCAAAAAAAAAATTGTACATAAATTTTAGAAAAACTTCGTTAAAATTTATTGAGAGATTGATTCCCTAACAACTCAGTCAGACTGCTCACCTTAGACGATTTATCTTACATTAAAATTAAAAAAAAAACCTTGTCTCGCACTTGAATAATATAACAGAAATATTTTATTTGGACTTTTACAAAATGCCCTTTGAGTTGGGAAGGTTGAAATAATTAAATAGTTACTTACACTAATTTGGCACCATAATCCTATATCCGTACATATGTTTTCCACAATTTGACGAGAATTTGAGTTAAATTTATTTGATAAAACAAGTGATAATAAAATAGGAAATTTAATAGAATAAAATGCAAATTTATGCGATGATATTGTTTTATATCGTTCCATAGTGAAATCATTATAATTCCTCTTCTTTGCAGTTATGGCGTCTAAATACTGCCCTATTCCACAGTGCAAAAACGCCTGTAAGAAAAAAGCGAAAAAGTTCACTTAATATAGACATTTTATAGTTATTTTAATTAATTTAATAATTATTATTAATATATATTCTGAAATCGGATTAAGATGACGTAGAATTAATTCACTTAAAATAACCAATCACCTCATTAAAAAGCTGTATAATATCGATATACAGCGGTCCTTGAAAATTTTGATTTAATAATTCAAATATGAAGCTTCGTAGAATATTGGCATCATTCATAGCGAGACTTCCCACATCTGGCAGCAAATGCCAACAAGGCTTGCCACCACGAGTGCTAGCGCCGTCTTCTATATCGTCCACAATTAGAAACGAGGACTGTAGCTGTAAAGCATGGAATAATTTTAGTATTTAAGCTTATGTTTTCAATCAGCAATATTTTCTTAAGCAACGAAGTTATCAAAATAATAAAAAAGATTGATAGTTTTTTTACTCGAACTGATAATATAGTATTGACACAAAATGACGGTTTGATAGTAGAAAACAGTTCATACCATTTCAACACACCAGCCTAAAATATGAGATTTATGCTGTATCTCATCGGACACCAGTTCAGGCTTTTGAAGCAACTCATGACCCAGTACCATTAATTCACCAAAAGTTTGAGGTCGTGCAAGCATGTCATAATCTGAAACCTAAGATTTATTAAAGCAAACAAGTCAACATAGCTTGATGAAGACCAATAGGATTTAATCTGTGCAAAAGCAAATCCTTCTTTAGTAATGTAAGGTTGAAAAAAGAGAGGTAGTATTACAAATGTAAAAAATATTCGCTAGTCAGAAAGTTTAGCAGAGCGTTTGTAATGGGAGCGGTTACTTAATAATATTTAGAAAAACAGTAAAATAAAAAAAAAAAGATACAGTTGCACATTTTGTTGAATGCCAATGTGAGAATGATTGAGGAGAAAAGGATGATTACCTATTGTTAAATCTAATGTGTATCTATAGACCTCCCTCTGCTAAATTAACAGCATTAATAATGAAAATAGAAGAAGTCATGAAAAGTATCTGGTAATTTTAACGCCAGTTGCTAACTGGCTTAGAAGTGTTGGAATAAATGTCTAAGGGTAACACCAGACTAAGTAATATTTATTTCCCTTTTTGATTGTTTATTTAATTACTGATGTACGAATTTTTACTTTCTGATGTACATTATTTTACTGTATGTACATAGTAATTATTGAAAAAAATATAAATCAGAAAGAGGAAAGATAGGTTTCTTTCGCCTGTTTCTTCTCCGTCAGAAGAGCTTCATTACGAAACGGTGGTAGAGTGTAAAAAAATAAATAAGACTTGACATTTGACAAACGACATTATCTTTGTTTCATCGAAAAATAATTTTAAATTTTTCATTAATTTTCAATTCATTCATATCATATTCACTCTAATTTTAATTAAGCTACTAGAATGACACCATTTAGAGCCTCCTGTATTAATAGTATTATTTTTTATGTTAAAGAAACACTCAAAGTTACATTAAGTGGAACTAGATCAGGGGGCCTATCAGGTAATCATATTAGCTATCGGTTTCAATTAAAGTTACGACGGATTCGAGTGTTTCATAGATTCTAACTTGCGGGCGTTCAGCTCGCGAGTTTCTTCCGCCGAAGCTGTAAAGGCCACCTGGACAACAAGCCTTTCACGTACTTTAAACGGCATATTGGAAAGTTTCATGATGATGATATCACGTGATTCCTATACCGAAAGGTGAGTGAAACACAGCGCGGAAATAACAAACAATATACCTATAGCGGTATAATCAATGTTCAGTAAGTCATTTTAATCTGTTTTCAAAGCGAAAATAATTAAGCTTACTTAACTTACACGGCTGTCTGACTGCCAATATGTGTTCGACAATAACTAATGACTTTGTAGAGTATTCAATAGATAAAATTAATTGGGGAAAACAAGTAAATGTAATTTATTTGGACTTAAAACACCTTCGACCGAGTTGATAATTTTATACTTTACAAAAAATGTTTATCAATTGGATTCACACCAAAATTACTGTCATTCTTCATAAATATTTTTTTATAGAAAACAATTTGGTACCGATAGAAAATACGGGGGTGACAAAGAAGTACCCTCGGACCCATTCAACTTAGCTTTTAAATTCGCAGAATGCTTATTATTTGCCGATGATCTTAAATTATACGTAAGTATTGGTGATCACAGTGACTATCAAGCTCTGCAAAGACACGTGGACGCCGTGGTAGAGAACTCGCAACAAATTAGAATTTAATGTTTCTAAATGCCAAGTTATGCCTGTGAGCCGTTCTCGGTCGCCCATTTTGTGGAATTACGTACTAGCCGGTTCTTCACTTAACCGCTGTGTTGAAGGTAAAGATTTCAGCGTGACCATGTTGACCTTCGATGGCTCCCAATTTTGTATTTGGTATGGTAAATCTTGATACGAAAAGAAGGCGAAAGATGGCGTTACTTATTTATCATATGGTAACAATCGCAGGTAACAAAATAGTCAACTGACTTAGATACTAATAATTCGTCTCTGTCGCACACTAAGTACATGGATACCTATATTAAATAAATATCTTTTTTGTTTTAAAATAGAAGCTATAGATAGGTAACCAAAATGCCTAACAAATGTAGCACTTGTTAACTAGTGATAACAGTTATTTTCATGGAATACTCGAATAAACTATGCCAGAAAAAGTAACACTCAAAGTTTCTGAAAATCGAATGAGGTATTTTCGAAATATTCTCTGTTGAATACAAGAAATCGTGGGTATGCCCCCTCAGAACTATGCATTGGGACAAATGCTGGTACTGGGCGTTTCGATATACACCTGTGTGTTCGAAATATTAAGTGCGAAGGTACATTTAAATAATATTTTTTTTTTGATTTTATGCTCAGTGATCTATTTTCAATGATTAACTCTGAGAATGATTTTATGGCTTTATTTAGAATAATAGAAGAATTATGTGTTAAATACCGAGAAATTTTTATTGTCTAAGATTTTAATCTGTACTCCTGTCCTGTTAATATAAGTAATTATTATTAATGTTTTATGGCCTATTGCGAATTCACTAAAAGTAATAAGGTCGTAAGTAACCAGGTCGGCAATTGGGCCGACTGCAGGTTCTGGTTTTAAGTGCAAGATTGAGTGTAGTGGTAAGGGTAGAGGCCGCAGAGGAGGCTCTAGTACTCCCGTACCCCAAGCCTCCGCGTCCCTTTCGCCGCGGTCATCTCCTAGTACCTTCAGTACACGGCACGGTTTTTGGCACCGATTTTTATTTATTATATTCAATGCTATCTTACAGCGATTGGAGTACATTGAACAAAATGCATGATTTGAAAGGAATTTTAAACAATTTTTCTAGTAATTTGAATAGTATATTAGACACTTAAATAGTATGTTAGTATCAGAGCAACGTGGACCCAGATAAACGCGTAATTAGTCAAGCCTAGAGTACAATTATCCAATATGACTTACGAGTGATATTATACGCGATATGTAAATATAGACTATACGGAAGGAAACGAATCTAAGGTCTAATTACACTGAATTTGCGAGATCGCATCTCTTAAAAAATCTACTGATATATACATCGAAATAAAATTTGTGTCAGTTTTCTAGGGATCAAAAATAATTCTGACAATATATGGGGTCGAAGAGTGGCAAGGCAAATAGGCAGATTATTAGTAAAGGGGTTCGGTATTTAAGTGACGAAGAGTGTGCTAGCCATTTCGCAGAATTTTTTGAATCTAGCTACAGCAGTATGTCGCCACGACTGCACTTGCAACAAGCGGTGACGTGCGGTGCGAGCGACAACACGCGCGATCACCTCGTCGCATTGAGCTAGAATGCGTAAGTTAAGCCTTATCCTTAAACCCAAGCGGTCAGCTGGCCCGGATGGAATACCTACGTTTTTATTTAAGGACTGTTAACGAGTACTAGTTAGACCACTACATCATATATTTAGCAACCGTTTGAAAACATCGTCGTTTCCTCTTCATTGTCGTATCACTAGGACTATTCGAGTTCTTAAAGGTAAGGCAGGACCAAATGTGACAGATTATGGCCGTACTGCCGGTATCGGCCAAGGTCTTTGAGTCGGCTATCCACGACGTCGAAGTGGGCAGCACATAACTCATGATCGTGCTTTGTGGCAATCTTTGGAGGAAACCTTAGTTCAGTAGTGAGCTTGTAATAGGCTATTATAATTATAGCAGTGATCACAGATACATCGATGAGTAAAGGTTCACTTTATGTTTAGTGGAACCGTCGCAGTGAGATTTTATGATGACGGCTAGTTATTGCCGCCCAATTGCTGCAGATCTACTTCATGCTTTGTCGGTTAACAACTTTGCTTCGGATGGCAATGCTAAACCACCTTGGACCAAGCACACTTTCAAATTCATAAAAACCTATAAATTTATGGAAACCTGTGTTCCGTGGCAACTTCCTGGTCCGAAGGCTGGGTCCGCCTTTAACTCATCAGTTTCCAGTGTTCATTTAAAAGATGAAATAAATAACATACCTTTTTTATACGGTCTCTTATTTCCGCCGTGTTTATAATTTTGATATCATTTATTCCTTTGTCTAAAATAACCGGTAAACTGTTTCTAAAATTTGTGTAGTTTTCATGTGACAGCAAACTTGGTTTGTTGTAAATAGACGCCCTAGAAATACAAGCTTATTTTATTTGATGAAATGATGATGCCCTACCGGCAAAAACTCGACTACTTCAATTTATTCAATACCATCTTGCATTTGATTCGTAAGTATAGCCACGATAGCCAAGTGGTTATTTGCCTTCGAGTTGGGGACACCCGAGTAGGAGCATCTTTGTGAAAGACGGCAACAGTCTCACCATCATAACACTTGTCCCCTCACTAATTAAAATACCATTCTATACTTGCAATTGAGCTCAGTTATCCCTTAACAGGCCACAAAAATAGTATTTTTACTGTCTTCCCTATGTCTGCTGATTGTTAGAGGAAGTTTAATGTCTTCTCGATTCCGCAGCATATATTCCGCTTACTTACATTATAATTTTTGTACTAACCCAATGTAAATATAAAAGTAAATTATGATGCTTACAACAGAAAATTAAAGCTATTTTGTAAAGTAATACAAACCAGTCACTATACTTTCTTGAAATATTTAAAAATCGTTTATATGACAGCATTTTCACTAAAATGTAGAGGCGAACACTTCAAGAGTAACGTCCAAATGTGTGGAGAGTTACGAAATAATATTGTTATATATCCACTAAAAAAAAAAAAATATCAATATTTATTAGGCAGCAGACATGTGAAAGGCTGCATTGATGATCATGATTATTTATTTTCCTTCGACAAGCTTGACATTTAGTACTGTAAGTAAATAACAAAAGGTATTTGCAATACTTTATTACGTTTTTCCCTAAATTTTTTTCCCAAACCATATTTTTCCTTTAATCTGATTAAATCAAAGTTCTTTAGTTCTCGTTTTATGAAAATTAAAGTTCGTTTGTCAAACGACACTTCGTATTTTTAGATTCTACCACAGTTTCGTAATAACGTTTCTATGACGGAGAAGAAACAGATGAAAGAAATCTCCTCTATATTTAGAAGTATCCTCTTTTTTTGATATTGTTACGAGCAGTGAAGTGCAAGATTGGAGGTAGTACCTTAACGTAAGGCCGGTATCTTGAACTTCTATTTATTTTTACCAAAGGGTGCAGAGTTTCTTCCTAATGAGCTATCCCTCGCACGTGATTCTAGATTATGCCTGACTATAACCAATCCCCTCTCTTTTCCTCTTCATTTCTTCCTCCTCTCTTCTTTTTCTTCTCTTCTTGTTCTTGTTAACAGTGACTGGTAATTTACAAAACATTATTTCTTTTGACTTGTCATTTGAAGACGTAAGAGTTGACAAGACATTATTGGGCATTCGTTACAATATAATAATAGATAGGTAGCATGGAATCGCGTGAACACATATATAGTGAACGAGCGGGCACGACTACACATCCTCCTCCTCTCAACTCGTCTCTCACCCCAGAGGCCGCATTAGTGGTGCGGTGTTGCCATTTTTGCATGGGATAGCGAGAGTGACGCATCGCCATTGCATACTTTCTTCAACAAAAGTCCTTTTCCCCCGCGACTCTACCTAAGCTGCGATATTGATAATTTATAAATTAAAATATGGTTCTAAATTTATCGCTGTGGTTGTAATCTGCCATAAGCACCCGTGACTATCGTAAGAGTTCACTAAGTAAAGGAAAAGCAAAAAAATCTCACGCAATTCGACAGAAGGCGGGTTAGATAGCATCTTAAAAAAATGACAAATATTCAATATACAAATTCTTACTCCTTTACAATTTTATTATATACATAGTCTCTTATAGATCTGGGATAGATCACGCTCGCATGCTCAAATCATCCTTGGCAGAAATCTTTGCTTTGCGGAATCTGATGTCAAGGTTGGAGCGATCAAGGATATGATCACAGACTGCAGATTTAAACAAAATTAAACGCGATAAAATCCGTGTATAATAGTTTCATTTCAAATGTGTAGTGTTCGCGTAAATACAAGAAATTAACTTCAAAATATTGGTAATATTGTTAAGAATATCAAGTTCTTCAGTTTATCTTAGCATTTAGTGAACGGGGATTTTTTTTCATGAGAACAGGGGGTAATTTCACGCGATTCACGTTATGGTAAGTGAATAACGTCACCCACGTACATTTGCAACACCAGAGGAGATGCAGGTGCGTTCCCGGACTTTCAGGATATTTGGGAGGTGGGAGAGGGGATGAGGATGGGGAGTAGGCCTCCGGTTACCTCACTCACCGAACGAAACGCAGAAGCACAAGATGTCCCTACTTAACGCCGGGATTTTGTGAGACCGTGGATATAAACCATATCTTTCTTCAAATGCTAACATTAACTGCACTCTAGTTGTTAACATCTCTGGTTCTGGCGACTGAATGATGGCGTAATATCCACCCAAATTTGCCGAACCCAAATCCCACAGACTAGTGATGGGAAGCAACATCATTTGTGCAAGAGTCCTGGCACTGCGCTCACCAACTTGTTTGCCCAATAAATTCGGGTAGCAGGAGGGCTAGTGCTTCCGAGTGCTTGCCTTCCTGAGCCAAATGGCCTCCGGGTAGGGACTCGGAGGAATTCGTTGTCCATGGAATCGGAGGCTGAGAAGGAAGCCACGTCTCTGTTTCGGTACACTGAACTAGGAGGGAAAAGGAGAGAAGAGGCCGCCAAGCCTCCAATTACACCCCCTTGCCCTTGCGAGGGCAGCTATATATTAGGTATTTATACAAGTATAAAAAAAAGTTCAAACATAATAAGGGACTATCATTTTAGAATATTACATACCAAAAAACTTATGTGAAAAGTAAGTTTCCTTCGGAACGAGACCAATTAATATTAAACATGAGATTTTACAAATCATGTAATGATTTGTAAAATCATTACATGATTTGTAAAAGTAACTCACCTTTTATTAAATTAGAGCGTCGGTGGATAATAATATTCAGATAAACTGTTACATGATTTGTAATTCAAGGACTGAACTTAAATTTCAATATCAAACATTTAGTGTTTTTATGTATGCCAAAGTTTTGTTTTTTATTTAAATAAAGGTCAGTTCAATATCACTGGAAATACCTTTCCATTGCGGTATGTTATTGCTTTATATATTTAAACTCGATTTTTTGCTGATCTGCGAGTCCGCAAATTAATGACTAATGATCACCACGTCTGCATAAATTTTATTACTTCTGTTCAAGGTACTTATTTTAGCATGAGATTTTGAATAAACAGGAAGAAGTGGTTCTGGAGTATTTTCAATGAGAAGTAAGGAAAACCAATGAGCTACTGATACTAAAAGATTCAAAATTAAAGAATGGTACAATGACAGATACAATAACACGACCTTAATTCAACATACATTATAGTAGTGACATTTTTACATAAAAGTGATTGCGATAGTTGTATACCCTCAATTCTTGCATAAAATGATGATGGGAGAAGTACATATCCGAGGAGTACCAGACGGATTATGACCGGACATTATAAACAGCGCAGTCTTTAAACTACCGAGTAAAAACAAGAACACTCGCTCGTCCTAGAAAAGATCGAAGCAAGCATCGGATGTAGGGATAAAGATGCACATAGATATACAATAAATACATCGGCTTTTGCCGCTGCTCGAATGGGCCGGCTCGATCAGATTCTCGATTCACCACGGTCTCGAAGAATACCGATGTGAAGTAGAGTCATCTTATGCATCTGCGTTTCGTTCGGAGAGTGAGGTATTCGGATGCCCACTTCCCCCCCCCCTCCATCTCCCTCCGTATCCTCCCTTCCATCTCCCAAATACCCTTAAAGGCCAGCAATACACCTGAAGCACCTCTGATGTTGCAGATGTTCGTTGGCGACAGTAATCACTTGCCATCAGGTGAACCGCTTGCCCGTTTTCCGGCTTTCTTAATAAAAAAAAACATCATGGCGACGTCCCGGCATGATCTTAATATAAGCAATAAATATTTTGAGCAGCCTGAGCTGTATCGTCTCAGTTGTCCGGCAGGTTGACTACTAAGGCGTGTTTTTTTAAGGCCAATACCCTTGCGCTCACTAATCCGCCTGAGTGGTGAGTATGAACAAATCTTTCAAGTATGGTACATCTTACTACAGTTTATACTATTGAACATAAACCTGCATCAAAGATTACCTAAAAACCCTGTGCCAACTGTACCTACGACCCTTTCCAGTTTGCCAGTACGAGATTGTTATTCGAAAACTTTCCCCAATGGTTATCGGTCTTCTGAGTGACAGTTACAAGTTAAGTTTTTTTGCTCGGTGTTATATTTTAACGGAAGGCTCAGAGAGCAACATAATAGAAATTAAAAATCTATTTGGTCTTGCTGACCGGTACGCAATAATACTGTCCCAGCTAGGTTAACACGCGATTTCTGAAGGTCAACCAAGTAGATATAATTTATTGTTCGTTCGCATATTTTCGGTAAAAAATCGGCCGGTCTTGGCTAAAGCCGATTGGCTGACCGGTTCACTCTTTGAGCATTTCTTGTATAGTTGTATATATATATTCGAAAGGAGAAAAAAAACAAAACTTGAATAAACCCGAGAGAGTAAGATCGTTGGCTTGAAAGTGTAAAAAGCACCTGTTTCATTCTAGTACAAGAAGTATAATTTCTATTGTGTCTGGATATGGGTATCCAATAAGGATGACAATATTTTCCTTAACAATTACAGTGACAAATAGACTTCTCAACATTTTGACTTCCGTGACCTTTTTAAGTCTTGTGTAACATGTTGTATTAGTATGGTAGAACTAATGTAACAGTATTCTTATTTACATTTAATTTAAATAATGTAGGTACTTAGTCTATGTCAAATATTAAAACAAACATCTGCACCATCATTGCATATACATATAGGGACTAAATTTAAATGTAGTAGTATCTAAGTAGCAAAAAAATATCTAGTCAGTTCATTAATTCATTTCATTAGAGTATCGATTTTGTATTCCTAAAACATACCATATGAGAAATAGATTTTTTTCCTTTATTATCTTTACACGTTTGCCACTTCACAGACTGTTGGATAAATCCATTTCTGTAAAAGTCTAGTGGACGGGTGAATCAAAATATTCTTCAAAAGCCCTAAACATATTTTCTGGAATGGAAGCGAATTCGAAACGCCGTAAGGGTGGCAAACTCAGGGTCACTTACTAATACTTCTCACGTATTCTATATAAGGCTTATGGGATAAGATCGGAAGAAAATCAGATGCAATACCAGATCCTCGCGGAACAACCACAATCAGAATCTAAAAGTAAAAAACTCCGACTAGATTTCGTGTCTCGATTGGCTCAACAGTCAGGTACGTTTACTATTAAGCCATTTTTATATAATTTTTCAGAATCTCAATGGCTAACGACTGATAACTGCGATAACCATCTCGAAAAATACCAGACCAAAATTTCGTATGGAAAATCCTTCTTATGGAACGCACACAACACCACTAGACCCGAAAACTAATAATTTGTGTTCCACGCATTGCATAAGCGTTACATCGGATACCGGAAGGAAAAGATGGGAGACCCCTTTTTCATTCACACGTAAATAATTTAAAGTTGGCAATTTCCAAATTTTAGACATTAAAACAAAATAATAATAATCCTCTAAGAAATAATAAAATATCTGAGATTTTTGAACGTGCCGATGAATAGTCTCCATTCCAACTGAGCCTCAGTACTATGGCTGTGAGATACTTCGAGTTTGAACACAAACGTAAAGTTTTGTGATGGAGATTTCAAACCTGTGAATTCCAGGGTCTGATAACGACACAGTTATCATCAACGGAATCAAAGCGATCACAGGTAATAAGGAAGTTCGAGTTCGGTCTCAATTTTTTTATATTGTGTATTCAATATTTCTAACTGCTAATTTTCTGACTGTAATCCTCAAATCTATTTATAAATGTTAATTTTGTATCAAATCACAAAGTTATTATTACACCAAAAGCAACGTGGCGGACCCTTATCGGCTCCAAAACCCTCTTAGATAGTTGAGAAGGAGGCCTGTGCCCTGCAGCGGCTGGCAGGCTACTAATTTATACAATTGATTATTTATTAAAAATTTAAACAAAATGCATGTTACTTTCGACGTTTTTTTGTGTTTTACGTTACGAAAATTTGGAATAATACTCCAAATGTTTTTACCTATAAATACCAAGATAACTTTAGCTGAAGCACTTCTCCTTCCCCTCATTGAACATCAGCATGATGTTTGTTTTCTGGACGCTTCGGAAGAACTGCTGGACAAACTAGAACGTCTTCATAACTTATGATCACGTGTCTGAATATAGAGCTCAATTGAAATGGCTCCCTATCCGTAAGCGTCGTGACTTACACGTGCTATATTTTCTTTACTTTTTACTTTTCCATCCCCGTGCTCCTCCATATCTCTGTGAACGCTTTCAAAATCTTAAGCCCCGCGAGGTTCCGTGCCGGACCATTAAATCTTTACTCCTTAAAACACCTCATTCTACTAGGCAATATGGTGAATCCTTCACTGTAAAGGCGGCCAAGTTATGGAACTCACTACCACATGACATTCGTGCTAGTTCTTCTCGTGAAATATTCCGGAAAAGAGTAACGGAGCACTATCTTTCTAATTAAAATTGTAAATAATAACTTATCTGCATTTATGTATCATTAATGTATTGATGATTATTATTAAATATTTAATGTAATATTGGTAAGTATATGTGTTTATATGTTTGTATGTGTGTATTTATATATATTTATTATTATTTTTCAACAGTGGACTTCTGATAGGCTGAAATGATGATGATGATGATGATATATATTTAGACATTGTATTTAAACATTTTTGTAATATTGTATAATATGTGTAGGTCATTGACCCGCTGTGGGCACTTACAGGCAGCTACTTTGCTGTATTTTTTTTTTCATTGCCAATTATACTAGTTAAGATATTATGTATTAATTTAAAAAAAAAATGTTTAGAAAAATGTTGGAAAAAATACAAAAAAGTGGATTCCTGCGGAGTTGCTTTTGCCTGTTTCTTCTCCGTTAGATATTACGAAAAGGTGGTAGAAAAAACTTACATATGTGAATTCAAATTTGTATTTCTTTGGTCGAAAAAAAATATTTGATTTAATTTGAATTTGATAAATCAATCATGCTATCGGGTTAAGCGGGTGCCGACATAGACACACTGAGTACTACACATAGAATACGTACAACTTGGAATACCAAATTATTATTTTTTTTTATGAGAAAGGCGGCAAACGAGGAAGCGGTTCACTTAAAGGTAAGTGATTATCGTCGCCCACTTACATCTGCAACAAAACAGGTGCTGCAGGTGCGTTACCGGCCTTCAAGGGTATTGGGGAGATGGGAGCGAGGATGAGGAAGGAGAGTGGGCCTCCGGTTACCTCACTCGCCGAACGAAACGTAGAAGCACAAGATGCGTCTACTTCACGCCGGTATTCTGTTAGGTCATGGTACCAATCCGGTCTAGCCGGCCCATACGAGCAGCAGCCGCCGCTTGGCTCTACCCCGTGACCACGGATGCTGTAAAGTAATCGAAACCACGGGAATACAAAAAACAATATTAAACGCTATAAAATCCGTAAATAATAGTTGCATTTTAAATACGGTGTGTATTTAGTTCAGTTCAATCTGAGCGATTTAACTACTTACAGATGGACTATTTGGTTAAATCGTTGGATGTGTAATAATAATAAATGTTACTGTAAGTATTATATTTAGGTATTACATATCTACGAGTAAATATTATTGAACATTATTAGTTATTACACATACACAATCAAATATTGTATTTAAAGTATCTATGCATATAACACAAACAGACCAGAATTTTAAACAAATTAAAATTTAACAAAAATATCATAGCAATAAATACATAGCTTGTACCAAATTGATAATGAACATTAGTATAATAGTAGAAAAAAATAAAAATAATACGTCGGTATGAGGGTAACAATGATCCCCACACCAGGCGAGCCTCTATCGTGGCACCTTTATCTGCGATAATTTTTATCCCGGGGAAATCCCAGAATTGATCAGTACGGGATTTCTGTGCAAAAAATACTGAAACAATTGGAAAAAGGTTTACACTTTTCGGAAGCCTATACCTCAAAATGAAAATTCCGATACTACACTCCGAGAAAATGCCGGCTTCGACCAGAAAGGGATTAATACAATAAGTAATGGCTATAATGGAATTCATACACAAAAACTACAGAACGATTGTAATGTTATATTCTCTGTTTGAAAGCCTTTGATTAATTAAAGTGATTATTTATTAAGAAACAGCATTACAAATAAAACTATTCCGTACTCATAGATGATACTCGAATGAGATCGCGGACACAAACTTGTAATAAATGCATTATATATTTACTTAATTATTGCTCTCATTGCAATATATCTATTTCAAATGTTAGTGTTCGAGTAAATACAAGAAGTCATTAAGTATCTTCTTAATTTTTTTTCATATACATCAAAAGGAAGGTCACGTAGCCATTATTTTTATTTTGTCCTTCATTTCTGTAAGCCGACTGCCCATTAGTTGACTGTTTGGTGTGCTTTTGAGTTAATGAGCATTTGGAGGATGAAATTTTAATTTTTAAGTGTCGTTTCCTGAGGGGATCGCAATAATCGGTCATGAATATCGCCGTTTTATGACATCGACAGAAGGAGTACAGTTTATACAATTTTCGGACGCCAAGACCTTGGCCGTCGTTGTATTGGTCTTCAGTTGGGTATTTGTTGGCCTTAAGTACTGCACGCTGGGCTCTTTCTACTACTATAAAATAATTTTAAGGCAACTTTGTCTAATCCTGACAGTCAAACAGTATAACTCCTCTTCGTCCTGCAATTTTATAATTTTTACTTTTTTACTATTATTCTTGTTTTATTAGCCATGTAGTTGATGTGATTTTTGAACGACAGTTGTTAGTCAATGACCATTTATAGATGGTACTCTCTCAATGGTGGGACATGTGTGGGTAGCTGGAGTATTTGCTTCTGTGCAATGGACTGCCAGATTTCGGAGAAGAGAGAGATTTAGAGTTAGAAGAAGGGATAGAACTAGGCTCTGTCGCATTTTTTTTGTGGAAGATGACATATTTAGACAGATTGGCCGCAGCAGCGTACATTATGCGTATGTGATTGTTATCTGTAAAGTTTCCACGACTAAGAAATTACTATTGCTGTCATGGTGTCCAAGTCAACGATACAGTACATAAGTTTCGAACATCTCGTTGGTACGGGCCCTCCGAATAGCGGATCGAACTCAAGTCTTCTGATTCGGAGGAAGATCCCACAGCCACTCGGCCTACGTGCTTAATTCTTATTATCTAGTCTAAAAATACAATGTTATATAATAATATAGTAATATTTACGTTGTTTTGCATTATTTATTATTATTAAATACTGTGCTTATCGATTTTTAATAACATAACATAATAAAAGATGCTTCTCGCCTACGTTATTATGTAACATTAAATAAAATTCTAACAGCCTTTATATAAGAAATGATAAATCTTCATAAACATCCTTAAGTTACATAGCATAATAATTTATTTTCATTCACAACATTATTTTTCTCCTTTCTGTGTCAAATAAATTGTGTTTATGCTTATAGATTGCAAGTGTTGGTATATCTTTCATTTACCTCTTATTTATTTCGTGTATGTATAAATTGTCATCTTATGTCCAGGTTCCTAGGTGTATTCGTTAGTGGCCGACAACCCTAATACAATAATTGTTTAATTCCGCGAGCCACACGAGTGGTTTTATAGGATAATAATTGGCTTCGTAAAACACAAATCGACATGATAGTTCATGTCATCATTTTTATTTAATTTTTTTTGCTTAATTTATTCCTTAGCAGTATTTAAGTTGTCTACTTTATCATAATTACCACGTTTGGTAGGCACGTTGGCATTGCTAGTTACTTCCCATCTTAACGCTGTTAGCCGCACCGGTTTATAAATTTTACGATTGAAGACCACTACAACAAACTGAAAAGACAAACTGTATGCTTACAGCTCTGAAGAAGCCTCGCAAGATGTTGAAGAAGTTCAACGTGGTCATTATTCTGCATCAATTATGGTTTGGTGAGGGATGTCCTACCAAGGAGTCACAAAGCTTACTACAAGGTTTTAGAAACCGCTCCAAACAAAATACTCCGAAAAAACGGTGAAAGTCATAATATATATGGAATATTTGACCCAAACTTAACTCCGCGTTGCAAAACCTTTCTGAGACTAAAAATTCCTTAGTGAACAATTGCATAGAATTATATTATTATATCGTATATATTTTTCGATAGTACAAACTATAGATTTAACTCTATCTTGACCCGGCTTAACGTAATTAAGATTTTTTAACAGGGAAAGTTAATGTAAAAGGTCTCCAGTAAATTCTTATTTTATTACACTCACAGGGAAACAAGACATTTTCTGTCTAATTCTAGATAATTTCCCAGGTCTCAATAGTATTATTATCAGAGAGTCCTCAAAGGTTATCAGCCACCATATGGTTGCTCTCTCTTTCTCTCTCTCTCCTTCGCCTTTGTTACAAAATATAAACGTTCATATCCTTCGCCGCCCCTTTAAAAGTCTTAGTCACCTGCGTATGTGAACATATCCAAAGAGTAAACGCAACAAAGTATCTTGGTATAATTTTTGATTAGAGATTGAGTTCAGGGAATATGTGGGTGCAATGCCTTGCCAAACAGGAAAACTTATGGACTCTTCTCTTTTCTTATTGATTGATTCTTCGGGACATAGCAGACGGAAAAATGCACACAATGTCATCCCATTTTTTTTAATATTTAACAACTTTTACATTTTACCTCTTATTACTTAAGATTTATGTCAATTTCAGTCATAAAAACCCTGGCTTTCAAATACGAGTTTAAAAGCAGTGTCGCAAATGCTCGGGCCACGCCACGCTTGATGGAATAGGTGGGCGAGCCAGATTATATTTTTGTTCAAGAAATTAATATATCTTATCATTAATTAAAAATAAAAAATCGGTATGATAAATAAACGACTTTCAAAATTCCTTTTTTTAAATCGATTTTATCTTAATTTAAACATGATTTTATTGCTTCGTAATGAAAAATGAGAATTTAATTTGTATAATAAAATTATGAAATGTCTCATTAAATATAAATGTTGTAATTTGTTATTCAATCGTAAGGTCATACCATTACTTGAGTACACGCAGTACAAGTAGAAAATGTAGTACAAGTGGGAAGGCAGTAATCTTGGTAGGTAAGGCTTGGTAAGGTAGACTAAAAAAGTGTGTACTATAACACAATTTTTTAAGTCCTTCCTACATAGATTATAATTTACAGTGAAAGTATAAGCTGTGATATGACTTTTGTGAAAAGTACAGCTGTGAAAATAGATAGGTCGGAGGTGCGCTTTTTCCGTGAACCAAAACATTAATTCAGTGTGAGTGAGTAATGTGAGTTTGTGTTTTATTTTGTTCGGAATATGTTCGTCTAGAATCTGAATACTATTATTCGAAACAGTCATTTCATATGCTGTTATTGTGGAGGAAGTTTAATCATGCAGGATAATAGATTAGAATGCAATGCATATTTTTTATTTGTTCACTGGCTGGGGAAAAATGGTACACAGCAATAGACGTTTTCCATAGGAAGTAGTGATAAGTATTTTAAAATAGATATTTTTTTAAGTAAATGTACTTTCTCGATCGCAGTTCTAATGTAAAGATTTAATATTTTTCTATGTCGATGACACAGCTAAACAGGCTTAATAGGCAGAACACCGAGCTCCTTTTAAAAAAATTCTAATATGGACTTATGTCTTACTTACATTTACCCGATTATGTAAAATCTCCTTTCTTTAAACAATAAAAACTGCAAATATTTGCTTAACCATCATTAGTAGAACCCAGCCGGGCAATTAGATTACGCTAAAGATACAAAACTATAATAATCTTGATTTCTACTAACTACACGTGTGATGTTAATGATAGAGTGTCTGTAAATTATTTAGTAAGCGTAATGTGAGGTTAGCGCCTAAATTGACACTTTCAAATTGAATATATGAGTGGACCAATAAGGAAATTGATCTGGAACTTCAGGGAGTTAAGATATGTGACTACCAAAACAGTGATAAACCAAATTTACGTTGCCTTAGCACAATCACAATCACACATACCGTAAATTAAGTAAGTTTAGAATTTAATACATGATACTTTTAAACAATATATAACTTTCATATCAACAATATATATCTTAATGACTAAATATAATGAATGGCTATGGAATAACAGAATTTCATAAAGCACAAAAACAAAAAACAAGAATTTTTTGCCAAAAAATATATTTCCCTGATATATTCTGTAACCGATTCTTAAGTTGTTGAAATATTTTTGTTTTCTAAGTACGAGTGTATGTCAACGCAGACAGCATTTTGTTAAGCATGAATTCGTTATACCTCCATTACGATTTAAACGAGGAATGTGCGGAATTTAAGAATGAGCATGGCGATGAAGTAAAAATGTATGAAGTTGGCTGGGTTTCCGCAACCCACTTATTGCGACCTCGGGACTCGCGTATGTGACGGGTGGCGAATGTCGTTGCCGGGTTTGTTCTTACTGAAATAGGCAATGATAATTTCGAGACCTTATTTGTCAACAATCTCTTACGACAATCGCGAGGAGAATTAGAATTACAGAATGTCTATAATGTCTTAACAAGTATAACTTACTATTACATTTATCTCTAATAATGAGTCCTATTTAAGTAAGCAATTTGATGATTTTTTTTGATACCATTATCATCATCATCGTCATTTCAGCTTATCACAAGTCCAATTTTGAACTATAGGCTATAGGCTCCCCCAAAGATTGCCACAAATCTTGGTCCTGAGCCACCTGCATCAATCGACTTCCCACAACACTACAGTGTTGCTCGTGAGAGGTTGTCCTACACTGCGTTGGCCTGCATGTGACCGCCACTCGAGAACATTTCTTCTACAACTATCTAACTAGCGGCCCATTGCCGATTCAGCACGCTGATCCTTACGGCTATGTCGGTTACCGGATTTTATCACGTGTAATTTTGTTTTTATTTTCCCGACGTTTCGAGTGTTTTACAGCAGCCGTGCATGGAGTGACGACCTGCGCAGTGTTGCGGGAAGTCAATGGATGCAGGTGGCTCAGGACCGAGCTTCGTGGCAACCTTTGGGGGAGGCCTATGTTCAGCAGTGGACTTCTGATAGGCTGAAATGATGATGATAATCATGATGTGGTCACGGGGGGACTGATATGATAGACGTCCAGATATCATAATCAATTCGGGCTACCTTCAGCCTTTAATTATTAATTTTAGTCCGATCTAAAAAAATAATGAAGTATCATCAGCAAATAGTACTATACAATATGTTTATCTCCTACTAGATAAGATAAGTCATTCATGTAAGTAAGTAATATAAATAAAGTAATTCTGCAAACAAGTTATAAGTTAACATTTAAACTTCTTAACATTTAACATTGAAACTAAGTATCCTAAGTTCATGATATGAAACTGATTTTACAGATCAAAATAAGTGGATCAAGTGGCCTGTCTCAGCCAGATACAATAATCAAGTCTCTCAATTATAATAGTTATAATAAATTTATATTTTTTTAACATAATTTAATGTACGCTAGTAAGGCCATAAGTTCCGTTACATATTAAAATGCACATATATTTTATAAAGAAAAAGTGTATACATGATTAAACTTTCTGAGCAATTACTTTCAATAATATTAATCGAAGTTACAAGGGTTGTTTAGAGTTATGAGCATACAAATGAATGATGAATTATGGTTAAAACTTCTGTATAGAGCATATTTTCGCGTCTTCCACCAGCATATCAGGACAGAAAGCGTTTGGATCGATCCATTCTCATAACTTGCTGGGACTGATTAAGGGCATGTCCTTTCTGCCGACAGTAAGCAGCTAGCTTCAGTTCTTGTTTCGCCCTACCGGGAATCTTCATTTCAAGCGATAATGTTCTGAATTTCACTAGACGGATTCGCCGAATTCTGGTTTAGATAGCATTCGCAGTCCTAAGTAAGTCGTAAGTTCTAAGTCTAGTCCTAACAGCATGGGGTCGCCTCGATCGTATGTGTACAAAAAATTTGTAGATCTATCAGTCGGTAGTGCGATATCGAAACATACGGCTGATGCCTAGATTTTAATACCTTTTAAAAGCGACTGACGGCTCTATACTCACTTGGTGCAAAGTAATCACTGCAATTCTGTTTTCTTTAACGCCCCACTCCGTAACGTAATTCAACAATCAAGGAAAAAATTGAAATGTGAAATCAAGGCAAATCGAATCGAAGTTTCTTACATAATAAACACATTCCGAATTTGAATTCAGAAAAGAAGAACTTTTTAAATTGTAACGTTATTTATGGCCAGACTAGTTACATTAAAAAAAAGTATTGCATTGGTGGGGAGGTGGATGTCAGTGGGGAAATCGTTTGCTTCGATCAGCTAATAACGCTATACTTTGTCATGTGATTGCTCTTCTCAGTCATAAGTAAACAATACAGCCAGTGAGACTTTGTTATATCATTGTCACCATATTTATTCATCATTAGAAAATGGCTTTATGTAAAGTGTTATTACATATATCAAGAAATTGCAGTAGTTGGTAAGTACTGCTTAAACTGATTTAATATTCGTTTGTTAAATACAAAAACATTTTTGCTTATGTTGTTAGTTATTAGCATCAAATAGTAAGTAGCAAGTTAATAGGTTATTATTTAAATTAAGAATGAAATTCATATTGTTGTAAAAATGAATCATAGTACGCCACAAGTACATATGACCCATTTTCAAAGTATACTAAACGAAATTTAACATCGGGGACGGGAAAGGGAAGACGAATTTGTGACCCCGTGTTTATCTTTACACATGCCTTTATAATATACCCTATTAAATACAAATCATAATAAAAATCATAATTAATAACTTTACGCCATGTGAACCACGATAGCCAAGTGATTAGAGGATCTGCCTCAGGATCGTAAAACCGGAGTTCGATTTGTCTGGTGGGCTCGTATCAAACAATATCGAAACAAGTTTCATAGGTGTTACGGCGCCTATAATGCAAAATATGGTGCTCTAGTGAAAAATGGTTGAAACGACTAATATTGTCTAAACTTACCACCCCAATACTGCGTTTACGGTTGTGTGTACTTCTATTTTTATATATGTATATGTGTTTAGTCCGCCAAACAGGAAAAATAAACAAAGCAATACTAGTAAAGTTGCGGACTTTATAAAAATTAGACGCGGTGTGTGGGCAACAACACAACAACAACATTTATCTATTTTTTATATTGCCGTGTGTTATCGGCGTAAAAATTTGCCACCCGTGGTTGTAGTAAGAGGCGACTAAATCGCAACGGGTACCGACGGATGACGGGATAACCCATTCCAAAAATACCAGAAAAAAAAATTCTGGTATTTTTTATGATTATACATTAATTATGATAAAATTTCAGGTCACCTATCCAACGGGCGCTGCTAAGTAAACAGAATATGGTAGCACAACATGTTTATACTTCTTATCAAGATTATCTACCAAAATTGATAGACAACACTTTATCTCATAAAAAGTTTAAGGACGTTCCAGAAATAAGGGATCGTCTAAAAAGAGTATTATTTTTTTTCTTTTGTTTTCTTGTTCCTCAGCTATTTTAATAGCCCACCGTTGAATATAGGCCTCTCCAAAAGGGAGGATTAGCTGGTTGACGATCGCAGAACCCTTGAACCACAGACGCTGCTGTCCGTCGTCCGTCCATATATTTTCGATCCGGAATTTTTTGAGATTGTTGGTTCGCAAACTGTGTCTAACAGTTCATGGGATTTTTAAGGTTTTCACTTAATCCAATATTGAAATTCACGGGAATAAAGGGGCTGGCAAAATGTCCTGCCAAAATTAGCAATGTGAATATTTATTTCAATGATTGCTGCTCAGTTACGCCTAGAGGAATGAAAGACTTTAAATACAAATCATGAGGGTGGTAGACGGTGTCATGAATAAGACAAAGGATAATTTTTATCTCGATTACGGTCTCTTTTGCGACAAAATTCTAGTTCGTACAATTACAACCGTGAGCAGTTTTAAGTATTTACGCTTGTCAGCTCCGGAGGATTGGTATAAATTACGATTTTCCTATAATCCCATTACGCGTAGACTATCGGGTACCATAAACCACTTTTCGCCTCTGCGGGAAATCGAATGTGACGGGTGACGAGCCCAATATGTTTTTTGCAGATTACAGAATATAACATTATTGGCGGAAAGCAACTCCGAGGATTACTGACATTGTTCACTTACGAAACAATCAAAAAGCCAGAAGGGCTAAGTGATGAACTATGGGAGGAAGCTTTTAAACTAGCTTGGGCTGTTGAAATGGTAAACTTAGTTTTTTGCTAATAACTATTATTATTTTCAAAAATTAAAGTAACATAAATTACTGTCCGGTCGTAGTTTAATTGATTTTAGTCAATGTTGCGAGTTTTATTTTAATTTATTGGCACAGATAATCTTTAATTTCACGTTTGACTGTTCTAGAAATTTGATGGAAGCTACTAACTTTGAATAAATTATAAACACATATATATGCTATTTTCAGTTACAATCATTTTTACTTATTTCTGATGATGTAGACGACAACGCACAAACCCGTCGGGGTAAGAAATGTTGGCACTTATTACCTGACGTTGGTGTAGCAGTCGTTAACGATGTCAGCTTATTACGAAGCTTCATCCACGAGGTATTGAGACAAAACTTTGGCAAGAAGCCTCAGTATCCGCATATTATAAGCTTATTCAACGAGGTATAGATATTTTTATAATACAAAATTGTTCTAAATACTTTATTTCAATATTTTTAGCATTTGTATATTTTTTACGTCTGTCTTTAATCTTACAGACAGTTTTAAATACATCTATGGGACAACATTTGGACGTCGTGTTGAATTATTTAAAAAATCGTACCGGTTTTATTGAAGATAATTACCGTAAAATGACAATTTACAAAACTTCCCATTACACCTTTCGATTTCCAATATTACTAGCACTGATATATTCTCAGAAGGGAACAAAGGAATCATATCAGTATGTAGATGACATTTGCGATGAAATCGGTATTAACTTGCAGATGCAGGTAAGTTTTCTACCACGTCACAATGCTTATTTTTTGGTTGATTACCTCTTTTTTGCAATCAAAAATTAGTTACTACAAATGAAGAACCCTCAGTACCCTAATGGTTACCAATGCTTGTCCAGTACATTCTTATAATATTGCTTTGTGGCGGCAGCGGCAGAGAATCTCCCATCTAATCTCACCTCGTAGATGTCGTAATAATCGGCATTTAAGAACTCGAATGTCGAGACCTCCAACGGATGTCGAAATAATCATGACGACCAGCTAAGGCGTCTGGTGTTGCGATCACCAATCAATGGCCAATCGCGGTACCAATTAAGGTAATACTTTCTAATTTAGAAGAAGTCTAGCTCCTGCAGTGGGTAGTTTTGTAAGCTGCTGAAGAATATGAATATTTTGTAAATGGAAGTATTTTACTACATCCAAACTATTAGCCACATCTGACAGCTTAGCTTGTTGACTAAAATCAAATAAATTATTCTCTTCTCTAGAACGACTTCATGGATTGCTTCATCGACGAATATTCAATGGGTAAAACTGGAACTGACATCCCAACTGGCAAACTCTCCTGGTTGGCAGTAGAAGCGTTGAAGCGATGTAATTCCGCACAGCGGAAAGAATTTCACAATTGTTACGGAAATCCTGACACAGCTTATGTAGAGCGAGTCCGGAACTTATACATAGAACTAGGTTTGCCACAGGTTTATCGAGAAGTAGAACAAGCCCGATATGATATGATTTTAAAACGCATTGAAGATTTACCACCAGGTACAGTACCAAATCATGAGGTTTTTCTTAAAACACTTGATTTGGTATATAACAAAACTCAAATAATAAATTATGCATAAAATTTTACAATTTTGGCTAATCGTTATTTCCGTGTTTTATTTTTATATTATTTAATGAAAGTAAAAACATATTCACATAAATAAAAAAAATATTTTATATACTTAAGGAATATTTATAATAATTTAAATGTTTGTTGTCTGATATTTTTTTGTTTATATAGTTAAGTTATGGTATGGAGTAAATAAATAATATCCTCGGAGAAGTACCCGAAGATATGAATTTAGTTTCAATTCATAATCCACTCTCTTCTAATTGTATGTTTAGCACATAAAGTATTAACGTAAAGTAAATAAATGTTCCTACACTTTAACAACCCTTTTCTACGTTAAATTAGCATGGAGTTAAAGTAATCTGTGAAACTTACGTTTACGACGATCTAGAGACGCTTACTCTTTAGCAAGCCATACGTAAATGTGAAACGTTTGCGAATGAACAAACTTGTAATGATGATATTCTGTATCAGACTACTACTGGCCTCTTCATGAAAGCGCCGACTTAATATCTTTTATGACTTTAGGCGCGATGCGTTACCTCATGAGCAAATATCCTCTGGCACATAGTATGTAACTATATATAACATAACACATATATATAACATAACTTTCATAACTTCGGAAAAGTCGTTGAACATGTAGTACGGTTTTAGTGTTGCGTACAGCCATCGTATATCTAATTGTCATAGTTGAAATAATTTATAAAGTATGATAAAGTGAACGTTATTCCCATTAAAATTCCCATGTAGATAGAGCAGAGTAAATTTCCGTGTAGTTTGATGACAATCAAACAGAATGTGACTGATGTTCTATGAATTACAATGGAATTAACGGATTAAAAGTAGTCTTAAGTGTGTTCAAAATGTCTGCAAAGATTTAATTTCTTACCCTCTGAATGTTATGTCAGGTCATTTATTCAACAACGAGCAAACAATTGAATCTTTAAACGAATTTGATAAGACTCACTCATTAAGATTCAATAATTTCGTTACACACTCAATATATCAAATGGCCATACACACTTGAAGCGGGCCCTTCTTGAATCAATTCATTGAATCTTCACCGTTGTGATTTGAAAATTCGATGAAACGAAAAAGCGACATTAAAAAGAAACAAACATATTCATAAATAGGATCTAGTCTGCGAGAGAATGAGATAATTGTACGAATGCTATCACGTCTTTGCGCCTGCGTACAACGAAGCCTTTGGAAAATGTTTCATAAACAACGTAGTCTATCATTCACGTGTTTTATTTGTTTGCATTTGCGTATTAATATTCGTTGGTTAATTAATTTATGTTAATTATATAACATATCTGAGTCAATTTGACTAATAATTTTTATTTATATAAATTATCAAAATTAAATTTACTAACATTAGTAAATTATTTTTATTGATTTTACACACAATAATATTTGTGTGTATATTGCGTAATATTTTAATATAATTATTTATATAATATGTTGACAGTGTGAATATTTTTATCTTTTTATTTAATAAAATATTTTACAAAAAAGCGAAAACTAATGCTGAAAATAGTCGTGAGTATACGCAGAAAGAAAAGAAAATAAGGTGAAAAGGTTGCCAAAAAATCTTATGATCTTAAATATATAAATATATGAAATGTAATATTTTGCATGCATTAATTATCCTAATACTCCTGAAACTCTAAATTTATCCCATTCTCTTGTAAGCTTCTTTACTGAAGTTTCACTTCTGCCTTGTGTGAATTGCACATACATTTTTTTTTGAGAACTTTTTTTAATTATATATTTGTATATGACAAAGCAGATGTGTTCCAGGGGTATTTTGTGGGGGAAGAACAACTGCTGTCCCCATGTGTGTGTTTATTTACTTTACACTCTTCAAAAATTTATTAACACGACAGTGAAAGAATAGACGAGCTACACCGACCGATGCCACAACTCAAGTGTCCCTCTGTCGGTGTTCACTCAATAACGAAAAGTTACTTAAGAATTTGACAGTACTGAACACAAATCTTAATTAAATAGTAATTCACTATTAGAAAATAAGTAAATCGGATTATTACTAACAAATTTAGGCAATCAATAATTTCACTTTAAATTATAACGTTGTAATCGAAATTATTATTATAACGTCTCGTAATTAGTTAAAGGAAACAATACATTAGCGCCACCTCTAATGAGGTGTTATCGTACATCGCGACAGAATTCGAAGTTCCATCGATACCACCTAGATGGTTGGCATTCCATCACAGTGCGTTTTAATCGAAGTTTTCTGCCACGCACTTCGACTTTGTGGAATCAGCTGTCGCCAGCAGTATTTCCGAACAGTTACGACTTAGGGACCTTCAAGAAAAGAGCTTATTCCTTCCTTAAAGGCTGGCAGCGCATCTGTAGCTCCTCTGGTGTTGTGGATGTTCGTGGGCGTCGGTGATCACTTACCATCAGGTGAGCCGCACGCTCGTTTGTCCCCTTCTTCTATAAAAAAAGAAGGTGTTAAAAGTTCCCGATAGATGGCGAGAATTGCTACCCGATAAATATTAAAAAGAGAAAACTATAAATCTATTACAAATTAGTTAATTAATACACTGCAATCTTTATAAAAATAATTTAAAGGCGTCTGATGAACTAGACCGTTTAAGTAGAAGAGGCTCTTGAGGCGACATATGTATTTCCTTTTTTTTTAAATAAACAGGGAAAGATACGAATTTGTGAAAGATGTACAGATGTGTTTTTAACAAAAAATATATTAACTCTAAATGTATAGGCTCGGATTACACTTAAATAATTTTCAAAAAAGTACATATTACTATTGTGTTTGGACTGGCTTAATAAAATTTTCTTCATTATATTTATAATGAAGTATGCCTTTTGTGAGAACTCAGTCAAGTTGCTGAATATTCCGGGTGTAGTAAAATATTCCACTTTCATTGTAGAGGTATTACGGAAAGAATATATTATCGGCTTGGTACGGATAGAAAAGCATGGATGTGCTTTTCCAGTCGCGAGGGTAAAATACGTAATGGCCAAATAACCAGCCCTTTCCGGCTACCTTGCCAAAAAAACCCAATTCTTCTTTCTATTCTTGAAGCTAAGTCCTTGCAGCCTAGGAGTATGAATGACACAGAAGTCCCTAATATGTATCCTCCATGTTACTTACGTGTCCTACAACGGTATATGTTGAGCAATAGACTGAGAAAGGTGTCAGAAGTGCAGATTCAATTGTCAGCTATTCCAGCTATTCAGTTAGATGTCAATGTCCTAAAAAATTACATTTCTGAATTGAAAAATACACTTAATGCCAAAATAGATGAATGGCATTTAATTCAGAGTTGATGTCATTTAAATAGACCTTGCGATGTTATAATTAATATCAATGTCTATCGTTCATCGCCTCACGGCTTATAATTGGTAACTCACTTATGAATCCTAAAAAAATAGGTCTGCAAAATATATATGCTCATTACCAAAACCTGTACTTGGATCAACGTTATAATCACCAAAAATAAAAACAAAATAAAGACTAAGAAGAAGAAAACTAGAATAAAATTAATTAAAGCTCCACAGTCCATTGGCATATAAATTGAAAATACTATAAATTGACGATTTTCAAGCATTCCTTTGATAGCAGACTCAAACAATCGATTAGCGAAACCGATTGGTACACACGTCATTAAATGGAAAATGTTTCTATTTGTAAAGCTCCAGCAGAGGTGTCCAAAGCTGACTTGGCTGTATATGCGAAGTCCCGGTCGATGCAGAAATTCTGATTGATATTGCATGTGACAGCAGCCACGCCTCCTGAAGGGCAACGAAATCTGCTCTTCGACTTAGCGCTCTAATGTTTAAACAATAGCGTTTAATTTTTGTGTTCGAAAAAATGTATAAGTAAATGCTCTCCGTTTATAAACTATCCTCCATAACGCGATGACTGAGACTCAAGTACAAATATTTTATACGCATATTACATTATCTTTGACTCTTTGTATTTATTTTATGTAACGAAATATTAACTAGCCCTTTATTCGCATTTCAAAGTAAAGTTAGATATATTAATTTTAATAATGTCAGATACAGCTCTAAGTGGAGGGAGCCTAACATCCAAGGAGCCTTCTGAGTTAGTAACCGCTCTATTTGTTATTTCTGCTGCCAAGCAGCAGTGCACTCACATACTACTATAATTCCATTAATGACAGTTTAGAAAGATACGTTTCTAATTGATTTTTAACCCTTTATAATTGTCTACACAATAGTAGAGATGAATATTATATTGGTCTAGTCTAATAAATATTGCATTCTTTGTTGTTTTAAGACCTTTGATTGTAGTGTGATTGATGTTTCTCTGTGATTAATGGTTATATATATAGTATAGTTCATAATCCTTAAATATAAAGTATCAACATTACTGATAAACAATATATTTATACTGTGCTGTCACACAGCATCAAATTAAATTATTTATTCATCAAGGTATTGTTGGCAAATACATAACAACAGTATCGCATTACGGCGACAACGGGAATTGACTTCGAAAACCTATTGATGCGATTGAAAATGTTATCGAATTTAATTAATATTTAGGTGAGATTGTCGCTATAATTGAAACGTATGGCATTGTCTGTATTTGTATTGGGCGATTTCGATGCACAGTCAGATCAATATCAGAAATATATCATGGAGGTATGTTACAGCTTTTTGAAGAGAATAGATTTTTATTTTGTTATAGCTCACAAACAAACAGGGTAAAATAAGCTGGTTCTTACTCAAACGCAAATCGTATTGAATGCAGAGTTACACAGGGCTGTCTTACCTCTCTGTTTAACGTACACATGAATCAGCTGATTGATAAACTTTGCAGAACTGAAATAGGCTGTTCGATTGATTATTATTAACAACCTGACTATGTTGACGATATGAACAAATAACTTCTGTGTTTTTTTACTGCCGTAGTGCAACGTGCGAACCTGCAGGCCACCATACTGCATCGGACCTCCCGTGTTGGCGTTTCATATCTTTGACATCAGATAAGTCCTCCGTAATAATATGCCCCAAATATTTAAACTCGATGACTCTTTTTACAGAAACTCCGTTAAGAGTCACCGTCACCGCCGGAAATCATCCTCCAAGCTTCCTTTGCTCTTAAAAAATAATATATTGTATATGAGTCCGTGTGTCGTAACATATGACTCATATTTAAAACAGCTTTCTAAGTGTGCTGATTGATGGATTCAACAGATACAGAACCGTATCGTCAGCATAGCTCAGGTTGTTAATAATTATTCTGTTAATCGAAATAAGATATAATAAACTAAAGTGCTGTACTTCTTATGCCATAATGATCTAGTTTCCTGACAAGTGTTTCATGGTGCACAAAATCAAAGACCTTAGAGAGATAACTAAATGCGTTTTCTGGTACATGAATGGTCCAGCTTAACCGGGATGCTTCTGAATAATAATAATAAAAACGTTTGTTAAGCGAGCGTGCGCAATCGGAGCGCGCACTCTTCCCTGCATATTCTCACAAAATCCCCTTCTACTTATGTCCTGCTCAAAAAAAACTGTGGCACCTTCTGTCTCACTCCCTGTGAACTATTTTGCAACATCGGGAGATTTAACTCCAATCTTAACGTTCTCTATTCCTCAAATAGAAAGCCTCCCTTACTTTTTATCCTGTTTCTCCCGGAAGTGTCCGGAGAAAAAAATTGGTAAACACGCACAAAGTTGGCGCTTATCCAAAATTGTTGTTTTGGCATCTGTATTCAAATGAACGAAGTTGCTGTTTTAATAGAGTGACCACTTTGCATTAAAATTAAGATACACCGAAAATCTAATCCAAGTTTCACGATTAAAACTTTTTTTGCTTCTGACTATAACATACTAAATTATGAAGAGTTGAACACAGAGACCTAAAAATTAGAGTAATTTTCGAATACGAGTATGGACGCCACACAAGTGCAGTTTGATAGACTTCACACATGCTTGAAATAATATTTTTTTATTGTTCCTAGGCATGGATGTTTCCGAACCCTGTTTCTCTTCACCGCCGAGTACGTGATAAGTTGAAAGCAATAAAAATTGCATTTCACAATTTTAGTGATGCCAGCACCGGGGATTGAACCCATGCTACTCGCGTGCTATGAAATAAAGCGAACGCCCTATCAAATCGGCTACCACGGCTACATACACTAAAATACATTAGTCTCTACAGAAATCTGCCATGTAGTTGCTACTTTACTTACGACATTAAAAAGTGGTAAGCTCTAAGAGACAATCTGGATATAGGTAAAGATCGTTTTAGCGTCGCATCTGCGTTGAGTATCCTCCTATTCACTGCAACTGCTCCCCACTCCCGCTTATATTTACCTCAGCCGGCGCGCTAATGTGACATAGTTTTAATTACTCTCAGTTGTTCTAGTAGTTTACAAGTCTTTGATATTTCTATTAAAAGTCAAAATGTTTTTCAATAGGAATCTAATTCAGTTTTCAAGAAATTGTGCCCGTTGGTTAGTTTTAACATTTCTTATTGAACTATGCTATTATTAACTGTAAGCTTATATTTTTTAAATAGTATTATTGGTGATAACATACTTTTATAATATAACTTTGAATCCTTGTTATAAATTTGAAACCCATTTACGATGCTACTAGATATGTATCTTTCAAAGCGATAGGCGATCGGATAAATATCCCTCTGAAGGTATTTCACGAAAGATGTGTGTTTGATTGTATGATAAATTAGCTATAATTGTTACGATTGGCAGTCAATTTGACTATTGCAGTGCGTTCCGGATCCCACTAGGGGTTATGTGGCGGTAGCTTCTAAGGTGGTAATTCTCCTATCCAACATATAATATGCTTATGCCTATTCGCTCTTACCTTTAAAAAGTACAAATATATGTTTGTTTGATAAAACCGTCGCCTGTAGTAACTTCGCTCGTTGTATGCACGAGAAATGACAAGGTTAACTACCACTTACTGACATACTTTACTGGATAATTTACGTTTTTAGCTTTATGAACATTCTCGAATTATATATTTAGTATGGCTATAAGTTCTGTTACACATCTAAATGCATATTTTTCAAGAAACATACGGTATATGTTAATAATAAAATTTGTTTCTTTGAAGTCAAAGCGGTTAATTAATAACAATTTTATTCAAAGTGGTGGCGGTGGTGACCTTCGATCTGTCTGACCATGAATCTATCGATTTACGCACTGTCTCCATGGGGAATTTAACCACTGTTAGCTCGGACCATCTCTAAGTTGTTCGGGTCTTGCGACCAGGAGCAGAGTTTGCAGGAAAGTCCACGGTATATTTTTAAAATCATCTATTTCGCAAACATTTTTTACTCCTTTTTAACAAAAATATGTTTTGTAACTCCTTGGTAGAACACCCCCACCAAAATATGACTGATGCAGGATTATGACCATGTTGAGCTTTTCCAATAAGTTGCGAGTCTTCTTTAGTGCTGCATGCATATTGTCTGTGTATACTTTGTTATTTTGCTTGTAGCACTATTCAATCGAAAAAACTTTTACCTCTGTAAAGTGTCTTCCACCACCGTATCGACATAGCAAGCGTTTACACTCTATTCAGTTTGCACTCTCTTAAGCTTCTGGGACTCATTTAGGGTATGTCCTGAGTATCAACGGTGAGCACCGATCTCCAGGTCTTGATTTATAATACGCGACAGGGTCCTACTCTACATTTCACGTGATAATGTTTTTAGCTTCTTTAAAGGGTTTCGTTTAATTCTGACTTTGTCAGCGTTTACAGCTCGTCTGGTCCTAACAGCAAGGGATTGCATATTTGTTTCTGGTCATCGACAGAGGAATTATTGGTAAAATATGACTAAAGAAATAGACAGAAGAGTAAAAGTCACAATGGATGAAAGAAATTGTTAAAAGTAATCTTCCAACAAATCTCAAAACGAAAGTTTTGGAAACATGTTTGCTACCTTGCCTGACTTACGCTTGCCAGACTTAGCAGATGACGAAAAAAACAATAAATAAAGCAAGGGTTTGCCAAAGAGGAATAGAAAGAAGCTTCCTTGGACTCAAACTGCGAGATCGTGTCAAAAACTCCACTATAAGGAAAATAACTAAAGCTAAAGATGTTGTGAAATATATAATGCGTTTAAAGTGGAAATGGGCAGGACACATACAACGAGCAAACGATGAAAGATGGACAAAAGTAACAACCAACTGGTATCCCATTGATTGTAAAAGAAAAGTAGGAAGACCACAAAAAAGATGGGGTGAGGACATAGCAAGGACTGCAGGAAAATTATGGATGAGATCGGGGACAGATAAAAATGGAAGACTTTGGAGGAGGCTTTTACCGCCATCGGCGGCCCTTACACCATATCTGATTAACTACAAAAGTAAAAAAAAAATGTTTGAGTACATACTTACCATTTTGTTTTTCTTATGTAATTTTAACTGTGTAAGGATGAATAAAGCTATTATTATTATTATTATTATGTATCGCAGCTAACTAGTACGATACAGAAACATACGGCTGATGCCCAGCGTTTGAAGTCTTAAAAATGACTGATAATTCCACTCCATATCGTTATTTAACAATCACGGTGAAAAGTAATATGTGTAATGGCGATAAGTCAATTGAAGTTTCTTTCATAATTTCAAATTTGAATTTAGATTTTTTTTTATTTGAAACTTTATTTATGGCCTGGTTAGTTAATATGCCACGTATAACAACATAACCCGTAACAATGTATTTAATTTAAATTTGATATATTAAATATTGAATGTACTTTTCATCAATGTCCTGTTCGTTTTCTCCATCCTGAATATATAAAATCCAAATACCACGGACTAATCACGAAATCTCCGGAACTATAAACTCTACGAACTTGAAATTTGGCGGGTAAGTTCCTAGAAGGGGTGTCCGCTAAAGATTTTACGAAAAAGCTCCCATAAAGGGGTGAAGCGGGGTTATTTTTGATGTTAGAGAAATTATGATTGGCATTTGGGTTAATACTTTTAAATAACAAAAAATATGTATATGTACTTTTGGAAAACTTCACGGGCTGTAGGATAGTCAATTAAATTTTGTATGGAAAAGTTATCACTTAAAACTTAATAAAAATACTCTTCTAAATATATTTAATTCGATTTTCGGATAAGTCAGGATTTATTTTCGATTTTAATAAATGCAAATAACGTACTCCATGCGTACGTACCTGAAACATTTATTTAAAAGTAAAATAGTAGGTAACAATAGCAGGTAGGTAAATTACAGGTTATGTAATACACAGTTCCCTGTGACATGGTTGTACGACAAACATTATAAACTTAATAAAAAATAGAAACACTATTCATCTTGCGAAAGAGGGCCATAAAAGCTAAGTACTCTTAGATACAAATCATCATCATCATTTCAGCCTATTAGAAGTCCACTGCTGAACATAGGCCTCCCCCAAAGATTGCCTCGAGGCACGGTCCTGAGCCACCTGCATCCATCGACTTCCCGCAACACTGCGCAGGTCGTCACTCCATCTTGTGGGGGGTCGTCCTACACTGCGTTTGCCCGTACGTGGCTGCCACTCGAGAACCTTTTTTCCCCAGCGGTTGTCAGTTCTGCGAGCTATGTGGCCGGCCCATTGCCACTTCAGCTTGCTGATCTTTACGGCTATGTCGGTTACCTTAGTTCTGCTGCAAATATTATCGTTGCAGACTCTATCACGCAGAGAAACACCGAGCATAGCCCTTTCCATAGCGCGCTGAGCAACTTTGAGCTTCCTCATACGGGCTGCAGTGAAGGACCAAGTCTCGGATCCGTATGTCATCACTGGCAACACGCACTGGTTGTATACTTTCGTCTTGAGGCTTTGCGGTATACTCGACGAGAAGATATGACGTAGTTTCCCGAACGCGAGTTGGATTCGTCGATTGACCTCTGAGTCGAAGTTGGACTTACCTAATCGGACAATTTGTCCCAGGTATACGTACTCGACTACAACTTCGAGCCTATTGTTCCCAACAACAACCGGTATTGGTGTGACATGGACGTTTGACATGAACTTCGTCTTGTCCATGTTCATCTTAAGACCAACCTGTTGGGAGACGTTATTGAGGTCATTGAGCATTGTACTAAGCTCCTCCAGCGATCCTGCCATAAGAACTATGTCGTCGGCAAATCGAAGGTGAGTGATGTATTCGCCATTGATGTTGATACCGTATCCTTTCCAGTTCAGCTGCTTGAAAACATCTTCCAATGCAGCGGTGAAGAGTTTCGGGGATATGACATCACCCTGTCTTACACCTTTCTGCAGTTGGATTGGTTTCGTACTCTGATTCTGTACTCGGATAGACATCGTAGCCTCATTGTACAAACACCTCAGCACTTCGATATACCGTGAGTCTATCTGGCACCGCTGAAGAGACTGTAGCACCGCCCAAATTTCGACTGAATCGAAGGCTTTCTCATAGTCCACATACGCCAGACATAATGGCAAATTGTACTCCTCGGCCTTCTGTACAATCTGGCGAAGAGTATGTATGCGGTCTATGGTACTATAGCCTTTTCGGAATCCGGCTTGTTCGGGAGGCTGGAAGTCGTCAAGTCTGTTCACTAGGCGATTTGAGATGACTCTCGACAACAGCACGTAGACGCGGCTTAGAAGCGATATCGGTCTATAATTCTTCAAAAGGCAGTTATCCCCTTTCTTGAAGAATAGGACAACCACGCTTCTACTCCACGCTTTCGGCGTAACACTGCCATGAATGACGGAATTAAACAGCTTCTGAAGGACAACAAGTATCGGTTTTCCACCCGCTTTCAGAAGCTCAGCTGTAATTCCGTCCTCACCCGGCGCCTTGCCATTTTTAAGCTGTTTGAGAGTCACCCTAATCTCGCTCAGACTGACGTCCGGGATGTTATCGGAGCAATGTCGGATAAGCTTGGCTCTTGGGTCGTTACTCACATCAGTGTGTGGTTTCAACGATGTTGTGTACAGCTGTCCGTTAAATCTCTCGATCTCACTCAAAATCTCGGCTCCAGCGGCAATGACTGCGCCGCTTTCGGTCTTCAGCTTGGTCAGTTGGCTCTTTCCGATAGACAGATCTCTGGCGAAGACTTTGGAGCCTTGGTTCCGCTCTATCGCTTTTTCAATACAGGCTGTATTGAATTTGCGTAAGTCTTGCCTCATACATTTGGAGATCTGTCTATTCAGTAGCCGATACGCTGACGCATCCGGTGTAGACTGCAGCTTTATCTCACGCCTGGCTTTCATGAGTTTAAGAGTGTGATCAGAGAGCTTTTGGGGCTGGTTCGTGCGGCGGGTCCTGCAAAACTTAGCTCCTACCGCATGGGCAGTTTCCACTAGCCTGCTATTCGTATCGTCCACTGTAACGCAATCGTCTAGGCACTGAAAGCGATTATGCAATTCGAGCTGGAAGCTCTCGGGGTTCTGGATAAGGGCACGTGGTGGGCGGAGCGTAGACTTCACCAGACGAGACCGCTCGAGCCTAATGTTAAGGTTCAGTGTGCCTCTTACCATTCGGTGATCACTGCCGGTTTTTACCCTAGTGATCACAGAGATATCACTGAACAGCTGACGCTTGGTCGTCATGATGAAGTCGATCTCATTTTTTGTGGTACCGTCCGGGCTCATCCATGTCCACTTCCTGTGGGGCCGCTTCTGGAAATAGGAGGTCATCATAAAGAATCCCTCCTTTGCCATGAAGTCAGCCAGCTGTTGCCCTCTTGGGTTCCGTTGCCCTACTCCAAAGTTCCCCACTATCAGCTCATCGCCTTTTTTCGTACCTAGTTTTGCGTTAAAGTCTCCCATCAACACCGTGTAGTGAGTCTTAGAGCAATGCATGGCTCTAAGACTCACTACACTGTCCGTGTGGCTGTCGGAAGTAAAGAATAGCGCCAACCCTGTCTAACCATGGGTGTCGTAAAAGGCGACTAATGGTAAAAAATTATATTAGGAGATGGGCAGCAGCATCTTCCTGCACTAGAACAAAAAAAAAAAACTGCGGTTGCCAACCCGCTCGCCAGGCGTGGCAACTAAGGCAAACCCCCCCATGATGAGAGGTAGAAGAAAGCAATGGCCCCCAGTCCCCGGCGGCCTCGCTAGTCCTGGCTATGGTGGCAGCCATGGTAACGGCGAGGCAGGGGGTGCGAAGAATCACCGGCTGATTTCTAGCTGCCAACCCAAACGACTAGATACAAATATAAAGTAATAAATATTAAATATATATGTATATATATAAATATATATAAATATGTGTGTACATAAAATATTTTTTTGTAATCTATTTTGCTATGACGAAGGATAAAAATTTTGATATTTGAATTTGATTTTGTAGGAGGGAATTGGATTATTCAATAATGGCACGTAAATAATTTTATACCTTCTCATTGTTAACTTTTATATTTATATTCATTAATAACTTTTACTTAAATAATCTTCCAATAACAGTTAGAATTGGTGCATATACCAATTAGTTCTTGGTACTTTGATGTATAGGTGGTATAGTGTTTCTGATGTTGCTCTGTAACTTTCACCGATCTTGTCGCAAAGGCTGCTGTTGCGTAACCACAATTTATTAACCTTAAAAAATACTTATTTATATATTATCGTCGTACTTTATTCTGCTTATTTGTTGATTTAAATTGCATTATGAATTTCTCCTGAGTCGCGGACGCAGATTACATACATAAATTGCACGTGGACAAACACCCAGACCCGGAACAAATATTTGTAGTCCATACAAATACTTAGCCCGTGATGGAACGAACCCGCGACCCACAGCGGCGCATTTAATCGCTTAGCTACTACGCCACCGAGCCGTCTATTTTATTCTTATTCTTAAAGTATTAAAATAAATTACAGGGCTTCCGCTCAAAAGGCAACAACCACCACAACTATAGCGCACAAATTTATATCCGAATTTAAAACGTTCTATCCCAAACTTATAGATTCAGCTTTAGCCCAAACTAAATATCTAGAGCAGGTTTATGCAAAGGAACAAATCAAAAAGGTATGTGACTACAACTTGGTAATATTTTCTTAACATAGCCATTAACGGGGTGTAAACCATATTTTTCTCCAAAGGTCAACCTTACCTGCACTCGGTGCACCTTGCTTGCCTGTCTGACGAGGCTCTAGCGACTCACTAATGGCGGAAATTTCCAAAATAATGCCTAACCAAATCCTTCAGACTAGGGATGAGGAGCAGCATCTCCAGTGCGAGGGTACACTATGGCACTCACCAACCCGGCTGCCCAGCGTTGTGACCATGAGCAAATCTTTTATTCATGTCATGCCAGCCTTTTTTGGTATCTTTTGGAAAGGTATGGCTATGTTCAGCAATGGATTTATAGAGTTTCATGAAGAAAAAGAAGAAAAAGATAATAACTATATTGCCTTAGGTTTCAGAATACTTCCCAATGGCAAAATTTCCTGTTCAAGGTGAATTCCTGTTACATGTCTACGAATTGATGGAGAAACCCGAAAATATTAACGATAAAATGAAGCATCAAGCGTATACTTTGGGCTGTGTTTTAGAAACGGTATGTTAGTCTTGGAAAATAGTATTGATCCTGGCATAAAAACTAAAAAAAATATGACTTACATTATTTTTAAGATAGGTACTTAAAAACCTAAATTCTTATTGTTTTTAAACAAACGTGTGTGCAGATCCAGGCAAACTATATAATTCAGGATGACGTTTTGGATGACGCAAAAGAGCGAAGCAATATGCCATGCTGGCATTTATTACCTCACGCAAGTCCTTTGGGTTTAAATGACAATAATATGCTACGAAGCTTCATAAACGAAATTTTAAGACAAAACATTGAAGAATCAAAGTATGCGCAGATAATAGATGTTTGCCTTGAAGTTAGTAAAATTTTTTTTTCTTATAGTTTTTAAATGAAACAGGTCACATTTTCTGATATTTTCAATAGTAGGAATACCCATAATTGCTATAAATATATTAAGTTCTTATTCCACGGTAGTTACAACTACGCTTTAGAAGAGGTTAGTTAATTAATGTCTATTCCGTTTAGGACAATTTTTTTAAAAATAAAAAGGAAAAATTTAAACATTTTTGTTTTTCTGGCTTTAAAGACCCAGGCCGTTAACAGACAGAATTACCAATTTTGTAATCGACAGGCTGGCTCCCAAGCGAAATGCTTAAGCTTTGATCAGCAGGAGGTTCATAAAAAAATCACAAGTATTATAGACCTCCTTTATACTGTTAAGATATCACTAAGATACATCAGGTATTGTTTGACTATGCTGAGTTCTGTGAAATGAAAATCCGTAATTTCTGTCTATCCCTGTGACAGGTGCGAGTGCGTATTTATAAGATTACATATGAATAAAAAAAATGTACATTTCAAAAGCATCAAGCTAAATTCCAATCGTTTTGAAAGGAAATATTTGGAGGAAATCTGAAGACCTATTCATATTTAATTAATTCAACTGATGTGACGAGCGCATGGGATTACTCTCTTTTGAGCAGAGAATTATGAATACCTAATACTTATAATGTAAACGCGTAAATGTTATTCTTCTTTATAAAGTAGCCCATATTTATAACATTACAGATGTTTATTCAATTGGAAATGGCGCAAGAAATGGATATAAGAATTCAAGCTTTAAAGGACTATAGTAAATATACAATGTCTACCTACAACCTTCTACAAAAAAGCAAAACATCGTTTTACATTTTGATTGCACCATTAAAAATGGCGTTAATATTAAGCAACAAAGCAAGTAAGGAATCATTTCAGCTTGTTGAGGATCTATGTAGTGATTTTGGAATAATAATTCAGATTCATGTAAGTTAAAATTTATTCGCGTAATAACCTTCGTTTTGATCAATGTTTAAAGTATTAACTCACGAAGTTCGGAGTTCCTTAAAATTTATTTTTTTCTCTCGAAAGGCTGATTCGTTCAATCTAGAATAGAATGATCAAAGTAACACGTTCACACATACACACACAGTTCACACAAAGGATCACTATTATGCATCGTTAACGCTTCGTCTGATATGACTATATCTTTGTCTGATATGATATGACTATATCAATCGCAGTTAATAACAAAAATTAAACTTTTAAATTTTAAGATAAAATATTTTATTATTATTTACTCATCGAATAATCATTACGTTTATAGAATAACTGTTATCAAAATTTTCCTTAAGAAGTAGGATGGGAAATTAGAAATAAATGGGACTGCGTATAATAGTGACTGAAGTTCACTTACAGGTAAGTTATTATGATCACTGCGAATAAATGAAAATATCTGTTCAATTTACTGTTTAATCATCAACCAATTCACAGAATCAATCGTAAACTAATTTTAGTTATTTAGTTTTCTTCTTTGGGAAAATTATAAAATATGGCAATAAGTTTTTGACCTTTGTGACCATCCTCCTCTTGTTTTTATCAAATTTATGGCATATGGAAGAGGCATCTCGTGTGTTATGTGCAGAATATGTTGACGTATCAATCCCAAATAAAACATGTTTGATCCACCTGTTGTGTGTATAACTTGAATCATTTTTTAATGGTGACAAATAATTATTATTTATGCGTAGTAGTGTTGTAGCCTCTAAATAATTACTAACTTAGAACCAAATACTTTGGTTTTCATTAAAGAATTTTAAAGTCAGTAATGGTTGAAAAGTATTAATATTGAAGTCTGAATTAAACGTGGTATACGAATTATTACACAATTCATTGTAATAGTAATATTATCTACTGTTATTAATGCTAATAATATTTATAATATCTTGGAGAAAATATTTAACTTCGAATCTGTGTTAGGATAGTTTTATATATTTATATTTAGGTTGGTTAGGTCTTAATTTTAAAATACTTCTAAAATTTGGCCCTATCTACGGTGAACGAAGAGGAACTTTCATTGCCAGCCTGACGTAGGGGAGACTGATATGTCTAGCCGAGGAGTCGTTGAGGAAGAGGGGATTTGGTATTATGATGGTGGTGCTGCGCCACTGACGTTACCGTGGTAGGGCTACGGGGGAAGAAGACGCGGATGTGAGAAAAAGCATTACCGTGGCCCTGCCGAGATGTGGCGAAGGCGAAACACCGTGGAGTATTGGTTGGCGAAAGCCTGATATAACCTGCTCATGACTCATGCGCGTGTATGACATTTGCAGAAAATCATCAACACTTTTTAGAAATCAGTTATGAAAACTATTTCAATAAGTTATTGTACTCGCATTAGGCATTCATTTCTAGTTTTTAAGATTTTAAGAACTTGTGCAATTTATATTTATCTATTTAATTTTATGACATAAGGTTAACTAATGTTGTTTAATTGTTGGGAATTCCATATTTTATTTTTGTTACTATCATATTTTTAAAGTTTTACTGCTGGGTAGTCTTAAGTTAGTATAGTGATACATTTTTGTTTCTATTACGCATGCTGTGTTTTTCTGTAAGAAAATTAACGTAATAATGCTTGCTATTGTTAATTTGTCGTAGAACCTATTAAAATAAATAAATCAGTATGTCTAAGTCAGGGGTAGAAAATTGATAGGCCTGCTTTTTAAACGTATTTATGAAGATTTCTTTTTCAGAATGATGTAGTAGATACCAATGAATGGTTGGGTAAGACCAGCACTACAGATCTTCAATTCGGGAAATGTTCATGGCCCGCTATTGTTATACTTCAGCACTGTAATTCAGAACAGCGCAAGATTTTCGAGGAAAACTACGGAAGATTTGACCCAGAATGTGTAAAGCGCATACGACAGTTATATATAGAACTTAACTGGCTTAAACTGTACGAGGATGAGATCAATTTTCGTCGTAACACTTATTTGCAAAAAGTTAATGATCTGCCAAAAGACGCTACTCCATCGCCAGAGGTTTTTCGGCAAATTTTAGAGTTCTATCGAGGTTACGTAGATGATACATCAAGTAATATTTATAATTAATAGGGTTAAGAACCTTGATTTTAAAGATACGAGTACATCGACGCCCCTTAGCAGCAAACCGGTAATTAGTTATTATGCAGTTTATATTGTTGTGACTAGTATATTATCTTGTCACTGCTCGGCACTCGTAGTCTACTCGTGTATAGCGTAGATCATTGAAACAAATACTCATCCGTTTTTATATTAAATAAAATGTCATCAACTACATTGGTTACACACATACATATATTAAATTTCAAATTTCAGTCTTGTTTCGTCGATAATTTATAGTATATAATTTTTTTTTATTGGCAAGGCGGCAAACAAGCAAGCGGCTCTCCTGATGGTAAGTGATTACCGTCGCCCACATACATCTGCAACACCATAGGTACTGGAGGTGCTTTGCCGGCCTATAAGGATATTTGGGAGATGGGAGAGAGGAAGAGGAGGAGGATGGGGAGAAGGACTGGGCCTCCGGTTACCTCGCTCGCCGTACGAAACGCAGAAGCACAATATACTTCTACTACACGCCGGTATTCTGCGAGGCCGTGGTACCAACCCGATCGAGCCGGCCCATTCGAGCAGCAGCAAAAGCCGCCGCTTGGCTCTACCATGCTTAAAATATATGTAGTATAGAGGATAAAAATACTTAAGCAACAAAGTCAAATTAATAACCTGTGGGTTAGAATAAACATCTTGTCAGTTTTTTCCTAGTGATATTTACTAAGATATAAATAATAATACTTTTGTTGTATGGAAATTCGCAGACATATATCGCAGAGAATAATCTTTACACACACAAAAATATTTCATTTGGTATGTTGCTGTTCTCTATACTAGGGTCTCACTTCAATTAGCAAGGAGGTATAGAAGGCAAGCACTAACTTTTATTAGTAAAAATAATAATAATATAAGCACACATTCTTGTCACTCCGAGGTTTAAAAAAAGATTATTAACTAACGTCAAAATAATATTCTATGCTTAAGTAAAATTAAATATTTATTTAAATACTAATTTCTTACTTTGAAGCAGAATAATGAAAACGTTGATAATTATGTCGGTAGTATTATCGGAGTTTTTCCATTTTAACGTTACCTACCGACTTTTCTGATTTTAGTGTTGCCAAGTGTTTTCGTACTTTTTTAATGCATAAACATATATAATTGATGTCAATAAATAAAACAATCTTCTTCTTATACTAAACTTCAATTAATCATGGTTTCGAATTCAATTTGTCAATTTTCATTTTTCGCATACACCTTAAACGGAAGTTTTAAATGACTTAAAAATTGCTTAATATTATATAAACGTACGTATTATTTGTAAATCAAAACAATCCTCTTCAAAAATTTTGTACTCCTAAAATTCGGGGTTAATCCGTAAGTTGGCTACCCTATGATGACGTAGCAGTAGTTCTTGCCCATGGACTGACAGTAAACGAGGTCGTATTCATGACGCAATGATATTCCGGAAGGTAAAATTAAATGCTTTTTTTTTTTTAAAGAATACTAGCAATGTTATTTATTAAGTAACATTACTAATATTCCTGTTAACCCTCCAATTAAGCTTACAGCTTGTATCTGCAGTGGTTCACGACAATAGTCGAATGGCGGGCTCGAACTTTCGACGTCATGTTTCGTAGACCGCATCCTAACCCATTCAGCTATTGGCGCTTTTAAGCTTAACTAAGGTAAAATGCATACGTTGGAAATGCTTAAGCAAAGTAACTCCTAATAATCATAAAATAAGAATTTATATATCTGTACCATGGAAGAAACTAGAACTTTATAAATATTTCGCCTGTTCTTACTTATTAGGCATTTTCAATTAAGGCATTAAAAATAACCTACCGCCGTCATATTTTCCGTCTTGACAGAATATTGTACTTAATTTAGTCGGATAACATATCACCATGGTAGATAAGCAGCAAAGATTGCTCAAGTGGCGAAATAATTATTTTTCTTTTCGTTGAAAGTATTTGGAGAAAAAGGGCACTGAAATGGCTTGCGATGTGAATTCGTGCAAATCCCAAGCCTCATTTTAAAAATAAGACATATATGTTTAATTTATCTTTAGTTAAATTTTGAACATTCATTCAAAATTAGGTGGGTGGGCAAACGGTAAAACAAACAACGAACTAAGTTCATCTATAGCCTCACCTGGTTGTGTGCCTCATTACAACGGTGGAAAGTAACTAACATTCTTTTATTTTTAAGTCAGTAAATACGTGAAACGTAATCAATACACGTCACATTTGCGTAAAGTGAATTTCATCTTAGCCAAAATGGCTGTCGGAAGTTTCTAAGTGTTGAAGGTTATAAATAGCGTTAAATCTATGTGAACAATGGATAAATGGTTAAAAGTCTAACATCTGTACATAATGCCGTGTGATGGCAGTATAAGAAAATCTGCCATCCCGTCCAAAACATTAAAATAAATCTACATAAATTTTAGTTGAATGTTATTTTCTTAAA
Source organism: Bhutanitis thaidina (assembly GCA_029286595.1). Taxonomy (NCBI): domain Eukaryota; kingdom Metazoa; phylum Arthropoda; class Insecta; order Lepidoptera; family Papilionidae; genus Bhutanitis; species Bhutanitis thaidina. The sequence goes on from JAGSMS010000013.1 coordinate 5,012,339, forward strand.
ATAAACGGGAGAAAACCTGTATAGTAAACTATCTTTTTCCAAGTAAAACCTTTTAAGTGTCACAAATCGTGAAAGACTATATTTTGTATTCTGAAAAGAAGAAATCAACCTGTACACCACCAAAGAAGATCACTGGTAGCAGACCAAATCAACAGCTCGGGTTCACGTCCTCATATCCTCAGCATTCAAAATCGTCGGGGAGCATCGTAATTGTATAAATTTCAGATAAAATGCTAATCGATTGGGGATAGGTCTAACGAGTATGATTTCTTACTGCAGGTCTTGTAATGTTCAATCGGTTTGTCGCGCAGTGTGAAGTCTTGCGTTATCATGAAGCAATAATGGTGAAGATCGATTGATGAGTCGGGGTTGTTTCTCTGTGAGTTCCACCATAATTGTTCGTAGTTCTTCACAATAGACATCTGCTGTTATTGATACCCCGATTCTCTAAAACCTATAGTGAATTACACCATAAAGTGAATACTAAAACATATACTATTACATTTATATGGGTGAGTTTCGCTTTAGGGTATTGTATCAGATCCGCCGCGGGAATTCGGGTGAACTGGTGTTTTCGAGGACTCGTCTTCTTGATCTTCACGTATAAACGGGAAACTAAGCCACATCATACTTAGAGTATACTTCTAAATATAAAGATGAAAGTATACAACTAGTGTAAGTGGCGGAACCGAGATGTCTTCTTTCCCTGCAGGCCGTATGTGGAAACTCAAAGTTGCTTTGCGGTCTATCGAATGGGAAAAGTTTCCGTGTGTGAAAAAAATTGCAACGTAACTGCTGAAGTGGCAATAGCTTGGCCACATACCTTACAGTACTGACAACCATTGGTAAAGAAAGGTTCTTGAGCGACAACCACATACTGACGAACACGGAGTAGGACCATCCGCGAAGAAATCCAGTGATACAGTGTTGCGGGTAGTCGATGGATGCAGGGGGCTCATTTAAGTAACAGCGTATCTTGACGATAATGATCGTCATCATGGTGACGAAGTAGGGGTATTATATGTCCCTACTTCGTCTTCGTGGTTGCTACTCGAAAACCTTTTTTCCCTAACGGTTGGCAGTTCAGCTTACTGATCTAATCTTGTTCTGCTGCAGATAACGTCATTGCAGATTTTATCGCGCAGAGATACAGCAAACAGAGAGATAACAAAACTACTTTACATATATAATTGATATATTATATTTGATAATTGTCTGACCTAGAAATAGCCAGTAGAATATGAAGTTAAATTTTATGTCATAACGTCACTTTCAACCTGAATACGATGTATGTAAATATATTTAATATAAGAATTTATGAATATATTTATTTAGTACTTGGAAGTTTTTTTTGAATTCATAGGTGGGGGCAATTGTAATGTAAATAAAAGCGACACAGCCGTATTGTATTTGGATAGTTAAATTTTATAAAGATATATCGGGTAGAGATTAAAATGACTTTCAGAAACAAAATATTACAGTTTACAAGAAATTGTGCCCAATGGTTAGTACTTCTATTTAAATGTATAATAGAAATAATCATGTATTTAATTTGCAATTGGAGACTTTTAAAATTTATTTACACATTTTTTTTTACATATCTATACCCAATCTTTGTGTGAAATTGATGTGGTATTTGGGAATAAATATTTAGATTTTACAATAAAAGCTGCCATGATATGAGTATGTACGGTATTATTTTGATATTTCATTAGGAATTGATGATATCAACCTGGTGCAGTCAACATTAACTATGAATAACTCGAAATTATGTTCTTTTGAAAAGAAAATTGCAACCCTCTTTATCCCAAAAAGTTCGTAAAAGTTACTTAAAGAAAAGATTTCCATAATGTTTGACAGATGGTGAATTTGTTGACACAAAAAATCACAAACAAAAATTTTCAGATAGACGCACCGCGTATGGTACTGTGATTACCTGTTTGCCAAGGATTGCAATAATGCCACATCCTAGCAGAGAATTATTAGAAGCTTTTAAAGAAGAAGTAGGTGTCCAAAATTGTCCGATTTGGCAGTAGTCTAAATAATTAAGGATGTCATTATCATTAGAAACATTTTAGGGCACCCGTTCATCAGCTTTAGCATCGAAATTTGTATCCGAATTCCAAAGTTTCTATCCAAAACTTTTGAATACAGCGTTAGTGCGAGCCAAGTATGTGGACAATGTAGAAATGAAGGATCGAATTAAAAAGGTACTTTGATAATCTTATTAAAATAATATTAACCCTTAACTATATTCGCAATTTCGATTGATGTTATAAACTTTGTGGGATGGTTTTCGACTCCAAAAACAACAGCAATCTAAACTCTAATAACCTTATTTGAAATGAAACTATTATTGACGGATTTTATCGCGTTTAATTATGTTTTTATATATTCCCGACGTTTCGATTGAAACAAAGATTTACCGACAGTAGCTACCTGAGATGGATGGTGATGAGATTAACCGTTTAAATATCTGTTTGTATGGGTGTTTTTTTCTTTTCTATATACTATACACAGTGTGGCCCTATGGTGTTATTAGCATAAAGAAAAGCTAACGAGATATTTGCCTCTAACTCCATTGTAAATTGAATTTTGGTGTTTATGGAATTTAGGTGCTGTAAATCAATAGAAACGTCGGGACTATATAAAAACATAATTAAACGCGATAAAATCCGTAAATAACAGTTACGTTTCAAATGTGTAGTGTTCTCCTAAATACGAGAAATCATTGTCTAATAACTTTAGTTTTTCATTTATTTATAATCTAAGGGTTTATAAAGGAAAGTGTTTTATTTAATGAAAATTTTTAAAAATCAAAACTTTTATCTTTTAAAAACTAGCTTTAGCTAACTTATCCCAATAAGTTTCAATACAAAGATTATATTCATAAACATTTGTGACCAAGTAAAGTTTAATACGGTAATTGACCTATAAAGAGGAAAAATAAAAACCGACGTCATATAAATAATAACAACGGTAAAAGCCGTAAAGTACATTTTATCTCGAGATAATGACTTATATCTACAATCATAACAGGTAAGACATAATATTTTGTCAAGCAATGAATTTTGTACGTGTATTTTTTGACATTTAGAGCATGTTTTAAAGGTTTTTGTGTGTTTAAGACGAATATTTGATTCCGTGGCGACATCACATTCTAATTTTCTGTGCACAATTTTGTCCAAATCATATAAAACATACAACAATGACGAATAAAAAGTAATATTTATTAAATCGGGGAGTAAATTTCGACCGCAATTGGGTAATACCTTCGGAAATAATGACTGCTGCTTGGTCCTCAATTCTGACTGGTGACTGGTCCGCAAATCGCGTATTCTTTGCTAATGCTAAGATTACAAGAAGCAGAACGGCATCTTTGTACTAGAATTAAATAACAAAAATAATTAATTATGTATCATGAGTGTAGTTAAACTAAATTATATATACAATTGTGAATTATTATTATATTGTCTCAGATTTCAGAATACTTCCCTCTTAAGAAGTTTCCTCTTCAAGGTGAAATGCTACTGTATATTTATGAATTATTAGAGAAACCTGGAAACATAAATGATAAAAGTAAACATCAAGCATATACTTTGGGTTGTTTCATGGAAATGGTAAGCTAATAAAAAGTTAAAGCACGAACATAATTAATTAACTATAAAATAGCCCTGAATATCTTTTTAAACATTTTTGTAAATTTAGAATCAGGCATACTACATAATTCTGGATGATGTTTTGGACGATGGAAAAGTACGTAGCAACGTACCATGTTGGCATTTATTACCAGATGCAAGTACTTTGGCTATAAACGACGATACCATGTTAAGAAGCTTTATAAATGAGATTTTAGAACAAAATCTTGATAAATCAATTTATTCGAAAATTATGGATATTGCTAATGAGGTAAGTAAAGCATTTTTTTTGATACTTTTTGTTTTAATCGAAATTGTCTTTTAGTTATTTTTTTAAATAAAGTTAAAATTCGCTTTGACTGGAAGAGCGAAGTCATCCCGTACTGTTAGGATTCATGGTTACCTTGTTCGGGTTCTGTCCACAGACATCGGAGAGCATCCTGGTTTTCAGACCCGTTTTAAATATGCATAAACATTTCCGCAATGTCCGTAGTGATGGCCATATGGTGTTGTTGGAATCACAAGAACGACACAGAGAAGCGACTTTAGCAGGTCCGGCCTGGCTAGTAAATAGTCGTTGAGTCACATTCCCTTTGTCTTCACTGCGGCATCGTGGATTTGCACTTTCCACCAGTTTCATAACGTTTAAGACGGGAAAGTGTGGTAGGTACAACGTTCTGGCCCTCGGCGCATGTTGGGTATTGATGCATGATTCAGCTGTTCGTCCTTGTCTATTTTCTTTTCAGTGTTGATTAGTTTGTTGTAGGCGTTATCATAGTATTTAGTTTCGTAGCGTCTGTCGTTTCGCTATTTCGTTTCCTCTTTTAGTAAAGAAAGTCGTTTCGGTGTCCCTTGGGTTCTAGGGTAAGCGATGCTCCAGTTCTTTATTCATGTCGCTATCGATATCTGCCATGTGGTTGATATACTGTACACGTCCACCAAAAGTTCGTATGTGCAAACTGTGTCACCCAGTCCAAGAGTGAAAGGGATGTGTGACCAGTTAGTGTCGCTGCCCCTTTTTGTTTCAATGGCGAGCAGCAACTGGCAGTTGTCGTGTCCGATGAATAACTTCGGTGTGGCGTTTGTGTATATAAGGAGATAGAATAGATATAAGGAGAAGATAGATAGGATAGAATTTAAGATTAATATATTGTACCCAATATATTTTCAATTTATTTTAAACTTAGGCTTAAATATAAAAGTTAGGTCTATCGTGTCGCTGACTTCTTGACATATATACTAATATTTTCTTATAATATGTTTACCTACATCCATCCGTTTGGTCACCGCACGCAGATGAAATAGCTCAACAGCGCTTTTTCTTCAGACTTGACGAAAATATTGATTTTTCGGCCTTGCTAGTTATTTAATATGATCAAAAGCGATACGTAACTGGGGAATGGTCTAAAAGGGGAATATACATCCTGCTTCTCCAAATGCTAATCTCAACTGCACGTGGTGCACCCTACTAGCAATTGAATAAGGCTTTCGATACCGAATAATGGTGGAATATCGATATCCGAATTTCTCGAACCGAAATCCCACAGACTAGTAATGGGGAGCAGCATCACTAGTGGGAGAGTACAATAATACACTTAGCAACCCGATTAAGTATGGGCAAACCTTCCAAGAAATGTATGTCGGCTTTTGCTTGTGCTTTCTTGGAGAACATGTTCAGCAGTGGACTTAAATAAAACTGATATTAGTATATTATAGACAAACTTTTAGGTAAAGTTTTCAATACTGGTAGCCGATAATATAATAGTTTTATTTTATAATTTAAGCACTTATTTACAACATGTAAATTTTTTACATTTCGTACTCTGATCTTTTCAGATATGTCTTCGAACGGAAATGGCAGAAGAAATGGATTTGAGAGTTCAAGTACAAAAAGACTATACTAAATTTACAATGTCTACGTTTTATATTGCACAGACTTTTAAGGCATCGTATTATGCTCTAATTGCTCCAATACAAATGGCACTCGTATTAAGCAATAAAGCAAGTGAGAAATCATTTCAGGTTGTAGAAGATTTATGTACCGATTTAGGAGTTTTGATTCAAATTAACGTAAGTTTTTATTATTTTACACCGTTGTTCTAAAATATTAGGCCACGCCTAATTTGAGTTCTTTTCATTTAATGTAGTAAATAGCATAGAGCCTTTATTAACATAATTAATATGATAATTACATTTACATCAAATATATCCGAATTAAATCTTTTGCTGTTACACTATTACTTTCTTCAAAGTCATGTACATCCAAGCCATCAAGTAAGTCTTGATGAAAGGTGACTTTTTCTCTAATAGTCAAACTCACCTGCATGTGGTGCACCCTGCTTATTAAACGAGACTCTGGCTACCGACCAATTAATGGCGGAAAATCAATACGGATATATCGAACCCAGATACCATAGACTAGCGATGAGGAGCAACCTCACTGGTGCGAAGGCACTGCGCTAATCAACCCGCCTGACTTGAAGAGCATGGGCATATCTTCAATGCCTGGCATGCCAGCTTTTATTGGCGTTTACACGAAAAGGTGTTTATCCAGTTGTGAACTTTTACAGGTTTATAAAGTATAAATAATCTTGGTATGTTATTATTATATTTCTTTGATTTGCTAAACTGATGGCACTAGTTGAAAAAGTAGAAACGCAAGACGCATTTAAGTTTTTGCCATAGAGACGATCAGTCCGTGGGGTACAAATTTGAAAAGAATTATACCGAAGTGGTCATGTCAACTACATGTGACGAAAAGATTACTTCTTTCCTCGTTCAGAAGTTAAGTATAATAATTCAGTGCGGAAATGCAGCCTGAGTTTTTTTTTGAAAAAATGCTACAAGGAATGTTCATGATATTTTTATTATTATTAGATAGTTGTGGTAAATGGGTTCTTATATCTTAAAAAATAAGTGTTATATTGGTTCTGTAAATATAATTTAACTCTATATTGTCAATACAATGGATATCAATAAATGAAACTATTATTTACAGATTTTATCACGTGTAATCACTTTTTTTTTAAAAATCCCGTAGTTTCAGTTGGTTTTTAGCACACGTGGTCACGGGGGACTGCGGTGTTTGGTGTCCTGGTGTCATAGTTAACCCAGCTACCGTCAGATTTTTAATTAATAATTTTTGGTCCGATCTACGCAAAATGGGCAGACGGTATTCTGAGGTCATGTCAGTTTTACCATCTGTCAAGTGTAATATCCATCTACTCGATGCAGGAGTGTATGGAAACGCGATAAATACTTAAATAATAATTTCATTTCAATGCAGTGTTTGCGTAAATAGAAGAAATCATTCCCTGTATTTTATACAAATCGTTTGACTAAGTCGAGTAACGAATTTGGTAATATCTTTTTTCCACTTAAATTCATGTCTTGTTTAATAAATATCAAGAATGGAACGATTCGATAAAAGGAAGAAATTGAACAAATATATAATTTTGTTTTTTGCTTAACAGAATGATTTTACTGAGTATCTAGACGCCACTAAATCGATATCAACGAGTAAATCCTGTACAGACATTCCACTTGGAAAGTGCTCGTGGCTTGCTGTGACAGCCCTTCAGCGCTGTACCGCAGAACAGCACAAAGTTTTTGAAGAAAACTACGGAAGTTGGAAACCAGAGCGCATTAATCGCATTGTACAATTATACAATGATCTCAATATGACAAAACTTTATACAGAGGACAAGATATCACGATATGAAGTTTTTTTGCGAAAAGTAAATAACTTACCTAAAGACGCTGTACCATCACCAGAAATTTTTCGTAATTTATTTAATTATTTTAGAAGTTATATAGATAATTCATCAAGATATTATTATATTTAACTTACTAAAAGTTATGAGTATACTACAGATTTTTTGAAATTTACAAACCTGAAAGTAATTAAACACCTTTGGAAACTGATTTATTGATATTTTTTTGTGAGTGGCTTTGTTTTTAATTCCTGCATGTCACTAATATTATCACTTAACATCCATTTCCGGGAAACGAGAAGTCCGCCAACTCGCACTAAAACAGCGCAGTGGACCAATCCCGGCTCTAAAACCTTCTCAAATACTGAGAAGAGTCTTTTCCCCAGCCGAGAGACATTACAGGTTGCTTCTTTACCTTTCTAGATATTGTAAGCTCAAAAAATAATTGATATACATCAAATTAACGTTCAGCAGAAATAAGTTTATCGATTGGATAAACTAAAACTAAATATACAAAATATAATACATATCACATAAATCACATAATATAGGATATCATCACGATATAAATGAACGACAACACTCCTTTTATTTAGTGTATTAGTCATTTTCGGAAAATAAATCGTTCACTGCAGGGCAAGCTCAGAGGTATTTCGGTATTTCTCTGAGTGATAAAAGCTACAAAAATTATATTCTCATTAAATTTAATTAATACTAATAATTATTCAAATACTTTATTAACTGCAAGAAACATTACGCTACATTTCACGGTTTTAATCGACTTAGCTCACTGTGCAGGGTGTGCTGCTCAGTGTGATGCCCATAAGCTGCTTCCCATTGTACGAGCGTCGTGAACCGTGACGTGGTGAGGAGTGAGAGAAAATTATCATTACAGTTTGATTATTTAAGTACAGTAGTTAATTATTAAATTAAACTCAATCAAAGGGTTGCCTCACTAACTAAATTTAAAAATGACAACAGCTATATAAGTTACCAAATTTAACCACGATGGAACCAGCGAACTTAACTTTAAAGCTGAGCAAGTTTGTATCATTATCTAATCATCGTGACATGGGCATAAAACAGCCGCAATTACAAATATCGAAATTCGATGTTTCTTATTTCTGCTGGTTGGAGTTCTGTAACACCTTCGAAAATTTAATATATAATATTAGTCGCATAGCGCTATTCCACAAATTTCATTATCCTTCTTCCTATTGATTTATTTATTTACTGAAGATCATATACAGAAGACTGTATATAGGCGGACTTAAAGCTTCAAACATTCGCATATACATTCGAATACATTTGAATATACATTCGTATATATATATATATATATTTATTTACATATATAAATAACTTAAATATGAGATGATTCGGCCATTTTATTTATAATATGTTCGTTAACTTTAATTTTAAACGTGTACCGATCGTTAGGCGCCCTGATTTCGAGAGAGAGTGCATCCCAAAGGAGTACGGATTGAACAGGAAATTATAAACGGACAAAGCAAGAGCCATGGGAGGGACACACGGAGTAGATATTAGATGAACGAAATGTTCTAGTGTGTTGTGTGTAGTGGTTGGAGCGAAGGTAACAGTGGAAAGATCAGTAGGAAGGCGCAGTAGGAGACATCAGGATAGAATAAACGGTAGTGAGTGCACGCAGATTTCGGCACTGACGAATAGGTATATATAATAATTGTGAACGATAAGTAGATACATTAATTATACTTACGAAGGTTAAAATTTAATCGAATGCAGTTTTTGAGAAGACGGTCATAGTTGTTAAGGAGATCTGTAAAATAGCTTCAATATAACACACATCATTATAGTCGATTACAGAAAAAATTAAAGATTGAATTATAGTTATTTTAGTCTTGGATGGGAGAAATTTTTTCAGGCGGTAGAGGGTTCTTATGGTACCTGTGATTTTCTTACTGGCATTCCTGACTTGGGTTTTTCAGCTAAGAGTAGAGTCAATGAGTAGGTCAAGGTGCTTAATAGGACACAATAATACAACGGTACTATTAAAGATTATCGCAGGTAATGCTGCTGTATTCAATTTCCTCAGTATCCGATAACTACCTTTTTTTTTTAATTTACATGGGGGAATGCTTAACGCATACCCGCCTTCTCAGGGGCAAGGACGGGTTATGTCGGGTTCGCACCGACTAAAACCCTATGGTGTTCCACCTTCGCCGCATGTCGGCAGGGTCACGGGAACGCTTTCGCACTCTTCCGCGACCCCACCAGCGCCGGCCGTTGTACTAGCCCCTTCTCGGGAGAGAACATTTCCTCTCCCACACCGTCCTGGCTAGACGTGCCGGAACACAGACATGCCTACCTACTCAGCCTAAAACGGAACAGACAACGGAGCCCCCGAGTCCGCCACCCGGAGGTCATGGGGATCAGGAAGGCGGGCGCTTTTAAGCCTCACCCTTCCCGGCACCCCCGGCGAATCTGGTCTATCGCTCCGCCGTCAACCACATTTCGGCCGTGGAGGCTTGGGAGAACGGCTCAACGTAATACCAACACTCCTCTCACCCCGCGGCCCCACCACGGCCGCATCAGCGGTGCGGCCATCGCCAGAGTCGCGAAGGATAGGGAGAAAGGCGAAACGCAATACCAAAACATCTCTTTCCCCGCGACTCCACCTGGATGTGGGGGGCCAGGAGAGCGCTAAGCTAACACTCCCCCACAGTCCACCAACACGCATCTGAAGTGTTCTCATCAAGCCCACTCGAAGCGGCCACCTCCGGCCAGCCATCCCCGCAAAGACAGACTGGCCATGTAGGTTGCTCTTGGTTCACTTGGTTACTAAGCCCCCCCGCCACGACAAAGCGGGAACCCATTCGGGGGTCTGAGAGATTCGATAACTACCTGCTACTATTATAGCTTGACACTTAGTTAATAGTTAAACCAAACTTGTCAGACCAGTTCTTAATATATTCTAGGTCCCTGTCTTATTATATTCTAGGTCCCGTATCCAAGGAGGTAGCCATACAGTCGACAGTTGCCTGCGAGTAGACCTACAGGTAATCAGCATACAATACTTTGGAGCATTTGTTCAGCTCTATCGAAATTTCAATACAGGCTGTTTTAAATTTGCGTATATATGCTCATAGATTCGGTGATCTGTCTATTCAGTTGCCGATATGCTGACGCATAAGTTACAGTCTGCAACTTCACCTCACGCCTGGCTTTCGTGAGTTTTAGAGTGTTATCGGAGGGGATTGTTCATGCGGCGGGTCCTGGAAAACTTAGCTCCTACCCCATGGACTGTTTCCACTAGCCTGCTGTTCGTATCGTCCGCTGTAACGCAATCTTCTAGGCACTGAAAATGATTTTGCAATTCAAGCTGAAGGCTTTCGGGGTTTTGGATAAGGGCACAAGGTGATCAGACGAGAGCGCGACGAACATTGCCTCCACTTCATTATCAGGTTGGTGCGTATACCTGTATGACCTTCAGCGAATACCTTTTGGTTATTCTGAGTATAAGGTACGCAACATGGACTATAAACCCGACATCTCCTTGGGACAGATGGTTATCCTCCCAGTAGTAAAACAAGTTACCGGATTTGAGGATTATCGAGTCCTCCCCCTGACTTCAGACAACCCTATAATACTCCAGTGTAAACTTGCTTACTTATTCTTCCAGTTCCAGTATCTTCTTGTCGGTCTTAAACATGCGTGCGTTATATGTTGCCAGGTTTAGGTTGGCAGATAGAATCCAGCAGAAGATTCTTTGCACCCCCTGCCTCGCCTGCATGGCTGCCACAATAGCCAGGACTAGCGAGGCCACCGGGGACTGGAGGCCATTGCTTTTTACCTCTCATCGTATATTTTTATGGTTTGACATAGTTGCTATGCCTGGCGAGCGGGTTGGCAACCGCAATTTTCTTTCTTTTTTTATATTCTAATGCAGGAAGATGCTGATGTCTTCACATTGATCCGCAATGATCCAGGCCTGTCCTTTATACTTAATAAGGTTCGTACGACGAGTTATAGTACTTTTTATATGAAGTTAAATATCAACAAACAAGAAACGTGTACCACGTTTTTATACGTGGTAGAGCCAAGCGGCGGTTTTTGTTACTGCTCAAATGGGCCGGCTCTACCAGATTGGTACCACGGCCACGCAGAATACCGGCGTGAAGTAGAGGCATCTTGTGCTTCTACGTTTCGTTCGATGAGTGAGGTAACCGGAGGCCTACTCCCCCTCCTCTTCCTCCCTCCCATTCCCCAAATATCCTTAAAGGCCGGCAACGCACCTACAGCTCCTCTGGTGTTTCAGATATACGTGGGCGACGGTAATCACTTACCGTCAGGTGAACCGCTTGCTCATTTCACATGGAAGCTTATTGAGGTCCTGAGGAATGCTTCAATAGTGCAGCACAAGTGGGTTTTAAATAGTTAAAGGATTGTACGTTGGACTTGCACAGGCTGATAAAGTAAGAAGAAGAAAATAATTTCTGAAAACTCTTAGGTAATGTTTTGTTGTAAGTCAAGTAGATTTCTGTCTTCAAAATTTTAGGCAATTATTTGTCTACGCTAGATGGCTCAGACGTCAAAACCACTCGCATGACAGACAAACAAACATAATTCATACTAAATGTAATCTAACTCATTAGTTCTTAGAAATTATATTTTATAAGGGCTACTTAAATGTAATACAATGTTTAAAAGTTTTGTATTGATATAAACTGCACACTGTTTAAGTTACATGCGAAATTTACAATGTTAATTTATTTTAGATATCCTAATTACAAATATAATTTATTGTTTACAATTATAATAATGTTGTTTATTATTGCTAATATTCTAATTTAAAGTTTAATTATGTTTTCTTTCCAAATTACCTCATTAGGTGATTATAGAAAAGTTTTTTTCAAATATACCTAGTTTATAATCATTTTGTATCTCGATTTACTATAACATTTAACATCGGTTGTTCTAGGTGCTATAACTAAATCTAAAATTCAAATTTTGTTTTTATAATTGTGGTGTAGTTATTTCACTGTGTTTTGAAGTAAGTAGTACGACGATGCAAAACAAGGTTTTCAGATTTTTGTGGTAAGTTGTTGTTTCGTTATCTCAGTTCGCTATTTTATATAAAATACTTTGGTGTCTGCCTGTCAAGCCTATGGCCCGTATTATTGTTAAATAACTCAAACGTATACTAGTAGAATAGGGTTCTTCATACACGGTAATCATGAGGATAGATTGCTGTTGACATAGAACATTATACATATATACGTTTCCGAAGTTAGCCGTTATATCTAATATTAAGCTTATGCTTCTACCGACACTCATTTTACCTATTATTGATTATGCAGATTTGTGCCACTCTGACTTGAACAAATATCTACTTTACAAGCCAGAGCGCCTTGATAATAATTGTATCTGATATATTTTCAACCTTATCTCACAATACCGTTCTCGCCTTAAATTGCTTAGTATACAACAAAGGCGTAATTCTCTGATTCTCCCTGTTCTGTGTACTCTTTCTTAAATTATGCTACTTGCACTGCTACTTTCCTTTCTTACCTTAAGGGTACATTTCAATTCCAGTTCTCAACTAATGACCGGCCCTTTCGCTCTTCACGACTTCATTGCATTCCGCAACATTTCAATGATTTTGTTGGCCACTCCTTTACCGTCCAGGTTACACTATGGAATTCCTTGCTAATGTATTCACATTAGGAATGTCTCTAACAAGTTATCTTTCAAAACTGGTACAGTTTCTTTTTCTTAGTTATTTTGTATGAGTCTGTTAAATCAACTGCTACATTGTATCACTGCGACCATTTCTCGGAGAAATTAGTTGACGCTTTTGAATGGGCAATGAGGTCAACACAAATGTTGCTATTGTATTGTTAAACCTACCCTTGTAATTCTTCACAGGGTAGGCAGAGGTATCAATATTTCTAATTGTCCACGAATAGTTTTATTACTTTAACTACATTATCTTTTCACTACAGGTTGTAAGCCTTCCGACGATCATTCAGGTGGTTCCTTCGCAGTTACTGCACGTCTATACGCATTACATTTGAATTTAATAGCTAACGACGACTTAAAATGTTAAAATACGTTATTATATTTTCTTATATATCGACATCGGGTTACTATTACGAACATTTTGTAACCTGTATATCATACTTTATGACATATTCAATATCATTTTTACAGGTCTCAGGCGCAAAAAAAAACATTACAACATGACCAGTTATTGTCTAAAAAGTTTTTTAATGACTTCCCAGAATATTTTCCAAAAATGGTTGAGGAGAGTTTGGCTAAAACAAAAATTATTGAACGCAAACAAGTGAGAGATCGAATTAAAAAGGTGATTAAATATTTTTAATTAAATATTAGACATATAGAAATAAAGACATTACTTTGCGGACACTTGTTATTTTAGAGATATATAAACTACAGAGGAGCCTTATCACTGGATAACGTCTTGTTACGAGGTGAACCATGTGTCAGGTTGGTGTATATTACCTAGTGTTGGGTGTTGTCCTGGTGCTTATAATAGGTAATAGGTATGGTGCAGGTGCACTGGGTAGTAGAAGTTGTGCACGCACTTGTCGAAGTGGAGGTACACTTCTTTTTTATTTGAAATAGGTAATGCATACCTATATAGGTACTATTTTATTATTGTATGCGGAATTGTGTAACGGAAAGTAGGTAACATTTTGTAGCAACATTGATGACATTTTTATTTTAGATTGCTGTATACAATACACTAGAGAAAAAGCCGATAGAGGGTCAACTTATGTTACTTGCCTATGAGATGTTAGAAAAGAAAAGGAACGAAAGTCTGGAGTTTCAGGATGAAGCTTATGTTATAGGTAGCGCGTTAGAAATGGTAAGATTTTACTTGGTGTAATGCGTAATATGTATGTATGAAAATATAACATTTCTAAATTTTAGAAACTGATTTAAATAAAAAGCATAAACAATGCATAGTTCTTTTTATTTATATATTGTTTGATTGCACTTGCACTCGCGATGACGTTTTTAGCTATCACTGGGAATCGTAATCGGTGTTTTTGCTGCGTCGGCATTCCAATTTGGTTTCCTTGCATAGGCACTATAAAGTTAAAGTGAAACGACACACGCCTGGGTTACAAACACCACTGATCTTAACCGGGTAGCAAATACAGCAAACATTCCTGCAAAGTTCTAGGTTAAAACCCTCACAAGAATTACGAGTGCTATATTACTGTGAAAGGTACCATCTTAGTAGTCAAACACATATGCGATTGGAATTAGAATTTGCTTAAGAGAACGTTTAACTTAGAACATTAGCATGAATATTACTGGATAAAAAACAAAATGTAAGTCACATTATTAAACATTATAAAATTTTTATTCTATATATATTTTTACTTTTTAGGTCCAGTCTTATTTTATTATATTGGATGACATGCAGGACGGAGCCAAGACGCGGTGTAACAAACCTTGCTGGCATTTGCTTCCTGACGTCGGATACACAGCCGTTAACGATGCCAGTATATTACGCAGTTTTATAAGGGAATTATTAAGACAAAAACTAAGAGAACCTTTGTATTCCAATGTCATCCAAGTTTTTGACACAGTAAGTAGGGAAGCAAAGTAAAAAGTGACTTATGCGCGATATCCGAAATACCTTTAATAGTAGTTTATCTATTTATTATCGCTTTCGGTTCCATAAGTAGTAATATTGTGCTTTTGAATAATCTGTTAAAAGATAAGCTTCGTTTATACTTCAGTTAACTTAACTGAACATGGATTTGTGTTTTGGGTGGTAAGAGAAAGAGAAATTGTCAGTAAAGGTTATATGTGTGGAATAAGATAGTACATCAGAACCCAATTTAGAAATATTCACAGACGAAATGATTAACAAATCCAGGCTGGTTACATAGATGTACATTTAAAATATTTTTTTTTATGGGATAGGGGGGAAAAGAGCAAGCGGCTCGCCTGATGAGATGGTAACTGATTACCTTACGGTAATCCACGTACATCTCAACACCAAAGGAGCTGCAGGTGCGTTGCTGGCCTTTAATGATATTTGGAAAATGGGGGTTTGGGAGGTAATTTGGGAAGGAGCGGAGTGAGCCGCCGGTTACCCCACTCCCCAAACAAAATGCAGAAGCACAGGATGCCTATACTTCACGCCGATATTCTGCGAGATCGTGGTACTAACACGGTTGAGCCGGCCCATTCGAGCTGCTGCTAAAGCCGACGTTTGTCACTACCACGTAAAGCTTGGTTCAACTCAACGTTAGCTGCGTTTCACCTGTCCCGTTTGACGGTTCTTACATACCCTAGTTCAGTAATGTTAAAAAAGTTGGTGTTAACTTTGAGTAAAACTTGAGTTAGTTCATCCAATCCATCATCAGTACTGCTACCTACTAAGCTGAATGCTCTGAATCACCTTCGTATCTTCCAGTAATAAAAATAACTCTGGTTCAATCTCTTCTTATTTTGCTCATCATTCATTATGCCGATGTATGCTACTCTGATCTTAATGAGGAGTAACTCACTATAGTTATTGTAACTTAGTGGTTAGGGCAGTAGTAGATAGGACGCTTGACATAATGTACACGAATGACATGAGCACTACTTAAATCCTTAATTGTAATTTTAAGTGATAAATTTACTACACGCTTTGCGCTGAAAGAACGCACTGTGAGGGAATCAACATGTATGTGAGATGACATTATTATATATTTATATTATTATACTATTTCCTAGTAATGTGAGGGAACCTTCCAGGCACCAAAACCCTCTCACATATTGAGAGAAGGCCTTCGCCCCCAAGTGGCTCAATTATAGGCTGCTACTTTGCTTTCATAATGAGTCCTAAGTTTATGTAATAAAAATAGAGTATAAATTTTAATAATTAATTTAACTTCTCAATTCTTTCTCTCGCCTGATATCAATTGAAAATTTTTAGTCTTTAAATTCTTTTACAGATATACTACACATTGGAAATAGGACAGTTGATCGATGCCGAGTTTGTAAAGGCAAGAAACTATGATAATTATACAATAGAAAATTTTGATGCGATGAATAAATATAAATCATCATTTTACTCAGTCAAATCACCCATTCTGTTGGCCCTGGCATTGTGCAATACATTAAATAAAGCATCTTACGACCTGGTGGACGAATTAGGTACCGATTTGGGAATTTTGGTACAAAGCCATGTAAGTTATTCTCTACTATTCCTACTCTAGTCAGTGTTTTCTTAAACCTACTATTTTTAATCGAAGTTGGTTTTAGGCAAACTTAGCAGCTACCTATCAATCATCTTAAATATGCCAGACCTATCGTAACTATCCGCATCGTTGACGGACTGTTGCGTCTAAAATAGGAAGGGTGTATAACGGTCGTCAATCCATCTGCCCAGCATGACGATTTCTGCAAATCCTACTATTTGACGAGGCCTATAGGAACTTTGGCTTCAAGGTGATTGTATTCAAGCAAGACAGTGGGAAATGCGTAGGTTCAACACTCGGTATTCTTTGATGGATGAATCGACTGGCTTATGCTAGGGCTCGACGGGGCCTAAATTTGGGTTGAATAATTATTTAATTAAATTTAAAAATGAATACCCGGTAGTTCATCATTTTAACTCCGACTTACGTTCTGCTGCGGCGCGGGGCGGCGTGTGCCTGCGCTCCAGCAGGCGCTCCACTTTCCCCCTCTCGGCCGCCACCAGCTCCAAGGCCTTGGACTCTGCCGCTCCCACTGCACGCTGCAGTTCCAGCAGCGCTTGACGTTTTACCTGATTTAAAATTGTTATTGATGATTGAAATTCACCTGTGAGATCAGGAGCATAAGAATATCGCCTTCCTTCTGGTGGCTCAGGTGTAAATGTCATCGAAGGGATAAACGAAACGCTCTGGTAGCATCTGACTGTTGGCGAAATAACCATCACAAATATGGCTTCCCTAAATTAGCCTGATTCCGTGTGGCTGTCGGAAGTAAAGAATACCGCCAACCCTGTCTAACCATGGGTGTCGTAAAAGGCGACTAATGGTAAAAAATTATATTAGGAGATGGGCAGCAGCATCTTCCTGCACTAGAACAAAAAAAAACTGCGGTTGCCAACCCGCTCGCCAGGCGTGGCAACTAAGGCAAACCCCCCCATGATGAGAGGTAGAAAAAAGCAATGGCCCCCAGTCCCCGTCGGCCTCGCTAGTCCTGCTATGGTGGCAGCCATGGTAACGGCGAGGCAGGGGGTGCGAAGAATCACCGGCTGATTTCTAGCTGCCAACCCAAACAACTGGACCTGGCAACATATAACGCACGCACATTGAGGACCGACGAGAAGATACTAGAACTGGAAGAAGAAGTAAGCAAGTTACACTGGAGTATTGTGGGGTTGTCTGAAGTCCGAAGACAGGGAGAGGACTCTATAATCCTAAAATCCGGTAACTTGTTCTACTACCGGCAGGGTGACCATCTGTCCCAAGGAGGTGTCGGGTTTATCGTCCACAGGTCTCTCATCAACAACGTGATCGAGATCGGAAGTGTGTCGAGTAGGGTCGCGTACCTTATACTCAGAATAACCAAAAGGTATTCGCTGAAGGTCATACAGGTATACGCACCAACCTCGACACACCCTGATGATGTAGTGGAGGCAATGTATGAGGATATTTCAAGAGCCATGCATTGCTCTAAGACTCACTACACGGTGTTTTTAACGCAAAACTAGGTACGAAAAAAGGCGATGAGCTGATAGTGGGGAACTTTGGAGTAGGGCAACGGAACCGAAGAGGG
Organism: Bhutanitis thaidina; assembly: GCA_029286595.1. Taxonomy (NCBI): domain Eukaryota; kingdom Metazoa; phylum Arthropoda; class Insecta; order Lepidoptera; family Papilionidae; genus Bhutanitis; species Bhutanitis thaidina. Next base: position 5,030,469 of record JAGSMS010000013.1, read on the forward strand.
CAACAGCTGGCTGACTAGGCCGGCAGCGCATCTGTAGCTCCTCTGGTGTTGTGGATGTTCGTGGGCGTCGGTGATCACTTACCATCAGGTGAGCCGCACGCTCGTTTGCCCCCTTCTTCTATAAAAAAAAAAAAAAAAAAAAAAAAAAAAAATGGCAAAGGAGGGATTCTTTATGATGAACTCCTATTTCCAGAAGCGGCCCCACAGGAAGTGGACATGGATGAGCCCGGACGGTACCACAAAAAATAAGATCGACTTCATCATGACGACCAAGCGTCAGCTGTTCAGTGATGTCTCTGTGATCACTAGGGTAAAAACCGGCAGTGATCACCGAATGGTAAGAGGCACACTGAACCTTAACATTAGGCTCGAGCGGTCTCGTCTGGTGAAGTCTACGCTCCGCCCACCACGTGTCCTTATCCAGAACCCCGAGAGCTTTCAGCTCGAATTTCATAATCGCTTTCAGTGCCTAGACGATTGCGTTACAGTGGACGATACGAATAGCAGGCTAGTGGAAACTGTCCATGCGGTAGGAGCTAAGTTTTGCAGGACCCGCCGCACGAACAAGCCCCAAAAGCTCTCTGATCACACTCTTAAGCTCATGAAAGCCAGGCGTGAGATAAAGCTGCAGTCTACAACGGATGCGTCAGCGTATCGGCTACTGAATAGACAGATCTCCAAATGTATGAGGCAAGACTTACGCAAATTCAATACAGTCTGTATTGAAAAAGCGATAGAGCGGAACCAAGGCTCCAAAGTCTTCGCCAGAGATCTGTCTATCGGAAAGAGCCAACTGACCAAGCTGAAGACCGAAAGCGGCGCAGTCATTTCCGCTGGAGCCGAGATTTTGAGTGAGATCGAGAGATTTTACGGACAGCTGTACACAACGTCGTTGAAACCACACACTGATGTGAGTAACGACCCAAGAGCCAAGCTTATCCGACATTACACCGATAACATCCCGGACGTCAGTCTGAGCGAGATTAGGATAGCTCTCAAACAGCTTAAAAACGGCAAGGCGCCGGGAGAGGACGGAATTACAGCTGAGCTTCTGAAAGCGGGTGGAAAACCGATACTTGTTGTCCTTCAGAAGCTGTTTAATTCCGTCATTCATGGCGGTGTTACGCCGAAAGCGTGAAGTAGAAGCGTGGTTGTCCTATTCTTCAAGAAAGGGGATAACTGCCTTTTGAAGAATTATAGACCGATATCGCTTCTATGCCGCGTCTACGTGCTGTTTTCGAGAGTCATCTCAAATCGTCTAGTGAACAGACTTGACGACTTCCAGCCTCCCGAACAAGCCGGATTCCGAAAAGGCTATAGTACCATAGACCACATACATACTCTTCGCCAGATTGTATAGAAGGCCGAGGAGTACAACTTGCCATTATGTCTGGCGTATGTGGACTATGAGAAAGCCTTCGATTCAGTCGAAATTTGGGCGGTGCTACAGTCTCTCCAGCGGTGCCAGATAGACTCTCGGTATATCGAAGTGCTGAGGTGTTTGTACAATGAGGCTACGATGTCTATCCGAGTACAGAATCAGAGTACGAAACCAGTCCAACTGCAGACAGGGTGATGTCATATCCCCGAAACTCTTCACCGCTGCATTGGAAGATGTTTTCAAGCAGCTGAACTGGAAAGGATACGGTATCAACATCAATGGCGAATACATCACTCACCTTCGATTTGCCGACGACATAGTTCTTATGGCAGGATCGCTGGAGGAGCTCAGTACAATACTCAATGACCTCAATAACGTCTCCCAACAGGTTGGTCTTAAGATGAACATGGACAAGACGAAGTTCATCTCAAACGTCCATGTCACACCAATACCGGTTGTTGTTGGGAACAATAGGCTCGAAGTTGTAGACGAGTACGTATACCTGGGACAAATTGTCCGATTAGGTAAGTCCAACTTCGACTCAGAGGTCAATCGACGAATCCAACTCGGCTGGGCTGCGTTCGGGAAACTACGTCATATCTTCTCGTCGAGTATACCGCAAAGCCTCAAGACGAAAGTATACAACCAGTGCGTGTTGCCAGTGATGACATACGGATCCGAGACTTGTTCCTTCACTGCAGCCCGTATGAGGAAGCTCAAAGTTGCTCAGCGCGCTATGGAAAGGGCTATGCTCGGTGTTTCTCTGCGTGATAGAGTCTGCAACGATAATATCCGCAGCAGAACTAAGGTAACCGACATAGCCGTAAAGATCAGCAAGCTGAAGTGGCAATGGGCCGGCCACATAGCTCGCAGAACTGACAACCGCTGGGGAAAAAAGGTTCTTGAGTGGCAGCCACGTACGGGCAAACGCAGTGTAGGACCCCCCACAAGATGGAGTGACGACCTGCGCAGAGTTGCGGGAAGTCGATGGATGCAGGTGGCTCAGGACCGTGCTTCGTGGCAATCTTTGGAGGAGGCCTATGTTCAGCAGTGGACTTCTAATAGGCTGAAATGATGATGATGATGATGACCCGGTAGTTACGACATATGATGATGAAATGAACAATGTAAGGCTTTAAGACAGTAAGCGTCCGATATAACCCTTTCGTTTTCCCAGCGGAGGAAGTGAATTCAAGTGGAATTTCCGAGGCTACGCTTTTTTGGAAAGGCAGCGGACTTTAAAAAGTTGTTGTGTTTTGAACTGAAACATTGTTAAGTTTTATTTATAATAATTTATGTTTTACTTATATTTTTAAAACACTTTACAAAGAATGATTATTTATTTTTGGATTAATTGACAAAAATCACACCGGTTATTTTTCATTGATTCGTCAGTCTAAGTATATTGCTGAACAGCATGTATTATATGAAATATTTGCCCATACTCACCACGCCAGGTATGCGGAATGGTAAGCGCATTGTCGTACTAGTGATGCTGCTTCCCATCACTAGTATGTGGGATTTGGGTTTGGCAAATTAGGATGAATTTTCCGCCATAATACAGATGTTTGTTAGATAGCAGAGTGCACCACGCACAGGTTTTTTTGATACATCACCTGCGATTGAATTAAATTAAATTAAAGAATTTACCACCCGCCAGTCGGTGAAGTAAACCATGTGTGTGAACTTTTATTTTGTTGCTGTTTGTTATACAGTCTGAATTAAATTATATCACATTATTATAATACGTTCTCCGTTGTTCTACCTCATAATTTAAACTTATGACTTAACAACAAGTTCGAACCGGACGCATGACATACTTAGTCCTCCACTTGAGAGGAGAAACAGAAACAAACCATTGTGAACTATCGATCCGGTCCTTGCAGTCTTCATAAAAAATTAGAAGTCCATGAGCTAAATTTAGTAACACAGTCAATTGTGTAGGGTATTTTAAAGTGTTGCAAGTGTACACTTAATCATTCAAATATACGATACGAGAAAGTGTAAAAGAGAGTGCGTTTACACTTTCTCGTATCCTATATAAATAGTTAATAATAAATATGTTGTAGCATCTACTACAAATAAAGATTCAATTTATGGTAGTTGGGAGAACAGAACAGTCAGCAGTTGGAGTAGAAGGACTAGTACTGCGATACGATGCTTCATACACTTCGAGAATTAGGCGGAGCAAGAATCATATAAATTGTGCATCATGGTCTATATTTATTTTCAGAATGATTTGATTGATTACCTGGATATTGATGAGTCTGTGGCAAGTAAATCTGGCAATGATATTCAAAATGGGAAATGTTCCTGGCCTGCAGTTGCTGCTTTGCAGTTGTGTAATAAAGAGCAACGCCAAATTTTTAATAAATGCTACGGTAGTTGGGAGTCTAAGAACGTAGAACAAATTAGAAGGTTATATGAAGAACTCTCGTTGCTGGAGGTATATCGAAAAGAGGAACGTACACGATATGATAAGTTTTTGCAGAAAGTTCATAATCTGCCTGCCGACGCATCACCTTCTCCGGAATTTTTCTTACAGATTTTTGAAGTTTTTCGCGGCTACACTGAAAACTTAAAAACATACATGCATGCCTGAATATTGTATTTTATAAAATAAATAGTTACGTCAAAGAGATATCACTTACATGTTTATAGTGTTTTAACTATATAAAGTTAATAAATAAGTCTGAAAGCTATGAATACTGAATAGTTTACTTGTTTAAATAAAACATATTTTATTGTTATACATCATAATACATATTATAATCTACAACAGAGATTCCTAAAGTGTTCTTCAAGGGGTCGATACCGGTTTCCCAGGGGTCGACATAAACGAAAACTGATTTTGGGAGTCGACGGGGCCTAAAAATCGACCCTTTATTAATTAACACAAGTTCTTATTTGAAACTTTCAAGATACTGTATAAGTTGTGATAGGTGTACCAACTTCCTCCCTCGAATTTTATTTCCCGCCTTGTAGTAGCGGGGGGCTAGTAACCGTGCCTTGGTCTCCCACGGTGCCGGCCGGTCTTTGCGGGAATGGCTGGTCTGAGGTGGCCGCTCCAAGTGGGCTTGGTGAGCCCACTTCGGAAGGGGCCAGCGCTGGTGAGATCGCGGATGTGTGCGAAAGCGTTCCCGAGACCCTGCCGACATGCGGCGAATGTGGAACACCATGGGGTTTTAGTCGGTGCGAACCCGACATAACCCGTCTTTGCCCATGTAAATAAAAAAAATAAAAAAAGGTATACCAACTTGTTATAAGAATGTGTAATATTTTAGTAGAAAGTATCATTGTTGTACTTTTAAAAAACCCCTAAAGTCGATAAGCGTGGACAAGTTTGTGCAAGATAAAGTGTTTAAACGTACAAGTCGTTCCGGCGCGTTTTGACTTGCTCTGTATTTGACGCATATACACGATTTAATACGAACTTGAACGATTTAACACTTGTTTCCAGCTGCCAGTGTAATTTTAAAGGCAACATGCTTTCCACGAATAGGACTTGAAAATATACATCACAATTTTGTTCACTTTAACTTTTCTACTATTATCAATTTACTTAAATTATATAAAATACTGAGTGAGTGAGATAACATCGTTGTTGTATATACTTGTTTCTCTGTGTTACTTCTCTAAAAATGTAATTGACAATGCAATTCTGCCTCGCGTCCCTTTCTTTTCATAACTGACACATTTAACATGTACGAACCTGTCTAAGGAGCGTACGTGCATCCCGCGTATCCAGCGTACGTGGATACGACTGATGCATGACGTGACTCGTACGCTACTTAGACACGCAGGCGGTTTATTGGAATAGACAGCCGTGGTTTTAGACCATCAGACAGGCACGATTTACATACACGATAACTTACATTTATAATGCGCGTCTTTGCATTTTTATCGCCGGCTATTATATTGAAATATCTGTTCTTAGTACATTTTGTCTTAGGACGCATGTGATCTTGTTATCAAAATGTTATTATCATTTCATAGGGATGGAGTCCCAACGTTACTTAACTTTTTAACTTTTTCGTGAGTCTCGTCATAAAAATGCTTGAGAAACAATACCTACTCTATAAATACAGAATTTCACATGACCTACATCTATACCATATTATGTATTACATATATTATAATAGGATCGGTAAAAATACCGCCGCGTTTCGTTAGTTCATAACAAAATTCGAAATACATACAGCAACACAGTCTAGTCTTACTTAAGTACTTAGAAAATAAGTTTACGTCTCAAGATCCTAGTAGAACATCAAGAATATGCCATCGATACCATATGAGTTTAAAGCAAATATCATAAAAACCTATACCGGTATTAATTTATTAACCATTCCAGCAACAAAACTTCCACTGTTGCAATTCAAATATTATGCCAAATTTATAAAAACAAACGTGGCTTATTTCCGTAGCAAAACTTTTATTTAAATTACGCCGTTAGCAAAGAAAAATGTTGTCAACTAATATCATTTATGCATGAATTGCCTTTGTGATCCGTGTTTACCGTGTATAAACCGTGTTTTTCCAATATAAGATGCCGTTTGTAGCAGGGGTGTCATAATATATTCTTACATGATGTTTATATTACAAAAGATAACCGTAAAATTTTAACCACGCATCGCAAGAAAGTATGTGCGAAATCTTACTAGCCACATCACTAGCAAAAGTCCTCGCTGCCGGTAGTTCCTACCAAACACTACTGTCTTCATAAAGATATCGGAAAGGGCCGTAAAAAGATTATAGTTACCACGTCATATAAAATAGCAATTACTGCTGAAATCGAAAAATTTTTCAACAGATCATGTTTAACGACCAAGATCAATCATAAATAATTTGAAGGGACTCTTCTGACCTGCCACTGTCATAATGTCCATTGTCAATTATTACATACGGCATGAAATCAGCATTATTCCTGGCCATGATTATATTAAGGGGCAAAGGAAGAAGGTCATAAGTATTTTAAGTATCCGGAAGTAGTCAAGGTTTTAGAAAGTTTTTACATGAATGGATATCTTTATGGATTAATAAAACAACGAAGAGGGCAAACTACTGCAATCGATCCTAAAAAACTTACTTAATACACAAATGTCTGGATTATACCTTCGAAAATGAGAAGATATCGAAACCCCAATGTTACAGCGTACAGCGATATTGCACTTGACAGATGGTAAAAATAGACTTATCTTTTTCGCCGTCTTGATAATTTTTTTTATAGAAGTCCACTTCAAAATCTAGCCAATCTTGTCCGTAACGCCTCTGATATACGGAAATACAGCAGGCGCTCGCTCGAATTTGGCCGGCTTCTACTGTCACAAATCCCTTCGTGCATCTGTGACAGTAAACACTTGGCAACCGAGCTTTAGCATGTTTAGCAAGTTTGCTGGAATTCATGATTTATTGTTGCCGTAATTAAATGCAATAAGTAAACTAATTTTTTTACACAGTTTTCAAGTGGTCCTCCTGTGACCTCTCTAACCGAACGAAACGCAAGAGCACAAAATGCGTCTTCTTCACGTTGGTATTCCCGAGGCTGTGGTACTACCTCCATACAAGATACGTGGTTTCAACCCTTTTTTGCTCATATTTTAGCCCTTCACTAAGCCTATGCCGTCGGTATCTATTCGTACCTAACCGAGCCTATATCTATTCGTCACTGCCATAGGTTGCCTGCACATATTACCTTTTATTCTATGCTGATGTCATTTATTCCTTCCTATTTATCTCCTCACTTTCAGTATCTTTACTCCAACTAAGATAGAAACCCCCGGTCATCCAATAACCTATTACTTCAGCGTTTCTCCCTTCTATCTTCCCTATCCGAATCATTTTTCTGTGGAACACACTTCGTCTAAAAATCAGGACAGCTAAGGGTCGGTACGCGTTTAAGATTAAGGTTATGTAACTGTTTCTTAACAAAATTGCAGAATCATCTCACTAATAGTTTATTTCATTAATATAATATTAAAAAACTATATTGTATTTTTTATTTATAATATATATAAAGCAATATATTAAGAAGCCCCTACAAAGAGAAAATGCATTAAGCTACTTGAAAGGGTCAAGTGTATTCCCAGGTGTCCCTTTCGAAGAGCAAAACATCAGCTTAGGATAGTATTTTGCCTCTCATTTTTACTCTTTAAAAATGTAATTATATCATTAAAATAATCATTTTTAATCTTTAAAAATTTGTATGGAAGTTCTTTTCGTTAATAGGACTCACGGAAAAAAACAATTTTAATCTTTGTTATATTTTCTGAACTAATTTTTTTTTTTTTTATAGAAGAAGGGGGCAAACGAGCGTGCGGCTCACCTGATGGTAAGTGATCACCGACGCCCACGAACATCCACAACACCAGAGGAGCTACAGATGCGCTGCCGGCCTTTAAGGAAGGAATAACCTCTTTTCTTGAAGGTCCCTAAGTCGTAACTGTTCGGAAATACTGCTGGCGACAGCTGATTCCACAAAATTGAAGTGCGTGGCAGAAAACTTCGATTAAAACGCACTGTGGTGGAATGCCAACCATCTGGGTGGTATCGATGGCACTTCGAATTCTGTCGCGATGTACTATGGTGAAACTCAGCAGCTGGGATCAATCCGAACAATTCCTCAGAACATTCCCCGTGGAAAATTTTGTAAAAAATGCAAAGAGAAGCAACATCTCTTCGCAAGGCCAAAGGATCAAGCCGATCAGAGAGAGCTTGGTCGCCGACAATTCGAGCCGCTCGACGTTGGATGCGGTCAAATGGAAGGAGTTGGTACTGGGGTGCCCCTGCCCAGAGATGAGAACAGTATTCCATGTGGGGCCGAACTTGCGCCTTATAAAGTTGCAAACGGTGGACCGGCATGAAATACTGTCCCGCTCTACAGAGCACACCAAGCTTTTGGAGGCCAATTTGGCCTTTCCTCCAAGTGACCACGGAACTGAACGTCGCTCGATATGTCAACGCCAAGGATTCTGATACTGGCTGAGGCAATAAGGGAATGTTCTCAAAAGAGGAGAAACGACAAAGGGATTCTTTTAGCGGTGAACGCGCAAACCTGTGTCTTTTGGGGTTGAATAGGACCAAATTACGTCGACCCCAATCCGAGACTTTGAATAACAAGGTCTCGACTTCAGACACAAGTTTTTCCGGCACTCGTCGACGTGTTCCCGAGAAATATTCGCACGGCCTGTATATAGGGCATCACCCGTGCTGTCGTCTGCATAGCAATGAATGCTACTGATTTGTAGCATGTCGTTGATATGCAGAAGGAATAGAGTGGGAGATAGCACACAGCCTTGTGGAACACCAGCATTCACGGGTTTGGGGTCCGAGCATGCACCGTCGACAACAACCTTGATGCTCCGATCCGTGAGGAAGCTGGTGACCCAGTTGCACAATCTCTCAGGAACCCCGTAAGATGAAAGCTTTGAAAGAAGCGCTTTATGCCAAACCCTATCAAATGCTTTCGCTACGTCCAGACTAACCGCCAAAGCCTCCCCCTTAGACTCAACTGCTTCTGCCCATCGGTGAGTCAGGTAAACTAGAAGATCACCAGCTGATCGTCCGCGACGGAAACCGTACTGTCGGTCACTGATGAGCTGGTGTTCCTCCAGGTACCTCAGGAGCTGGGTTTTGATGAGTAACTCCATTATTTTAGATAACAAGGGGGTGATGGCAATAGGCCTGTAGTTGGACGGATCGGAGCGGTCGCCTTTTTTGGGTATTGGATGCACAAATGCTGTCTTCCAAGATTCCGGGACGACGCCTGAAGAGTAGGAGTGCCGGAAAAGACGCGTGAGAACCGGTGCCAACTCAGGGGCACACATCCTCAGCACAATTGGAGGGATTCCGTCCGGCCCACTCGACTTATGAATGTCCAGGGAGCGGAGTGCCTTTCGCACTGAGCTCTGCAGAAACTGAATTTCCGGCATGGAGCACTTACACCACGGGATGGAAGGTGGCTGACAGAAATTCCCCTGGACAGCCTTAGCGAGAGACCAGAATGCGCGGAATCCCGATGGGAGGCGAACTAATCTCTCGCCAATTCTGCCAATGTGCTTTAACTTTGCCGCAGCGATAACTCTTTTGAAGGACCTGGAGGCAGAGTTGCACTCGTTTTTAAGAGCACTGGTTTTTGCATCCCGAGACGCCGATGCATCGGCCCAGGCCTGGTAGCACTTCCGCTTTCGGCGTGACGCTATTTTGCAGGTGCGACCAAACCAAGGCTGGGATTTACCTCCGACAGGCACTGCAGAGAACGGAATAAAAGTTCCATTCCTGAAGTACCACATCGGTGACAGAATCTGCAACGGCGTTGGGATCATCCAGCGAGAAGCAAACCTGCCCCCATGGGTAGGAAGCAAAGAAAGACCGCATTCCATCCCAATCTGCCGACCTATAGTGCCACACAAGGCGGAAGCCCGCAGATCGCGTTCGGGATCGGCGCGCGATAAACACTACACTCCGGATCAGACGGTCGCCTTTTGGGTATTGGATGCACAAATGCTGTCTTCCAAGATTCCGGGACGACGCCTGAAGAGTAAGAGTGCCGGAAAAGACGCGTGAGAACCGCTGCCAACTCAGGGGCACACATCCTCAGCACAATTGGAGGGATTCCGTCCGGCCCACTCGACTTATGAATGTCCAGGGAGCGGAGTGCCTTTCGCACTGAGCTCTGCAGAAACTGAATTTCCGGCATGGAGCACTAACACCACGGGATGGAAGGTGGCTGACAGAAATTCCCCTGGACAGCCTTAGCGAGAGACCAGAATGCGCGGAATCCCGATGGGAGGCGAACTAATCTCTCGCCAATTCTGCCAATGTGCTTTAACTTTGCCGCAGCGATAACTCTTTTGAAGGACCTGGAGGCAGAGTTGCACTCGTTTTTAAGAGCACTGGTTTTTGCATCCCGAGACGCCGATGCATCGGCCCAGGCCTGGTAGCACTTCCGCTTTCGGCGTGACGCTATTTTGCAGGTGCGACCAAACCAAGGCTGGGATTTACCTCCGACAGGCACTGCAGAGAACGGAATAAAAAGTTCCATTCCCTGAAGTACCACATCGGTGACAGAATCTGCAACGGCGTTGGGATCATCCAGCGAGAAGCAAACCTGCCCCCATGGGTAGGAAGCAAAGAAAGACCGCATTCCATCCCAATCTGCCGACCTATAGTGCCACACAAGGCGGAAGCCCGCAGATCGCGTTCGGGATCGGCGCGCGATAGGCACTACACTCCGGATCAGACAGTGGTCCGACGAGCCAAGAGGGGCATCGACTGAGACCAAATATCTGTCCGGGTGTGAGGTCAGCAAAAGGTCCAATAGGGAAGGTGTATGACCTTCCACGTCTGGAATCCGCGTCGGCGAGGTTACCAGTTGTGTCAGGCCATATGCTAATGCAAAGTCGTGAACAGATCTCCCCGCATGATCGGTTATGCGAGAACGGAGCCAATCGGTGTGGTGGGCATTAAAATCGCCGAGAATCACGAACTCTGCGGATGGGATCTGTTGTAGCACGGAATCTGTAGCCATTTGGATGTGGTCGATGAGTCGGTCAGTTACGGTATTACCGCTATGGGACCTGTAAAGGCACGCATAGACGCGCGGATGGTCGTCGCTGTCGATGCGCAGCCAAAGGGTAGATAGATCCAAACCTTCAAGACTACCGAGGCGTCGAGAACAGATATCATCTCTGACGTATACGCAAACTCCGGCACGGGGCACAAAGGAGTGTTCCAGTTTGTACCCCGGGTAATGGAGATAAGAGGTATCAGCCGGAGACGATATCTGAGTCTCTGTAAGAAAAAGCAAGGCTGGCTTCGCCGTTTCAAGATGGTAATGAACGGCGCTAAGGTTCGAGTGGAGTCCCCTGATATTGCAGAAATCCACGGCGAGCGCGGTAGGGGATGCCATAGTTTCCTTGCTGCGTTTGCCTCGAGTAGGAAAGAAAGAGAGCGGAATATTGCCCCCCCCAGAATACGCGGGGCAGACTGAGCATCCACGATTAGGTAGCGTAGGAAAGCCTGAACGTGGATGCTCAGTGAGGGATTCTCCAGAACCGTAGGTACTGGTACCCTCCTGGGGTAGCTCAAAATTATATACCGCTACCATATTTGGGGAGGGGGGAGGGGGGAGAGGGCCTCCGGTTACCTCACTCACCGCACGAAACGCAGAAGCACAAGATGCCTCTACTTCACGCCGGTATTCTGCGAGGCCGTGGTATTTATCCGGACGAGCCGGCCCATTCCTGCGGCAGCAAAAGCCGCCGCTTGGCTCTACCACGTTCAAAGTAAAAAGTTCAAAGTACCACGTTAATTACAAAATTAAATTAAATTATTATAGGAGATTTAAGTTATTATAGAAGTGTTTTATTTTCAAATATCTTATATTATCTTCTATGTCTATTTTTATAAATCGTCTTTTTGAATACTCTAAGTGGTTTTTAATTATTATTTTGTCTTTATTCAATCATTAAATGTTAAACTCATTTGAAGACTACCGTCTATGTAATTTAACAATATCACTAACGATCAATAATAGGATCGTTACATAATGATTCGTGCTATTTTTTTAATATTTAATGCAATGTTTAATAATTATATTAAAAATTTGCACGGATCCCTCTAAGTAGTCATTCTGAGGTTTTTTTTACTTTTATAACCGAACTTTTTTTAATAATTAACTTAAAGTAAATAATAAAATTAATGCAAATAAAAGAACTTAATTGTGCGCAAAAACAGTGTTCGATTTATCTGTTGCAAAATACCACTTCATCATCATCATCATTTCAGCTGTCTAGTCTAAGTCTACTGCTGAACAGGCCCCCCCCCAAAGATTGCCACAAAGCTCGGTCCTGAGTCACCTGCATTCATCGACTTCCCGCTTCACTGTGCTGGGCGTAAGAAGGATTTGATACAAACTAATTATACGCATGCTAGTTATATTTTTTTTATGTATCTCTTTAGGTTCAAAAACATGACATACAAATTAGAATTTACAGATTATTACACAACTTACTTAATTTACACATTCACTACAGTGTCATCTATAGGACCTCTAGTTTATTTAATTTGTAAAAACAATGATTTGAGCATGATTTTACATTCATAAGGATTTTGAAGTAATCTGTTACAGGTTTCGTATCGCAGATCATTTAGTCAGATACTAAATGATCTGCGGTAATAAGTACTCCCAAATTTTAGTAAAACATTTTTAGACAAATAGATTAGATTACGAAGTTGTTTTGATAGGGATTATAATTTTATCGATTTTATCTTCCTAATCGCAGTTTTGAATTTATTACAGATATTTATTACTTTTTTAGAGTTCTGTTTCATTTCTATTATGTTTTTTCCGTTTTTGTTTGGTAAAATGGTCTTAATCTAACGAACTTGGGATTAGTAAGTACTTCCATGACTACTTAAACTATAATTAATTATTAAGTCAGTTTGCGATATATATTACAGTCTAAATATATTAAATGAGATTTAAGAGGCTATGAGTTTATTATATATTTGTAGTGTATGTGGGGTCCCCAGTTCTAATTGCTGTCTTTTGTAAGGTCATTGTTCAATCAGGTACCTCCAATGATTCCCAATCACAAGTTTTATTGGCATTACTACGATGCATACAGATGTAATTATGTGACAAGATTTTGGGTTTTGATTTAATTTTTTACGTGAGGAGAGTATATGCATTAGTTTAGTTTTCTGGTAGTTCCACAATGAGAACCACATCGTGAGCCCGTTTAAGTTTGAGCATGCCGATTCATGCATGTTTTTGTGAGCCACCAGCAAACAGGTGTCATCAGGGAATTTGTATATTCGATCTCGAAAATGTTGCACATATTTTATACATCATACATATTCTGTAGGTCAACTGATTCCTGTGCTGTGCCTGCTTCTGTTAGAATCATTTTGCTATTTTTATTTCCTGCTTTTACCGTTGTATAGCGACAAATTAAATGTAAGAGTAAAAACCTATATTATTCTCATAAGCTTACTATATAATATATTAAAATTTAGCGTAAAAGCTTTGCCCTTTAGGTACGTATAAACTTCGTTGGTGAATTGAAGTTTTTGAAAAGGCGTAATAAATAGCTTATTACGTATTATATAATTAATTTCAAGGTATTTTTTTATTTCTTAGCCAAAATATTTTTCCATAATCTTGTTAATATAGGACAAATAGTTATCGGTCTGTTACGGTTGTTTAACCAGTAATAAATATATATATTTGTGTTGGCTTAATTGTACTAATATTAAGTCTTATTAACCTTTTGAGTGATGATTGGGGCAATGTTCGAGTTTTTATTTTATATCTGAGGCTCGTATATCGTTGCACCCAAGATTTTTTTATCAGTTTCATGGTGTATAACTTGACTACATGGCTTAAGAACATGCTATCTAGTAGATTAAAACTAAATATACCAGCATTTTAGCACTTTTTACCTTCGTTTGTACGACTTGTCAGGCAAAGAAAATATATTTCAAAGGCATTAGCTATATCGTTGGGACTTTTTTCTGTAACATCATTTATTACCTGTCAAATAAAGTGTTTTATTTTAGATGCGTTACGTTCTTCTTTGATAACCTCCTATACTACATTTTTTTTTCGAATAATTAATATGTCGGCTGCCAGCATTTTTTTCTGTGAATTTAGAATACGTTTTTTCAGAAGTTAACAATACTTTTTATAGTACTTTACATTCAATAATCTAGTGCTTAAAAAAATGGATAGGCTCGTTTCGTTTCACAGACAATTTTAATTAATTTTGTCATTCATTAAGTTATATATATTATATTTATCCTACTTATTGAGTGATAGTTGAAACTATAAATTATTAAAGAGTGTACATAAATTGCGAAAATTATTAAAAGTTGAGGTCAGGTAACTTTAAATTATTATAAACATCTGTAAAAGTTAATTTGTGTAATAAAATTTGGTACAAAGATCTGCCACCGCAACATAACAGCTAACGACTGTAATCTCTCACGGAGTAAGCTAATTGTTACTCGTCGATAGCTGGTCGTGGTAAAAGTAGGTAAGATAGTTTATTACATCGTTTTCTTGTATAATGTACACAAAATTAATTCTTCGCTCTAGCAGAAGTGACTTAAATAGTCCACCAGACATTTATCCTAATCGCCACGCTAGCGACATTGCCTGGTCATCGACGTATTGCACCTTAAATACTGTTAGCCGTCACTGGTCTAATGTTAATTTATACCGTATTTGAGATGATAATTTTAATTATTGCGTATTTGCCGTATTTAACGCCATTAGGCGAGACTCGTGAAATGTAGATTGTTATTGATTCTAAAGTGAGTGACAAACTGCGGGCCGACGACCCATTTAAATTTTTCAAGAGCATCAAAAATTTTATTGATAATCCAAATGCCACGCGTGCGAAGCCGCAGAGAAAAACTAGCATAGAATAAAGCATTTCTACAAAAAACAGTTTTTTTTTTACATTAATTTTGACTTTTCAACTATGCTTCATACTGCCTGTACGGACTAATAACCCATTATTAGGTAAGTAGTGTTATTCTAAATTAAGCCTTAGTTATTTGATGTAAAGCATATAAGGTCATACAAAAGTCATTTTGAAGTCATTGGAGGGGGCATAAGTATATAATAAAAACGGCTACATTTTCGACCTTCTGAGAATTGATTCTTAAGCAACATCGCGAGTTTTGTTAACATATTAGATTGAAAAATCTAATAACAGTGATAATGTTTTACAAAAGGAATTTAATTCAGTTTTCAAGAAATTGTGCCCGTTGGTTAGTTTTTAATATTTCTTATTAAACTATATTATTATTATATAAATTCTTAATATAATTTAAATTCTACTTTATAATAATACTTGTTACAAATAATGATACTACAAGGTATCCCTCTGAATGTAATTCATGTAAGATTTCTATTCGATATTATGATAAATTAGCTAGATAATTACCATGATTAATAGTTAAACTGACTATCCTTGTACCATCCGGATCCCATCTGGTGGTAGTAACTTTTAATATTCCAGTTAAGTTTTTATCCAACACACGTTAGGCATATGTTTAATAAATAATATTTATCTCCCAGAATGTGACCTATCATAGCTTACCAATGTTGACTTTGACTAATGTTATTTAAGACTTGTTATTTGGCTCAAAAGAGGTTTGCTGGCTTTGTTGAGGGTGGCAGTTACGCTACGCGGACTTGTATGAAATGGGCATCCGTTACCTACGTAATTTATGTACGTGAGTGCTTATTTATAGATATTCCAGGAACTGTAAATCCTACGAACTTAAAACTTAGTAAGGCAAGTAGGTTGTCGACTTCTTGACATGCGTAGGGATCAGCCAAGAAAGGATTTTACGATGGGTGAGATAAGAGTTGGAAGGTAGTATGAAAATCCTATGTTTAAGACGATAGAGATATTATAATAGGTAACTATTAAACTACAAAAACGCACTTTTTGCAAATCAACTCTTTAATATCTCACTATTAATCTACTTTTTATATTTTGTTTGACATTCTACAACAGGAGATTAAAGTTTGTGTGAAAAAATGTTATTACTGTTATTATTCTATGAAGCACAGAAAAATTTTTTTCAAAATATTTTTGATTCAATATTCGAATAAAACAATGACAGCCTCCCGCGTACAAAGTCGGGAGTAACAGCTGGTTAAATAAATATATTTATTTCAAAAGAAAATAGTAGCTAAATTGACAGTTAATTATAGTTCCACATGACATGATTGTTCGAAAAACTGTTAGAGTTAATCCCTATGATACGGAACTGAATTATTCCGAATCCGAATCATTAATTTATTTTATATCCCCACATTTTTTTCAGTTTATCTATTTGTACCATATAACAAATTTTTCTTAAATAATCAACCAATAATAGGTTTATATTCAATACATCGCAATTCAACTATTCTAATTGGGAGAGTATAGGTAACAACTAGTTGTTGGTAATTTGACAAGTCTCGTGTTTCTGATATTATTCTGTTACTTTTACCGGTCTTAGTGATACGTTATCGTCTTACCTTACTTCGTTTAAAGCAATTTTCGAATTAGAAGCAGAGTTGTCATCTAATGTTTCTGCGGTGTTGCATTGATTATTCTGAATAATAAGTGTCTTATATTTTTGTGTATTAATTGCGATAGTACTCGTAAAACATATAAAATTTTATTTAATGATAATTTTGGTAAACCGAAAATAACTTCATAGTTGAAAGTATTTTAATTTATATCACGAGAGTATTTGTATTGGACATGCTCAGAGTATAAAAAAATTACAGGGCTCCAGCTCAGAAAACAACAACAGCGAACAAATTTGTATCTGAATTTAAAACGTTCTATCCCAAACTTATAGATTCAGCGTTAGCTCAAACTAAATATCTAGATCATGTTTATGTGAAGGAACATATTAAAAAGGTATGTTATATATGGCTACAACTTGGTACAGTTTTTTTTGTTCGTAATATACGGTTTTATAAAGAAGAAAAAATAATTTTTATATTTTTAGGTTTCAGAATACTCCCCAATGGCAAAGTTACCTGTTCAAGGTGAATTTCTGTTGCATGTTTACGAATTGTTAGAGAAACCTGAGAATATTAACGATAAGATGAAGCATCAAGCGTATACTTTGGGCTGTGTTTTAGAAACGGTACGTTAGTTCTGGAAAATAATATTATTTGTCCTAGCGTAAAGTAAGGAGGAAAGTTTAAGTTTAAGAAAGTTTAAGCTAGGAGTAAAGAAAAAAACTAAGACATGCATATTTTTCAAGATACTTACAAAACGTAACCAAAGTCCTATGATGTTTAAAAAACATTATATGTGCAGATTCAGGCAAACTATATAATTCAAGATGACGTTTTGGATGATGCAAAAGAGAGAAGCAATATGCCATGCTGGCATTTATTACCTCACGCAAGTCCTTTGGGTTTAAATGACAATAACATGCTACGAAGCTTCATAAATGAAATTTTGAGACAAAACATTGAAGAATCAAAGTATACGCAGATAATGGATGTTTGCAATGAAGTTAGTAATTTTTTTCTTATAGATTTTTTATTGAAACTGGTCACATTTTATGACATTTTATGTAGGAAAAATGGTCAATTGCTAAAAAAACGACGCGTCGCGGAAGCATAAAAAACTCGTAGCATCGATAGCGTAATGCTAAAATTTCTTTTGTTTTGTAAATAGTGGGAAAAAATCTTAATGCGTTGTCATATCAATTAATTCAACTGTAGTACCTGACTGACGCATATGACTACTCTCACTCTTTTGATCAGAGATTTATATATACCTAATATAATATTAGATACGTACGTCTTTGTATTGTGTAAATGTTATTGTTTTACACGGGGTGGAGGCAACTAAATATTGTTGAACACGAAAGGTAACTCAGGCTCCGATAGAGGCTTATTCAATAACATTTCAGTTATTACGAAGCATTAGGGGGAATGCGTATCACTTACCTGACTGCTTCACCTGTTTCTTGAACAACAGGCGTTCTCACTCCCCAGCGATATCAGCAGGGAGTTGCATGCATGTACAAAGTCCACCAGTTCTTGGGTTCTATTCTATATTTTTGGGCTAATGTCGTCCTATTGGCCATGTTAAGCGGTGATACTTTACACACTATTCCCGCTGCGATGTCGAGTTATTTGACATAATATACACACAGCCATTTTGCCTTGCGCTGTTTTTATTGTTCTTAAATCAGCAAATCTTTTTCTTTCCAGATGTTTCTTAAATTGGAAATGGCACAAGAAAGGGATATAAGAATTCAAGCGTTAAAGGACTATAGTAAATATACAATGTCTACATATAGTCTAACTCAAATTTACAAAACGTCGTTTTATATTTTGATAGCACCATTGCAAATGGTGTTGATATTAAGCAACAAAGCAAGTAAGGAATCATTTCAACTTGTTGATGATCTATGTAATGACTTCGGAGTAATTGTTCAGATTCATGTAAGTTAATTTTGATTTGTGTAATAACGTTTTTGATCGCAGTTCATATTTTTATTCACATATTTCTGAGATTCTTAAAATGCTTTTCTCTCAAAAGGCTGATTCGACCTACATAGAAATGCAATATTTTTAATATTTTTTTTTTGCACAAAGTGGTACTTATTCGGACTTAAAGCTTGAAGCCGTTCTCTCCCAGTCAACCATGAGACTAAGCAGCGATAAGTATTTGAGAAAAAATCACTACAAATACAACGAACGATAAATAATGAAGTGATATTAGGTAAATACCTAATTAATCCAAAACACACCCTTATATATTCCCACATTTATTCATAGGTATACTTTTATACATGTGTATCTATTTAAATATAAATAAATTTACTTGTAATTATCTAAGTCAGGATGTGCAACAAAATACTTGACGATAAAACCATAACTATGTTTATTTGCAACGATTATAAAAGTGTTCTCAAACAATATTTTGAAAAGAAACTAGTTAGAAGTATTTTTAATATCAAGAGTCATTTTGAATTTCGGAGCCAATATCGGAGTAAATGTTGCCATCAAGTGGCCAAATCTGCTTAAAGCCGAAATGTTTGTGTGCCGCAATGAACATACTTTGGCGCTGACGAGTAAGAAACTCAAAAAGTAAATATGAAGAACACCTGTATTGTGTTTGTTGGCCGAATTGTGGGCTATATACTTGTCTTTTAACCGTATCAGAATAACTTTAGAAACTACAATAAAGCTTGAGGAAAAATGAGAAGATCTCAATATTGTCAACAGATTGGCTTATTTCAGTAATCTTTTTGTGTAAAAATGACATGGTCTGCCAGAAATTATGTTAAAATGCTTGCCACTTTCAAGCAATTAGAAGCATTTTCGATGAGTTTTTAGAAATCAACCATACGAAGATTAAGTTACGTTAAAGCCGCTTTTTGAATATCAGCTACCTCAGCAATAGTGGACATTGTCATGAAAATAGTTTTGCATCTGGTGTAGTATGATCAATAATTAAAATTTACCAGGCGTAGGGTAATGTCATTTTATGCCGATTTAAATGCACCAAAAGCTTTATTTATTCTTATGAGCAATGTGCTTATTGTTTCACTCCCATCGAAAAATAAATATATGGTAATGAAATGAGTATTAATAAGTTGACTCCTTGAAGCATATCCACGTCACCCAGACTACCCAGGAGTCGTCAGCAAGTGAAAGACCACTCAAATGATGCATAGTTGCGGCACCGATTTGACTAAGCGGAAGTTGGCTATCACTAAAGTTTAAATTTTATATTTAGTTTGAGGTTTATGTCTCTAGCAGCAATGTGAGGGTAGTAGAGCACCTTACAGGTGCCCAATTAATAAAGTTCTTTCTGTACCCTTAACGGTACAGGCAGAATTATTATATACACTGAGACCTAACTTGCGACATAAGCGCGTGGTCACATAGTATTTCTGTGAGCCAGGGTCAATCGATCAAGAACTATCACGTTCTTACCTCTCAGCCACAAGCACTTTAGCAATAAGTTGAATTTGATTTACAATTGTACGTAACACATTGTCTACTGAGAAAATTACTACAAATTCAATATTTTTTTTTATTATTAAGTCGTGCGGTTTTAGTCATACTTAAATATTTGTTGCATATTTATAAAGGAGCGTATATATATTATGCCATAATACACTGCTGGGAGCAGTAGCAATATAGGTTGTGGTTCGCGGAGAGGCAGCCCGTGCCGATATGCATAATTACGGAGTACATGTCGCCAACGCAGTGAGAGGTTGTTGAATTGACTTCATACTATTCAATGCGTTCTAAATTTAATATATTAATATCGCCCATTAAAACATGATAATCATAAGCATCTCGATAGTTCACATTCGGACCAAGAAAGTTTTCCGAACCGATGCTTTGTCAATGAACTTGAAACAAGATCATCCCATGGTTCGTAACTGCGCGGTTAGTACTCGTATATAATGAATAATTATATCCGTTACAAAACCATTGTTATCTATGGAAAAAAATTCTACCCCCTGTCTCACTACTCATAATTACCACAGGGCTATTTATTAGTACTTTAGCTAAATACAGGGTTTCTACTATAAAAACAGTGCAATTTGCGAGTTCACTGATTATACATATATATAAATATGTACATACATACGTACAACCGTTACTTATTATACGATGTTTGAGTATTTTTTAAAGCAAAAATCGTATGTGATTCTTAATTAACGGGTTGCGAGATTGAAGTAAAAAAAACCGGTTTCTACTTACAAAGGGAGTAAGCAGAGTTTCTTTTTAATGCACTGTCCCTCGCACGTGATGTTCCACGGGTCTTCCTGATAGTAACCAATTCTCTGTCGTTTCTTCCTTTTTCTCTTCTTTTCTTTTCTCTTCCTTTTCTTAGTGATCTTCACCTTCCACTTACTTTAGAATTACCCACTGAACTGCTCATAGCGCACTTCAGTACTCCTAACATAGTCCCGATTTCGATCGTCTTTTATTTTCGATTATTCCGGAATATTCCCGAACCGATAATAACCAATATTTAATGTTTATTAAAGAAAATAGGCTTATAATTCAACTAGTGTATAGCCACCCTTATTTACATATCAAGAAGTTTTATAAACATCGACTGGAAATTTATAAAACATTATTTCTTTTGACTTGTCATTTGAAGACGTAAGAATTGACAAGACATTATCGGGCATTCGATATACTATCCCCCTCCAGAACATGCTCGTCCCAAGTACCGTTAGACCCACAATACCGTGCAAGCCTGTCTACATGTACAACTTTTAAGAGTTCTCTGCCCTTCCTTTGGTATGTAACGTAATTGATTCTTGTAACTATTCGGTAAGGACCTTCCCAGTTCGATCAAATCGTGTTTTCATCCTATCACTAGCTTGAAGATTGCCATCTCTTATTCGCGACATTTATTCACCCTTGCATTTTATCTCTTAACTCGTTAGCATATTCTGTTATGAGTCTGGGAGTATCTGGAGGCCATCCGGAAAAGTAAATCAGTGGGTACTCTTAGTTCTCTTCCAAAGTTCCATACGCAGGAGTAACCGTGGGGATTTCATGAACCACAGTTCTATACGATAAGAGAAACAGTGGAATGTACTCGTTTCATACATCTTTTTGATGGAAATGTAGATATCAATTTAGCTAAATGGTGTTCTAAGGATTGGTTAAAACGCTCAAACATTTCATCAGACTGTGGGTGGTACAGGGTAGTTCCGTATCTTGTGAAATTCCACCAGCTTGCAAACTTGATTCAAAATTCCTTCCTTGGTCACTGTGAATTTCTAAAGGTAGACCGAATCTACTAAATATTGCATAGACTAATGTTTTAGCTACAGTAACTGCTTATTGATTAGGTATCGCACAAACTTCGTTCCACTATCGTTCAATAGAAATGGACCAGCTACATCGAGAGCTAGTCTTACTCAAGGTGCTTCAATATTAAAAAGTTTAAGGGTCCTCTACTTCGAGTTTGAGGTCCTTTCACTGTTGCACAACTGACACATTTTTGCTACCATAATCCAAAATCATCACGGCAGTGAAGCGAGTTAGTAAATTGGCTGTTTTATTTTCCATAATGTTTTGTTTACATCCAAATGTCCACCCGCTGCTTCGTCATGATTAGCTTTCAGTACTTCGCTTACTCTTAACCATGGTACAAAAGGTTGTAGTGTTCTACCTTGTGATGATTCCCATTCGGCATAGAAGGCCGCTATACAAAACCAGACTATTCCATTGGGCCTAATAAATTATCGTTGCTGCACTTGTACCTGCAATATCGCTCCATCGTGGCCGCGAAAAACCCGATTCAAGCTATTCAAAAATCGGTTACAATTCAGGGTCGTTTTGTCATGCAGATCACATTGCATCATTGATAGTAATCATTTTCAAAGTAGGAGTTTCGTTCTCTTTTTGTTTATAACAATGCTTATAATCAACGCCACATGGTCATCGTTATAATGAATCAGCGTTATTCATCCTATGAGTCTTTCCTCAACGGTGTTCAACTTCATAATCGTACTCTTGCAACTGTTCAATCCAGTCCTTCCGGGTCCCGAAATTGCATAACCCAGTTTAACGCTGCATGATCTGTTCTGATTCTAAATTTGCGACCTAAGATATACTTTTAAAATGTTGTAAAGCCGTGAAGACTATTGCTAATAATTCTCGTTAGGAGTCGCAATAGTTTCTTTCCGGTTTTGAAAGAAACTTGATGAAGTAAGCGATAACAAGTTCTTGGTCACCTTTTACTTGAGAACCCTCCGATCCCGGTATTACTTGCGTCTGTGTCTACTATGAACTCTCCTTCAGCGTTGGGGTAGCCAAGATTGGGACTTTCCCATAAACGTTATTCTTTAAAAGCCTTATCGCATTCTCCGTTCCACCCAAAAGGTCATTTCTGTTCCGATAACTTGTGTAGAGATTTCGCAATATCAGAGAAACCTATCACAAGCCGACGATAATAGGAGCACAAACCAAGAAATGCGCGGACCTTGCTGTTTGAACAGGAAAAATTTCTTTGAACTCAGTTTCAGTCCCGCACTTCCTACTTTTTCAAATAATTTTTCTAACTTCTTTAGATGGTCATCAAAATCTCGACCAACTATTGTAATGACCTCCAAGTTAACAAGACAAGTTTCTCCTAATAAGCCAGCTAACACTTAAAAAAAGCTGTCTTTTCCTTAACTATTTCGTCCATTTCCACCTGCTAATAACCACTTTTTAAATCTTGTGTTGAAAACCAGTTCATTCTACATAGAGTATCCTTTGCAGTGGGAATCTATCGTATGTGGTAACATTGTTAAGACATCTATAATCGATGCAAAATCTAGTTAAGCTATCCTTTTTCTTACCTAGAACAACTGGAGAACATCATGGACACGTAGACGGTTCAATAATGTTATTTTTCTTCATATTTGATAGCATTTCTTCATCTTTGCTCTCGCGTGCTAATGGGGTCTTTGTCGAATAGATTCACTTTCGTTGGTATTGATTTTATGTTTTACTAAATTCGTTCTTTCAATGTCCCCATTTTTAGTCGAGAAAATATCAGCGTAACGCAACAATAAGTTTCTAGCTTTCGTTATCTGTATCTTAGACAAATCCTTCTGGCTATCCTCTAATTTATTAGCTAAGGAAGTAACCCAAAGCATCATGAATTTATTTATGATGCTTTGGGTTGCTTCTTTAGTTCCGGACTTGGAAACATCCTTACAATTACGAAGCCACAAAATTTCTTTGTAAGTCCCACTTGGAGTTACTTTCTTAATTATCTGCTTCTGGTTACTAGAATTTATAATTGGTACTTCTTTGAAAGTTACCTCGGTTCAATAGGAGACTAATGTTAGAGATCTCGGAAGTAACTTGATTGTCTCATTACAAATAACTTTTCCAGTAATACTAGCTTTTATTAGAATTTCTTAGCTTTCACATGTTAATACTCCAGCTAGCTAAGCGATGGCACAGTAATAGGTCCTCAGGAAGTCCAAACCAAAAAAACAGTCATCTAGGATATTAGCGACAGTTATTTGATGACAGTTGCTCACCTATCTTAATTGCTATCTTTGCTTCACCTAGAACTAGTATGGGCTGGCCGGTAGCCGTAGAAAGTTTTAAATATACTATATGGAATAACATTTACATATGGAATATAGTAAAGACCATAGAAGACACTCGTTTATAATCTAATCGTCGAAATAGTTTACTGTTGAATACACTTTACGATGCTCCTGCTGTGTCCAACGTTAATTGGCACGGCAATCCATTTATAAATACGCAATTTATATCCATCGGAAGTTTGAGAAATGTTCAACTTCGGGGTAACATTGCTACCAGCCAGCGCCCACCCCATAGCTGTAGCTATTTTTAGTTTAACGCATTCTCGGTAGCTGATGTCACCGCGTCCGCTACTCGGGGACTAGTCCCCATTATCTCCTCAGTTTTACTGTGAACAATTAGGTCGAAGATGGTCTTCTTCTCCACACCTGCAACATCTCAAGTTGAATCTTCGCCGATATTCGCCTACAGTAGTTGATATTTCTCTAATTCGGACATTACGTGGGTCTTGCCGAACAGCTCCTACCTCCAGTGCATGAGCAACTGCTTCTTTGGTAGTAGTTCTATGTCCCAGTCGTACTTCAGCGCGTACTTCAGAATCCCGTATTCCCCGTCCACGAATGCCTGAATTAAAATACAGTCAACGAAATGAGATGGTGCCGGTTGATGAGCCTTGCGTACTAACTTCTCGATCTCAATCAATCTTTTCAAAGCCCTTTGTAGCAGTGTTTCCGAGCGACGTTGAGTGCGGTCCTTAAGCTGAGCTCTAATAGACATGTTCTAGATGGCTGTCTCCATATCTTGCTAGTGCCTCTAGTGCCTCTATCTTTTGGTCGTAGGTAATATTTTGCCCAAGAGCCTCTAACACCAAAAAAATATGATTGCGCGGGCCCAAAGTCAACGTCGTTACCGCTTGCTCTGCACAAAGCCATTTGCTAGTGCCACAGATTAGAATTGGAGTTTCTATTGTCCACGATGAATCCACTAACGATCCAGGCACTTTAAAATTGTTTATGGTAGCAGAGGTTACCGTTGACACACACACTTTGGTTACACCGGTAAATTTTAAATTTTTCTATGTCCTTCACTACCGCTCTTATCTCACTTTCATGTCTGTCCACGTTGACCTTCAGGTTATCAGTAGTTAATGGCTTGTAGAACCTCCTTTTGTAAGGTTTGCACTTTTTCTTCTTGGCGGCGCGTGTGATCTTCTAGCAAAGCGCACAGTTATTCTTCCTGGCGCCGCGCTTGGTTCTTTTGCATGACACGGAGTTTTACCAGAAGTACGTCAAGTACGCCGGCTACGAATGGAGCTGCACTCTGAGCGGTCTGTACTAAACCGCTAGCCGCAGAGTCTTCCTGTTAGTGGTGTGCAACTGCAGCGCGGGTAGTCACACCTTCTTTATTTTCTCTAGTCATGACTGGCATTCTGCAATCCCACTTCTGACACCAGTTGTTACGAGTTTGCAGTAAGTAACAAAATTGCAGTAAAAAACCGGTTTCTTAAACTTTTATTTATTTTTAACACTTACAAAGGGATTAAGCAAAGTTTCTTTTTGATGCGCTGTCCCTCGCACATGATGTTCCACGGGTCTCCCTGATAGTCTTTATGGCTTTTTCCTTTACTTCGTGATCTTTCTCTTCCACTTACTTCAGAATCCCTTAGCACGCTCCTGTGCTCCTTATATAGTCCCAAATTTCGATCGTCTTTGAATTTTCAATTATTTCAGAATATTCCCGAAACTGTATTTAATTTTCATTAAAAAAAATAGGCTTATATTTCAACCAGCCACCCTTATTTACGTATCAAAGAGTTTTATAAACATCGACTGGTAATTTAAAACAAATAAGCTGTTTTTTATTATTGGAAATGGGACAAACGAGCAATCGGCTCACCTTATGGCAAGTGATTACCATCGCCCACGTACATCTGCAACACCAGAGGTGCTATAGGTGCGTTACCAGCCTTTAAGGGAGTTAGTTAGTGTTATGCTAGGCCAAAAGTATTATTACGTTTATGGCCTTCTGCCTTTTATGCAGTAATTTTAAAGGACTGTTTTTGTTTCAGAATGACTTTGTAGATAGCAACGAATCGTTGGGTAAGTCTAGCTCTACAGATCTCCAATTTGGGAAATGTTCATGGCCCGCCGTTGTTATACTTCAAAACTGTAATTCAGAACAGCGCAAAATTTTCGAGGAAAACTATGGAAGATGGGACTCTGAATGTGTAAAGCGCATACGACAGCTTTACAGTGACGTTAACTTGCTTAAACTGTACAAGGACGAGGTCAAATCTCGATGTGACGCTTATTTGATAAAAATTAATAATCTACCAAAAGACGCTACGCCGTCGCCAGAGATTTTTCGTGAAATTTTGAATTTCTATCGAAGTTACGTAGATGATATATCAAGTAATGTTTATAACTAATATGACTAATAACTATTATTTTAAAGACATTATGTATTATGTTCAAATGTTTTATCATGTAAAAAACTGCAGGTGACTCATCAATAAATAAATCTGTCTTTACGCACAATTTAGAAGGCTGTTTGTTCATTGTATTATTTTAATAATATATAAATAAACAATATATTTATCCAATACAACGTTATAATATACAAAATCTAGGTTAACTACATTAAGCAGAGTATGTATTATTATTAAATTAGCTGTGTTATTTGTAACTGTTATATTTGTAAGATAGGAAAATTGTTAAATTGTCTTAAAATTAATATATGTGGTAACACTGTATCTTTTCATTATTAATTTGGCTATAGCCAAAGAGTAAAGTGAAGTAGGCTATAGCAAGTATATTGGTAAAAGTAAAAATTTAAATAAATTTAGTAGCACTGATATAATAAATATATAAAACTAATACAATAAGCGTGTTTTATTTAATATGCTAAGATAGTCCTTAAAATATTAACGAAAAAGTTTAGTGCGTGCAAGTCTACTTCAAAAAAGAATGTGTAGCTTGCTATATCGGGCTGACCGTATTCGTTCATCTATACGAACAGAACCAAACTTCGCTAGGCGATAGAACTCCATATTTCTATTAGTGGACCAAGTCTGCATCTGTTCTGTTGAAGAATGATCAATTACGCTATTATAACACTACAAGCACTAATTTCTATATAAAAAAACGATTAATTTCTAATTTTATTTCGAGAATTTTCTATTCAAACGCCAACAAGTACCAAACAAGGCCAATGATGTGAGATATCGATAGGTGCTTTATAATAGATTATATTAGAATAGATTTACTTTGTTTATTATAGACTTGAGTGTGAAGTTCACAAATATGGTATGTAGAATAGAGTAGAAAGTAAATTAATTCTGTAAATAGTATGGGCATGGTAGTAGTAAAATATACATGTAAATCTCTTAATTTAAAGTCTGTAATTTTTAATTGTCTATTATCAATACAATTTTATTCATTATTATTTAAAAAATTTTACTTAAATTATTATGTTACGAAAAAATATGGTATTCTTATGGTCAGGCCATTCGTTTAAATTTCACCATAAGCGAGGTCAGATTCTCAGTGCCGGCACCACTAATTGTCAATAGTAATTTCAAGCAAATGCAATTCTTCACAACCCAAAAATATCCAAATAAGGTAACAGTTAGCAGGCAGTAAAATAACGAAATGCAATTCTTCACAGCCCAAAAATATACAAACAGGGACAGTAAGTATAGTTACAAATGTAAATCCATTGAAATGTAAATAATTTGGTGGTGATTAAATGTTACACCATGCCATAAGACATTATAGAAAGTGCTAATCCAGTGCAAATCCAATACAAATGCATCATCATCGCTATACCCTGAACATGAGTCTGCATGACAATCAAATATAAAATGTCTTAAGGTAAACGAAATTTCTGTAGCGGTTTTCACGAACCATAAACCACATACAGTTTTGCCGGTTCGGTCAAGAACCCACATTAACCCACACAGTATTTGTTTGCCATTCACCTGGTACACCGGGGCGCCTAATAAAATCCGCCCTAGTGAGCCGGCTCAAATCCTGTTGCCCATGCGTAGGGACGTGGGGCTTCTCTGTCTAATATCTGCGCATAAGCTCGTGAAACTTGTAAGTTCCAAGCGGAAGGCTATAGCGGGATAAGTTTTTTGAAATAATACTCCAGCATTTGGTCCTTCTTGCCCATTCCTCCCATATCGATGTTATAGACTGCAATCACTGCGGGTATCCAGTGTGCCGGCTTTCAAGATGCACCGACTCGGTACCGGTTTCAAAAAGTACCAACACTGTGTGTCTTATTGTGTTTTAGAAATCTGGCCAGTAGTGAGGAGTTGAACCAATTATCCATAAATAGCCTTGTAAGTCGTTGAGGAGTGGTCTAATTAAAATGATAACCAGTACACTGGGTACTTTTAGAAAAAAAAGATACAAACTTTTATTGCATTAATACGCCAGTCAAAGAAACAAAGATTGGAAAACATTTAACAAAACAATAATTATACAAATAATGCATTTTGCATTGCCTTGCGTGTTCGCGGAATTGCGTGTTCGGAAGAATCAGTAAGTCTCTTATATCACAAGAAAGTCCGATTACGCCTACCCATTGCCTTCCGCACATCGTCTGTCATCCAAGGAGCTGGCGGACGTTTTAGCCTAACCCTATAAACAGGAGCGTGAAGTTCATATAGACACAAGATTGTCTCATTGAGAATAGCTATTTTATCAACGACCGTGTATGCAGTTGCCAACTTTAGTGGTTAAGACTAAATTCAAATTGAAATTAGAGGTATCTCTCTTTCATTTTTCCGTGTCAATTCTAGTACAAATACAAATTAAGTCTTATTTACTGCTGAAGCAATCTTTTTTGTGTCAAGACTTGTTTTTTACTTTTATCCTAGTCACTTACTTTTACGCGCCATGCATGTTCGGTTTTACAAGTATTAAAGCGGGTTGAATTTAATAAGCAATTTTTTGTTAAACTCTCGTTAAGAACTTACAAAAAATCGTGTGAACCCGGATCTAGTGCGTCTGCATTTAAAATAATAAATGTTATACCTATCTTATGTTGACGTGATTGAGGTAAATCTCGTTGCCATGAGATAGTTATTTTTATTTTATAACTTTCTGTCATATCAAATATTCTCTAGCATCTATTATCTATTCTGTGCTAGCGTGCTCCACTAGTGCTGAAACGGTTTTTCTTTAGTCTGATCCTTGAACACATAATACATTCTTTTTCGAGTTCGACATTGAATAGTGAATACGTCATCTAAATCTATTTAGCAGCACTGCAGTAAAAATACTGCATGAATAAACAGTCAAAAATTCCAAAAGATATTTGGTTAGAATTCTGTGACGTCTCTTCATACAGTAAATAGACACCTGAGAACCCCAGTAATATTTTTGAATATCTTTACAATATTGTTCTGATCATTTTACTTTAACATTGTTTTAAATAAGACCTGTTAAATCAGTGACACATATACAGGGTTTGATGAACAGCAGCGGGACTACGACTAAACTTTCTTATTCCTATTTTGTAACTAGGTTGGCATCCTGTCTACGCCAGGCAACTGTGATAGTAAGCGCGCTAGACTATAGTAACAAATATTTTTTAACAATTGTAAACATTTTCTTGCCATGAACCATGAGGTTAGAAATAGACATATTAAATTTCTAGCTTCTGTCGCATTTGGTTTTTGAGGTAGGGGTAAAGGAAAAACACCGAAAGACTCTATTAAAGAAACAAAGTCATGATACGTTCCGAGTGAACCCGCGTTAAGGAAGCCTACTTTTAAGATATTTTCACTCATTTGTGAGTTTTACATGTATGTATACACACACGAATATACACATACATATAAACACACATATCCATAACACATTGTAATGAGAAGAATAACATTAAATAAGTAAGTATAAAAAAAGCACATAAAAAGATAAAACGGATAATATTTATGATGATTATACGTATATACTTTAATACTAATTAGTAGTTCTAATTTACATGGTACTAAATAGACTATATGTAAGATATACTTCTAAATATCGTGAATAAGTTGTGCGATGCGGATGTTGCTATTTTTATATTTTATTACAATTACATTCTTATAAATATATCTCTTCAAAATACACTTTCTACCCAATCCTACGAGTAGTTCATTGTTTAGTTTAGAGACTATGTGACACGTATGACATTGTGAAAATCATATAAAACAAAAAGTATTCAGTTACAGCAGTAAAGCACTGGCGACCTAAATATAAATAACTTCTAAAGGAAAAAATAATTGGAGAAAATAAGCGAATCGAAATGAAATCATGCAAAAAGTGATAACGGCACGGATAAAACTAAAAAAGTCACCAGTACTAAGTTATTGTATACATTTATTAGACATTTTATATATTTTTTAACTACTAGTCGGGTTGGGTTCCGTACCAAATATGCGCAAAATGCCTTCCTCGCAGCGGATGATACGAGCTGATTCACCGAGTTTATTCCTCGCGAGGATATGGCCTCTTTGTGTCCATATGAACCGCCATCTAAGGCGTATACTGACGTCACGCACCTTTCGAAACAAGTGGTGTTTTAACTTAGTTAGTCACCCGTTTATGAGAGAAGCCTATGTGGTCCAGGCATACCGAGATCCAAGGAGGTGACACCGCGACGCACCCGTGCACTATGCAGCATCTAATTGTGGTGATCACGACGAGCGAGGCAAATGACCAGGTGTCGAGGGCGCTCTGCCAAAGACTCCCCCTTCGACTCCATTGCATTTATGTCCGGCCCCCTGGCGCTCTAGGTACTCACAATATCTCGCGATTTGAGTTTTACTTCCTTGATGTTAATCGCGACAACAACGTCGCGATTAACATCTGTATTCAAAGGGTTCTCGCCGTTAACTTATGATAGGTTCGCGACCTCAATGTCGTTCTGCAATAGCTCCTAGTCCCGGTTATTTATGTCGTATATCAGCGATTAGCCCATCGACATGCTGTGAGGCTATCGTTGGGCATGGCTGGCTCTACTAAAATATTAAACCTCTCCTCAAAAGTACTTATGCGATCATTACAGGTAGTTACGAAGGTCCGTAATTCTGACAAGTCGTTGCAGATCAACTGGAATTCATTGCCTAGAGCAACTAATATTTCATCTTTAAGTAATTTTAGCTTCAGCTTGAAATCCAGCGCAGGTCCTTGTGCAGCCTTCGATGCCATGTTACTATATAAGGAGCCATGCTCCGGCATCGTGTATTCCCGTCCGAACTGAAAGGCTAGAGCCGTTTCAGTTCCATTGTCTCTGATCCGTTTTTATTGGTACTCAGGCAGTGCCAGTAGGATGGGATAGCGCCTGTGGTAGAAATTCCCATGCACGCCCGATGATATATAGATTTGCATTTTTCGCACCTGGCGGCATCTATTGACGACAAAAACTACCACAACCGCCACATTTAGCCATTGTAGAAACTACGACTTGTACTTTCGTTCTGATCGGTAAATGTATGAAGTACGAGTAGCCGACACATGATGTCGCTTTTGCTTTAAAAAGATTTTTTTTACCGTGTATCTTAAATTGTATTTTTTTTACCGTGTATTGGTAAATAACACCATACACTATGCAGGATTGGACATGCACATACAATAGAATAGAATAGTGATTTTTCATAAAGTCTGAATAATAATTCATTCAAAAAAACTGTCTTTAATAAAAGACAGATTTTTTTTATTTAGGGTAGAATTCACAGCCCGATGCAAGTTCGACAATAAACTTTAGAGATTTAAATGTTTTACACAGAAAATACTGACCGGACAATGTTGTCGAAAGTATAGATATATAGTTTATTATGATATGTAGATTAGTGATAACTAAACACTGTATATTCACACTTGACTTATGGCATTACTAACTGTTCTTTGTACATAACAAATTCATTTGCACTGAATGCTTGGGACTAACTTGACAACCGTGACGTCAAGTAAACTAGAATATCACCAGCAGATCCACCACGACGGACTCGGTACTGTTGGTCGCTAATCATCTGATTTTCCTCCAGGTACCTCAGGAGTTGAGTGTTAATAACAGACTCTCCATTATTTTAGATAACAAAGGGGTGATGGCAATAGCCCTGTAGTTGAAAGGATCTGAGCAGTCGCCTTTTTTTGATATCAGGTGCAAAAAAGCTGTCTTCCAAGATTCCGGGACGACGCCTCTTTAGGCGAAGACGCTCTCTTTAGAAAAGACGGAAAAGACGCGTGAGAAC
The DNA here is from genome assembly GCA_029286595.1 of Bhutanitis thaidina. Lineage (NCBI taxonomy): Eukaryota > Metazoa > Arthropoda > Insecta > Lepidoptera > Papilionidae > Bhutanitis > Bhutanitis thaidina. Next base: position 5,062,668 of record JAGSMS010000013.1, read on the forward strand.
CGGTGCCAACCCAGGGGCACACGTCCTCTGAACAATTGGAGATTGGAGGGATTCCGTCCGACCCACTCGACTTGTGGATGTCCAGAGAGAGGAGTACCTTTCGCACTGAGCTCTGCACCGGAAACCGGACCCCGAAACCCCGGTGAGGTCAGCAAAAGGTCCAACACTAACCATATGTTAATACAAAGTCTCTTTATCAAAATTACATGACTGAAAATGCTTAAATCAATTTTGTGCTACTCTTACTGACACTATAAACATCTCAAAATTTTTCGCGGCATGTGTCGTATTTTTCTATTTTTTGCACCATAACTTAAAAATTTATCAAATTTCTTCTGTAGATTCACTTTATGCGTGGTAGAGCCAAGCGGCGGCTTTTGCTGCTGCTCGAATGCCTCGCCGGCTTGACCGGATTAGTACCATGGCCTCGCACAATACTTAAGTTCAATTAGAAGCATGTTATGCTTCTTCGTTTCGTTTGGTGAGTGAGGAATCCTCCCTCCCTTCTCCTCCGGTATTAAATTTAAAGCTACCCCAGGAAGCTACCCTCAGGCTAGGGCAAAATGCTGCTTGCTATTTTTCCTATTCGAGGCAAACGTAGCAAGGAAATTATGTGGATTTCAATATCAGAGAACTCCACTTGAACCTTAGCGCCGTTCATTGTCAATCAATAACGCATCTAGGTAGATGGTTGGCATTCCACTCGGAATTTTCTTTGTCCACGCACTTATCTTTGTGGAATCAGCTGTCGCCAGCGATATTTCCGAACAGTTACGACTTAGGGTGCTACAAGAAAAGAGGCTATTTCTTCCTTAAAGGCCGGCAGCACATCTGTAGCTCCTCTGATGTTGTGAATGTTCGTGGGCGTTGGTGATTACTTACCATCAGGTGAGCCACATGCTCCCTTCTTCTATAAAAAAAGGTAATATATAATACCAACATTTAATACGCTACATGTTAATAGCAAACGCAATCAAATTCTCGGCCGATGTACTCAACAAACATTATTGTTCTACCGCCCTACAATGTGGTATCGTGAGTGTGTAAGAGTTGACGAGAATTAGCTTGCAAATTTTTATGGAAGCAGCCTATATCCTGCAGTGGACTATTAAGAGACATGTTAGGTATATATATTGTAGGTCATAGAAGATAAAAATGTCGAACAAAAATTAAAAAAAAATGGATTTACCCATAGATATACATGGATAAGTTTACTAAAATCTGTAATAGACATACGAAAATTACGAATTATAACACCAACATTAAAAAAAAATGTGTATGGGTGGCGGAAAAGTTAATTAATATTTTATAATAGTAAATATAATATTTAATAATAATAATAAAGATATATGCAATATGAAACATAATTAATTTTTTTTTTATGTTACAAATATTCTTACAGAAATGAAACTAACAAATATGTCATCTATCTAAAAATAGTAATAAAAAAAAACTTTAGAGACAAGCGAAAATTATGGCAAATAATTAATAGACTATTCGGCCGGAAAACAATAACAATTGATGATAGAATTATTAAATATTTTAAAATTAATCTGTCGGATTTGACTAATGCATTTGCTAATGAAGCAAAAAATAAACTTTTTGCAACACACTGTTACTCGTATCGTATATATATTCCTAATTCGTATGTAAGAGTAATTGATAAAACTATTGGAAATAAGAATATATTGCCATAAAGTCAGCCAGCTGTTGCCCTCTTGGGTTCCGTTGCCCTACTCATCGCCTTTTTTGTACCTAGTTTTGCGTTAAGATTGCGTTAAATATGCGATATTCATTTTAAAATATAAAATACCCTATAACTAAACTAACTAATACTAAATCAACTTATTTTAGTCACCTATTGAACATAGGCCTCTGCAAAAGAGTACCAGCATGGTGAGTGAGTGGTGATACCCACGCACTGGCAATGCTGTGGGGTGTCGCTTCGCCATGTCATTTCCGGTTGTTTGGCGCTTTCTAACTTTTAGTATTTGCACAGACACAACCTAGTAGCCAGGATTTTACACCAGGAGCTCGCTCTCAAAAACGGCCTCGTGGATCGGAGACAGCCTTAATGCTCGAAAACGTCCGTGCTAGGCTCTGTTGGAACCGGGCTATCACCACAAGCAGGACGACTATTACGAATAAGTCAGATATCGTGTTCAGGGACCGGGCACAGTCGAGGATAATTTTGGTTGGCATCACCGTTCCTTATGACGAGAATCTGGACCTGACTCATGAGGTGACCAACATGTGGGGTGGTATGCCGACCGAAATTTGTCCGAAAGTCGTCTCTGCGAATGGGTTAATCCCAATTAGCCTCTCGGAACAGCTGAGGTGGCTAGGACTCCGTGAAGGACCGCTAACTGCTCAAATGCTCAAAATTTATTTATTTAGTTTTATTAATAATAGGTTTAATGAATATTATTTCTTTCATGGTACTATATGTATCTACTTAACCACCAAAAACAACGCAACCAGATGAGAATATATAAAAATACCCCAAAAAACAATACTACGTTTATTTTGCTTATATCTTATATGATCTACTTAGTGGCATACAAATTTTATAAAAATCATATATATTTCACAACATTATTAACTATATTACATTATTGATAAAATGTCAAATGTCTTACAACTATACGAAATAAAAAAAACAATATTTTACTGACAGTCAAAATAAACAATTTATAATTACCATGAAAAAATTCAATATGCAAAAATAATGTCTAATTTCATTATTATTTAAAAACAATTTATTAAGATATCAAAAAAAAAATATAAATCTTTTTGTCTATGTAATAAGTAAAATTTTATCGCAGTAAATTTCTGTATTGGGTAATAAACTTTTTCGACCACATTAACTTATTTTTTTTTAAAACTTAGTTTTTCTTGTTTTTGATATTGTTAGGTAAATGGTTATAATTTATAGGAGCTATCCCCAATATACTGCCTATTTTATATTGTAATCGCTGATGTCGTTTTTTGTCTGTATTAAATGTAGAAATATTGAAGTGAACAAAAGCTTTCTGTCTAATTTTTGTTGTAGTTGCAATTTTGCTAATACGAATATATGGTATGCTGGGTAATGTCAATTTTATGTTCCTTGAAGTAAGGTTAGCACCTGTCAGTGGATCGTAATCCAAATATTGCCTTAATACTTTTTTTTATTGTGTTTTAAATAGGGTACTTTTTTCAGAACTGTTTTCCCAGAATATTATGCCGTACTTTAATGTTGTTGCATCTAATACCGCTTTTAAATTCTTGGATTTACAGGAGAAGTATGGCTTTCTCATCAAAGTCGTTCATGAATGTGATGGCCACAAAAGGAAATACAAAGGTCAAAAGGAAATCGTAAATATAATCCGCCAATTAGAAGGTTTCATGACGAAGCTCTCAAGATTTACAACATCTTTAAACTTATTGTAGTGGTATCGCGTCCTTGACCTCATTCCTAAATGTGTCAAAATTTACACTGAAAAGAACATTCGAGGAAGCGCTAATATTTTAAACTGGGAAAGTAAAAAGTTGTTATGAACGGTTATTCTGGTGCTGTTGATAACACTAAATAATACACTACAATGTAAATAGACACAGCAGCTGGCCTCTAAATTAGAGTTCTTAAATTAGCTAAATATTTTACATAGAAACAACATAGTGGAACTGACAGTTGGTGACACTAAAGCTGTTGGATTGAACAAGGTAGCAGTTGAGATTAAATCAGTTTCATTAGCTAACTACTTTGTAGAGAATCCTGTTCTGACAAACTATAATTTTACAGCTACTATACCTAAGTTCCAAGTCATAAGTAATGTAGTTGTGTTGTAATATTCCTGCAGACTCGTCTCTGGCGGATTTAGTGTCAGGTCTATCCTATCCACCTAGGTTCAGACCGATTATAAGAGACTTAATGTCAAAAAAAGGAAAAGAGCAGGGACATGCGTGGGTTCACTCAAATAGTGTAGTTTTAATTTTTTTAGGACCAGTGCTCGCTGAAAGAATTTTTTGTTACAACACAGCCTTTCCTGTATCAATATATCAACTCAGTATGGGAACTTCTGCACATTTGGAAAAGTCAAGGCTCAATGTCGTTCCGAGCCCCACTGCAACCGGTGTGGTCAACATCATTCAGAAGACTCCTATTTAGTTTCGGATAACACTGTTAATTGTTTTCTCTGTAACGGTAGAATATATAAGGCTATAGACAGCAATTGCCCAGAACATATGAGACAAACGGGGTATCAAAATGGTCATGTCACAGGATAATATTAGTTACTTCGACGCGTCTCAAAAAAATTAAATAAAAGTTACTGTTAATGGCTCACCCCAACTTTCTCTTTTCCACCCCATCCTAAAGAGCTCCAACTGCCTTCTCTCAAATTCTTGCTGCTACAACTTCATTTAAAAAAACTTTCATAAGAGAACCTCTTGTAAAAAAAACTTTCTCTAAATCATATGATTTAGAGAAGATTACTATATTTCCTCCTTCTACAAAACCCAATGTTCAACACTCTTAAAGACCCAACACCTTATGCTTCTCGTTATAATAACCTTATTGAGTTGCTTGTTCTCTTATTAATATTTATCAAAGTTTAGCAATGCCGAAGAGTTCCTTTCTAAATTAATGAATAAAAATGTAGCAAAAACCCGTACATCCTATGGTATTCTAGAAGCCTTAGAAACAAAAAATCGGTGATAGTATATTTATTGATCTCCCATGATTGCATTGACAATCCTGTAATCTGTGCGGTTGCTGAGACATGCCTTAACCCTGCTGCTTCTTTCTAGGTGGCGGGGTATGCATGTCTTCGGCATGACGGGAACGATGGGCTCGCTGGTTATGCTATCCTCATTAAAAGATCTATTGTTTTTTCACACATTATAATACACCCACACAGTCCAGGACAACATATTGTAGATATAATAACCTTTAATATTCAATTTGTTTCATCCTTTATCTGCCATCTCAATTCGAATCTCATTTCTGGGTTTAACGAGATCCTGTCTTCCATTCCTAGTTCTTACATTATCTTTGATTTTAAATGAAAAAATTATCTATGGCCCTCTCATGTTTCAGATCCCGTTTCTTTCAATTTAATCTATTAGAAGATCTCAATCTCTATATCATAAATGATGGTTCTCTCACGGAGAGGATTTGTCCTATTCAGAACATAAGTATCTCGAACCTCACCTTTGCGTCCCCTTCCTTAGGGTTTTCCTTCTTACCTGGTCAGTACTTCAGAACTTACTTCCCCTTCCAACAACTATAAGTTAACCGTTATGTTTCTAATGTTAACATAACTCAAATTTCTCACCAACAAGGGTTAGGGTACGTACGTATGACACAATGAATGCCGGTTTTTTTATACACTCTCTCTTTAACTCTCATGTGTTCTTGACCACCTACGAGATTCCTCTCCCATAGATGGCATTCCTTATTCATTTATCACCAGATTTTCAAAGTCTGTTTCATCTGTATGATAAACTTTGTTTTTATATCAGGAAATATCCGTGAGTCATGAAAGACTCAAATAATATTCCTCGTTTTGAAACATGGCAAAGATCCGAGTGACTCATCTACATACCGTGCTAAACCTCTACTCTTCGTTTGATCTCTCTTTATATCTATCATTTTACATGGAAAACTTGAACAAAATCGACTATATATATCGATTCTAGAAAACTGAGGCTTATATGCCAAAAACCAGTATGGATTTAGACTTGGTATGGGCACTTTAGATACCTAGATAGATATCCTTACCTCGGAAATCCGCCGTTCATTATTTTCTAATGAAAATGTTTTTGGGGTTTCCTTGAAATCTCTTCTGCCGATGCAATGTTCAACTTCATCTACTCAGGCAAAGATGTTTAATCTCAGTATACCTACGAGGTTGATTACATTTTTTTTTTACATAATACGCAATCTTTTCATTTTCTGTTCCATCTCGGTCCATCTTCATGGATCTTCTCTTTATCCTCGTAGTATCTGGAAAGGTCACTCAGAAGGATCAGTTCTTAGTCCACTTCTTTACAATATTTATACATGTAGTCTCAAATTCTCAGTGACTAGTTTCTGTATCTTGCAAAAGCATATGGTGAAGCTCTATATCTTTGAATAATAACTTTTTCAGTAAATTTATTCTTTCCCAGGGATACAATGAATTTTTTAGGCATTCATTATACTCGATTCCTATACAAGATAAAGGACACAAGCTTGATTGTAAATGTCATTCTTACATAGGGCAAACGAAAAGATCTGTAAGGACTCCTTTAAAAGAACACATACGAATAGCTGATGTGAAACTTAGATACTCTATATGATCATTTTTAAATACATAAGATGCCTGTATGCTACTACGGTTTTGGGATCCTGCAATAAATAAAAGTAAATCCAAAATCATGTATACCACTTCACGATCTCACGATACTATGAGGGGCTTCTGTGTAGATCGGACCAAAATAAAAGCTATCGGCCTAGCACTAGAAACATCGAGAAAATAAAAAAAATCTAAAATCAATGGCGATAACAAACGTAAATAATAGTTTAATTTTAATCATGGTCAATTAATAACAAAAAAGTTATAAAAACCTTCTTTCTGTTCATGATCATTCCATATTTATAGACGAGTTAATGAATTCAAAGTGTAATACTATGCATTTATATAAAAAGGCCATTGGAGTTTAACCTGCGAATATTTTCCTTCCAATCTCGGCGTTGATAGCTGGTTTTAGCCGTTACAGAAGATTCGCAATGTTAGCCTCAAAGTGGTTAAATTTTACGCGTAGTTGCGTTGGTTGGTGAGTATTCTATATACACTTTATTTGGATTTCTTTTTTTTTCGGAATGGGGTGAAAAATTATCTGCCAGTCCACCTGATGTCCACTTACGGCTACTGCAGCCCCCTGGTCACCCCTGAGGACTAAGATGGAATGCTCCACATCCTGTAATTTTGCTGGCTCTCTATACCTTTCTAACCAGAATACTACAATGCAGTAATGCATTCCAGTTGTATGTAGTTGCAGAAGTAAGAGAGACCTACCCAGTCGGTTACACAACGATGTCAGATTAGTCTACCACCCATTTTTGTTGATTAGTCAAAATCGACACCAAAAAAGTTATAAATATATCGGGCGACCTTTAGGTTAGGCTGTTGTGGCGCGTATAATTATAAATACAGTGGTTTATAAGTATTACATAACACACCAGGTTTAATTATTGATTAACATATCATGTGCTGTCGATGTAGAATCACAATCATAGTTATGCAGCTGGTACTTAAAATGGGCATAGCCTGAGCTATAACAACCAACAAACTTCCAGTATTACATGAAAGGTAAATGAGATTTTCTAGTTACTATGTGCACGATACGTTTTACTATTTAATATACTATATAATAATGTAGTTGTCAAAAAAATATCGAGATGATTATTAAGTAAAAATAATTAATCTATTTGGATAAAAAAAATCACACCAGTCAAAACATTAAATACAGATTTTATGACAGGAATTTTTGTGCGGAACTGTGGTTTAATGAAATTATGAAGTAGCATCATACTCTGAGACACAATATAATAGAACGGATATCTCCGTGTTGGTAGCGAACAGTAAAATATATAATGACCTAAGACAATGGTAATCAAGAGGTAATGGAAACAAATTTTAGTTTCTTAAAAAATTGTGGTTTTCGTGTTACCAATGGTTTGATAGTATTGTGGTAAAACCTAAACTAGGCTAAAAGGGTATACTAAAGAAAAAATAAAGTTCAAATTATTTAACTGTCAAGTCTCGGTTGTTTGATTTTGCACATCGTAGTCATATTTGTAATTCTCGACAGTATTACTCTGTAATAGCTGTACCAGATTTCAAGAATCTGTAATAAATAATGACGGCACAAGTGTAGACTGCACTGCCACCCCATATGCAGTACATAGTGCGTGTAGGATGACACTTTCCTGTACGATTCCATCACATAATAGTTTTATCACTGCACTGAAAATGTTACATCTCAACAACGTATGTTGAGGCAACATTTGCAGAAAGGTCCGTACGTACATAAGTGGTACCTGGTACTACACGTCCTTGATATTGGGTGTATTCTGTGCAGCTTTGATGCCACGATGGAACGTTTTTTCGTGATAGAAGTCAAATAAGAACTAACGGAAGGAAATTACAACTGATGTTTTAAAGTAATGTCGTAGTAAAGTACTATTTTGTATTCTGTGGTCATAACTTTAATCTAACGTTTATTTCAATTTGGCATTTCAAGTCAATTGAAAGATATCAGATTTCAAACTACAGTAATAGAAAACGGCAATTTCATACTGGGGCCTTTCAATTCTCCAAGTCTCTCGAAGCTAGTATTATATGTAGTATATAGACATCTAGAATACATATTAATATAGTTTATCTAAATATTCAGGGTTTCACTGGTAAAGAGCTAGAAATTAATATATTTAGTGACAGCCACGATATACATATTTTTTTAAGACACGGATAATTAGCTTAAAAGTTAATAATTATTATTTAATTTTATTATAAATAATCACAATATTGTAAGATTATCCGTCATAAAAACTTTTTCCCCGACCTATTATTAAAACAACCTTCTACTTAATTTCTATAAGGAAGTAAATATCTAAAAAACTATCTAAACAAAAAATTTATTCTCGGAAATGTTTCTAGCTCTCGTACGGCGAGCTATTATTGTCATAGTTCAGGGTTTTTTTTTATATAAAATAGTTCAGAGGTCAAGGTTCAAGAGGCCTGGGAATGCCGTCAGGCCCATTAGCTTTATTCACATCTAGAGTGCTGAGTATTTTGAGTATCTCTTTTTGCCAAATGAGTACCTCTGGCATTCCAGAGTCACAACGAGGTAGCAAAGGGAAATGTACCCATGTGCTTATCAGCTGCATCTAGTTGTGAATTCTTCGCAAATGGAGAGGCAAACATGTCTACTTTTTCTTTGGCTTTTTTTTACCGATTTGGCAAGAGACCAGAAAGCTTTACTCCCGGATGGGTAAGACGATAGTCTGGCTCCAATATGGCCAATATGGTCGAAGCGGGCCTTGCGGAGGGCACGTTTGCAGGACTTGGTAGCACTATAAAAGACTCTTTTCAGTTTCGGGAAATTCGGCGCTTTGCGGGCTCTAGCATCCGCTCACTCCTGGTAAGCTAAGTGCTTAAGTGCTTCGGAACTATCCAAACTCAGAGTTGAACCAAGGGCGGGCTCTCACATGGAGTGAATGATTCAGAAGATTAACAAAATATTTCATAGCCTGATATCACTCCAGAAACAACATCTGCGCAGCATGCCGGGTCGTCTGAAGAGAAGCATAAGCGCTGGCAATACTAAGACGCAAAGAAATGCCGCATCTCATCCTAATCAGCTGACTTGTATCGCCATACATGCCTATTCCCCATGTGCTTGGGTTCAGGTGGTGAGTAGATTTCACCAGACAGTGGTTGGAGCTACCTAACGGAGAGGAAACTGCAACTTGATATCGGTCTGGATCAGTTGTCAACAGAAGGTCTAAGTAATGGGACGTGTGGCCATCAATATCAGGTATCCGGGTAGTGGCAGCCACCAGTTGGGAGAGGTCTAGTGGTAGAGCAAATGCGTATACTAATCTCCCGTCATGGTCAGTGTTCTGGTATGGGTACAGCCTCTCCTGGTGGTGGACGTTGAAGTCCCCCAGAACAACTAGCTGCGCTGCCGAGTCAGTTAGATACTGAAAAAGCCTGGTTATCTCCATGTTTTCGGTATGCGACCGATGAACATTGGCATAGAGTATCTGCTCCAAGCCAGTGTTCCGCGAACCCACAATACGGAGAAACTGAAATACTCTAGGTTACGGAGACGTCGACAGCAGATGCGAGCGCGAGATTTGAAATTGTGTTCCAGGGTATAACCTGGGTAGTGCAAGTATGCTGCATCAGCTGGACATCTGATTTGCGTCTCCGTGAGGAACAGCAGATGTGGTTTTTCAGTCTCAAGGTGGTGATGAACTGGGACGAGATTGGAATGCAGACCTCGTCTCCAACATCCGTCAACATTCTATGTGGACTACAGTGCTAAACATTCTATAAGCCTTCATACCCTTTATGCTTGCTATTGTATAACGATCTAGAGATTGTTCCACTTTGCATATTTTATAAAGCGAGTGTTCTTATTGCCGAATAGAAGGTTAAACGGTGGGAACTCAGTTGGTGAGATTGGTGTATCGTTAATTCCCCAGACCATGTAGTTTAGCTTACTATTCCAAGTACATTCGTCATTAGACATAACTTTCAACCCATTGAACAAAGAATGATTAACACGTTCGTCTTGACCATTAGAATATAGACTCGCGATTAATTATATAGGCACAGATTTGTGTAGAAGTGAACAAGTAGTACATGCATTTGTTAGGAGGGAGGGTGTCTTCTTGTTATTTTGGTGATAGATAATAAATAATATAGCACTTTATTTCTTACGTGCATTATGCGAAGTGTTATTTTCTAACGTCGGTAAATTATTCCAGAAATCAAACAGAACATAAAGTTTAACGCTATAATAAAAAACGACTGGTACTAATAAAAAATAAACCAGATGTTCGAGTTAAACGAGTTCTCCTGATTAATTTTACATCACATTTCTTATGTTACAGGACTTCTGTTCGTAGTAAAAATCCAGAAATTTCACAAAAACTTTACCCTAATTTTGAGAACTATGTGGCTAAAATCGTAGAAAATGCATTAGCTGACAAAAGTTTTATTGACTCTGTTGAGATAAGAGAGCGCTTACATAAGGTAATAATAAAAAAATAAGTAATTTAATGGTAACCTAAAATAAAAAATTATTTCTTATTTTAGATTTCATTATATGATACATGTATACGAGATCCTCAATATGGAAAAATGACTCTGTTTGCATATGAATCTCTAGTGAATCCTGAATCTGTCAATGACGAAAAATTGCATCAAATAAAAGTTCTCGCTTGGGCACTGGAATTGGTATGTTATTCATTTGTTTTATTACTTGTATCAACACCATAATTTAAATATTCTATCTTTAGAGATCGATTCAGACGGCGGCCGTCAGCTTGAAGTACACAATTACTATTAAGCTTAAACAAGCGTGTACGCACGGTTCCTTGGTTATTCACTGCACAATTCGTAAAGATTTACGTAAAAAAAATAAAAATATAGCTTTTCTATCTCTTGCTTAAGCCTTTGTCGCAAGAGTATAAAAGCTTAAAATTTTATGCCATTTTTACATATATATATAAAACAATATTGTGGAACGATATTTTTGATAAAGCAGAAGCGACATTTTTGGCATTTTCCTAGTCCGAATTTTATGACAAATTAAGGGTAGGAATACGTTTATAGACAGAGTAAAAGATTTTCTTTGTCATAACCATATGAAGAGTATGATTATAATGTTTGTACCTAGTGTAGTGGTGTTTAGTCAAATCCAGCTAATCTTTTTGATATTACAGTAGCCAGGAGTAGCGCGACACTGTCTGTATTATGGGCAGTTTTAGACATCTATATAAAATGCCGTGTAACATAATAATTTCTTTTATTTCTTTCTCTCGCGGATTTCGTAAAAGACGACATTCCTTCTAAACATTACATCACTATTACTAAGTGTAACGTGTACATTCTTATTATTTTTTATTTTTTATTTGCAGGTACAATCATATTTTATAATAATAGATGATGCAGAAGATAACGCGACCACTCGTTTTGGGAAACCATGTTGGCACACGTTGCCAGATGTTGGTCCTTTAGCCATAAACGATTCAGGGTTGCTAAGAAACTTAATTTTTGAAATATTGAGACAAAACATATGCGAAGAGTTATTTCCAATTGTGTCACATTATTTTAACAAGGTATGTATATAGTCGATAATAATGTTTAATACATAAAAGTTGTGATATTTAATATCCACTTCAAAAAAACTGTACTTTACAATAAATTAAAACATCGTCTACGCATGATAAAATAGTTATGTGTTATATAACAAGCTCGAAGACAAATTAATCGGCTTATATAAGGAAATTACATAATTGAAGCTAGTGCGACCTGCAATACATCATGCGAATTAATACATCATTGCGCTATATAAGTTTCTGCACATGATATACAAGATCCGAATAGCCTGGTCGGAAGAGACGTCCTTCCCAGGTCACGAACACCCGATCTGCCGTGTAGCTTCCCTTTACCATTTGAGCGTTTCTTTTGAGTTATCAAGCTATCCTTGTTGGTTACCAGTGAACTCGAACAGTCAAAATTACTTTATTCAATCAAGTTCTTTGTGCCTGTTTAAATTTTTATGAAGCCATTTCAGACGGCAAGCAAAGTAAGAAACTCATAAAATAACCTACCAAGAAACTCTTGGGTATTTTTTTACCAATTGAATTTATGATACATTCAACCTGTAATTTTAGAAAGAAATAATATACAGCAATACCTATCAAATTAACACAATTTTGTATCCGTAAGCGAACATCAAAACGATAGCATACCACCATACTGTTGCCGTATATTGGTGGGTTTCCCCACCAATTTATGTATACTGCCAATATATACTGCTACAGAAGAAGAGAAATTAAAAGTCTAAAAAAAAAGGTTGAGTGTAATGCCAGTAAAATCTTGTAGCTCCTTACCATCTCAAAATGCCCGGACCAAAAATATTTAGACTGTTAACGGGTAACAACTTCAATGGGATAAAATGGGCGCCGACACTAAGATTATCTGTGATACTAGCGTTTCATTCTTGTGTAATGAGACGCGAGTTAATGATTTGACATATTGTGCAATATACTGCTCCTTTGTGTCACCTGCCGCACTACTGCGATTAGCAAATCTGATAAATAAAAATTGATGTATATGATGATTCACTGTACTTTCCTCATTCACGTATTTATCCTCGGAGTTTATATAGTACAAGGTTGTCCAGTAGGACAAGTTTATTAAGGTTGTCCATACGTGGACAATCTTAATAAACTTGTAATAATCACATATTAGTAAAAAATACTCATTGCCAATTTTTTTTTATTAATATCTGATTATTTGTTGTTTATTACTTATATTTTAAGGATTACGACGAATTAGTCGAGGGCAATGACCGTCTGACCGAATTCGAGCTCGGTAAAAACTTGACGATGTACAGTAATGGTAGTATAGTAATTAAGTAATTTGCGCAGGATAAGTGCGTGGGTAAATTATAATATTCTAGAAGTTAAGATCCAGAACTGGTCATTTGCGCAAGATATAGTGCAGCAAGTAATTCTACGTACACACCCGTATATATTATCATCACTAATATTAATTTCTTAATTTCAATTTACAGGCAGAATTACAACTACACATTGGCGTACACATGGATGTTACGCTGTCTCGTTCGAAGGACTATAACAAATTTACAGTAGAACAATATAATACATTAGCTAAATATAAATCTTCATTTTACACTGCACAATTTCCTATGCTTTTAGCTCTTTCTCTTTGTAATAAGGCTAACGTGGAATCATACAGAAACGTAGAGAATGTGTGTTCGAATTTAGGGATACTCTTGCAGGTGCAGGTATGTATATAGCAATCACATGAGTATATCCTTTCATACACATATAAAAAAAGAAATTGTTATATAAAATACATTTTTGTGTAATATTCCCGCTTAAGTGAATAATATTAAAAAAAAACTATTTACCCATCAGCCTTTCAGACTGCCATAGTGATAATATTCCAAAGATAATAAATATATTATACGATATTTAGAATTATTACAGGATGGTAATTCTTTAGTATTCATTTCATTAAAATATATCAAATTCTTTTACATCCAGTTTAAACGTTTACGCGAACGACTTTTACTTTTTTGTGAGACTCAATAACCTAGAAGTTTTAAAAGCCGGAAAGTGTCAGATTTTTTCATGATATTTTCCTTCACCACCGAAAACGTGTTTATTTCTTGGGCAGGCGGCAAACGAACAAGCGGTTTACCTGATGGTAAGTGATAACCGTCGCCTTCAAAAATTAAATGTTAAACGTGAATTTAGCACTAAAATAGCAATTAACAATTTTGGTGGAGCCGGACCAGGGCTGTGTAACCAGCTATACTATGAAGTTAAAGCTCCCTGGCTCCTGAACTACCACAACTACTACGTATTAATAAGATGAATCTGTATATTTCAAATAGAATGTCTATAAATATTTCCTAAACCAGCAGAAGAGCTTTTACCATGTGTCCAAAGTAATTATTCAAGTAAAGCGATAACTTTCATTTGTATGTACAAATAATTATAAACATTTTTTAAAGAAAACTGCTATGCTGTTAACTTTACTAATATTCTTGTTGACCACTCCAACTAAGCTTTAGAGCTTGCGTCAATCGAATAGCGGACTCGAACCTGCAACGGCGCCATGTTTCTCAATCCGCCACCCTAAACTATAACGCAGTTGTTACTAAGTGTGTTCAATTAAATCGCTTTTCATGGTATGCTTAGACAGATTATTTATAAATTAGATTTAATATCGGCAACTTAAGTTTTTTTTAATAGATCAAAAAAATGCGCACTAAAACGACCAGCCTTTTTTGTTTTACAAAACTTTCATTCCTCTCTGCTCCACTATCACAAAGCGTGACATTGTTTTTTACCGGCTGGCGATGGACATCTAACCGATACGCCTTCTCCAGTGTCAGTAGTGTAGACACACTACTGCCACCGACTCAACGTGTCCTTTGTGCAGTATCTTTAAATGGATATCTATCCATTTTTTCAGTTTAATATCTAAAACGTGTTTTGTGTATCTGTTATATTGCAAATTGCTTATTTACCAATTAATAATATAATGTTGGAATAAAATATCCTTCAAATTGGACAAAGCAAAGTCAAAACTGTTGAAGCGATATTTGCATAGATGGTAGATAGTTATGGGAGAGGATACTTGACTTCATCGTTTATATATTTTTTATTTATACCTATAAATAAAGTGTTTTTCCACTACTGCTGCAAAAATGGTTAAAATATTATTAGTTAATATTTTTCTCAAAACTTATATTAGATATACTTTCATAATCTAAGAATCCGATTTTTCTTTTCTATTACATCTATCAACAATTATAAAAAAAAAGCCATAAAAAATTTCCACAACCCTTATCTGAACAAACAAATGATATTGAGACTGGGAATTTAATATTGATATATTTAAACCAGTTCATGACAAAATGCCAGAAAGAGTTCGGTTAATTTATATTGAACAATTTTTGTTTTTTTTTAATCAACTATGTATGATGTGGGCTTTTGGCGGAGACATGTTGAACTAGTAGTCAACATGTAAAAAACTGGTTACTAACCTCAGATGTTTCAAAGGTTAAAAAAAACGGTTGAATAAATTACATCATACCTACAAATTCAAATACTTCTGTAATTAAAAATGTTTCTCCTTCTCAACTATGTGAGGTAGATATATTAAGTTTAAACAAACAATGAAACTTTGTTTCCGCAGTAATTTTAGTTTTTCCAGCTTCCACAGTCCACGAAAGCAATGTTTTTGAAATTGATTTATTTTCTTCTACTTTTAGAATGATTTTGAAGATTATTACATACATGAGCCCGACAATAAAACAAATACAGATATCCAGAATGGCAGATGTTCGTGGCCAGCTGTAAAGTTTTTGCAACATTGCAATGAATCACAGCGTCGTGAATTTGAAGAATGTTACGGAAGCTGGGAGCCGGAGAAGGTAAAACGTGTACGGTTGTTATTTAAAGAAATAAACCTTCCCAAGTTTTATTACGAGGAAGAACGAGCGCGTAATGATGCCGTTTTGAATCAAATAGTGCAGTTGCCTAAAGGTGCAGTTCCTTCACCACAAGTCTTCCATAAATATATTGAAACGATGCGCCACCATATTGGAAATGTGAAAATACTATCTCAGGTCTAAATATGTGCAAGAACACTAACTCATTATGTATGTTTTTATTGTGAAATCTTACTACATGTATTCTTTAATAAATAGATAGAATGTTTACAATCATTTTAGTAGTTTTTTATTATTGTATGTTGCAATCTAATTTTTTAATCTAACATTCAATTCTTTCACGCGTGTGTCCAGCAGCTGACTTTCACCGTATGAAAAAGTAGGATAAGAATATGTACTCGTTGCCTCGACAATTTTCACTAAATCCTATTACGCTACAATTTTTTATGCGGTTTTTTAATGTGTAAATACTAACTTTTTAAAAGTATATAAATAATATTATACAATTGCTAAAGTCTTAAGTCATTTGCTCTTCTTTTCTTCTTCATTTGCGTGAGTGAGTAATTATTAGTAAGTGAGTATTGGTGAATATTTTGGTTTACATTTTTAAACTTAAGCAGACACCGTTTTTATATACTCCTTTAAAATTCCATGGTAAATTCCAAGGAGTAATCATACAAATTTGAATAGCCACGCGTACACATGTAAAAATAAAATCGTGTCATTCATTCATGTATCTGATGTGATCAAAATATGTTTTCTCGTAATTTCTTTACAGAAATGGTCAACGCCATCATTATTTACTGGTGGACTCGTATATTTATTTCTAAATTTTGATATAAAATAATAATTTTTATCATAACTATGAAATGCCTGGTCGAAAACGCACGACCCTACTATTACGTATTTGTAAAGTAGTAGTATTCGAACGTAGTATAGTAAGTAGACGAATAATTTTTTATTCATCACTGTAGTGATTGCTGTAAATGGAAAGATGACGAAAATATTGTGTCTTGTACAGATGATTATAATTATCTTGGGATAATTAGTATAAATTACGCTGTTTTGGAATTTGACACTAAATTGATTCAAAGTCTTCCTTTCGCACGTCGCATTTAATGGAACTGTCATAAAGATAAGTGAAACAGTTAATAGCCTGAGTGTAATTATGGATAAATAGTTATCGAAGGACCTCAATTGGCAGCGGTAAGCCGAAAGACTTTTGCTGCAGCTCTCGCGCTCGCATAATCGATGTTGCTTCCTATTCTGACTACACCGAACAAAATTCAACTGAACACTAACTTAACAAGCTTGAGCGGCTCCAAAATGTCTCTATCCGTTTTATATTTGGCCTACGCAAATATGATCATGTTTCTGAATACCGCAATGGGCTGAAGTGGCAACTAGTCTATTCGCCTTTGCTGGAATACACACATCCTTTCCGTTCTCTACACCATGTTTTTATTCCTTTTATCCCGGTTTACCGCAATCTTTGGAATAATAATTAATGACGTCGCTGTTGACATACGGACATATACATACATATACATATATATGTCTGAATACACATATAAGAATTATAAGATAATAAAATCTTAAATAACAATTCCGTTATGACAGTTCGAACCGGTTTCAACGTTTATCCATGCCAAGGTAGTAATAATCGTGAGAACAGGATTTAGTTTTGAAGAAAAAACGAAGCAACGGTGCGACGATCATTAGTGTTTTGCAACGATGGCTTTAAAAAAAGGTAAAGATTTAGCATTTCGGATAGGGAAAGGAAGAATTACACTGTTTGGTTACCGGCAGCATCAATGACTTATGCCAGCGGCAACGTGTGAAATGCTTTAGAGTTTCATCTATAAAGGAAACATCAGGCAAAGCCGTTAAGGATTTATCGATTGAAAAATGAGACAGTGTCTAAGGAAACATCTATTTTCTTAGTAGAGTCCGCACTAATGACGAAGTGGGGTGCCACAGACGAGGTGCATTTGAAAAATGCCTCCGTGAAAAACTCCCTGACAAGTTCGAGGTCTAATATTTTACTATTTTCGCGTTACGCAATTTGTTAGAAAATGGTACAGCATTATCCACGGCGGTTTCCACTAACGGGCGCGCGGTACTGATTACCAGCATTCTGCATTCCGCCCAAACGCAGTACACCGGTCAACCAGCCGGATTTCATGTCCCTTATTTAAGCTCCTTACTACAGAGTAGAGAATCTATCTCATTTAAAAAATACTGTCTTTGCACAAATCGGACAATGAATAATGAAAAGTTGTAAAGTCCCAGTGGAGGTACTGATTTGACACCTCGTCATTTTGAAATTGACTTAGGTGTGACTTGCTATCCTCGCTCTGTCTATCGCTGTGGCTATCCAGAAGTAAATCTTACAGGTGTCTCGGTACATGGCTTATAGTTCTAGAAAGAAATTTATCAATTATAACAAGACTTCTGGAATTCACTATCTTTCACTGCTTCAGAGCCGTCTCAAGCGGAGACATGCAACAAATCAATTTGAAAGTCTCGTATTTATTACAAATGTTAATAAATCTCGTTTAAGTTGGTCTGTGGAACATATAACAAAAAACACCATGTTAAAAATCAAATTCTTAGCGAAGCGAGACTTTTAATACAGAATAAATATTACAATGTTTATTGTAAGTTTATGAATGATCAGGATTTTAAGTCTGTTTTTATGTTTAAGTTCTTTTCTAATATCATTTTGGCTGGCCCAACTATGGTTTATGACAAAGTAATCATAAAAAAATAATATTAATTTAAAATAGTTTACCAAAGTAGTAGTTTATATTTTTTTATCTACGTATATATGGATATTTATATATGCTAATATTGTATCACTTCCTTCTTCTTGTAATTACCGGTTCACAGTTAGAGCGTTATAATAAATTAACTTCATCATATTAGTGTAAATTTACTTAAAGGTCATTATTATAAGGTCAATTAATTACATCTTACAAAGCGTTATTTATGTCTTGTTCAAATTAATCCAAATACCAACCTCATCTGAATGTGGTGCACCCTTCTAGCTAACAAATGTGACTCTGGTGTCAGATTGATGGCGATATATCCAACCAAATCCCACAGACCGGTGACGGGGAGCAGTATCATTAGTGAGAAGGTACCTGCACTGTGTTCACCAAACCACATTTTCAGCGTAGTTAGTATGGGCAAACCTTTCAAGAAAAGCTTGCTGGTGTTTGCTGGCTCTTTATTGGAGTAGCTTATGTTGTATGACGTATAGGCCGATGAAGTGAAGTAAATTAAAATAAATAAATTATGTGCCTAAAACATTTATTAAATATTGAGTACAATTATTTTAACTCTTTCACCAAATCTACATATAACTAATATCCACCTGTTTATTGGTTAACTAATTCTAAAATACCTTTTTATGTTTTCATCAATCATATTTCAATTTTTTTTATTACATTCAAAAGCTTATGATAAAAAGCCTTGTCTGGTACGGCATTTGGAGACAACTCATTACTTTTTCTAAAGAAATCATCATAGTGGGCTTGTCGATGTTGAATAAAAAGTTGTGACAAATGAAGTTCATCGTATAACTCCTTAATTTTTTGTACATCGTTTGGATCCCAACTTCCATAACACTTTTCAAAAATTTGACGTTGCTCCTTATTGCTCCGCTCCAATGCTGCCACTGCTAACCATGAGCATTTCGCTGTCTGAATGTCCGTAGAAGACTTTAAATTTGCTGATCCGTCGCTATTATACAAATCCATCACGTCATTCTAACATAAATTAATTTAAAATTAATATTAAACTAAGTAAATAAAAATATTATACAGAGTGGATGTATGACCGTACAGTAAAGTAAGAAAAAAGAAGTAAAGTGGCGGTCTATTTTGGTTCACTGTTAGGCAAGGGCCATCACTCAAATATTTGAGGTAGCTTTGGAGCCGGAAACTGCCCGTCACGCTGATCCAGAGTAAGGCGGGTTCTGTGAGACCGTGGTACCACCCCGGTGGAGCCGGCCCATTCGCGCAATAGCAAAAGCTAACGCTTGGCTCTACGACGTAACAAAATATCTAATATCTAATAATCCTTATGCCTAAATTCTATTTCATGTACAGATACTTCAGGTTTTCTCATTATGTTGTGTATCTTGTATTGTTACATTATTTTAAGATTTGTAACTTAAACAAATATAAAGCGCGCGTTGTCGCGGGCATTCAGTTTTCATTTATGAACTCATAATTGTCTCTTACAAGAAAAACACTTTCAACTAAAGGCTTTCAGTCTTTTCGGTTAGTATAGACGTATTCGCGATATATTATATGCGTATATACCTACATACAGATTTATACGCATGGTTCATAATATATCGCAGGACTATGCTACGCTCTATCTGTGGTTAGTGTTGTTACGAAGTGAAGGGATAAGCCCTTCAAGTGACATAACTTTAAAACAATTGAAAATCTATTATCATGAGTTTTATTAGGACTAATCATACCAAAAAGGGATATGGCTAGTTCTTTGAATTCACTTTGTATGAAATATCATTTCAAGCTAAAAATATATTTATGAAATTTATATAAACAGGTTTTTCTGAAAGACAATTCGATTGTTATGAAAATACATATAGATAATGCTCATAAATCTTAAGATTATTGGCCGTTGTTTAAATAATGCTTTAAATAATGTTTCCATATATTTATCTCTGGTTATTGCTTGTCCTAATTATTCTTTTTGGTTTTCGCTATTCGGGCTTAAAAATTCAGGACTGTAAGTTCTACTACTAGTCGTTTATATTAAAGCCATAGCATTAGTTGTGGTCGCTTTCGATGGACAAGGTATAGGGTGTCACTAAAAATGCTTCTGATGCCATTAATTATCTGTTGGATTCAGCTTGAAGTTCTGTTCAATGATTTTCATTGACATTTTCAAAACATGTCTTTACACACCATACAATATATCAATGTGATCACGTTTCATATAATACTTCATAGAAAAAAATTACTACGAGTTTCGTAAAAAACAACAAATATTTGCAATATCAAAAGAGCGGTGTAGGCAGAAAATCATGTTTAATGCTGTACATATTTATATTAATTACGGGTATTCCATCTGTTAAAAATAAAGGAATCATTCATCACGGTTTTTATGATCACCGCCACCTTTTCATTAATATCTATAAGCGTGATTTTGGAAACTGAATATATTTTATTTGCTATTTACCTGCATTTGAAATAAACTGCCAATGTCTCCGCAAATACTGTGTACTTGTTGTCTTGATTCCTTAGTATATTTATTTGACAAAATGAGGGCAAAAATAATAGGTAGCTCGATTGAATAAAATGATACTTTCATTTTATTCATTTCCTTATAATTCTCCATTGTATAGTTATTATAATTATGAGCTTTGGCTAATGTTACATCTATGCGTTGCCCAATACTTGATTTGAAATATACCTGCAAAAATCACTTGCATATTGATACACAAATAACGAAAAAAGTTAAATAAACTAACATGCTTTCAACAATAGTACTATAAAAAAAATATAGGTATTGAATTTTTAACATGCCTCATTGACGAGTTCCAATATATTAAAACATAATGGTTGAGAAAAATTTTGCTGCAGTAGTAAATAAGTAAAGCTGCGCAAGAGACTGGCGTCGTTCATAACTAACGACCCAACGTCCGGCAGTAAATGCCAACAAGGCTTTCCGCATCGAATTTTAGCGTCGTCCTCTACATCGTCCATAAATAGAAAATAAGATGTTCCCTGCAAAATATTTCAGGATACATGAAACTATTGTACTTTCATTACAAACCATGAAAATATTAACTTGTCAAATTTACTGTCAAATCTTTTCAGGAATATTTTTGCATTTCTACTACTTTATTTTCATTACTAATAAAAGAGGAAATAATATAACAATAAACTACATACCAATTCGAAGGCACAAGCCAATACATATACTTGATGGCGTTTTTCATCGCTGAGATTTTCTGGTTCTTCTAGTATTTCGTAGGCACACACAATTAGTTCTCCTATCACAGGTCTTTTTTCGAACGTGTAATATTCTGACATCTATATGGTTAAAAATAAACATTGATAGTTAACAAACAACATAAATACAGAATGAATGCGACATTATTGACATTAATTGAAAACTATTGGTCATAATTATTTTGAAATAGTGATAAATTCTTTACGAAAGAAATTAAAGTAATCCTTTTTCAAATTTAAATAACCTTATAATCAAAAGGAAACGCTAGCGCTATTCATCAATAACAGCTTACTGACATCCGCAAGAGACGACATAGCACGATTTCTTTATTGGCGCATATATGTGGCAGTGCGGTCAATCAACAATAGCGCAAAAATATTGTGAGTCAAAGTAACAAACTTAAGAAAAAACCTGTAACTGTAACTCTACTGTATTTATGTAATTTATATTTAGTGCATGACCTAAAAATGGCCTGTAAAATATGAGGTTAAATTTAATGTCGTAACGTCCCATCCAACCTGTACTTCTAAAGGTACAAGATGTAGTTTAATATTAACTGACCTTTTTAATATGATCTTTCAAATTGCAACAGTCTTTCGTAATTTTTGATAACGACGCGTCAATTATTTTGGAAAAAATTGTTTTGAAGTCGGTCACAAATTGCTTTGACAATGATAACGATTTTTTCGTATGTCCATTCCTTTAATTAAAAATAAGAAACTTTTTTTATTACTTAAACTTAATTTTACAATTCTATTACATAGTCACATTCTAAACCTCTAATCTGAACCATTTTATTGATATTAGGCAATATTATTTTCTAAAAATTAACACTATTATTTGAGTTTTTCAAGAGACCCCTTTTCCAAAATGAAATTATTCCTCAGACACCTTTAGCCAAAATTATATCTCTAGTTTTTTCCTATTGATACAAAATACTTACCAATTTAAAAATTATGCGGTTGGTTAAGTAAGTAAACTTAACATCATTTTCTCATCAAAATTTAACAAAATAAACAAACATAAAATTGAGTAAATACCAAGTGTAATTAATAATTTTCAATAGAAATTACGTAAAAGTGTTTAAGTAGTTCATTGCTTATTGAAAAAAATCGCAAAGTAAAGATAATATATTAAAAAATCAGTGTGATGGATGAACCTGGTGATATTCTACCAATCTAGTAAAATGCGGTTTAATATTGGTAAGTTGCAGTCTTAAATCTCCGCGTTCATTGATTTTCAAACGGTTTCTTTGTTTTGTCAAAATATTTGTAACCACACTGAAGCCTTTTTCGACTAGGTATGATGATGGAAAGCGATAAGGTTTTATTTTATTATTTTACAGCAATATTCCACAATGCAGGATGCTGTGTTTCAATGATACATTGCAACCAGAACTTCTGAAGCCTTGGTTGAACTTCTGCTTAAGCTCTTCGTCTGTGCTGATGGTAACCAACTCTTCTTGCATTATCACATTGACTTCTTCCGTGGCTGTGATATAGTACGAATTCATTATCCATCGTATCTTCTCTTCCGATGACATCACGGACGTCAGTCTGAGCGAGATTAGGATGGCTCTCAAACAGCTTAAAAACGGTACGGTGCTATATAATGAAACGATATCATATGCGCCGTTGGGATTTAATTTCTTGAATACCTCTTAGAAACTACCTTTAAAGGTAGTTTTAAATTTTATAAAATGTTCTTGTGAATAGTCTCGTATTTTTATGTAGCAAAACAATTAGGTATGTTATCATGATATGATATTTCATAATTATAGCGTTCACAGTTGTCAGCAAAGTTATCAAGATATGATCCGCTACTTGGTCTGGTCGATTCGTTTATTCGAAGCTTTAAATTGAAGTTTAAATGCAAATTTTCGAAAGTATTTCAATGTTTTATTTACTAAGGTATTGTAAAGTCTCCGCATAATATTATTTGTTTTCCTTTTTTTTAATCTCTTGAGATAGAGCGTTTTCTAGTTTATCGAAAAATTAATTAGTGTCAGAATTAAGGAATCTGTATACACATAAAATTATAATTTTGTATGTAGTAAGTTCAACGACACAGCCTTCACAATAAAAATCCTTTGATAATCTATTAATGATGATCAGCTCTATAAAATCGATATTCTTTTTTAAATAAATAGCCGAACCACCGCGTTTACTTTTTCTACAGAAACATGAGCCCAATTTATATTTTTTTAAGTTAAATAAATTACTTTCACCTTTTAGCATATAATGTTCAGTTAGACATAGGACAGCAATATTAGTTTTAGATTCAGCATTTTCGTTAATGCACATGGTAGGTTGGACGACAAAGCTGATTATCTTTTGTTCGTGAGATGATTACCGACTGTGTTAAGGTATGTGTTTTCGTTAGTGTGTTGTTATTATTCTCATTTATTTTAACTGTGCTTATTCTGTTCGTTGTCATTTGTGCAAAGAAATAAGGAATGGTTCCTTTTCTTAAGTCTACATGGGGAGTTACATTCTGACTTACATTAATACATGGAACGCTTTTCGAATAATATGGTAAAGTACATGGTTTTCTATTGCTAATTCGTCGAAAATGTCTACTACGACAGCCTTTTTTATGTGGTTTATTACGTTTCTAGGATTTAAAAATATTTTTTTGTAATCACTGTTTTCAATAGCCTTATTAATTACATTACAAAAATCTTTATGAGAATAGACACTGTATCAAGAGGTTACTTTCAAAAATGTACAATTATTAAAGCAATTACATAAAAGATTCAGAGATTCATTTAATTTACAAGTAATGAGATACTTATTTCTATCAACATTAGTTATAATAATTCTAGGTTTTGTCAAAAGTTTTAAAGTATAAGATAATTCGGCTATGAGTTTCAGTACGTTTGAGTTATTAGATCCTAAACAAAATATTATAACAAAATTAGCAGCCTAATATACATATGTATTTATCTACTATTAAATTACAACTTTCCAAAATATTACATGTCAGGGCGTTTGGCTTTTCGTGAGAAGTAATGTTATAATTTTAGATACATTTATATGTATTGCGGTAATTATTTAAGTTAGTAGTAAATTAGTAGTATTATTAGTAGTATTGGGAAAGTCTTGATGCTAACTGATCACCAAACATATGTATATTAGGCTGTTTTTGAAATAATGTTGTTGCTAAGTCTATTTTGGGACCATTCTTTGTCAATGTTCCATGATTTCTTTCGCACAGATTAACATAGTCCTCTGATCTGTATTGTTATAATTCCTGCTAATTTCTTGGCAGTATTTCACTTCCTGTTCTTTATTATGATTTGCTCTTCTGAATTATTATCTGATACTTGTTCTGTTACTTTCACATAGTCACATTTTACCCCATTCTCATTTGTTGTCGATTCGTCACCCGTTTGTTTGTTAGTTTGTGTTTGATAGTATTTTTGTTTTCATTACAGGATTTCTTAAGATATCCTGGTGTTGTTGGTGACGATGAGGCTGTTGTACTCACTCTCTATTTTTTATTGGATTTTGGTGTACATAAATTGTCATATTATATTTTTATATAGATATCTGTGATACATAGAAAGATAACCGTGTAACATTTCGCGTGCTCAGTCTTTAACTGAAGACGTTTTCTAAATTTATTATCGATTACCGCATTTCCTGAATTCAATTCAATAATTATATTTACTAAGAGAAATTTAAGCTCTTCTAATCAAATAATTTGGAAGACTGACTATTGTTGAATTAAACAGAGTAGTATTGTGTAAATCTTCTTCAAATAACGATGTTTTTGTTGTCGTTGCCTTATGTCGTTATCATTCGCCATAGTATTAAAGAATATTTTTCCTTTTTTCATTGGTTTATGTAATCAGGTAAAATAAAAAGAAAGATACAGCAAAACGTGAAAAATAAATATGAAAAAGTAATCAACAAGAAGCGAACCTACATATAGCGCGGTATTTGAACCATGCATCTCAATCTTATTTCTCACTGTTATTGATCTTTCTTTTTGACGGAATTATTCGTTGCAGTTTAAAATTTTGGTTTTAACTTTAAAAAATGTCTTTGGCAGTATCTTCCGGCTTGTTATTATCATTTGACCATATTTTACAAGAGTTGCGAATGACGTTACCGACGAGAAGGATAAGGCTAAGGTCAAGCGAAGGGCGATACTACTGAGGACCGTTCCTCTTGGCGCGCGATTTTTTCCGGCGTTAGAAGTTAGAGTTCGCATCTGAAGTACCCGCATTATACACTAATAACTCGAAGGAAAATAATAATACTGAAAATATTTAATATTAAAATTTCTTAAAGTGTTTTCCGGCAAATTAGGCTCATTCAATAAATGCACAGTAGGATTACGTCTAAAACCGGATTCACAACTGAGATTTTATAAAGCAAGGGTGGTGCCTTATGCTTTCAAAGAATTAATTGACACAGAACTAGACAAGGCAATTTCTATTATTAAAAGTAAATCTAAAAGTCTACCATTTATTAATAATTATGCTGCAACAAGAAGAATAAACACATAAAATTTCCAGACAAACGAGCGTTATTTGTTTAGATATCCATGGAAGTTATCTTAAAAGACCACTGAGCATGGGTTATGTTAAAACCGTCCAATACGAGAAAAACATCATTAGAATTACGACCAATAAAATCCCTCTGCCATAAAACGAAGCTAGCAGTGAGTCATGATGGTTAACTGTGTGCTATATGCTACATATTAGCAGTCAGTGACGAGCTATCATATTAGAGTGAGCCTGGTTCACTCTAAAATTGATACACTGGAGGTATTATTATTGTTCAGTACTATGGTATCGACTATCGCTATAAACGCGCGCGCGTCTTCGTACCACCGCCACCTCGCTCTCAATATTCCGAGTTATGAAAATTATTATTAAGCCACGTCTCAATTATAAATATTGCTTCGAAATCATTGCATATAACTGCGTCTAAAATAGCATGTGATTTAGAGCATAAAAACCACACTTTTGAACAATAAATAGAAAAGTTAAAATTTAATAATATTTAATATTAAACATAATAATTATTTGTGACAAAGTTCATCCAACATCCATTAAAATGATCAATAAATGAAAACGATTACAAATTTTAAAGATATTCTTCTCCGAAACTGTGAAATATTACAACGATAAAACATTATTTTGTATAATAAAATAAAGTACTAAGTTTTACTGAGTAAGGTCGATTGCTTTATACAGAAGTAGCACCTTGAAAGTGTCTCTTTTAGGCATTAAGATTTTACATTCCGACAGCCAATCTCTCTTTAGGAGAAATTTTGACATTTCATTTGATCATTTCATGTTTTTAAGCTATAAACAACGTTCATTAAAAATAACTGATAAAATTGGTGTACAAAAAAATAAAAATAAATGTTAATGTTCTCACCCACTGGATAAGACCTGCAATGTATTTTCAGACATGTTACCTCTATACAGTTATAAAATTATCTGGATTGCAAAAAGGATTCTACGAAAACTTCACTAACTATAAATTATAATTAACAATTATAAATTACGTTCGCTAAGTTTCAGTGTCTACGCTTGAGTGCTGCTGCTGCCGTCTGCCACTCAATGTTTACTGTCACAATACAAACCGATCTTTAACTTTTCAGTATCGATATATTATCATACGATACTACGATAACTTTACTCGAAACTAGCGTACCCATATAGTATTAAATAGAGCGGTAGGTATAGAGGGTACTTCCCTATTAAAGATAAATAAATCAATTATATCCCATACATATCCCGCTGAATGGCAACGTGCACTGATCAGGCCTATACCTAAAAACTCGAATCCTATTCACATAAAGGATATACGCCCGATCAGTACACTCCGTTGCCGTCCAAGATCGTGGAGAAAGTAGTGGCTGAGCAGGTAAGGGCATACTTGGAAACTAATGCTATACTTCCTAGTCTTTAATCTGGGTTCAGGAAATACCATAGCACGGCAACCGCTATGATAAAAGTAGTCGATGACATTCTATCAGTCCAAGATAGCGGTAAAGGTACTGTGTTGGCCTTGCTTGATTTCTCTAGGGCGTTTGACTGTCTAAATGTGCCATTGCTTCTGTCAAAATTACTTTACTATGGTTGTGATGTATCTGCAGTAAAATGGTTCGAGAGTTACTTTAAGCATCGCGAACAACAAGTACAAATTTCTGACCAAAGTGGTTTACAGATGAATTCTGACTTTCAGGCGATTAATCAAAGCGTGCCACAAGGTTCTATTTTGGGACCTCTTCTGTTTGCTGTGTATTGTGCAGATATAACAAATAACATTAAATATTTCAAACGTGGTAGAGCCAACGGCTTTAGCTGCTGCTCGAATGGGCCGGTTCGACCGGATTGATACCACGGCCTCGCAGAATACCGGCGTGAAGTAGAGGCATCTTGTGCTTCTGCGTTTCGTTCGGTGAGTGAGGTAACCGGAGGCCCACACCCCCTCCCTATTCCCCTCCTCTTCCCTCCCATCTCCCAAATATCGGCAACAAAAAAGACCGGCAACGCACCTGCAGCATATATGGTGTTGCAGTTGTATATGGGCGACGGTAATCACTTACCATCAGGTGAACCGCTTGCTCGTTTGCCGTCGCTTCCATAAAAAAAAAATACCATATTTACGCCGACGATACACAGATTTATATTCTTTGTAAGCCGGAAGAAACTAAATCAACTGTGGAAAAATTAAACAAAGACTTAGGAAGTATTGCCGCGTGGTCAGAATCGAATGCATTAGTTCTAAATGGGAACAAGTCTAAATATATGATTGTAGGGAGATTTAAACAAATCCAAAAGATAGCGAAACTCGGAGTTAGGGTAACCATAAGTGGCGAGCAAGTTGAACGCGTGACTGAGGCCCGAAATTTGGGTTTGATAATGGATGACGGTCTACGATTCGAAAGTCACATATTAGAAACTGCTAGAAAATGCTTTTATAGGCTCAAAGTATTATATCAAATCAGAAATTACCTAAATACAGAAACTGGTATCAAACTTTGCGACTCGCTGTTTCTTTCTAAATTTAGTTATATGGATACCGTATACGGCTCTCGTTTACTAGTACGCAGTCAAAAACTAGTAAAAATGAAGTACCGTCGAGAACATCACATATCTACATTACTCTTTGGCTTAATTATTAAAAATGAGCCGCCGTATCTTTTCCAAAAATTGGTGTGGTCGCGCGACATACAATTAAAAATTACTCGTGCATCAAGCTATTCTCTCGTCGTGCCCTTCCATCGTACCATCGCCCTCCGTGGTAGTTTTAAGTATGCTGCCTCCAAGTGCAGGAATGACCTGCCGCCACCGCTTCGTTGTCTGAAAACATTAAAATCATTTAAATCAAAGTATAAAAATCATCTGATGATTTTTAAAAAAATATGGTATTAGATATACGTACCTCAATGGTTATCGACATATGACACTGACGAACAGAGTCTCAGCGACTGGGAGTGCAGGCAAGGAGCCTATTGGAAGAAGGTACTAAAATAAAAAAATAAAAATTATTTTTTTTGTTAATTTTTTATTAACAAATTTCATTATAGTAAATTTAACCAAAAAATAAAGAAAAAAATATCTAATACATGATATCTGGTGGATGGTAACTGATATGATAATTGTATTTTAGTTATTACATACCTGCGATTACGCCATAATTGTGTAGTGCGGCATAGTTCCAGAACAGAGTACAGCTCGCATAACTCATGGATACAATTTTGCAATGCTGTATTTATTAAATCTATTTATCCTTGATTGATTATAGTTAAGTCATTTTTATTTTATTATTGTTACTGATATTTCTTAAGTTATGTATAATATTGTTGAAAATAACTTTCCCCGTATTTATACGAACGTCCGTACATCACTCGACTCACAGGCCCACTGAAAACCAGCGCTGTAGTCTCAACTGCAGCATTAAGCTGAGTGTGGTCTGTTTGCCCCATGCGCCACGCAAAGCGTCTAGAGGAGGCAATGTTAAACATTATTTGTGTAAATAACTGTTTGATTAAATGTGTTGCAATGTTTGTTTGTTATTGAGTGGCGTATTAGTGCAATAAATATTTCTTTTTTTCTTTCTTTCTTCTTTCAGATAGCATCCTATGGTCCATCCATCCATCCATATAATCCATAATTTTAAACTTTTATTCATTTCCTTTTACGTGAGGTTTATTATATGGTGGCAGCTACGCGGATCAGCTATAGCTTTATTTAATTACGTAAACAAATAGGAACCTGCAGTATTTATTTAACTTATTAAACAAAGCAAAAGCTTAGAAAAGTTAAGTAATTTAACATAAAAAACTGCGGCCGCTGGCCAAACGTGATAACTATGGCAACACCCCTCCTCGATGAAAGGTAAAAAGCAATCGCTCCCAGTCCCCGGCGGCCTCTCTAGTCCTGACTTCCCAAATTAATGCAGTCTGACTTAAAATGTTTGCTGCTTTTGGTCCACTCAGACCGTTGAACAACTTTTACCTATTTCCACCAAAATTCCGCTTCCTGAATATTTACCGCTCCTTATTTTTGACTATGCTGGTATTTGTTATCTTGATATCACTGAGGAGCAACTTAATAAACTTGTGACTTTTGTTTTAATAATTATAAATCACAGCCTTATTTTAAAACAAAACTAGGGCGTTGTTAGCCTTTAGTGAAGGTTAAAAGTACAAATATTAGCTTATATTAGTAATATTATGAAGGCGGAATGTACAATCTCTTTCTCCGAATGATAACCTCATCTGCAAGCGATGTTATTGTTTTAACAATGTGAATAAAAAACAATTAAATGGAAGTCCGCAACGTGCTCCCAGAATTTATCGAAAAATTAAAACACCTCAATTATTTCTTTTAGAAGAAATAAGCCATCAAACAAAACGGCGACGGAACCAACCGGAGAAAATACCATAGGCAACTTCATGAGTGACCTTCCTAATTTAATTAAAATGTTTATTAGAATATGTTTCGGTACAGATATGAAAATTAAACAGAAGAAATGGATACTCATGATGTTTTGCTTAGATTTCACGGCCGAGCAATTGACTGTTCAGAGGTTCATTGGAGACTGAGTGAATTTTAGGATGGCGCGAAAGGTGTACTTAAAACTTACATTTCATAGTGATGACAAAAACGTGCGCTATTCCCTCTACCTACCACCGCTCTCATTAAAGCTAATAACTTAACCGTAATTCGCTCAAAGATGTTTCCGCTATATTTTTATCTTTAATTAAAAGAGTCTTGAAGTACTAAATAGTGAGAATATAATAGACCCTTGTCATTGCCAGTCATTGTACTGTAGTTATTTATTTCGGGATATCTTCAATAGGAAAATATGTCTAATATACCTAAGAAAAGTCATGAAGTTTTATAACGAAAACAGTTTGATAGCAGCGCGTTAAACCTAATGGTCCATTATAACTCGGACGAGGTTTATATAACCTCACGTACCAGTAAGTAGCAGGTTTCTTAAAAAGGTATACGTAGTAGGGAAGTAAGTAAGTAGGGAACTTGGTCACAGCATCTGAAGTACTACCAGATCGATGGCCTTTTCATGATTTCATAAGTGACGGCATATTCACAATATATTCGCGAAATTGGCGGGCATATGAACAACAAACACTTTTGCGCAATTTGTGTAAGTCATGCGACCGCGCCACGCAGTGGCGGAATAGGTAGAAGAGGGAGAAGTGAGTGGAACTGTGTTTATTACTTTAACTAACTCTTACTAGCTATTGTCACCTTAGGTCTTTAAGAAATGAATAGGCTATTTTCTTACAGGTCCCTAAGTCGTAACTGTTCGGAAATACCGCTGGCAACGGCTGATTTCACAAAGTCGAAGTGTGTGGCCAAAATTTTCATGCAAAACGCATTGCGGTGGAATGCCCGCCGTATATCAAGCTGAATGATTGGGCATTATCCAGGCGGCTATTGCAATCGCCAGTAGGGAATAAAAAATATCAATATTAGGATACTATCCGACAACCGGGCGGTTATACAGGCCCTCGGCAGCAATGTCATGACGTCAGGGCTCATATACGAATGCTACCAGCGCTTAAACGAGGTATGTCAATTCAACAATATAATCCTACAATGGATAAAAGGTTACAGCGGTTCACGAGGTAATGAAGCGGTGGACGAGCTTGCCCGGGGCGGGTCTGGTCGGTGCCCTATTGGACCGGAACCAGTTATGCCAGTACCCTTTGGGCAGTTTAGCTCACAAATACGAAGCCGCACTAGGAACCGGAATGCGCAACTGTGAACAAATCAGGTAGAATGTCGACAGGCTACGGCGGTTCGTCCGACGGTTAATAATCGCATAAACAAGATGCTACTACGCCTGAACAAGCCCCAAATTCGGATAGTAACTAGCACCATAACCGGACATGGATATTTTAACAAACATCTGTTCACTATAGGTGTTACAGCCTCTATCCCGAGCGTGTATGGAGGAAGAAGAACGACGGCCTCCGTCCTGTTGCAGTGTCCGACGGTCACGGAATACAGGGCTCGCCGAGGTCGCTCCCCGAGGTCACCGGTAACTTTAAGGGTTTACTGAGTTTCCTTGAGGAGCTCGGTTGGCTCGAATAGAAATTATTCCTGCCCACACGCAAAATACCCGCACAGTCGTGGAGTTGCGGATACCAGCTCTTTATTACATAACATAACATACGTTGAAAGCGAAACTCTAACGTTAAAAAACGGCAATTTGTCATTTTATACGAATCACCAAAAACATCAGGGTTATTTTTTAAAGGAATGGTTACAATGAAACGCCATATTTAAAATACGAGTTATTTTTAAAAAAAAACTTTGCTCACTAGCTCGTTCTTCACGAGACAAGGAATCTCTAGAAGGAACGGAATTATTTCCTTAAATTAATTAAAAATACTGTCCAGATCATTTATGTAAATGTTACAAAAATAACAGACATAAAAAGCGCCAACGTCGTAATTAAGACCCCGAAGACGTTAAATAATTCCGAAAATCATCCAATATGTCCGGTATGAACGACCTTTGAAGCAATGACACGGCAACTTCGGCAGAGTCCAAAGTTCAACAACGTCGTTTATGCGGCCTTTGGCGATCTTGGTTCATTCAAAAAACGGTCTGTTATGGATCATTTGATAAGTACCTTAGTAAATAAAAGGTCATAGTGGAATGTATGTGTAATGCCAAATAATTAATTTACAGTTCACTATTGCCTTTTAATAACCCTTAGTAAATAAAAGGCCACCTACCATAACAACCATGTTATCGAAGAAACTCTTGTCTTGTGTTCGCATCGAGCCATTTTAGTTATAATTTAGTATCTAAAAATCACAGAAGCATAAATATGCTTATTAATTTTTATTGGGTTAGATGAAAGCCACTTAAGCACAACTATAGGGTCCCATGAGATAGATGGGATTTACGTGAACATTGCCGCACCATGTCAACCATCTTTTAAGAGCTGGTTAGTAGGTTGTCAGGGTTTCATGGGGACATTGCTTCCAGCTATTCTTTAATAGTTTCTTTTCTTGTGTAGATTACTCCTTTATTTGGACACCTCACCACCAATCTTCGTGACTCACAGGGTCAATGTCTGCGCTCAAGGGAGGTTATAATTTCTAATACATGCTGTAGTTTGTGCGTGTAATCTAATGCATTTAGATCTTGTAGTCAAACAAGAACAGTTGTAGAAACCACGAAACTAGAAAGCACGTGGCCATTCGGGTAGCCATTCTAGGTACGTTCCTGTAGCATTGTTCAAGTGTGTCAGTACTTTTGGCAATAGTTTCGAAAGAGGGTTCTGCGATGATCTGCTGAAGGCTTCTTCTTTACAGTCTGATGATCAATCTTTGCAGACGATCGAGACGTAATTTCTTACTACAGCAGCCAGTCGTGTCGCGAACAAATCAATCTCTGACTGTCCCCATCTCAGAAAAAATTCTGATATCGGTCATGTAAGACGAATAACTGGATGCATCTTATCATTCGGAATACCAGCATTCTGCTGTCCACACACATTAAACCGGTCAACAAATCGTTTAAGGTTTCCTATCTCTGACTATATATGTCTCTTTTTGCCAGAGAGTAGTGTATCTATCGCATTTAAACAATACTATCTTTGCACAAATCAGAGAAGTGCTAATGAAAAGATGTTAGAAAATATACTACAAAAGAGTTGAGGTTAACATGTTTAACATAATATGACGGAATTGTAGAGGTACTGTAATTGTACTCTTAACCTTAGTGAATGTACCTATTTGACTCGCCATTTTTAAATTGGTTGAGCTTTGGCCAGAAGTAAAACCTTCAGATGTCTCAGTACACGGTTTAAACTTTTGGAAAATAATTTCTTAATTATAACGAGACTTCTTGAACTTCTTCTCAAATAACGTATAATAAAAAATTAATTCTGGTAAATATTAAATTCTAAGAGTAGCCGAAAAGTGGAAATATGTGGAAACGAGACCTATGTCAGAGCAATCGTGAGTGCGTTGCCTAATGTATGGCACTTTTTTATATTCCAATATTGTTGACTATTGTATCACTTCCTTCTTCTTGTAATTACAGGTTCGTATCTTTAACATGATAATAAATGAACTGCATCATATTAGTTTTGTTTTAATTTACTTTTAGGTCGTTATTATTATATCTTTATTATTTAAGTCTTCTTCATATGAGTCCAAACTTAGCTGCATGTGGTGCACCCTTAACAAACGTGACTCTGGTAACAGATTGATGGTGGAATATTCATCTCAGTCCCACGGATACGCAACGCGCACACCAATCCGCATGTCCTGCGTGGCAAGTATGGGCAAACCTTCAAGAAATGCTTGGTGGTTTGTGCTGGCGCTTTCATGGAGAGGCCTATGTTCGGCCGTGGACATATAGGCTAATGAAGTGAAGAGAATTAATAGAAACAAATTATAATATTAAATAAAATTATTTTACATCTTTCATTAAATCTGTATATAATTGCCAAACACCTGTTTATTTGATAACTTAAACTTTAAATGCCATCAATCATATTTCAACTTTTTTAATATGGTTCAAAAGCTCTAGATAGAATGCTTTATCAGGTACGGTATTTGGAAACAACTCATTACATTTTCTTAAGAAATCATCATAGTAGGCTTGTCGTTGTTGAATAAAAATTAGTGGCAATTGGAGTTCATCATATAACTCCTTAACTTTTTGTACATCGTTTGGATCCCAACTTCCATAACACTTTTCAAAAATTTGACGTTGCTCCTTATTGCTTCGCTCCAATGCTGCCACTGCTAACCATGAGCATTTGGCTGTCTGAATGTCCGTAGAAGATTTTAAACCTGTTGATCCGTCGCTATTATACAAATCCATCACGTCGTTCTAATACAAATTAAATTACAATTAATATAAAAGAAATACAAAAAGGGGTGTGACACTATAGTAAAGTAAGAAGTAAAGTGACGACATCCTGTTATGGTCCAGTGTTAGGCAAAAGCCATCACTCTAATATTTGACGTAGCTTTCGAGCAGGGAACTGCCCGTCACGCTGATCCAGGATGAGGGCCTCCGCTACCTCACTCAAGTGGACCTTACCACTTCTAGGTAAAGGCCATCACTTAAATATTTGAGGTAGGTTTGGAGCCGGGAACTGTCCGCCATTCTGCTCCAGTGCGGGTTGGCGGGTTCGGATGTCTTCGAAATAATATTTTTATTACTTCTTAGACATGCAGGTTACCCCTCGATTTTTCCCTTCACCACCGAGTATGTAGTAAATTCAGTACTTTAAATAGCTTTTAACAATTACGTAAGTGGTGCCGATACCGGGGATCGAACCCAAGTCAGACTCTTGGACCTTTCGTCTGGGTAGGTACCACCCTCTTACCCACTACCAAGTAGTATCTGCCTAAGATTATGGCTTGGCATTTAGAAAGGCTCTCGTTGATACCATAAGTACATACTCGTAGCGGACCATTCAGGAATAACTATTTACTAACTGTAACACTACTAAACTGTAAATCGTATTCAATAATGCAATTGATTTATTGATTATTGATTTCGCCGGATTCCGCTCATGCATAGATCACTCACTATTGCTCACCCCTAGATGATATATGTTGAATTTAACTACCTATTACTGATGTAGATTAATAACTACACGAACATTCTGCAAAATGAGATTGAGATAAGTTTGATTGTTTGGGTGATTGACGAACGTGTTCCCGGACTGACAGACATAATAATTAAAAAAACATTGATATGTTATTCGATGTTCCCTATGCCTGATTGAATACAATTTTTTTAATTTTATATCATGTACAGACACTTATGATTTTCCCATTATTATATGTATCTTATCTTATTACATTATTTTAAGATTTGTAAGATAAACAAAAAAACGCGCGTGAATTCTCGGACATTCAGTACACAGATAGGTACATAATATATGACTCGACATGACTATCCCATGATACGCCCTATTGGTGCTTAGTGTCCTTATCCATTCAATTGACATAACTTGGAAACAATTGATAATTTATTGTTATGAGTCAAATTAGGACTAATCATACTAAAAGGCATACAGTCAGTCCTTAGAAGTCACTTTATCTGAAATATCACAACTGTTATTAAAAGTTTTTCTAAAATTCGCCTCGACTGTAGTTAAATTACCACATCAATTCTCAGAAATCTTAAGATTTATTGGTCGGTGCTGTGTTTAATTAAATTTCCATATATTTCTCTCTAGTTATTAATTGTCACTAAATAGTTGTTTTTTTGATTTTTGCTGTTCGTGCTGAAAATTTAAAAACTGAAATTTCTTACTACTAATCGTTTATATAAACGCAATTGCATTTGTTGTAGTCGCTTCCTGAACGATGGCAAAGTATAGTGTGTCACTATAAATTGTTCTGATCCCATATTTTCACGTTATACATAATAAGAGTTTGATCACGTTTGCATATAATACTTCGTAAATTAGAATAATTACACGTCTGGCTACGGGTTTCGTAAAAGGCAACAAATATTTGCAGTGTCAAAAGAGCGGTGTAGGCAGAAAATAATGTTTAATGCTGTACATATTTATATTAATAACTGGTATTCCATCTGTTAAAAATAAAGAAATCATTCATTACAGTTTTTATGATCACCACCACCTTTTCATTAATTACTATAAGCGTGATTTTGGAAACTGAATATATGTTATTTGCTATTTACCTGCATTTGAAATAAACTGCCAATGTCTCCGCAAATACTGTGTACTTGTTGTCTTGATTCCTTAGTATCTTTATTTGTCAAAATGAGCGCAATTATAATAGGTAGCTCGATTGAATAAAATGACACTTTAATTTTATTCATTTCCTTATAATTCTCCATTGTATAGTTATTATAATTGTGAGCTTTGGCTAATGTTACATCTATGCGTTGCCCAATATTTGATATGAAATATACCTGCAAAAATGAATGAAAATATTAAAATCAAACCAGCTTTTTCAGCTTTTAACAATAGTACTTTAAAATAGTAATAAAACTTTAAATGTCAACATGCCTCATTGATGAGTTCTAATATATTAAAACATAAAGGTTGGGAAAAAGTTTGCTGCAGTAGTAAATAAGTAAAGCTGCGCAAGAGACTGGCGTCGTTCATAACTAACGACCCAACGTCCGGCAGTAAATGCCAACAAGGCTTTCCGCATCGTATTTTAGCGTCGTCCTCTACATCGTCCATAAATAGAAAATAAGATGTTCCCTGCAAAATATTTCAGGATACATTAATCGTTTATATACAAAGCATGAAAATCTTAACTTATTACTGGTGTTATAAATTTATTAAAATAACTGACAGATCTTATCATGAATATTTTTGAATTTCTGCTACTTTATCCTGTTTACCAATAAAAGAGAAAAAATATAATAATAAAATACATACCAATTCGAAAACACAAGCCAATACATATACTTGATGGCATTTTTCATCGCTGAGGTTTTCTGTTTCTTCTAGTATTTCGTAGGCACATACCATTAGTTCTCCTATCACAGGTCTTTTTTCGAACGTGTAATATTCTGACATCTATATAATTAAAAATAAACATTGATACTTAAAAGAAAACACTCATACAAAATAGATACAAACTTATTGACACATAATTGAAAACTTGGTAAGTACATAATTTGGTCATAATTATTAGAAAATAGTGAAACATTCTTTTACGAAAGGAATAAAAGTAAACTATTATAGGAAGGAAATTCGAGGATACGCAAGCGCCATTCGTCATGAATAATAGTTTACTGACATCGGCAAGAGAGACGAATCTGCACGATTTCTTTATCGGCACATCGGCGTGTCTATGCAGTCAGTCGATTTAACAAAAACTAAGAAAACAACCTATAACTGTAACTACCGTACTTATGTAATTGATATTTAGTATATAATCTAAAAATGTAAAATAAAAATATGAGGTTAAATTTAATGTTATAACGTCGCAAGATGTAGTTTAATATTAACTCACCTTTTTAGTATGATCTTTCAAATTGCAACAGTCTTTAGTAATTTTTGACAACGATTCGTCAATTATTTTAGAAAAAATTGTTTTGAAGTCAGTCACAAATTGCTTTGACAATGATAACGATTCTTTCTTATGTTCATTCCTTTAATTATAAAAACGAAACTTTTTTTATTACTTAAATTTACAATTCATTTACATGTTCTTATCGGAAATCCCATCGATGTTTGGGAAATATTCTTTACTAGAAATAAACATTGTTATTTGAGTTTTTTGTTATTATATCTTAACCTGTGATGGATAATATAATCATTACAGCCTGTCATAAGTATACTCCTCAATAAAGGCCTCCTCCAAATATTTTGACTGTAATTGAATATCCAGTCAAATATCATTTATATAAGGAGAATACCAAAGGTATGTGTCACACCTGAAAGCATGGGAAGGGATTGTTTACAATACCCCTTAATACATACTGGTTGACTACTATTTTTGATATAGGATTCGGTTCATTCAGTCTGCCAGCTGTCTTGAGGAAGAAGTTATAAGTAAATCGTGATTGATCTTATCAAATTTATTAGCAAAGTCACTGTACATGACATCAACCTGCAGATAAACATATTGATTCATATAGCTTGTGGCAGATATTTAATATAAGTAACCATTATGGTGTCCACGCTGCGGTGCTTAAAGAATCCGAATTGTAATTTATAATGACGGACAGAGTGAGATATGTGATTTAACAATTTCTCCAGATTTTTTTGGGAATAGGTGTTATTAAAGATTTTTCCTACCTACTGAGAAATAAATTTTCTATTAGGTCTTTCTATAGAGGTGTTAAAATTAATACTTAAGTAGCACCCGGCTAATACAGCAGCGCATTTAGAAATGATATATATCACATGTAATTCTTTTAGAACAAAATTGTGGTTAATATTAATAAGATTGATTTCTAAAGACGAAAACGAACTGTGATCACTAGGTATAACCTAAGAAACAAAGTAGATGTGGATGAAAAAGATAAAGTCTGTGAAAGTGAAATCTCTCTGTCACTATACAACATATTTTCTAAATTTTCTTCGGTAGCGTATTTGATTTTACAAATAACAAAAAAAAATTTCGATGCGTTTTAATCTCATTTTATGAGTATTCAAAAACATTTCTAAAACAGACTTGCCCCATTTATTTTAACCTCTTCCTAAAATTTTAAAAGTCTGATAATAATTGTGGAACAGTTTTTCATTATGCTGCAAGGTCTAAGTGGAGGGATAAAATTTTACTTTTAACCGATGTCTAAAGATTCGTGATAAAAGTCCTGTGGAACTAATGGATGTACACAAGACGAGACAAGGCAATATCCATTATTAAAATTGAATCTAAAAGTCTTCTAAATAGAAGACTTTTTTCAATAACAAGGAAAAACATATAAAAACAGCCAGTTAAAGCTAAACTATCGTTATTTGTTTGTATATCCATGGAATTCGAAGTTATATTCTAAGACCACTGAGCTTGAGTTATGTTCAAATTAAAAAATTCTAATTTACTCTGCCATAAAAGGAAGATGGTTAACCGTGTGATTTGTGCATACATACTAAGTGTTAGTGACGAGCTGTCGTATTAGAGTGAGACAAGAATGTACTGGTAGTACTATTATTGCGCAGTGGTATGGTATCGACTGTTGACTCCCACACTTCTTCGGTAAGCGGAAGCGCGCGCGCGTTTGCGCATCGGTACTACCACACCGCCGCCCCGCCCGTGGCCACTGATGGCTATGTTACGATCACCGGTATAGTTCGAAAATTATCATTGAGCCATTGCATATAACTGAGTAATATATGAAAATGTGATTTAGTGCATAAACCCCTCACATTTTGATTATAAATAGTAATGTTAATAGCATGGTATTTTAAACATAATTAAACATGCTCAACAAATGATCAATAAATAAAAACAATCATTAATTTTGAAGATATGATTCTACAAAACTGTTTCCAGTAATACACATTATGACCTATAAATGAACAAATTTCTAAACTTAACTCATAAAATGCTGCTCTATACACAAGTATGAAAGTTAACTTTTACGCATTAAGGTTTTACATTGCGACAGCCAAATATATTTTTTTTTTATTATGAAGCTGCAAACAATGATGCATTACAAAAACTCATAAAATTATAAAAAAAATGATAATGTACTCTCTCACCCACTACTTAAGATCTTAATCTGCAATGCATTTTCAGGCATTTTATTAAATTAAATTGTCTGGATTCCAAATAGGATTCTACGAAGAACTTCACAAATTATAAATTTTATATTCAATAATTATTAACTACGTTCGCTATGTTTCAGTGTCTACGCTTGAGTGGTGCTGCTGCTGTCTGCCACTTAATGATTAATGTCACAATCCAAACCGATCATTAACTTTTCAGTGTCGATATATTACATACGATACATAAATAATTTTAATCGACACAAGCGTACTGAGTTTTACGTGGTAGAGCCAAGCGGCGGCTTTTGCTGCTGTTCGAATGAGCCGGCTCGACCGGGTTGGTATCAGGGTCTTACAGAATACCGCCGTGAAGAAGAGGCATCTTGTACTTCTGCATTTCGTCGGCGAGTGAGGTAACCGGAGGCCCACTCCCCTTCCTCATGCTCCTCCTCCTCCCAAATACCCTTAAAGGCCGGCAACGCACCTACAGCACCTCTGGTGTTGCAGACGTACGTGGACGACAGTAATCACTTACCATCAGATGAACCACTTGCTGGTTTTCCGCCTTTCCCATAAAAAAATAAAGGATACAATAGATTGAATCCTATGGTAAATCCTATGTTTAGGGGATTATTTAAAATTTTTATTCATGTCCTTTTGTGTCTTACAACAGTAGAATTTCTTTTGGTTCAACACGACAAGCATTATTGAATAAAGAACTTATCAGAAATGATATTGCGGCAGCTTTTCGGATCAGATATAGCTTATTTAATTACGTAAACATATAGGTACTTGCTGTATTTATTTAAGCAATTAAATAAAGCAAAAGCTTAGAAAAGTTAAGTAATTAATCTTTAAAGGGATTTATAAATTTTAATTACGTTTAGGTGTGTAAGTCTTGCGCTGAACATAATCAAAGCCTCTCCATGGAATTGCCAATAAAGCTGGTATGCCATGCATGGAAGACTCACCAATACTCACCCAACTCAAAGGGTGAGTTGGGGATCGCAGTGCTCGCACAATCTAAGCTGCTGACCATCAGAATGGTATCTTTATGAGCAACGACTATAAAGCGACCATAAAGGGACTTTCCACAGACAGGTAGTTTTCCGATTTATATAATCAGTTTCCATGTGGCTGTCGGACGTAAAGAATAGCGCCAACCCTCTCTGACCATGGGTGTCGTGAACGGTGACTAATGCTCAAAATGTTTGTAATGTATTACCGTGTGGTGACGGTGTAAGAGAATCTTCCATCCCGTCTGGTCCCGTGGGTTTCGTAAAAGTTGACAGAGGGAAGTATATTATATTAGGAGATAGAGATAGGCCAGTAGTATTTTTCTGCATTATACCACAAAAAAACGGCAGTTGCTAACCTGCTCGCCAGACGTGAAAACTATGGCAAAACCCGCCTTTGATTTGAGAGGTAAAAAGAAATGTCCCCCAGTCCCCGGCGGCCTGGCTAGTCCTGGTAGCCATGATAACGGCTGGGCAGGAAGTGCGAAGAATCTCCGGCTGGATTCTAGGTGCCCAATTAAACGACTGGACCTGCCTTCATATAACGCACGAACATTGGGGGGTAACTTAATTAATCACCGTGAGGGTGACCATCTGACCCAAGGAGGTGTAAGGTTTATCGTCCACAGATCACTCATCAACAACGTGATCAATATCGGGAGTGTGTCGAGTAGGGTCGCGTACCTTATACTCAGATAAGAAAGAAATCGTATTTGCTGAATGTCATACAGATGTACGCACCAATTTCAATACAACCTGATAATGAAGTGAAGGCAATGTATGATGATATTTCAAGAGCCATGCATTGCTCTAAAGCTCACTACACGATGTTGATCGGAAGCTTTAAGGCAAAACTAGGTCTGAAAAAAGACTTACAGTGGGCAATTTTGGTGTAGGGCAACGGAACCCAAGAGGGCAACAGCTGGCTGACTTTATGGGAAAGGAGGAATTCTTCATGATGAATTCCTATTTCCAGAAGCGGCCTTTTAGAAAGTGGACCACCAAAAATGAAATTGACATTATCATGACGACCAAGAAACTATTATTTACGGATTTCATAGGATTCAATTATATTTTTATAATCCCGACGTTTCGATTGCTTTACAGCAGCCGTGGTCACGGGAAGACTGAGCCACCATACATCTCAGTTAGCTACTTTTGGCAAATCTTTGTTTGAAGGATCTGTGACAGTAAACACATGGCCACCGAGCTTCAGCGTGTGAAGCAAGTCCTTCACGACAACAAGCTTCGGCTCCGTCACAGTGACCGAGTGAAGCCGGCCACAGTCAAGCGAGTACGTGCTGTATTACCGTTTATCAGAGGCGTTACAGACATGATTGACTATATCTTGAAGAGGTCTTCTATAAAAACGTTTTCCAAGCCGGCGAAAAAGATAAATCAATTTTTACCATCTGTCAAGTGCAATATCCATCTAGAAGATACAATAGTGTACAACCTTGATTGTGAATATGGTCTCTCTAACATAGGGCAATCTAAAAGATCTGTAAGAAGAGAACACATACTTGATCTGAAAAATTGATGCTCCAGTAAGTCTGCAGTCTGCAGTCTGTTCCAGATAGCCCCAACCATTACATCAGATTTGATAGACCAATTTTCCTCGCAAAAGATGATTCAGGAGGCTATTGAAATCAAAAAACATCCTACTTTCAATAGAGAAGATGGCTGGGTGCTACCACCGGCTTGGGATCCAGTAACAAACAAAATTAAATCTAAAACCAAGCATACCACTGCACGACCTCAAGATACCCTGAGCACATTCGACGTGGATCGGACTTAAAATTAATAACTGGCTGAAGGGGCCACCTTGTGTTAACTCAGACATCTGGACGTCTAACGCCTCAGTCCCCCCGTAACCACGGCTGCTGTAAAGCAATCGAAACGTCGGGAATATAAAAATACAATTTAACGCTATAAAATCATTTCAATGTGTAGTGTTCGCGTAAATACGAGAAATCATTATAACGACCATGCATCAGTCGTTCAATGATGTCTCTGTGATCACTAGGGTGTAAGGCGTCAGTGATCACCGAACGATAAGAGGTATACTGAACCTTAACATTAGGCTTTTGTGATTTCGTCTGATGGAGTATACACTCCGTCCACGTCCTAACCACGTCCAAGCTATTTCACTTTTGAAATATATATTTTAGATATATGTGTGAAATATTTGCTTTATAATGTGATGACTTATTTATTGAACTATACTTCACTTGTCTGGTAGCCCCGTCTGGACTATATTTAAAAGGTAAGTAAGTAGTAATCTTAAGATGACTACTTACTTACTTGTTCTATAAAACAGTTTAAAAAAATGTAACGTCAACAATCTCCGTATCAATTCAGTATTACGGAGGATTGTTACCGAACTTTATCGTGTCGTTCGATTGGAACCTTTCTGG
This sequence comes from Bhutanitis thaidina, assembly GCA_029286595.1. Classification (NCBI taxonomy): domain Eukaryota; kingdom Metazoa; phylum Arthropoda; class Insecta; order Lepidoptera; family Papilionidae; genus Bhutanitis; species Bhutanitis thaidina. The sequence goes on from JAGSMS010000013.1 coordinate 5,106,549, forward strand.
ACGGAAGTAACTGCCGCTTCATCAGCATCATCATCATTTCAGCCTACCACAAGTCCACTGCTGAACATAAGCCTCCCCCAAAGATTGCCATAAAGCTCGGTCCTAAGCCACCTGCATCCATCGACTTTCTGCAACATTGCGCAGGTCGTCACTCCATCTTGTGGGTGTCGTCTCCCACTGCGATTGCCTGTACGTGGCTGCCACTTCAGAACCTTTTTTCCCAACGGTTGTCGGTTCTGCAAGCTATGTGGCAGTGCCACTTCAGATTGCTGATCCTTGCGACTATTTCGGTTACCCTAGGTCTGCTGCGACTCTATCGCGCAGAGAAACTCCGAGCATAGCCCTTTCCATAGCGCTGAACAACTTTGAGCTTCCTTATCCGGCCTGCAGTGAAGGACTATCTCTCAGTTCCATATATCATCACTGGCAACACGCACTGGTTGTATACTTTGCTCTTGAGGTTTTGTGGTATACTCGACGAGACGTAGTTTCCCGAACGCAGCCCAGCCGAGTCGATTGACCTTTGGGTCGAAATTGGACTTCTAATCGGACAATTTGTCCTAGGTATACGAACTCGTCTAAAACTTCGAGCCTATTGTTCCCAACAGCAACCGGTATTGGTGTGACATGGACGATAGACATGATCTTCGTCTTGTCCATCTTCATCTTAAGACCAACCTGTTGGGAGACACTATTGAGGACATTGAGCATAGTGCTAAGCTCCTCCAGCGATCCTGCCATAACAACTATGTCGTCGGCAAATCAAAGGTTGCCGCTTACTGCCGCTTGGCTTGCACAATCAGAGAGAAATTGTACACTCTCTCTCATTAAAAAAAGACGATACGAAATATTACTATGGCATAGCATAGTTAGATCACAGATATGTAGCGGAAGTAAAATATACTATCGTAACACCGCCATGGAAATATAAAAACGAATTGCTTAAACAAACGGCTTTTAGCTTCGGGAGATAAGAAGTAAAGCAAGTACTAGTTTACAAAGATCTGGGAGACTGGTTTTGCGTCATAGTTTTTGGGGCACTAGATTCTTATCCTAGATTTCCTGACGGCTTCATTAGCGCTATAACGCACACTCAAATATCGAAGACCTCGTACATCTTACCAACTATTCGCTGCTAATGGAAACCCGTCACGTCTGAGATTTCGTAGAGATTTCACATGACTTGTTTAAGTAGCCGATATGAACATAGCTATTATATCAATACATTTTTTTATCATTTTACAATCTCATCGTTTACTTTTAATAGATAACCTGCATATCCTGCTTCTGCAAACATAATAGCTTCAGACAGAACCAGGATAATTGCTTCAATATACTGTTACGAGCTTCGGGTTGTGAAATTGGAGTAAAAAGACCGGTTTTTTTTTTACCACTTACAAAGTGTGTAGTTTTTACTTGATGAGATGTCCCTGGCACGTGATCTTCCACGGGTCTGAAAGAAATTATATTTAAGAGTTTAGAAACAACAAAGTTAAATGAATATAATCGGAAACAATGTTATAGATATAACAGGAAATTAAAGAAACATTCAGTACATGCCGGATTTATAATTTAAGATTAAACTAATGATTCCTTGTATTTACGAAAACGAAAACTACACATTTTAAATGAAACTTTTATTTACGGATTTTATAGCGTTTAATATTGTTTTTATATTTCCGACGTTTCAATCGCTTTACTGCAGCCGTGATCACGGGGGAATGAGGTGTTAGACGTCTATATGTCATAGTTAACCCGCGCCTCCGTCACAGTGACCGAGGGAATCCGGCCACAGTGCCATACATCAAAGGCGTTACTGACAAGATCGGCTATATCTTGAAGTGGGCTTCTATAAAAACGTTTTTCAAGCCGGCGAAAAAGATAAGTAACTTCTTACCATCTGTCAAGTGCAATATCCCTCTGCAGAAGTATACAAGCTTGATTGTGAATATGGTCTCTCTTACATGTGGCAAACTGAAAGATCTATAAGGATCCGCGTAAAAAAACACATAGCTGACGTGAAACACCGACGCTCTAGGAAGTCTTCACTCTGTGGTCATATTCTTGATCGCCCCAACCATTACATCAGATTTATCAAACCAGACCACAATTTCTCTCAAAAAAACACCGATTCCTGCTAAGGTTGATTCGCGAGGCTATAGAAATCAAAAAACGTCCTAATTTCAATAGAGAAGATGGCTGTGTGCTACCACCCGCGTGGGATCCAGTAATAAATAAAATTAAATCTAAAACCAACCAACGTTCTTCCTCGTAATATTTTTTTTTATTTATACATATAAAATATAGTATTTGTTATATATATAAAACATAGTATTTGTACAAGGGCACTACTTATTCCATACATTGAAATTTCTTCTAGCAGGACCTAATAGGAAATTCTATGGAAATGGCAAAATAATATATTTCTAATACATATCATGTATACAAGTAAATAAATATGATTAGATTGATTAAATAATATATATTTGATAAATAATACACATACATATACTACATACATGCGTCAATACAGAATATATATTCAATTGTTATCGATGCGTAATAGTGGTCTTTTACACGTTTCTTAAATAAAAGTATAGCTCCGAAATCTCTTATGGTAGGTGGTAATAAGTTCCACAACTTAACCGTATGGACTGCAAAGGAATAAGAATAAAAAACTGGAATTATGGATAGGAAAATTAAAGATAGTCTTGACATGCGATCTGCATGGCACATCCAGATGGTGAACGAAGGAAAATAGTTTTCTCAGATAGGACGTAGAGGATGGGTTGTGCAGGATGTTATAAAGGATACATAATAATCAAGTGTTCCTGCGAAATTGAATTGGGAGCCGCTTGAGGTTCTTGCGAAACTGAGATATTCGGTCAAATTTCTAGAATCCGAAGATGAAACGGATTGACAGAATTTGCAAGAGTTCAAATTTATTTAGTAGTATCTAACTCCTCTGTAGTGTCTAAATAACATGCATCAGCATAATCAATTGTGGGCTGAATAAGAGTAAGCACCAGTGTGATTTTGGTTTTAAAGGGCAAGACATTTTGAAGGCACTTCGACGAATGTAAGGTAAAGTGAACTTTTCGACCAATTACAGCGGCGTGCGCGAACCATGATAAATGCTCATTAAATATCTCACCTAAGTTTTTAACTTATTTTAAAAGAAAGATTTATGTTTTTAAATAACCGCTGTATTCATGTTATTTTCTCCGGCTTTCAAATTTAAGATGCTGTGATTCATTGCAATGTTACCTTTGCAATGGCTGTATTCGACCTGCGCAGTGTTGCGGGAAGTCGATGGATGCAGGTGGCTCAGGACCGAGCTTCGTGGCAATTTTTGGGGGAGGCCTATGTACAGCAGTGGACCAGTGATAGGCTGAAATGATGATGATGATGATCATAGTTTTCTAAATAATTTTTAAAGTCGAAGAATAATATAATAAGATTAGTTTCAAATACATTGTTATACATTATTAAAAAGTAGTCCCAATCGTCGTTAGTCTGTGTCTGTGGAAGTGAATCTTCTAACTTCTAAACTTCTAAGTGGGTTTGGGAGCTTTTTTCACAATCATTTTGAACATTACTTTGGACAGGTTCATATGTATAGCACATTTACATTTAGTGTTATGGGCGCGTTAAAATAGTGTCTTCTTTGTTTGTTAACATTAATGTTCTTTAATAATAGCGGGATTTGAACCCTCAAGCCCCAGCTTGATTGCCAGGTCACTACCAACTAGGCTATCGGAGGAGCCAATGATATTTTTATTCTAGTCCTTGGAACGGGACAGCACAGTATCCACATGTTGGGAAAAGTGTACTTGAAATTCTGCCTGTAAATTAAGTCTATACAGCGGTTGAGAATTTTTTAAATATTCTCATTAAAATTTTGCAACACACATTACGGTTTTTAACAGAGTACAATACGGATAATTATATTTGTATTACTTGCCGCACTATGTCTCCGTACATCCGTGAGAATATACGCACATATCGCCTCATTGCAGTTCACATATCGACCAACTAGATAGCGCGTAATTTCATCGATGGTGTTGAAGGTTTGGATGCCAAAAACCGCCATATCGCTTTTTTCGTGGTGATAGTTCGAGCATTATCATCGGGTGAATGACGCCGAGACAGTGGATACCCATCGTTGCCACTGATGGTCTTCGCCGTCAATTTCCATGGATAACATTTGGAACCCTTGCCGTCGACCATGCACGGTGATTGCCGGTTGATGATACCAGACTGTCCATGAATCATATTTGTAATTACAATATCATGTAGGTTTTGATCGGTTTCGGAATCAGGAATCTCGGCACATATGATGTCATCTATTTCTTCGTCATCTCATCGAATTCTTTCGACTAACCAAATAAGAATGGGTGCATGCGGCAAGCCCCGTTTTTGCCATTCGATTGAATACATCCAACATCGAGTATTCCCAAAGACGGGTTTCTTAACAATGTAGTTCATCAGCGACCGGATAATTGCATCACGTAAATGGATATACTCTTCCGAACTTAATTTGGCTTGGTTTAACCGAATGAAAGTTAGTTTGACGTACATGTCGATGCAATATTGCTGAAGCAATCAACAAAATCGCAGCAAATAGTTGTCAGCATTTTGACGAATCATCAAACGATACGCGTAACATTGAGCTAACCTTCTTAGTAGTTTCGCCACCTGAAAAAAGAACAGTAAAATTAGTATCTTTGAAGTAAAACTCACGTCTGTATTTCCTGGAGGAGCGGACAGAAACGTGTTATCACGCTAAATCCCCGAAGTCACTTTTAGCATATTTTAAAGGAATAACGTTAGATTATTTAATATCAGTTGCTAATATTCTCCAAACCAACAGGCCCTCATCCCTTAATCGACTCTTAAGACTTCCTGGGAAATTAGGAGTGGTTCTACGTTTTTTTTGGAACAACACAACCAAACGGAGTAAAATTTATGTCATGTTGAAATGAAAACTATGATATTGATATTCACCATTCAACGGATTAATCATCTTGATATTAAAACGATTTCCATCGTCTCTTTGCCAATAATATTTTTTGCAGTTGCCCAGTATCACGACGTGTAAGCACAATATCGCGTGTTTCGAAGTTTCTTTTACCAATAATCAGGATTGCTACTTCATCTATTGTTTGAGCTGTAAATCTGCGTTCGTGTGTTCTAGCTGTTCGTTTATCCGCCTTTGCAGTCATAATTTGGCATGCGCTCCGACGCAGTCTTGAGCGGCCTGACCAATACATGATGTTCATTAAGTAGCCGTTGTAGATCTTGAAGAATTGCTCTTTTCATTGCTGTTGGCGCCGATCAACTTGGTCCTCCATATTGCCCATGAAGTATATTTGTAAGAATTTATGCTGTGCATCTTAAAGAGGTTTCAATGATCCAATTTGATGGTGAATCTGTGAAGTCGGTGAAGATAACAATTTTATTTAAATTTTAGCATACCTTACTTATTTTAGATAGAAATACAGAGACCGTATAAACTAAATTTGAGCTAATTTTTTATCCTAAATTTTTTTTTTAAGAAAATCAACATTTCCTATTCGTGGAATAAATCCGTGTTCTTCGATAATGTCTGCTCCAAATGAAGTCATTTAAAAACGGCCATTGTATTTTTAAGTGTTCGATAGAAAATGTCGTGATTCTGGTGTTTCGCCACGAAGCAAGGAATGCAATGGCTCAGTCTACACTATGTTCTCCCTAATTAAAACATTTAAATCATTAAATATGAAGAATACTGAGGACCTATGGGGTATAAGAAAAATTAATTAATTCTGTAATATATATTATGTTACCACATTTAGCATTATTGTTTTATTCGATACATCTGGATAATTGATAACGGTATATTTCAGAATTTGATTTAATATGGTAAAATAATACCACTTATCAAATCCGGAGATTCAAAAGAGCTGGATAATTTTGGACCCGTATCTGTTTTACCAGTATTAAGAAAGATTTCTGAACTGTTAATTTTTTATCAAATGTTAAATTTTTTAGCATTAACAAGTTACTTTATGATCATCAGTTTGGTTTTACAAAGGGGCGCTCCGTAACTCATGCGGGAATAAGTTGAATTAAACACATTTATAGTGCCTGGGAAGACTTTCAAAGTGCTATTGGTATGTTCTGTGAATTTTGATTGCGAAAATAACAGAACTATACTTAGTAAATAAAAACATTACGGCTCAAGACACAACAACTTTCTCGCTATTAATTTGTAGGAGTCTTGTTTTAGTAATAGGATCCGAATAGTTCCGGTAAAAGGTATACTTAAAGAACAAACGTAATTCGCTTAGAGAACAGTAACCGACATTTTTTGTATCGAGAAATAATAATAAACTAGCAAATCCAAAATTTTTACTAAATAAAATTAAGAATTCTTTACTGGCTCACGCCTATATAATAAAACTCCAGAATATATTTTGATTCTTTCGGTTTAAAATTATATCAAAAAGTGTTTGTGTTCAAAAGCTTACTTTAGTCTTAATAATAAGGAAGCATGGGATTTGACCTTACAGTTGAAGACGTACTATGTTGTAACTTGACTCCACTATTTGTAACTATTATATAATCATTCGTTTTATTTGTAAATGTATTTACATTCACATCGTATATGGTCTCGTAGAAAATTGTACGTGTGTTCTTTGGGAATATGATAGTGTTTGCTATAATTATCTTACCTATGTGTACTGTAGACTTGAGTATGTCATGCTCCCTTATGTGCCTATGCTTGTGGCGGCGTCTTGTGGTGGCTCGTCCACTTCCCTTATGTGTTTGAGGAGGCCGATGGCTGCCACGCATGTCATACTTGTGAACAGGTGCTGCTTATGGAGGCTGGTCTGGTGCTTAGTGGATAGTACTCTTGTGGCGCATCCTTTTAGTTGCATATGGGACCATACCTTTTATTTTATGATTTTCATGTACATTATAATTATTGAAAAAAAAAGATATAATCAAAATATAAAAATAACGGAGTTTCTTTTGCCTGTTTCTTGTCCGTCAGTGGAGCCTCATCACAAAACGGTGGTAGGTTGTAAAATAAAATAATAAGATTTGATATTTGACAAACAAAATTATCTTTCTTACGTTGAAGAATAAAGAATTTTCATTTCCAATTTTCTGTTAGTTCATGTTACGTTAATTTTATATAATAAGAATTCCCGAAATTAACCCACATCTATTTTCGAATTGATATGACCAATTAATAAACGTCGACATTGAAAGCAAAATATGTACAGGCATTAACATCAATTGCCTTTATATGTAAATTAAATTTGAAACTTTTTAACCTACCGAAAAAAATTGTTAAATTAGTTTGACCACCAGATGTCACATTGAAGGTGATCATTTCCCAACAATGAAAAAAACTGAATGACTGAAGGTAAACATCGATAGTCTCAATTCTCTCATCTGAAGTCTAATTCATTAATTCATCTAAACTATTCTCAAATCACCGATTCCATAAAATCATTAGTCACTTACTAACTAAATTCTTTTGTGGATTTCTGAAATTAGCATGGCTTTTGTTTACCAAAATCCAAAACAAGGTACTTATTACTGTTATAAATAAATTGATTTATCTTACTATACTATATACACGGCAATGTATATTTAATTAACAATATTATACAGACCAAATAATTGCATGCTTACGTACCTTTACATACATTTATCAATTGTTGGTAGATGTAGAGAAGATAAAAAACGGTAGCTGATTTGGCGTTCACGGTGGCTTTTTTGCGATTTCCAGTTCGTACTGGTTCAGATAATGATTGTTTGTTGAGCATTTACGCGGACGTGAAGTGAAATGAAACTATTATTTACGGATTTTATCGCGTTTTATTTTTTTAAATTCCCAACGTTTCGAGTGCTTTACAGCACCCGTGATCACAAGGGAACTGAGATGTAAGACGTCCTGATGTCATAGTTCACACAGGCAACTCAGCTTATAATTATTAGTTTTGGTCCAATCGACGCAGAATGTACTCACCGAGGAGAATGTACACTTGAGGTCGTGCAGTGGTATGCTTGGTTTTAGCAAATGTTATTTATTACTAGATACCTAGCTGGTAGTAGCACCTAGCCTAGCTAGCATCTTGTCTATTGAGATTAGGATGTTTTTTGATTTCGAGCCTCGCGAATGCTCTCTGAAATTTAAATACCGGTATGTGTGGGTTTTTTCCCTATACACAGTGTGGCTTATGGTTATTAGGATTCCGAATTGCGAGAATCCATATGAAGAGAAACCTTGCCGAGGGTATGTTAAAGTCAATGTAAATAACCTCAACTTGATGACTCTTGTCAATAGCACTCACAAGCTCCACGATAAAAATCACAAGATTTGGCGATATTGACGTATTTTCAACGAAACCGTCAGCACGGTCAGTTATAAATTGACTGAAAATAAATGTATGTGTAGGGAAAAACAACAGATCCAAAAAATGGCTCATGTTGAAAGTATCGAAATCGATGAATTATTCGACATGACGATTGATAAATTAATTACACCACTTTTGCACACCTCCACATATCTGATGATATACTCCTGTAGAAACTGATGCGTTAATTATTGTATACAATGGAGAAAAGGGAAGGCTGTCATCACAATTTCTAAGAAATATTGGCGCCAATTGGTCTGCACCGGCTTTAGAACTACCAGTTTTGAGTTTCTTAACTATTATTTCGTACTCTACGCATAGATTAACAAAGCATGAACTTCCATTTCCATTTTCCACGATTCTGAGATTTTCAGATTTAAGATCAGGTCTTTAAAGTTGTGGTCACAACTTTGAAGCCACGATAGCCGAGTGATTAAAGGATCTGCTTCCCAATTAGGAGACTCAAGTTCGAGCCGCCGCTTGGAGGGCTCGAACTTATACCATATACCAATAAATTTTTCGAAATATAACTCAAATACGATTTGTAATTTTGGCTTGGACACTAAGATAAGACGCACTGCCGCTACCAACATGTTATGTTGGCCCTCTCTAAAATGACTGACTACTTCAGTATTAAAAGTCAAAAATTCTACTCGTTTCAGAGTAATAATAACCTTCTGAAAATATTTTAAAACTTTTACCGAATTCTAAATTATTTTAGTAAATTTTTATTCCCTCAGTTCTCACACAATTTTTTTTTATTTTTTATTTACTTATTTATGTACACACAACAAGGCATGAAAACATTAAAACATATTATTAGTACAAGGGTGCTGCTTATTCCATACTTTGAAATTTCTTTCAGCAGACCCTAACAGGAAATTTTATTGAAATGGCAAACTTAGTGCGTACTTTTCTAATAAATAATATGTATAGAATTAAATAAAAAAGATTACATATAATTAAATTATATACATAGATATATTTAAATAAATATATATATATACATATACATACATGCATACACATTCGAAAATATACAATATATATTCCATTAACACGAAGCTAAGTAGTGGTCCTTTACACGTTTCTTAAATAAAAGTATAGTTCCGGAATCTCTTATGGTGGGTGGTAGTGAGTTCTACAATCTAACTGCATGGACTGCAAAGGAATAGGAATTCTCTACCAGTCAACTCTTGTCATGGTGAAAAATAGATGGCAGGTGTAAAATATAGAATAAATATATAAATAGGTGGACTCCAACAAACAATAAATTAATATACATATAAACGTACAGTATATAATTACATGATAAATAAAAATTTGTAATGTAAAATAAGTAAATTTGTATACATATATATAAATAGATACATAGATAAATATAATATAATAAAAAGCGAATATAGATAAGCCGAATATTGTCAATGATTCATTAGGTATTCACGAACTAGTATCTTAAAAGAATTCCAATTAGGAGCTCCTCTAATCTTATAGTAATATACATTTAATGATAAAGGACGTTCCAGAAGAGTGTAGCACTAACAGTAAAAGAACAGTTATAGTATCCTATATTATGTTGTGGAATGCGAATCTTATGTTGGTTTATGGAACGTGGCTCTCTGTCGCAGAGCAGAATGTATTATATCTTTAGATATCGGAAATTATTCTTAAGATATGAAGGATAATTAGGATCAGTTAATACAGAATACAATAAACACAGAATTCTATAGCCTGTGACTAAAGACAGTTAGGCATGGAACGTTAAGAAGAGATATTATTATATTTACGTAAACCAAAGATATCTAATGCAGTTTAAGAAGGCTCTCTAACTAGTCGAGTCTTGAGTTTCCCAACTCAATGACTGATCGAGATACAAGCCAAGATTTTTTACAGTGTTAGAGAAAGTAATTAATGTTCCATGTCCAATTATGTTAAATTTACATATCCAAAAACTTTCCCTTAAACATTCAAACAAGGTAGGGAAGATGTACTGAGAGTATTCATTTAAATCGTTAACTTTCCCCATCTTTGGAAATCCTTTTGAAACACATTATTTTTCATTTCTTTTAATTTTGCCTTTATCTTATAAATTGGATGGCAAGCAAAGCTTTTGCTTGTATATTTCGCCACAACATGCTACAGAATGTAACATGCATCAATAGAACTAGCACCGGGCACACGCCCATATAAAAAGAGTATATTTAACAAAAGAAGTACAATTACTTTACATGGAATCATAGTACCATTTTTATTTAATATTTATGTAATAAAACAACCATATTTTAAAAACTGATAATGTAATGTAACTTTACAATTAAATAGCTAGTTGACAAAAAAAATAACTAAATATCATTCCGCTTTATAGTCTATATTTCCCACACAATAGACCATATTAACCAATTTTATGAAAAAATCCGGTGGTGGTATTGTGTTTATGGGTATATTATTTAAACGTGTACGGAGAGACTCGTAAAGATTCTGCCTTTCGTTTTTGTAGATCATTGATAACTTTAACTCTTGGTAAAGTTCTCTGATACGTTCCACACTCTCTTGCTCCCATTTCCCGTAGTTTTCCAAAAACACCTGTCGTTGTGATAAAGTGCAATGCTTTAATGCAGTTAATGCAAGCCAAGAACACTTTCCCTCTTGAATGTCAGTTCCACTCTTGCCTCCCACACATTCGTCATCATAGAAATCTAGGAAATCGTTCTGAAATTTAATCAGTCTGATTAAGTCATAATCCAATAATAAAAAAAAAACATGATCTTTTCAAATGATGTAAAACAAAAAGCCGATATGTCAGTAGATCATATCATATATGCATACTATAGAAGAAACCTTTGTGTATCTGCCTGTATGAATGGAAAATGGATAATAATAATTCTGGCGTCAACTTTAACTACTTTTCATGGTACTTGTTGTACCGGTTCCAAAGTTAGGTACATTTTGTTGATAATATTCCAAAGAAGGTTATCTATAACTTATTTAGTTTTCTTATGTAATATTAGAATTTCAACCTATCTCCGCTCGGTACCCGTAGTATCATTGCTTAAAATACTAAAATAGTTTTATTTAATTATTATCATTAACTGCATATATTCAGAAATATACATTACAAATTCAAAATCTTTATCTTATTTGGTTGTTGAGACGATGGGGTCTAAAGGTATAAAACAGTTGCATAGATATAGAAGTAACATAATATGTATCTTTAGTATTTTTTTGGGGACAATCAAAAAACGTGTGTAAAATGAATTAATAATTAGTTTAAAGGAAACATTTATAAAATAACTGAATTGTTTTAATGTGTAACAGGACTTATGTTTTTATGGCCGTAAGCCGCTATAAACTAGCTAGCACCGGTACAATCGATATTATTATGATGATCGGTGGCGTTAATCTGAATTACTCGAAGCAGTGAATAAAACTAGTGTACACCATACATCAATAATATGTTGTCTAATAAGTTATGTGAAATAAGAATTAGTTTTTTTAAAGGCAAAACTAGCTTTTAAAAATCTTTGAACAGTTTCGTCCGAATATTTTATCGTTATTATATCGTTTTTAAAACTTCCAATTATTCGTATATAATTCAATAAAACATCCCCATAGTCTAGTTTGCAGATAACTTTCAAGTACATAACTTTGGGTCACTTTCAAAGTTATGGGTTCTGATTTTGAATCCTGTATAATACATGTATGTATTTGTATCATATCACCGCTCAGTTTCTAATATAAGGGATCCTAATTTGGAACTGGATTATGCCCGATATATAGTAAGACTCTTATATTCCATCAACGCCATCCTTACCTGCATTTGTAATAGCAGTCCAACTTCGCTGCCTATGGATTCCACTAGCTTGTAGGCCTCTTTTGACTCTTTATTACTTATAATAAGTGCTAACAAGATAGGAAATTGAATGCTGTAAAATGCAGTTTTGTATTTTACTGTATTAAAATACTTTTCCATCGTAAAGTATGAGTAATCCTTGTTCTTGAATGGCGTACTATCGATAAATTGACCTATATGCGTTTTAAAATATGCCTGTTGACAGATTGGTTATTGTACACATGTATTTTTGACAAGTAAGACAATATCAATTCACCGCTATCTATTATAAAAATTAAGTAAATATACTTTCTCCAAATTATAAAAAATTAGAATAAACTAAATAAAACTTTATAAATTATTTTCAAAATTAATATAAATTTTAAATAAAAAAATTACTACTGGTCAAAAATTCTATGTAATATTATCAGTAACACTGCATTCGACCCTCCTGCCGATCTTATTTCACAAGCAACAAATACGGAAATATAAAGACGAGGCACTCCTCTCAGTGTTTGCGCGTACAAGTGAGGCACTATAATATATTCTGCGCAGTTGATATCATAGAAAGACGTTATCCATAATTACGATTAATCGAATTCAGCTACAAGGAATGGTTTTCAGACTAAAAAAACCTACGTACATTGAAAAACCGTTTTTTTTTTAATTTGTCTTTCTTATTTAGCTAAGTAATGTTTATCGTAATCGCTTCGCTTAGCAGGCGCATTGATTGGCGATCGGATCGTTGTGGGTGATTGTACTCATTACAACTTAACTTTTGTGATACTAGTCCTCGTTACTAGCCTTTAGGCTTTTGGTTACATTGATAAATAATTGTATGAAAATTCTGGCATCTGTCAGTTTCATTTCTTTCATCACATTTCTTTTCTTTCCCATAGTTAACGCTTACAATTCTCACAGGATGATAGTGAGATATGAAGTGGTAATAAGTATAGTTGTGGATGCATACTTTTTTGTATCTGTAGAATCAATAACTTTTCACAAGTATCATCATAACATCTGATAGCTATTCAATGTAACAAATTTACCATTTTTAAATAATACCAATTTATAAAAACAATTTTACTTAAATCTGAGCTTACTATCTGTTAAAATTTCTCTAATCACTTTTAAAAGGAACAAATATTTTTTTTACCTGATTAAAAAGATTTTGTATCTTTGGATACACATGCTCCTTGGAGAAATAAAGCCATAGGATTTCGCTTATAAAAGTTCGAAACATGCCAACATCGTTAATAGCGTGTACACCGACGTCTGGTAGTAAATGCCAACACGTTTGTCCACGTCGTGTTTTAGCACCGTCTTCCATATCATCCGTAATTAAAAAATAAGTATGAAACTGTAAACGATGCCAAACGTTAAAATTATTGTGCAAACGTAGCATAACTTAAATATAAATCTCCGACTCCGCCAATGTAGAAACGGTTATTTTCGAGATGGTTATTTTTTTTATAGAAGGGGGCAAACGTGCATGTAAGTGATCACCGACGCCCACGAACATCCGCAAGACTAGAAGAGCTACATATGCACTGCTGGCCTTTAAGGAAGGAATAGGCTCTTTTCTGGAATTTTTTCGCGAACTTGGAATTCTGTCGCGATGTACGATGATGAAACTCAGCAGCTAGGATCAATCCGAACAGTTTCCCGTAGTAAATTTGCAAAAAGAAGCAACATCTCTTCGCAAGGCCAAGGGATCAAGCCGATCAGAGAGAGCTTGGTCGCAGACAATTCGAGCCGTTCGACGTTGGATGCAATCAAATGGAAGGAGTTGGTACTGGGGTGCCGCTGCTCAGAGATCAGAACAGTATTCCACGTGAGGCCGAACTTGCGCCTTATAAAGTTGTAATCGGTGAACCAGCATGAAATACTGTCCCGCTCTGCAGAGCACACCAAGCTTTTTGGAGGCCAATTTGGCCTTTCCCTCCTAGTGACCACGGAACTAAACGTCGCTCGATGTGTCGACGCCAAGGATTCTGTTACTGGCTGAGGTGATAAGGGGAATGTTCTCAAAAAGAGGAGAAACGACTAAGGGATTCTATTTAGTGGTAAACGCGCAAATCTGTCTTTTTGGGGTTGAATAGGACCAAATTACGTCGACTCCAATCCGAGACTTTGCTTAACAAGGTCTCGACACTAGTTATGCACATAACAATGCATGCTATTGATTTGTAGCATGTTGTTCATACGCAGAAGGAACAGAGCTCGTCGTCGACAGACACCAAATATCGGTCCGGTTGTGAGGTCAGCAAAAGGTCCAACACGGAAGGTGTATGGCCTTCCACGTCTGGAATCCGCGTCGGCGAGGTTACCAGTTGTGCCAGGCCATATGCTAATGCAAATTCATAAACAGATCTCCCCGCATGATCAATTAATTATGCATGAACCGAGCCAATAGGCATGGTGGGCATTAAATTGACGAGAATCACGATCTCTGCGGATGGGATCTGTTGTAGCACGGAATCTGTAGCCATTTGGAGGTGGTCGATGAGTTAGTCAGTTACGTTATTACCGCTATGGGATATGTGACAAGATATGCATAGACGCGCGGATGGTCGGTTCTGTGTCGATGCGCACCCAAAGAGTGAACAGGTCCATACCTTCAAGACTACCGAGGAGTCGAGAACAGAAATCTTCTCTGGATAGTCACAAAGCAGTGTCCCAGTTTGTACCCCGGGTAATAGAGATAACAGTCGGAGAAGATATCTGAGGCTAGGTAATAAACGGCGCTAAGGTTCGAGTGGATTTCCCTGATATTGCACAAATTCACGGCGAGCGCAGTAGGGGGTGCCATAGTTTCCTTGCTACGTTTGCCTCGAGTAGGATAGATAGAGAGCGGAAATTAATTAGGAAATTATAAAAATCTAATTAAACTGTTACGTTATATTTATATAACTATTACTTTATACAATTTCTTATACTTCTGTTAACTAATAATTTAAATTATATATTTACTTAGTACTTTTACTTAACCGTTGTTATTGCTACGGCAAATAAAGTAACATTAAATTCAACCTTTCGTCACACTTTTAAACTATAAAGCCATATCTAATTAGTTTACAATATATGTATGATTGCAATAACATTTAGCAATAAAAAGTTTTATGTCAATTGTACATTTCGTATAGCCCAAAATAAAAATAAACTGTTTACTATAATATAGTGTTGATTGAATATAATACGATTTCAATCTCTCGCAATTACTACCTACTTACTCTAACCAAACTGTTTTATATAAACATACTGGAAAACCAGCTCAATAAGTGTTACATGATGCTCAAACTAACAAACAAAAATTCCATACATAATTGGTCTGGGTCCACTGGGAAATATCGAAAAATACCTATAAGAAATATCATATATTAACGATTATTAATAACAAAAAAAGAATATCAATAATATATACCATATAATATAATAAGGCTCACATAAAATATATAATAATAATGCATATACAATTTTAAGTATTTTGATGATTTATTAATTTTATACGTATATAATAATCATTATTTATTGCAATATTAAATACATATACAATAGATATAAACAATGATAATGATGAAGATAACTCAGTACTTATGATCAATTTTTAGAAACGAGCCCGTTAGAGAACGTTATTTTTGAATGTGTGTTTTACAGTAAAGTTTGTTTCAACTTTTCAGGCAGTGCGTTCTACAGACGAACGGCTTGAACAGCAAACGACGAAGAAGAGAAACCAGAACGGTGAAGTAAAATAGAGGGAGACAAAGTCTTCGTAGAACGAAATCATCGGTTTAGAGTATCACACAGGAAATGAAACTTACGTATCAGATTATCCGGATAGCGGTTATCGAAAAAAACTGAAAAAACTACGTCTAAAGTAGCCTTGAGTATCTTCGCTGGAGGTCACTTTACTCTGATAGCTCTCTACGGTGCATGCGCATCAAATAGTTAGGGAAAAGTGAGACAATGTCGTCAATTTATTACGCACCATAGACCGGTGGGAAATCGATTGCCGTTGCATCGATTAATAAATCCGTCAATCGAACCATAATAATTTTCCTTATTTTTATGGTAAAGGCGGTAAACGAGCAAGCAGTTCACCAGATGATAAATGATTACCGTCGCCCACGTAAATCTACAACACCAGAGGTGCAGCATGTGCCAGCCCTTTAAGTGTATTTGGGAGAAGGAAAGAAAGATGAGGAGGGGGATGAAAAGGGTGAGTGGACCTCCGGTTACCTCACTCACCGAACAAAACACAGAAGCACAAGACGCCGGTATTCTGCGAGGCCGTGGTAGCAACCCGGTCGAGCCGGCCCATTCAACAGCAGCAAAAGCCGCCGCTGGGCTCTACCACATATCTGATGATGGGCTGATGAAAATGCTCACAATATCTGGAGAACGCGCAGTGGTATGGATACGGGATACCAAGCTGGTGGTACCACCCAGCTATTTTCTCTATTGAAATAAGGATGTTTTTTGATTTCTATAGCCTTTGTGGTCTATCAAATTTGATTTAATGGTTGGGGCGATCTATAATGTGATCAGACTGCAGACATCCTAGAGCGTCGGTGTTTGATATTAACTTATTCTTTTACGTAGGTTCTTACAGACACAGACTCTCAGATAGTCCATATTGGGGAAAAATGGTGATCGGTTGGGGCTAGGTCTGGCGAGGTCTTGTACTAGTCTGGCCATAAACAGTTCATCGAGCACTGTAAGATCTTAGGATATTATGGAGCAATAATGATGGCAATCAATTGACGAGACGGGGTTGTTTATACATAGTGAATTATACTTTTCTATGAGTGAGTTCCGCATTATAACATTTGTTTGTATTTAACCTAGGTTCAGCCATTGCGTTTTTCGCTTACGCCTCACTTTTTATCACTAGCCACAATTCTGTCCAAAATCCTTTAATTTCTGTACCTACACATCAAAGCAAGGTACTACACATCAGCGTGCTCCTCTCTGCACATAAGTTAATTCATGGACCACCCATTTCTCGTGTTGTTTTATTAATAATAATTTGCTAATGTCAATCTTGAAGGTACACTAACGTCAAACCTTGACGCTAACATCTTAGTTGTTTGGTAAGGATCGGCTTTCACCATTACGTTAAATTAATCGTTATTTACCGCAGTGTCTTCCTCGTGGTTCGTTCTTTAAGTTGAATTTGAAATCACGAATTTTGGACCATTCATTTCATTTTAATTCAAATGAAACTTCATACTTATATATCATATTTTTATTTGAAAAGTAACGTGGCATCGACTTCTAAGCTATCTCTAAATATCGCGTGTTGGTTTAATAAAAAAAATTATAGGAAGCGTTTAATTAAACATGCAAAAAATAAACTTGATTCAAAACAATGAAAGATTGGAAATTACTGTTAAATATTCATAGAATCAGACTTAATCAATGTTGATTAAAGTAACACATAAATGTACAATTGTCCGTTGTTCTGATCGATGATCTTTAATTTGATGGTTCGGCGACTAGCTTCCGTAATTGTGTTTAGTTATTATTTTAATAAATTTTATTCTGCTCTTATTAAACAATCTTGAATAACAAATCCGAACCTCTGTACGAGCACCTTGTGACAAAAAGTGTCGACCACGGGAAACTCATAAAATATCTCGTGGCTTCCGTCAGATACCAGAATACCAAATAGATGCGGCCAATCCGCTTGCCAAGAATGGCGATTGTCTGTGGGATTTGGGTTCGGTGAATTAGCGTGGTGCACCTCTTGCAGGTAAGGTTGGCATTTGGGGAATGAGATTGTATACTCATCCACACATCCCAAACTTAAGCCTGTAATATTTTTCATAGAAAAACTTACCATTTCCGTAGCCCAGGCCGTTGCAAAAATTTTCTGCTGTAATTCCTCATTAATTTCTGACTTACTGAAAGCTTGGCAAGCGGCAATCGTAAGTAAACCTCGTGTTTGTTTTCCCGATACAACATTGTAATCTGTAATCTTGATGAAAATAATTTTACTACATTAATCCACTGCCATTAAATGATTGAAACCAACGATTTAATTTTACCTTCTTTAATCTATCACATAGTTCTCTGCTGAAGCTTAAATTGCTCAAACCTTTATTTACGACAGATTTTAAAGAGTTTTGATACTCATCGAATGTTTGCATTGGTACCAGTGATTGCTTTTGTTGAATTTGGCGTTGTGCGCCATTCCTGTAATTATTGAAACACAGTTATAACGATTTATTTGTCTTTCTCTGGCTTTAAACGATGACCTATGCTGCTACTGCTATATTATTAACGTTCTTTCGTGCCTGTGAAAATGTGCAATGCTTACATTCCAATCGACCAATTTTGATTAATTGTTGTAAAAAATGTAGTAGATTCAAATTATAATTTTTATAATCGCACATGTCTTCTTTTGGGGCAGGCAGAGATTACGGATTTACATTTCGCATCATTCTTCTCGCTTTCTCTTCGCCCCTCCGGCAGATAGAACGAAATGGTGGTTCAACTTAAGTAGAAAAATTTAGCTGTTGCCAAATCAGTCAACAATCCCTCTAATGGCAGCTTTGACATAATTTAATAACGATGCTATTTTAGCAATATTTGCTCCCCGATGATGTTTGGAATTTATAGAGATTTCGAAACATTCTTTCGCATATATGTCTTTGTTAAATAAATTAATTACAGTATACTACGATTACTTCAAAAATATGTATGAATACTACAACCTTTAATTAATATTTTACACAGAAATATTTACTTTTCTTACCAATTAGCACAATTTCTCGTCCATGTCACAAGCCACTTACAGGATGCCATTATTTTATTAAAAACAATAAGATATATGTTATTGTATCTTGAGGAAGTAAAAAGTACCTAAGTGAAATTTCTTGAAAATGCAGCGTAGGAATTTGCTTATATGGTGTTTCAATTTATCCCCTCCACTGCAGCGGTATCTACAACGTAACGAGATATTTAAGATCATAATGTAATATGTAGGTATGTTATAAAATACTTGCATTATTAACAAGTATAGTCAGATGGCTGACCTGCAACACAGAACGTTAACTTTTTCGTAATAGGTTCTACTGGCAGACTAGAAATAATTGTCACAATTATGTCTGCTGTTGCGATTTTTTTTCAATAGGAGCTTTAAAAAATACTTACTGTAAGTTTTAAGGTTACAGGTATATTATAATGGATTAGTAGTATACGTTGTATTGATGAAAGTTGAGATAGTTATAATAGATTAGTAGTACAAGTTGTGATATCGATCAATATCAATAAAAATGTACCTCAATCACGTTCAAAAAAGATAGTATTAATAACATATCCGACAACCAATTAATATATTAAACACTAGGGCCGCGTTCACACATTTTTTTAAGAATATCTAAAATATTATAATAAACAAATAGATTTTAAGAACAATAAGGCTAACCGAGAATTATAAATACAAAATGTAACCTTCTTAAATAAAACCACACTCGCGTGAATCGTAAAAGAATCTTGACTAAAAATAAGAAACAAGTCTTGCAACATATAAAGGTTGCATCAGCGGTCAACGAGGTTTCAATTGTTGTTGAAAATGCCTCCAAATGTTTTGAAAGCGTTTCATTTATTATTTGTGTTCTCGTAACAGCATTTTTGAAAATTTTACAAATAATAAATATTACGACTAAAGAACATACAATCCATTATTGTTACACATTAAAATGAATATATTTTTATAGAAACTGTGTAATAATAATGTAATTTATGGGTACATATTTATTTTATTTAAGCGGTTAATTAAAAACAATTTTATTCAAAGTGGATACGGGCCTTTAATTTCTCTGGCCACAATCTAGGTTTACTTTACGCATGGGAAATTAAGCCAGACCCTCCTAGCTCTTAAAATTTCTCGACAGGCTCAATGTCGGAGTAATGGTTTCAGCAGGCCATGTCCACTAATATGACCACAATTTGTAGTCCAACGGATTCTGACTGAACTGGATTAGAACCGGACGAAGGCTTTTCAGCTCAGTCTTCAGCTCTTATGAAGTTCCTAACATTATTCATTAAATTAGTTACATTAAAATAAATAAGCAACTATTCTAAAATTATTTTTGAAGTTATACTTATTTTGGCGCTTTTGTGAAAAATTATGACGGTGATTTTTTAGGATGCGGGCGCACACCGACATTTAAACTTACCAGGATGAAGTTGGTCTCTAAATGTCTCTTAAATGATTACGGTGCACCCCACACGGACATCTAAAAATAACAGGATGGAGTTAGTTTCTTAATGTCTCTTAAATTTTCTTGGTAACTATTATGGAGACAATACACTATTAAGGAGTGTATAGTCTCCATAGTAACTATATTTAAAGTGGTTATTGAAATGTTTATGAATCTTTAACACGCGTGTTTAACATCAGGGGAGATAAATATATATATATGTATCTCCACTGATATATATATATATATATATATATATATAAATATATAAATATACATGTGTATTTGGGTGTGATTTTAAATTATATATGGTAGTGAATGATAATTTACTGTGAGTATTCGTGATAAAAGTATAACTTATAAGTACACACACACGCCTTTTTTAAATTATTTTCCTTAAGGCTGGCAACAAATGTAAAACATTTGTTACGAATCGTTTACTTTGATTAAAAAGATTGTTTAATTAGCAGCAGGTGTCCGCTTGGTAGTACAAATGTTGTCCAAGGAAAATTTTTGGGATAAATTTACATCTCTGGCAAAATTCGTTCATATTCGTTTTAGTCCTTTAAGCGCGATTCGCGACAAACATATAAACTTGGTAATGTAGGATAAAACATAACCCTTCTAAAATCATAAGGAATATTAAAAAAGAGGTTCTATGAAAATTCACGTTATTTCTTTTAAGTTATAAATAAAAATACCCTCTTTAAATACCTTCAAATATACATTTATACAAAACATTTTGTATATTATTGTATACTAGAGAGGTAACGATAGCCGAGTGGTTGGGCGATCTGTGTTTAAATCGGTAGACACGAGCTCGACTTCTATGTGTTGGGTTCGTACCAATAACTTTTTCGCGATTTATATATAATTTGTATCATTAGCATGTAGGTGCAATGATTGTGTGTTTGAGAGCTTATTTTTGTACTAGCAACTTCTAGCGGTGCCTTCTGCATGTTCAAAAATATTGTCCCAAGTGTACTCTTAACTAAGATAAAAGTATCCTATATCCCAATCCATAGCACAAATAATTAAACACTTACTACGTAAATATAATCGTCATCTCTACGAAATTTCATTTCCACCCTTCTAGCCTTATAAGTGATTGAAAGACATACATACATACTTTTATATGTAATATTAAGCCAGCTATAATAAAGCCAGAAGTGTATAGTAATAATATTTTATAATTTATACGAGTTATCAAAAATTATCCAGGAAAATGTACCTATCCGTTCAGTTGTCTAATATATTGATGCTCTAGCATATCCCTTAGGGAAATGATTGAAATTTCTCTTGAAGGAATATTCTGCTTTTAAAACAACTTATAGACTAAACATTGTCTAGATCTTAATGTCAGAAAATTGTTTCCTGTTATTCCTAGACGTAAAAAGTTTTTTCAGTAATGTTACTTCCCAAGCATGTTCGCGTATACTCATAGATCATTTCACTAACATACATTCCGGGGAAGCCAATGACTATCTTCACTTAATATATATCAAGCATGGTAGAGCCAAGCGGCGGTTTTTGCTGTAGCTCAAATGGGCCGGCTGGATCGGATTGATACCGCGGCCACGCAGAATACCGGCGTGAAGTAGAGGTATATTGCTTCTGCGTTTCGTTCGGTGAGTGAGGTAACCGGAGTCCTACTCCTCCTCCCCATCCCCCTCCTCTTCCCACCTCCCATCTCCCAAATATCTTTATAGGCCGGCAACGCACCTGCAGCACCTAAAGTCTCCTCAGATGAAGGTGTAAAGAACTCCGGGTCAACAGCAACGTGGATGGGTTTTAGTCGGTATGTTTCTCCTTCCGAGATCCGAGTCCGACATAACTCGTTGGGTGTCCTCCCGGCCAACAACGAGTATGCTTAAAGCATTTTCCCTCCACCCCAAAAAAAAAGCATCATCTATGGTGTTGCAGATGTATGTGGGCGACGGTAATTACTTACGATCAGGTGAACTGCAGGCGTCTTTCCCATAACGAAAAAAACAAACTTAGTTTCGATTTGTTTAGATAGCATCGAGTGCTTGGCTTATACTATACCTGTACATAATCATCCGCTACGAAACGCAATCTAGCAGCATTTTAAGAGCTTTTATGAGAGGTTAGCCGTGGAACATCAAACAGGGGAGTGCACTCCGAACATTGGACGGCAATCCTATAAGATGGTCAAAACATTGACACTAAAAAGAAAAAAAGAAAGACAGAATGAAAGTGAGAAATACTTTATTTGGAACAACTATTGACGTACAAATTACAACGTAATATATAACTCAATTATCTTACTTATCGTAAAGAACCCAGCTGGTGGCTAAACCTGAAAGGAATTTTGTGCCAACGCGCATCTATAACAAAAGATGCAACGTCGGAAAAAGTTGAGACAGCTCGCCGGGCGACCACCTTGAGGTCGAGATGCACAAAGTGCTTACAGCAAAGGCACGTTTACCTTATTTTCTCACCACCTACCTTTCTCTTCAACAGGGCCAGGTTCAGAGTCGTTGTTGCTACCTGAAAATGACAAATACAAATATTTCTCAAAGGATATAATTTAGATTACAGGCTACTATTATTTATACGTTGTGTGTTCCAATACGTGAAACTGAATTAATCAGAAGGAAACAGTAATGATTTATATCGACAAGTTATGTGATTACTATCAGTGATGTAATTTGAACTCGATTCAAGCTCGAAATAATTCAGACTTGACCCCATGAGAGCAAGTATACCTTAAATATTTACAGTTGCCGGGTATAAAAAAGATGACATTGACAACACTCAGCTTTACGCTTAAACAAAAACTCTTCTATACCTTTTACAGGCTATGCTTGCTACGCAAATGTATGTTATTACACATGTTATGCAAATACTAAAACCAAAATTACTTACCAAAAAAGATAAAGGCTGTCTTGGATTTTTATTAATTTGCTTAATAAAATCGTGCATTACTTGCGGTCGATGTCAAAAATTAGAAACAGAGTATAGTGAATTATTATAATTATTATTTTTAAAAAAATCTTTCGTGCTATAGCAGCCAACTGTTTTCGTTAAATCTGCCATTGGTGGGCAGCGACCTCCTCTCTTTTTGGGAGGATTTTGTTGACATAAAGAGTCCGTCATGCTCACATAAGGTTCTGCCAGTTCACACTATCGAATAGGCAAACTTCAGATATCTTCGAAATTTGTTTGAGTATTTATCAGAGCCGTGGTAGCCTTGTGGTCAGGGTGTTTCATAGAGCGCGAGTGACTTGGGTTTTATCCCCGGTGTTGTTAATAGCAATTTTAAGTGCTGTATTTACCACGTGCTCGGCGATGAAGGAAAACATCGTGAGGAAACTTGCATGCCTGTGATTAAAAATATTATTATTACATTACAGGACATTTGAAGCCCGCCAACCCGCGCCGTAGCGGCGTGGCGGGCCCTTCCCGGCTCCAAAACCCTCTCAGATATTTGAGACGGAGACTTTTGTCCAGCTGTGAACACTTACAGGCTGGTTTACTTTACTTTCATTTATCAGACATGCCGTATTCCGCATTTACTTCACTGATTAGCGAGTGCTAAATTAGCACATATTGCCGCTGGCACCTGAAATCTAATCCAGGTCACTTTCTGTCTATAATATTAAAACACGGGTCTGGCCGGGACTTTGAGCTGCCTCGGCCCTCCTTTTTTTCAGTAAAAATTTTACCGACTGGTGTATCGGACCTGCCCTAGCTAAAACACGCTGGTTAGATTTTCAACAGCACAAAAGTAAATACCTTCAGTAAAATTCTATTTATTTCTATGTATGCGTCATTATCAAATTCGATTGACATTTTTTCTGCAGCTATTGGACACCTGCATTGTGGACATCTGCAGTAATTGAAGTTGCAAACAACTTCAATCGAAGCCCAGGTGGAATGTCTGACGTCCCACAATTATACTGGCTCTCTACACCTTTCAAACCGGAACACAACTATTGTTTCACTTCTGTTTGGTGATAGAAATGGGTTTGTGGGTGGTACCTACCTAGACGACTATTAGGCTCAGAAGGAACTTACCACCTTCTGAGCATATGGACAATATTGCTATTTTGTTTTAGTGGTAATTGTTTTTTATCCATCAAATATCTTCAAATTATGCTACCAGACGGTGTAAATAATGATAATATTCAAGTAAATACAATGTAAAATAAAGACAAAAGGTAAATATTTTCAGTAGACTGGAGTTATATAATGAAATTAAGCCACAAATTCGATTGAAGAAAAACTCGATTGAATTCGGCAACTAATCAAGGCTTTCTATTCTGTATTTTCTTCAAGTGTGACCGGCTCCGGAAGTCTGTAACTTTCTTATAGTATTCTTCTTTTGGTATGTTCGCAAAATACGATAGAATGGTTTTGACATTATGAGTTCCTAAGAAGAGAACCACTTACCCGTATCATTCTAAAAGAAGAACAGAATCACGAAATCCTCCGTCTAATATAGAAACGACACTCTCTTCATGTAAGTAATTAATTAAAGCAGTATATAAATAATTATGTGATCGAAAAACGAAATGGTTTCTCGCACTTCTTGATTTTAACAGCATCGGACATTATTTAGTATTTGGTACCCTTTGTTTTACCCGCTGTTTTATCCAGTGCTCTCCGACCGTCAGCACTAGATTGTATCAGGAAACTAATGCAACAACTCTATGGACTGTATCTTCATAGGTTCTGCGTGTGTCGAATGTTAATAGACACTAAGATAGAATTAAAATTTACAATCAGTATTGTAAATTGTAAAGTAGTAAAGTTGTACGGGAATGAACGAAGTCAGTCAAATGACGCAGTAACACAGGAATACTTGATTTCTTATTTTCTTTTCTTGTTATCTTCTTACTTCCGAACCTGTAGCCTAAGTGAACAGCCTATGAAAAACCTGAGGACTATAACGTGCGGTATTCACGTATTAAACGTATTCTTTCCGCTTTCATTCTGTGTTTTCTTTGAATGAAATCGGCCAATAGCGAGCCAATCAAATATGCATGTAACTCTAGACGCGGTATCGTTTGTGCCTGATAACCTTCACCTTACCTTAGCTACTGCTAACGTTACCCTAATTGTACTGTCTTTATAACGTAGTCTACCAAAATACGAGTACCTAAGTCCCGTAAGCGCGTTCAAACGCGTCGTTGAAATCTTGGAGTTGCCGTTCAACCAATCCCCCGTAGGAGGGTAACGCCATGATAGACCCAGTTTAGTGGCTTTTTTCAACGCCAGAAGCCAGTGCTGGAACTCTTCGGTTGCATCCTCGGTTGCAACTAGTCTCCAACCCAACCTTCTTAATTCTCCACAGGTCCTATAGGACAATCTTTGTCTTTGTCTTAATCGTGAGGTAGCTCGGCAATGCGAGTGGGTCGACGAAAGTTGACATGATTACACTAAGCGTTTCCCTCTTAGTCGGTCGATACGACCATACTTTGGGCGGCAACCTATTCAACGCCGTATTCACGAGGCGAGTGCGTCTTCTTCGGCTTATTATATCTTCTTCACCTTCTAAAGTATTTGATTATCTATTAGTAATTAGTGCTATTGTTGAGTGTTGTTATTAGTGATTTCGTAAAAATAATTACCACTCTTTTCTAGTTTCGCAGTTGAGTTGAACTAATAATTGTCAGTGAACATTTGACCTCTAAAAACAAACCATTGTTTCGAGAATGCCGTACTGAGGCTAAAATGTACGACTGTAAATATGAATGGGTCAAATATGGCACTATTCTCACGAGTAAGCTAGATACATCTCCAGTTCTTGCGATACGGTCGGAACAATTCGTTTCCAAAATTAAATAATATTTTACAAATCTTACTTATGCATGATTCTCATTTATATAAAACCTGCAACTTCTAAAGTATATGTTATAGTGTTTGACCTTATAATGCATTTCATATCATAACAAGATGTAAAAACCGCATATCCTTAAATAATATCGTAGCATATTGTTGGGGGTCTACCTGGTTTCAATTTAGTGTAATGGTTGTAAATATTACTCTTTAATGCATCATAATATGTTACATCGAAGGTCATGTGAAAATGTAAATATCCCTCATATCTTAAAAAATGTGCGCCAAGGGATTATAAATTTTAAGGCCTCTATGAAATCATGTATGGGTCGGCTTGACACGAAGGAAGGCTCTCTTCTATAGATACAAGGTTTGAAGAAAAGGTTCCCACGAATAACGCTAGACTTGAGGTTTTGAGATGCGAGCTACACGTGCACAAATACAAGAATGGATCAAGAGCCACTGCTTAATGATTGAGAAATAGCTGGAAGTCCTGAAAGTAAAACTCTCTAAAAAAAACTCCTATACATCTAGTAAAGACAAAACAGGGTTGAGGGCGCACTTCAACCTCGCACGCGCCTACTGCTGTACGACTTTCGCGTCTCTACTTCCAAAATCAAATCCTGCGCACCGCACGAGTTTGTCCAATTATTACATCAGCTAATCTCGACATGGCAAGGGGCGCCCTTGCGTCCCATAACCGACAGCTATTCTATGGAGTACGAGAACGGATTTGCCGTCGCAACTATAAGTATGCCCGGATTATGACTACAGTACGAACCCTTTAGCGGCGCTGGGTAACTACACACCAGCGCGAGAAATCCCACCTGTTAAGGGGCGTCCAGAAATGTCATAATTGTCGATAATGACAAACAACCAGAATTCATAGTGCATTCGAGATCACGTACCCCGTACACATTTCAAAATACACGCATACAAATCGCGTATCGCGTACAGCCCTCCCTTAGCGCGTTCGCCGGAAAACGCGTAACCCCAGATCCAAGTCCTACACCCCTTGTCGATGGTAACCCAAGCTGAGGTCTCGTATCACCTTACGATTATCCCTTAAGTTACCGTGAGCCCTCTCTAGTTGACGGAAGAAGTCCTTTTCGTTAACAGATGTCAGAACACAGCGAGCCGCCTTCTCGCGAGTCTTACCGCCGACGCTGGAAAGGTCTGCGGGCCAACAGCGTATACAAAACCGACGGGATTTAGTCGGTCCGCCATGTTAAATGTTGATCCCGACATAACCAGACACTGCCTTCAGTGACTGGATGTGATATGAAAAAAAGCGAAAAGATATAACTTTACTTGCGGGCCTTCTGCTCTCGGGTCTCTTTCGTCGAAGCGTACAGCTTACAGCAGCGTACAGATCAACGGGCCAACAGGGTATCTAACGTGGGGGTTTTAGTAGGTCCAACTATTTATGTGTTGATCCCGACATAACCAGTCATAGCCTTCGGTAACTGGTGTAGCACCTTTCCCCCATGTAAAACTAAGAAAGATACGGATACATGATGGCAGGCCTGTACCCATATGTTAAACACTTTGATATAATTACTTGTTAACTTTTTGTTTACTTTCTATCCATTGTGCATATTCCGATAAAGAAGACAATATGTTTAAATTGTATTTCATATTTTAAGCGATTACATTACCTGATAATTGTGTATACTGTGCGAGTTTCGTTATTTTTATACGATTTTAAGATCTTATGTTTATTGTTGTGTCCACAGGGCAGTCCTTCAGTGTTAAAAAAATATGTAAATATTATGTGCGAATGTCTCCTAGTACTAACACAATATGAAGTAACCTTGTCACATAGTCATAAACTATGTAGTCGAAAATACGTGTATACTGTAACACATAATTTATCAAATGCAGCAAAACATCTATTCTCTAAAATATATTAATGTACTGTGTAAAAATATAAGAATATTTGCCATACTTTGTAAAAAAAAGTAATTTAATTTTATCATAATTGACCCTTGCGATTCAAAGGAACACGGAGGTTCCTTTCCCTATCGAAAAGATAGAGGAAAGTTCGTTGTATGACGAAATTAACAATTACGTTTGGTGACGTCAGCCTCTTGTTCCTTAATAGTGATTTGAATTACATATTCGTGGATCAAGTAAACCCAACAGTTGTTAAACAACCTGACTCGGATAAAAGATTCATAATGTTTAAACAACAAAATCAACAAATGTTGCGGTTGACGAAGTACTATGAAAGAATTTCTCATAGACATGGGACTGAAAACTGTATTTACTGTAAATTTTCGACTATCCTTTTATTATTTTTAACATTTTCAATGTAGTACAGAAAGCCGACGTAGAGGTGACAGAGGAAGGAACAGTAGCAAATGTAGTAAAAATAGCAGATTTTTTATTAAAGAAATCTTGCTTTATGGGCATATCTTGGCAGTCAAGCCAATAATATAGCGGTTTTACATAATACTAAAATCAATATTATGTGCCGAGAGGGAAAACATACAGCATTGTTTTGAAGAAGCAGTGTATACTTAGCCAAATAGATGCGGTCTGATCATTAATTAATTCACAATTAAAATAGTTCATCTTACCGAATATAGGTGCAACTTAACCAGCAACGCGGTGGGAAACGGTCACTTTCAACGTCACAGTCTTCACCAGAAAGAATTTCCTGCAATGCTGTTTTCCCTCTCGGCACATAATATCGGTTTTATTTTGTTGTTGAGCACAGCTACAGGTGGTTTACTTACCTTTGGTTTCGCTACCCCGCCCCGTAGGCTATTGCCTTAAGGGCATGCTTTATAATTGAATTCAAAACGATTGTTGTTCTACTTGAAGACCACAGAAAGTTAAGACAGCAGACTTATGTACAAGGTTGGTGCTATAAGATAAATGTACATGTAAGAAAATATTTATCAAAAATTTTGCCAAGTCTGCAGGTTGAGGAGATTTAGGATTTACGTGAGCATTGCCGCACCATGCCAACCAGCTTTTGAGTGCTGGTAAGTAGGTTGATAAGGTTGATTGTCTCCTTAAGCTATTCCTTAATAGTTCACACCGCCCCCAATCTTCCAAACTTTCAGGGTCAATGTCTGCACTTGAGGAGGATGATGTGATTTTGTTACATCTGTCAAAATATCTTCTAGGTTCTGTAGTTTGTGCGGGTATCTAATGTTCTGGTCTTTAGGTCTGAAAGAAAGAAAGAAACCAGAAATCACGTGGCCATTCGGGTAGCACTTCTAGGTATGTTCCTGTAGCATTGTTCCAGTGTGTCAGTATTTTTGGCAATTGGTTCGGAGGAGGGAACACCCATGCTGTCTGCTAAAGCCATTTGATCTCTGCAGTCTATGGATACGTACTTTCTTACTACAGCAGTCCGTCGTGTCGCGAACAAATCGATCTCTGACTGTCCCCATCTCTGAATAACTTCCGATGTCGCCTGCGGAAGAAGAAGATTCTTCATCCAGTCTTTGTTTCGAAATGCAGTATGTTTTTTTTGGTTTATTACTGTCATTTTTAACTTTGTACTTTTGTTTGGTGTGTTGTCTTGTTTGAGAACCAGATGTTGAAGAAGTTGGTTCCTTGTATTTTTTTTTAAATGTTCTCTAACTTGAGGGGTTTGCGGCAGAGATAACCAAAAATGAGGCCCACTGAGAGCATGAATGAACGCAGAAAGTTTTGTTTCATCAAATAAAAATTCTTTTCCAAGAAGTATATTGTTAAGATCAGATTGAATACTTTTATCAGAGATTTCAGCTAATAATCTCCTACGCCTAGTTTCTATACAGTCCGCTCTTTTTCCACAAACGATTTGTAAAGTTTGTTCCGATAATTTGTTAGTAATAAAGAAGATTTTCCGAAAGTTTCAGTAAAGAGGGTATCTGAATTTAATTCCGTTGGGTTTTTGTGAGCCCAACCAACGATCTCTCACAATCCGTACTGTAAAAACTCTTTGGTATAGCAAGGCATTATTGGTGGCAGCCATAATTTCCTCTGTGGGTGCAAGGAAATCTTTTCCTTTATTTACTGAACACATTTCAACATTAATTTTTAAATTACCAAAGTCCGGTGACGCTAACAAATAGGCCGAATATGTTGCAACGTAGGCCAATGTTGTGGCTCAATTAACTGAAGTAAATGTTTTTCGTCTCCGATTTGAGAAAAAAGTAACGACTGTGTGAAATGTTGTTTATAAATATTAAAAATATTATATAAAATCAGACAGATCCTGCCTTATCCCTTAGGGTTTTTATGTGTTTTTTGAAGTCTAGTATGCTGTCTAGGGTGACTCCAAGTTATTTGACCCATGGGACGGGTCTGTCGAAAAGGGAGTTACAAATACATAAGAATAAGTAGCCATTGAATGATTAGGAGTGGTTCACGACAATAGTCGAGTACCTGCGACATTGTGTTTCGCAGTTGTCACCATAATCCATTAGACTATTGGCGCCTTTAACTTGGTTAAAATGTAAAGACAAATTGGACAAATGTGCTGGAATCATCCAGCACATTTGTCCAATTATTATATCGATTTGACTTCTCTTTTTCATTGTGTTGTTGACGGCGTTCAATTACAATATAGTGACACGGTTAAAAACCTAGGTGTTGTATTTGAAAAGTTTCTCTATTGGGTTCCTCAGATTAGTGAAGTGAGCAGGAAGATGTTAACGGGTTTTCATTTTCTCCGGAGATTGAGAAACCGACTAAAAATGCTGGAACCCATACCGACTAAAATTGAACTCGCGGAATCTCTCCTTTTACTAATTCTTGATTATACTGATGCATGTTACTTAGACTTAACTATGGAGCATATAAATAAACTTGAGCGCCTTCAAAATCTGTATACAGTTCATATTTGGCCTTCATAAATATGACCATGTTTCTGAATTTCGAAATAAGCTTGAGTGGCTCCCAATTCTTCTTCGCAGGAACCTCACTTTTCATTTTTATAACTTTTGTTTTCTGTTCTATTCAATCCAACCACTCCCTTTTATCTAAAAGTGCGATTTGAGGATCTCTGCGATTTTTTTCATGATCGTTCTCTTCGCTCTGATGACAATTTAATACTCAGAAACTCTCTACCACTTCATATTAAGCGAGCACAATTCTTACCTATTTTCAAGCGTCTGTTAAAAAACACTGACCTTGACGTCGTTGACTTGTATCTCTGTAATAGTATGTACGTGTTTATCTATTTCATATTTATTTAAATGTACATATATTTACGTACACATATATATATGTTGTGTGTGTATATATTATGTATATTTTTTGTATTTATTGTATATACATATAATGTTTATGTATTATATGTTCACTTTAGTGTACACCCTAACTTGTGTTCATATTTCCTTTTTCTTTCTGGGTTGCCTGGAAGAAATCGCTTCTTAGCGATAAGGCCGCCTATTGTACATTTTTTTTTGGTTTTTTTTTTAAATAATATTTGTTTGTCAAATCTTTGTGTGTACAATAAAGTATATTTCATTCATTCATACAACAATGTGATTTTCAAATCTAAAGTCAGGGGTAACTATACTAATATATATAACGGCGGAGGAGTAGGTTCACCGTTATCAGCAGCGCGTAGGAACGCGCGACAGTCCAATATCATGCGCTCTGGGCGACCGCTACACAACGAGTGTCGGTCGTGTGCTCCGCTCGGCCGGTGCATAATTGGTTCCATCGAACCCCGACAGATGGCGCTTGCGTCCCGTGATAGATGGCGCTTGCGTCCCGTGATAGAGGGCGCTTGCGTCCCATATCACGCGTTGATTGCGACATATAAATATACTATACCCTTTCCAAAGCTGTTCCTATAATATATACTTTTGAATCAAAATCTCTGTTGTTTAGTTCCACAAATTAAATACTTTCTTTTCGACGATTTCAAAACTAGGTAATTTCTCTCGGACCACTTCACTATTCTCTATCTATATCATCATTTAGGCCTTCTATTGCTTCTATAGCATGAATAGGGTTGAAGGAGGTATAAATCTGCGTGTCGTCTACTAATATGTGGTATTAACAATTTTTTAACCAATTGCTAATGTCAGATGTATATAACGCAATAACACAGGTCCCAAACCGCCTCTCGTAACTTAATATTAATATTAACTAAAATTATTATTTGTTGGGATCGTTTGATTTTAAGGATTTGATTATATAGATAAGATCCTGAGATACTGGTTTAAGACAAAAATTACCAGAGACGTTGAAATTAAATAAACGTTAAGTCTGATATACTCACGCTACATGATTCAAGTATGTTTAGGAAATGTGAATAAATTAATTCTGGATCCTTTAATTCTAGTGGTAATCATTTTGTATAATTTTTTAGCGGAAGCGATTTTGTCTTCAGATTTGACCACAACTTCTTCGGATTGTCAATGTTGCTGTTAATAAAAGTATTGTAGAAAGCCTTTTTTTCGTAGTAGAGCGTGATATTAACTTGGTGCTTCATTTGTTTATAATAATCATTATGGTGCGGCAATTACGTGCTTCATTTCGTCATGAATTGAATATTGTCGGTTATCCAGGGACAAGGGCAGTCTCTCAATAAAAGTGATTTAATACGAGCTTGCAAGTCAAATAAGTGTATAATACAGGAACTAAATGTTTCTGTCATTTCATTTATATTAACCATACTATTTATATTTGTCCATGGGATTAGCTGGAGATCATGTTTAAAATAATCGGGCAAAATATCATTAAGAGGAAGATATATTATAGTTCGGGGGAATATATTGTCTTTTTTTACATGTATCTCGCACGAAAGGAATGCGTGACTACTTAAATCGTCAATATGGTTAATAGTCACATTTCGCGAAGTTGCAATACGTATATATAACATCTAAAAGTGTTTGGCTGGTTTCAGTAAAATTAGTGGGTGAATCAAGTAACTGTTGGATACTTAAATAATTTATAAATTGTGAAAAACGATTTGTCTTCGTGTCATCTATGTTAAGTAGATTAATACCAAAATCTCCTAAGAAACATAATCATATGAAAGTGCTAATACTGTCAGTTATTGCATCCAAAAACATGTCGATGTCGAGCCATTGCGTTCGGTAAGCCGTACCGATCACGATACTTTTTGAATTTTGAATATCTAAGCTCAACCACATTTCCTCTACAGAATTGTGGTGTGGAGTGCATAACATTCGTGTATTAATTCCCCTTTTCACGCCTAAAAGCCTATACCTCCTCCACGGCCAGCACGCACAGAGAGCGGACGCGTTACGTGACATAGCCGGTAGCCAGGCACGCGAACCTCCTCACTCCCCCGGAGCCACGTCTCATTTATTGCCGTGGGATCGAAGTTATGACGACTCATAGGGGCGAGGGACTCATCATGTTTGGTACCTAATGAAGCTGCTTTTAGAAAGCAAATTATCAAGTACCTAGATTTATTCATTGATATCCGGTAAATAAGCAATAATGAGTATATAAAAAGGTACGAAAGTTCTAATGGTTAAAAATATTGTTTGTATATCAGTTGTTATAGTTATGAAATACAACATAAAAATTATCTAATATAGGTAATTGTTATTGACGCATAGAAATATATTTTTTATTTGCGCTATTAAATAAATATAATATAATAACATAAAATCTATAATACCTACATGAAATCTGATAATCCTAAATCCTAATCCTACTCACACTGTTAATAAAACAAATATAATACACTTGCATATATATATATATACATATTTAAAAAAGAAACTAATTCAAAATTAAGATATAACACGATTAAGGTCTATATCGGACCGAATGCGTGTCACGGGCTTTCCATCTTCTTTTCTCACAAATATACGACCGCCTTTCGTACATGCGTAGTGCTAATTCACTTTCTTTGCAGCCTCACGTGTCTTACCAAATAGCTTTCTATTAACCGGAGTGAGCCGCGCATTCACATAGAATGGATGCGGCTCTCCGGGCACCCCCAGTGATTCATTGGTTACGGAACGCCGCACACGTGCAGAACGTAGAAATTCGTCTCTCAACACGCGTCTACTCATCCGTACTATAATTCTACGTGGTCCAGAAGGCGTACCATCTTGGGCGCTATTGATATTATGGTTGGGTATATTGGTTGGGTGTACGTAATGTACCAACACGCTCAGCATGAACTATCTCACGGTGATCAAAATCGAGACCTAACTTTTTAGCGCAAAAAACCTCACGGTGTTAATCGCATTTTCGCCTATTTGCTCCGGTAATCCTGATATTTCCACGTCAATGGCCAGAATATCCTGATCCCTCTCATTTAATTAGATCCTTAGTTCACCAATTGTATCCTCGAGTTCCTTGGTGTCGCACTTATTCACGCATTCTTCAAAACGATTTTCTAACTTGGTGACCCTAATATAAATTTCCTCCTAATTTGTATTGCACGCGAGAACAGTGTCTGTAAGCAAAGTATCACTGTCCCTGACCTCTTTCAACTTATTCCGCATAGCACTGAGCTCATTTCGAAGCAGGCGTATTTCCAAACCTATGTCTATGTTTTTATGGTTGGGACTACTATCTCCGACATCTTGAGCCTTCAGCGGTGTATAAGAGTTGTCCCCACGTACTGGGGACATTTTTTGCAAGCGGAACACATCCATGAAGTTGAAATCTTGGTCTTTTCAGACAGGTTAAGACAGCCCCGATGATATGCAAGATCACATTTGCCACAGGTGACGCCATCTGTCGGCGACAGGTAACGACCGCAAGCTCCACACTTTGCCGTTTTATTGATATTGATCGATCTGTTGTTAAAAAAATGCATGGCGCAGCAACCATTGGCCAGTAGATGGCACAAATACAGACAGACACTATTTTTGCATGTAATCAATTTTTTAATGTAAGTTAATTACTTATTTTACACCATGTAAATTGTTTGCAAAATTATAGAAATTTTTAATAAGTTTATAAGTTCACTAAAACAAATGTAATGTCTTCGGCTATTACAAAAATAATTAAAGGCTAGATTTATGTACTGATAGTAGTCTTATTTTACACTGTTATCACTATTTACCTCAATTCCACCACACTAATGTTTAATTACACCGAGTCCCGAGACAAATACGTGCACGCAGTCACTTCTCTTACTTTAAAAATTAGATAATTTCAATAAAAACACTACTCGCTGTCAAAACTACATATGCAATTCCTCAACCCTACAGATTCTATGAAATTAAATAGTATGTGTGTGTTTGATGTTTCCAGAAAGGATTTATTACTTTGAGCAGAATATTACTTTTAACTGTTTCCTTGTAGTAGTAAATTCTCAATTTCTTAAAAGTGATCATTTTTGATGTACACTGTTTCTTTTATATGTTTTACCTTTTATGTATCCCCTTTTTCTTTATAATCCGGGGTTTTTTATCTCTAACAACCTTCAACAATAACATCTATCAACCTAAATAGTGATGAAACTCTCACTCTGAGCCCCTAATTCAGAATTAACATCTTTCAGTTTATTCGCACTCTCTTCTTTACGGTATTCTTCTTATCTTCGCGGATATCGTCGGCACCGAAGTCTGCGTGGTCTCGCTACCCTTAGATGTCTCCTACTGATCTTTCCTACTTGTCTTCCCACTTTCATTACCTTTGCTCCAACCACTACAGAACCGTACGCTCGTCTAATTTATAAAAGTTATAGGATGTCCCTCCTATAACTCTGGCTTTGTCCGTTTATCCTTCCTTGTTTAATTTTATTCCTCTCGAATCAGGGCATCTAAAAGTTTGTATACGTTTAAAATGAAGGAACATATTTTAAACAAAATGGCAAAATGATCTCACTAATAGTTTATTCGTTTTAATAATTTAGTTACTGTCATATGGATATGTATATGAGTAAGTATATATATATACATATTTTTTTCTTAATACTCTTCTATCTCCTATTACCTACAACGACTTTATTTCATCTCTGCATCGCCCTAAGGTTGGCTTGTAGAAAATGCTTCTGCCATTAAATACGCCTATATACATTCTAATGTATGTGAAGTTTAATAAATAATATAAATAAATATAGTTGGTATATTGGAGGGGATTGATTATGACACTGGTATTATGATTTACATCAACTTGTACTCTGCTGACTAACGGAAGAAGCTCTGCTCTCTCTACTGATGCCTATGTCTTGCAGTGGACTTACACAGGCACAATAAAGTAATTAAGTAAGATGATACTATTCATCCTAGTAATATAACAATATAACCACCGAAAATTAGAAACGTCTAGGTGAAGAAACCGAGAAATTTGGAGATAACGATTTTGTTATTTTGCATAATGATCCAGGTAAATTTCTGTATGTTTCTTAATTTTATTCTTATATATTCATTTCCATTATGCAAGCAATTGCAATTTCTAGATTCTCAATTAAGTGCTGAAGCTGAGATATTATACAAGGAGTATTCTAATGGCAGTAAAAATTAAGTAGTAAAAGTAACGTGATTCGATCTACTATTTTAACAGATTATTTAACTTATATTATTATATTAAAACAGCATCATGAAATAAACTCAACGTTATCTTATTAAATTTTTGACCCACTTCCATCTATTCACAAATAATCAATGTTAAAGGTTCTATAGACCGTTCGTTAAAATTATCGTATCATCCGGGGTCTGAGAGCGGGAATTCTACAGCATTACGTAAAAAGTGTGGATAATAACTATGTTAAAAGAGAAAGCCTCAGGGAAAGAAAATTTCCGGAGGCCCTGAATACGCTCATTAGGGGGACGTGTTTCTTTCCGGGTAACGAATTAACGATGGATTCACGACAACTCTGAAGTTTTCAATACCCTTGAAGACGGAAACTGTGAATATACACCAAAATATCGTCGATAAAAGCAAAGCAAAACTTCTTTCAAAAGACCTTTCACTAACTGGTCGATAAAATTTTGATAAGTTTTGACCGACATAACACAGATCATAAGTCACATATGGGAACTCGTAGAGACCGAATGGTTAAAATGGCCGTCTTGCAAATATCACCATCGGCAACTGACATTAACTGGATATTACTTACACTTAAATTATGATTTACATCAAAAGTATTTGTTCGATTTACTGCGCGAGTTCCACATTCAACAACCACCAAGGACTTGGTGAAATCGTGCGCCAAAAACAAAGGACTTTTAGTTAACCTAGGATATTTTGCACTGAATCAAAATATCAAGGACCTTTTTGGATTCTTGGAGCTTCTGTGTGGCCAATCACTGTGGACGGCAAGTAACTAACCTTCAGTGGTCTAAACGGACACTGTTAGGCTTAATGTAAATTTTGCATGTCTGTAAGACGTATAATCCATGATTATAAGCAAATTAAAACAATAAAATTGGTGTTATATTTTGAACCTTTATTAAACACAAAATAAAATTATTAACCTTAATAATTATATTTTATTAGATCATCATTATGCTACCAAACACATGTCTACTTGAGTTTAATTATTGTTCTACTATTATATTTAGAAACATCATATTTTCTTTTCTTCATACTTCAAATGTATTAATTAACTTAAAAAGCTCATCATAGAACACCTTGCCTGGCACAGAATTTGGAGGCAGCTTGTTAATTTTTCTCAAGAATTTTTCAAATCGTGCTTGTCGTTCTTGAATAAATAACTGATGCAGCTGAAGTTCCTCATATAACTCCTTAACTTTCTGTACATCGGTTGGGTCCCAGCTTCCATAGCAATTTTTAAAAACTCTACGTTGCTCTTCGTTACTTCGCTCCAAAGCCGCTACTGCTAACCATGAGCATTTAGCTGTCTGAATGTCCGTAGAACATTTTGAACCGTCACTGTTATACAAATCCTTCACGTCGTTCTAATGACAATTAAAAAAGTTGATTAATTTTCTAAGTACAATATTAAAGATGACAAGCATGTTAAACAGTATCAAAAGTTTCTCAGCGATCGTTCGAAATGTAAAAACAGTAAAAATATTTTTTTACTAAATCAAATTAAACATTAGTAGAAAGAATAAAAAAATATAAAAACAAAAGTAATTATTTAACATCGTAAATTAATGTCTATTCACAAGTCTTATGCTGAACATACAGGTAGGCATCCCCCAAAGATTACCACAAAGCAGGGTCTAAACCACCATCAACTTCCGGTGACACTGTTCAGGTCGTCGCTCCATCTTGTAGGAGGCATACTGCGTTTGCCTGGGCGTGGTTGCTACTCGAAAATCGAGTTTCATTTTAACTCTTTTATTAGAGTTTCGGGTGCTTTACAGCACATTTTTTCACCGGAGAACAGAGGTGTTTGACTTCCCGATGCTATAATTAACCCGTGCAACCAACCTTTTATTTACTAATTTTTGTTCTATTTACACAGAAAGAACTTCCAATATCGTGAGAGGTTTTCAGTTGTATGCTTGGCTTTAGATTTAATTTTATTTATTAGAGAATTATAAGCCAGTAATAGCAAGCAGCCATCTTCTACATAGAAATGAAAAAAAATCGTTTGTTGCTTTA
Organism: Bhutanitis thaidina; assembly: GCA_029286595.1. Lineage (NCBI taxonomy): Eukaryota > Metazoa > Arthropoda > Insecta > Lepidoptera > Papilionidae > Bhutanitis > Bhutanitis thaidina. Next base: position 5,145,281 of record JAGSMS010000013.1, read on the forward strand.
CCTGTATTTGAAAAAAAATCCCAATGTCTTTACATAGATTGTGTATTTGTTGCCTTGATTTTTCAGTAGCTTTATTTGACAAAAGAAGAGCAAAGATAATAGGTGCCTCAATTGCATAAAATGACACTTTAATTTTATTCATTTCGTTGTAATTTTCCATCGTATAGCTATTGTAATTGCGTTCTTTAGCTAATGTTACATCTATGTGTTGCCCTATATCAGACATAAAATAGATCTGTAAAATATTATTAAAGTATAAGAATTATCAAAATAATTTTAACTTAAAACCAACAAGTACTCAAGAATTTTTATAAATGTTAAAATAGTAATAGATAAGTATATTTTGTGAAATCAAATTAATACTTATTACGCGCCTCATTGATAATTTCCAATATTTCTAAATAATTATCAAGGAAATTTTGTCGCAGCAAAGCATCAATAAAGCTGCGCAAAATACTGGCATCGTTCATAGCCAAGGAGCCAACTTCCGGAAGAAGATGCCAACAAGGCTTATTGTATCGAGTTTTTGCGTTATCCTGTATATCGTCCACGAATAGGATATACGATGCACCCTGCAAAATATATGTTACACAGAAAAAAAAATTCAGTTTCTTCTACAATGACCGTCGCTCTTTATTACAAGAAATGATTTAATGATTTTTGATAGAAAACTGCTTAACGGTGAGTGCTTATCGGAGAGATTATTATTATTACATACTACACTAACTTGAATCGAAAATTTTATAGATTACAAATTAAATTAAATTGTGACAATTTTAAGCATAATTAAATATTTTTTATTAATAGTCAATTACTACTACTCATTAATATTCAGACCATTGTCCAGAACGCTGTGATTAGTCTAAATAGTCAAACACCACGACTATATAAGAAAACAGGCTATAATAAAATAAGTACCAATTCTAAGACACAGGCTAATACATATGCTTGATAGCGTTTCTGCTCGCTAAGATTTTCTGGATCTTCTATCAATTCGTAGGCATACACCATTAGTTCTCCAAATATAGGTTTTCTTTCGAACGTGTAATATTCTGACATCTACAACATTAAAAAATTAACAACTTTGTATTACTCGTACATTTTTTAAACATATAAAGATGTACGAGTAATACATCATCATCATTTCAGCCTATCACAAGTCCACTGCTGAACATAAGCCTCCCTCAAAGATTGCCACAAAGCTCGGTCCTGAGCCACGTGCAACTACTTATCTACTTCCCGCAACACTCCAGATAGTCTCTCCATCTTATGGAGGAGTCGTCCCACACTGCGTTTTGCCTGAATGTGGCTGCCACTCGACAACCTTTTTTCCTCAACGGTTGACAGTTTTGCGAGCTATGTGGCCGGCCTATTGCCGCTTTATCTTGCTGATCCTTACGTCTATTTCTGTCTATGCTCTAGTTCTGCTGCGAATATCGTCCTTGCAGACTCTATCGCGCAGAGAAACACCGAGCATAGCCCTTTCCATAGCGCGCTGAGCAATATTGAGTTTCCTCATACGGCCTGAAGTGAAGGACCAAGTCTCAATTCCGTAAGTTACCACTGGCAACACGCACTCGTTGTATATATCTATGCAGCCAAGTTGAATTCGTCCATTGACCTCTGGGTCGACGTTGGACTTACCTAATTGGACAATTTGTCCCAGGTATACGTACGCGTCTACAACCTCGAGCCTATTGTTCCCAACAACAAATGGTATTGGATCTTCGTCTTGCCAATTTTCATCTTAAGACCCATCAGTAGGCAGACACTATTGAGGTCATTGAGCATAGTGCTAAGCTCCTCCGGCGATCCTGCCATAAAAACTATGTAGTCGGTATAACCAAATATATGCAAACCGTGTAATTGAAATAAAAAAGTTTTACTTACTTTTTTTATACGATTTCTTATATTCCAAGAGTCTAAGTAAGTAATTTTTGACAATGATTCGTCTATTACTTTAGAAAAAAAAGTTTTGAAATCGGCTACAAATTGTTTTGATAGTGGTAATACCTCTTTCTCAAGTGAATTTCTGTAGAAAAAATTACAAAATTATTTTAATGCCAGTTCAATTAAAATTTCTTCCGTGGAAGAGCCAAGCGGCGACTTTTGCTGCTGCTCGAAAGTACCGGCGTGAAGTTGAGGCATCTTGTGCTTCTGCATTTCGTTCGGCGCGTAAGGTACCAGAAGGCCCATTCCCATTCCTATTCCACTTACCATCAGGTGAACAGCTTGCTCGTTCGCCGCCTTTCCCATAAAAAAAACACCATTTCACTTTCATCTCGCACACATTTTAAAAAATTCGAGATTTTGTTATCTATATTTGTAATGGAAATATATGCATATTTTTTGAGCATCTTAGGAATCCCGTTGTGAGTAGACGTACATCTGTTCGTTTAAAGAATTGTTTAATAAAGAGCATCGTTACGATTTTGAATACAGTAAAATATTATATTGCACTTTAATAACTAGTAATCATTACCAGAGGTTGAAAATATGCTTGTGGATATTGATAACTCACTAAGTGCCTCAGATTCACATCAAGATTTATTCAGTCTATTTCAATAATTGTTCACGTATTAATATTCTCCATCAACCAGAGATGACTGGCAGAGAATGTCACAAGCCATTAGGTCCGCTCATTATAACCCTTAGCGTCAGGTGTAGACAATCCAGAATAAATAAATAAATAAAATTTCGTATGAAAATTCTGGATGAAAAAATTCTTTAAAAGTAACACAATCGTCAGAGCAGATTGCTAGTATCTAAAATAAATTATCATTAATGTAACAACAGACTAGAAGAAATAATATTGATTAAGAAAATATTTCCACAATAATATAAAACTTGGGAGTAATTGTTAATCAGAAGATTCAGTCAATAGAAGTTATTGCGCTTCACAAAGCTCAGCTTGCTGATCACAATGAATTTCGCCTAAAATACATGATTGTGCTATTTTCATTTAAAATATTACGTGATAACTTTATTGCTGTCTACTGTATACGCAAAGACATAAATTCTAAAAAGTTATCATTCTCTAGACGACCACCTCATACTACACGTGTAAACGAGGTTTTGACATTAAAAATGTAGGTGTGGAGTTAAGAAGTATGTATGGGGGAAGCATGGCATTATGGTGCGCAAGAATGAAAACTGGTCGGCTGTGGCAATATACAAATAAAAACGTTTTATTTCTGTTTACTAGGCAATATGATCTTTAACATGACTTAAGGAAGATTAAATAGTGCCCTCCTCTTCAATTTCGAGTACAAGGTAAACACCTTGTGTTACCTTGTGCCTTACCTTAAGTCATAAATTTTTATTTTGTTGTGTAACTTTAATCTTATTTAAGAGTCAAATAGCTAATATTGAAATTTGTTATATAACCTTAATAACAAGAATGGCGATCCTTTTATGAAGATCGTATGCTATTTGAATTACAGAATCGGCTATTAAATATGTATATTGTTGTTATCTATTTCCTGACCATTGATTACAATTACAAACATATACTAATATGTTTTTATTGTTCACTGATTATAATATTTTGGTAATAATAATAATACAAGCAATATCAAGACCCGGCAGTACAGATAGTCTCTGACCGAGAGACCGTATAGAAGAAGGTGATAGAGCTCCGCGGGAGGTTCTAGAAAGCTCTACATGAGCCTTTTGTACGCCGTCGGATCCCTCAAATGGCAGCGTTTTGTTGATCGCTTTGGGGAAACTTTGGGGTTTTATTAGTGCGATGCAGGATCAGGTTATTAATATGAATAACTATCGGAGATACATCCTCCGGGATGGCACCGTTGACCTCAGTCGAGCTTGTCGTCATCCGAGCTTCGGCATGTTATGTCTGATTGTTCGGCGCTTTCTAACTCTGAGGATTTTACGTCTGGAGCTCTCTCTGAAATACGGTCTTGTGGATCTGAGGGTGGTTTATTGAAAGTACTCGCTGGAAGATGTGCTCTAAAATGACAGAGCCAGGTTCTATTGAGACCGACCCTTCATGACGGATAGAACGATTCTTGCAAGCAAGCCTGATATCGTGCTGAAGGACCGGGCACTGTTGAAGATATTTGTGGTACATTACCATTCCATATATGTGGAGAATCTCGAGAAAGCTGAAACAGAGAAACAGGCAGAATATCTGAACTTGGCTCTCGAAGTAACGGATATGTGAGGTGATATGCCAACCAAAACTTTTCCTATAGTTTATTAATTTATTTATTTAAATACCCTTATAAAAGTATTACAAAGGACGGACTTAATGCCTTTTGGCATTCTCTGACAGCGAACTCGAGGCGTGGAGAGATATTATTACGGTGCAAAACATAGAAGTTGTAAATAAAGGAAAATACATGAAAAGTTGTCTCTGCGAATGGATTAATTTCATACCAATCAGCCTCTCGAAACATCTGCGCCGGCTGAGATTCCGGGACGGACCACTCAGAACTCAAATACCGCGGTTACCTCCCGGTACCGACTTCTACCGAACATCCCTCGGTTTCATTCCCTTTTCGCCTAACCCTCGGCCGTCTGATCTCCCCTGCCGAGGGCTACCGTCGGTTTCAGTTTTATTTACTTATATTATTTTATATATTATTAATTTATTTCCTTTATTGTACGTTACGCATTTTATAGTATTCTATGTATTTATATGTACAACACAACCAGATGAAAATAACATCATCCAACAATAACCCATGATGGGTTATATGGTTATATATATATACAGATTTTTTAATATTACTCAGAGTTTAGGTAATACAAAAGTTTTAGCTAAATTATCTAGTCTTTATATGTTTTGCCTTGTGGCATGTAAACGTTTTGAAGCATAAATTATTTTACAAAAAAATGTTGAACAGATACCGGATAGACACGTATAAAGTTAACAATAGTACAGCAACCAAAAAAAATTTAAACCTTTGTTGTCTCTGTAATTACAACATTGTAGTTTACATTCAAGTCTCTGGAAGATAGAGTCTGATTGAAAGGCATGATTTTTATTTAGGTTTACTATACTTCTTTTAAGTTTACATCTGATACATAATGTTCATGATTTTGGGACTTTATAATTTATAAGTGTTGTCCCATCGTTAGCAAGTAATATACATTAACGAATGAGGAAACTGCCTTGGTAGGTTGTTAATTTAAAGTAACAATAGGTATTTTTGTTCGCGTCTAGAGGACGTATGTTATTAAGATTTAAGATATTCTTATGTTAATATTACTCATACTTATATTCGTCTCGAATGCTGTAAGTATTATTTTTTTCGTAGTTAGCACATATAATGAATATTACACATATAATGGAATTGTAGTATTATTGTATCAACATTTGTTTGATTCTATCCAACGTCTTGAAAACTGTAATGTAAATATTAAATTTTTTTTGTCACTCCATTTTGTTCATCATACTTTCATATTTGAAATGAAACTATTATCTGAAGATGACTGGGTTAGTACCTTAGTGGTAGTACACCGGCTTGAGACCCAGTAATAAATAAATTTAAATCTAAAACCAAGCATACACCTGCAACCTCAAGGATACTGTGAGTACATTCTGCGTAGAATGTTTAAATGTGGTAGAGCCAAGCGGCGGCTCTTGCTGCTGCTCGAATGGGCCGGCTCGACCGGGTTGGTAACTCGGCCTCGCAGAATACCGGCGGGAATTGGAGGCATCTTATGCTTCTTGCGTTTCGTTCGGAGAGTGAGGTATCCGGAGGCCCACTACCCCTCCCCATCCCCCTCCTCATTCTCCCTTCCATCTCCCAAATACCTTTAGAGGCCAGTAACGCACCTGCAGCACCTCTGTTGTTGCAGATGTACGAGGGCGACGGTAATCACTTACCATCAGGTGAACCGCTTGTTCGTTTACCGCCTTTGTCATAAAAAAACGTTCGGGCCAAAGTTAATAAATAAAAACTGAAGGTAGCCCGAGTAACATCTAGACATCTAATATCTCACCGTTACCACGGCTGCTGAAAAGTACCGAAAGGTCGCGAATATAGAACAAAATTAGACGCTATAATATATACATTTTGAAGTGAAACGTCTTTAGCACCGTTGTTATTTGAAAATTCGATGAAACGAAAAAGCAACAGTAAAAAGAAAAAAACATATTCATAAATTGGATTTAGCCTGCGAGAGAATGAGATTGAGTGATGTGTGCTTTCGTATTACCGAACCGAACCGAGAGAAAAGGCGTCGCATATGCCTAATACTTGCTTCGACCCAATCGCTCTACGTACAACGAAGCCTCTGGAAAATGTGTCATAAACACCGTTGTGTATCATTCACGTGTTATATTTTTATACATTTGCGTATTAAAATTCGTTGGTTAATTAATTTGTGTTAATTATTTAACACATCTGTGTTAATTTGACCAAAAAATTTTATTGATATAAATTATCTAAAATTAAATTTATTAAAATTGGTGAATTATTTGTATTTATTTTACACACAATAATATTTGTGTCTATATTGTGTAATTTTTTTAATATAATATTTTGACAGTGTTAATTTTTTATCTTTTCATTTAAAAATTTTTTTTTCAAAATACCGAAAACTAATGCTGAAAATTGTCGTGAGTATCAGCAAAGAAAAACGAAAGTAAAGGTGAAAAAGTTCGCAAAAAAATAATATGTGGTATAATATATCTTAAATATGACGTAATATTTTGCATTAAACAAAAACGCATAACTTGGTTGTCAAATAATTACTTTCTATTACTTTTTTTAAGAACACTGGAATTAAATTAATTGGTATGTAGTTTATCATGTTTCCTTGTTATTATTTTACAAATTGGTTTTGATTGTGAATGATTTAAAAAAAGGTAAAAAATTCGGCGTTGTTTTTATTATTACCTATTATTTGCCACGTTGTTTTTAATTTATTTTTGAGAATTATATTACAATGAACCTAAAATCATTCATGTAATGACATTATTGAAGTGATAGTATACAGCATAGCATAGCATTAGTTCCATTATTTAAAAAATCTTATACCGAAACGAAACAAATTTTATGGAAATAAACATAATTTTAACTTTTTTTACTTCCCGTCGTTTCGCGTACTTTACAATACCCATTTCGTCTAAATAATTTGTCATCATTAATAAAATTTATTTGTCTTCGAGCTTCACACAAAAACTATCTCGGTCGCGTAATGTGGCTGCGCCGGTGGTAGTCGCGGGTTCGTTTCCCTCAAAGAACATATATTTGTATGGTTTTCAAATAAATTTTTCTGGGTCTGGGTGTTTGTCCATATGCAATTTACGTATTTAAATTCCTTTAACATAGGAGAAATAATCTATACGATTAAATATTTTTTTTAAGACCTGAACTTACTGTAAAAACAGCTACAGACTAAATACCAAAAATTTATTTCAATCAAAATCGCTTGCTTTCATAAACTATAACTAAAGGTTAGACATGAAAGATACATTTTTATGAAAGGAAGCTTAAAAGTTAACTAAAGTTATGCTTATGCATTAAGTTTCCTTAGTTAATAGCCACGGTGCCATCGCCATTTGGACAATATCATTTGGCAACACTGTTTGATTTATGTGACGAATTTGGGCTCACTTTAAATAAATACTAACACTCATCTATACAGTTATAAACTCATAACAGATCCAACTCTGTACATAATATAAATGTTTAAAATGGTAATAAATTTGCTGACTGATTTTGCTTACTGGCATCTGATGAATGACGCTCATTTATTTACTATTCGAACGACATGAGACTTAGATGATGAATTAACTTCTGTTCATATTTTCTACTTTATGGTAATATTTTTAATTCGTAATTTTTAACAAATATTATGGTTAAGACGGATGGAGTCGCGGATATTGTTTGTATAATATATGAAGGTAACTTTTTCAAGTCTTTAAGACTCAATAGACCAAACACTAAAATATAATTCACGCGATTTTTTTTGAAGCTAATGACAAATTTTTATTTAGAAAAAACGGTAATGTGTTGTAAAAAATGAACGTTTAATAATAAAATCCAAAAAAAAAAAGTAACTGTCCTCACCCGTTGTTTAAGACCCGCGATGTATTTACAAACATATTGCCTGTATTCAATAATAATCTTGTATTATACCTCCTATATCGGTTCTGAATAAAAATTATCGAAAAACTTCTTTCAACGTTTGCTAAATAGGTATCGACGTCTACACCACACACAGTGGCAAAGACAATAATAAAATCACTACATACATTCGATTAAGATGGCAGAAAAATTAAGAAGGGATCACAAAATACTCTGTGGAAGGGATTTATTATCAGAACCAAAAGTTTCAGTATCTTTAAAATTTACGATACGTACTTCAATACCGATATCAGAGTGAATGGATTAATCATAGTTATATTATTTTATATTATATTATTAGAATGTTTACTTATCGGTATGTTTTTATTTTGCAGCAGCAACTCCGGTCGGCCATAAATTTTATTTAAATACGACTTTGACGATTAATATTTTTTTACAGATAATAGTTAGTTTTACAGATAGTTAAAATCCGTAACAGTTTAGTTACGAAATTTAACTTTAGTAAAACAATGGTGGCATAAAAAACTAAGTGCTATAAAATGGAGCCAAATGTCGTTTCTTGTGTTAAGGGTTAATGACATTTCTTATTTACCAGCGTGACCTCATTTTCATTTGAACGAAGTTTAATAATCTCTTAACCTCCCTGATATTTAAAGATAATTCCACTGAGTGTCACACATTTCATAACACATTTAGAGGCATTCGCAAAAGCAGATTATCAGCTAGTCTCGAATTTTCATGATCTGCGCACAAAACTCAATTTGTCTTTTAGGTACTTCTTGATTTTATAATCAAATAGTACACTGCCGACGAAGCCACTGTGCCACTTAATATTAGCGCGAAGCTCTGAAACATGATCATATTTGCGAAGGCCAAATATGGACCATACAGCGAAATTTCGATGGCGCAGCTTATTTAAATGTTTCTCAGTGATTTTAGAATGGCATGCGTACTGATGATTGCTGATCTGTTCAGTATAAACAAGAATAGGTAGCAATAAAGTCTATGCTTGTAAAATTCTGGTGTAAAAAGAAAGAAAATTGCCCAAACCCCTTAAAATCATCAAATCAAAAATAGTCAAATTCGCCACACAGTATGTGTGATGTTGAATAATCGTCATAATATACCAACAGCAGTTTTAGCGTGTCCATCAAAAGAGGGAATGATCAAAATATAATCCAAGATATTTTACAGACTTATTAAAGGTTATCAAAATGTCATCAAATGATGTTACAGGCAGTGTATCCGAATTTACTATCCGCCATCTTGATCTATCCCACTAAAATTTCGTAACTTCAGAACCTTAACTCTGTATTTAGGAGTGCTGATCTTCACGGCTGTATCGGATACGGATCGGATATTAAGGCTATACGCAGAAAAACTCCGACCGTCCTCATACTGTCTGAAGTGAAGGACCTAGGCTCGGTTCCATAAGTCATTACTGGCAACACGCACACCATAAGTTATATAATATTGTAATTAAAGAGTTAAGTCTTCAAGTTTTCTCAAATCATGAGAAATAATTTATAAGGAGGTAGGGGTCGTAAAGACTGCGCAAAAGGATGTTAACAGTTCCAGTAGGTACTCTGATCTGTTAATAGCATGGAGCTATTATGTACTGCGTATGTATTATGTACAGATCAAACTTTGTTTATAAGGACATAGACAACAGGTGTTTTGTTTATTTTTTGTTTTCAATTTCAAATATGAACATGCAATTACAAAATAAAGTAATAATTTTTACTTATTAATAGTAAGTACAACATTTTAAATATCCGTGAAAGAACTATTATTTTACCATCATGTTTCATGTTAAAATTGTCCAAAAAAGTAAAGTTATGCTTAAAGAAATGTAATCACTACTCTATAGTTATGCCTGAGATACATGACACTAAGTGTATTGATGTTAAATATAACAATTATACAAATAATTGCATTAAGAACCATTATCATACCTTTTAAAAGACTTGACACATGAACATTTAACACTAAAAGTTTTACTAGGTTTAAATAAATACAGGTTATGATTAAAATATATATATAGCTAAATTCATTATTATACTGCATTCATAACCCTCTTTGGCCAAAGCATGACTCTTCCTTGGTACTCTTAGAAGATTACAGTTTCTGTTGACTTATAAGATGGGTAGGTGATTTAGTCAATATCAGTAATGTGCTTACTGATATTGACCAAATCAACTAACCACCAGGGGCATACATAAAAATTTTGAGACTTTATCCTGTATTTTTACTGTTTTGTGAATTCCAATAAATAATTAATTAATAATTGTGAGTGTTCAATAGTTGGAATCGTAATTGTAAAGTAAAACTTAATATCATTGTATTTAAATACATATTTATAAAAACATTGAGTAAAAAGGTGTCTAAAACCATATTCTAGCAAATGAAGATTATTAATATTATTATGAGGTACTGTGTGGTATCGGCGTAAAAATCTACAACCCCCTTTTTTCCATGGGTGTCGTATGAGGCGTCTAAGGAAAAAGGCCTTGAAAGTGACCGACAGATGGCGGAATAACAATTTCGAAAAATACCAGACAAAATATGCCGATCGATATTGAGCATCGTCTACGGTGCGACATCCATGTCCTTTGAATAAAATGTAAATGTAAGGTGAGGTAATATAAAATAAAATAAGTACTTGCTCCTTTTATTTTGGGAATAAAATTAATCACTAGGGTCCAAGTACGGTGAATATGGCAGGTGACCTAAAAATGTCGTAGCCTGCCTTGCGGATTGCCATGAGTGCAACGCCGAATCGATGAGTCGGTGTGCTATCGTGGTGAAACAACCCGCGTAACGTCAACTTTCCACGACCTTATTTTTTAATTGTTTCACACAGTTTTTTCGCGGGCGGAGAAGAGGGTTTTGCCAAGACCTTATTTTGATTTTCCGTTTCTGGGTTGAAATAGTGCACCCACGTCTTGTCATGGTTACGAAACGGCGATAAAAGTTATTCGAATCACGCTAAAAGATTTCTGGAAATTCTGCCTGGATACTTCCTGTCGTCGGTTCTTTTTTGCTTCGATTAAAATCTTGGCGAGACTTTTTTAACCAGTACTAATGAGGACAAGGAGGAGGGACATGGCGGCTTTAAAACTTATAAAAATTTATGCACCGTAGCTAGGTTGACTTTATTAAAACTTATTTTATGTGCGGCAAGTAGCAGAGACTGTGGATTTCCATTCGGGATCCCGCAACCCACTTTCCTCCTCACCGAACCTCGACTCGGGTAACAAAATAATTTCATTATCATCATATGTTTATTTTATTGAGGTGTATATTATTTCTTTGTAATTATTTTATTACAGTTGTTTTAAAATCGAATTATTACCAATAATTTAGTTAATTGAGATCTGCTACTGTTATCTGACCACCCCATGGGTTTACAGGCATTAAGTCTACCCTTAGTTACCTTATACTTTAAGGTGAAAATAATACAGTTTTTAAATAAAATAAAATTAGTTATAAACTTAAAATTCATGGTTATGGTAAATGACTGCTATTGGAAGAGTTGCATTGAGAATTGAAAATCTTCGCTTGGCTGTTTTAATAATCCATATGTTTATTCTTTATACACCTATTAATAATAAATATGTATGTACAGGGGCGAGTAGAATAAAATTACTTTGACTTTTAATTTATATAAAACTTTATATAATTTTTACCGTTATTCAGTCAAGAATCAATAATCAAAAACATATAAAAACAAAACCGATTAACGAAACTCACTTCACATAAAAAAGTCAATTAAATTTCATCTATAGTTTTGAATGCTACTGCTTCCTTCGGTATATCATTGATAGCATTCTGAGGAATAGTTCTGACGGGAGACCACTGTAGTCGGGTAGATGTCGTACACTTTCTACCAAAGCTTCGTATCGCGCGCGTTCCTCCTGACGATACAACTGCGGCAATTCGAGCTGCTCATAAAGCCGCTGGACGCGTTCTATATGAGCTGGCTCTTTGCTGCCATAGCATGAAGTGAATACATTCCTCTGTGCATCGTTACAGAGCTGCAAAGCCATTACAGCCAACCAAGAGCACTTGCCTTCTTGTATGTCCGTACCCGCTTTACCAGTTACCGATTCAACACCAAAGCAGTCTATGAAGTCGTCCTGCAGACAATAAAAACCAATACATCAATCAATTAAAGAAATATCAAATTTTTTAACAGAGTTAACCTGTAAGTAATTATACAATAAGGCGCTCAAGACTAAATATAATTTATCGTATTGGTATGTACAACTGTTGCAGTAGTAGGTAGAGCTCTTTGAATAAACGTACAGCCGCTTCATTTCGTTGTACGCGAGAAACCTGAGTGATATCCTCATTTCCGCCGGCACCTCTAAAATTATTAATTGGAATTTTAAATGCTGATTTAACACATGCTCGGCGGTAAGGAAAAACATCCTGAGGAATCTGCATATCTGTGAAATAAAAATTATTATAACAATAATAGTAAAGTTCGCCAACAAACACTGGGCAAAAAGGTTGACTCTCGGTTTCTAAAACACTATCAACAACTGAGCAGCCCTATACAGTTTAATAGCTGTTATTACTATATAAGTAAAGTAGCAGCCTATAAGTGCCCACAGCTGAGCAAAGGCTTCACAAATATCTGAGGTTTTGGAGCCGGAAAGGACACGCCACGCTGCTCCGGTGCGAGTTTGTGGGCTTTACATATACACTAAATAATATTTTTTATTCTTTCTCAGACTTTTCTTCTTCACGACGTTTTTCTTCACCACCGAGCACGTGGTAAATACATCACTTAAAATTGCTATTAACAATTTTAGTGGTGCTGGAGATCGAACCCACTCGCGCTCGATGAAACTAAACCAAGCGCCCTGACCATTAGGCTTCCACCATATTACCATATACTATCAGTAAAATCGAAATGACTATTGGTCTATGTCTATTGGTCTCTCTATCAGAACAGATTTTAACTTTAAACATACCGGAGATTTGCTTTTGCTTAATTTTTTGCTTGTGGATTGACCATACTCCTCCCGTTGCTGGGTTCAGTCATCAATCCTGGGTTCGAATCCCAGCCGAAGTTAATATTTGTACAAGACAAAATATTGGTTATCAGGGCCTGTTGTGGCGTGCCATGTAGCAGGAAAAGTATGTGACCCCTCTTTCAATCTTTTTGCATAACCGTTACATCGGATACGAAATACACAGACGAGCGAGTGCCGATAGTATTCGGAACTTGCTGCTTTCTTGGAAAAGACCGTTATACTTAAATCATTCATCATCATCACTGAACATTAACCTCTCCTAAAGATGCAGCGATGAAATTTCGCTAATGATGTCAAGTGTACTCTCTTAACTTAACACTCAACTTAGAACCAACCGAAAAGTTTTTAAATCGGTAAGTAATTTGTATCAATAGGAAAAAAAAACTAGAGATAGGATTTTTAAAGTAATTTGGCCATGGGGTCTGAGCCATCAGTTTATTTAGGAAAAATGGTCTCTTGTCCAAAATAGTTTGGGAATCCCTGATGTAGAACAACCCGCCAAGCCGTTTCAAGCAGGTACAAGATTAATTTATTAAATACAAAAACTTACATTTTGCACGTACTAAATCGTATTTCTCACAACATAATATCTGTTTCGTATATTTTGAAATCAACCGAGTAGCATCCAGCGCATTTAATAATGCCACCTTGCGAGTTTTTGGTGACTTCTAATAGGTCGTTAAAGGTTGAAGAAAAACAATTACGAAAAGTTTATAAGATGGTGGTTGGTTTATAACAAAGCGTTATTCAATAAGTTTAGTAATAGGTGTCTTGTTCGACACTAGATGTCATTAGATGTCACTTTTTAAGAAATAAATTTATAGGCAGTTAATAAACGGTAATTTACATTACTTAAACCTCTTATTTTAATAGTATTTTTTTTAGAAAATCTACTCAAATTTGCCACAAGCATTATCATTCGTTACTTGTAACGTAAAAAAAGACTATATTATCTTAAATTGTTTTGGTTTTATACGAGTTGATGTTAGTCGTTTCGCTCATTTTAATTATACGTTTTCTACGAAGTTAAAGCATAAATGAATGGATAAAATTCTGTCAATCGCCGACAGAGCATTGTAAATATAGAATACATAATGAGACTGCTAAAGGGATTCTTAGTACGAAAGTACGCATTGATTTGATTTTAGTGGAATGATGGAATGAATGGTACGTACATAAATGATACGTGACTGATGACTGCTGTAAAGTTTACTGTGTGACTTTATTTTTGAAGAACACTATTATCAAAGTGAGAACTAAGGGATGTACATCAGAAGGTTACTATATAGTTTTAAAAATAGAATATAAGAGGTTAGCCTAAGTCGAACAGTTAGTAAATCACTGTTTTACTGCCCAGTTGTCAGTCTTATTTAAACCACCAAATAGTACATTCGATAAAATGGGAGTCTATCTGGCACCGCTAAAGTCGTTCCCTCTTGACCACACCATTCTCCTCTCGTCTCTTCCGCTATAACTGCAGCTGGAGCTAGACCGCCTATCGTACGATAGGTACGAGTGACAGGTGAAACAGGCAGCCCGTTTTTTATAGTCAGCTTCGTTAATTTTAAGTATGACACATTCCCGCTGGTCCTCCGCTATAGAGCCTCTTACTAACCATATAAATTAACCAGCCTCTACCGGGGGCCTGAGCTATGGCATTATAATTTAATTGTTCAACCGCATGTTGTCCCTCAAGGACACACCAGCACCATTAAGTAAAACGTTGAGAAATTCTCAAGGTTTGTAAATTATTTACATATTAGTAAATAGTTGCAAAGTTTATTTTCATTTATGTCAAGTGATCAGTTTCTGATATAATCTAAAAAGAATTCAATGAATACATCGTAAGCAGCAACAAGACCTTTCAAGACCTCTGAAACTTATCAATGTAAATATTTTGTATGACAATGAATCATTACCTGCATTTGAAAGAGGTGCCCGATTTCCAAACATATCACTTCAGCTCTTTTGTGACTCTCCGCATCCGTATTGTTAGCTAAAAGCATGCCCAAACAAACGGGTAATTTGAATGTATAATATGCCGTCTTGTATTTAACAATAGCATTGTATCTTTCTTTCGTGAATAGACTGTAGTCGTTCTTTTTTCTCTGTGCCATTGTGTAGTCTAAGTGTTGCCCTATAGATGTAAATAATAGTGTCTGGAAAAAAACAAATTTCTTTAGCACCTAGAGGTAAAAACTACGAAATTTGAATTAGTTCTTAAATTTAACGAACACATAGTATAATAAAAAAAAACAAAGAACCTTAACATTATACATTATATTTCTTAGTTATCTAAAAAAACTGTATTATGTTATACGTCATTTCTATATTATTCTTTTAATTATTTTGTAATATTTTCTACAATACAAATTTTTTTACACGTGTCACATTTTAAAAGTAAAATAATAATTAAACACATGCCAGAGTTTCATTTTACAGTTCGCATACATTACATTAACAATATATAAATAGTCCACTGTAGGATCGATATAGGATATAGTATGTAGAGGCGTATAACAGAGTAGGTAACAGAATCGCCATGCTCGACAAGCGGATTGACAATCGCAGTACCAGACACCTCTCACCTCAGACGCTGCTGCCCGTCATCCCTCTATTTAATTTTGGTTTGATTTTTTTCGAGATGATTATCCCATTATGTCCGTAGCAGTTGCGATTTTCAAGATATTTCCTCGGTTACCTCTTACGACATCCACGAGAAGAAAGTGGGTGGCGGATGTATACGCCAATACCACACGGCAATTCGCATCCATAATGTCATTTAATATCGTTGATCACTAAGAGTTAAAAAAAAATGCCTATAAGACTTACTTCATTAAATAAGCTCACTATATGAGTATACTGATTCATATCTCCAAAGTGTCTCCTCAAGATTTCCATCGTAGAAGTATATACAAGAATGGTGTCGTTAATAGCCCCAAGGCCAACTTCTGGGAGTCGAAACCAACAAGGCACACCTCTACGGGTTGTAGATCCATCCATTATATCGTCTGTGATTAAAAGATAGGCCTGTAACTGCAGAATAAAAAAAATATTATTGTTCAATAGGGTCATGCTTAGAGACGAACGTGACCACTGAGTAGGGACATCAGGTAAACATTTTTATATTTACTATTCAAATGTTTCCCCGGGCGGTATTCAGACTCACAATCCTTAACATCGATGGCAGTGGTGGCAGCGGTGGGCTATCGGGGCCGGCCATTGTCATAATTTAAAATACAGGATTGTAATATTACATTAAAACTACTTAAGCAATTTCTTGCGTAAATATACATTGAAAATTGGTTATGTAAAAACAGTAAGAAAAAACATAATTATCATACCTACAGAAGTATTTGTGCTTTGTACTACAAAAAATACATTAAGGTCTCACAAAAGAAAGATGAATAGGATTAGAATAGATTAGGATTAGATATTATATCAGCTTCAGAATTTTAAGACTTACCGACTCAAGAAACTCATAGAAATTAGCTTTTTTCGCGCTTTATCGATGAAGAAAAAAGAATTTAAAGAGTGGTCTTTAAAATATTTTTTTTCATTATAACCTTGTAAAGGTAGAGATGATTTTAATACATAAAAGGTGTAATTTAAATATATAATTGTCCTCTGACAACTATTTGGTATTAACCGGAAAATGTAAAGTAGGTTAACACGATACATAAGATGTCAAAATACTGGGTCTACGAAATATTTCTTTTCTATGCTGGATATCGCAAAAACCAGTGAAAAAAAACCCTAAAAAATTTTAGTTTCTTTTGGTCACATCTTACATACTTCATTATGAATCGGTGTTTTAAGTATTTGTTGTTTAAATATAGTATGGTAAGTATAGTAGTACAGAATACACAGTTTTTTTTCGTATATCTAAATAAAAAAATGTGTAATTACTCTACTCAATTAGCTCTAGATAATGACCCCACACGCAAGGGTAAACATTTTGTTATGTACGGAACCCTAAAAACCACTGCGAGGTACTTGTAAACCACAGCGGTATCTGACAGGCGGTACAATTCCTTAATTCCAACTGCCATACGGAATTTAGACACGGGCTTTTGTCACACAGCTGTAATGGCGGAAAAGCAACTTAAGGGAATAATGGAAGGATTAGATAAGTTGGTACGGGAACTGGAAACATGAAGGACTGATAAAAAAAAATATTTTGATTATATGAAATTCGGTAGGTTAAAGTATGAAGTTGCAGTTTTAATAGTAGCCACTTCGAATTAAAACTTAAGCTGCATGTTTTGAAAATTAGTGTTTAAAACATTTTTTTTACAAAAACTATAACGCTTAAAATTCAAAAAATTTACAACATTCTATTGTTTGATTTCCAATTGTTTTTGCACGCAGTACTAAAGTTAAACATGGAGACTTCAAACATTAGAGCAAATTTCGATGAGATGTGCTTGGAGAGGATACGGCTAACAAACGCACTGTGCGTTTTTGGTTTAATCGCTTGCGAAACTTCGACTTGAACAATAAACCAAGACCAGACACTAAGGTAAAGAAAAAGATAAATTGACGTTTACCTACAATATTGACTAATTTGCTTCAAATTGGTAAAATAAAAATAATCGAGAAATGGGTGACTCGTTCAATAACTAATGTTCATAAAGGACCCCGCGTCGATGCTAACTTTGCTTTGAAGAGTACGTACAGCAATGAAGGTATTTTGGATAGAATTGTGACTTGTATTGTGATTGTGAATTGTGAAAAGTAATGGTAACTGTTCGGGCAATAGCAGCTGTCTATTGTTCATAACTTCGAACATGGATGGCGAAACTCTCAGAGAAACAACCCCGACTCGTCAAACGATCTACGTCATTATTGCTCCATGATTATGCAAGACATCACATTGCTCGACAAACCGTTTTAAAATTTCAAGGTTTACGTTCACGATTACGGAGGATGACGGATGGGTCTATCCGTCATCCACCGTACTCGCCAGACCTAGCTCTAACCGACGACCATTTTTTCCACAATTTGGAGAATTTCCTGCAAGGAAAATAATTTTGTTTTCAGGAAGCGGTAGAAAATGCTTTCATAGACTTTGTGGAGACTAGATTCTCTCGAAACGGCAGAAATTTTTTTTCTTAAAAAAAATGTGTTACAATTTTTTCATATAAAATGGCAATTTTATACTTTAGCCCCTAATATTATAAAATAGTAAAACCAAGTTTCTAATATGAAAGATTATTTTTATTTATTCAAGGTCATTCAATATACGTGAATCTATGAATATTTAATAAAACTTACACAATACTTGTTTACCTTTAGATATTAATTTGCATTTTATACAAATCATTATATTAATGTGTGAACATCGAAATTGTATCGAATATGTATAAAAGTGGCAACAGATTGTACCAAAAAATAACTAAGGCTGCTTTTTTTTAGATTAGGTTCTATAGAATATATAAATACATTATAACGTACTGTGTAATAAGTTTGCTAGCCAGTAGTTTCAAGTTCGATGTGTGGCATTCGACGTGATTTTCCAAAATCAAATAAATGTCACAACAAAGCTTATTTATTGCTTTTAAAAAATTTGTCATTAATTTGGGAAAAATAAAACGTTATTATCTTTTACATCGCAGCGATGGAAAATTCAGATTTTCCGAATTTCTTCGAAATTAATTATTTTCGAATATTAGTTCCGTCGTCCGTCGTCGCACCAATATAAACGAGTATGGACCAAGTAGTGCTTCCGTTCGAGATAAGTCGACCCTTTGAACGGACACTAAAGGCTATAGTAAATAATTGAAAGACAGTGGAAACTGTTTTATCTTAAACCACGTCAGTAAGTAGTTGCCAACGCAAGCGACACGTAAATTTTAACAAAGTTTTAGAGAATCCCTATTTTCCCACTAAGGGATCCACCCAAGAAAATATTCCCATATTTTCTTCAAATTTAAATGGACCTCTCTCGAAGTATAGCATATTCCATTAAAAAAATATAAGCATTAAAATCGGTTGACAGTCGGCGAAGACATCGCGTAACATTCATACCATACAATACAATATTCATTCAGCTCTATATTCATTCTAGCATTAAGGATCTAAATAATGCTATTAACAAACTTTCCAAACTTCAAATTGATTTCCCATCATCATCATCATCATCATCATTTCAGCCTATTAGAAGTCCACTGCTGAACATAGGCCTTCCCCAAAGATTGCCACGAAGCACGGTCCTGAGCCACCTGCATCCATCGACTTCCCATAGGCTAATTTATTTATTCATATTAAGTTAAAATAACTTTATTTTGCATACAAGTAGTTTTTTGTAGGCACTTTTCATTGTCAACATTTTTCGCGCGCTCGATTTCGGTAAAAATGTTAGTGCGTCTCGCACATAGCATTCCACCCCGCGCAGGTGCCGAGGGGTCAGACTAGTCACTGCACAGTGCATGGCTACTTACTTCAAGGAAATTAGATTGTTTTATGTGAATTGTGTATCATTTGAAATTAAACTATTATTTCGGATTTTATCGACTTCATTTTGTTTTTATGTTCCCGACATTCCGAGTAAATAGTAGTTTAATTTCAAATGCGTAGTGTTCTCGTAAAATACAAGAAATAAATTGTGTAGCAATCACATTTTATTACAGGAGAGAAACTTATTTGAGCACGGTAGGGAAAAAAAATGCAGACTTAGGCGGCTACGTTATCTATGCGTGAATGTATAAGTATGAATATGATATTACGTGTGTCCTTCCTAACCACGAGAATTACGAAAACGACATCCGACGACGATATTGATGTCATCTTTGCTGTTTTTTTGGGTATTTATTACAAAAATGATATCCATTTTCAATTCCTAGATGCATTATACTCGCACCACTTTTTATTTACCCCTAACATTTAAACTGATACCGCTTTTGGTCACGACGACGTCCTGATGTCGTAGTTTACTAGACTACCGTCAGCGTTCTCATTAAAATAACCAAATAAATTCTAGTTACTTTCATTTTCTCTTTTAATGTGCAGTAACAAATCGAGGAAAGGATTCGTGAAACATATCCTCATGTTGATAAATATCAAATATGCTTAAATAAGCATTATGGGTTGATCAAGTTTTAAGCAGATATCGATTTTATATTACCAAATGGTCCTAAATGGTCCTACATTGTAAAACTTGATCGATAGTCCAACATAATATCCATATATATAAACTAGCAGTAAAGTTGAAATTCGGAACTCCGAATTTATTACTGCTACATAGGCGTACACAACAATAGTAGGTAGTAGGAAGGTGAACAAAGATACAAAGATAGGACTTAATCCTATTAAAAAAAAAGGTTACCCCCTCTGAGGGAATTTCTCCTGTGCGCGGAAGCTGTTTACATATATAAATTCCTTCCTTCACTGCTCATCACTGTGTCTACCACGATGCTGGGAGAAATAACTCGTACTCTAAATTTTTATGAATTTCCATAACTAAGGAAACCGAATAATTCTGTATCGCTTTTGTAAAGAAGATACAAGTAGTGTGTTTACAACTGGAAAAATAGGGATGACCGTTGATATTCTCTCTTCAGATCTTTTCATTAAAATAGATTTAGAGAAATACGAAATCACTTCTGCTGTCTTGAATATTATTATGTTTTTTTTATATAAAAAAGGAAGCAAATTAAATGTAAGAAATGCTTAGTTACGTAGTTTCACCTTATATTAAGGAGAAAAAACCTTGAAATGAAAGTGTATCGATACAAGGGGGGGGGGGGGCTGGAGCCACCTGCATCCATCGGGTTCCGGCAATACTGTGCTTGTCGTCACTCCAGAGGAGAGAGCGTTCGTCTTTTCTGCCATTGTTGTCACTAGGTGTGGTACAGGAGATAATAATAATTGTCAGCACTTAGTTATTACTTCTACGAGCAATATGGCTTGCCTATTGACACTAATTCTGGTTGCTGATTCTTTAGGCTCTGTTAGTTTCCTCAGTTCTTGTGTGAATATTGTCGTTGCAAATTTCATCTAGCTGTTTGCAGTATTCGGTGAAGGACCACAGCTCGATTCTATAAGTTATCTCTGACAACACGTACTGGTTTGCACTTTTTTTTTACTCATGACAGCCTCGTAGTTTAGTAACTCTTGAACCATCAGTCCTTGCTTTAAATCTCATCTAAAGATATTATACAAAGTGGTATTTATAAAAAATGTTCATTATGTGCTGAAAGGTCACACATTATTAAAATCCTAAAAAAAGTGAGACTGATGATGGAATTATTATCGAAATTTGTCTTTTACTTTGTTAAAGTCGATATGTCATATTTTAAATGTTGTATTTTGAATTTCTAACGTCACCACATGTACAACGAAATATTCTAAAAGTATTATTTAAACAGCATATCAATTCAAAATTATTGAAAAATGTTAATTTAATTGAGTGCAATTAAAATCGACTTTTATCTTTATAACGATCATCGTGTTAGTGGTTTATAATTGCTTAAAAATGACTTTACTGATATTTCCTCATTAATTAATACTTAATTTTTTTATACGCTGAGGCTTTGCATGGGAGGCTCTGTGTCTTAAATACTAATGGATCTTAATTATTACAGATACAATCCTGACATATTTAAAGAATCGTAAAAAAATATTTTAAATATTTAATATTGTCTCACTACGTACTAGCCATGTATCGTGAACGATTATAATGTTTTCTAATTACTTTTTAGGCGTATGTATCCCCTACATAAGCGTACAAAGTTTCATTAAAATCGGTTCTATTTAATTTGAAGATTAAGGACTCGAAAGTTTGTATGTAAAGCCTTATGGCGTAAACGCACCTAAAATCAAGCAGCTCAAACATTGATTCTGCAATTTTTCGCAGTGTTAAAGATACCGGCAGACTGGAGAATATACGAGACATAAAGGTAGCAAAAAAGTAACAATAGGCGAGGCACGACCGATTTATAATAAGCAGTGTGAGTATCGTACTTCAACTTCTCATGAGGTAAGAACTAAGCTCCAGGAAGTACGACAAGTGACAGGAATAAATCCATAAGAAAAGGACTTAAGACGGCTGTAAAAGGAGTACTTACAGCTTAAACCGAAACTGGGATGACGATGTTTGAAGTAAAGTACTCTTGACTGACGAGTTCCTTAGTGACGAGTCTCAGAGTTTGTCTTAAGTCAATGATGGAATGGTCAAGGTATGGAGTAGACCAGGAGAACAATACGTAATGATTTGATTAGGCATATGTATTGGAGCACCTTCGGAGATAAATTAAACTGGTAAGAGAAATTATACAAAGAAATCCAGTAGCAGCTAACATTAGAAACCTTAAAAGTGCATTTGGTAGAAGAATGGAATCTAATGCCACAAAGTTGTATTGAGGAAGTAAAACAAATTATGCCCAGACGAATGCAAGAAGTTTTACAGCAAAATGAAGTAACACTACATACTCATTTTGCAAAACATTAGAAAAACATTCTGCCATTTGAACAAATTTAAATGTTCTCTCTAAAAGTTTAAAAGCGATAATTTTTCTTAAAACTATGATGTACAATTTTTAGGCACTAATTCGTTTTTTTTCTATTAGTCTTAGTTTTATTTTGTACAACAATATTAATTTTACTAATTAATTTCAATCAGTCCCTCAATAAACACGATTATTGCTTTTTTAATGATAATTTGTCCGTTTTTTGTCCTCTAAATATTCCATGAGTGTATAAAATGAATAATAGATTACAATAAATTTGCATGACCGGGATCGTATGAAAGAAGGAGCTTCTACAAGGCTCTACATGAGACTTACGTAGATACGATGTCTCTCTCAAGTGGGTGTGTATCGGTGACCTCTTTGGGAAAACCGAGTGTTTTTTCTGTGCGATACACGATCAGGTTATTAAGATGAACAACTATCAGAGATGACTAATGGACGGCACGTCGACATATGTCGAGCTTGTCGCCGTCCCATCGCTTCGTCATGTCATATCCGATTCATCGGCGCTTTCTAACAATAAACAACCTAGTAACCACGATTCTACATCAGCTCGCTCTAAAATACGGTCTCGTGGATCGGAAACTACCTTACTATAAGTACAACAGTGCTTGAAAATTACCGTTGAATAATAAAAAAAACACCTTTGAATAACATTATGTGAACTACTACGGATAACACTTGCTCGACAACCTCATTACATCAAATAATGATATTGCGTACTTGACAGAGCTGTGTAAATTATTTAGTTTTGAAAATCTTCAGCATCAAGGCGACGACTTAAGCTTGATTAAAAAAAATATAGGTGCTGCTTGTTCATGTACGCGCGTTAGAAATATGGCAGATGCTACGTAACCGTTTGTTGTATAGAATGTTTTATCTGTCTTTTTGACACGTCAAATTTATTGTAATATTTTTATCTAATTGAATTAAAAGTAATAAAAGTACAAATTGGAGATATTAATGTACGTTCCTATATTTAATTTTCTTGAATACCACATTTTTTGTTTAAATGCCACTTTTATTTGTTTAAGTACTCACAAAAAATAGTAATATATATTATACTTTAATGTTTATTACTATCTTCACATTTTAGGGTCCAGTGTAGGAACGTTATTATTTTGTCGACTACATTTAAGGGATAAATAACTGAACAGATATGAACGGGTATGAAAGACATTTCCCGAGATGTAGATTATGTCATGGAATTAATTAATAAAATTAACGGACTTTTTGTCTCAAATACTCGATTAGCGGACGAAACCGCAGGCAGTATGAGCTTAATAGAATATTTTATGAAGTGTCGTCCTCGAATCTTTGAATTTTTTCGAATGTTTATTGCACAAATTAAAGGAAAAACTTTAATTTAATTTTTTGTACCATTAATTGAGATTACGAGAGTTGTAAGCTTTTTACAATATTCTTTACATATGATTTAATTACTGAAATTCCTAATTAGACGTGTTATGCTTGAGATATTTTCTTTTGAATCGCTACAAACGTTTTGTAACAATTTTTATAGTTATTATGACTGTAGTGGCTAATATATGGAGGCATGTAGTAAAGTATAAATTTTTGGTCTTAAGTATTTTTTTTTCAATTTTGTACTCTTTTGGTTATGTACATTGTTTCTGTCACTATGGTTACAGGATTTGTAATAATTTTGTCCTTCATATAGACTTAAGATTACGAGTAGGTACTGCGGTACCTGTGTAAAGAACAGAAGTTGAACTTTATATTTCGTTACAATTATTTTAATTCTAATAACTTAAAGTTTTATTTTTATATGGGTCATTTAGGAAAAAGAACAGTGAGTTTTATGAAAAAGTTTGTAAATTTAAAGATTTTATAAAAAAAATCTTTTTAATTTTAATTAGACCTTGTGATAAGACAACCGTCGCAGTACCTAAATATCTGCGCGGCCTCGCTCGTGATGCCGTTAAACGTGGAATATCCAGATTTTCATAACTTTTTGAAGTTATTTTACATTTTAACTACATAATTATTTTTCCAAAACGATTTCAATAAAAATATTCATCTCTTATAGAGAAATATCTCTACTTAGCGGAAATCCACTATTTTAAAGATATTGAAAAAAATTACTTTGCACAATTCCGCATTGTAACTCTTTATTATTTTATTTGCTTTTTTTCTCGCTCTCTTTGTTTGAAATTAGACTTGTTTTTTGTTTGTTCAGACCGCACCACTAAAATTGTTATCATTAGGAAACCTGCATACAAATATATGAGAAATATTTCAGAAAATCGCATCGACGGAGTCTTCTCTGCTACGAAACCATTTCCTAGCAGTAAGAAATATAAAATATAGGAACTCAATTTTTTTTAATTAAAAATATATGCGATGCGTCTTCTGAAACTCAACAGAGAAATTTTATAATTTATATGAATTAGGACTTTTAATTGAGCCATAAAAAAAGGCCAAAAGGAATTTCTTATCATAAAATATTTACCATTTCAACACACCATCCCATAATGCGACTTAGCCTTAATGATTCCTCTGTAATATTTTCAGGTTTCTCCAACATTTCATATGCAAGTACAGTAGTTAAACCTCTATTTTTCTTACCACCTGCCAAATTGTAATCTAATATCTGTAAGGAAACCAAAGTGAATTGTGAACACTGTTAGTGGTACTAATAAATTAATATTTTTGAAGTAATAACATACCTTTTTCATCCATGTTGAATATTCTGGTATTTCTAACAACTTAGGACTTGTCACTAAAGAATCAATAACACTTGGCAGAACATCTTGAAAGGTCTCCCTTTCTTTTTTAAGTTCAGATACAGACACATTAGTTGACATTTTATAACTGTTATGTTTTATAACGCTGAAATAAATAATTTTCAGATTACATATATAAATGTCTAAATATCATTCATGGCAACTACTTGTAATTTATAGAAAACCTATGCTTACTTAATAGTATTGTATTGTATTGTAGGCAGTGACAATCTTCTTACTACGGTCCTGACATGTCTTTCGCTTCTTCCACTTCATCAATCTTTGCATGCATGCGCGTTGGTTTAGAGTACTGTTGACCTGGCATTTTTTCAGAACGTCTCCGATTTGGTCGTGAAATGTTCGCCTAGGTCTTCCTCTCCCGACTCTGCCATTTACACTCGCCTCATATATTTCGTCAACCTACTTTCATTCATCCTCTCCACATGTCCAAACCAGCTCAGCATCCCTTTCTCAATTCGTGTCACTACATCGTCTTTCACGACACAACGCTCTCTGATCACATAATGTCGAACCATTGTAACTCTTTCTACATTAAGTATTACATTAAGTGCTTTAAATAAGTACTTAATGTAATACACAACAACTCGAAGTTTATAGAAATCTATGAATATGTACTTAAGGATCATATTCAATCATAAATCAATATTTATTCCAAAAAGCGTAATAAACATAATAATAATAATAATAATAATACCTAATTACTCGAAATTTTGCAGTCACTCCCGACGTTGAACAAATACACGCTCTCCGTCGAGCACTCTTTTCTAAATGATAGCTTGTTAACATCACATGAAGTTACTTTTTTCGTGCCACCAGATAGTAAGTTAAAAAATTATGCCACCTAGTTTATTTAGTGTCTTTTTCGACAGTAACCGCCGACAAGCTATAACTTTTTTAGATTTTTTTGAGGACTGTAATTTATTTTGTTTTTATAATATAGTTTGAAATTTAATCAGTGTGAGTGCAATTTGATAATATTTAGAGTCTTGTAACAAACATACAGTTAATAACAGACATACCATTCAATAGAATTTTAATGATTTCTTGTATTTACACAACATATGCTAACAAATGTGTTGTCTTCGCGACTACTTTCACTAGTTTCACTATTACACTACACAAATGATACTCATATTTTCGGGTTTTATAGCGTTTAATTTACTTTTTTTCAATCCCCTTCGTTCATAGGGGAACTCTGTTCCCCTGTGTTTGACGTCTTGATGTCATAAATAAACTGTCTACCATAAAAATTAGAGAGCTGTCGGTAGCCAGGTTAACTATGACATCAGGATGTGACTTACGTGACCATGGGTGCTGAAAGGCACCAGAAACAACAGTATTAAAAAAATTATACGAGGCAGAGCCAAGCGGTGACTTTTGCTGCTGCTTGAATGGGCCGGCTCGACCAGTCCCCACTCCCTTTCCTCCAACTTCTATCCCTATCATCCCTTCCGTCACCCAAAATTCCTTAAAGGCCTGCAATCCACCTGCAGCTACTCTGGTGTTGCAGTTGTACCTATGTGGGTGACGACGCGATAAAATCAAAATAGTGTCATTTCAAAACAAGTTTTTTAAATTAAAAGGAATTTTACTTTACATACATTCTCCTGTGTATGAAGTTTAATAAATAAAAAAAGAATTGTATTATTTTATCTCTACATGTGTACAAGTATGGTGTAGTATTATTTAACATGTTGTTTCATAAAAAATAGATGTTAATTCAGACTTCCAAACAGTTAATGTAACCTTAAAACGTGGTTTTTGGGTATGGACCCCATTCTGGTCAATACCCATATTTTACGCTGTGTGGTATTGGCATAATAATCTGCCTCCCCTTTTCTTTATATGGGTGTTGTAAAAGGTGACTAAAGGAAAAACCTTGAATAAAACCTTAGCAGGATAACCATCTCTAAAAATACCAGACCCAAATTAAGCAGACTGCTGATGGGCTGCAGCATCTGAAGTGCAAGATATATGATACTGCGATCACCGCTATACTGGTAATTATGGAAAATCCTCCTTATGGGAGAGGACTGTCGTGCAGTGGACTATTTACAGGTAAGGAGTGTTTAATTTGAGTCATAAACTTTTGAACTGTGAACTTATTTCAGTTTAGTTCTTTTAGTATAAGAATCCCATACTGATCAATACCCACATTTTCCTAGGATTCAATGCGTCAGACTAGGCCTTTATCTTATCCCAATCCTCTATAATATTTTATAAATTATAAGTGTTTAAAACTTTATATAATTATGCTAGTATAGATAGATGCAGTACATATGATTTTATCCCTGAGTAGGCAGAAGATATAAAAAGCAAAGTATTTGAATCGCAAAAAACAAACAACCTTTTCTTAAGAAATTAGCTAAAGTCAAACAAGTCCTTTTGCCTATATGGAATATAACTTATGTCACTGGATAGATGTAACTCTATCTATCCTATCACCATTAAATTACCAAGACACAATAGGGTATACTAGATTGGGCTTAGATGTGTGTCCTATAAAAAAATAACAAGTTTAAATGTATGCATGATATCAATAATAAAGCTGTTGCAATATTAGAATTTATAATAAAATTTAAAATCACAAGCCCTTCTATATAACTTATCCCAGAATGTGTTGATTTAGTAATTGTATTTATATTGAAGCAACACAACATGAGGTTTATGATGAGCTGTACCATATGACTTTGATTTAAAGCCATAATTATTTAGGCACCATGCCATGACATTGTCGTAAATATATAATTTAATTGCAAATTAATTATTGAATTGGGACAAACTTCTATGTTGCTATATTATAAATGAATATTTCAAGTTTTATTATTGATATCAGGGACACAAATAATCCAGTCTCAATTGTATAAATGAAGATAATAAATGTTATATTAACTAAATATCCTTTTTGAAAGTAAGAACAATAAATTATACACAAAAAGTATTTAGCGAGTTACTTATTGTGTTCAATTTTCAAAAAATAACAATAATTCAGTTAGGTAACACACAATGATTATAGAAAATGGTACTGAACCTGTAAAAAGTATGTTTTGTTGTGGTGCAGAAAAATACACCATTCAAGTTACACATCTTCAGGAAAACCATTTCTACACAATATTCAAAATCAAACTACAGTAAATTATGCTGCAGTACTGTGTTAAATACTGTTCATGCTAAGCTTTCCATGTGTTTAATAAGAATAAATTATGTGAAGATTGTTGATAAATATTCCATTGTCATAGTAATCTTAAAAATATCTGGTATTCAAAAAGTAAGTTACACAATACTTATATTTCTTTATTCATACGGATAAAATATAAATAGAATACTTAGCTTAATTTTAAATGATATTATAATTACCTTATAGTGTGATTTTGAATGGAGAAAACACTGCTTGTTTGATGTGTTAATTTCGATAATACGTATTTTGATGTATTCATTCTATTTATTATTTTTATTTTTAAATTTGATCCAACTTTCACTAATAAATCTTAGGATACCTAGTATGAACTTTCTCTTTACACGTCACTTTTGTGTATTATCTAAATAAAGAAGAAACAACTAAATTTGAATAAAATAATTGACATAAAAGTTATTTCATCTCAAATTTTATGTTACTTAATGAAAGAAATAAATACTGTAATGAAAAGTTCCAAATACAATAACATTACCAGACTTGTCTATATTTAAACCTAACTATAGAGAAGAGATGTGAAGAGCGAAGAAGGCAGTGTTGCTACCTGGCAAAAATTAAATCACCAGAATAGTTCCCAAAAGTTACTCGCTTTGGTAACTTGGGTATGGTAAGTGTATAATTATGGTATGTATGTGAAACATCAAAATTTAATCATATTTTTATATTGAAATATGAATAAAATTAAAGCAATAAAAACATATGTTCAGATATTTATTTATAAATAAAATTAAAGTACAATTACAGCCTGTAAGTGCCCAATGCTGGGCAAAATCTGAGAGTGTTTAGGATACGGGAAGAGAAGCAGGTGGTTAACATAGCACTTAAAACTGCTAACAATTTCAGTGGTGCCGGTACCAGGGATCGAATTCAGGTCGCTCGCGCTCTATAAAACCATTAAGCTACCGTGGCTCCTTTAAAGTTTAATGTAATTTAATTATGTTATATTTATCAAATTATTTACTAAAGAAATATTTGTCAATAGTGTATTATAATTTTACATATAGTTATAGTGTATAGTCAAGTAGATAAATAAATTTATAGATTTACCTTAACTCACTGATATTCACGAATAACCTATAAGGTTAGCATATGAAACCACGTTGATACACTAACACACACGTAAAGTAGTAGGTGTGTGTGTAGTCGAGAGTGAAACATTCATTATTAATGTTGAGTAGGGTGCGGTGAGTCGGAAAAAGCCCACCAGACACGACTTTAGCCATATGGCAGGGCGTGACTTCCCATCAGAATGCTTTTACTCCCGTCTACATGCGCATTAGATGTTTTACTTTAAAAAAAAAACGAAATCTATTGACTTGACACCATTGATTCAAACTTAGTCGGTTTGAATCAAGGATCAATCAACTACATAATGATTTACCATAAGGAGAATCAACTTCGTAGGCAATTTACCAACCAAAATAAAAATAGTAATTTAATGAAGATTTCCAAGATTGTTCTCAATCATATTTTATTTAATTAAATTCTATATAAACTTCTTTGTCTACCTGCAAGTACTCGTAGTCCTCAAATGCTTCTAAACTTACCAAACAATACCAACATTTTTACTACAAATTTACCACAATTTTGGTGAAAATGTCTCAAAAGTAGCTGATGTAAAATAATAATTATGCTATCTATCTCAGAGGTTCCCATACTTTTTTCTCATATACCACTTTCAAAATTTCTCTCCCTCCCTGCAGCTACATTTCTACCATACTCCCAAAACACGACAAAAAATGTGAAGATTAGATCTAACTATGGAAATTTGCGTTGCGGCTGAGTTCCAACCACAAAATAGTTTTTGGAACAAAAGTGAGAATTGATTGGTTAATTAATTAATTGATTGTGCTGTGAGTGGATGCCAAAAAGTAAAGTTGGCCAATCAAAAAAGTGATTCCATCCAACTTTACTTTCTACTCACAGCACAAGGAACCTATCAATTCTCACTTATTTCATTTAGAAAACTCCATTCGGAGTGGTAAAAATAAAAAGAAAAATAGTATATTTCTGTTGTATTTATTCACATATGTAATTATTATACTATTAATTATTATTGTTATCATATTACATTGTAATATGACAATCGTTACAAAAAAAGCTTTCATCGTTACTTTCAGATGTTAAAGCGAACATACTGTAGACGGTGAGACTCTTTTCATATTTTTCCTTCAATGCTTGAAAATATTTCAAATCTTTATCTTATTTATCAGGATGACACCTTCTTAGATGATCTTTTGAGCTTCGATGGTTTCATAGAGTCATTGCTCAAAACTTTGTTGCATAAAACGCATATGAGCAATCGCTTCGCATTTAATGGAAGAAAACCAAATTTTAAATCCATTATTTCATAAATATTATTTGACATATTTCTGTAAATGCGATAGAAAATTCTTTGTAATAATATTTTGATATCAAAACTCCGCGATTTTAATTATTGATTTATTACTTTGTTGCACGTTACGGGTACGTAAAGTACGCTTTGTGAAACACGTAAAATTTATGAAAATATATTTAATTAAGTCATTTAACATTAGGAACTTGAAATATTTACAATTACGCATGCCAATCATAATATTTATATCTCTCCTTTAGTGAACCACCACACAGTAGGGTAAAATAATTACTATTAAAGTAGGGAAAAAAAGTTCAACCTTTCTCGGCTTTCTGTTCTTTTATGGAAGTATCTAATAATGATTCTGTTCAGTATTTCATTTTTAATACGTACCTACCACACGCAAAAATTACAAATATACGTATAGCAAATAGGCAAGTATATACTTACTTTTTCTGACACTGGCAAACATTAACATCAATTCACTTTACTTTACTTTAGTTTCGAAATTCCGGAAACAAATGAGTAACGTTTATCCTTGGCATTCGTATTTATATTGGTGAAGAATCAAACAAGTTCATCCAAGATTGCAAGCAAACACACCACAAGTGGTATTTCGTCCCTTTGCACGTCTGAACAAGCATTGCGGACGGCGGCGGCGCTTTGCAAGTCTCGACACGTTGTACTGAATATGGAATACGCATTTTTTTCCACTTAGATCACTTTGAGAGCTAAGAATTTATCACATATCGATTAATACAATCATTTCCGAAATTGAAGCAAAAAATTTTTTACTATAATTTTTTTTTTATTTTCGTCAAAGGTAGTTTATTTAAAACTTTTAAAAGATTTATACAAGTTTAGAAGAGATTCTTACATAATAACCAAACATCCATTAATTATTTATTATTCATTATATATTATCTGGAAAAACTGGAATCCTCTAGGTTACGGAGACGTCGACAGCAGATGTCATCGCGATGTTAGGCGAGGCATAGCTTAAACGAATACCAAGCGGTACAATCATAGTGCTGCGCTGATGGGAGACTGGTCTGGAGCGCGCGGGGACGCCCTAACCCCCCCAAAGATGTTCACCGGGCCCACGCATCTGGTCGCCAATCAGCACGATGACGCATCCAGGGATTTTTCGCGATTTGACGGGGCAGCCTTTCATAGGTGGCTAACCTACTAGTTGGGCCCCCTACTACCTGCGGTCGGCCAGCGGAAGACCGTGCTTAGGATCCCGCTACCCTCCGCGAACAGTCACCCAGTACAGACACCACGCAGTAGCGGAACCGGTTCGCTCCACCATGCAACTGCCTAGACTCCCCTTCCAAGATGGCTACTCATGGCATCATGCCGAACGCGATAAAAATCACTTAGCGGCAAGGCTTTGCCAAGAGGGTGGTAACAAACCGCGGCCGAAACCTACCACCAGATGGTGCCGTTCATTTGGCGCTACCCAAGGGACACGTGTGGGTATCTAGAGCTATAGCCCACGGACGCGCAGGATTATCCGTCGTATCCAGTTTTTCCGTATTGTGGGTTCTGGTGAACACTGGCTTGGAGCAGATACTCTATGCCAGTGTTTATCGGTCGCATACCGACAACATGGAGACGACCAGGCTCTTTCAGTATCTAACTGACTCTGCGGAAAAAGCTCAGCTCAGGTACCCGTCAGCGCAGCTAGTTCTTCTGGGGGACTTCAACGCCCACCACCAGGAGTGGCTGTACCCATACCTAAACACTGACCATGCCGGGAGATTAGCATACGCATTTGCTCTACCGTTAGGTCTCTCCCAAGTGGTAGCTGGCGCTACTCGGATACCTGATATTGATGGCCACACGGCCAATTACTTGGACCTTCTGTTGACAACTGATCCAGACCGATATCTAGTTGCAGTCTCCTCCCCGTTAGGTGGCTCCGACCACTGTCTGGTGAAATCTGTGTCTGTCTACTCGCCACCTGAACCCGAACACATGGGGACTAGGCGTGTATGGCGATACAAGTCAGCTGATTGGGATGAGATGCGGCATTTCTTTGCGTCCTACCCTTGGCAGCGCTTATGCTTCTCTTCAGACGACCCGGCGTGCTGCGCAGATGCTGTTTCTGGAGTGATATATCAGGCTATGGAATATTTTGTTCCATATTCTGATATCTCACTCCATGTGAGAGCCCGCCCTTGGTTCAACTCTGAGTGTGATAGTGCCGAAGCACTTAAGCACTTAGCTTACCAAGAGTGGGCGGATGCTCGAGCCCGCAAAGCGCCGAATGTCCCGAAACTGAAAAGAGCCTTCAATAGTGCTGCCAAGTCCTGCAAACGTGCCCTCCGCAAGGCCCGCTTCGCCCATATTGGCCGTATTGGAGCCAAACTAGCGTCTTACCCATCCGGGAGTAAAGCTTTCTGGTCTCTTGTCAAATCGGTCGAAGCCAATTTCTGCCGGTCTGATGAATGGTCTCTGTCGGAAGTGCAACGTCGTCTTCCAGATCCATGCTTCGTGATGTAGCCTCCAGTCTCCTGGAACCGCTGGGATACTCGTTTCACCCGGAAACGGCTTATGTTGAGTTGTCGAGCAATATCAACTTGGCGTAGTCCTGATTGCAGTAGTGCTACCACTCGAGCTGCTTCTTCTGCCGTGGTATCCATTTTTCAGGGTTTTTTTCTTACTGGAGCTGTTCAGGTGAGACTTCTGTGATGTCTGGATAGCTAATGACCCATGATTTTTTTTTTTCCCCTGGATGGAAAATGCTGTTACGTACAACTGGGTTATGACGGACTCAATCCCCTGAAGGAGGACCATACCGACTAAAAACCATCCACACGCTGTTAGCCCGGAGGCTTTCACAGCCTCATCTGAATTGACTCGCGAGCAGATTGGCCCGCGAGTTTGGCGGGATGACGATTTACTTTAATGGCGCGCGGATTTATACGCGGAAGGATAAGACAAAAATAGTGGTGCGGAGACCGGTGAACCCTGACAAACCGACGCGACGGACCCCGATCGTGAGACGCTCCGGCAAAGTGTATATGGCTGCTTCTAACCCTTGGGGTGAGCACACGTATGCGGAGCGAAGTCGCTAACGGGACCGCCGCGTAGCGTGCGCGGGACACGGACGGCACTCACTAGTAATGGCTCGCGATTGAACGCGGGAAAAGTGGTAGAGTCGAAGTAGGGACCCGCTGATGCGGGGCCTACTAGCGATATACTGACACACGTCATATTGTACTGCGAAACTCCGACAAAGTGTTATGGCTGCTCAAACCTGGGGGCGAGCACACGTATGCGGGAGGCTAATAGTGGCGTGAAAACCTATGACCCTGACAAACCGACACGACAGAACCCGATTGTGAGACACTCAGGCAGAGTGTATATGGCTGCTTCTAACCCTAGGGGCGAGCACACGTAAGCTGAGCGAAGTCGCAAACGGGACTGCTGCGCAGCGTGCGCGGGACACGGCCGACACTCACTACTTAATAGCTCGCGAATATGCGCGGGAAGATGGAGGCGCGGCGACCAACGGCCCTGACTAACCGACACGACAAAAATCGCTTGTGAGACGCTTAGCACAGTGACCCTATATGCGGATCGAAGTCGCAAACGGGACTGCCGCGCAGCGTGCGCGGGATTAGGACGGCTCTCACTAAATAATAACTCGCGAATATGCGGGAAGATGGAGGCGCGGAGACCGACGACCCTGACATGATCTATGCGACAAATACTGAGTACGAGACACTCCGGCACAGTGTCATGGCTGCTCAAACCGAGGGGCGAGCACACGTATGCGCGGGGCGAAGTCGCAAACAGTACCGCCGTGCAGTATGCGCGGGCGACGGGCGGCACTCACTTTAATAACACGCGGACAAAGACGCGGAAAGACAATAGGGCCGAGTAGGCACCCGCAGGTGCGGGGCCACTAACGACCCATTGCGAACTGTTTTTTTCGACCCATGATTAATTTTTACCCCCCCTTTTATTCGTGTCCAAGGTGGCACAAGTAGTGAGTCCTCTAATGAGCTTTTCAGCACTTTTTTTTTAAAGATCCTAACGTTTCGTGATTATTGTTTTTACAGAAAAGAACGATAAGCGTTTTTAAAGTGTATTAATTGTGCTTTCAAATGATATTAATTTTGGTAGGGTACAATAAATAAGTTAAGAGTATTATTCGCTTGAAGTCAAAATTTCAAAAGGTGCGATTTTTTTGACGCCGAGTTTATAAGGAAAAAAGTTAACTTTTTTAAGATTTGAACTCAGGGTTAACTATAGACATAGATACCCATTTGGACAATAGCATTTGGCAATACGGTGTTTGATTTACGTGAAGAATAGTGGCCTTACTGTAAAAAAATATAGTAACAATGCACAGAAAGATGCATGATCTTTCTGTGCATAATACAAATCTTTAAAATAGTAATGATTTGGCTCTATCTTGTTTCCTAATCCTATTTGAATTTCAACTGGTATTGAATGAATGTCGCTCCTTAAATTACATCAAAACATCTACACTGCTTAATATATTTTCTGCTTAATATGGCGTATGCGCCCCACGCTAAACTTTCCGTTGAAGCCATTTGGTATTATCAGTGTAAAATAAAGATTTTTTTAAAAATTTGTCGCAATCAACACGTGATACCGGACGCAAGCGCCATCTGTCGACGTTCGATGGAACCAATTATGCACCGGCCGAGCGGAGCACACGACCGACACTTGTTTAGCGTCGCACGATTTTCCCGCAGTCTGATACGTCCATCATCAGTTCGCTTAATTTTGACCTGGTATTTATGGAGATGGATTCCCGCCATCTGTCGGTAGCTAAGAGGATTTAAAAGTTTTTCCCTTAGTGGCTTAGGGTGCCAGATTCTTACGCCGATACCCCACGTCCGTAATTAATTTCAGCGTATTTAAGCGCTACTGTACAGTTCGTAATAGACCTTATGTAAATTATACCCACTTAACACATTGGATTGCATACTTACACATGCCGCTGGCGAGTTACTCACAAGTTTTATATCAGCAAGTGTCTTTTAACGAAGCCGCCGATCCCACCGGGATACACCCACAAACCTTCTCCATACACCATCAAGTGTACCTTAGTCTCGTACAAAAATCTCGTCCAGTGCACAAACTTTGCCTTTATCTGAATAAACATGTCGTAAGGTCAAATAAAGCACAAATTTTGGCTTGAATGATTCCTTAAACACAGGGGAATAGGCTACTTTTAACCCCGGAAAGCAGCGTAAAAGTTTTCACTCGACCTATCATTTAAATGTTATGCTTATAGTGGTGCACTAATATAATTTAGTGAATATTTGGGTATTAAAAACACCTGTTTTTTTTTTCAAACAATTTAATTTGGTTTTTACGACATAACTTATACAATTAAATCCTACATAACTATCTAACCCACCGAGGGTGTTTAAAATTAACCTAAGGCTTAGTAGGAATATTTCTGTCATATAAAATTACATTCATAATATATGGCAGAAGGGACATCTACACTAATATAAAATTATTTCTTAGTAGGTATGTTTGAACGTATTTAACATGAAAATTAATTGATTTCGATGGAACTTTTTAGTTAGTATTAATTATGAAGCTAGGCTATATGTTATAGTACTTAATTGAAAATCAAATATACAAATGAGAAAGCTAGTGTTTCTCATTCAATCACGCTTAAAAAACTGCACTGATATAAACGAAATTTGACAGAGGAAATTTGAATTAATAGAGTTCTTCTTGGGACAAAATTAGTGTCCACGCCGGCTAAACTGCGGAAAGTCGCTAGTTTTTTTTATTTAATATATTTCTTTGCAACGAACCGATAAAATTTTGAAATGGTGTATATCGTTATGTCAAGGAAAAAGGAAATGATCGAACAATATCAGTTTAAATTATCATTGGCAGAGAAATTCCTTATATACTTCATAAAAAATGCTTAAAATATTTGATAAACACTCGTACCCCTTATAAATTATAATAACAGAATTGCTATTGTTTGAAGACGCCAAGAATTACAAAATAGTTCTATGTGATATAGATCTGTCCGTGTGAGCAGGCGCTATCGTACATTCTATCTTATAAATAATAATATTAGACGGTTCACATCGGCTTTCAAATAATTTTGTGCTGGATTTATATGGACCTGACTGATATCACAAGCGTAAAAGTTGAATATTTAGAGTTGTCACGTTAGTACAGAAAATATGAGGCGGGTTACTAACATCGAACGGGAAAGTGGACAGCCGCAGGCAGTAGTGTCTATGTTGTAATCAAAATCAAAATTTTCTGGGAAGTCCGATAAAAGTCGACTGATGTTCTAATGCTCGCAACATATTAATACATTTTTGGTTGCCACGACGATGCTACTAGCCGCGCCTACTTATTTTAAATATAGATTACGTACCGCACGAAGAAACATCCGTTTCGGAAATGTATGCATTTGTAATTAAACTTGTATATCTTTTTCGTATAACTTTTTAAAATTTTTACAAATAATGAGATTTTTTTATTTTTCTCCTTTTTGTATGTAAATGTAAAATATGCTTAGTAAGTATTCGCGTTCATAATAGCTAAACATCTATAAAAAATGTTACCTAATCCTATTCAAACGAACATCTTTAGGCACTTCGCCTGAAAATGTTGTCTAAAATTTTAAAGAACAAATCGTGTGGAAGTCCCCTTGTCACTTGTTGGATTTGTGTCCTAAGAAGATCATAAGTAGCTTCTTCAAAAACTGAATATGTATGAGGTAGTTGAAGCTCCTCGTAAAGATCTTTAATGATAGCTACATTTTCTGGTTTCGAGCTACCATAATGTTCCTCCATAATGTGACGTTGAGCGGGTGTTGCCCTCTGCAATGCCACAACAGCAAGCCACGTGCATTTACCTTCTTGAATATCACAGCCATTTTTGCCTATTACTGCAGGTTCTCCAAAACAATCGAGGAAATCATCCTAAAATTAGAAAAAATAATAATAATATTTTTTATTATTTATATTACTAATATTCCTGTTAGCCACTTCAACTAAGCTTGTATCTGGTTTCTTGATTTGCGACAATAGTCGAATTTTGGGTTCGAACCTGCGACGTTGTGTTTCACAGTCCGCACCCTGTCCCACTAGGCGATTGGCTTATTTTATTGGCAATTTTATAATTAAATTTGTTAATAGTTATGTATTTCATAGTATCTTATGGTTCAAAGTATTTTATTAATATATACGTGGTGGAAGGGACATTATTGACGTTTAATGAAAACTTTGTTAGTACTAGTGATCATGATTATTTGGAAAAAGTGAAGCATTATTTACGGAAAAAAAAAAAACCTTTTTTTAATAACTTGAATAGCCTAATAATCCAAATATAACTCAAACGCCATTCGTCATGAATAATAGTTTAGTAACCTCGGCAAGAGAGAATTCTCATAAAACAGGGTAGTTATAGCGTCTGATGCAGCGACCGCTCGCCCTACTGTCGATCGGGGCAAATGCAAAATCCTCACATGGGAAGAGACCTATGTTAAGCAAACTTTGAGCAGAAAACTGTTCCGAGGCTGCTGAAGAACAAAAAAAGGAAATATTCATACCTGAATTTGGAAGAACTCTCCCATTTCTAGAAGAATTGTCTTAGCCTGTCTGTGCGTCTCCGGGTCATCGACACCAGTCATTAAAAGCGCTAGGCTTACTGGCATTTGGAATGTATAATATGCCGTTTTGTATTTTGTGATTACTTCATACTTTTCCATTGTGAATTGTGATAGGTCAGGTTTTTCGGTCTTAGACAGCTGCTTCTCCAAATTATGACCAATGGAACATTTCAGCAACATCTGTTAATAAATTACAACAACACAATTAAACACAACTTGTACAACAACATATTGATTTTATTCATTCTAATTTTTATTAGTGTAGTTAAACAGGCAATTAAAGAGGTTTTAATTAAGTTCGTCACTTGTAATGTTTTCTTACCTCATTAAACATTTCTAATAGATTCTTATAGTATAATTTTGCAGAAAAGTGGCGTTTTAAAGTAGAATACATTGCAGATTGGACGAAGACAGCATCATTAATGCCACTTAGCCCAACGTCGGGACGAGTATGCCAACACGGCATGCCACGACGCATCTCCGAACTCTCCATGATGTCATTTAAGAGAAGTTGATGTGTATGGAACTGAAATTTATAAGCAATATAAATTATTTCTTACAATAATTATAAATATATAAAATAGGCCCGTTAATACTACGTAGCACTGGCAGGCATTAAACTGAACTCTGATAGCCTGCTCCCACTGTAATATGTTGAATGAAGTAAATGAAGATGTAATTGTAATCTACAACAATAAAATTATTGAAGGTCTACTTTATTCCAGACATGTGAACTTGATCTCTTTATCGTTAGTCGCTTCCTTCCACACAAAGATATTGAAACCACGGAAGAAAAACAGATGAGTTGGCTTTCGACAAATTGACCTTATTTAAACCGATTCCCGGTTACAAATGTAGAGAAGAAGTAGAGGAATATAAGAACTTGTTAAAATGAAGACTGTTAAAGTGAACACTACTGGCGTGGCTTCAGCTTTTATTAAATTAAACAAATGGAAGTTTTGGAACAAGGTATATCTTATGGACATATCTGAACCATTTTGTTTCAATTATGATCACATAAATTAAAAGCTTGCTCTCTTAAACAATAAAATTTAATTTACAGAGCAGAGTTGTGTGACTTATGAAATCAAATGCTTTAGAGAAATCACTATACATCGATTGCAATTTGGAATCTTCCCAGGTACCATAACTGTACTGAATTAAAATGTACTCCTAAAAAAATAAGACTACCAACGCATTAATTAAACAAAATTTGCTAATTAAATTGCGGCGCAAATTTGTTGGTTGTTGGACATGAGGAACGACGGTTCGAACGATGCATTCGAACCAGGACCACTATCAACATCTAAGCGCTTAAGTAATGAGTTTCTTGTTTCTATCTATATCTGTAACTATCGTTCCTCTGCGAACGATATCCTCGTTTCAAATTCAGTAGCATAGCATCTGCCCATAGGCGACTTTATTTCGCCCAACCTTGCATGGGCAAAAATTAAGGACGACTCGGTTTGAAATATCGTTAATGTTCTTAAACTTGACTTTAAACATTGGGGCAGTTGATATGTTCTTCGCACCGAGGTTTGCTTTTCAGAATTCTATCTAACCGCAACATAGTAAATACAAAACAAACGATAATGCTGCCAGCTTCTTACATTTTCATCAAATAACTGTTTACTGAAGTCTGAAGTTTACTAACACGGTCTTTAATCAAGTATTTGAAAAACAATATTATATTTGCTTTAAAAATATACATCCACCTTTAATATGTGCGGAGGTGTTTCTCAGCAAGATTATTATTATTCCAGTTTACAAACTGGTATCTAGGTAGATAACATACCTAACGAGTGACATAACTCGCACGATGTTGATTATCTATAAAAAGGAACGAAAAAACTACAATTGTTGTCAATTATATCATGAGTGCTAATTTAGTCTAAAGGTTATTTTTGAACAAATAAGAACTATAGATACAAAGAGCCACTTCTTTGCGACGTTTTTACAATATTCATACTTAGTCTCAGCCGATTAGACAAATAAATATTGCGTTGGTATATGTAGTATTATTTACCATTTCTGTGCACCATCCCATAATGTTTGCCAAATGAATATTCTCCGGTGTCAAGTTTTCTGGCTTCTCCAACATTTTGTATGCTAGAACGGTAGCAAGACCGCGATTTTTTTTTCCATTCGGCACGTTGTATTGCAATAGCTGAAAAAACAACGTAAGTATTGGGTTATTTATAAAGTCTTGTAACAGCATCGTGTATCCTACTCAAATGTAGTATTATTAAAATTACAATAAATGAATAAGCGAATAATGAGCATAAAATATTCAATTGGGCTTGTTTCCCTCTTAAGATTTATAAAACAGTAGGTTTTGTAAGTTATTTCGCATGTTTTAATTTAAAAAAATAGATCACGTTCATCATATATACTTGTCCATTCTTACGACTCCCGTTTTGTAAAAATATATGTAACTATATATAGCACATGTAAAATAAAATACATTGTGACAGCCCTAGCGCAATAATATGGGTTTGCAAAATGGGATGGTTTCTTCGGCGTTTTAACGTTTATGTTTGCTTTGAGCATGTTAATGCAAAGAGCTATGGCACCACCACTCAAAAAGATATAAACATGATCAAATCGAACGTGGTCTTTTGAAATCACGATTACGAAACCACCTAAATTTTTTGCTGCCGTTGTATGTATCAGACAATACTTATGTAACTTGGGTAAACGTTGAGAAGTTTTTGGACTAGAAATTACATTAGGAATACAGAAAATAATTTGATTTTAAACAGTAAAACTTGCTCGGTGTTGCTAAAAAGAAGTCTATTTTTTAATAAAAAAACTAAAACTTCCGCATTTATTTAGCAAAGTAGTTTTTGAATTAAATGTATCTGAAGTTACATTTGTTCTCTAGGCAAAGTTTGAATGAAAGGGTAAAGTTGGAGAATGTGCTCTTTTATCCTTCAATTTATACTAAATTATATGTGTCCCTCATAACAAGGTTTCAAAACATTTGTTAATGTGGTTCATTTTGTTAATGAAAACTTATCCTAATACTTTCTTGATTATTTTAAAAATACGTTTTACTTTCTTTACATTGGGTCAAACAATTTATGTTTTCTTTAATAAAATGCTTTTGAAACCTTATTCAATCACCATCTACTTACAGAATGCTCATCCATATAAAATTATATTACCTGGGTAGGAATATACCAGGAATGTTAGTCCCATGGTTAGTATCCAGGTATTTATATTTTTCATCCGTTCAGACAGAAAGAGACAAAATTTTTTTTTTTAGTTTAACACATTTAGGTTACCTATTTATGATAAATAAATCACGCAGGCGCGCCATGTATTATTCGGTTCAATAAACAATGATAATAAATACCTATGTAATATAAGTAGGCTAGTAAATACTATAGATTAGTACTACTTACTTGTGACTTTTACGAAATTCTAATTAATTCTGCTCACATATAGCTAACGAGATACAACCCGTAGTATTAATAAGTGAAACTCATTGGGTATTTATAAACAAGTTCTATATTATTCTGCCTTTAAAGACTGACAAAAATAACATAGAACGTACCTTAGCCAACCACTTGCTGGCTTCCGGCACGTCAATATGCTTGCCAGTCTTTGTGAGCTCCCTCACGATGTCCGGAAAGCAAGCCATGAACTCCCGGGACTGGTCTTTGGAGACTGCCAGTCCTCGGGCGGCCAGTGGCATTTGCTGAGGCGTGAGAGTAGACAGGAATCTAAAGATAAAAACTTCAGTTCGTAGTGTTTGCTAAAGCTTTTTCTTTCAATACCTAATACTTATTCCATAATAATTTCACATTGTTTATTGTGACATAATTTATCAGCAAGTACGTAATAAAAATACACAATAAAAAGATAAAATACCTACTTAAATAAATAATTACATAAATCTATAAGATTGGTAACATTACACGCGATTCATTATCAATTGGTAGGTAAATTTGCCAAAAGTTTACAGCTATTGATTGCCATTGCCATTGATTAGAAAAAAAAATCTGTGTAATTTGTACGTAATTAACTGTAGGTACATATCTATGAACGTCTAATCTTTGTTAGCAACACAAATATCGATACAGACGGTGTATTGAGCATACGGTGAAGTAAGTACTATGTAGATATTATTTTATGAATATTATCAATAAAACGTTGAAAGCAGCATGGGTTCAAATTGAAAAGAGGAAAGCGTTTACGCGTTACGCAAATTAGGTACTCCAGTAATACGAGTTCACTGACCTGTGATATTTCTGCAACTTCAGCAACTTTTTAGGTAATCCCGTTTCTTCGTTCTTTGGAGGCTTATTTGTCGTTTGATCGAGTCGTGGTGCCATAGCATCGGAATTTGTAACGCTGGTAGTTTTGCTAATTTGCCGACGAATTTCAATTTTGTAGATTTGCAAAATCTTGTCCAAACCTTTCTTCGTGGAATACATTTTCGCAGTTTAAGTACCTAACTTACCAATTTT
This sequence comes from Bhutanitis thaidina, assembly GCA_029286595.1. NCBI lineage: Eukaryota > Metazoa > Arthropoda > Insecta > Lepidoptera > Papilionidae > Bhutanitis > Bhutanitis thaidina. The sequence goes on from JAGSMS010000013.1 coordinate 5,188,269, forward strand.
TTAGTTGTAGTAATGTGGTACTAATATAAAAGAAGTTTTATTAGTACGTTTATCAAATCGAACAAATATATGAACACAATGTCTTATCAAAAGGGGAACGTGCAATGCGAACGACTTGTTTTGAGTGTCCTCACTGCTGACTGATTCTTTGTTGTGTTTTGCTTTGCCGTACGCTACTTCCATCTTCCAATGGTTCGCTCAAAATAAGCCAGTAGTGTTGTGTCCCATTGTTTACATTTTATTTTATCGATATTGATAATATAAATAATAGTAGGAACATTATTTTAATAATGAAATAAGTACTCGTAAATAGCAGATAAAACCAATATCAGCCGCAAAGAACTCTGCCAGCTTAAGAACACTCGTCTATAATTTTTCTTCCTTACAAGACAATGCTCATGCTTAACAAGAGTCTGCTCTTCCTGTTATTCCCATAATTGATTATGACGTACGTAACTAAGATCTGAACTAAGATGTTCTCAACAATCTAGAGTTCCTTAACAACTGTGTGAGTTTTATCTTTGACCATATATTAGAATTCCTTATTCGCCTTAAATGGCTCACTAACCAAGATAGCGGATCCTCTTGGATTCTATTTACTCTCTATTTCCATCATTAACTCCATCCAAGGTAAGGTAAAACTAAGTAGTACTATTTAACGCTCGACAGAAATCTTCGATCTTCATCTAATCTTAAGTTTAGTGTTCCACAACTCTTCACCGGTTTTCGGCAATTATTTTAGGGTTCAGGATATACTGTTCTGGAACTTGAGTACCTGCAAACGCTAGGTAATTTCTACAAGTCTACCATTACAAGTATGTCAAGAAAATATGTAATTTTTTACTTTATCATTGCAAATTACCACTTATTCAGTTTTATTTTGTTTATTTAACTAAAGACTTGAAATTTGATTGAAAATCTGAATATTAAGAAATTAGTTGGCAAATAAATCATCTCAAAAATTGACAGACTGATGACGTGCTGCAGTGTCTAAGGTACGAGGCGTCTAGCCAACCCGAATGCCAATAATGGCCACTATAGCATTAATGGGAGAAGCCTATGTCCAACAGTGGACTGTTGATAAGCTGGTGAAGAAAAAAAGGAACTAGAAATAGTTTTAACATCGATCAATTTTTAAAATTTTGTTATAATTTAATTATTTAAGGGCAGCACATATTTTTAAACAGATTATTATTTGCATAAGAGTTGTTTTGGCAATATAAGGTGTAAATAATTTGAAAATTTTATGTTGACATTATTATGGGACAAAATGTTTTGTATAAGCTTTGGGTTTCACTTTCATACGTATTTATGTTACAAAATAAATATGTTTTATTGTGTTTTATCGATATATCTATGTAACGTTATTAGTACGCAAAGAACACAACACGCCTAGCAGCCGGTCGGTTCCCCCCTTCCGCGCAGTAGCACTCCCGTACCCCTGCACGCGGGCGACGTCACGTAGGCACCGGGCGCCGGGTGGAGTCGCAGTAATGGCGCAGCCCGACTGTGATGTGAATGTCATATTGCTCACTGTTTCGCTCAGTGTTTGTTAGATTTTTTTTTTTGATTTTTGCTTAAGGTACATCGCCTTCGCATCACGTATACAGTATGCTTGAGATTCAAAGTCTTAATTGACAAATGTACTGTCATAATTGTCTTAAAGAACAAATAATTGAAAATATACTTCTTCTGAGAATGTAATATGTAGCATTCTGAAAGGTATTTCTGCGTACTTTATTGGATTCGGAAACTATGAACTGTACCCGTACTATACGAAATGAAGTACAATAATTTATTTTAAAGTACGTGTGATAACTTTTATTATTTTACACATTCCTTTAAGGATCGCCTTTGAGTCCAATCAGTCCGTCTACCTGACCGTTAACCCTTACTTCTCTCGAGAACAACAACGAATAAATGTGTTGTCATATAAATAAAATAACAATAATGAAATGAGCATGCAATAGGGTGACCCAGGGAAGATTTCACTAACAAAATATTTTATGAATATTATCTTTTACAGAACATTAACATTTTATTATTTGGAGAGATATCAATTTAACTGCGTTTCGCGTTGTGGGTCGTTAATAGACAGAAGTGGAATACCTCTTAATGCAGGTATAACTCTCAACGTCTCTTTTTTTTTGCTTTTTGGATGGTTTCGAGCACGTACAGAAAGGTTGTAGAGAACATTGGCATCGAGGAATTATAACCAGCTCCCCGAGAACTGGCTTACTGTGTAGAATACGATCACCCTAATTTGTCTCAACGTCTCAAATATGCCAGAATTAATTTAACCACACCGGCTAAGATGCGAGCGCACTCTTAGAAAGGTCTAAGTAATATGGACTAAGACAGGCCATTGAAGAAAAAGATAGATAGTTGAGTAGCAGTACCGGCCACCTCGTGGTCGCCTAGTGGTCACGTGGTAGCCTACTGGTCAGGGCGCTTGCTTTAGTTTCATAGAGCGCGAGTGACCTGGGTTCGATGGCCGATGCCGGCACAACTAAAATTGTTAATAGCAATTTTAAGTTGGCGATGAAGGAAAATATCGTGAGAATACCTGCATGACTGAGAAAAAATAAAAAATATAATTTCGTCGACATGTGAAATCCGCCAACCCGCACTGGCGCAGCGTGGCGAATCCTTCCCAGCTCCAAAATCCTCTCAGATATTTGAGGAGGCCTTTGCCCAGCTGTGGGCACTTATTTTACTTTTTACTGGACACCTCATGTGACGTTAAACGAGAACTAACGTCATCGGTCTCAGTATATCTGATCTTGCCTTTTATTTGAGAACTATATTTTCCTATACTTTGAAGGCCACGAGATTGTATTCAGCATGCTTTACACAGGCAATGGCATGATACCCACAGGAAGCTATCTCCTGGGAAACATTTAGCATTTTACGGGTTTATAAAATTACTCATTTAACGCAGGATGTATATATTTATATGTATTTGAGAGAAAATAACACAACCAGTATTACATAGTATCAACTAGGTAGGTATCAGGAGCATGATCTTAACGCATGGTATTGGTCGTGGTTGATATTATTCAAGGTTAAATAATCAAGAATACCAATTTACCATTAACATGTTTTTATTCTGATATTACATATAAAGCGAACAAAACTGACGCTATGTAAATCATTTTCTCATCGCTATTTTTTTTCTACTAATAGTCAACTTGCTAACGTTTTAGCTTATAAGTATTATTTTTATTACATAATTATATATTTGTAACATGCGAAAAGCAAAATAAGACAAATGCGATGTATAAAAATATCATTGCACTGTTTACGACGCCACCAACTTAATAATTTAAAGTGTTTAGATAATTTTCATTGTTTTTTTTATGAGATTATTTAATGAGGTAGAGGCATCTTGTGATTCTAAGTTTTGTTAGGTGAGTGAGATAACCGAAGGCCCTTTCCCCTTTTCTCCCTCCCAACCTCCGTCTCCCGTCCCCCTCCCCAAATATACTCAAAGACCGGAACGCACCTGCAGTGCCCCTGGTGTTACAGATGTACGTGGGGGTCGGTAGTCACTTACCGCCAGGTGTTCCGCTTGCTGGTTTCCCCTTTTCGCCATAAAAAAAACATCTTTTTTCCTTACTTGCAACTCTAACCTTATCCAATACGTGGTACACCATGCTAGTTATTTAACGAGGTTGAGGTGACCGAATGAGGGTGGAAAGTTAATCAGAATTCGTCAATCCCAAATCCCACGGACTAGTGATGAGGTGTAGAATGTCTATTACGTGGGTTCAGGGAATGCAAAACACACTCTGTTTTACCCAAAATTAGCTCGTAGAGTATACCATATAGCATTAAGCTCGCCTTTTGTACAGGTTTTTGGTGCAACAAAGAATAAAATAAAATAAATAATACCCTAACCAACACGAGTGAGTCTGGGCAAATGATCTAAGAAGTGACTTAATTAGGCTGATGATGTAGAAGAAGAAGTAATATAGCAGTTACCTACTCGTAGGTAATGGCGTACTACTACTCATTTCAACTCCTTAATGACAGTGCGTATTTATTTAACTCTAACTACACTATGTTAGCTAAAATAGACCTTCGTCTTACCTTCCTTAGTAGCACAGCCTTGGGACTTGTACCAAATAAAATATGAACCATCCAAACAAAACTCAAAACATCTTTTAAATTCAAATTCATCCATGTGAACTCCCCCGCCGACTCAAATGAAGTTTCGGCTCCAAATTAAATTTAGCGCTGTAACAACTAGCTGCAGCTTTTGCTGTGTATGTATGTATTTTCTTCAGTGCTATGTATGTATACGAATCTTTAAATATATCAATATTGTATATTTGTGTTTGTACGTATAAGCAAAAATATATATTTGATGTATGGAAGCTTGTACACTCGATAATTAGTACTAAATAATTTTTTTATTCTTTCTTTTTTGTATGTATGGATATTTAGTAAAACAACTCAATGTATTTTTTTTTATATTCATTACCAAATATAAACATTGGACAAGTGTTTAATGTAGGCGTACATTTCGATATAGAGTTAGACTAGATAAATATTGGCCGTGTAGTGGCGGCGTAGAATGTGCCAACCCTTTTTCTTCACGGGTGTCGTAAGAGGCCACTAAGGGAAAAGCCTTGAAATCGCAATTTTGAGCCTTGAAAATGGGTGTCGTCAGCTGCGTCTAAGGTGCGGGGTGTCTGGTACTGCGGTCGCCAATCCGCTTGCCGAGCATGGCGAATGTGGCAAATCATCCTTGTGGGAGAGGCATGTGTCCTGTTGTGGATTATTTACAAGCTGTTAAGGTTAGATATACGACATATTGTATTTAAATAAATAATGAAAAATATGTAAATAAACCTACGATTTCTTAATTCTTACTGAACCTAATAAAAATATAAATGTTGTAATGGACAATTAATTGGTGAAACTTTCAACTATTTTAATTTTCTTACTTTTCTCTCTTCATCATCATCATCATCATTTCAGCCTATCAGAAGTCCACTGCTGAACATAGGCCTCCCCCAAAGATTGCCACGAAGCTCGGTTTTCTTTTCTCTCTTATTGAGCATTTATTCCTTCGCCTTTAACCCCTTGTTAACTGATTACGAATTATACGAATCCAATAAATGAAGAGAGCTGAAAGATGGAAGGTTCTCATGTTATGCGCTAGTTGTATACAATGTACGTATTAGATCTCGGTAGCAAGCATGGAAATGTACGGTTAACTCGTCAGCTATTAATATTATACAAATTTCTAAAAAAACAATTTTTTTGATATCCGGTCCTCGATACCATATCTTAGGAAACGGGTTATAGTGTGGAGCCAACCTTTATGTGTGTGGTGTGGGCCGCAGTATAGCTCTAACAGAATATCCGTTATCTCTTCTACGTCAGAAGGCGCCAACAATAGCTGGTATTCTTCGCATGTAAGATTTGCCCATACTCACCAACGTTGGGTAACAACCAAACTGAATTGTTGAACGTATTATCGAGACTCGCGTTCTAGTGATGCTGCTCCCCTCTGATGCATGCAGGCATCAGCATCACTAGAGAGATGCATTTCCAGCGTGTAGAATTTGGGCTTGACATAATTATAATGATGGATTTTCCGCTATCGGACAGTCGCTAGTGCCTCTTCTGTAAGATTTTAGGAGTTGTCAAGCTAATCTGTAGGTAGTTTTACCAAATTATAATATATATATCTTATCAAACCAAATCAAAAAATCCGAAACTCGATATGGCTACGAGTAACTATAAAGAGTTTCTTTACGCCTTTTCCGGTCCATTGTAAGACCACATCAATGGATGGCACCATTGTTGAACTGTCAAAAACTTACAAGATCTCCTCGCTTTGGTAGAGACGTGTGAAATTCGGCGTCTGCACATACTTAGTTAAGTTACATTAGTTTAGTTAATATATTTAGTTTTGGTACAGGAAAAACCTATGGTGTCTTAAAATAATTAGACAGAGGACGATGATTAGATTGAGTCATCACTTGCTCGCATTTCGAATAGCGAATGCTCGCTATCAAATAACATGCAGTGATATTAATACGAATATACCTAATGACCCCGTTAATATCCTAAATATCCTATCATAAAAGCGATTGAGATTACACTTAACAATTTATCACATCACACAACTATGTTGTGTTACTGAATACGTATTTTTTAAATATTGTATTTTTGACATTTGCAATCGTGAACTGACTGAATTCGTGTTATATCCACACGATGTTGAGCCTCTTGGTCAATTTTGATAACGGCAACAACTACGTTATCTTGTTCAGTTGACAACTACTAATGAAGTTATCAACTGAGCAAGATATAACGCAGTTCCGCATGAGTTCCGATGTTACAATACATACACTAATTTATGGTATAACGAAAAGAGAAATGAACTTCAGTACTTGCTTAAAGTAACTTAAGTACTTGCTAGCCGTGGTAGCCTAGTGGTCAAGGCGCTCACTTTAGTTTCATAGAGCGCGAGTGACCTGGGTTCGAACCCCGGTACCGGCACCACTAAAATTGTTAATTGCAATTTTAAGTGCTGTATTTACCACGTGCTGAGCGGTGAAGGAAAACATCGTGAGGAAACCTGTATCTCTGAGAAATAATAAAAATATTATTTCGAGAATATGTGAAGCCCGCCAATCCGCACTGGAGCTGCGTGGCGGGCCCTTCCCAGCTCCTAAACTCTCTCTGATACTTGTATTTGAGAAGGAGGCCTTTGCCCTGCGGTGGGCACTTACAGGCTGCTACTTTACTTTTACTTGCTTAAAACGCACGAAGCACGGGCATTTAACAAGAAATCGCTATTATAACAATGTAAGTGACTGAAAGAACCTGCGATAAGATTCAGAAATATGTTCTTTATCCGACCTATTAAGTATCTGGTGTAATCATATCTTAATGACGCCGTCTTAACTATCGGTAAGGCGTTGAAGTCTTTTATTACTAAAAAACTATATATACTACATAATTACTGCTTGTACTTACGAGGACACTACACGTTTGAATATAGGGTTTAATTTTGTTTTTTTATACTCCTGTCGTTTCGATTGCTGCTGTAAGCTGCAAAGACAAAATGAAACGCGAAAAAATCCGTAAATAGTAGTTTCATTACAAACTATTCAAGTAGCTTTATGAACTGTATGTTAAAAACAAATATAATAAATAATATTGTTGTTAAATTACTTTTTATTTACTTTCATACAAATAAAATTTGCCGTATAACATATGCCGTAAATTTGGCGTAAGAAAATCTGCAACCACATCTTCTCGTGGCTGTTGTAAGAGGTGACTAAGAAAAATCCTTGAAAATCTCAAGTTCTCACGGCAATCTATTTATCTATCTATCATAAATGTATAATGTCATAACCATCATGATTGATTGATGTCCTCCCGGCTGATTTCGAACAAGGTGACAACTTCCGAATACTATCGACAGATGTCAACTGCGCAAGAGATATTAAAGTATGCGCAAACACAGAGGCACGCACTCGTCTTTACTTTCCCATATCCATTGTAACGTTTATGCGATAAGATCGGAGGAAGGGTCAGATGTCTGAAAACTAAAAGTTTGTGTTTTTGTTCAAAATATTGACTTCGGTTAGGATTCAGGTTTTTTACCTGAATCCTAATTAGAGATAGTAAATTTTCTGTGTTTCGTCACAAAATAACAACACAATATTTAGAAACATCTTGGAAGCAATCATCTCATCCATGGGTTATAATAACCAAACGAACGAACTTTTTCTCCAAAAGCTCACCTCATCTGCACTTGGTGTTTTACTAGCTAACAAATGAACCTCAGCCGATCGACTGGTGGTGGAAAATCCATCCGAATTTGGTGAACCCAAATCCAACAGACTAGATTACGGCTCGATGGGGAAGTGGCTGAGCGTTCGGATGCGGTGCTCCGGGTTGTGGTTTCGTTTCCCGCACGGAACAAGTATTTGTATGGAGTACATATAATTGTTCCATGTTTGGGTGTGTTGTTTTGTTGTGTGTTGTGTTCTATGTGCAATTTATGTTTGTAAACTGCCTCCCCGATACTGGTACTGGTAAAAAAAGAGAAAAGAGAAAGAGAATGTGATGGGGAGCAGCACCACAAATGCGATAATGCCTGCACGGCTCATCAACCTATCCAGTAGTAGATGATAATGAGCTGATGATGAAGAAGAATATAATGATTGTGATTTTAAATGTTTGAAAGAATTAGATGAAAATAACTTACGTATTAATATAATAAAAATATTTCTTAAACGTTCGTAGTTTTATTCAATGTATCTAATTTTATTTTAGTTACTATATCCTAGTGCGACATCTGAATGGGTAAAGTTTTATCAAATATAGTACGCCAGATTTACATGAACTAATCGAAACCTGGTCTCTTCGAGGTCTATAGAGCGTTATAGAGGTTTTTTTTTGCAAATTAAAAGAAGTAATCCATATTTAATACGTCTTATACACCGATTTTCTTTCCAGTTGTAGTGATAGTGTTTAAGGTGACTATTGGTTACCTTAAACACTTCTGAGGTTTTGTCTTAAATTTGCTTTGTTTTGAGGTTTTGACTTTTTTCATGTACGTTTTGGTGGAATTTTAAATGTATACTCAATAAGCAAGAAAATAGCAGGATTGTTTAATGTTTTCTAAAAATTGAATGACGAAGTTTCTATATTGAATTACCTGCTGTTTTTTTTATGCTGTATGATCTGCATCCTTTCTTAAATTATCATCTATGTTAATCTAAAAAAACCTCTGAACTGCCATGTCGACCTATACTAATCGTCTGATCAGAAATGAACGATGACCTAACGATGTAACCGCAGCCAAGGTCAATTGCTTAAAACAATATGAACATAATTAATTCATTAGTGGTGATGTTAATCTGTCACTTCCAGTGCGTCCGCGACGTGTTCGTAAAACAAAATGGCGGAGTTTTCGACGTCGTTATGATGACCACCGATAGACGATGCTTGTTTCAACTCAATGCAAATATGCTACGTTTTCAGATACATTTAAATTTGAATGAACCATTTTGAACGTATCAATTATTTTATCAAAATACCCAATTCTGGGGTGGCCAGAGGTCTAGTATTTTAGTGGTTTCAACCCACTTTACCAGAGCTTATTTGGAATAACGGGAACGAAACATGAAAAATCATTGGTAGAGCCTAGGCTCTACCGCCGATTTTTCGTTCGGGGCCTAGGGAAACAAACTCGTGTCTCCACAATGAGAGACGTGCCCCGTATCACTCGGATATCGTGGTTTCATTAAGCCATTATGATATTACTGAATAAAAATCTGTCATATATTCCTAACAATATCACTAAGCGCACTAATATACTAAAAGGTTTTGCTAATATGCGTAAGTATTAAGGGAGAATATATTGTACATGGAGATGTACAATATATTCTTCGGAGCAATTAAGTAAATGATTATGATTAAAGTGGAACCGAAGAGCAAGTAACTGTTGATTTTCCTACATAGCTATAAATTTTAATAACCATTGAAATGTTCGGTTCCAACAATAGTAGGTACATACGATATGATACTCTCGTCTATAAAATACGACGATTTCTGTTTGGTCACTGGTGTCAGTAAACACGGGCGGCTATGGAAAATTAGCGATGCGTGTCTTTGGTGTGATTCGCTCACATCAATGCTCTCCTATTGTCACTCCCCCCTGTATGTGATTTAACTGAATTATGGTGTAGAAATGACCACAATTTGGATCTGTATGTCCAGAAGTGCACCCGTGACTAGCCTCAAAGTGGTATGCGTGTGTCGGTGCTTTAACACAATTAAAGCGACTCGAGGTGCTACGCAACGTAGAGACTCTACATTTAATTTCTAAAGTCAAGTAAGTTTATGCATGTTTTTACACCGATTTTTGTTTGAAATTTATTATAGTATTACTCGTAATTTTATTTAAGCTTAGGAAAGTATTGAAATTTTTTATATTCAATTTAATTTGTTAAAAATTGTAAATATTTTGTTTATGATTTATCTTTAGGATAGCTAAAATAGTTATTTTAAGGGACGCAGGAAAAACTTTAACCTCAAGAGTAATACGAAGACGAAAGAGTACACTTTATTATCTAAATTATTTTAGTTGTCATTGAATTAAAAGTATCAAAAATCTGCCGAGGTACGCTAGGGCGGCGCCGGTGCATCGTTGGGTGACTGCATATATTATGCAACCACAGACAGACAACATGCGAGCGCGACACGCACGTGTCTGTATAATAGCATGAGAATATGAATATAAAAATGTTTTAATAATTTGTCAGTACCTACAATTGTTTAAGGCTTACTTTGAGAAGGCAAGAGGCCAGAGAGAGTCTACTAAGCTAGTCTGGTGCGGATTGACCAAAATACTCACATCCTAACGATTTTCTTGATTTTAGGAGTTTTACTTCACCCTGCCTATTTTTTCTTTACACAAATTGCATTTATCTATTCTAGTTGTGCCGCCATTATTGGTCCAATTAAGTGTAAGGCGAGCTCCCGGCCCCTGAACTACCGCAAATTAAAGAGTTTTAACTATTCGATCGTATCGTATCCTAATCGAAATTATCTACAACTCTTCCTTAAGCCTTCCCGTACTGAGCAAGTTTAATAATACTAGTGTTTAAAAAATAAAAAAGACGCAGTACGGGTTCTGTCACCATCTTCCGCATCCATCGTGAACCCGCTATTGCCTTACGTAACATAACTCATACATTAAAACAATTAAAACGCAACAAATTTCGATGTTAGTTAGTAACGATACGTATAACCATAGTTTCTTATACCCTCCATTATGAGACTCTTATCACAATTTGCATTGAAATAGTTGACAAGAAGAAACTAGCTGAATTAATATTCTCATCAAAATTACATACATTTGTAAACTTTAAAACGCTAACGGCAGCGGGTAGAAAGCGGTTTACAAGGTTTGTTTAATAATTAACTAATATACGGTGATCTGATGATAGTCGGGCGTAAGGAGAAACATTTCACGTTCCAGTTGTCAGTTTCAGGAAAATGACTGTGATGTCTGTCGAAAATCTAAAATAGATTAAAAAGTTAGACTTATTCAAGTAGACAACTTGGCCATATTGATAAATGATGAATATGAATATGCCAAATTAATGAAATGATGAAACACCGTTAATATGATTTTGTCCTTCATGTTTATTATTTATGTATTTTATTGTTTTAACAAATCATATTAATAGTTCAGTTATATATATCAGACTAGGTATGGTCCTAATAAATAAGTAAAAAAATATATTTTCGAACGAAGCCTGAATAGGCTACGTTTTTGATTTACACATAGATTGAGATTCTGTCTGTGATTTAACAATAAATCAACAATAAATAATCAAACTTAACTTTTTATCTTTGATTGGAATCCTTAAGAATGGAAAGATATGTATAATACAAACTCTAGCAAGTATACCCGGGACATACTAGTATTGTCCGACTAGGCAAGTCTAACTTCTACCAACTAGGCTGGGCAGCAAACGGAAAACTACTTGTCATCCTCTTGTCGACTATACCCTAAAACCTCGAGAGGAAGGAAGGAAGGAGGAAGAAGGAGGAGGTATTAAACCAGGAGGCATTAGCCAGTGATGACTTATGGAATCGAGACGTGGTCAGATTGCCATTTGCCAATCCATTGACCAGCAGTGGGATATCAATAACTACTATTTTACTTCTTAAAGTAAAATGATGCTAATGTCATTGTATTGACGCTAAAAACAAACAAAATTCCATTATTCATTCACGAAGTTTACTAAACAATGAAATTTTTTTAAAAAGATTCGGCTTAAAAAAATTATTCTCTCCCCATTTCGTTTCGTAAATGTCGTTAAGGAACACCATAAAAATTTAGAGACCTCTGAGGCGTAGAAAGGATACAGTCTATATTACCCCCAACTAAATTTACCATAATTTTAACACCCAGACCGGTGACGGCACTGAGATGCCGATTACGGCGAAGTATTTTAAATTGAAAAAAGTTTATTGATCTTAATAATATGAATGAAATTCGCCGGGATCAAAATCGTCGAGGAGAACACAGTTACAAGCATTATATGCGTTTCTTACCAAAGAAAAAGACAATAAAAAGAGTCCTCCTGTCTTGCCATTACGCTTCAACAAATAAATGAATAAACGTAAAGATATTAAATTACTGATAAATTATAGATATCGTTATAGATAACATTACAAATAGGTATTAAAAATATATTGTGAATAAAAGTGTGGCTTAGTGCTTGAGCCAGAGGTCCTGAGATCGAATCCCAGTAGTGGGCAATATTTGAGCAACCCACAAATTACTGGTTCTGGGGTCTGGTTATCCTATACTATGTATCGTGTCAACGTGACACTTCACGCACTTCTTCTTCACATACTTCCTCTTTATACACTTCTTCGATCTTTTCGCATAAGCATAATATCGGATAGGGGAAGGAAAAGACGTGTGTATGCGTCTGAGTTTCCTTGCGTAGTTGACAAATTCTTTGGTATTTGGACGTAGTCGCCGGTGTTAAAATCGGTCAGGAGGAAATTATCATGTGTACAAAAATGTAGGGAAACCAGACGGTAAATTGAATAAACAGCCTGAAAAGGCAGTAGAAGAATCATCAATGTACATTTTATTTAATTATAATGTTTCATTATAACAATAGTGTAAGTTATGCAGCGTTTTTACCATACTTATAACATGAGCTGTGGTAGCACAGTGGTCAGGGCTGCCACTATAGTTTCATAGAGCGCGAGTGAGGTGCGTTCGATGCCCGGTGTCGGCACCACTGAAATTGGTATCACCAATTTTAAGTGCTAAATATATGACATGCTCGGCGGTGAAAGAAAACATTGTGAGGAAACCTACATGCATATCTGAAAAATAACAAAAATATGCGAAAACTCAACTCTCTTAAAACATAACTGTATTGGAGCAGCGTGGCGGACCCTTCCTGCACCATAACCCTCTCAGATATTTGAGAAGGAGGAATTTGATGAATGGGGCCAGCAGTAGGCATTTACAAGCTGCCACTTTACTCAACAAACTTATAAGCACTTGCTGGCCCGGTGAGGGCCCACTTTCTAAGGTGTGTAACACTGGCTCACTGCAACTTTCACCTAGCTAGTATTACGAATAAATAAATGCTCCTATGTAACTAATTATAAATAGGCAACAGAACCAACCAAGATAATTACGTGCTCCGCGATTCTTGTACAATTTAACTTAAGAACAGGCATGGATCACATTTATAAATGTTTATACAAAATGTTTACAATATAATATACTTATATAAGATTTTTTATGTTTTTTATAATTTATTTTTCTCTTATTGACTTTTCTCTTTTTTATAAACATTTGTTGGTTAGCAGATAAGTAGGTACCAAGATGTTTTGATGTCCACGCACTTTCGAGTGATAAACGCATAAAAATGTTTGTTAACAAGTCCCATCATTCGTCTAGGGACTGTATTCTCTTAAGTTCAGCCATCACAAGAACTCAGTGTTGTGGTTTCTCCACAACAACATGCTGAGTGATAACCCTTTTGTCACTGTGTACGACGTAAAAGTCAAAGGATAAAAAAAACGATTGTACTTATTTATTATAAAAATATGTTTGAATGCAGTTCAAAATCAAAATCAAAGGAACATAAATTTCACTTGTCAAAAGTCGTTTTTTTTCTGTCTACCACCATTTTGAAATGAGTTTAGTCTGACGGATAAGAAACAGGCTTCAAAACCTAACCTAACCTATTTAATAGTACAATATCACAATAAAAATTTAACAAGTGCTTGGGACTGATCAGCTCCTTCCCTGGGGTTATAATCTTCTACGTCACTCTTGTAAGATGCTGTTTAAAAAACTACAAAATTGGGCTCAAATGATTTAGTTTTTGTTAATTATTATTTAAAAACATTGTAATGTACATAAATTTATACATATAACGTTTTTTTATACAAAAGTATCAAGGATTGTCATAAATAAACAATGTATAACATCGTGTATGGAATTTAAACTTAAAACATAACAATAAAAAACAAAGTACACACAATATATTGTATTGTGTGTACTCACTCATATACTTATTGTTAATTCTGTTGAGTATTTACATAGATATTTACCATTAGCTACATTAAATTTTCAGAGTATCAAAATTTTAAGAATATCGGCAGGAATCTAGCGCACTGACCTTCATTTTCACGGTATATGGTTTCTACGTCTGTTGGTCGGGTATTAAACGATATTTATGATTTTATATTTATTCCACTCGTTGCGCAACGACTTGCGAACACCCAAAGTAAGCACGGCATTGGTGAAATAATGGGCCAAATCTATTATCTTGTCGATTGCTAAAAACGCGTATAAAAAAATGATTTTGATCTATTTTCATGTTCAAGTAGAGTCCTCCTCGTGTCATTAGTCCTGATATGTCACGTAACATTACAGTTATTTCAATTGTTTCAAAATTATGACATGTGAAGTGTTAGAGAATAAAATAAAACAATGAAATGAATCTAATGTGTGTAAGTTAGGCTTATCTCAAAAACGACTACTAAAGTCAAGAATTTCGATTGTGTTTGCTCCAAACTAGATACTAACTCCAGCGTACATATGTATGGATCGGCAGGGCAGGAAAGGTCTTACAGAAAAGCAGCATAACTATGCAGCATTTCCCACGACAAGAGACGAAGTTCGGAGACCCAATTACTGGCAAGTACAACGAGGTACAGACCTAGGGGTGACAACGCCTCTACATCTAGATAGGGATGTATATATCTATGGGCTAAAGTTACCTTCAGATGATTTGTGTGCTCATCGCCAAATAGCAGTACATTAAAAAACCCACAACAAAATAAGTCATTGCTTATTATACTTGTTTCTTTTATTTAAGCTTTTTTTTAATTAAAAGTCCAAATGTTTCAAATTCAATGGCAGCTTTACGGCGGGTTGTTGTTCGTAGTATCAGACATATCGTATCTTAAACGCTGCTGCCCACCGGTTTAGATCATTTAGATCTGGCATCTTTTGGATCGTTATTCCGCCATCTGTGGGTACTCCGAGATTTCTTTAGACGACTTGTGCGACACCCATTGTATGCGAAGGAGTTACAGGTTCTCTTATGCCGTTCTTTATGAACTTGATTTATATTAAATTAGTAAATAGCAGTCTCACTATACATTGTTACCACTTGAAATAGAATAAAGACTTTTACAAATGTAATATTACACAATTTCACCAGGTACTGTAAAATAGTAACACATATTCACGGGATAGCATAGCTTCCTTTCCCATGGGCCCATCCTAGCCCATCCCATGACCCTACAATAGGCAGATAAACATGCTTTCACACTATATTGTTATGCCTGATTGGATACCATGAAAGAATATCAAACGTATGGGAAACAGTTTCCGCAATAAATTGAAGGAAATTTTGTCAACCGAAACAGGTCGCTTTCACCGATTTCAGGATTTCGTAAATCTTGGATAAGTAATCGGCCCTTGTTCAATCGGTTGGTTGTAATGCTATTCACAAAAACTTGCGACAATGGCTATTGAACAATAATGAAACGACTTGTCGATTGAGATTTCATTTTATATTATTTATAATGGCATTTATTTGCTAAAGCCTTACTCGTGCGAAGGTGCCGTGATAAGTATGGCAAGACTTTAATCAATAAATGCATGGTGGCTTATGCAAAAGCTTGCTTGGAGATGCTTATGTTCAGCCGACTTGAATAGGCTGATAAAGAAAGAAAGAAAGATAATGTTATTAGTGATGATTGCAAGGCTAAGCAAACTATTGCTCAGTTCTGACTGTATTTTACTAAATTAATCGGGTATTATGTTGTGTGTGTTATTAACGGGTAGAACTCAAGGAACTTTATAGATTTTGCTGTCTGTTTGCTTCTTCTGGCATCACGTAATTTAAACGGAATTTTTATTGGTGTATAAGTTTTGATATTATCGCGTTTCATTTTGTTTTTAAAATTCCCGAAGCTTCGAATGCTTTACAGCAGCTGTGGTCACGGGGGGACTGAGGTGTTAGACGCCCAGATGTCACAGTCAACCCCTAATAAAAAAATAGGAAAATTGAGTGCTGGGGAAGGCCGCCCTTCATTACATACAGCTTGAATCATACAAGTTTTATTTTACATCTGATACAACCCGAAATTTTTTATCGGTTAATCATTTACCAGACAATCCAAATTGAAATTTGTAAGATGGTAGTGGTAATCAGAATGTGGTACATAGTATTGGTCACGATTAGTCATACCTGGGGAATCATTTGTAGTAGTGCACTTTATAAACATGTTCGAGCTTGGACTAAGATGGGATGCCTCCGCCCGTATTTATAATGGCACTCCTCTATACCTTTCAAACAGGAACACAACAGTAGTTGCACAGCTGTTTGGCGGCTGAAATAGGTATGAAGTGGTCCCAGACGACGCAAATACAGTCTGACTGGCCACCACAGCCCAGCCAAACCCGCTAAGTCAGGCCGCCAATTTAAGCTCTTCTTAGCCAAGTAGAACTTCTTTTTCTCACCGTGTTCCATCACCAAGCACGGATACTAAGCCCCCCTGCTAAGACAAGGCGGGAAACCGTTCGGGGGAGATAGTTTTAAACCCTAAGCCTACCTAATGTGTTACATTGTTTAAAGGAATTATCATATATGTTTATTATTTAGTATACGCATCACGGCTCTGTGATGTAGTGGCTAAGAGTTTGGACTCTGCGCAGCGTGTTGCGTGTTCGATTCCTATTATATTCTATCTCGATAACTATAAATTATTGTTGCTGGCCTGGGTGATTGTCTATGCGCATTTTTTGTACATGTTAGAACCAAGGCGGCTCGACTAGGGCATCTTGTACTTCTGAATTTCTTTCGGTGAGCGAGGAAACCGGAGGCCAAGTCCCCCTCCCTCTCTCTCGCCCTCCTTCTCCCATCCCCAAAAATTCTTAAAGGCACACACCTGCAGTGCCTCTGGTGTAGCAAATGTGGGTGTCGGTAATCACTTATCTTCAGATGAGCCGCTTGCTCGTTTGCCTCCTTTCCATAAAAAAATATGTATCTAAACTGCTTCCGCGGCACTAGTGGAATTCCAACAGTGGGTGGTAACATTTCATTAAATAAAAAGAAATAATACAGTTTTTTGTTTCGTTTTTCTAAGTATTGCCGTATCCATTATGTGCAAATAATTTGTTTTGCATCAATATGGTTCATAAAATTATTTTTATGATAGGCAATATTTTGTTAAAGTTTGCTTAAATTTTCTCTTTACTTTTCTCACTAATTTTCGAGAGACATTTTCAAATTATTTCTTTGCTTTAATTAACATGTACACCGTTTAGTCTTCATTTGAACGTGTCCGATTTTACGCCTTTGATAACTGTATAAAATTTAGAAGCTACGTCATTACACAGAATTGCCCATACGAGGACATCGGTCGGACACAATAGACCGGACGTGGGCATCCGCTTTCAATCGGTACAATTTTTTTTGGAAAAGCCAAATTTTCATAGTTCGAGGCTTTGTGCTGTTTTGTCATGCAGATACATATTATATGAGTAGGGTGAGTAACAGACGCTGAGCAATTTATGTTATATCTATGTACATAAACTGAGTTCGCATGAGTTTAAACAGAAAAAGATTAAGTCTTATAAATAAAAAATGTTATAACATTTATGGATTTCAACACAAAGGATTTTAACATAAAATTCTTGGGAAAAGCATTGACTGTTCCCGTGTCTCTGACACTGTTTTCGACTTTTGCTTTGTTCGTTATGTGTTAAACCCTGGATACAGAAATTTGAAGAGCGAAGCATCGACGATACCGGCACTATAATTTATCTAGTGTAGATGATAATTATGTGATGACTTGATCTAGTGGTTATTGATCGGAATTATCTAAACGTAAGCAATAAATAAAATTTTCTGAAATTATAAATAAAAGTTAAATCGTTACATTGTTATCTATTCTAATTTACCTTTTCTTACTTTAACGACCTGTAAATACTCTTCTGCCATAATCCACATACGTCTCTCTCTAAAGGAGGATTTATGGTAATCACCTCGCTCGTCTAGCGGATTGGAGATCGCAGTTTCAAACGCCTCACACTTTAGAGGCTACTGGCCGTCAGCGCTATTCTTTATATCTGTAGCCATTGGAATTTTCTAGACTTTTCCTGTAGTACCTGTGAGTCTTACGAAACTCACAGGAATTATTATTTAATTTACTACTATCTATAACACAAAATATTTTTAATCTCTTGACAGTTAGTTTGTAAGGAATTGCCTACATGGGAAATGGTAGTGAAATCTAGAATTAACGCTGTGAAGTCGTCGAGTCGAAATTGCTGGAACGATGTCGCTATTAATAAACAAAAAAAAAGTAAAGTATGTAACACTTTTTGACAGTTTCAGAGCATTGCTCTAGAACAACTCACATTGACCGCCCCTCGTTTCACGCGTCTATGCACGATAACGGTATCGATGTCCGAGCTGGATACATGTCAATAATGTCGACGGCTATCAATAGTTTAACAGTACATATATTGTTGCGATTTACGTACTTATCGCATACCGCATTTTCTATAGTGTTATAATACTAAAGTTTCGTTTGTGTGCATATACGATAGGCCTATTACGCGCGATAAATGAAACATTGCTCTCGAAACGAAATGCTCTCTTTGTATTGAATTCTGATATCATCCATAAACTTGGACAGTTATCGTTTAACAGATCATCTGTTACTTCTGTAAATACATAAATACTGTAAATTGTTACATACTTAGAAGTAATACTGCAATATTATTCATAAACCCTGTTTTATCTAAGCATCGTGGCATAGAGATAAAAGTTAATAACTATAAGTGACGTGCTATTTGAGTGGCGAACGTATTACAAACAACATGTAAAGAGCTAACAAATTAAATAAAAATGTTGATCTCTGTGTCATTGCCATTATGCCCTTCTAGCAGATCTTAATGATATTTTAATTATTTTTAAATATGGATGTTTGCCGTGGGGTTGCGGCGAAAACCTGACACTATCTCCCATCCCGTGGGTGTCGTTAGAATCGACTAAAGGATGTCTGAAAAATGTCTGACTGATATCAGAATAGCCATTTTAAAAAAAAATCAGACCTAAAATACAGACCTAATGGACAACCGAGTCCAAGGTGCGAATTGTCTGCGATCATCAATCCTCTTGCCACGTGTAACGATTATGAGACAGGCTTTTGTCCAGTAGTGGACTGTTTTCACGCTTTTAAATAAAAGCTAAGAACAACACTGCTATTACACTTTGGAGCAGTTTGCCTCTTGCAATCTTGCAAACCTGCAAACCTGCGAAAATCACCCACTAAAACTGTAGTCAATAGAAAACTTCACGAGCATTTTCTTAGCCAACAAAATTGACCCTCAACTGTAGTTTTTTTTTTACATATATTCCATAAAGTGGTTACTTATATATATTTAGTTACAAAGTTATATTTCTATACATGTGCGTAAGTGTGTATGCATGTATGTGGTAGTATATGTATATGTTTAGATATATTGATGTACACAGACGTATGTTTCTATAATACATGTATACTATTACAAATATGTAATTAACATTATATTAATATAGGTAATGTAGCCCTGCTTCCGCTTGACTACCTTAACTGCCCCAAAATACACTCTGTTGTACCCAAGGTTAGCTGGTAGAGAATGCTATATAGCATTAAGGTCGCCTTTTGTACAGTTTTTTTTGGTGCAATAAAAAATAAAATAATATTGAAAATAATAACAATAAACTAATCCAAAACTTAATCATAATCGTGCGTATGAATTGCTTATACGTGATTACAAATTGGTAGGGTCCATCTGAAATCTACTTACGATTATTCATCTTGGTCTCAATTGTATCATCAGGTCATTTATTTCGCTCAACAAACCGGTTTTTTTTTAGTTAGAATATGCATTAGTATGCTTTCAAACTAATTGCTTTAATTAACCATATTTTACACAGGTTTAATTTTATTTTCATGCTTTACTTCCCGAGAGCTTTAGTTCGTTGATTATCTAACTCAACAGTCAAATAATAACATTTATGTAATATTCATATCCCTCTTCTTCGACTTTTTTGCTAATACTTTTCAACAACATGTTTACCGTGTTTTATTTATCTATTCAAGGCAAAGAAACACGTTATTTCAGGGTCACTTAGCACGATCAAAACAAAGGCACAAATGAGTCCGCTGTGATTCTAAAGTAATAGCATAATAGATTTTTGTGTTCTGAGTATTACTAAAATAATTTAAATTGAATTTTAGACCGATCACAGGCACAAATGTTGTCAATTACCACCGTGTTACCGTGCTTTGTAGCAATCTCTTTGTTGAGAAGCGGAACTGTGATAGGGTGTAATGATAATGTAATAATGATAACACGATTAAGACCCGTACTAGGCGAGAGCTATTTTTGGGCATAAGTCAAGTACTAATGTGACTAAAAATTATAATATCATGAGAAATTTAAATAGATGGGATTAAATAAGTTTAACTACTTTACGAAATTTCAAATTAACAAGTAGTCACTGTGTAAAACGGCTGTGATATACAGGCAGAGAGAAACGAAACTAGCACCTATAGCTAAAAGTAGTTTATGAAACGTTTCCTTCAATGTAGAATAAATTAATGTGGACCACGTGATCGAGCAACCAGACCTTAAACAATGTTTTGTAGTCCATATAAATACCAGTTACGTCGCCCACGAAACGCTTAGCCAATGCATCCAAGCCGCAGTCTTAATTGACACATAACTGTACTCCTCACGATTCAGTGCCGAGCACGCAAACTGAATTATTATACTTAGCTTCTGAGAAAGAATAGAACCAGCTCTCTTGTCACCAGCGGCAAAGAATAAGTCACAGATGGATTATATCAAAGAAGTTGTTATCTTTATTATATTATATATTAATCAATCTTTATCTATATATTAATCAAAATCCGTTTGCCAAGGGCACCAACTACCGGATATTCTAACTTGGGAGAGGCAGCCTATGCCTGCATTCTCATTACAGGTTGATGGTGATTAGTACATTATTTCCCATTTTTGATATTTTAATATCTTATTATTGATTTAAATCTTATCGTGTTGCTAAGCAACAAGCATGTGACAAGGAGTATGACTACTATCTGAAACATAAACTTTTAAATTTAATTTCCCAAGTTAATATTAATTCTACACATCAATGTATACATAGAAAATAATTATTAACTACCAGCTGTTATCCGCGACTCGGTCTGCGTTGAGTTTGGAATTCTTATTTTATGAAATATTAAAAAACAATAACAATTTATTGCGTAAATAAAATCACATAAAGTTTGGAAATAATTTTGAATGAGTATAAATAAGTTTTCTGGAATAAAAAGTATTTAAAGTGTTTAAGTTAAGTCATTTTAGTGTTTAAGTCACCTTTCCAAAAGTGACAATCGCATCCAAATCGGTCCCGTAGTTTTTGCGTGATGCCTAAATATATAATAAACAGATTATTAGACAAACAAACAAAACATTTTATAATATTGTAAATTGAATTACGATTAATATAATAACAAAATATTATATTCTACATATAATATTCATTGCTCCGTATAAAAGGAAGTTTTAAGGCCCATCCGTAGATTAGATTTAGATTTAGGTACAGTAGCAGCTATTAAATGTCCTACTGCTAAGCAAAAATCCTTTTTTGAGAAGGCTCGGAGCTGGGAAAAGTCCGCCACATTGCGCCAATGCAGGTTTCCCGTTTTCCTTAACCGCCGAGAACTTCTAAAATAACAAAGCACCAACAGCAAAAATAGCAACAGAGTCAAGATTGGCACGATTGGGAGATGGATGGTCACTTATACGAATAAATTATGTTTATATTCTTGTTTAATAAAATGATCTCAATTTTTAATTTAGGAGACCATATGAGCGATCGGTGTCCCGTGGCACGGAGCAGCTGATAGCAAGACCCGAAGATGAAGCCGCGGGGGTTGAGCGTAATGCACGCTTTCACTGCTGTTACTATGCTCACAATGGCGAATGGTAACTATGTAGCTATAATTTCAAGTCTTTTATATGTTAGGAGATAAGCAGAGGCGCTGAATAAGTCTCTAATTTAAGAAAGGGCATCAGGGAAAATATCTTCCTACTTTGTCACGCTACTTCGGCTTTACCGGGCAAGCCTTTGGTTGCAGCAACAATGTTATTGGGTTTAGTATGGCATAAGTTAATGATAAAAATCAGAGGCCTAGTTACTCGTAACAAGTCATTCCATTCTATGGAAATCTTAGATCTCGTGAATATTCTTCATAGAGTTTGGGTGACATGGTCGACATACGTATATATTTACAGGCCTCAAATATTACATACAATCAAAAAGACTCATT
The DNA here is from genome assembly GCA_029286595.1 of Bhutanitis thaidina. Taxonomy (NCBI): domain Eukaryota; kingdom Metazoa; phylum Arthropoda; class Insecta; order Lepidoptera; family Papilionidae; genus Bhutanitis; species Bhutanitis thaidina. The sequence goes on from JAGSMS010000013.1 coordinate 5,210,709, forward strand.
TGTTATCCTTTAATATAATATAATATTGTAAACCCGTACTACGCTTATTTGAACTACTCATCATAAGCGTAATTACTGCAAAAAAGCAAAGTCACGACTGAAAGTAACTTGATTATTCACGCCTGTAATCGCTTAAGCAGAGCAGAGAGGTGAGCAGAGGTGCCAATACTTCCAACTGTCGACAAGCAAAGTAGTTATTAGATTTACGTTAGATCACAAACACTTGTACTTATTCCACTGGTTTATTACGTTACTGCTAACACCTGACCAGTTTCTACCCTTTCCAGGGTTTATCAAACATTTAAAATTTAGTGCATAACGTAATTCCAATCAATCTACTATTGAATATCACCAAGAGACAGAGTAAAAAAGGATAGATTCGAGGATATGACAAGGCGCACTGGAGCAGCGTGGCAGGCCCTTTCTGGCTCCAAAACCCTCTCAGAGTCTATTAGAGAAGGAGGTCTTTGCACTTTATTTATAAATATTCTAAAGTATATAGGGTTTCAGAGTCAGAAAGAACCCGTCACGTTGATCTGCTGCCGGATGGCGAACTTTACATGATATCATCAAATATGTTTTTATTTCTTGGGCAACCAGGTTTTAGGACCGACAGGACCGCCGAAAGACGTGGTGGAAGGATTAGCCTGTCAGTTTTAACGCATGATCTCAATATTATTGGCTAGTAGTCAAATAAATAAGAAACAGATTGACTTTTAATACGAAGGTTGAGGCGATTTAAAAGTAGCCTAAACACTTGCAACACCAATGAAATATTTATCTATATCAATGAAAAGATGATTTTAGAGCCCAGTACTGGTACAGTCGATAATAACTGGTCAGGTGTAGTCTATAGACCCCAAAAAAAAAAACAAGTCTTATGATAAGGAATTAAGATGAAAAATGTAACAAGGCAATCTGTACTATCACCACTTTACACCGGTATTTTGTGACAGTATTAGTCCATGTCCTATTTTTTAATCTAAGTCCTGACTCGACCACTTTCAATATTAAAGGCATAGCAACCAGGGAAGTACAATGCGCTTCGCAAAATAAATCAGCTTCAATTCGCGTTGAAAATTGCTTTCGCAGTCACTTCATCCACTTTCTCTTTTGTGAACCGAACAGTCATAAATATCTTTATGAACGAATTATTGCTTTTTTACTAATGTTGTTTTTGTTGAAATATGAGTTTCGTACCTGCTAAATTAAATTCCCTATTATTATTCCAGCCCAAACGACTTGTAACCAAGGAATGGGCCGAGTTATGTATGAACGTCTACCAAATCAGCAGTTACACGGATTCGACGACGATGTGGTGCGTATATTATAATTATTCTTATCATCATTATTTATATTTAATTAAGCTTAACACGAGGAAAATAAACGGAAATTTAAGTAAATATTTACGATAATTCAATATATCGTTCATTAGCTTTAAGGTGAAAATGTATGCAAAAATAACCGTCCATAAATATTAAAAGATTAAATGTAGATGTTACTACGTCAAATAAACTAAGTATATAACTATAGTTCAACGCTAATAATACCCCTTTTGGGGTATTTCTATATATTCTCATCTGGTTGGGTTGTATATTTAAACACCTCTTATTATTAGCGTTAAGCTATATGATGGATTGATTGTAAGATATCGGGACCCTGTTATATTAAATCTAATAACTGTAGTTTCACGAAATTGTAAAATACAATATTTTTTAATCCAAAATGTATACTAAGTTATTCTACTACCCTGTTTCTGCTTAGGAACCCTCTTGTATCAGGGTAATCAGCAGTATATTCACTGGATTTTTCGGTATGAATAATATAGAGATCCAGTATAATTACAGTGTGTAAGTTATACCACTTTAGTCCACCGGAGTATATATATACATATCAAAAATCAAAATAGTTTTTCTTCGACATAGGAACATAAATAGTTGCGGACCCAAACTTGTTGTTTGCAATAATATTAACTTTGTTCCACTAAGGTATTCAAAATTTTCGTATACTATTAAGGAACAGAGATCAAAATGATGATAAAAAGGTGTGTAACATACGAATACTATGCAATACTTTAAAAAAATCAGATCGAGAGATCGAGAAAAGGCAGCAAAATAATGTATTAACCATTATTTATTTGTCCTAACTTCAGATCACAACAACGAAGTAATAATATATGTTACTATTGTAATGCGGACGTATTACGTACACAACATTTAATAACGGATTTTCTATCATTTTATACGTGTATATCATCTTATCTGGTAAAAATATGAAAATCAGATTTTAAGTAATGGTTACTTGAAATCTGATTTTGATCACCATTATGAAAAATAATTTGAATGTTTTAGGTTCGTGAGACAGCGCCACCTTTTCGCGTATTAGAAAAATGCCAGGACCTATGCCTTCGTGACCGTTCCGGAAACAGCCTTGTCCGTACTTGCAACTCCATCGATTTTCAACCAGGAGCGCGAATTGCCGCATTTAGCCCTGAACCTGAATACGAGGAGTCAACTTGTTATCTGACGAGAGAGCAAGCCGCTCCCGAGGGTATAGGCACTCTCATGATAGTTCCCAATAGCGTTCATTTCAACGAAATCTGTCTTACTTGTGAGTGCGTTAAAATTTTACTGAATGTTTGTGACAATCGAGTGTTGTTATTAATTTGATTTCAATTACTGGCTGATTACAGCGAACCGTCCAGAACGTGAGTGTCCATCGCGTCGATATGTTTTCGAACGCCACGCCAGAAAACGCTTGAAGCTGCCACCGTCAGACCTTAAAGAGATCATGGTCGCAAACCGGACGGAGTGCGAAGACAAATGCTTGGGAGAGTTCAGCTTCGTGTGTCGTTCAGCGACATATGACTCTGCCCTAAGAACATGCTCCCTTAGTAGATTTACAAGGAGAACTCATCCAGAGTTACTTGAGGACGACCATAATGCGGATTATCTCGAAAATACTTGCCTAAACGGTAGGTTCTACAAATAAAGTAACTCTCAAACTATGTTATGATTATGATGACGTACCCATGGTCAATATCGACTGCAGTAGTAGACTCGCTATATAACTACGAGTGGATGGATACTTTCTGAAGTTTTTCGAATAGTAATGTACATATGGCACGATGACAGAGGTTTGAAAATACTCACCATAACTTGTCCATTCTAATTGTATTTATGTTATACACATATTAGTGTCGTCTAGAATTGAAACAATGCACTAAATGTACACAGGTGCGTTGATATTTAAAGTACGAACGCGAAACTAATATAGAACTATGCAAATGCGAAATTAACTCTGTCTGTTACGTTTTCATAGCTAACTGCTGAATAGAAGTTAATGAAATTTGTAAGGGAGATAGTGTGAATATTGGGGAAGTATAAAGACATATTTGCAAAAAATTTACGTAATATGCGGTTGGGTATAGCGTCTCTTTCTTCAAATGTCAACCTCATGCTCCACCCAAACGAAGCTCTGCTGGTGATAGCTGAATATCCATCTTTATTCGTCTAACCCAAATCCCACAGTACTGATATCAAGCAGCAGCACTAGTGCGAGGTTTATAATCAATGCGGCTAATGCAACCGCCACAGCGCCGAATATTACTTCCAACGCTTACATGGAGAGGCCTATGATCAACAGTGGACTAAATAGACTGATGTGGTTACTTACTATTACTAAGTGGGTGGTACGGATCCTACTCTGGCTAGGAGCCGACTGGATAGGTATCACCCTCTTCCCTCACCCATTTCTGCCTGTACGTATTTCATCTTAATCCTCAGGGGTGTGGACCCATATGTAAACCTCGTCAATTGAAGTTGCAGTAGCCACTAACCATCAGATCAGGTTTATAAAAAATTATAAAGCAGAAAATTTCGAAGCTTTTATATTTTACCCCAAATACTGTTACGTTGTTATGCATATTTAGTACAATTTCTTGTAACTTGCTTTTTGCATACCAACGTAAAGGGCTTATCGAATTTACCTTATAGAACTCTTTCTTAAATACACATGATAGGAATAGATGAAAATATAAGTAATTTATTGCAGCGGAAAGACGCTGTGATGGCTTAGCAGTGTTCATAAAAGAAGAGAACAAACGTCTAGGAGGCCCCTTCGAAGCTGACGTCTTTTCAAATATGACTCTAGATGAATGCCAGTCAATGTGCGTGCGCGCAGAAAAGTAAGCATGTCTTCCATTAAAATTTTAAGCCCCAACAAGGTTTTGTTAAAATTTAATCGTATCTTCTCATTCATGTTGCTGACTGAATTCTAATATTGTATATTATGATGGTTGTCAGATATTTTTGCCGTTCAATCGAGCACGATGCTATGACTCGCCAATGCGTTCTTTCTGAAGAGGACTCTGTTTCTCAAAAGGATGACGTCACTGTCAGCGCATCACCCACGCATCATTTCTATGATCTCGTTTGCTTAGACAATCGTAAGTACTATTTATGTAAATACATTGACAAGTAGCGAACAACACCTGAATCATTACGTGGTAACTTAAACAATAAAGAAAATTTACTAATAATAATTCCAAGAAGGAATTCTTTAATATATGTAACCGTTTTATTTTGATATAATATCATAGTAATTGAATAAACTTTCTTGTCACATATATACCGTTTTGTATAACAATTATTCTGTAGAAAATTAAAATAGGTTTCTGATCAAATAAATTTAACACTTGTTCAAATTAAACTGTACATTACAAAAACATTTGGCCAGAGTCAAAACGAAACCACAATAAGGTTTTCTCTCGCAATTACGATTAGTTTCTCATCGGGTGACAGCTCGTGGAACGGAGTATCCAGACAACAGCGTCACCTCCCATCTGTTCTCGCCGGGGAGAAGACCCGACACCGCCTTCCAGAGGTACAGGAACAGCAGGATCACTGGGGAATTTCATTCAGAAATCACCGGCCGCTCCCTCAGTGAATGCTTAGATGAATGTCTAAGGCAGACAAGCTTTCAATGCAGGTACGGCTTTAAAGAACAGCGCAAATATATTTACAGGGACTCATCGCCTGTCACCCAAAGGGCCAGGTTGAGCGACCCAGACGCCCGTGGGTTTGCTCCCGAATATTGCCAAGAGATTTCACGGCTTTTCCCTCTCTCGGCTCTTTCGATATCTTCATAATTCTTACCCCGCTACCACACGGCTAATATATATACTTGTTATTAAAAGTTCATAATGTAGAAACAGATAATTGTTTAGCATGTGGTACATTTCATTAAAATAAGTAGAAAAGTTGTACCTATGATTCACAAAAAAGAACAATTCTTCACATTTAATTTTATAAAAATTAGCGCTTAATACGGCTTTTATGCGTTGAATAGTGTAGTGTCTTAAAGGTCGACATCACACCTGCAGCTGCTTTGGTGTTGTAGATGTGCGTTGGCGAAGGTCATAACTTACCATCGGGTAACCGCTTGCTCGTTTGTCCCATTTTCCAATAAAACTAGGCTGTATTTCTTTAGTTGCTGCGTATAATAATAAATGGAAGTAATATCATATTTTATATTTGATGCATTTCATATATGTGATAATCTTATCGTCAAAAATGACCTAGAAAATCAAATTACAATAATACATAGCTGTTGCCAGTCAGACGTAAACAATTCGGTACATAGATACTACATACGTGTCTGCATATCAGCTCACGTTCCTTTGCATGTAACGTGTATGTAACACACAAAATAAGGGCAGTTACAAACGACCAATTTTTCAAACAATGTTTCTAATTTCTAATATTATTAAATTCTCCCAAAATTTTAGTTTATCAGTAGCTGAAGATTTTGCGGAACAACGTTTTAAAACCTTCTCATGTCAGATTTGCTGAAGCCCCCATTGGATATTAATTTATTCTACTACATAGTACCTATTATCACCTTCATATTATTCACCTTATTTTTTTCATGTTCATCGTCCTATTCAAGCCCACTACTGAACATAGGCCTGTTCTAGAAAGCGCCAGTATGCATTTCTTCAGAGGCCACTTTATCCATTCCGGCAAGGCGACTTGGGCGCACAGTGCTGGCAGCCCCAGACTAGTGACGCTGCTTACGATTACAGCCTGAAGAATGTGAGTTCGGTAAATACGGATGAATTTTCCCTCATCATTCGGAGCCTCGTATTACAAGCATCAGTTTTATGCAAGCAATTATTTACATAATCCGGTAAATATCAATGTGTGTATTTACCCTAAAACGAAGAGTTCATTGTACGATATGATATGAGTAGGTGTGCTGTGTCACATATATTGAAGTTCTATTTTTATCTTGTTTTCCGTTCAGGTCCGCTGTATACAGCGACCGTGCAAGGACATGTCGATTAAGCCGGTACAATCAGAAAGATGGGATGCGATTGCTTTACGACCCAGATTTTGATTATTACGAAAATCTTATGCGTAAGTATTTTAACTCATTAAATACATTTATAGTTTATCGATACTTCTTTATTTTTAACTTATCCTAGAGATAACAAGTTTTAATTACGTACAATCCTACTATCACAATATACCTATTAATAGATAGATTCTATTTCAAGGTCAAACGAAATGCAGTTTAGGTACATAACATAGTAATCAATGGATTTCAGTATATATTTTTTATGTAGTTAACTTTCACTCAAAACACTCAATCCACAACTTCTTAAATTCTTAGGCTTCTAAGTAGTCAATAAAAGGTATTATACCTATAAGCAGTCGCCTATTTGTTGGTACTACTTCAAAACATGTCGTGTTGCAATTTAATGAGAATTGTATTTCAAGAAATGTGTGTTTGTAATAGTCTCGTGTCGGGACGCTGAGCCAACGGATTATACAGTGTTTTATAATGCTGTGATATTATAAAAACAGTATACGATACAGATAAGACAAGACTTCTACAACTGCACACAATATTATCTATTATAAAGGCTATCATCAATACACAGTATAAACAGATATAGCATTAGATGCAGGTATATAAACAAAGGTCTCGCTGTAGGCTCGAAGGATAGTCTCTCCATTTAGCCAGGGTTTCTCAATGCGCAACGTTTGGTAGATCATTGCGCGATCGCCGCTTCAGGCGTTGCTTTAAGCAACATTTGTTGCTTACGTGACTAAGCTAACTTGACTGCAGTCTGCAATCTAGTTATAGTTCTACGCAAATCCATGCCATAAGTATCTACATGCAACAGTAGCAAAAGTGCGCAGTTCTCGTTTGGTATAGTAGGTAGTTTAGATCTTTAACCAAAATGAGAACTTCTTATATTTACACAATTATAGGTACCAACTACACATTTTAATTAAATAAGTAATAGTCTACTGTCTATTCTTGACAACGTCGAAAACCTTGCTTTAGGGTGCATAGGAAAGTCCCCTTCGGAACCCTGATTTATGGTTCATCTGAAAGGTTAATCTTGCAACATGTACATTTTAGTAATGATCTGATTGAACGCACTTTGGAATTAGTTAGCGGAAGGCGGTTTAATTAATTAATTAAGAATTAAGAAATGTTTATTAAAAACAGTGTGTACTTTACTTTAGTGGTAGCGTATCAGTACACGAAGGATAAGGCAATAACAACATGGTAATCGTAACGTATTGAAGTTTATTTGCTATGGTTACTATGGTTTGGTTTAGACCTGGGATTCTTTAAGAATAGATTATAGAAAAATCACTTTGTATTGTCTAAAGATACCTAATAAATTTTACATAATATTAGTCTAAAGATGTTGTGCTAAGTCCAAGTTAGTATAATACGAATACATCAGTTTTATTAATTTTGTGGTGGTTGTATTGCAATAAATGTTCTAAATATTATGTAATTAGATATATCTCCTAATAACATTTTTAATAAGAATAAATAAATGCAGAAGTACGAATATATTTTAACAACTTCTTTTCTTTCTTTAGAACATTAGTTAGATAGATAAGCAATAAAGTAATAAAGTGTTTATTGCCATTATTAATAAGTTATCGGCAATAACAATTGAAAATAACCCTTGAGAAAAGAATGCTTGCAATAAATATTGATAGAAGCAAGCAATACAAGCGTGCTTGCTTCGATTTTGAATTTTTACTATGATTATCCAAAATTTCTGTAAGTAGTGTGGGATAGTGTAATGTACTTTATAAGTGAGCAATTGTCGTAACAAGGTAGGACGAGTGATATTGATCTCGTCTCAGTTACAAAAATAGAACACGGGTCTAACAAGTCTAATAGATTTATTTACAAGTGCATGATAACGTCGTATGTATAACGTCATATTTTAAACGTCTGTTAATGAAGTACTAGTTTCAGTGCATATTGTCGCCATGGAATTGTTAACCAGTAAAATAATAAATTATAGGAACTAACAAAATAAAAACGATTCAAAACCCACAACGCAATACAGCAGTTTGTAACTAAAGGCCGTCATTTGTATATAATATATATCTATAACGATGATTTTTGCCAACGACTACTTACGAATATATATCATCGGGAAATATTTACTGCGCAGGGTATATTATAGTGCCACAAGAGGGCGCGCAAACACAAAGGCATATACTCAAATTGACCTTCCCATATTCGTTAAGATTCCTATCTTGGAAGGATAAGATGTAGTGTAAGATCCACGGAACGTAACGCATTACCACCAAACCCGATCAATTATTGATGGGTAAGAGCTCCGGCTGGGATACGAACGCAGGACCCATGTCTCAGTAGTCATGTGCACTTACTACTGGGCCACACTGTCGTAGGCACTATCACTCTTCGAAACCTACCCTATGCGATATGACTACGATGTCAGACACAAAAGGAAGGTCACACAGACACAGATCCCAAAATATGTAATTTGTGTTCGGCTGCATTCATAACTAACTACCTACCTATTTGTATCTCTTTAATGGATATCGTATTGTGACACAACAACAAACATAAACGATATTTTTGTGATTACTGTAAACTACTTTAGTACCTAGCTATAATGTGTAGGTGTTAGAGGTTAAAGTAGGAAATTGCCTTTATGTATTGAAAAATTCGAACAGCCTTTTCTATGAAAAAATATATATATTTATTTAATCCAAGTATTTACCCTCATTATCATCCCGAAGAAAGTACATTTGCGTCTTGCTACGTCTGCGCTAGAACTTAGGAATAGGCATTTTTTACCACTTCCTGTGAACAAAATTTATTTCCTTGCTGGAAATGGTAATGGGTTGGAGCTAAGTCTGGAGAGTTTGGATGATGACGTATGGTTTCTAACTGCAGGTCTTGTAATGTTGATTGTTTCTCTGAGTTTTGCCATCATTGATCTAAGTTTTTCCATATCAGCATTGATATTGCGAGCTGTCTCTGCTGCATTAAAACATCGGAACTTGTATTGGAAAATTACTCTTGTTTTTGAAATCTACATGCTTAACTCAAATGCTTAATGTAAAAATAATTGTAAGTCAGTGGCCACTTCATTAAAATGGCTATTACATACTACAGGGGTTAACCCTGTTATATTAGTCAATTTAGTATAAGTATTTTACATGTACTATACAAGTACAACTATAAGGTATTTTATTTTCTTTCCGCCAAGCAACCCTATCCAGGATACAATTTCTTAAAGAAACATAATATAAATTACCAGAATTAAAAAAAAACTATTATTGCACACAATACGTAAAGAAAATAAGTAAAATAAATTAGAAATTAATTTAACATTAATTAAAAAAAAAGTATTAACAAACTTAATTACAATAATACCATATAATAAACAAATACCATATAAAACTAACATATTTTTTACGTAATTGCCATTGTTCAAATGGACCGCACTTAGATTAATGCTGCAGTTGAAATTACCTATAGCACTGGTTTCCAGACGGTCTGAGTGGCGAGCGACATAAATAAAATAATATTTAATAGGTGAGAGTCGACCAGGTCAAGTAGACGACTGGCTGATATATAAACTTTTTTTTTTTTCATTTATTAGCTATAAACCGCGTATAAACGCGTTTCTCGCATCAGTGTATAATTTTGAACTATATTAATGTAAATAATATTGGGTTAAAGTGATTACCAGAGGTTCAAACGTAAATATTAAAACCAAAATAAAAACTTAACACGATTACCTAAAAAAAACAATTATGAGAAAAAAACTTAACTGTCAACAACAAAATTTAACAATAACAATACAGAAATGAGAAGCACGTACGATGGTATCGATGCTGCGAACCACAGAGTACTTATTGCTCCCAACCACAGAGTACTTATTGCAGTGAACGATACTAGGAGATGCCGCATTCCACCCATTCGTCTAGGTGTAGTCTAGTTAGCTTACTAGATTCGTGTTTTAAAGTGAAAAGTGAATCATACACAAGTTTTGTGTATATTTGTAAGAATAATGAAAATAATTTTGGGGATTCAGATCAGCTAGTAAGTGGTGAAAACGATGCGGGGGGAGCGGGGAGTGGCTCGCAAGCACCATGGGGGAGACCGGGGTCAAAAACAGGTTTGATGCATGATTGTCGGAAAATCTAGTATGGTTACTTTGGTAATATAAGGTTGTTCATTAAATGTCATTTATTTTTCGTGCTGATTCCATTCGTATATCGTGATCTTAAATATGCTTTGATGTCTTAGTTTTTGCTGAATACTGGTTTTTGCATTTAATTTTAATCACCTTTACACATGTTTTTGTAATCTTAATTGAAGTAATTAGTATTATAAATTTGTGAGAAAAAGGCGTATGTAGATGATTGATAATTTACGTATAAACAGAATTGTGTTTTCTTCGTTATAAACTAAATTAATATAGTAGATATTTTTGTTAATTTGCATGTATTTATTATACATAGTGCATGCTCATATCTAGATATTCTTGTGAAATATTAAATTTTACTCGTATATACTATATTTTTGTAGTATTATTCATTTTAGTCGATATCCTTCTCGTAGTTACTCGGTTGTAGTGCATGCTTAGTGACTTCAAATAAATTACTTTATAATGATTACAATTTTTAATTCAAATCTTTCGCTTTTCAAGGTGGTAACAGTGGCGGAGATCGTGACAGATATCCGCCCGGCGTTGACCGCTATCCTGATGAGGACCGGTATTCAACAGACGACGACCGGTACGATCGGAGACCGGACCGGTATCCACCGCCGGACGACCGGTACCCGGCCGGTCCCGACCAATATCCCGATAGATATCCATCGGGAGACCGTTATCCACCACCTGATAGATATCCAGATGACAGATATCCTCCTGGTGTCGGTTTTGATAGAGTCCCATCTGATAGGTATCCTACAGGAATAGATAGATACCCACCCGGCGTTGATAGATATCCAGCACCAGACAGATACCCTATACCAGGTGGAGACCGCTACCCAATTGACAGTGGACGGTATCCATTTTATGATCACCAATCGAACGATAACGGTAAATATCCTGGCGCAGATCGATATCCAATTAGCAGATATCCTATTGACGTATATCCTGATAGATATCCCGACAACCGATATCCATCAGATAGATATCCAATACGGGGAAGTGAAAGATACCCACCTCATCCCACATATTATCCTAACCGTTATCCTGACCGATACGATCAGGACCGATATCCCGGCACAAATGACAGGGGAAGATATCCATTCAGTCGATATCCAGTAGGCGTGAACCGAGACCCGGTCCCGCTGGGTGGCGATCGGTATCCAGATTTGTATGACAAATATCCGCCGACCGGTTCGTCATACCCCGGTAAGCACATATTCTAAATGTATTAACTTTGTGTGCATTATCAAAAAAATAATTAAATAATAATACAATTTTTGATGAAACTTATGCACTGTTTTGAAATTAGGGTTCGGACGTGGTGGTTATTACGGCTCGGAATTCTCGGGAGGTGATCGATTACCGGATAGAGGCGTTCGTCCTTCTCCTGACAGGTAAAGTAACAAAAACCATTGTTTTTAACGTACGCACAACATCTTATTTATAATATATCGAACCTTATTTTAATTAATGAAGGTATCCCGTTGAACCCAGACCGACCTTTGGCTTAAGAAGACCTATAGAACGACCAGGCGGTTATCGTGGAAGCTATCCTCCACCTGGACTAGGACTTGATAGACCAATAGGTAAACTTTCAAAATAAATAAATATATAAAAATCTTAGTTATCCAAACTTTTTGTTAATGCGGCTTCATGTATTAGGAGGAGCAGCATATGGAGGATATGAAACAGATGGACCAATCGGACCAGTCGGAGGGCCAATCGCAGGTCCTTTGGGTGGTCCAATTGGCGTTCCTGTTGGAGGAGCTGTTGGTGGGCCAATCGGTGGTTCCATTGGGGGTCCTCTTGGTGGACCAATTGGAAGACCTCCTGTTGGCCACCGGCCATGGCAAGGATCGCGTTGCGAAGACGACAGCTTCAGACAGATCGGCCGCCAACGCATGCAAAAGCGTTTCGTTCGTCGTTTTACCACCGCTCACTCCTTAGCACATTGTCAAAGAGAATGTATCGAAGCAAGAGACTTCATTTGTCGGTCATTCAACTATAGGTAAGAATTGTGCACTTTTAAATATTTGTCTCTCATAACAAGTACGTAGTATAATACAATATACATTTATTTCAGGGATGGGGGTTATGGTGGCGAGTCACGCGATAATTGTGAACTAAGTGACCGTGATACTCGAGAATTGGACGCCGCTAATCCAGCACATTTTGATAATACAGCTAACGAATATGACTTCTATGAACGAGCACTTGGACGCATTGCTGACGATTGCCTTGATGGTAAGCTTAGTAAAACGTGCTGAATATAAAGCCATGGTAATGGATTTCTAATAATTATATGTATCTGCAGTTTCACAAGTGTGCAATGAAGATGGCATGGAATTTACGTTGCGGCTTCCTGAAGGATTTTACGGCCGAATGTACACGTATGGTTTTTACGATCGTTGTTTCTTCCGCGGCAATGGAGGTGTTGCAAATGCACTACGGATAACCGGAGCACACGGTTACCCTGAATGTGGCACACAGCGGGTGTGTAATTTATTTTTTATTACATGTGAAAGATATGAAAAGAAAGCGAACTTATTTGCTGACATTATTGCAGTACGGTGACACGATGACCAACATAGTGGTGGTTCAATTTAGCGATAACGTGCAAACCTCTCGTGACAAGAGGTTTAATCTCACTTGCCTGTTTCGAGGTCCTGCCGAAGCAGTAGTAACTTCGAACTACATTGGAGCTGGGTGAGATTTTGATTTACGTTAAGGTTTCACGGCTGTGTCTATTTGAAAATATATAATACTTACAAAGAACGATTGTTCTAAATTTCAACTTTCTATGCTCTGTTCTTGAAAACATGGCTACATCCCTTACATTGCGGTAACGACCTGTTGTCTAGACCAGCTGTCACCGATCGTCTTTATAGCAAATGGCAAAGAATATTATCTTTACTTTCTTCAAGTCATACTTGCGCCATTTATAACAAAAATAGAGATAGGTACACTTACAAGAGATGCCGCAGTCTAAAATTCAAATACTATAAGTAAGAATTGATTCAGATAAAAAGCTCTTCATAATAAGGTACGATAAGTAATTTTTTGCAGATACGATAAAGTTTTCAAATAGATACTACCATGTCGTTGATTAATCAAATTATTAACTGTTAACACAGTTTGTGTGATTTCATAATTAGTAATGTTAGATAGAGTAGATTTATTTATTTTTATTATTACTACGATATAGTCCAATTCATAGAGAAGGGATATTGTTTTTGTGAATGCTTTAAATTCACTTTTTTTTTTTTTGTTGCCTGTTGTTTGTGTGCGTGTTGTTGGTGTGCGTGCGTGTTTAATGTGTTTTAATAAAATTTATTTTAACTATATTTTAAACTCCATAAAATAATTTATTTATTTTTTTTCTATGGGAATATGTTATTTTACTGCATTGATTGCTGTTACACTAACAGCTACTAACGATAGACTGCGAATGAACTCTTTAAATCCAAAAAAATAATTACATATGTATAATTGGTGTTTTTATTACACTTGTATGTATCTTTTTAACTAACAGAGCATAGTAAAACACGTAAAAATATATACATACACATATGTAAACAAACGGCAATTTATTATTTTAATAAGAAATAATTCTCCATTTGCGTTCATTCACAGTCAACGTACAATTAAAATTATACTTAACTTCAAACCTAACTGTAGTTTCGGTTATAATTTAATCGACAGATCTGGAAGTCCCATCCCTATTGAGTATCTTCCAGAGGAAAGTTCGCTAAACTCGAAGGTACGCCTGATGATCCTTTATCAAGGGCGGCCAACCACGACCATCGCTGTTGGCGATCCTCTTACGTTTAGATTGGAAGCTCAAGACGGTTACAACTACGCTACGGATATATTTGCTACAAACGTCATCGCAAGAGACCCATATTCAGGACGATCTGTTCAACTGATCGACAGGATCGGGTATGTATTTGCTTTTAAAATACCGAGACTATAAAACGAAGCCATTGAATAAAATACTCTTTATTAAATCCCTTTATAAATTTATGATAAGTAACAAAAGAAGCAAAATGTCACTAGAAAAATGTCATCTACGCAAGAAATATTAGTACAAAGACCCCATGTCTATCGCTAAGGTCTATAGAAAGAACTATACTAAAGAAAAGGTATTTATAATGAAAGGTCAGATGTAAGAAAAAGTCTTGCTATTTCAATGGTTTTAAAACACAAACATTTGATATAAGTATAAATACACATATAAATAGTATCTGTGGTAAACAAAGCCCCGTTAGTAATGATGTCCACATTCCATATTTCGTGCTAATGTTTCTAAGCGCTTTATGAGACATCATGAGATTTCCTTGGCATTTCCCTAAGTAAATTTTGCAGTTTAAAAGTCGGCTTAAGGATGAGATTGCAGATTTTCTGATGCCGACACCACACGGAAACTAACTACTGGTGGCTGCAGATACATACATACAATTACATTTACATTAGATTACAATTACAGTAACAATTACTAGGGAACGACATACTTTCACATTAAGATAACACATCTTCTTTTTTTATTTTCATTTCAGATGTCCAGTGGACCCAGACGTTTTCCCAGAATTAGACAAAGGACGAAATGGCGATGCACTTGAAGCAAGATTTAATGCTTTCAAAATTCCCGAGTCCAATTTCTTGGTGTTCGAAGCAACTGTGCGCACATGCAGAGACGGTTGTCAACCAGTAAGTGTTTCTATATTTTGATGTTAGCTGGGTTTACAAAGTTTTAATTAGTTACTACCGATATACTTTTAACAAGATGTCTGAATGGCGATACCCGTTACTCTCCCTTCTGATGTATAAAACAATACCTAAAAGTGGTAAAAGTAAGTAGGGGGAGATAAACTAGCTTTAATGTACTCCCTACAACGAGATCCTAACTAGCACGCAAAAGAGTTAGGGAACACATGTCAAAAAAAAATTATATCCCATTAAAGACATATTTATTACTCTGTATAATAACAAGGGTAATTAATGCATAAGTTCATTTGTCATGGTTACGAATTCTTTATGTATAGGACATATGCTATTGTTTAAATAAATAATGTCATAACATAGTAGTTGATGTTGGGCAAATAAATAAATTGTAATAAACCAACTCCGACAGCGCAATTACGTCAATGGCAGAAAAAAACTTCAGTGATTTTATACTTCTTATCACGTTTCAACTATTTGTTGAAGTTCACCAAGGTTATCTAGCTGAAACTTAATAACTAAGTAATATAGTATCTATTTGTGTTGTTGAATTACTGTGTTTACAGTTAATTTGTAATCTACTATGATCACTTGATGTGCTATTTATAGGCTTACTGTCCAAGTCACACTGGACGGTCAGAGCCGTCTTTCGGGCGCCGCCGTCGTGAGGCGAATTCTACACTAGGAGCACAAAGCAATAATACCGCAGAGTTAAAAAATGATACCGAAGAAGATAAAATCGAAAATAATGAAGACAAAGGTGGCACAGTTTACAAAATTTCTTATGAGGAAACCAGCGTCGATAAATACCTAAAGGATGAAGTGGAAACGCCCAGCCACGTCAGAAAGATGATTGAAGTAAGTCGAAATGTAAAGGAATATATTATATAACAATAAAAAATCCTAATTAAGTTTTTATGCTTATCATTACGTCGATCGAAATTGGTTTTAAGTCAATTTGGTCGCAATTTCTTAGGTATGTCTGGTTTAATCATATAGGTATTAGCATGGCGAAACTACATATTTACCTAAAGTAATAAAAACTACATATTATTTGAAGCAGTCTCATTATAATTCATTATGCGATGCTGTTAGTTAAAATACTCATATATTACTTATTTCTATAACTATTGTTAGCAATATCTAAAATTTTATTACAGTACAGTATATTTGTCAGGAACAGTATTTTTAAATTTTTATCTTTAGTAGCCCTCACCCGTCAGAGAAAGTCACTACATGACTTATGTTGGTCTCTTCTAAATGGAGGATTAGTCATAAGAGCCAACTCAGGCGAGCCGGTTGGCAATCGCAGCACCAGAACTTCTGGCATTTCGCTTAGTTGACTCTCGCAACACCTCGTAGATTCTCTTAATTAGACGATATTAAGCACCATTTAAATATTTTTTTTTGTTTTGCAGGTCTTTGACAATCGCAATGAGCTGTTAGAAGAGAACGGAGTTACAGACTCGTCTCCAGTCGTGGCGGCAGCGGGAGTGTGCGTCTCTCCTTACCACTACCGATCACTGCTGGTGGCACTCTGCGTCCTTCTTTCTTTGCTGCTGACTATGTTAACCGTTGCACTATATATCTACAAGTAAGCAATACCCATATAACATGTTTTATAACTATGTCATCATTATGTTTTAAGAATAATAACAACCTACACAAACGTCTACAGGCAGTAGTTATTCTTCCACCATTCACTCGCTTTGATGCGTCTCAACTACACCAAGATCGTTGGGCAGTTTCCTTTCTCAAGACGTCTTTGATCAAAATGCGTTGTATATGTTTTCTTTCTTTAACCCTTCACGTATGACACGTGAAACTTTGAAACAATGGAAATTCTATAGCTATGCGTCATATAAGGACTTGAAAATACCGGGATAAACCAGAATGAGATTTATACGCAAAAGTAATGTAGTGTCGATTGTACTGTGGATTTTATAATTAAAAAGTAAAAACACTGCGACACATGCGATAATATGATGAAAAACTATATAAGTACTTAAAAATCTCTTTTGCAGACGTTACTGGAGGGTTCTGCGCAAAAATATTCAAGCTTCAAGTCCCGCGCCGACACTGCGGCCAGTTGCTCCCGGACCAAGACCGTCTCGCCCCTCTCTTTTTTCAGCATCACACCTGCATAAGCCTTTCTCGTTAAGGTATTTTATTTATAACACTACAATTTTCTTTTAAGCGATTTAAGTTGCACATGTCGAGTAGAATCGTTTGATGGCTTTTGGTGAGATGTATTCATTACAAATGCTAATACACACTTAGCGTGTTTTTGAAACGAAGTAAAGCTGAAAATAATTATTTCAGATCCGTTTATAAAGTACTTACAAATTTTTTAATCAATCGATAATATGGTACGTTATAAACCTTGCCTAATTTACTTAATTTTCCTAGTAGTGCAGTGGGCTGAATATTATTTTAAATAGGCATATCAAATAAGTTAGAGAACCTACGATTGCCATATTATCTCAAAAAATACATATATTAATTTGACTTCTTCGCTTCGGTGTTTCGGTGGCAGTAATTATGATATTGATGGTGATATTGTGTGGTATAAATACTTGTCTTAAAAAGGTTGTGGGCCAAACACACAAAAATTTTAATCAAATATTTATGGAAATTGTTTCTATAATTGCTAATCTTTGCCCTCAAAATTACCAGCTTCAGTAGCTTCGTAACAGCTGGTCATGAGCTTCGCCTAAAGTCGTAATCACAGGGGAATTAGCGATTACCATGTTCTTCACGGCAGCTTAGATCTTAGACGCTGTACTTAGGATAGTCGTGATGTTCATTCCCTCAGCTGTCACCGTCTGCTGGAGCCCTCGTGATTTTTCTGATTGAATATTACGTAACTCATACGTGATTTATATTCTCTAACGCCGCCACTACACCGAAAGTGCATTAGGTACTAGTACTATTTAGGTACACTGCTACAGTGTACCTAATAATTGCAAATTAAAAAAATATAATTATATTTGTTACAGTGGACTCGGTCGTACTTTCGCTGATGTTGGCGAAGAAGCAGGTTCTTCGGGAAGACTGGCGAATGCATTCGACGACGGCAGTGAACCAATTTACACGGATCCATCGCTTTTTGAGCGTTCGCGCTCGCTGCGCTCTCTACATTCGCTCGACATGAAACCTGAACGACGCGATCATCACGCATAAAATAACTTTTCGCAAATGCAACTTTAAACGCTTAACAATTCTGGAAATTGTTTTATAACGATGTATATTTATTTTTAAAAAAATACTGCCATAACTTGCTCAGTTTCTTATCCGTCAACAGAAAAATTCATATACCAACCTTTTCGATGTCTTTTTAAATATAAAGCTTTTACTATAAGTCAGTACTAATAATAAAGAATGTATTTACAATGGTAATTTTATTTTCGTCAGTTTTTAGTATACCAGTTTCGTTACACGGTAAATATGCGAAAGAACTTCGGGTACATCGAGGAAGCGGGGAATTCATACAAAAGTGCGGCGATACTGCTTTTAACTCTATATAAATCATCAGGTCGTCGTGTGTAGAATACTGCTGCCATATTTATGCAGGGACTGTAATAACAAAATTAGCAGCCTTGGGCATAGTGATGAGGCATGCCAAGCTACCAAGAGGTTATTTAATGGCCTACAGCTGGTTGCCCATCTTCGTAGCGAGCACAGGCGCAGGGTGACCAGTTTTTCAGTGTTTTAAGTAATTCATTTTGGGAGATTGTGAGACAAAGTTGTAAAATCACTGACCCTGTTAGGCATAAATTAATATAATCAACCTTTATTCTATTTATTTATTATCCCTATACGGAATTTGGAAGCTGAAAGTAATGAGAACTGAGGAATTAGTTTGTTTTATTCCTTTATTCTACATTATAGACAGTATTAAACTTTTTTCATTCATCAGCCTATAAAATCCCCTAAAACTAAACATATGCCTTTCCAAGAACTCCTTTGAACAGGGTCTTGGAGTGACGCAGCGGGGTGCTGAGTAGCCGTGGCTTAGTCTGCTACGTTGAACCAAGAGTAATCTACATGGCCGCCCTAACTTAGTGGGGTTGGCTGGCCCGAGGTGGCCGCTCCGAGTGGTCTTGGCGAGTCTACTTTGAATGCGGTTTGGAGAAATCGTGTTTGAGTCGTTGTTTTGCAGCGCTCTCCTTGCCCTCCACATTTGAGGTGGAAGTGGAGTTTTGGCATTGCGATACGCCATTCTCCCTATCCTCCGCGAATCTGGAGGGGCTGCACACCTGATGCGGCTTAGGTCCGAGAGTGCAGGTCAGAGCCCCGGGGGAGAAGAGTGTCGGTAATATGATCCGTAACCTTTCGCGCCCGCGATGTTGTTAGGGTCGCGGAATGTTGTTGGCATCCATAGACCCTCCGTGTTCTGGCACGCCTTGTCAGGAGGGAGAGGAAAAGGTAGTATCCTTTCTCGAAATGGGGACGCTTAGAGCGGAAGGCACTGGTGGTGTCGCGGATGTGTGCGAAAGCGTTCCCGTGGTCCTGCCGACATGCGATGAAGGCAGAATACGGTGGGATTATGGTCGGTGCAACCTGCTCTTACCCTCGCTTTAAGGTCTGGCTAAAGTTAGATATTTTCTCAATTATAAATAAAATAATGTATGAATAATAGATAAATATAATAACAATAGCATAAAATGCAAATAAATAATATGAAGCACATACGGTCATCTAAATATACGAAAACAAAATGAGATAGATAAACCTAACATCAAATTCGAAGTCTGTTTTAGTGGTCTTTTTTCGTTGTTCAATTAACAAGTTTAGTCAGATCGATCGAACCTAGGTTACATTGAAATTTAAAAAGTGCGCCACCACAGTTCTATATTCTGTTGTTTATTCAAAAGAATCTTTCAGTAACCATGACATACAAATTTTTAATTTAGATATATTAAAAAAAGTAAAATCATCAGCATGTAAACGAACAAAATGATAACAATACAAAGACAACAAGGAGGTAAAAAAAAATATAAATAAGTTTTTCGAAACATGTGTGTAGTAAGTATACAATTTGTATTGTTGGATTCAATACAAAGACTGTGACTGGTTCACCAGCGCACCACTCCCCACCATAGTTACTACATTATAGGGCTGCCATTTTAATTGTATAATTTGCTGTGTCGAACACCTTAAGATTTTCAACACTATAATTTGCCCTTGTGAAAAGGAGGTAGCCGCTTTTCCCATGTCGACATCAACTGCAAGGTTTATTTTTTACAATCACGAACCCTATCTCGTTTTCCTGTTACAATATCTGTTACGAAAATGAGAATTAAATCCTATGGTATTCCACAGATGCGAGAATAAACAACTAGAACAGCAATGGGCACTGCTGGTATATAATGTGAGACATCTGGCACTGCAATTGTCTATCCATTTGCCAAGCATAGCTATTCCTTTCATCAATATGATAAAATTCATATTTAAGTCTTATGTTAGCAGGGAACTGTTTATATGCTAATGATTTTACTATTGTAATATACGAAACTAAAAATTTGTAAGCATCTCATTATTACCGAAAGATTTTTTGAATAAACAACAGAATATAGAACCGTGGTGGCTCAGGAGGGCAGAGATAAATTGGGGTTGGTGCGCATATCGATGGTAGTTTAATTCTTGACATGTAATGATATGATATAAATAATAAGGTATGGTAATAAATTCTTACTTTACAAATGCAATACAAAATTAAGGCATCTTTTTAATTTAAAGTAGTAGGCTGTATAATGTCCCACATGCAGCCGTACTTTTATTTATTAAGTGTTTGGAACTGGGCAGATTTCATATTAATATTTTTATTGTTTAGTCATGCAAACTTGCAATGTTTACCTTCACCAGCAAGCATAATATTGGAATTTTGATATGCTTATGATCTTGAAATATTGTACATTAAATAAACTTTTTATGACTTTGATTAGATATTATTAATCTTGTAAGGGTATTTTCAAGTACACAACATCAAGTAAAGTACTCATCTTGATAATCCAGGAAAAATCAAACTTCAAGAAATATTTATTTTAATAAAGGTTATTGTAGTCTTATTATTATTAATATCAGGATCACATATGATAGGGTGCAGGTGTAGGTACACTCATTAAGGGAGAGTCTAAATATTCCATTTCACTTGTACTTGGAGCCGGTTCTGTCTGAGCATTCAACTTCAATTGCAAAGTCTCATGTAATTTATGCACAGATTCATTGTGTTGTGTTCCTGGCTGCAAAGCCTTCATTAGGGTTTGAATTCTAGTTTCAGGCAGCTTAGGATGTATATACCATAGTAACTTAAGAATATGCCTTGTTACATTATCCTTTGTGAGTCCAGCAAAAAAGAACTCATCAAACAAAACTGTGCTGAAGTCTTCGCCTTGAAATTCATCAGGCAATTGTATCAACAATGCAACAAGTGCATGCAAAAATGGATCTTCATATGCACGGCCATCTTTGCAACTACCAAGTATACTAAGTATACGAAGAAGAGCCCCACGATCCCTTAGTTTTGCTGCATGCAATGTATAATACATTGCTAAAACACCACATACAGTACTCTCTCGCATATAAGCTTCACAAGCATCTGGCGGAGGACCAGAATGTTCTATAGTAGTTATAGCAGACTCTCTCTCATCAGGAGGTAATTTATTGTGCAATGCTCGTACTTGGTCATCAACCATTAAGGACATTAGTGCTGGTAAGTATTTAGTCACTACTTGACTGTCAAGTTTTGGTTCTTTAAATTCTTGAGAGTCTATCATTACCCATGCACTTAAACCTAACGCTAACATTCTGAGTAGAAGAATCAGTATTGTGTTGTCTCTAGGAAGACCTTCAGTATTAATCAGATGTTGAAGTATTTTAATTGCTGATGTTGCCAAAAAGTTAATTGCATACGGATCACATAGAGTCATAGATAAATCACCAAGAACTTGCTCCTGTCCCCTCTTAATGCTGTCTAAAAAACCTTGAAGTTCCCTAGATCTTTTGATATCAACATTTCTTTCTCTAATGCAAGCATCCAAACACCAGGTAAATTTGTGGCAGGGGTCAACAGATATAATGTCTTGTATCTCCAGGTCATGAAGGGCCATTAATAGTTCAGCTCGTAATGTGCAATAATGGACATTTCTAGTTCTAAGAAATAATGTGCGAAGGAATTGTAGAACCATGTCATATAATTTAACACTGTTGCCAATCATATGAGCCAGTTTTTGAACAACAGCCCCCTGCCGCCTAACTTTAGGAGAAGGTGAAAAAAATAGGTTTGACAGATTCTCATGGTCAAATAATACATTTTCTTTCTCTCTAATGTATTGACTAAGCAGAGGAGAAACTTCATCTCCAAAAAGCGATTGATTGTCTTGCCAAATTTGGCGCTTTACCTCAGTATCAGTATCATTATACAATTCACGATCTTTGACTAAAACTCGAAGAAATTTATCATCAATGTGTGGTGTATTTTTTAAGATACTCATTATTACAGGTCTTAAAGCTTTTACTCTAACAACATTAAAGCTCTTCGCTAAAAGACCTTTAAGTTTGTTGTCATTCTCTTTAGCTTCTTTTGAGCCAAGTTCATTAATATGTGTAATAAGTTTATCTCTCAATTCCTCCAAAACAGAAGTATGAAAATCAAGTCGGCGAACGCCGTGTAGGTCAAGTAAGGGAAGCATCGGCCTCAATGATGGTAAAAGAATACCATTTTCTAGTTGAAACTCTTCAATCGCTTTTAAAGGATCTGTACAGCTTGTCAAAGCGTCGCGCAGGAAAGTCTGTCCTGGGACACCTACCTCTTCTAAGCCAGTCCCGGGAAATCTACTTGGCGCTGCCATATTTTTAAAATATTTTTAGATTTATTCAAGGATATTTCTTTAAGCGTTCTTCCATATGGATAAATATAAGATTAAAGAGAATTTCACTAAGTTTCTAATAACTACGTTTAAGAGTTTGTAAGCACAAATGCAGACAGATTATAACAATATAAACTACGTTTTCTAAATAAAACTATTAAAAATAAAACAGTGAAAACACAATGTATACAAAATGTCATAGACAAAAATCTATAAAAGAAAAGGAAGAGAAAACAGTGTTGCCAAACAGATTTAAGAAAAATTTAAAATGACATAATCATTGGCATTTTATAATCAAAGACCTAACATGTACAGATGGCTCAGGAAGGTACTTGTTTTACCTGCCCCTGTAACACTTAGTAGGATGATATCACATTTAGAGAAAAGAGGCGAAAAATGCATTCAGAAAAAAAATCTTTTATTTGATGAAATGTCACTCACTTCTCATCTAGATTTTAATTTAAAAAAAGGACACCATTACTGGATATGGAGATGATGCTACAGTGAAAAAGAAGGATATTGCTGATCATGCCTTGGTCTTCATGATAAGAGTTGTAACAAGAAATTACAAACAACCTATTCCTTTCTGTTTCTGTTGTGGATTGGGTGCACATCTAGCTTTAATTTACCTATCCAAAATTAAAAATTATAAAGAAATTACACTCTATTGGTTTTACTGTTGTAAGTACAGTCTGTGACCAAGGAACTTCTTAAATTAGTGGTATATAATATCTGATGGAAAATTCAAATGACAAATGCCCTATCATCTCAAAAATAAAATATTCGAAATTGATGGGAAGAAGATCATTTCATTATTTGATCCACCTCATTTAATTAAATTAAGATGTAAGGAACAATTTATTAAAAAAGGATTTGATTTGTACTATAGATGGGTCTTAAAAAACTGCCAAATGGGAGTCAAATTTCATTCTTCTAATGCAAGTATCCTAATAATTATTATACATTCCAACAACGAACCAGAGTTTATAGATTGTTATATACGAAATACTTTTAATTACTCTGTAATATTTCAATTAATCTTAAATGGTCAATCTAGAAGCTAAAACCAATATGAACCTAAACGTTATCTAAACTATAATAAGCTAAGAATTTTAAATTAAACTTTCGATTGAATCGGTTAAGTGGGTTACCGATACGCTATGCTACATCTCTAGTTAGTTTGCAATGTTAAGTGTCAAAACAGGCCTGTTATTTTACGACGACTTGTTATACTTGTATTACCCATTACAATAAATTTATTACGATGTCCGATAAACAGAAAACGTAAGATAATTTAAAATTACTTTAACTACAATTTTCTTCTTTCGTTTAATAAATAAACATTTCTTTAGTTTGATTTGCGGCGATGTTAATGGAAAATTCAATGCATTATTTTCCCGCGTTGAGTCCATCATAAAGAAGTCTGGATCTTTTGACGTTCTTCTGTGCGTTGGAAACTTCTTTAGTGACGATAATTCTCAACTGGATGCCTATAAGATGGGAACTAGAAAAGGTTATTATAGCTACAAAACTACTGTTACTTTTAATATGTGTTGTTAAGTAGTTATTTTACAATAACTAAGTATTCATTTTAGTTAGATATTTAAACTTAGTGCATAATATAAATACTTTAATTGGTAAGATTGACTTGAAATTGCTGAAGTTTATAATTTTAAGTTACCTTAACCATAATAGCATGTAAACAACAAACTAATTTTTTCAAAAGAAATCTCAAATTACCAGTAAAGTACTTACTGCGTATCGGCCTATATCGATATTTCCTTTTTTTATATTTTGAATGATAGTAAAGTATCAAGCTTTTTCAAAAATATTTAAAATATTGTATATTGTTATATTGTAATCAGTTTGACATCCCTAATTACTGAAACTGAGTAAAAAATATGCAGTTACATTATATTTTCCACAAAACAAATTTTAAATTAAACTTTATTTTTCAATGTTTTTTTAATATATACACAAAATGGTGTGTTTTTTAAGTGGTTTAAATTGTATGCGTTTAGTTCCAGTGCCAACATATGTTTTTGGGCCTAGTGACAGCAACCATGTTCAATACTACTGTGACGAGGGAAGTGAAATTGTACCAAATGTTATTTATATTGGTATTGTTTTTTTTTTATCATAATTAATTACTAAAATTCAAAATGTAAATTTTATCAAAATGAACACTATCAATTTTTTCAGGCAAAAGAGGTATATTTACAACCAGTTCTGATGTAAAAATTGCCTATCTTACTGGTCTGTCAAGAAGGGAGCTTGGCAAAGAATTACCAATGTGTACTTTTGAGCCGAGTGATTGCAGTGCGGTGAGGGATGCATGTTTTAGAGGGCAGAGTGAGTACAGAGGCGTTGATGTTCTTATTACTACCTTATGGCCCGCTGGAATTGAGCAGGACGAATGTCAAAAGGTACTGTTACATAAATGTATATGGCAAATATGAATATGAGAAAAAAATGGATTGAATTCATAGCTATATTCCGGAGTTATTATTTGTCTTGCCAAAAATTATAGATGGCATGAATAGTATTAGATTGTCAGCTCATTGACACTTTTTTCATACTACTTACAAAGTATTATTTTTATTTTAGATGGATGTTGAAAAGGAGCATTTGTCTGATTTAGTTGCATGGCTTGCAATGCACATAAAACCAAGGTATCATTTTGTCCCATCTCCAGATAAATACTATGAAAGACAACCTTACAGGTTAGTTATTCTATTTTGTTTAGAAAAAATTAAAGCTGTTACATTTTTGATGTTATTTATTAAACCATGGGGTGGTGGCAAGCCAGCAAAAATTCAATAAAAATTATTCTAGAATCGGTCTGCTACATTTGAGTTGATTTTAGAGATACCATTTATATACAGGTCAGTACATTGATATATATTGATATGACGGTAAGCACCCATGATGTGCTTGCCTCTTACCTGGCTGGCTTTCTCACAGGCGATAAGCTAAGTTACGTATCTATGCAACGCTAACTGCAAATAATACATACATACAAACCTTTCTTGTGAAATGTTCTAAATGATGGAGAAAGCCACATTGAAATCTTTCATAAGGTTCACTTGAACTTCTTATAACGGGCTGGTATCCAAAACTCAACGACAGTGCGTGTATTCTGTGTAAGTTCAGAACTTATAAGCGAATAGACAGTCAAATGCAGATTATGACTTTGTTTCATACTATTTAGAGGTTAATCTGATTGTTATCTAACATGCATTGGTCATGAGGTGGCATTAATAGAGCATCAGCTACTTCTTCTCATGGGTTCCATATAGTTTCCACATAGTTTGACTAAGGGAAGTGCCAGAAAAATATGGTGTTTCTGTCAGACTGCACCATTATCATCACAAATAATTCTAACCACCAGCCCTAAATTATCTAGACTAGTGATGTCTGACTGAATGTCTATGGTACAATATGTCTGGTATTATATTACCAACATTCCTGTTAAGTGTTTCAAGTACTACAAAACATCCAAGGGCAGCTGAACATTTAGTGTCCCGTGAGAGGAAAAACGACAAAATTTATACATTGCTATAGTCTATGCTATTTTACTCTCCTGTCATGCCTACAGTAGTAGCATGTATGTTATAGAATCCTATACAAACTTGTCATTCAAATAAAGAATAATTCATTGGTGGAAAGTATCAGTGAATTTGTGATAAGTTTATGGTCCTAATGGCAATCTTTGAGGGAGGCCTATGTTCAGCAGAGGACTTGTGATAGGCTGAAATGATGAATGATATAGTTCTAAGCTGTAAATTGTAATCATTAAAAACATGTTAATTGATTTGAAAAATGTCTTCAATTTTAAATGTGCAACTCAAAATCAGTATAAAATTATTTATGATCTACTATCTACTCACAAGTATCTAAAATTCCTTGTGCAGAAATCAAAGCATACATCAAGATTATTGTGAATGCGCAACAAGATTTATAGCTTTATCTCCAGTTGGGAACAAAGTCAAAGAGAAATGGATATATGCATGTTCACTACAACCCATAAGTAAAATGCGTATGACTGATTTACTGCAAGCAACTACCGATGAGACCCCTTGTCCCTATGATCCAGATCTAATAAAACAACACCAACCGGGTAAAGTTGTTAAGGTAATAATAACATTTATGTAAAGCTACAATCAATAACATTTGAGTAATTATATTACAGTTTATGTAATATTAGTTTGTATAGTAGTTGTTTATACAGTTTATTATATTATATTACATAAGTTTTGGATTCTGTTGGTTGCTTCACCATCCACTTTTCCACATATACATATATATATGTTTCTTTCTTTCTCTATGTTATCATTGACATACAGCTTTGAATAAAAGTTATGGTACAGGTTAACTGCTGACTACGGGCCAGTAAAAATTAGTTTTACTAATTAAAAATACTTCGTAGTTTCCATCGTAAGACAGAGAATTTGAAGACCAGATATGTTGAAATAAAAGAAATTCTTTTGTTATGACATGGAAATGCTCTCAATAATGTACACATATTAGTTTACATGATAAGCTAGGAACAAATTTCAGAAGTGACCTTAGGCCTTTTTAATAAACTAATTTATAATGGGAGATTGTCTATTCTTCAGTTCTCGGGCAATGGACAATACTTTTTCAACATGGACGCAGCAGATGACGACCATGGTAAGAGAAAACGAAAAAGTGGCGACAATCCAGATAGAAAACGCAAAGAGTTTGATCCAGGTATATTTTACTATATGTATCTTCCTCCATAGAGTTGAGAGAGATAGTACCAAATAGAGAGACAAAAAACGAAATAAAGAAGAAAAGTAAACGTGGTAGAGCCAAGCGGCGGCTTTTGCTGTTGCTCCAATGGGCCGGCTCGACCGGGTTAGTACCACAGCCTCAGAGAATACCGGCGTGAAGTATAGGCATCTTGTGCTTCTTTGTTTCGTGCGGGGAGTGATGTAACAGGTGGCCCACTCCCCCTCCTCATCCCTCTGCTTATCCCTCCCATCTCCCAAATACCCTTTTTTTTTTTTTTTTTTTTTTTTTATAGAAGAAGGGGGCAAACGAGCGTGCGGCTCACCTGATGGTAAGTGATTACCGACGCCCACGAACATCCACAACACCAGAGGAGCTACAGATGCGCTGCCGGCCTTTAAGGAAGGAATAAGCTCTTTTCTTGAAGGTCCCTAAGTCGTAACTATTCGGAAATACTGCTGGCGACAGCTGATTCCACAAAGTCGAAGTGCGTGGCAGAAAACTTCGATTAAAACGCACTGTGGTGGAATGCCAACCATCTAGGTGGTATCGATGGAACTTCGAATTCAGTCGCGATGTACGATGGTGAAACTCAGCAGCTGGGATCAATCCGAACAGTTCCTCAGAACATTCCCCGTGGAAAATTTTGTAAAAATGCAAAGAGAAGCAACATCTCTTCGCAAGGCCAAAGGATCAAGCCGATCAGAGAGAGCTTGGTCGCCGACAATTCGAGCCGCTCGACGTTGGATGCGGTCAAATGGAAGGAGTTGGTACTGGGGTGCCCCTGCCCAGAGATGAGAACAGTATTCCATGTGGGGCCGAACTTGCGCCTTATAAAGTTGCAAACGGTGGACCGGCATGAAATACTGTCCCGCTCTACAGAGCACACCAAGCTTTTGGAGGCCAATTTGGCCTTTCCTCAAGTGACCACGGAACTGAACGTCGCTCGATATGTCAACGCCAAGGATTCTGATACTGGCTGAGGCAATAAGGGAATGTTCTCAAAAAGAGGAGAAACGACAAAGGGATTCTTTTAGCGGTGAACGCGCAAACCTGTGTCTTTTTGGGGTTGAATAGGACCAAATTACGTCGACCCCAATCCGAGACTTTGAATAACAAGGTCTCGACTTCAGACACAAGTTTGTTCCGGCACTCGTCGGCGTGTTCCCGAGAAATATTCGCACGGCCTGTATATAGGGCATCACCCGTGCTGTCGTCTGCATAGCAATGAATGCTACTGATTTGAAGCATGTCGTTGATATGCAGAAGGAACAGAGTGGGAGATAGCACACAGCCTTGTGGAACACCAGCATTCACGGGTTTGGGGTCCGAGCATGCACCGTCGACAACAACCTTGATGCTCCGATCCGTGAGGAAGCTGGTGACCCAGTTGCACAATCTCTCAGGAACCCCGTAAGATGAAAGCTTTGAAAGAAGCGCTTTATGCCAAACCCTATCAAATGCTTTCGCTACGTCCAGACTAACCGCCAAAGCCTCCCCCTTAGACTCAACTGCTTCTGCCCATCGGTGAGTCAGGTAAACTAGAAGATCACCAGCTGATCGTCCGCGACGGAAACCGTACTGTCGGTCACTGATCAGCTGGTGTTCCTCCAGGTACCTCAGGAGCTGGGTGTTGATGAGTGACTCCATTATTTTAGATAACAAGGGGGTGATGGCAATAGGCCTGTAGTTGGACGGATCAGAGCGGTCGCCTTTTTGGGTATTGGATGCACAAATGCTGTCTTCAAGATTCCGGGACGACGCCTGAAGAGTAGGAGTGCCGGAAAAGACGCGTGAGAACCGGTGCCAACTCAGGGGCACACATCCTCAGCACAATTGAGGGATTCCGTCCGGCCCACTCGACTTATGAATGTCCAGGAGCGGAGTGCCTTTCGCACTGAGCTCTGCAGAAACTGAATTTCCGGCATGGAGCACTTACACCACGGGATGGTAGGTGGAGAGTTTCCCCGGTCATCAAGAGTCGAGTTGGATGCAAAAAGAGAGCCCAAGAGATCGGCTTTCTCTTTTGCAGTATGGGCCAGCGAATCATCCTCCTTGTGTAGAGATGGGAGAGATGGCTGACAGAAATTCCCCTGGACAGCCTTGGCGAGAGACCAGAATGCGCGGGATCCCGATGGGAGGCGAACTAGTCTCTCGCCAATTCTGCCAATGTGCTTTAACTTTGCCGCAGCGATAAATGTCGGCAACGCACCTGCAGCACCTCTGGTGTTGCAGATTGACGTGGACGACGGTAATCACTTACCATCAGGCGAACCGCATGCTCGTTTGGCTCCTTTTCCATAAAAAAAAGTACACTAAAAAAAGAGAGAAGAAATGTAGGTAGAATAGACTTAGCTTTCCATTTAGATTGCATAAATAAACAATAGTAAATATTAAATAGCACAGGGTGTTTTTGGATCATCTTGACCAGGACTACATTCTGACAGAATATACCAACTGGTGTGTTTAGTTTTGAGTGAGGATCGGGCTGGAACATTTTAGTTCTCAATTTTTATATATCCACCCAGTCGATTTTGACGATAGTTGTCAACTGTGCAGAATACATTATGGTGCCACATAACCTATACTGTGCCGCAAGTGAATGCACAAACATAAACATGCTCACTCCCTTTATCTTACCGTATCCCATGTCCGATGTGACACACAGATGTAATAAGATCAAAGGACGGGTTAGATGTAGTGTCAGAGACACGAGATGCATAAACAACCAGACAACACGACCCCAAATCTATTCATCAAGTATAAATATTCGCTGCGTCTGTGACTGAACCCAGGACTCACTGTTCAGCAGTTATGTAACTATGTAATCACTACTACCAATCGGTGTTATGGACAATAAATAGGACTTTTTATTACGGTTTGGGTTGGGCTACCTGGAGTAACAAACGTGCAAACAGTACACCTGATGGTAAGTGTCTACTCCAGTTCATAGATGGCTGCAATGAACTTCAATCAAAGATAGTTACAGATGCATTGTGACCCCCTGAGGACTAAACACAGCACCTAGATTTTCATATATTTTATGATACAATTTTTTGTTTACAGATACATGTTGGTTCTGCTTGTCGTCCCCTACAGTCGAAAAGCATTTAGTTATATGTGTTGGAAACCACTGTTACCTTGCTTTACCTAAGGGTCCTCTTACACCGTACCATGTGCTCATACTACCGATAGCACATCATCAGTCAGTGACTAAGGTAATATTTTTAATTTATGTGTCTGATTTGTGATTTAACTTGATTTCATTAAGAATAATAAAGAACATTAAATTATCCGTGTGGTGGTGTAGCGAGGTTAGAATTTTCCTCTCCCTATTTCCCGTGGGTGTTATAATGGGCAACTATCCCTTAGTTCCTTTGAAAATCTCATGTCAATCTCCGAATAAACTCGGTGATGAAGCTCGACACCCTTATGTTATATCTCCCAAAGATGTGGTTTGATAGAGGAAGACCACTATAGTCTAAAAAAAAGTAAAGTAACAGCCTATAAGTCCCCACTGCTGGGCAAAGGCCCCCTTCTCAAATACGAATATCAGAGAGGGTTTAGGAGCCGGGAAGAGCCCGCCACGCTGCTCCAGTGCGTGTTGGCGGGCTTCGCATATCCTCGAAATATTTTTATTATTTCTGAGACATGCAGGTTTCCTCACGATGTGTTTCTTCACCGCTGAGCACGTGGCAAATACAGAACTTAAAATTGATATTAACAATTTTAGTGGTATCGAACCTAGGTCACTCGCGCTTTATGAAACTAAAGTGAGCGCCCTGACCACTAGGCTACCACGGCTCTCCCTATAGTCTATTCAATAAAAAATAAATCATCAAAATCGGTTCACAATCGGCTAAGATATTGCGTAATACATTCGTACAAAAAAATACAGAGGATTTGATACTGTGAAATAAGTGTGTATATTATGTAGGAACTAATCCTTTTAGTACTATATTATATTTAATATATGAAATTAACATATTTTATTGTAACCGAACTGATCTTACGCAGATATACATATGTTTAATATGTTACCTATATATGATCAATGTGCATATAAATATCGTCAATATTGCAATCTCCTTACTTTTAGGCGCCTGACGATGTTGTGAACGAGATAAAAAAGTTCAAAGAGTCTTTAAAAAATTTCTATGCTTCTATAGACAAGCTTGTAGTTTTCTTTGAAAGAAATTTTCGGACGTCGCATATGCAGATACAGTGCGTACCCGTGCCGAGAGTATGCGAGTCGCAGATTTTGGAAGTCTTTCAGGTAAGATTAGAAAAGTCTCGGCTTCTATGTTTCTGTTGGCGTCACAGGATCACAGAATCACAAACCTACATCTATATAATGTATACAGGGTAATTAAATCATATTTGCTACCGGATATTTATAAGTCAAACACTAAATTTCAACTGCGTTGGTGGTCTTAAAAGTTTCCTATCTTAACGTGAAGATGGCAGCCCTCGTCAACAAAAGCTAGGGAATGTGGGTGGCATCGTTTGACAGGTACTCACCAAAATTTCAGCTATTTTGGACGCGCTGTTGTTGTTCGACAATCGTTTGAGAGTCAATCTGAGTATTTTGTCAAAACGGAAAAAATCTTATATCGAGCTGTCATTAAATATTTGTTTTTCTACGCAAATCGAAGATGAGCTGGACGCTGTGTACGCTGGGTATCTGAATTTAAACAAGGCCGAGACGATGAACGTTCGGGACGGTAAAAACTGCAATAACGTCGCTAAAGTTAACCAAATGGTGCTAAACGACCGTCAAATTAAAGTGAGAGATAGTGTTTGTCACATAATGAATCAAGATTTAGGCACGAGAAAGCTGTCCGCGCGTTGGGTGCCGTGTTTGCAAACGCAGACAAAAAAGTGTTTGAATGAACATTTTCAATGGTCTGTTGGCGCAGTTTAGGCGCAATAAATCAGAGTTTTGGCGCCGATAAATTACTGTAGTTAAAACTTAGATACATCATTATACTCACGAAACAAAAATACAGTCAAAACAGTGGACTGCGAAGGGGAAGTCGGCGCCAAAAAAGCAAAAACTGTTTTATCAAACAGGAAAAACCATTACTGGAACATACTACGCATCATTACTTGACAAGCTAAAGGTAGTATTTGCGGAAAAACGATCACATTTGCAGAAAAAAAATCTGTTTCACCAAGAATGCGCCGTCTCACACTCACTCACACTCACAGCGGTTGCCATGACGAAAATCCACGAATTACAGTTTGAACTGCTTGGTCAACCTCCTTACTCACCAGCTCTAGCCCCAAGCGACTTTTTTTGTTCCCTAATCTAAAAATTGCGCTCGGAGGACTACTTTCGTCAAATACTATCCTTAGTAAATAATAATTTTGTAGAGAAAGACGCCGAGTACTATTTCGAAGTGTTAAAGCGATGGGATCATCGCTGAGACTATGTAGACAAATAAAAATAAATTAAAAGAAAAAATATCTTTTATATTTGTTAGGTCGGAAACTTTTCAGACCACCCTGGAATATATGTAAGTACAGTAGTTTAGCTGTAAGATACTTTTGAGCTTTTGTTACTTTGACTCGAGATATATTTGCACTAATAGTTTAGCATGCCATTTCCATATAATGTTTTCCTTCACCGTCCAGTGCGTCTTAAATTCATTATTTAAAATTGCAATTGATAACTCCAGTGGTGCCCGTACCGTAAATCGAACCAAGGTAGCTACCGTGGTATCGTGGCGGACCCTGCTGACAAAAGGTTAAGGTTCTGGCGACCGACTCAATGTGTGAAATCCATCCGATTAAACGGAACCCAAATTCCACTGACTGGTGAGCATTATCTCCAGCGTGAGAGTACAGCGGCTCAACTACCCACCTGCCAAGCGAGATGAGCATGGGCAAATCATGCCAACTTTTGATGCCGCTATGGTGGATAGTCGATTAGAGCACATTATCTAACTTCAATAGTTTATGACAATACAAGGTTGGCAATTACACTGTTATGGCACTAAGCACAGTTGTGAGCGCCTGGGACAGTCTACAGAGCACTTTCATGGAACTATGTAGTGAGTATGAGTCTTGATATATTTCAGGATGAAGCTGGGATCAATAGCATACAAATGGAAATATTGCCACCTTTTGCGGATATTGCACAAGTGGTGCTGCCAGGCTCACCTTACTTTCACGCAGAGTTGCCAACCGGGGACCAGATATTTGCAAAAACCAAACAACACTTTCCTCTGCAATTTGGCAGGTAATTTATACATCTTCTCGCCTGTTATTTCTATTTAATTATGGTATTAATTTTGGAACTTTACAGACGATCCTTGAAGTAACTTTAGTATCTTGTGTTTTATTATCATTAGTACGCAAATGATGATTTATGAGATTTAATTTGTTCACCATTAGGTTACCGCGTAGTTATGGAGTCCACATGATACTGTTGACCTCCTCGCTGATTTCTACCTTAAAAACTAGAAACAGTCACCTGCGCAGAGTATATTCTTACGGAGCATTCCATTAGGAACAGAAGTTGTTATTTGATCTTAAAGAAATCCGGCTTTTTATATACGCTCAAGGTAAATTGCTCCTTGATGCGACGTTTAGGGTCGCGTTGTTGTTTGTCATCCCGGCACTATAGAGTCGAATGCAGAGGATGTCCACTGATGAGTTAAATTAAATACCAATTTTTTACTATAATAAATATTATGTAATTATATATATAACGAATTATGTAGTATTATTTTCAATTGTTATACTTTAAAGTAATGGTTTGGTATAATTTTTGTTTTCCGAAATACAGGTTATTAATAATTTAATAGCGAGTATATCAATAGGTATTTTTAAAGTAAAGTGAGCAGTATATTTATTCGATTTCTATTTGTCCTTATTACGAAATATAACGAAAATAAATATTATGGTAAAGTAATCAGTTAAGATAACCAGGTTATTGAGAATCAAGATACAGAATAAATAATATGGCCGTGCTATGCTGTTAGTAAGTACTAAACGAAAGCGCGCGAAACGTCACGTTACGTGTAAATGCTAGACTAGCAGAGTTTGCAGCCCGCATGATTTAGTACCGCGCGTCCAGCTAACGAGGAACTATTGTCGGCGGAGAATAAAAGTTCGTAAAGAAATCGACTCAACGCACACGATTTACGATAATTTTTTCGCCGAAAATTTTAGAAAAATTACGATTTCAGTATATAAACTCTCATAGCCGTGTACCCGATACGTTCGTGAGAGTTTATCTTGTCCAAAAACAAGGTCCCTCACTTAAATTATCAATTTTGTTTTATTTCAGGGACGTTCTGTCGAGTCCTCCTATATTGAATTGCGAAGACAAAGCAGATTGGAGACAGTGCCTCATCAGCCGCGACGAGGAAGATGCTCATGTAGCAGCGTTCAGAAAAAAGTTTCGACCATTTGACTTCACAGTTGGCGACGATAGTGATAGTGATTAATGTTATGAAACTATTTATAGATCACTCCATATTTAAAAAAAAACATTGACCTTGTAATAAAAATTAAGACTAGAATTATGTGTATATTATTCAGAATAAATAAGTATATAAAAAGCTGTGCGAAAGAAGCTTAAGAATATCTGCCAATTCCTTGCTGAAATGGGTATGAGGGTAATGGTAACCTAACCTAACCTGACCTACCTAGATGACTCCTAGTAAGAGAAGTCATCATCTGAAAAACCCAATCTACTATACGAGTCAAGTACATAAAATGTACTGGTAAATACACAGAGAGACGTAGTGAATAGGTTTACATTCTCTTGCGTCTATGACTG
Source organism: Bhutanitis thaidina (assembly GCA_029286595.1). NCBI lineage: Eukaryota > Metazoa > Arthropoda > Insecta > Lepidoptera > Papilionidae > Bhutanitis > Bhutanitis thaidina. The sequence goes on from JAGSMS010000013.1 coordinate 5,246,371, forward strand.
CGACAGGAGTAACACTTATAAGATATATTCTACTGAAATTTTATATTATTGAAACTCATATTTAAGTAAAACATTTTTATCGTGGGCGTGAGGGCCAAGGACTTTGTTACACATAAAGCCAAAAACGTAAAATAATTAATGTTGTCTATATATGAAGAGAAAAATTTTAGGATTTATTTTGTAAAAAATAGGTAAATGAAATGAAAATATTACCGCGACAAACATGTTGTACAGCGGTAAAAACCTCAATTGCTTTTATTCAACATCCTATTTGACAATGAAATTAGCCATTCTACACAAGTAATAGAGGGAAACACCGCGAAGCCGCTTGTGCAGCCGCACAGAGACTGGTCGCCAGGCCGCTGCCCGCCGCTGCATTTTCAGTGGGAATGGACCCCAGTTGCAATTTTGTATTTAGACTGAGTTTTGTGTCTCTAGCAGAAAGAGAGAGTAGTAGAGCCTCTCATTGGTTACACGATTCCTCCAACACCTATAAAAGCACAGGCAGAATTATTATTTATTGCAAGGTTTAACGTAACTTACTTACTACAACTGCGAAGTAGGAAAAACTATCGAGCAATTTGGATTTTTGAGAGAACTGCAAGTAATTATATATAACTTATATTTTTTAATTCACGTTTTAATTGAGATAAACAAAAATCATAAACTTAGCAGTTCTAAAATCTTAGTGACTAAATTCTATTCAGTTATTTTCTGAAATGTACCGCTGCTTTGCTGAAATTGAGATTAAATTTATAATTCAAAAGAGATTGATAGAAAATGTCGGTTAAGTTTATCTATTCACAAGCTTCGTTCCTTTTCATTCAGTTGGTATCCAGCTGAATATATGAAGTTGGGAGAATTTTTCGTAATTGTCACTTTTCACAAGCAGATTGACTGACATAGTACAAGGCCTCTCACCTTTGACTCTGCTGCACAAGACCTGTTGGGGAATTTCTTGCCATATTTTTGATGCTCCTTTCGGCATCCACGGGACGAAATGGAGATCACAGTATGATAATAGAACGCTTAGTAACTTATTTGTGCATACATAAGACTATTTCCAAAACAACCTTAATTTATCAGTTCATTAAAGGAAGGAAAATGTCCAATGTTTCTGCTTTATTATCCTAGAACGTACTCTAGGAAGTGTTGCATGATGCTCTGCAAAATATTTATGAGTTGAAATTAAAAGAAGAAGCTAGATAAAAGTTGTACGAGTTCTACATAAATCAGTGGGCTCCACCGCGGAAGTACTAAACTTTTAGATAGTTATAAAATTAAATATTCCCATGTAATAACAACATTAAAAACTAAATTTTAGGATGAAAATTCCAGTTGTCGAGTTTTAACGGCGGGTATTACAATGAGTTGATTGTGACATCTGGTAACTTGGGCGCTGGAACAATATTTTCATCAAACGGATTGAGATCTTTTCGAGAAATCATTGCGGTCTTCTGGTAAATAATCCAGTATCTTTAATTTGCCTTAATGCGTTTTCATGCTCCCGAACGGGCGGTCAATAACAGAACTTTCTAAATTCACATTTTTGTTAATATTATTAATTATTGTAAATGTATCAAAATATTGTTTTCCAAGACGTCGACGTATAATCCAACCAAATACCAAGCTTCTTGATAAAAGGCATTGACTTTGTCTGTCACAAGTAAAATGTTTTTATGGCTTTGTAAACTCGTATTCAAGTTATTCTAATATGAAAATGCCACTGAAATAAGCCAACAGTAAAAATTATAAATATTAACAATTTTTGGTTGTAAAAAAGGTTTTCAATTCATCTCGCAAATCAAAAAGCTTCTATTGCGATCTGCATTCAGGTCGAAATAGCACACATTCACCATAATCAATGAGTGGTAATATTGCATTCAGCGCAGAAAATTTTACAGACCGTAGAGAGTCCGCAATACCGGTCACTTTCTATCTAACGATCGTCACTTAGGCCTGCCAGTTCCGTTTGGAGTCTATATATAAATCAAGGCTTTTAATTGTAGGTCACAGTTCCAGAAGAGTGCCATTAAAAACAACTGGAGGTAAAACTACGTACGTAGACGTACGTATCATCTATATACGTACGTCTGGTTGATACCAACTAGATGACGACTTATCAATGCGAACTGACTGCTCGCGTCCGCCAAGATAAGAAGAGTATCAGAGATTATTTATATATGTAAGGTTGACTGGTAGAGAATGCTTCTGTCATTAAGTCCGCCTATATACATTCTCAGGTATATGAAGTTTAATAAATAAATAATAAATAAATAGATACGTATATGCGCATTTGTGCGTTTTTATGGCCATAGATATTGAGATATTAGCTGTATTTAAAGATGCTGTAATCTGCTAAATTACGGCATCTTTAAATACAGCTAATATAATTGTTGTGTTTTTAATTAATATAATTTTTGGTACTAATTTGGAAATTTTTATAATGCATATTCGAACTACTTATGAAAAGTAACAGGAGAAAGCAATTTCGGATAGAGGCTTGGAGGACTCTTACCATAAATTGATGTTAAATTTTTCATGGAGGAATCCTTTGTATCTGCATTCTTATTATTGGACACATACTTTGGATAGAGTTGATCGATGTTCTGAAAAATAAAAATATTCATATTAATATTAAAAATTAAAGTCTTTAAACGAATATTTATAATATATAGAATTGAATATAATGAAGTTACTCATAGTTTTTAAGTTTTAATTACCTAAAGATCTATCCACCCTCACAGTATGCAAAGACCAACAAAGATAATGAAAGAGACGTTGCTCCTACTGATACTTGATTCCACCTAATATCATATATCACCATACCATTTTCCGTTTCCAAATGCTTAAGACGGTTAATTCGGAGGTCATCTGTCGGTTGCCAATAAATTTTCATGGGTACATATTTCTTTACGTCGCCACCGCGGGGTCCTTATAACAAATCTGTGAAGATTAACATACGCGAGAACTAATCAGGTAAGAAGGATATAAGATATAGGCTAAGTAAGAGCATCATACTTTTTCAATAGCTATAACAATAGCGCATTGATTATATCGCGCTATGTTTTCCAGTACATAATCCCTACGTTATGCCTATATACTGCTCGCTCTTCAAATATTCTCAATGTGTAGAATTCCACATTATAACACTGGATTCGTTAGCGGATCTTTTTCTGTACAAGCTCTTATATACTCCTCTGGAACGACATTCCCGATGACACAAATCGCACCTAATAAAACCACCTTCAAATTTAAATGCGAATTCTCTCTGACAAATGCAACGAATTTTTTTTTTAAATTAAAATTAGATTTTGAGTTGACATGACATTAACATGTTTACATTTATCCTTTTATTATTATTTTGTGATGGCACCAGTCAACATTGCCCTGTAGTCCTTAAATTAAGTTGTATACAATAAAGTGTGTAACGAGCCTGGCGATAATGGCAAATTCTCCTTTTTGGAGAGGCTTAAGTCCTGCAGTGGACGATTTGTAGTCTACAGCCTAATCTGTAGAGTGTGCCAATCAAGCATTAGGTGGCAGGACACCTTTTCTTGCATAGGAGTCATCTGAATTAGTACCACTTCCTAGTTTTTTTTTTAATTTTTGATGCTGCATAGCAGTGCAACCACTGTTGTATTCAGGTTTGAAGGGTGTGGATGTCCTGAATAATTACAAGCTGTCACAAAGGTACACTTCATCTTAGCCCTCAGAGGAGGCAATGCACCTGTGGTCTTATGCCTTCTAAGTTGGTTGTAGGTGTCCATGGGCTGAACTAGCAATCGGACGGTTAACCCATTATATAAAAACAAAGATAGACGTTGTATATTTTCTGTCATAAATTATGGTTAGGATTTTTCAATTTCAAATTTGTTAAAAAATTATGAATATTATTCTACTAGAATCAAAATTGCAAATACTGATTGAGTAGTAACTGTAGTACAGGATATAGGGAATATATACATAAAGGGAATTGGAAGTATGAAATTTTGCATTGTAATGCAATTTCGACAATTGTTATAACAATCATTTGTTTAATGTATATTATATTATTTTTGTTATAACAAAGTATAATGTACCTGTCGATGTTTAAATTTGTATGTTTTAAATGTTAGCTAGCTTTTGTTAATGTTATTAATGATCATAAAATAGTAAATATATCAATTTTTATTTTGGAATTCTTAATCTTTTTACGATAATCTTTGATTATTTATACACGTTATAGTTATTTTATATCGCATATGAAACAAAGAGTGAGATCGAAAATGGCAAATCATCTTTCACCTTTATCTTTCATGCGATAGGCATTTCCTGTTCAGTATTCTATTTATTTTATTTGTATTGAATCTTGTAGTACACAAAGTTATCGATGTTTTAATAAAAATAATAACAGAAATTACAGATCGATCAATTTACACATTTCCGAATATCCATTTTGAAGCAAAATTTTAATAACTTGGCGCTTTGTACTATGAAATGATTGTTCGAAGTTTTTCATTTGACGGTGGAGCTTGGTCATACAACACGTGCACATAATTGGTAATTATTTTCAGAAATTTTACCTTAGGATTAAGGATGATAAAGAATTTCCAAAATGCAATAATGGTTTAATATATAATACGTAAAAATAAAGTACATATTTTCATCAAAATATAGTACATATGTGTTAGCGTTGTTATTATAATTTTCTTTTTTGTTTGATTTGTTTAAGATTATTTTCTTTAACACTAGCATTATTAGCGAATTATGTGCGCCTTTAATTGACACGCGTATCTGAACTTTTATTAAGAATTATCTCTAACTATTCATCTAACTATTAAAAAAAAAAACAAATTTATAAAAAGCAGTAGATTTAAAAAATGACATTTGGGAAATGATACTTATGTTTCTTATGTCGATGAAAAAATCATTTGGTTTTATTTTTTCACAAGCCATTTTAAGTTTACTGCTGAACATAAAAATTAAGTAAAAATACGAGAAAAAGCCGGCATGTAATTCTTGAGGGGTTTGCTCCTACTCACCATGTGCTGGGCAATCAGGGTGGTGAACACGGTACCGGTGTCATTGCACTAGTGATGCTGCTGCCAATTACACCACTGTGAGATTTATTCGGCAAATTTGGATGGATTTTCTGGTGAAGTTAGCATTTGGAGAAAAGTTGAGATACCATTACACGCGATTACTATAATAGATCACCAAGGTAAGGCTAAAACAGTTCTTGAAAAACATAATAAATATATTAAAATTTTTATCACCTAAGTATCATAACCTCTGTATCATAACCTCGTCTTTAAGAAAATTCAATCATTCTGATAAGGTTTCTCTTCTAGAGACTTCGATTTATGACGTAATTTGCTTTTTTATTAGAATTTAATGAAAGTTTAATAAAATTATCATGTGCATTCCTTTCTTTGACATTTCTTACTAGCGATATAGTAAATTTGTTGCCACAATAATTAGGGAAATTTTGTTTTACTTTAGTATCTGCGTTGGTTGAAATTTCATCCGCCATTTTTCATCCAGTCCCTTTGTTACTACTTTGATACCATTTCATGTCTTTGTTTTTTCAATGTAATTCAACAACTTCAAAGTGTTAGATTTAAAACATTCACTCTTCTATACGAGTATATGAAATTATTTCACAGACACACGCGCACAATTACTTCAAGAAAATACAATTAAATGCAATAACACTCCGAAACAGCACATGATAATACATACGAGTATACTGAAGCCACAAATGTGAGATATAAGAATCGCGTTTGCGATAGTTGTACAAAACTTAATACAACTCTGAACTGTGATAACAGGACAAATTGTATCACTTATGTTACAGTGTATATGTATGTGTGCCTACATTATCAATATATTTCCCATTTTTCGATATTTATATTATCATTCCCTCGACAAAATTTGCCATGATTATAATTCTATATGACATATGATATATATTCTAAATGAATATAATGTTAAATAAATAAATAGAGTATAGTGTCACAAAGGTATAAATATTCGTTCATTCGTTACTGATATGTCACGATAATCAAATATTCTCACAATTCTGTACAAGCATGTACTAAAATATATATGCGTACATGAATTTTGAATTATGAATGCTTCATGTCATGTCAATCATGTTAATTTGAAGAAGTTTTGTGACTTACATTATCTTTTCAATTTATATACGCGTATCATACCTGATAGACAGTGGAACTATATTTAAAAGAATATATAGTAATCACGTAATTTGTAAAGCTAGAGTTAAAATGTTATCATTATGAACCAATCAGTGTGATTTAGCATATTCGGAGATAAATGTTACTGTTGAGCTTTTACAGATGATTTTGACAAATTTAGTAATCGATCTGGACTATTTGCTTAACGTTTTGATTGATATCTTTAACAAGTAACTTATGATTTCTTAACAACTTCAAGCTTAGCATTACCGAACACTACACGTACCGTTGCATGAAATAGATGTTTTTTTAAGATCTTTTTCTCGGCCAAGTATATCGGAGGTCCTATCTCTACAAAGGTGATTTTAAGTTCACTAAACCAAGTGCTAAGATACCCTACAGCGATCCTACAAAAATAAATTACCCATCTTCAATATTTTACTATAGTATTTACCACGTGCTCTTCGGTGAAGGAAAATATCGCGAATAAACCTGCAAGCCTGAGATATAATAAAAAATATTATTTCGATGACGTGACGAGAAGTCTGCCAACTCACACTGGAGCAGCGTGGCGGACTCTTCCCAGCTCCAAAGCCCTCACAGATATTTGCGAAGAAGGCGTGTGCGCAGCAATAGGTATAGATTACTACTTTACTTTACTCTACTTAATATTAAGTAAATGAGTTTACTTTAGTCTTTATTAGTTCTAACAGGATATTTATATTCAAGTGTAAAATTTCTATTGTATATGAATGTTAATAATTTCTGTTTCACTAACTTGCATACTACTTTCAATAAAGTGGTGAACATTCTGAGGAAGTAGTATCGTACTATCTTTAATCCTCCGGAAATAAATCCTCCGGCCAAAAATCATGAATCGAAAGCGATGGTAAGAGTTTTTTTGATGTCATTATAATTTTTCACCTACAAAGGTACAAAGGACTTCCATTTGGCAATTTTATGGATTGCTATTTACCTACAGAATAAAAAGTTAGAAAGAGTGGTAAAATTTTGAATGTCGCAGATTGACACTGTTCTTGACAATGGGTTGCAGTCTTAATTCAACATTGACAATAAATGCAGGTGTCACTTACCGTCAGTTGCACAGTATGCTCGTTTGGCACTTGTTAAATAGTTTTATAATGTCTGAAGCTTTAGTCTAGTCTACTTAGAGGTGATACATTTTCTAGTTTGTCTTCGTGCACTATTATATAAATATAAATTATTTGGTTTTAAGAATTCTTAATCTCTTTGCGATCTTTGTTCACACACCAGAAAATTTTATCATAAAACCAGCATTAAAAATCTTAAACGAATCTTTAACCTTTTACTTTCGCGCGATAATCATTTCATGGCCAGTATTTTATTTATTTCATTTTCATTGAAGTCTTGCTTACACAAACTTATCGACTTTCTAATCAAAATATTATAATAGAAATTGCAGATGTATCAGATTTTTACACGTTCACGAATTGCCGCTTTGACACTAAATTTTAATGACTCATAAAGATTTGTACCCTGAAATGTTTGTTTGAATTCATTCATTTGACAGTAAAGCGTCGGCCTTTACAGCACGTGTATATATTAGTATTTACACTGTAGATGCTAAAAGGAATGATGGAGAATTTCCATATGCGAATATGGTTTAATATATATCAATGAAACATTAATTTAATCATAAGTAGTTGTTTAAATAAAAAAAACAAGGATTGTAATTACGTAATACCTGAAATGATCATAATAAAGTAATCTCGTCCTTGTGACAATTCAATAATTCTGATAAGATTTCTCTTCTAGAGACTTCGATTTATTACGTCATTTCACTTTCTTATCTGAATTTAATGAAATATGAATAAACTAGTCATGTTAAATCCTACTAGCCATGTAGCAAATTTGGGGTCACATTTATTCGTTAAAAATATAATTTATACTTTTGGAACTGTGTGGTTCAAAACAGGTAAAGTTTTAGGCACGTTGCTTTGTTCTTAATAACCGCCATTTTAATTCCGTGTCTTATGTTATCACTTCGATACCGATATATGTTTTCAGTTTTTTTCCTCAACCACTTCACAGTGTTAGCTTTAAACGTTTCTCTCTTCTAAACTATGTAATTTCATGTTACGGGTGTATTTTATTATTTCACACTGAGGCACACCATTATTTTAGGAATATTAAATTAAATGCATCCACAGTTCTGCAGATGATAATACATAATATACATGAAACGACAAATATAAGGTATAAGTACCGCGTTTACAATAGTACAAAACATAATATAGCACTGTGATACCAGGACAAATTATATCATTGAATGATCTGAAAAATGCTAAAATGACGAAATTTATCATTGTGTAAGTATTTAAGTCGCCTGTTTTCACGTATAGTTTTCAGTATCTCTATTATTATTTTCATCGATAAAACTTGCCTGTCGATAATGATACGACTGTCAGTAATATTTATCAAATTCTCACAATTGTCTGTGTATGTGTATGCATACCAAAATATTATTAAATTCGAACAAAAATTAAATTAGTTAAAACATAGGTTAACTTTAAGGAATGCAGGAGTTATGTAGGTTACCTTTACTGTTACGACGAATATTGCTTTTCGAACGAATTTTGAGTTCAATTTCAAAGTTTTTAATTTTCTTTAATTTGTATATCGTATTTGATAGGTTTATCCGAAAATAGTAGAATTAAATTAATTTGTTTTCACCATCACCCTTATTGTCACCATCGTAATAATCATTATTGCAACCCGTGTGAACCTATGCAAATCAGTGTCAATGCTGGCCGTTGTTCACTTTACCTTAATAATATGAGATGATTTAAATGTTACTGAAGAACTTTGACAGATGATTTTTTATAAGCTAAGCTGGATACTTGATCAATATTTTGTTGATCTTTAACGATCTATAATGATGCATGAAATAGAAGTTTTACAAGATCTTTTCTCGTCCAAGTGTCTGTGTGTCCTGTGTCCTGCCTCTAAGAAGGTGCTATTAAATTCACTAAACCAAGCCAAAATAGCCTACAGCGATTCTGCAATAGTTAATACATTAGCCATCTTCAATATTTAGTAAATTAGCGTACTTCATTTGCAAGTGTGTAATTGCTATTATATGTTAACCATTTCTATTTCAGTAGCTTGAATACTTCATTTAACACAGTGGTGAAGATTCTGAGGATATCATACTATCTTCGATACTCTGGCAACAGATTCATGATTTCAAGAACAGCAGCTGTGTGAGACTTTTTTTAAATATTTATTTATAACAAATAAATCAGCATGGCTCTTCACCTCATCAGGGTATGCAGATACTACGGGTACCTGCATACCCTTGTAGCTTTCGTTTAGCACGACTCAGCGTAACCAAACGGGCTTCCGCAATAAACTTTATTCGCAGCCGGGTGATACGTGTGGGGTGGCGAGAGTCGAGATTACCGGTCTCCGTTGAGCGTCTCTTAAGACACGGATGCCAGACATAATATATTTTATAAAAATATTAAGCAATAACGCTTTAAACATTAACATATATTGACACTATTTAAAGGAAGTTTCGTACATCCAAATTGGCGTGTGTTTTAAAATGTATTCATAAATTACGAAATAAATAGTTGAAGTAACTCTATAAAAAAATAAGCTGTCAAAATCCTATACCGAATACAAGAAAGGATAGAGATCTTAATTTAGTAGTCGTTACAACCCACATTTCACTAGAGCTTACCTGGGACAAAGTGATTGGTGGTGAAATCGAAGTCCTAGTCCTGGACACTAGGACGTCGTACGATACAAATGGTACGTAAGTTGCAAAAAAAGCGTTTTGGTACTAGCCATCCAAGGGGCTCGAGTCTTCTGATTCAGATTCAGATTTCCATATCCATTCGGCTACCGCGTATTGGTATTTTTTGTAAAATGTATCACTGAAGATTTAGTTCAAAAAAACCGTACGTTCTCTGAAGTTCTTGCTAGAACAAATTTAGTTGTGTAGAACAAATTTAATTCGAGGTCTTTTTGTGATGCCTTATTTTTATACCTATACATTCGTAAGCAATCGAGTAGTAATCTGGTCACCCCCTTTCTTCTCGTTTGTGTCGTAAGAGACGGCTCAGGAAAAACAATGAAAATCTCTTGGGAACAAACTCGGCGACAAGGTACGCCACCCATCTCGTTCTGTCTCCAGAAGAGGCGAAAAGTGGGTTGCGGAAGCCCGTTTGACCATTCTGTGTCGTATGCCAAATACAAATCTGCAATTTCTGCTCCATGTGAATATTGCATGAAATTGTATAACGAGAATATAATTTTTTTATAGCAAATACATAGCTGAATCCTGGCTGAAGCCGCTTAGAAGGCTTAAAATAGTCGTCCATGATATTCAAACAACATATTTTTCCGTAGAACACAATGTATTAACTTGAGCAAATCTATAACTAGTGCATTGCCAATCTCAATATTTCGGAAATATTTTAATTAAGGAAATAATTGGGTTTGAAAATATACTCTGTTCCTCAGTGAATAGGATGTGATGAGAGAAATGGAGAGAAAGTTAGGGCTAACTGGCCAAAAGGCTGAATCCATGTTGTGATGAAATATTCTAGATATTGTGCATAACAAATACCAAAAAGTTTTTTAAAAGTAATTTAATGATCAAAAATCGATTTTTCATATCGATGTACTTATATGATATCTCTTGTGTTACCATTGTAGACCGAGATAAGAAAAACCGCATGTCTTCAATATAAACTAGACTGAAGCAGACTACTGTAAAATTTAGGCCTGGTAGTACCTGTTGGATAGAAATAACTGTTTTTTTAATAAATAGCAATTGAAAGTACATATCTTACGAGTGTATATCTAATTAAACATCTTAAATAGCTCATTCAAGTCGTAAAATAATCAAATACTTGTACCCTGTGAATGATGTAATGTGAAATGTTTTGTCTTAGTTGAAAATGCTGCCTATATCTTTTTGCAAGGTAAGATTTACAATTTTAATTGAGTCCATCGAAAAATATTAGTCGTATTTATTATCATTCTAGGGTTTAGAATAACTTTCACTTTTTAGAAATGTAGGTTTCTCATTTATCAGTCTATTAAAACAAAGTCCACCGTTGAACATAGGCCTTTCCGAAAAAAAAACGCCTGCAAAGGCCGGCGCATTTCTTGAAAGGTTTGTCCTTACCGCGTTGGACTAGACTGGGTTGGTGGGCACTAGTGATGTAGCTCGCTACAACTAGTCTGTATGAATTGTTTGGCAAATTCGGAAGGATTTTCCGCCATCATAAACATAAATGCATCAACATCGGAACCATTTCTAAGATCCTTAATATGAATTCGTTAATCATTTACATTTATTTAATTGAATTAAAATTATATCACAAGAAGAATTTGAGATGAGAAATTAGTATCCTTACAATTACTTACTTAAAATTAAAATGTTGGTTTTCAACAAATTGAAACACATTTTGTAAAAAGAAAAAATATTATTCTTTAGGCACATTATCTATACAATTATGCCTTTTCGTTGTCTAGTTGGGGCGAGGTTTCGCGAGTACGGAATAAGAAATCATACGTCACACACGTATGATTTCTAACTTGAAATGTTAAAAACGGTTTCGGGGAGTGTGAGGTCTTGCGATGTCATGAAGCAATAATGGCGAAGATCGATTGACGATTCGTGTTAAGAGTTTCGCCATCATTGTTCTTAATATTAATGTGCTCTTATTGATACACCAGATTTCAAAAAGTTGTTGTGTATTATACATCAAGAAGTGACCACCAAACAATGGCCATAACTTTTCTAAGAGAGCTACCCTTTAGGGCATTGTTCCGATATTTGACCCGATTTCAGCCATTGTTTCTCATATCCCTTAATTTATACCTTCCTCATTTTCCTCATTTAAAACTGAAATATCTATCAAATAATTGTTTGTTTTACTGATAACACCAACTCGTATTTAATAGTATTAAATACAACAATCCCTCTCAAATTAAAAAAAACATTTACACAAATTTGCAAGGGCTTGTTTGTGTTGCCGTCACTTAATGAGGAACACAAAATACACATTAAAGAATTTTGACTTAAAGGTGATGGATATGATGCTGAGTTTATAATCGGCTATAAAACATGAAAATTAATTTACTTCTTTATTGTATGTATAAAGAAGTAAATATATTTATAATGATAATAATTTATTATATTTTATAATGATAATAATTTTAGTTTTAACGCGTGTTTGTAGTAGGGATATCTACCAGTAGTAGATCATAACAAGAACTTTCACTGAGTATAATTATAGTTTACAACGATATCATTATAGGCACATTTATTAAAAAAATCGGAATAAGTACATTATTATATATATATATGTATATATACTTTATTATGAACTCACAGCGTTTTTATTTTGGATTCTGGAATCGTTTATTCTGGACTCTTATTGGAGCATAAGCCAAATTTTGTCCTAAACTCTATGATTCGTTAGATTGGACGCAGAAAAGTTAAGTTGAGGTTATGATTCGATACAACTCTGAGGTGTTGTAAGTGTCTTATGCAGGCAATTGTCTGGGAAGACGTCAGTCTGAGAAAGTTATGAGTGTAGTGTAATTGTTTTTGTTATATTTAAAATATAAGTTAAATGGCAAAGAGTTTAAGAGGGAATATACTAACTTTTCCCCCAAATGTCAACCTCACTTGCCGTTAGCAGGATACTCTACGTGTAGCTGGATCTATAGGCTTTGGCGATCGACTAATGGTGGAGAGTCTGCCATTGCTGAATCCATACCCCATAAACTAGTGATAGGAAGCAGCATCTCTAGTTCGAGGGTACCGGAAATATGTTCATCAACCCGGTCGCCTAGCATTGTGAGTCTTTGGTCAATGGACGTTTAGCGGATCCTGTAACACTGAACAGATTATCGCTCAACCTTGTAGTATGGGGTATCGTCTTACACTGCGTTTGCTTTTACGAGGTTGTCACTCGTGAAATTTTCTTCTCCAATGTTTGTCAGTTCTGGAAGCTATACGGTATGCTACGCTGTTATTTGTGGAAAGGCTTTGTCCAACAGTGGCCTTGAACAGGCAGATTAAATAGCTAGAAGAAAAATTAAATAAAATTAAAACAGCTAAAAACGTAAAAGATATGTTAATAGAGCGGATCCAAATTGAACCTAAACAAATATTAATGTCTGTTTCAGTTGAAAACAAGAACATCCATATCTGAAATGCTACTTTTGGAAAGCCATCAGAAATAATCTTCACCCGCTCGCGCTGAAAGAGACACATTATTTCTGGACAGCTATAAAATCAACACGGCTGACAGAAAAAACTACTCCATTAAAACATTAAGTACATAGAATCATGATAAATCTGCCTACAAATGTTACTGTAAACGACATTTAAGTATAACTACAGATTATACTGGAATTTCAAAACTAATCTTTTTCTACTAACAAAATCTGCTTACTAATTTGTGCAAGCTCAATTTATGTTAGGATTGTCTTCTTTTGAGTATGCATAATATTATTATAATATAGAAAAGTTGTTCTTATATAGTATACATTGCACAGAAATAGACTGGAATTATTTCATAGTTTAAGATAAGTATGTATTTATTTAATTAATACTTCAGACTTTAGGTTTATTTTACCTTAATGTATTTGATATAAAACCAAATTCATTAGTTCTTTATGTATTTGGTTTTATATCAAATAGTAAATTAATACGCCAAATAAAGACAGATTATAAATATTGGAGACGATGTCGAACACAAGTGAAAAAAAGACAAAAGAATGCAGTCCCTTGTCAGTCGGATTTGCTAGTTCCGATAGCGATGATTCTACAACCCTAGATTTCAAAATTCATCAAGTTTTTCACAAATTTTCACAGTTTCTCAACATTATACATATTAATGCTCAAAGTATTCCTGCACATCATCTTGATTTACTTACAACTTTTAGTACTGCACATAACATTGATGCCATATTGGTTTCGGAAACATTTTTAAAGCCGTCAATGCCTTCGATTCATTATGGTTTGCCAGGTTTCAATCTTATCCGCAACGACAGGGAAGAAAAGGCTTGCGGTGGCATAGCTATTTATCTCCGGCAAGGTTTACACCATAACATTGTTACTTGTTCTCCAAAAGCTTATACTAAATCTGCTGAACACCTTTTTGTAGAAATTTTTCCTGGCGGGACTAAAGTTTTACTCGGGGTTTATTATAGCCCATCTATGACTATAAATTTTTTCCCTTCATTTGAAGGTTTACTTAAGCGCTTACGCCTTACATATGAACATGTCCTTATTTTGGGAGATTTCAATACTTGTTTGTTAAAAAATGACAAGCGATCCCAAAAATTGCTCAACATTTTAGATTCAAATAGGTTAAATGTTCTTGCCCTACAACCAACTCATTTTGCACCACAAACGAAACCTTCTCTCCTTGATTTAATAATTGTCTCTGATTTGATGAAAGTCGCGAAACATGGTCAGCTTACCACGTGTTTTTCTCATCATGACATGTTATTTGTATCGTATAAAGTACAGTCACTTAAACAAAAAGACTGTAGTAGTTTTATAATGGAAATGGCGACAACTAGTAGTAAAGTAGAAATACCCCAATCTACACCCGTCTTAGAACCACTTTGGCGTACAAAAGCTGTGAAGGAAGCTTTAGGAAAAATGATAAAAGCCAAGAGAAAATTGAAGAGGAAGCGTACTCAAAGCGTGTTAATTAATTATCAAGGATGTCGAAATGATGTAAAGAAGTTAGAAGATAAGCACAAGCGTACAAGAGCTCAAATGATAATATCGCACAGAAAAGTACGAAAAACTAAATGTTATATTTGTGAACCACAGGCAACGGTTCCACGATAGTCTTTATTTAGTCTATTTCTTACATAGAAACAATTATTTTAAAACATTAAATTAAATATATTCATCGAAATCATGCGATGTCTGTGATAAATTGTTACTAGTATTAAGAAAAATATTATATTTTTAAATAGTTTTATTGGTGTTTTAAAATAGTTTTATTAGTTCATATACACAATTAGAAAAATTAGATTCTTGTATTATTTTATGAACTGATTTTAAATAAAAATGCGCTTTTCATTAAAACGTGATGGAATCGTGTATTTCTTAGTTTAATTTATTTAAGTTGTTGATAATTTTGTTTGTAAGTTTTATGTAAACTCAAATTAATTTAATTTCGGTTTAATTGTAAGAATGAATCAATTTACTTATTTACAATTAAAATTGTAGTCAAGTAATTATACCTCAGGTATTTCTTTTTTTGTTACGGCGTGCGCAGCGAGACTGTTAATATGAATATCAATTATATTATTTAAAATCATCTTATTAAATGATTGTGCGTTTGAATGACTTTTTAACCAGTGAGATTTACCGTTTGTAATTGTTCATTGTTATATTGTCTGTTTTAATATAATAATGTCTAAGTATTCAAAAGTTTTATTTAATAACTAATTGACTACCTAAAACTTTGAACTTTAGTGTTTGTAAGGCGTAACCGGTCAGTTACTTATATAAATAAATATAATTTGTGGTGAAACTAGTACTAGGGATAACAAAAATTCTCAAAAAATAAAAAGTTGATAAGATTAAAAACGCAAATAAATTCAGTGCATACGTCCCTTATATATTCAATATGTTTATCCCTTCGACTGTTCTGTATATCAAAGATAATCTCTGACTTATATTCCTACAGCCCATTAACTTGAGATGTGATTAGGTGCATATATGGCCGTAGATTAATTATAATAAAAAAAAAATATAATTTTTTTATTGATACACCTTCTTTTACATCCTTCCATGGAATGGATAGTGTAGTCAGAAAACGAGTACCTACATGGATAACTATTAGACCACTTTCGCACTTGCGGCGTGTCTCAACTCCGGTTAGGCCGTACGCCAAGTTTGGTGTTTTATAATCGAAAAGTAGGCGAATCGCGTGTGTTAAATTTAAAGGTTAAATGGACAAAAAAATAAATATATATGTATACTTGCTATGGAATATTTCATGGCAACTTAACTTAACTTAAAAGAATATTAAATATACACACAACAGAAGTAATTAAAAGTAATCGATTATTAAAATTATGGAGGAAATGAGAAGTACTGAAGTAAATTAAATAATACTTAATTTAATTACATAAATCTACTACAGTTTCGTAACGAGTTTCTTCCAACGGAGAAGAAACAGGCGAAAGAAACTCCGTAAACTCTTGTCTTTTAAAAAACGATTGCTTCTTAGTTATTAGGTATTCCCTTCGTCTCTTTTACAATAACCCCTCTTTATATAATTAATATGATTTAAAAGGATTAAACATGAATTTACAATACTTTACGTAGCATCCTAATTATTAAAGTTAATATACGAGTACAGTTAGATTTTAGAAATTTGTACTACTTGGAGAGGTTTAAAATATTGTTCAACAATTGTTATTACGCTAGTTAACATTGATGAAGATGCTATATACCCGAAAGCATTCAAAGGATTACGTGATAAAATGAGATATCCTAGATAGACTTCACAAATAGTCATCTATTAATAATTAACAATTTTTCAATAATAGAAAGAAATTATACCTTACTTTGCCGGTTGTTCACACCCCGATTATTCAGAACGGACTGACCCGTGCTATTAAAATCCTGAATACAAAATCTTAGTCAATACAACTGACTTATAACTATGGTTGTTCCAAATATAATTTTACACACAATAAAATGCTATAGATATTTTTGGCAAATCAAATAATTACTATTACTGTATGCTTTACCCTTTTTTATATTTTTTAATTATATCGAATGAGAATTATTGTTGTAAATGCTTCAATAATGCATGTTTGTTATATAGTCATTATATGTTTAATGTATGATAATATCACACTTACGTGCATTACTAACAATATTATAAAAAAATTAGGTATTCACATCATGCAAAGTTAAAGGCCATTAACGTCAACGAGTCCCTGCTATCGCTTAAATTTAAATTTTAGTTTTTCATAATCTCGTACTAACTAGATACTAGAGTTTTTTGTACACTCAATCGGCCACTTTTGCTGCTGCTCGAATGGGCCGGCACGACCGGGGTAGTGTCACGGCTCAGCAGAATACCAGCGAGAAGAAGAGGCCTCTTGTGCTACTGCGTTTTGGTTGAGTAACCAGAGGCCCTCTCCAAATATCCTTAAAGGCCAACAAGACAACTGTTGCTCCAGTGTTGCCGATGTACATGAGCGTTGGTAATCACTTACCATCATCAAGTTGAACCGCTTGCTCGTATGCTCCTTAACACAAAAAAAGGGCACGAATAAATTAAAATTTTTATATATTTTTTTTTATTTATTTTTAAACTTCATATACATGAGAATGTATATAGGCGCACTTAATGCCAGAAGCACAGAAGAATATACTGAGCGATCTAGAAAACGTACATTGTAATTTGATGATGTTTAAAAATAATTGATATCTATAAAAGTGTACCAAAAAATATATAAAACAGACGAGGCTTGGCTTCACCAAGGTGAATCAATTAAGAAAGAAAAAAATATTGAATATGAATAAGAAATATTAAATCAGATATTTTTATTGGTTATTCGTGGCTAAAAAATTTACAAATTAGGGTAGAGCAACCCCTTGTAGAACCAAATTGACTATTATATTTTTCTAATTATTACTAATAGTTGTACTTCAATTCACTTTATGTCATAAAATCTGAAACAAATAAAAATAATTGCCAAATTAGATGCAATGGGAAGCACTGTAGATGCAGACTTGAACGGATATCTACCACGGATCTGCTACTTTCATTGTTACAATACTATATAATAATAGTAAATTTTCTGAAATTTAAAAATGTTAGTGCAGGCACTAAAATTATCTTTAAGTAGTAGGAGAAATGTTGTTGTTAATATTAGAATTTTAGTGAAGAATTCATCAAAAGCTTCTGCTACCTCCTGATCCTGACTTTTTTGATGTATTAATATATTAATGCATTTATTATGTAAAAAAAATATATCAATTCCTGCCATTTAGCAGGTTATTTTTCACCATGATGGTTAAACTACTGATTAATACTGATTAATTGAAAGAAAGCAGAGTTGTGATTGTTTAAATTTTTAAGACCCTTTAAAAGGAAATCTTGCGTTTCCATCGGATAATGGAAATTGTCATAAAAATTATATTCCGTAATGCAGTTCCGTCGGACAACTTTGTTCCACTATCCCCACTTTTTACAATGGGACCAGGCTGATTGTCTTCAATGAGTGTACTAAGACACTGAGCCTGCTGCTTTCGAATCGGTCAGGCGTAGCACAATTCTCGCTACGAAAACTGTTTGTTATACAACTACTCACTTTGGCATGTCGACTTCCTCCGGCCTTAAAGGTGAAAAGAAGTGGACACCATGGAAGAAATAGCTGATGATTATAAAACCTAAAGCTGCTACACAAAATATGATGCGGGAGTAGGAGATAGATTATCTTATAGGAAAATTGTAAAAATAAAGGTATCTACAGAAAGAAAGACAGCGAATAAACGTCATGTGCCAAAAAAAACCTAGTAAAGCCTATAGCGGTGCGTAGTTAAGTGCAACATCATGCGATAACTTATAGAATATTCCTAAACTAAAGTGCGGTTAGAAAAATTATGTTCATGTGTATTTGACATAATTGATGTATATGTATTAACCATTAAGGCACTCATGATTGAAATATCAGTAAAGTATATGATAACGTCGTCTTCATAAATTTTTATAACCATCAAAACTGGCTACGATATTTATTACTAATATTCCTGTTAACCACTCCAACTAAGTTTGTGTCTGAAGTAGTATAGGTATTGTCGAATAGCGAGCTCAAACTTGCGACGTTATATTTTGCAGTCGGTACTATACATACATGCCAGTACACAGTATAGGACGACCCCCCACGAGAAGTGAGAGAAAGGGGGAAGTCGAAAGATAAAGGTGACTCAGGACCGGGCATTGTTGCAATCTTTGGGGTAGGCCTATGTTTAGCAGTGGACTTGAGACAGGCTGTAATGATAATTACATTGTAAAAAATGTTTTATTTATGTTAAACATGACAGATAGTAGATAGCAGAATATCACTTTAATTTGTGAAACTGGGAACAGTACTTGAAAGAAGTCTTGTTATTTCAAACTTTCTGAGCCAATTTTGTAGTCTTATTTAATCATAAAAATTGACTTCATTTTCGCTCCGGCATTACGCTGCCAAATTGAATTGCCTTTGCGTTGCTTCTGAGAGAAGATTTTATTTCCACCTTCAGTACAAGAGAACGGTTTTTCATCAGTTTGTATATTTCCTGCATAATGAAGTAAGAATTAATTTTGAAAATGGTGCGATTAATTAATTTCTGCCGTAAATTTTTTTATTATTGTCAGACTGTAAAGTCATTTTATTAAGAAATTAAAAATAGTAATCAAGCCGAAATATTCTTATCAAAAAAACTACTGGCCAAGTTCGAGTCGGACTCGCGCACTGAGTGTTCCGCACAACTATATATGTATGTATTTACCAAAAAAATTTTTTTAAGTCTGTTTGGGGTCATTAACGCGAGCCCAAAACGCCATTGGCCCGTTATTAGTATTTATTGTATTAGTTTAGAGTCTGAACTAACATTACACCACGTATCACAATTATACGTTTACTGTTAATAAGATAGCGCAAAAAAAAAAACCTTGAAAAAACACGTTCTTTGGATGGTGTGATATAATTGATTTTTTATAGCATATTCGCCATAATAACACATATTCTTTAAACATTTCAACCAGCTACCTATTACGGTTCAAAAGATACAGCCCTTAGTAGCAGGACAGCTAGACGGACGGACGGAGGTACGAACGGACGGACAGACTGTCGTATTATATATTCGATTATATTTTCTTCATCTGTCTATTTACTATATAATCCCCTGTCTATATAATCCCCTGCTGGTTAATACGCAATCTATCGGATTTTCCATTACATTTTCAAGGCTTTCTCATAATCTTCTCTTAGGATACCCCCGAAAAGTAAGGGGTTTAAACTGAATTTACTTTTTTACTGATTCACCGGTAGAACACCAATAGAAAAGACGAAAGTAATAGAGGTTACAGTGCCGATGAGGTTTAATTTTTTTAATTTTAATTGTTCCTTCTATTTACGAATAAAACCGTGTTTATCGACAGAATTATTATACCTCTACCTATTCCGTAAGAGATTCAGGTGTGAATTTATATATATAGAAATATGCACATGTATGAATTTAAGGAATTCTGCGGAAAGAAAAATGTGTTTCGCTTTGTTAAAAGAGCAGCAAAGAAGTATCGTTTTCATACACTTCAACCTTTTTAACTTTTAATTAAAATTATGTTCCTTCTTCATTATTTTTACTTTCAATTTCTTTTACAAAGAGACGAGAAAAGCAAATAGAAGTATCTACCTAGTATGGCCATATTTAAATGTATACAACTTTTAAGGAACAGTATAACTGGTGGGTCCACGGGAAACATCACGTGGTGAGGGGCAATCAACTATTGCGGAATACGAAAGATAGCTGGTAGTGGCTGTTTCATTTACACGTATAGTTAAGGGGTTTACTAGCGAAGGACCAGCGGGAAACTGCAGCCATTGTGGTCCCTCCATCCATAGGGGATGGTGCACTAACTGCATAGGGGTTAAACCCTTCGACAAACAGTGGCCAGGATTTACGAGATGAGAACCTACGATATGACGTGGTAGACCGAGGCGGCGCCTTTTGCTGCTGCTCGAATGGACTGGCTAGACCGGGTTGGCACCACGGCCTTGTAGAATACCGGCGTTAAGTAGAGGCATCTTGTGCTTCTGCGTTTCCTTCGGTGAGTGAGGTATCCGGAGGCACATTCTCCTTCCCCATCCTCCCTTCCGTATCTCAAATATCCTTAAAGGGCGGCAACCTGCAGCACCTCTGGTGTTGCAGATGTACGTGAGCGACGGTAACCACTTATTATCAGTTGAACCGCTTGCTGGAATGCCGCCTTATAAATAAAAAAAATTACCTTATCACATAAATCCCTAATACTAATATTAATATAATACTAACTTAGTACAAATATGTTAAAATGTGCGAGGTAAGGCAACCTGGTAATCTGAATAAAATCAGTTTCGATGTTTATTTTTCATCTGTCACAAAAATAATATCCTTCTGCAAATTAAAAAAGAAAAACAACATTTCTATATAACTCCTTTATTCGTGCCTGTTTTAATATAAACGCAAATTATGAGTACAAAATCATTTATTAAGCTTTTCACTAGTGAATAATCTTTCTTGTTTAGTGACATGTCCAATACAATAAAATTATGTCAATTACATGACATAATTTTATTGTATTGGACATCACAGTCCACCTGTTGGTAATGGTGGGTGCTGTAGCCCATGGACATCTGACAAACACCTACAATCGAAGAAGGTTATAGATATAGAGATATAGAAGGTGTATTGTCAACATTGAGGACAAAGATGGAATGCCTCACAAAATGTAATTATACTTCGTTTGATGAACAAAATGAAACGCGATGATGGTTAACCTGCAGATTGGTGACAGAAATGGGCAAGAGGGTGGAGCTAGTGCGAATAATAATTATCCAAACAACTAAAAACATACTCAGGGAATCCTATCTTGCAAAATGAAATCTTAGATGAGAATTCTAGTCTTGTTTCGTTATATTGAGTTTAAGACACATTTGCGAATAATGCTACAACACATTTCAACGTCTCGTGATAAATGAACACTTAACAAATTCTATTCACAGAGGTCTAATCAAAGGCAAAATGTTCTATTTGGGAAACCAACATGTTTATACATTTACGATGATGAATTAATTTCATAAGTTATTATATTCAGCAACTTTTCATTGCATGCTTTAAGCCATTCAGCACTTGGTGTTAAATGGTGGTAAGGTCTAAAATGGTAACCATAACGTGATCATTTAGATTTGGAATCTTTATATCATTCTGACTTTGATGTTATCTTGGTCTGGAAAAACCGTTGGTGCTACCACTTAAGAGTGAAATCCATCGATGCGTAATGTAGTAATGCGTTATACGTTAATTTAATTATTTATGAACTTAAATTGTAGTGTAAATTATAAATTATATCATAAGCTTCATAATATTTTACGTGTTATCAGGTGCTACTTTGCGGAGATCCATTATTTAAAAAATGTTGGAAAAAAATACTTTGCTCAATTCCGTATGCAAAAGCAATAAAATGAAGAAGAGCAACACTGCGTTCGCTACTTCTTTAACACTATGCATTTCCATCATAACATTCAAACACACAAGGACGTACAACTACGTAGTGCAATTTTTTTTTTACTTTTACGTGTTAAAAAGACGCCACCTACCAGTCACCGCCTGTTGGTCCAGTGACCTTGACAGTCTAGGCGATAGAGACACGCGAGCAGAAGGCCCGCAAGTTAGAGTAAAAAATGTGTATGTGTTCGATTAAGTTCTTGTCGTCAGCCGTTTTGGTTTTTACAGCTTCATAGGAATGCACCTCCGTCCTTGAAGCCCCAGCTGCTTTATTTTAAATAGGGGTGCACAAGTATACATCTACTGCTTACCTTTTGCGAGCTATCTATGGACCGTCCAAGGGAGGTTCGGACCTCGAACGGTCGAGATGTTTCATTAGAACTGGGTGGTAAGAACCGCCCTGTTGGTGAAGAATGATACACTCCTTTTATATCTTCTTATGAATCGTCGTTGGCGGAATAGACAACTAAAAGATTTTTATAGGAGTTTAACGTAATTTATATGTATGAAATATTAACAGTATTATTAAAAAGAAACAAAAACAAATAGTTTGTAAATTTCTTTACGCGGTTTCACCAGAAAGTATTCGTAATTAAGAACCTATGTAGGTTGGACTATCCACATAATTAGTCTGACCTACATAGATTCTTTCGTTTTATTGTTCCGCTTATTCGTTCTGTTTATACAATCAAAATAGGTTTTGGGTGGATTCAGAAGTTCTCTTTTTCATATCTAAACTCATTAAAAAAATCAAGAAAAAACATTAACGCATTAATATTTAAAAATCGTATGTAACTTTTTTTTTTTTTGCGCTCATAATAAAAATATCAATATATGTTTGTTTGTATATAGCAATAACGCAAACAATAGATTACCTGCGTACAATTTTTGGGTCTGTTACGTTAAAACGTTATGTATTCGTTTTTAAAATAAAAGAGAAACAGCTTCGATATTTTGGTCACGTAAAGGGAATATATTCTATTTATGACAAGAACAAACAGAACGTGCGTACCCGTGTAGTGACAGCATTAGTAGGAGCACGAATGAAAGTAATAAAAAACTGTCTATCTAGTATCAAATCCACGAAATTATTTATTCGATGTAGACGGTTAGAGTTTTACGTTAAAATTTCTCTCAAACTAAAAGTGAAGATATTTTCTCGTAGGTAAATACAGCGTAGGATGATTCCTCGTAAACTGGAGTGACGACCTGCGTAATATTGCGAAAAGTCGATGGGTGCAGGCAGATAGCTCAGGGCGTGCTTTGTTGCACTAATTTTACAGTCGAATTCGATTAAGTCCTTATAATAATTTCAAACCTTGCTTCAACAATGTGGTAAAATTACCACATTGATATTAATAGATTTATTTTAAAGTATAGATATAATATATATATACATATATATCCGCAACAGTAGTGAAATATGACGCAACCGCTCTGATCAGAGTCTGTATTCACAATCAACCAACTGACATTTCTTCGTTACAAATGCTCTATCTCGATCCAATACCCACTACTTATGTCTCGATTCAAATTTAGTTAAACAATTTCTCCCTTCTTTTGCACCATCTGTCGTCGTGTTAATAATTGTTTGTTAGTATTTTTTTAATGACATAATATGACCTTTTTAAGTATTAGACTATTATCGATTCTGTGGTATTAGTTAAACCCAGAGGTTACACCAGACATAAGTATTAATTAAACTTAACAAACCTACCTTACCTTAACAAACATTAGGGTAAACTTATAAACTATATGAATATTCACTAATCTGTCCATAAACAATTTAAAACGTTTCTTTTTTTTAATTTAAATTTGGAATGCGTTTCTTAAGTAAGCAACTTCATTCATTTCACATATTATTTTTCACCGCTATTGTTAAATTACATTATGAAGTGGGCCATTAAGGAAAAGCACAAAGTGTGTATGGGGCTGTCAGTAATTTTAAGAAAGTTCAAAAGCCGTATGTGTGTATAGCACTATCGACAAGAACACCAAGAATTCCTCCATCGAAGACCATAAAAGATCGGAGCGATCCCACGAAGACCCTGACGCTGATTATTAAATCAAAACTTAAGCTGGGTGCTTATTGCCGATATACAGAACATACCTTAAATCAGTCACTGTAGCTGAGAGATCAGGTTGGATCGATTAAAACGCTTCCTGTCCCAATACGCTGGCGAATGGCAGAAGTGTGCTCTTTACAAATGAAAAAAAAAATGTATTTGAAGAGCACTACAATAACGCTACAATAACACTACAATAACACAACAATAATAAAGTGTATGCTCACAGCTCTAAAGAATTCTTGAATCTTATAGTAACATCTCTAAGCGATACATAGTAATCATACATTTTCGAGGGTTCCGTTGCCGTTATCAAATATTTCTCTAATCTCAGAAACTTTTTTGGGTTAAAGTTAACCATCAACAATTAGAATATCAATTTTGAAAGATAATTTTTATTGTTTTAGCTGAAAAATGAGTTAACAGTCCACCTGATGGTAAGTGGCTACTGCAGCACTTACATACAACTTCAGTTGGTTATGACCATCAGAAGGTTATGGATGCGTTACGTCCGAGGACTAAGATGGAATGCCACACAGCCTGTAATTATACTGGCTCTCTATACCTTCCAAACCTGAACACAACAGTTGTTACACTGCTGTTAAGCGGCAGAAATGGGTAAGAGGGTGGTACCTATCTAGGCGACACCTGGCTGCCTGGCAGACTAAACAGTCTACCACCTAGTAATGAATTGGTTTTGAGAAAAAATAATTGTTACGTAAATAATATTGCTTAAAATTAATTGATATTACAACATTTGTGCTATATAGAAACAAGCAGTAGAACGCATGCAATTTCTTTTACACAACTGACTAGTCATTTTATACATTTTCACTTGTTATAAATATAATAATTAAAAAGCATTCAAAATATCTCGTTTTAGTAACAATCGTTATTTTATCGATTATATCGAATTTATAATCGAATAAACGAATTCTAATATCAAAAGCTAAATTATGTTGATTGGTACCTAATTCCTAATATATATTTCATATTAGTAGTAGTAGTATATAATATTAATATTTTTTTATTATTATTATTATACATTTTTTTTATGGAAAAGACGGCAAACGAGCAAGCGGTTCACCTGATGGTAAGTGCTTACCGTCGCCTACATCATAGATGCTGCAGATGTATGTAGAAATTCACTCAGCTAAAATTATTTCCTCAAACTTTATATTACATAGTCACAAGACATTATTTAGGCTATTATTTTAGTCATTGTCATAAATTGTGTCGTTTGACAATGAAATTAGGTAGCACCTGCTACCTAATTTCATTGTACGAGGTGCGGCTGAAAAGTTTTGAGCCTAAGTACCTTTAAGTAACACTAACTACTCGCGCTGCACAACACTAATTACGAGTATCTGAAGTAATATTAATGTCAAGTTTCATATCATTCTAGTTTTAGATATTTATTCTCATTAAAGAATTACAGGACAATTCACTTAACATGAGAACATAATTTATTATAATTCATATCATTAGCATCATTACCCTTTTAGTAATTGAACCGCAAACATCACCATGTCCGAGTCATCCGCGCTTTGCACGAAATTGGAGTACAGAACTGTCATAAAATTCCTCACAAAAAAGAACAAAACGCCGACGGAAATATTTGAAGAGATGTCTGCGCCTTCATTTGCCATCGTAAAACGTTGGAACCGAAAATATTGAAAAAGTGAAAAAACTTGTTCTCGAAGATCGGCGAATCAAGTTGTGGCAAATAGCTGAAGCCATGGGCAATAGCAAGGAACGAATTTGCAACATTTTGCATAATCATTTGCATATGAACAAGGTGTGTGCGCGATGGGTGCCGAAAATGCTCACGCCGCTGGAAAAGCAGCGTCGAGCCACAACTTCGCAGAAGTTTTTAGACATCTGTGGCGATAATCCTGACGTTGTTTTTTCTCGCCTTGTGGAGTTATTTTATTCATCGACTATCTTCCCAAAAATACTACACTGAACGGAGACTATTATGCCGCATTGTTGACAAAAGTGAGTCAAGTGGTTATCAAGAAAAGGGGAGGCAATCTGGCGAAAGGAGTCCTATATTTACAAGACACTGCGGGAGTTGCAAGGCGTGCCCTTGCCGAGACAGGATTTGAAGAAATCAACCACCCACGCTAGTCCAGACCTGACGGATAGCGATTATTTGCTCTTTTCGAATTTTAAAATGGTAAGATACTCGTATAGATACAACGCAATTATTACTCACACTCAAATAATTAAATTACAAAGCACCTTAACCAAATTTTATTAAAATCGTTTAAATAAAGTAATATAAATAAAAATCAATGAAATTCTAGTAAATACTCATAGGTGTGATACTCTATTAATATAGAGCGCTTTCCTACTGTGTTATTTGTTAGTTTTAATTTATTTAAAGAGAAATATTTGTGGCTTTAAAAGTATGATTCAAAGTTTTAAGGTTAAAGGCCGTGTATGTTGATAGTAAATTAATAGATGATCAATCTTCATCAGTGTTATTAAACTTCTGAATACTCTTGAATTCATAGTTTCTATGAAATGCAACAAAATTCAAGTGTTATATCGCATTCACTAATTTTGCACAGTATTACATTCTCTCCTTAAGTTATGTGGTAATATGCGACATCTATTAATCGAGAATTTATTAATTTTGTATGATACTTAAAATGCTAACCTGATGGTAGGTGGCTACTACAGCTCATGTATACCTGCAAACAACTTTAATCGAAGAAGGTTACAGATGTGTTGTCCTGGTAATCTTTTATTCAAGTTTTCTGGCATTTCGCTTATTGACTCTCGTATGAATTATCATTGAAAACGTTATCGAATTTCTTTTTCAGTTACAAATCAAGCAATAAGAAAAAAAGTTAAGATTTTATAGGAACCATGGCTTCATCATTAGAAAGACACGAATGAACAAACAGCTTAATTCGATCCATCTATACTTGTGAAGAAAATTCGAATGCAGATTTTAATACTTATCAATTTTGCTGAGTTATACAATCAAGTATTGAAGACTCCCAGCTCTTCTTGTGCTACTTTCGAATATGAAGTGTTTAGTTGAGCTTTATTAACAACTCCCAAAATTATCAGCCAGTTCGATGTTTTAAGCTATGCCATCGACGATAATCTCTTGCAAGAGCGAGACAAGCGGTTACTATAATCTGGATATGGGGTGAATGTGGACATAAATAACGCAATAGCTCAACAATGATAGTTTTAAGGTCTTTAAATCTTAATGTCATAAGGAAAGCTGCAGCTATGAGGTCAATAGACTGTGTTAGGTTCGACAGTAATATTTTGTTTGAGCATAAAAAACGTTGCAAATATTGCAAAAAAGGAGATTCTTGGCATCGTGTATTTTTTGTAACCTAAGTAATTACAGGTGCAAAAAATTATAAATACATATAGTAATTTAACTATTTTTATACACCGTAAGCCACGTTGCCAGTGGTTGGGGATCTGCCTCGAATCAGGATCCTCGTTAAGTTCGATCGTCTACGAGTTTGTGATGATTTATATTAGTAGTAGTAGTATATAATATTAATATTTTTTATTATTATTATTATTATTATTATTATTATTATTATTATTATTATTATTATTATTATTATTATTATTATTATTATTATTATTATTATTATTATTATTATTATTATTATTATTATTATTATTATTATTATTATTATTATTATTATTATTATTATTATTATTATTATTATTATTATTATTATTATTATTATTATTATTATTATTATTATTATTATTATTATTATTATTATTATTATTATTATTATTATTATTATTATTATTATTATTATTATTATTATTATTATTATTATTATTATTATTATTATACATTTTTTATGGAAAAGACGGCAAACGAGCAAGCGGTTCACCTGATGGTAAGTGGCTACTACAGCTCATGTATACCTGCAAACAACTTTAATCGAAGAAGGTTACAGATGTGTTGTCCTGGTAATCTTTTATTCAAGTTTTCTGGCATTTCGCTTATTGACTCTCGTATGAATTATCATTGAAAACGTTATCAATTTCTTTTCAGTTACAAATCAAGCAATAAGAAAAAAAGTTAAGATTTTATTGGAACCATGGCTTCATCATTAGAAAGACACGAATGAACAAACAGCTTAATTCGATCCATCTATACTTGTGAAGAAAATTCGAATGCAGATTTTAATACTTATCAATTTTGCTGAGTTATACAATCAAGTATTGAAGACTCCCAGCTCTTCTTGTGCTACTTTAGAATATGAAGTGTTTAGTTGAGCTTTATTAACAACTCCCAAAATTATCAGCCAGTTCGATGTTTTAAGCTATGCCATCGACGATAATCTCTTGCAAGAGCGAGACAAGCGGTTACTATAATCTGGATATGGGGTGAATGTGGACATAAATAACGCAATAGCTCAACAATGATAGTTTTAAGGTCTTTAAATCTTAATGTCATAAGGAAAGCTGCAGCTATGAGGTCAATAGACTGTGTTAGGTTCGACAGTAATATTTTGTTTGAGCATAAAAAACGTTGCAAATATTGCAAAAAAGGAGATTCTTGGCATCGTGTATTTTTTGTAACCTAAGTAATTACAGGTGCAAAAAATTATAAATACATATAGTAATTTAACTATTTTTATACACCGTAAGCCACGTTGCCGAGTGGTTAGGGGATCTGCCTCCGAATCAGGATCCTCGTTAAGTTCGATCGTCTACGAGTTTGTGATGATTTATATTGTAGGCATTGAGACTAAAACGGCGACTGACTCACCACCTGTTGCTTTGTCCAAATAAGCTCTGGTGAAAAGTATATAATGACCAGTATAGTATCGGGTATATGGTCGCGAGATCTTATTCATTTATTTTGTACACCGCTACAGTTAGAGACAATCGAGCCACCGTTGTTAATTGTAATAATAATATTGGAAGAAGTCCAAAGACATTTCAAAAATTTGTTGAAGTTTGAGCAATCATGTCTAATCAATCTAGTATCACACCGGCCGTGGTAAAATTAATTAATATTAAATTTGAGCATCATAAGATCCTTGTCATGAATTAACACTAGAAATTAAGAAAGACCAATGCTTTTTGCAAATAATGGTGTTGTGTAACTTGAAAATGGACGTGAAATTTTTATTTCATATGAACCTTACCTATTTTTGTACTTATAGATTAGTTGGGCTCCTAATTCACTTAATAGTATAGAGTACAAACAAATTTCTTACTGCCAATGCCTAGTGTGCAGCTATCTATTAATTTCACGGTTATAAAATTGAAAAATTACAAATACAGATTCCACACATTAATGATAAGTTTTCTGTTAAATCTACTAGTCTCCTTTTGTGTCTAGAGATCGTCGATTATTTACGTAACAATTATTTTTTCTCAAAACCAATTCATTACTAGGTGGTAGACTGTTTAGTCTGCCAGGCAGCCAGGTGTCGCCTAGATAGGTACCACCCTCTTACCCATTTCTGCCGCTTAACAGCAGTGTAACAACTGTTGTGTTCAGGTTTGAAAGGTATAGAGAACTAGTATAATTACAACGCGTGAGCCATTGCATCTTAGTCCTCAGGGGGTACAACGGATCTGTAACCTTCTTGAGTTAGTATGTAGTAAGTGGTGTGCATGTGTCCTAAGCAGGAGGCACTTACCATTAGATGTTATTGATTACATATTAGATGGGCTGTTTACTTGTTTGTTTCCCCAAATGAAGAGAGACCTATGGTCAGTAATGGACTATTAAAGGACTGCCATCTGACGTTAGCAGTGAGATTTACGTAGTCCCTTTAACGTGGTAGAGCCAAGCGGCGGCTTTTGCTGTCGCAGGAATGGGCCGGCTCGTCCGGATAAGTACCACGGCCTCGCAGAATACCGGCGGAAGTAGAGGCATCTTGTGCTTCTGCGTTTCGTGCGGTGAGTGAGGTAACCGGAGGCCCTCTCCCCCCTCCCCCCTCCCCAAATATGGTAGCGGTATATAATTTTGAGCTACCCCAGGAGGGTACTAGTACCTACGGTTCTGGAGAATCCCTCACTGAGCATCCACGTTCAGGCTTTCCTACGCTACCTAATCGTGGATGCTCAGTCTGCCCCGCGTATTCTGGGGGGGGGGCAATATTCCGCTCTCTTTCTTTCCTACTCGAGGCAAACGCAGCAAGGAAACTATGGCATTCCCTACCGCGCTCGCCGTGGATTTCTGCAATATCAGGGGACTCCACTCGAACCTTAGCGCCGTTCATTACCATCTTGAAACGGCGAAGCCGGCCTTGCTTTTTCTTACAGAAACTCAGATATCGTCTCCGGCTGATACCTCTTATCTCCATTACCCGGGGTACAAACTGGAACACTCCTTTGTGCCCCGTGCCGGAGTTTGCGTATACGTCAGAGATGATATCTGTTCTCGACGCCTCGGTAGTCTTGAAGGTTTGGACCTATCTACCCTTTGGCTGCGCATCGACAGCGACGACCATCCGCGCGTCTATGCGTGCCTTTACAGGTCCCATAGCGGTAATACCGTAACTGACCGACTCATCGACCACATCCAAATGGCTACAGATTCCGTGCTACAACAGATCCCATCCGCAGAGTTCGTGATTCTCGGCGATTTTAATGCCCACCACAGCGATTGGCTCGGTTCTCGCAGAACCGATCATGCGGGGAGATTTGTTCACGACTTTGCATTAGCATATGGCCTGACACAACTGGTAACCTCGCCGACGCGGATCCCAGACGTGGAAGGTCATACACCTTCCCTGTTGGACCTTTTGCTGACCTCACACCCGGACGGATATTTGGTCTCAGTCGATGCCCCTCTTGGCTCGTCGGACCACTGTCTGATCCGGAGTGTAGTGCCTATCGCGCGCCGATCCCGAACCCGATCTGCGGACTTCCGCCGTGTGTGGCACTATAGGTCGGCAGATTGGGATGGAATGCGGTCTTTCTTTGCTTCCTGCCCATGGGGGCAGGTTTGCTTCTCGCTGGATGATCCCAACGTCGTTGCAGATTCTGTCACCGATGTGGTACTTCAGGAATGGAACTTTTATTCCGTTCTCTGCAGTGCCTGTCGGAGGTAAATCCCAGCCTTGGTTTGGTCGCACCTGCAAAATAGCGTCACGCCGAAAGCGGAAGTGCTACCAGGCCTGGGCCGATGCATCGGCGTCTCGGGATGCAAAAACCAGTGCTCTTAAAAACGAGTACAACTCTGCCTCCATGTCCTTCAAAAGAGTTATCGCTGCGGCAAAGTTAAAGCACATTGGCAGAATTGGCGAGAGACTAGTTCGCCTCCCATCGGGATCCCGCGCACTCTGGTCTCTCGCCAAGGCTGTCCAGGGGAATTTCTGTCAGCCATCTCTCCCATCTCTACACAAGGAGGATGATTCGCTGGCCCATACTGCAAAGAAAGCCGATCTCGTGGGCTCTCTTTTTGCATCAACTCGACTCTTGATGACCGGGAAACTCTCCACCTACCATCCCGTGGTGTAAGTGCTCCATGCCGGAAATTCAGTTTCTGCAGAGCTCAGTGCGAAAGGCACTCCGCTCCTGGACATTCATAAGTCGAGTGGGCCGGACGGAATCCCTCAATTGTGCTGAGGATGTGTGCCCCTGAGTTGGCACCGGTTCTCACGCGTCTTTTCCGGCACTCATACTCTTCAGGCGTCGTCCCGGAATCTTGGAAGACAGCATTTGTGCATCCAATACCCAAAAAAGGCGACCACTCTGATCCGTCCAACTACAGGCCTATTGCCATCACTCCCTTGTTATCTAAAATAATGGTGTCACTCATCAACACCCAGCTCCTGAGGTACCTGGAGGAACACCAGCTGATCAGTGACCGACAGTACGGTTTCCGTCGCGGACGATCAGCTGGTGATCTTCTAGTTTACCTGACTCACCGATGAGCAGAAGCAGTTGAGTCTAAGGGGGAGGCTTTGGCGGTTAGTCTGGACGTAGCGAAAGCATTTGATAGGGTTTGGCATAAAGCGCTTTCAAAGCTTTCATCTTACGGGGTTCCTGAGAGATTGTGCAACTGGGTCACCAGCTTCCTCACGGATCGGAGCATCAAGGTTGTTGTCGACGGTGCATGCTCGGACCCCAAACCCGTGAATGCTGGTGTTCCACAAGGCTGTGTGCTATCTCCCACTCTGTTCCTTCTGCATATCAACGACATGCTACAAATCAGTAGCATTCATTGCTATGCAGACGACAGCACGGGTGATGCCCTATATACAGGCCGTGCGAATATTTCTCGGGAACACGTCGACGAGTGCCGGAACAAACTTGTGTCTGAAGTCGAGACCTTGTTATTCAAAGTCTCGGATTGGGGTCGACGTAATTTGGTCCTATTCAACCCCAAAAGACACAGGTTTGCGCGTTCACCGCTAAAAGAATCCCTTTGTCGTTTCTCCTCTTTTGAGAACATTCCCTTATTGCCTCAGCCAGTATCAGAATCCTTGGCGTTGACATATCGAGCGACGTTCAGTTCCGTGGTCACTTGGAGGAAAGGCCAAATTGGCCTCAAAAAGCTTGGTGTGCTCTGTAGAGCGGGACAGTATTTCATGCCGGTCCACCGTTTGCAACTTTATAAGGCGCAAGTTCGGCCCCACATGGAATACTGTTCTCATCTCTGGGCAGGGGCACCCCAGTACCAACTCCTTCCATTTGACCGCATCCAACGTCGAGCGGCTCGAATTATCGGCGACCAAGCTCTCTCTGATCGGCTTGATCCTTTGGCCTTGCGAAGAGATGTTGCTTCTCTTTGCATTTTTTACAAAATTTTCCACGGGGAATGTTCTGAGGAACTGTTCGGATTGATCCCAGCTGCTGAGTTTCACCATCGTACATCGCGACTGAATTCGAAGTTCCATCGATACCACCTAGATGGTTGGCATTCCACCATAGTGCGTTTTAATCGAAGTTTTCTGCCACGCACTTCGACTTTGTGGAATCAGCTGTCGCCAGCAGTATTTCCGAATAGTTACGACTTAGGGACCTTCAAGAAAAGAGCTTATTCCTTCCTTAAAGGCCGGCAGCGCATCTGTAGCTCCTCTGGTGTTGTGGATGTTCGTGGGCGTCGGTGATCACTTACCATCAGGTGAGCCGCACGCTCGTTTGCCCCCTTCTTCTATAAAAAAAAAAAATCTTTTACCATTTCATGGGATTAATATTCCGTTTTGTCGTTCATTTTCTATTACAAAAACGAAGTAAAACACCTCAAGGAAAATTGCGTCTCTGAAATATAATAAAAAAAATCGGACTCTAAAACATTGAGTGTTCTTTAATCAGCAGTGGTTGATTTTCATAAGTTTTTTTTATTGTAATGCATAAACATTGTCAGCTTTCTTCACCCGTACGCGTTTTTCAATTATGCTTTTGTACCTTTTGCTGATCCGCAGTGCGTGTCTTATCTCTGTCATCATACTTAAGCTCCCTAATAAATTTAAAAAACTTCCAACCGCAATTGAAGCATCATTATTTTATAATAATAATTAATTTGAATATCCATTCTCGTGTTATAACAATAGAATTGCAATGGTTTCAACGTGTCAAGACATTTAATTAAATCCATATTAAAGAGAAGTCCAAAAAGAATATTGTATATTTTTAAAGATTGTATTTAAAACTAAACATGTTTTACTAGTCTCTGTAAAAAAACTAGTTTCCCCATGAGGAATCTAAACAGTATTATAACCCGTGTTAATCATATATTGACCGAGAAGACCGTAACAGGGAGAGTCATTTCTTCCACTGCTGGAGAATTTTCCATAATCAGCACGCATGGCAGGCGGATCGGCGATTGCAGTACGTCTTGTTTTAAAGTTCTAAGGAAAGCCATGTTCCTTAGACACTGCACCACTCACCGGCCAATGGACTTTCGGTTTGCATCTTTTGAAATTGTAAATTCTCCTTTAATTGGAATGGACGATGGACGCCATGAAATTTTCATTGCATTTCTCTTTCAACTCCACTCACGGCATGAAAGAGGGTTTTATTATCAGTGGTCAGATTCTTTACACCATATTCACACTCATGCCGCGTTATCAAATTTAATTACTTAATTTTATTTATATTAGCTACGATAGCCAAGTGATTAAGGGATCCTAAAGGGGCCTTAGAATCAGGAGACACGAGTCCATCGATGTGAAGGGCTCATATACTACACGTCTGTTTTGTTTTTTAGTGTATTGAGTGATTTAATCTATATTTATATACATTGTTTATTATCTCACATTTCAATCCAGGATTCTACAAACTATTAACATCATTCTTTTTTTAGAAATATATGACACGGTAAATGTTTTCACATACTTATTACCTAGTTATTTCCTATTTATTACATCATTTGCAATACCTTTAGAGTAATGCATAAACTTATATCTATGCTTCTTATATTCTAACAA
Organism: Bhutanitis thaidina; assembly: GCA_029286595.1. Classification (NCBI taxonomy): domain Eukaryota; kingdom Metazoa; phylum Arthropoda; class Insecta; order Lepidoptera; family Papilionidae; genus Bhutanitis; species Bhutanitis thaidina. The sequence continues at coordinate 5,281,331 of JAGSMS010000013.1, forward strand.
CTGGGGTACGTTTTCAATTTGGTATCTGTCTCTATTTCTAAGGATAGTCTTTTAAGTATGGTACTTTTTAACAATAAGTGTTCCATACTTTCTTCAATTTCAGGGACACAAACACAACTGGGGCAGCCTTTGCATTGAAATCGGAGTAAAATAATTAAGTACCTGAACAATTACCGGGTTGAGTTTGAACTTTTGCAACAATCCGTACGCTAGCTCTGTATCTGGCAAAATATTTTTGTTGCAGCAGTAGTATTACTCAACTTGTAATGTACGTCCCATTCTTCTATACTGTCTGGCTTTATGGCCGAGATGGGACATTTATCCAAGTTTTTTTTAATAAAGTGGGACTTGTTTAGCCAAATCGTCCACACGCTCGGTTCCCAACATCTCTACATGGGCTTTTATCCAGAACAGATGGATGTTTTTGTGTTGGTCTTTAATGGACACCATGTTTTCTTTGATGGCTTTACAGGGGGATGCTAAGAGCCACGATTTTGAATCTGCTGTATGCTGATATACTCGTATAGCTGTTTCAGTACTGCTGTGTTCCAGTGTTAGGTTTGTCGACGAACATGAACGAGAAAGCAAACGAAAATGAAATTGGACGCGATATTGGCTGCTACTATGCAAAAGTTCAAACAGCTGTTACTCCTGAATCGAGCGTCAAACGGAATTGTGGTTTTGGATAGTGGATTGGGCTGACATATATCTGGATCGATCCGTACATAAAGAATCTCTATATAGAGTTAAAAAAACTGTGAAATATTATAGTTAAGAGGATTTCGTGTTTGAATTCTTTATAATCCACTATAAAGACCATAAACACAGCATTGATTTTCAAACGCCATCTTGGGTCGCAGTTTTTAGAAAAAAATGATATACGCTTAAACGTTACACCTGCAGGACCGAGAGGGCTTTGGATTTTAGGTCCTACAGAACGTCTTCATTGAACACCGCGGACAGCGATGCATTCTTCTTCTAGTGCGTAGGTGTGGAAATTAACTATCCGGTCACTAAGCCACTAGTTTAGTTTTCGTTAATTATATGCGCTTTTTATTAAAACATTGCGCAACCGAGACATTGCCCTTGGCAGCTTTGTTCTGTACAAACCGTAGGAGCAGCGAAAGTTTTATTTGGGACAGGCATGTTCTCCTTTAACTTTCGAGGGGGAGCTGCCAAAGCCACCTTACGGTGTGGGCGGATCGTCTACGAGTCGGGCTTCGAGGAAAGCGAAAACGTAGTCAAAAGACGTCGCTTTCCTTCAACACCACAGCTGCTATCTCTGTCTCAGCCGCCGTGTCCATCATCGCCGTATCGGATCGATCGAAAATTGGAAAGCGGTGTGCAAAGAAGAAGCGCGGGAGAAAGTACTGTCTGCGGCCTTGGCGGGAGGGTGGGAGGGGAAGCATGCCCGTGGTGCTGGCCAGTCTCTCTGCAATGGTAACGAGCATGCTCTGAAGCAAGCTCAGTGCCACGAGTAGGTCCACTTCTGGGTGGTTCCCCACTAGGTAGCGGAGAGCATGAGCTCTTCGAGAAGGCTTCTATGGGCTCCATATTGATTGGCGTGAAAATAAAAGGCTTTTGTAAATAGGGCAAGGCTAAGGCAATGTGAGATAAGTGAATAGTGTACTTAATACTACACTCTTAAAACAGTAAAGACTTGCAAGGAACGAAACGGCCAGGAGGACATTGTAATCACCAGGAGCCATGAAGTCAAGGAGGCTGTCCACTTAGTTTTTATGTCGTTAAGTTTCTCCGTAACTTTACAAAAGACAGGCGTTCTTATTCAGTTTAAAGCTTATTTCCTGATTATTTATTATACCAAACTATGCTAATATTAGCATGAAGGAAAACAACTCGTGGAAACTGAGACATGAAATTCAATAAACTGTGTTTACAGCTCTGAGACGCGACAAACGGAGCGTCTAGGAGATTTTGTTTCTTCTGTTGATTTTCTGAGCAACTATTTTTTCTTTCTTTAATTCACGTAATGCAGTATTTACCCTACTATATTTTCTCGAATATCTTTTAACGTTCCATAACAATAGAATTTCTGTATAATAATGTAACGAATGCTCGATAACGTCTTGTCAACTCTTACGTTTTCGAATGACAAGTCAAAGGAAAAAATATTTTACAAATTACCAGTCGATGTTAAAAAAACTCTTTGATAGGTAAATAAGGGTGACTATATACTGGTTGAAATATAAGCTTATTATTTTCAATAAAAATTAAATATCGAATCGGGAATGTTCTGGAATAATCGTTTTCGATTATTACAGAACATTCAATATTTTTATTTTTAAAAAGACGATCGAAATTCGGGACTATAAAACGAGCACTGAAGCGGGCTAAGAACAGTTCAATAGTGAGTTCTAAGGTAAGAGGAAGAGGAAGATTACGAAAAAAAGGAAGAGAAAAGGAAGAAAAGAATTGGTTTCTCTCAGGAAGATGCGTGGAAGATCACGTGCGAGTGTAAGTGGTAAAAATAAATAGGAGTTTAAGATACCGACCTTTTACTCCAATCTCGCAACCCGTAGCTCCTAACAATGATATGTATCTGTTTCAACACAAAATATATAATATTATTAAAATTAAGAAACTTTATTCAAATAATTTGAGTCTCTTTTCATAGTGTATAGTAAGTATATGCTAAATTTCTATGTTTCATATTACGGCTTGAAAGAGCCAATTTGCGACGACCAGTCGAGCTAAAATAAACAATGCTCTACGTTTAATTAAATCGATAATTTCTTACTAAACTTTGCTGTGATATCATTGAAAAACACATAACAATATTGACTAGAAAAATTAATTATACTTCATGTAACTGATCTAAAAGTTCCTAATGACTTCGATGTGTGTTAGTCAGCAGGGTCACCATAACTTATTTCTAGATAAAAAGTTATCTACAATTATATAATTATTTTTATACGTGTTAGAGCCAAGCGGCGACTTTTACTGCTGCTCGAATGGGCCGGCATGACCGGGTTGATACCACGGCCTCGCAGAATACCGGGGTGAAGTAGAAGCATCTTATGCTACTGCGTTTCGTCTGGTGAGTGAGGTAACCGAGGCCCTATCCACCTCTCCCTCCTCGTCCTCTCTCCCATCTTCCAAATACCCTTAATAGCGTCGTCTCGGATCGCCCAGTTGCTAAGCGTCTGTAACAGTAACTGATGGATTATGAGGACATTTTCAATATTTAATTGGGGGTTATTTTGCCAATTATTAAAAATACATGTACATTTTTCGAGTATTTTATTACCTTACCAGAGAAAAGTCTTTATTGTAACATAAAATAATATAATTTTTTCCACTAATTCCAATTTATCCCTCGCAATCTTGAATAGAGTCGCCGGCGCTAGCGAGTTATGAATAGTTTCCTGAAACAAACGAAAAACTATTTTTGAAAAGAGAATGGACCTTAAAAATTTTACATTTGGGAGGGAAATTTTTTCTTCGAACCACCCAAGGAATGCTATTTCGACAATTACAATTACAATTTAAGTTACATCAAATGTATTAATACATATGCAGGCAAATAGTTCGTAATTTGCAATCTAAGTAGCTCTCGTGCAGATCATATTCACCGTACAGTATAATGAAACTACGTTAAAGTATGCGACAAATATGTAAGTATGGAGTGTGCAAGAGGGGTTATATCAACCACACAGGACGCTACCCAACGACAGCACCGTACCCAAATTCCACAGAGAAGTGATGAGGAGCAGCATCTCTAGTGCGGGGGTCGGTGTGCATTACAGGCAAGACAGAGTTTATTAAAAATGTATACCCAATTTAGTTTTAAAGTTTTGAAGATCACAATATTCGATGACAAAGTTATTTGACGTTACTTAATTTAGTTATCTTACCCAAATAGAAGTTTTCGTTGAAATAATTAAATATATCTTCAAAGGCTTTTGTTACACGGATAACCAACAAACAAGTCTATAACTTGCTTTAAATTACTTGGCTGCCATTGATAACGATACAATTTTGACTGAAGTAATTTAAGATAAGCTATTACCTTATTTATTCTTCTTCATCTTTGTCAGCATGTATAAGTCAACTACTGGACAATGGCCTTTTCCTGAAAGCGTCAACAAAGGAGCATAGTGGAGAGTTTGCTCATACTCACCACCATCTGATTGTTGAGTGCAGTAATGGACCCTCGCATTGGATGTGCACAGAATTTATGGATTTTAGATTCGGTATATTTGCATGCACTGCGTGCAGGAGAGATCGGCCTTTGGGTCCTTACACCTTATTATTGCCTTATTTCTTAATATTTTGTGCAGGATGTTTGCGGAATGCCGTACATTAGAATTCTGCATCCATGCTCTTTTTGGCGTAAGAACCGACTGCTCTCAGACATCTGTGATATCTGAACAGTTAGCAGAATAACTATCTTAAAATATGAGATCGAAAATTATCATATTGGTGAGAGCAGCACTGTGGTCTCCATTATTCTTTTTCAGCGTGGCGATTAAGGTTTTTAACCTTAAGAAGACAGTCAATAATGGTGCTAGGGTGAGTTCGTTCTCCAGCAGTGAACTTTCATGGCGGCATTTCTTTTGTTAGCAACTAAAATTTGACACCTACGCAAGATATAATTGTAATGTTGCAAGTATAGAAGGCCGGAAATACGAATACACATCTTCACTTTCTAGTATCCTAGTAGTTACTTGTAGTCTATGTAAAATTACAATTAGATCAAAAGAGGTTTGCAGTGAGCTCACACGTACACGAAGATGTACCTTGGGCCTTGGGCCAGGATAAGATCTGAATCTTATCCTGGCCCAAGGCAACTCAACACTCAAACTAATAGTGCAGGTAAGATGATCATGGATCTACGCGTTTCGCAGTCTATTTTATATATAAATTATATTTTTACATTAGTGTACCTCCATTTTTTAGCCTGCATCTTAGTTCAGACTTGTTCAGCTCTAATGAGTTTCATATACGACATCTACGCGTAGGTAAGTAACGTATTCTAGCTTTATTTTCAATGTTCAGGTACTTATTCTTTGAAATTGGTAAATATTAGTCTCATGTGGGAATCGACTTCCGACCCAGAGCGCCGCAGCTAAACGCTTTGCCACTACGCCACGGAGCCGTCGAATATATTTATTTATATACATTACCAAGATAAACGACTACGTTTCTCATCTTCTAAAAACCAGGTAGCCTTTGAAAGACGTTGTGTATTGCTATTACAAAGATATTGATTATTTAAATATTTACAGCTTGGTAGAAACTACCAAGCTGTAACTCCAGCTGTGAGCTACGTAGAGGTTGAAAGTTATAATGTGTTGTAATTTTTGTCGATTTTCAAGCATTGTTATCATTTATTAAGCAGAATAGAAGCCTTCTATTTGACGATAAAATAAAGTTTTACATGAAATTTAATAATGTACGAAAATTATTTAAATGCACTATTTGTCCGCCCCTTTTCTGTAAGCCAATTAGGTCCTACTTTGTAGTCGATTAAGTAAATTATATTATATTTTTAGATATACCAAAAATGGAAACTATACAGAATTGTTGCTTACACACTATGAAGTTTTAGGCTAACCAATCAAGGCTAAACAGTGTTCGTTGTAAATGTATTTGAACCACAAACTGTCAGAGTTATTAAATTTGTAATGTTTATGTCGTTAATGTATTGCTTCAGCAGTCAATTTCCCCAGAGTGAATACAGTTGGTCCGTAAAGTTTATTCGACATGAAGTAACTATTAATTTATGAAGTAGCTATAAAGTTTAGACGTCATAGTACTTGTAGCATAATACTTATGTCATTGGAAGTTACTCTTATTGTAATATATAATTACGTAATGTAAGATTTCACATTTGCATACTCAATAAAGGGGTGGTTAGAGGAGTAGACATTTATGTGTCCTTTTTTTAAATCACTTTTCTCCAGAGCTTATTTAGACCAACCTGACAAATGCCATTGGCCAATGTTCGCGGAATGCAGGCCTAGAACTATTAAACTTTACTGAAAATTGCTTTTCCTTCTAAGTATATTCCTCTTGTAGTCTTATACATTTTCCCGAAGCACTTTTTACATTATTGAAATAAATAGCAATCGTCACGGTGTTAAACAACAAAAAAAACAAATCAAAAAGATTCCTTCTGAATGGCAAAAAAATGTGGCTACGTGTTTTCCTGCCGATTGCGATACCTTGAACTGTTTGAGAGTTATACCTTGAACGTCTCAAATTTCATCTCCAGTAACGAAATACGACCCAAAAGTTTTTCTTTTTCTCGCTACAAAAACTCGGGGCAACACGCAACCCATCACTGCTTTTGGTGCGGCGTGAGCACTAGGAGCCCCTCTTGCGATTTCTGTGCACCACCTTTAACATGTCAATCCCCCCGTGACCACGGCTGCTGTAAAGCGCTCGAAACGAGGGGATATATAAATTAAACGCGATAAATACCGTAATAATATTTTAATATTTATTAATAAATTTTACATTTTAAATAAGGACAGAATTCAACTCTCAAATCCTAGAAAGTAGGTATTTTTTAATATTTTAATTTGTTGTTATTTCAGTTACATACTTAACAACTTTCACATATTTTATTTTTAGATTACATCCCTGTTTGCTTGCACACCCAGGACCGTGTTCGGAACTAATGAGATAACTAAATAACCTTGTTTCCTGCACTCGTTGTAATAAGTTTAATAAAACGCATCAAACCTTGCAAGGAAAATTAATCAAAATGTTCCTTCAGCTTTTATCACGTGCACAATCTGGAAATGACAAAGAATAATTCTAATCTTTAGATAACTACATACATTATTTGTTTAATAAAATAATACGATTGTAATCTGCAAATTATTTTATTGGTTTACACGATCGTGTGAAACATTAAGTTTTGTTTTAAAGCATATTTTTTTATTTTGCCTCCACCCTGTGAACTCTACCGCTCGCTCTTCGATCAAATAAGGCTGACACGAGCGGCTCAGGCAGACTTTACCGGGTTGTTGCGACCTCGAAGTTGGGAACGGACAGAATTTATTTCAGCACGCACAATAAAACAACCATTATATAATATTTAAAATCCGGGTATATTTCTATCTATGTATTTTCTGAGAACATTTATATGATAAATATTATGGTGGAGAGGCCTCTTTATATATAAATTCTAATTAAATTAATACTAGTGTAATAAAGAGAAATAATTAGGATTGAGATGTGATTTCACTTGCAGAAATATAGATCGGGTAGGTCAGTTCAGGGTCAGTAAGTTCACCCTTGTTTCATCCTCCTTCAGAGTGTATTTATATCCGGCGAGCAAATTCACTCTGTACAATGGCTGCTGAACTTTCACCTCTTCGTTAGCGGATCTCTATAGTATTTCTTCCCTCACGTACAAAAAAAGAGTCTTCAAGCATTATTTCCAGATGAATATACCGCTTCACTTTTGGTTGGTTCTTGAAACGAAAAATACCAATACTGTTTCGTTTACAGAATCTATTGGTAGCATCGGTTTTCAAGAATTAGACTAAGTATTTTTCACATTATTAAAAGTAATTTTGTTTTGAATAATAGTCGAAAAAAGTTAAGCTCAGTACGATCAATACCCTTATAAACACATAAGCGGCGTAGGTAAATGATATGACGAGACGCCGACAAAATTATTTATCTATGCCCCGCCCACCGCGGTGTTTCCTCAGTATTGTGGACAGGAGTCGCAGTCTTGCTCTTAAATCTAGAGGTACTCATAGAGGTCGTGGTTTTCCCGGTGCAAAACCCTGATCCGTTAACCGTTTCCTCATCAACGTGAGAGTCGTGGATATACGTACATACGTAAATGATAGTGGACTCCTCACGGAGTGTTTTAAATTAACATGAAAGTTAATTTAATTTAACTAATAATACTAAATGGTAGCCACTTAGTGCAGATTTAATTCAACGCCATCTACCGGAAATAAATAATCGGAGAGGGCTGATCGATCAAATAATATCTTATCATACTGGCTGGTAGTAACCAAAAGTCGCCAGAAACTATGAAATTTAACAAATAAATTAAAAACTTATTAATAACCCGCTGCCTAAGGGTATCAAAGCTGGTGAGGCCGCAGAGTGTCTACTAAAAATGTTCGTATTAAATTGCTCTTCGATATTTGACAGCCCGATAGCCGTAATAATTGGTTTAATTAAAAAAAAGTGTGTGTGTGGAATTCACACATGGCAGAAGTGAAACTTCAGAAAAGTAGCCTACAAGAGAATGAGATAAATATAAAGTATCAGGAGTATTAGGATAATTTAAAAGTATGTTCATTTTATAATATTTATACCAAGCTTTAAAAATTATTTTTATATTTAAGATATGTTATAACACATATTATTTTTTGCGACATTTTTCACCCTTTTCACCTTATTTTCTTTTTTTTCTGCTTATACTCACGACTCTATTCAGCATTCGTTTTCGGCATTTTTGGACAATATTTTATTAAATAAAAGATAAAAATATTCACACTGTCAAAATGTGATATAAAAAAACATTACACTACATACACGTGTAAAATGAATACAAATAATTTACTAATGTGAATAAATTTAATTTTAATTATTTCTCTAAATAAAAATTATTGGTAAATTTAACACAAAAATATAAAAATAATTAACATAAATGAATTAACCAACGAATTTTAATACGCAAATGCAAAAAAATTAAACACGTCAATGATACACCACGTTGTTTATGACACATTTTCTGAAGGCTTGGTTGTACGCAGACGCAAAGACACGTGATAGTATACGTACAAACATACAATCGTAGAGCGCTTGGGCCGAAGCAAGTATCAGGCACATACGACGCCTTTCCTCTCTGTTCGGTTCGGTAATATGAAGGCAGTAACGCTCATTCTTTCGCAGGCTAAATCCTATTTATGAATATGTTTGTCTCTTTTCACTGTCGCTTTTTCGTTTCATCGAATTTACTACATAATAGTTAGGAATTGACCTTTGCCGTGGAGATATGGAAAACATGGAAAAGTCTGCCCCGGCCAGGATATTCCACTCGAAACTAACTACTAACTAACTTACCTACAAAAACGGTGGTTTTCTCGTTTGTACATAATGTACAGAGTTACGCTTATAGCTTAGTTGGACAATTTTCGCTCTTACCATGACAGCGCTAGCTTTCTTGGAGTTTCAGTGAAGAAATCCAGTCATAGGCTTTTTTTTTATAGGAAAGGCGGCAAACGACCAAGCGGCTCACCTGATGGTAAGTGTACACGCCAAAGCGTGACGTCAGAATGTTTGCGGGACGGGGGTGCGCGGGCGCCATACTTGTCGAGATGTCAAAAGGGCATTAGTGTCATCGCGTGGTTCATACGTACGCCGTCCCACGCCGCGCGTGATTCGTGTTAATTACTGTCCCCTAAATCAGGAGGGTTAGAATAAGTGGAACAGACGTGACAACTTAAGACTACGAAGAAGGAATCATCCAAAGGTAAGATCTCGCCCTAACATTTGGTCCATTCGATCCGTTAAACCAGTGATCCATACAGTCCACCGCTATCCAGCCCACGCCCTTATTTTTTTTAATCTAGGATTGTATAAATATTAGCGATCCACTATTCTATTCATCGTACTGTGCCCTTTCATTGTTTTACGCCTATAAATATCCAAATATAAAGTTTATATCTCGTAAAGGCGGGTACATTCAAAAAAAATTTTTCGTTACTTCTCTATGTACTCACATAACAGTAAATCATTTCCCGACTGCAATAACTGTTTGATTGTCACGCGTTTCATGAAACTAATTAATCGACAATTTATTTGAAAAAAGTTGATGCTCAGTAGGGTGTCCATACTATTAAGACATATTCTCGGACATTTAGTTTTAGCCTTTTTTTCTACCTCCTCTAGTTTTTTGCGTTGCAATGCCGACAAAATCGCAAGCTGCAATTTTTCGAGAGGCCCACAAGGCACTTTTTCAACTCGTTGAAATTGCGAATGCAATCTCCAAAGGTGACTTTGCCATATACACGGTCGCGGATTTCAACGCTCGCATAACAAAGGTAGACGAATATAAGAAGAAGCTGGATGAGGTCTACCACGACATCATTGACGATGAAGACTTGGACGACAAAACTGAGGCTATGTATGCTGAAAATTTTGAAAATGCCAGTGATGCTTACATCAGTATACTCGTGGCAAAAGAAAATATACAACCGTCCTCGTCTCAGCTCACCATTCAATCGCAAACCAAGGCGGCACCCGTGTCCGTGCTACCCAAGATACAATTGCCTAGATTCAGCTCGAAATTAGAAGATTGGCCCTCTTTTATTGCCATTTTTAAAAGTTTAACTGATGACATGGTCAATCTAACAGACGCAGTTAAACTGCATTATTTGCTTTCTAGCCTTTCTGGTGAGGCTCTCACTATGATAGTTCACCTAAAAATAACTAATGACAACTATAAAGTAGCCCTGGATATCTTAACCAGGCGCTACGAGAACAGGCGCGTCTTAATAGATAGGTTCATAGATATCATAATGGAACTTCCACCAATCACATCACGATCGGATATACGGCAGCTCTTCCTAACTCCGCTAATTTCAGCACAGTCAGCACTCCTTAATTTAGATCTTCCCATAGAGGACTGTGACTACGTATTTGTGTCTATTGTGGTACGTAAGCTCAAAGGCGAACTTCGCACACTATTCGAGCGTAGTCACGGATCTACTGACAATCTGCCCACACTCAACGATCTAATAACATTTTTGGAAGAGCACGCGCGGTGTGCCGAAACAGAAAAATCCAGCCTTCCGCATACTCAGCCCTTACCACTGCCTAGTGCAGCACGTAAGTGGGTACCTTGCCAGCACCAAACGCGCGGCCCACAACAGCCTAGTCAGCAATATTATAATCAATCTCAATCAGCTCGTCCACATAATACTCGCCAGCCCAGCACATCACAACACACAACACAGTATCGCCACGTCTACTCAACACACACTACAGAATCACCGCCGACTATTGCGAATAATTACTATTGCCCCTGGTGTGTCACCAAAGGTCACAGACTAGTCGCCTGCCCAGATTACAATAACCAGCCCATTCAAAGTCGGTGGGATTTCATTCATGCGCGCAATCGTTGCAAACGCTGCCTGGGGCCACATTATGAAAATGAATGCAAATCATCTGGTCGTTGTAAAGAATGCAGTAGCCGCAATCATCACACTTCACTACATAGAAATGACACTTCATCACCTATACAGTCATCAGCACACTTTATACCTCCTCCAATGAGAGAGCAAACCGGACAGCGCCCAGCGCAAACAACTCAATTCAGATCATCACACGCCGCTCTGTTGCCTCCACCACCCACACCACAAGACACCTGCCCATATAGTAATAAGCGTCCGCCGCAATGACTACCGGCGATCACTGAACACCCCGAATACGAACACGCTCAGCTCTCACACACACAAACACACGCCTCGATTACTACGGTTTCAAGACCTAGTGAAGCATTACAACCTCTTTCAGCTCAAGTCGTAAGTGATTCAGCTCAATCAGAAGTCAACACTCCCATTTTACTACCAACAGTATCACTTGAAGTATCAGATATATATGGTAACTTTCATAAGGCACGTGCTTTACTTGATTGTGGTAGTATGTTAACACTTATAACTCAGCGCAAAGCTAACACGTTACAATTACCGCTACAACGTACAACATTGAATATCGGAGGATCGGGAATCAGCACATACAACACTCAAAAGCATCAGTAAAAATTGTATTTCGCCCAACACATAGCACCACGCCTACGATCACGGCTACAGCTCATATTTTAAAGCAAGTAACTGGATATTTGCCATTAGATAAAATGCCAGATGTAAGTCAGACTTCAGGTCGACCAGGAATACCACTAGCAGATCAAGAGTATAACATACCTGCTCCAATAGACATTTTAATCGGCTGTGACATCCTTGGCCAGGTTTTGGATGGGACTAAGGTTTTCCTGGGCCCGGGCAGGCCTATTGCCTTCGGCACGATATTCGATTTCGCGTTAATAGGACCAATTAATGACTTGCACACAACACATGCAATGCAGGTAAACTCAGCTCATATCATTAACTCACACACAGATATGTCAACTCAAGACATTCATAAGGCAATGGAGAGGTTTTGGGAGGCTGAGGAGCTTAAACCTACCGTAACTACTGATACCTTACAGGACCAGTGTGAGGAAATCTTTTGTAATACAACAACTCGTGACCCTTCAGGTCGATATATGGTTGTTCTGCCCTTCCTTAGCAATGCACCTAAATTAGGTGACACCCATGCAATTGCGCTACGTAGATTTCTTAATCTGGAGAAGAAGTTACAGGCAAATCCAACCTTCGGCTCAAAGTACATTGACTTCATGACGGATTATCTCAAGTTAGGTCACATGTCTTTGTGTCACCCTAGCACCTTTGCGAATAAGGATCATTTTTATATTCCTCATTTTGGTATACTTAAGTCAGGTTCAGAGAAGCTACGTACTGTTTTCGATGGTAGTTGCAAGAGCTCTAACGGAGTGAGCGTAAATGATTGTCTTCATACAGGGCCCCCTCTCCAACAGGATATAATTGACCTCATTATGACGTTTCGAACCCATACTGTCGTGTTCAGCACTGACATTCGAATGATGTTTAGGAATGTGATGGTGCATCCAGACCACAGACGTTTTCAGCTCATATTATGGCGTTCATCACCAAACGAACCTCTGCTCACCTACGCTCTCAACACAGTCACCTACGGCCTTTGTTCCAGCCCTTATCACGCTATACGTACGCTCCTTCAACTTGCTAAAGACGACGGATATCGATATCCTAGAGCTGCCGAAGTACTACGCAAGTCCATCTTTGTTGATGATATTCTCACCGGAGACGTCTCCGTGGAAAGCGCTCAAGCGCTGCAAACTGAATTAATTGAATTGCTGGCTCTAGGAGGTTTCCAGTTGTCTAAATGGACCTCAAACTCGCCCGAGCTTCTGGAACGATTCCCAGATGACCAGTGTAGCATGCCTAAGGATTTTGACAGCAGCCCAGATTTAACCCCCATTAAGGTTTTGGGTATGGAGTGGATCCCCCAGACCGATGAATTCGCCTACCGTGTCACTCTGACTACCTTAGCTAAAGCCACTAAGAGATCCATTCTCAGCACAGTTGCTTCACTGTATGATCCCAACGGCTGGGTGACGCCAGTCATATTCCGCGCAAAACTTCTCCTTCAAAAGATGTGGCTCTTGAATCTGTCATGGGATGAACAGCCTCCCGATGAGATTCAAACGGAGTGGACATCTATTGCAGAGGATCTCCCTCAGCTCTCAACTCTTCGCCTACCCCGACGAATTTGTTCACAAAGCCGCACGTCTACTTACAACCTGCACGGATTTGCCGATGCGTCTGAAGCTGGCTACGCTTCTGTTGTTTACCTTCACGAGGTTGATATTTATGGGCACGTTAATGTCCATCTGGTATTGGCCAAATCAAAAGTCGCTCCCATTAAAACTCGTCTCTCAATCCCTAAACTAGAACTCTCTGCAGCATTACTATTATCTCAGCTCATGACCAAGGTCTCAACTCTCTTATCGGCTCATATAAAAATACAACACCAGGTGTGCTGGTCAGACAGCACTATAGTATTAGCCTGGCTTAATACGTCCCCACATCGACTTCAAGTCTTCGAAGCTAATCGAGTGACAAAGATAATATCCACGGGGTCCAATTGCACATGGAGGCACGTACCGTCAGCTCTCAACTCTGCGGATTGTGCCAGCAGAGGATGTCAGCTCAAACATTAGCCACCCATAACCTATGGTGGTCTCCTTCTTGGCTTAAGGAAGCTCCAGACACTTGGCCAACTATGCCTCCAGCTCTAGGTCACCATGTCCTGCCAGGTCTCAAGCCTAAGAAGGCTTCAGCTCACATTGCAGTTCCTGACCTCGACGTCGACTTGCTCACACGCTTCAGCTCTCTTGACAAGCTTGTAGGGGTAACTGCTTGCATAAGACGTTTCACATTTAATTGTCGAGTGATCTCAATTGACCGTCGGTCTGGTCCCTTGACTGCCACTGAACGAAAGGAAGCTTTACTTTTCTGGATCCGCTGCGTCCAACAAAACGTGTTTGCTCAAGATATTCAGCGCCTTCAGGCAAACGAAAGTGCACCGTGAGACTTCAACGTCTCTCACCTTTTTTGAAAGATAACCTTCTGAGGGTCGGAGGTCGTCTAACGCATGCCCCGCTCAGATATGAGGCACAACATCAGCTCATTCTCCCCAGCTCTAGCCCACTCGTGGACCTACTCATCGACCACTACCACAAAATACATTGCCATCCTGGCTCAGACACTCTACACGCTATATTACGACAACAGTTTTGGATACTATCAGCACGTCGCGTCATCAGGCATCGTGTATACCAGTGTATACGATGCTTTAGATGCCGAGCTCAGTCCAAGGCCCCAGTTATGGCTGATTTACCAGCTGACAGGGTCACACCACATCCTGTTTTCAGTCAAGTGTCAACTGACTTTGCAGGCCCTTTTATGGTTAAATCCAGCACATTGCGTAACGCTAAGTTATTAAAAGCATACTTTTGTATATTCGTATGTTTATCTACGAAGGCGGTACACTTAGAACCAGTGTCATCACTCAGCACAGAAGCATTTTTTGCGCCGTTGCAACGGTTTGTTTCTCGTCGTTCGGCTCCGACTCTCATTCGCTCAGATTGTGGCACCAATTACGTAGGCGCTAGGAACCAGCTCATGGAAATTCAGAGTTTCCTTGCGTCAAACAATGATCTCATAACGCGCAAACTTGCTACTCAGCACATAACATGGTGGTTAAATCCACCCACGGGGCCGTGGTTTGGAGGTATCCATGAGATTGCCGTTAAATCTACCAAACAGTTACTGTATCGGGTTATGGGTGAGCAACACCTGACTTTCGAGGAATTTTCAACACTTTTAGCGCGAGTCGAAGCTGTGCTCAACTCAAGACCTCTTTGCCCTCTCTCCTCCGACCCATCGGACTTTGAACCTCTCACCGCCGGACACTTTATTGTCGGTCGTCCGCTTACAGCACTACCGGAACATTCCTTTGATGATAGACCATTATCCGCTCTTAAAAGATTTCAGCTCATACAGGCTATATCTCAGCGCTTTTGGAAGCTGTGGACACAATCCTACCTCCATACCCTTCAAACCCGATCCAAATGGCTTTCCTCTTGCACCCCTCCTCAATTAGGCGAGATCGTACTCATCCAAGAAGACAACCTGCCGCCTCTTCAATGGAGGCTTGGAAGAATCATCGGCGCTCTCCCGGGAAAGGATGGAGTGATCCGTGTAGTGGATCTAGAAACTGCACATGGAACACTGCGGAGACCAGTGCAGAAGATTGCCCGTTTCCTATAGAATCAGCACAAGGGTGAGGGCTCCCCCCCCCTCCCCCCAAGATGTACACGCCAAAGCGTGACGTCAGAATGTTTGCGGGACGGGGGTGCGCGGGCGCCATACTTGTCGAGATGTCAAAAGGGCATTAGTGTCATCGCGTGGTTCATACGTACGCCGTCCCACGCCGCGCGTGATTCGTGTTAATTACTGTCCCCTAAATCAGGAGGGTTAGAATAAGTGGAACAGACGTGACAACTTAAGACTACGAAGAAGGAATCATCCAAAGGTAAGATCTCGCCCTAACAGTAAGTGATTACCGTCGCCCACGTAAATCTGCTACACCAGAGGTGCTGCAGGTGCGTTGACGGCCTTTAAGGATATTTGGGGGATGGAAGGGATGATGAGGATGGGAGTTGGTGGAGAGGGGAGCGGCCCTCCGGCTACAAGACGCCTTACGGCTAAAGAAGCACAAGAGGCCTCTACTTCACGCCGGTATTATGCGAGGCCGTGGCACCCTGGTAGAGCCAGCCCATTCAAGCAGCAGCAAAAGCAGCCGCTTGGCTCTACCACAGTTAAAAAGGCTACACGCTGTACTATGAAGCAATCTTAGTACATTACTTCACGGTGAAAGCTTACACATGGCTATGGGAATTAGATTAGAAGCGCCGATCTGTGAACGCAAAGGACACGAGTTGGACCTGCACGGGCTTCATTAAATAACATCATCTGAAGGGCTTCTGTCTCCATAAATATTCCCTGGACTTTAGAGCCTTGCGGAACTTTCAGAGAGGACGACGAGAGACCTGTTTTCTTCTCTCTTCTCTTCCCAAGGGACCAACGTCCGGTATGACTTTGGTCCCTTGGGAGAGAAGATAACCAAAGTGCAATTGCTAATGGATATATGATTATATCCGCCTCTGGTCGCTTTCTGGGAGCAGTTCCTTTCTCGTTCAGAGGCTCTCGCTTAAACTTATTTAACCAGTCAGCGTGGAAATACAACTAGCGTTCGAATACAGGCTTTATTATAATTTTAATCATTAGATTATAGTAATTACAAATATGTGTATTTGTATTACTATATACCTAATATGTGTACGTATTTCTAATTGCCATCGAAATTAATATGTTAAAGACAATTGATGGATTTGTACATTATTTAAATTTTTTATAGTTTATGAATTGTAATCATGACATTTTAGCTACAAAAATACTTTATATTTTTTAATTCTTGTCTTTAATTATTAATTTAACTGTATGAATATTTAAGGCTACTGTCTGGGACTTGATATCGATTGGCTGAGATATTTTGGACAAAGCTGAATTTAGTTCACACTGAGTTTCATATTAATTGAGGTCAATCGCCTGTGTCCTCTATTAAATGTTTTTAGTGAACCCTATTTAAAACAGTTTAAATCAAATATAAGATTTAAAGTTTGCGTGGTCAGAATATTACTTACATTTAAGAATGATAATTGATGATTTCCGACTTAATGTTATACAATGATTTGGAAAATACATATTTATTAAAATAGTAATTGTATTTTCAGCAAAAATTATTTTCACACTTTAGCAAGTTTAAGCTTGACAAGTTTCGTTCATACATCCTCTTCATTTATCAATGTTTGTCAACTTTTGAAGTCTGCGCCCATTTATTGATTAGAACTATGACTGAAGAAAATTCTATTTGCAGATTGCTCAGTCGGCGGTCAAACTTCGTATATATCATTATTATTGCAGAGGAGTTTCGATTATAGTTTACATAGTAGAGATATTTCTTAACCGAATAATTATATATTAATGAGAAGGATAAAGATAACGGACACGCCAAAGCGACAGTCTGTATATTATGTCAAATAAATTGAAATTACCGCGGGAATTTCTTGTAAATTAGTAGTAAGTAGTAGAGAAGTACGTATTCACCTGTTTTAAAATGTAGTAAACTTTAAAATTACACAAACTCGGGATGGCTCGTATATTCTAGAGGAGACAACTTATTCATATGATCATCATTTTAAAAGGCGGCATATGTACTATATTACGCCACCACCATGCAAATATTGAGCGTAAATAAAATAAAACCATACTAAGTAATGAGAAATAGTCTTCTTTTCATTACTATAACAAATGAAATTAAGTTTCTTTGATTAATGCATAACCACTCTGTGTCGTCGAAAGTTGTGTAAACTTGTTTTATGTACTCTAGGGAAATTTTCCGTCCGTATGACCACAAACATCAAAAATTAAAAAAAACATTATAAACGAAATTCTAGCTAAAATCCTCGTGTTCAAGCTTCTATATCCATGTTGGTTTACATACATTTTGTTAAATAGTAAATTTTATGGAATGAGAAATTACGAATTCTTGTTCGAGTCGATTTGACTCTAAAACGTGAAAAATAATATTAATGTCGATGTACTCCTGGCCAATTACGATATAGTAAGAAGCAACAAAAATAACTAGTTAGTGAAAACACAGAGTTTTTTTTAAATTGTCTCACTTTACAGCTTCTCGTAAAACTTTACTAAACTTATTATATGAGATCAATCGCTAATATTTGTTTAAATTGTCGCTACTCTTTATTATATAAGACCCGTTACATCTTATTTAAAGATGAAAATCTTTACTACTGTATATATATTTTAAGCCCTCCATTATGCTGCCATTACTATATAAGTATTCAGGATGTACCGTTTGTCTTATGTAACGGAATTTAGTCTACATTGTGAAAAATAATTCATCAAACTTAAGCCCTGCTATTGTTTGATGAAAGTGACAAATGTCAAAAACGTCTGAGTTTTTATTAACAGGTTTTATTAACACGTTAATTAATAATTATGATTTCATTACATTTTTGTTTTATTCTTTATTATGACACGTTAAGGATTAAATAAATATATTTCTTTATTGTCATTCAAATTATTATTAGTATCATACAAAGTCATATATTGTCATACAAAGAGCGCGCTCCTGGACGCATGCGAACACTAAAGTGGCAAGGATTTAGCTACTGGCAAAGCGCGTTGTTTTGCATTTCGTGCATAAATCTTTACCTTTAATACATAGAATTGCAAAGTTTATAATCATCAGGTTATTATTTAGAATTATTTATTAATTCATTGCTTAATTTATGACAATTTCATAGACATAACATTCATGTATACCGGATGACTTTGTCATCGTTCTTGAAATGAAGGCAATCAACGCTGTTTTCAATCAACTTTAAAAAAGGAGGAGGTTATCAATTCGTCTGTATTAATTTTTTGTATGCATTTCATGCAATGTCTTCGTCGAGAGATTTTAACTTTTTTATATTCACGGGTCTGATTTAAAATTGAGGAACATATTCCACCCCTAAGAGAATAAGAGATTAAAGTAGAGTAAAAAAAGTATTTTCTCTCTGAAATTATTGCCCTTGATTGAAAAAAATACGAAGCCTCGCGGAAAAAAATCTTTGTAAAATTCTCACCGCGAAACCACGATCGGCACGCGCGGACGCAATTGTATTTTCAGTTGCGTTGCGCGCCGCTCATGAATAGGTCACTAGTTACATGTCGTAGTACAGTAGCCGTCAGTCCCTTTATTCGATAAAAGGACTGACTATTTAAAGCGGTTAAGTGATCAAAGACTATTGTGTTCGGGCAGCTTCTTCGGCGAGAAGCCTCGACCTATCATCCCCTGAGTTTTTAATTGTGGTTCGGTCACCTGTGGTTGACTCTGTATAAAAAAAACTTTTGAGAATAAACTCTGAAGCCCTTTTGTTAATATGTTAAATTACCTAAAGTCACACCACAACCACAACTTGGTTATCTCCCTTTCCTGGGATTAATGATATTAAAAAGTTAGAATTGGTAATCATATTTCTAGAGGGTGGAAACATTAAGAAACAATAGTAAAAAAAACGTTAATAGATAATTACTGCGCAGTTATTTAAGAAAACTGATTAGTTTGCTGAAGTGATTTCTTCATGACTGCTTGCAATATGAAGTCAACATTTGATGTAAAATAACAATATCTACATTATAAAAATGTATTTTATGTTTAGAAGTTGAGTGAGACTTATAAACAAAGCATTATAAAGGTTTGTCTTTATGAAAGTCCCCTGCTGCTAGACTTAGCTACTGATTTCTTTTTATGGTATTTTTTCGCTTCGCATAACAATGTGCAAGTCTGAGCGAAACTCCAAATGAAACCCGCAGTTCATTCAGATGCCATTTTTACTTGGTATCACACAAGTAGCTACTTCAACTCCACAAAATTACTCCCACAATAATACTTTTATACGTTCAGTAATTAGACTCGCTTCAAAATGTAACTAAATTGTTGGATGAATCAAGGAAGATATAATACAATATCTACTTTCAAGATTTCTTATTTTTTTATTAATCAAAGATCAATTATTATGTTAACCAATATTTTAAAAGTTGTATTTAAATAAAGTACTACTTTACAATTATGAACAGTTCATGAAATCGCGGGCTAAAATTCAAATGCTTTATTGCCGTCGTGGTGAAAGGTCGTGGTGCTTTATTGCCTAATATACTCAAATAAAAAAAAAATTCTTTGACCATAAGTCTATCGTTGAAAAAAAAACATGCGGTAATAAATATGAGAAGATATATTATTTTGTACTAATTTGCATTAATATATTAAACTAATATTGGAAACCGCAATCGAAACGTGATAGAAGAAGAAATGGAGAAGGCTAAGCAGCGCATATTTACTGCAAGAATAATTTTGTGCTAAAATTACTCAAAAACATCCGTAAACTATACTGGAAATGTATTTTATGTATAGTTTATCTCAATTTTATATGGCTATACGTGAAATAATTGAGTAATCATTTTGAAATTAATAGTAATGTATCAGCTTCATAACATTAATTAATTACACAGTAGCAGACGGATCGCATTATAATTATTCTAGTGATTAAATATACATCAGTGTAATTATGTTGTCATGTACTCAAACTATTTCAATATCAAATAGCCAAAAAGGAAAGAGAAATAAGCATTTTAAAAAATAACACAGACTCGTGACGGACAGTAGCGTGTAAATTTGACTTCACAAGGTGCCTGATTTTACCGACTACCACAGCACTAGGCACGTGGTCGCATAGTGTATGTCGGTAGATCCGACGGAACGGTACGGAAGCGTCTGCGCTACCGCGGAGGAGGCCTCTCCCACGGTGTCGCGATTGTCCATTCGTTTGTCACGCGTCGCGTTAAAGGCAAATTCTCCTTACGTGTTAAATCTAAGTCCAGTTGTGAAGTGTTTACAGGCAGGTAAATAATATACAGGGTTGAGAAATACAGATCTTGAGTGGCATCCGTATATACTTAATTTAACAGGTTCTCGGTGGATGCTGGAGAATGGAGATAAGGCCAAAGTGAACAGACATCTAGGCAAGCGTGTACCATCCTAGGCCTCATCTTCGCTTTCGATCGGGTAAGATTGAGGTCAAATGCAAGCCTATTTTATCATAAAAAAAAAAATAAAAAATAAGGACATAACACTATACCACAAAATTAATTCACAACAATTTCGTGAGAAGTCTTTTATCGCTTTAGCCATATCGTATTATTTTTCACATCACAGACATGATTTTGTTTATTAGTAACTACGTCTTTCATAAACGAGACAGAGTTAAAAAATAACACGCTACGATTTTATTTAACGTCACACAGATTTTTTATATAATTTTTTATAGCATGCTATATAAGATCCATGGTGGCTTTAGACAGTACTTTGTGGCAATCTATTGGAGATGCCTCCGAAACCCCACGCCCCTTGCTGGTGGGCAGACTGGACGTACCCGAACAGGGAACCGCCCAAGAATCCTACCGGTGGGAAGCCGGGAAACGGGGGCTTAAAACGGAAAACCGCTGTGCTCGACCGTTCCAGAGTCAAAAGCCATGCTCATAGCAACCGAAAGACCCGTACGTACTTCTACGTGCGGCGGTGGACACCACTGCAAAGGGGCAAAGCCCCGGTACAGTTACCCCGACGCCCAAAAGGCGTCGAGAGAAAATCCGGCAGTTTTTTTTGGAGATGCCTATATTACGGAATCGCTATGCATTGTATTGATATTGCTATTTAAGGATAAAATAGGCTTTTGAGACAAATTAAGTTTGTATGGATTTTTATACCAGGAAATAATTGCTATTTCTTAGGGATGCTTAGTCACAGTAATCTCTCAAATTGGCGTATAGATGCTTCTTTCGGCTCATTTGTTACACTAATCATGTCAAGACATGAGGGTAGACTTGATGAATGAGTTTTAGCGTTCGGTCTCCCAACACAGCTGCTGCAAACGAACATAGTTATGGCTTATTGCTATCACGAATTTGTAACCGTCTTTATGAAGATGTGTCATGGCAGTGCTCAAGAGTAATACAAAATCTGTAGATTAGTAATGACATCTTCTTTCGCAGCATCTAAATAATTTACTGCTAGACATAAGCCTCCGAAATTTGCAGATTTATCGTAACCGCCACGCTTAACAGTTGGATTCACAGAGATACTCACTATCTTCGCCTTCCCGTAAGTGATGTAACGCTTAACAATAAGATCGGAGGAAGGGTCGATTGCTGCTGCAGAGACAGGATGTTAACACAATTATTGGCTTCGGCTGAGATTTGAACTCATCCATAGCTCAACAGCCAGGTACGCTAACCACTAAGTAGCAGATGCGAATAATTCCGTAGTCCGTCTTTTACAACACAATGAGATTCTTTCACGCTGCTACCGCGTGGCATATAATACTGTACTACAGTATTATTTTATAATAATAATAATAAATGTTTATTTTAGAGCAGAAGATCCATATATAATAACTAAAACCAGATTTCTTATTTTCATAAATAGTAATCTTATGAATCAATGTCATTCAAAGTTTTTATACGGTTTCAAATGATTCAATGTTCATTCAACGAATCTACGTTTCATAACGTTAGAAGTTAATTTGAAAAATAATAATGTTCATTGGTTATTTAATTAATTTCTTGGACTCGCGGGTGTAGACTTTGATTGATGAGAATTATAAGAGAGATGTCTGTCTAAAAACGGAAAAACGAGGAAATATAGAAAATGTATATATTTACGGTGCTTAAGGAAGAAGGAGGATAGGGACTAGAGGATTATTGTATTTCAAAATGCTATAATCACACGCTAGCCTATTTTTTGACAGACCGTTGTACTCGCCGAACCGTCTATCCATGGCCCAGTCTGCAAAATGTCTCACAGCAGGTACTCTTGTGGTTGTGAGGTGTTGCATCTTAGTCCTCAGTGGTGATAGCGCATCTGTAACCTTCTTCGATTGAAGTTTTTGCAGGCGTTCATGGGCTGCAGTAGCCACTTACTATCAGGTGAACTCTTAGCATGGTTTTCACGCCAATCCCATAAAATAAATAAAATATCACCATCGATGCCGCCGTTAGTACCATTGCTAAACATAGTCATCCCATTGCTAAACATAGTCATCCAGAAACGCAGGTGAATAAAAAAAATCTAAAATGACATCACAAAACCTGACCACGTAAAATCACACCGGTTAACCCTCTACAACTAAAAGCCTGTATAAATTTGTGTCACTATGAAAACGAAATTTATAGGTGCTTCTACAATCGTTCGCTTTTTCACGAGCGTAGTCCTTCTAAATAGAATAGGCAACCCCGACCCGCCTGCACTCACCTGTGACAGAAGAATGAACCGCTCCCTCCCAACGGCCCAGCGGCGACAGAGGGTGGAGACTGAGGGCTGGCATGCATCGGTGTCGACGTAAATTTCCTGAGTTGAAACTTTGATGCGGGGGTTTAGCATTTACCGTGCGTAAAATACTTTGCAGTGGATGAGATTAACATATTATAGTCGTGTGACTATCATTCATGTTAAGTAATCGCATTTAACATTTTGAATAAATATTATACCGGTCGATCACGTGGTTCGAAACTCGTCCAGAGTCAATATTTGAGCGTCAGGCAAATTATTGGTTTTTGTCTCATGTAATGCATGTAACCCTTCCAATAGAACACAAATAGGCAGTATAATATTACACTATGCGCCGGTGACTACTGAATATTATATTCGGAAATGTCGACTTAGTTGAAATTAGCCAGGAGGTGATGATGATGGATCATACGTCGACTGACTGATAGGGTTCAAGTCGTAGAAGAATACAATAATTATGCAACTCACCTTATTTTGGTTCTCGGTCCTGTACGTGGCTGTCCTCGCGTGTCGCATTCGGATGTACCTTTTTCCATTTGAAACATATAAGTGGGCAGCTTCTCGTGCTCGTACAAGTAAACTATTGACATCTTTGTAGGAAACAGTTATCCTGGCCTCCATGTCTCCGAGGTCAGGATACCTGTTTGCAAAGCTACGAGTCCTCGGTTTGAATATCAAACGGGGTGTTTATCTGTGTTACTCATAATATATTACTTTCATACTTGGCACCCATTTTGCGCACACCTTTAATACGCCAAGATGACCATGCAACATATATTAACTAATTGTATCTGATACTCCAACTGCAAGCTTTTTCTTTTTTTAACGATAGTTAATTTTTTATATATTTTACACAGGCCGTCCCACCCTGGTATTATCTTCAATGAAATCTTTGCATTGCTTAAAGTTGTTGTGCCTCCAGTATCATAGTTTACTCAGAACAAGACTGTCTGTTCTGAAATGGTTTGAAGAGTTTTTTTCCTGCTAAATAAGGAACTTAATCACGGCGCGAAACATGATTTTCTTAGTTTTTAAAATTGTCTTTACCGATTTACTTATTTAGCAATGAATATAGAAATAGTTCAATGAATAATGAAACTATTGTTTTGTAAGTTGGTAATTTACTTACTTTTTTTATTAATCAGTGTCTTAATCAATGCAAGAGTGACCTTACTCCTCCCTAACCCCTCCATTTTGCAAATGTAATTCGCCCCTTATTTAATAAAATAATGATAACCCAAACAACGTGCTACGCAAGTAATAATTTAAAAAAAAACTTATAAGTACCGTTATATTCTTTAACAGCCTATTTAAGTCCATTCCAAGAAAGTGCCAGCAAGTCAGAATATATTTCTTGAAGTGTTTACATCTGCTTACCACGCTGGGCTGTTGAATTGGTGAG
Organism: Bhutanitis thaidina; assembly: GCA_029286595.1. Classification (NCBI taxonomy): domain Eukaryota; kingdom Metazoa; phylum Arthropoda; class Insecta; order Lepidoptera; family Papilionidae; genus Bhutanitis; species Bhutanitis thaidina. The sequence goes on from JAGSMS010000013.1 coordinate 5,305,875, forward strand.
AGCAATCAGAACCAATAATTAAATCATAAAAAATCGGATTCCTCGTTTTCATGGTGAGCTGAGCTAGCGTGGTGAACCACGAGCAAGTAAGGCAGGTATTTAAAAGATGGAATAATTTCTCTTACACGCAGCGGCATACTAAATCTTTCATGCGCATCTGTCAGTTAGTTACTTATAAACCCTTGACGATTGAATCTAACTTTAGCATCCATTTTTTGCATTAGATATATGTTTGGGGAATGAGTAAATTTACCCCCTCCTATTTCCAAGACATGCTTAATCTCTATTTACTAGGAACATTGTTACAATTATTTTAGAGCTTAGATAATCCCAAAACCTCTTAGATATTATAATGAAGCTTAAAATAAGATAATCCTTCGATTATCATTAATAATTTAAGCAATTTAAAGTTTAGAGCTAAGTTAGTATTTCACATTTACCATTTCGATTTAAGGGTGTTTGAATAAAATTAACAGTCGTTTTATTAAAATTAAATTGATTTGTTATTTTGATACCATGCTTTGTTTACGTAAGTAATATTTGTATTTTTATTTCAATTTTTTATTATAGTTTATTCTAGTCCTAAACTTGCTAATTCAGTTCTTAGTTGATAAAAGTTTTAACTTCTACATAAACAGAGTTAGTTATGCACGATTTGAATTTCCTGACTGCACTGGAGCTTACGGCTGTCGAGTCGTTGCATTTTAAAAGATGGTCGAGTTAAGATCGGCACTTGATGTGAACGAAGCGCGCAAGCGCGTAGTTCAGGGTCGCGCGGCAGAATAATATGATGATTTCAACATTAAAAAAAACTAAACACGTATTTTTCGTTATTACATTAATATTAACAATTTGATGTTTATATTTAGTCGGCATAAAGAACAGGTTCATATAAAAAGAATAAATAAAAGCATGTAATTTATTTGATTTTATGACATTTAAATTAAAGTACCTAGTAAATATTTTATGAAACTTTACTGTCATAAACATTCTTAATCACACTTGGGGCGTAGTCCTCTTATCCACGACTGCGATCCATGATCGTCTGAAATTAATAATCTGATTTTGATGTATCTTAGCACAGGTGTGAACAGTGCATAGATTCATTTTCATGTCTCTAGCTACTTTCATTGATTTTCATTTTATACTCCGCCCCACATTTATTCGCAACCTGGACTCAGGTACCGAGTACTAATAAAATATAAACGTTTGATACATTATTTCTGTAACATAAGCGCTCAGTGACGAATAGTTTAATTACTTCAACATGTTATTATCAACATCACCGTTTTGGTTATCAGACTGCTGTTCACTTTCGGACGAAGATCTCTTTTAAGTTGAATTTTTCGTAATGGCCAGCGATTAGAAGGCCGATTTGCGATTGTTTTACCATACGTCTTTCATCTGATACGCCTGCTTTAATACTAATTAATAATTAATTAGATACCACATAATTTCTTTGAAAAATAGTAATAATAATATCATCAATAAGGTATAATTTACAATAGAAATCTGTTCTTATCTATACAATGTTCAGTCTTCTGCGTAGACTTTGATATTATCAAAATTCACAGCCAGTCAACCTTATGGATACGGTAAGCCAGTCTGTACACGAGAGATTAATTCGATAGCTGACGGTCCCGCTTTGGCCTTATCGCCTATCAAGGCTATGTTAACTCGACGAATTCGCTAATTTACAATCCACGAATGAATATTTAATGGAAATGTGTCACCCCTGAAAATTCGGCTTCTCGTGGTACCAGCCACGGAGTAAGCACTGAAAAGTTAAACATGCAGAAGCGATGAGCTGTGTATTATATTAATAAGATTAAGGTAAATACCCTTTTCATTCATAATTTTAAAAGGCTTATATTCTTTGTTTGTTATTGCTTAAAATCAATGTGAAAATAAAAGGTTTTAGAATATACATAGAAATTTATAGCAACTTTGCAATACATAAGATTGGTAATACAAACAAACAATAGACACAGGATCAGTAATGCTGCCCAATAAGAAAAAAATATACGAACTGTTTATTGACGAAATGAGTTCTTAAATATATTTACGTTGTTTCTTTTAAGTATTTTAAAACAATATTTTTTTGTTTAGTTCTAGTATTAAGCTTAGTTGAGTAGTGTGAAATAGTATCAGAAAATAAATTCAAATAAGACTATATAAACATTTAAGTCTATGTCATGATCTACCTAAAAAAAATAACAGTAACTGGACAACATAACCGGAAAAAGGGTTCTTCCCATTTTTAAGAGAATATGGATTGGCCGGCCTCATGTCATCAGACAGATTTCCCCCGCGATATTACGCTTGTTATACGATATTCAATACCGCCAATTATTGGATGGCTTTACAAATTCTATGATAAAAAATATCTTTAAATAATCAAGAGGTAGACTTATATTGTTCTGTAATAGCTGTTATAACATTTTTTGTTTCCTTTCCGCCCGCTATCCAATCTTACAATTTGGTTACTAGGAACTCCTTTGGTTTTAAGGGCGAAAGTAAAAAAATGTGTAAATTAGTTACAGGCGTTCACGTCAGAGGAAAACAAACAGTTATTTTGTACCTAATTTAGTGTCTCACATCTTTAGTATATAGGCTACGAGCGGGGGTTGTGAGAGCAGCGGGGTGACAGAGGTGCGCGGAGAGGGCGAGAGCGACGCAGCCTCCCTTCCCGGCAACGATTACTGATTAGTGTGGCGGCGTGTGCGGCGGGTCCGCCCGCTTGGAGCTTTCGAGATGCCGCCACCTAATCTTCGCGAAACCAACGCCGTTAAAGGTTTGAATGGGAACCGACTCCACGGCCCGTTAAGAGATGTTCCGCCTACGCTGTCAGTCGGGAATACGAATTTCAACAACTGATTATAAAGCGAACAGCTGATCAAGTGACCGCGTGTTGCCGGCGGTTACGGACGACACGCCTCTACATGTGCTCGGTTACTCTACTTTACTACGTTTGTGCAATGTATGTGAATGTATTTTGTGCTTGACAAATATTTGACCCCTAAAGTTAACGTGTGCGGATAGACGTTTCTTATTCTTTGGATTGAAGAAGGTAGGTGAACAAATAGCACAGAGACATGTTTTGTTTTTTATTTTTGATTACAACATATGACCAAAATAGTGTTATTTACACATAAAATAGAAAATCTTATATGTATTTTTAACTCTGCATATAATGTTGCTTACTTTACATACTGCAGTAGCAATTTTAAAAATAGGTAAATGTGCATATCAGTCAGGAATATAAAATTTTTTCAACTAAACTTCCTGTTGAGAATATTTAAAATTGAATTGAAAAAATAAGTATTAGGACTGGTAATATTCTCCACGATTGTATACATTTTATTTGGTGACAGTTGTACCCTTAAATTATTATACTACCTTAAATAATAATTAATATAGCCTGCCAGAATTTGTAAGTGCCCAAATTTAAAAGTTGTTTTGAGATTATATTTAAAAATTATATTTGGATGCATAATCCTCAGATTTTTTTTCATATATATAGTTTTATGTAATTTATAATGAATGCCATGAATTATATATTAAGCAGAAAATTGAAATGAAGAACGTGAAAGTTGGAAGAAAAGCACACCCCGTCGCGGCAGACGGGAAAAATACAGCCTCGTAAAAAGCGAGCGGGCGGATTTCTGCTAAGTATTCCCTGCTGATTTTATATTCCGTTTCACGGTTATTTGTTCAAATAAATACATAATTGGCTTTGCTATTAACTTGTGGAATATATTTCAAATTGGTATTAGTATAAGATAAATACACTTTATTGTATCTTTTCTAACCTGAAAGTTAATTATGTTTTATAACGATGTTACCGTCAAAAGAACAATTTATAAAAGAAAGCTATGATGAAATTTAATAAATATTAATGTTCTTCATTATTTCACGTTGCTCTTTATATTTAATATTATAAAAATATGAATACTTTTATGCAGTAGACATTTGTGATCTTTTTTACATAAAATGTTCCTTGTTAACTATTAATTCGGACATCCGAGAACGGAACTTTTATTCTTACTTTCTTTTAATAAGAATTCTATTACTTCTTATTATATATTGAAAATATAATGGCCTTAGTCATTTTCGTATTTTTGATTGTCTTTATAATTGAACGTTATTACCAAATTAAGCTCACGATAGAATCATGAAAATACCAAGTAATGGACAGCTTAATGACAGTAAAGGATATGTGATCAAGAGCTGCTCGTAGTAATCAATATCAAATCGCTCCCGACCCAATACTCGGATGGTCAGAGGTCTGGACATTTTAGTCCTTTCAACCCGTGCTTATTAACACAACTTGACAAGCGTTTCGCCGTTCGATATCTTAGTCTTCACGCCAATGGCACAAATCGTACATAATTTTCGAAAAACTCATTGGTACGTGCACTAAGTATACTAGGGTATCGAACTCGATTCCCTCGAATAGGAGAAGACATCCCTTGACTACCGACTATCGTTGCTAACATTTTAAGTACTGCTCGTACTTATTGAATGAATTCGTTCCTGCATATAATGAAACCCTCTGACCTCTGTCTTTTCGCATGCGGGACTAGAATATATTCTGCGCCGTAGAAAACTGTCGATAGAAGTCGGAAACTGTCGTCATGGTCGGACTTGGCCAGGAGAACATAATCATTTGCGTACAATATTTTTATAACATGTGTATATATTATAAAATATATCATAAAATTCACTTAAAATTTTAGACAAGCTTTTAGTAATACGACATTACTAGTATGGCGCACATTTTTTTTTTTAATTTTTGTAAAAAATTTAAATTGTTACTGAAAATATTACCGACAAATAAATTTACTCTGTCTTAGAATCATAATAGAACTAAGGGTTTTTTCCTATTCCACAATTTAGTTTGATAATGAATTAAGATACTCAATAGTTAGCGTGATTTCCCGGAAATCCTTTATATATAAGATTAAAAGAAAATCCACGACAATTTTAAGCGATTAGACTCAGCGCGATTGACAAGCGCGGAGTATAACCACTTGATAATGAAAGACGAATCACGTGTCGTGTTATTCACGTTGGCTATATGTATCACAGACACGTATGTTATGGTATATTTAAGTTCCATCACCGGCAATATCACTTTCATAAGTTCATTGCTAGAGTTGCAAGTAATTTTTTGAAAAACATACATAATTTCCGTTGAAAATTTGCATATGCGCGCTGTTGTCAGTGTGGTGAAAGCAGGACCGATCGGATTAAGGTGTAGTATTTCCAATTCCAATCAATATTGTCGTTTAGGGAAAAATGGGAGTAAAACTTGCTCCAGCAATAACTATTGACAATTAATGATGTAAAGTGGGTAGCTAAGTGGGCAGGGCGTTCGTTTTATATTAAGAGTACGCGAGTAACTTGGGTTGATCACACTAAAATTGTTAATAGCAATTTTAGGGGCTGAACTTACCTCTTGCTCGGCGGTGATGAAAATACTCTGACGAAACTTGCATGACAGAAATAATAAAAAATATATTTTTGTGGACATGTGAAGTCCGCCGACCCGTACGAAAGCAACGTGGCTTATAGTAATTTACGGATAACACATTATCTCAGCCGTTAATTTTACCAAATCAAAAAGTGCAGAAAAGAATATAGAAGCAGAGTTAACATAAGATACTGAGATAAACATTTTTCGTTTTTTATAGGCGCCTTTTGTAAAATACTTTTCTTCTTCTTCTTCATCAATTTGTTAATACCAGTAGTCTACTTCTGTACGTTGACAAGGTAAATGGTGACCGCAGTACGATAGATCGCATTTTAAACACTGTTTCTCATTAAGGTCGTGGATTTTATACGTCTGACATTACAAGGTATTTCGCTATTTATCAGACGCCTTAAGGTTTTCAAGGCTTTACCCATAATCGACCTTAACAATACCCACAGAAAAAAGGAAGATGACAGAATATGGCAATAATTAAATTTATAATAGCTGTTCTACAATGTCAATGCATCAATTTTTATTTAAAACACACCTTTCAATAATTCTTTATGTAAAGGTAACTAAAAAGAACGCAGTATAATGAGACGTGTTCATGATAATATGACAACAATAGGTACTTCAATAAATTAGATCCGCTGTTTGTTAAAATAAAATAGCACGCGAATGAAAAGAGGGCGAATTTTAAATAGGGAAGCGTCAACGAGTAAGCTCGTCAACCGTCACGTTTCAAGATGGCGCCCACTTTCAGCGGGAAACGTGATAGAAGTTCAATCCAAAATTGAGTTAAAAATCGAAATATCATCTAGATAGCTATTGAACATAGCATGAAGCCTGCATTTGCTAAGCCTAGATGATTTAAGATTGTAGTATTTTAATTTAAAATATACATTTTCTTGCCATGAGCCGTCCGTATACTCTTCCCAACTATTGCCTCTAATCAGCAGTTTTAAGACAGTTAAGAGCCAGGATAATTAAAGGCTAGAGGCAATGTATCTGTGACTTTTTTCGATGGAAGTTTGTCCATCGCCTTGAAGTGGTGTCCATGGCCTGCAGCAGCCACTTACCATCTGGAGGACTGTAAGCTCGTCACTCTACTGTTTCAATAAAGAGGATATTAAAATGTATTTCTTGAAAGTTGTGAATGAATTGAATACTCACTCAATCACTAAAATGGTCGAAATGATTAACACAACAAATTATTGAACTATAAGTACCTCTTAACTAGTCTATGGGATTTGGAATCGGCATCATTGAATTAAATTTTTGTCATGAGTTAGTCGCCAGAACAGATAGATGACGCACCTCGTGCAGGTGAGTTAGATAGATATATAAAGTAAAACTACAGATGATGTTCGCCATAATACGCTATGTTAAGAAAATATTTCAAAAAACAATATTTTTATAACATGTGTATATATTATAAAATTATTCATAAAATTCACTTAAAATTTTAGACAAGCTTTTAGTAATACGACATTACTAGTATGGCGCACATTTTTTTTTTAATTTTGTAAAAATTTAAATTGCAGAAAAGAATATAGAAGCAGAGTTAACATAAGATACTGAGATAAACATTTTTCGTTTTTTATAGGCGCCTTTTGTTAAATACTTTTCTTCTTCTTCTTCATCAATTTGTTAATACCAGTAGTCTACTTCTGTACGTTGACAAGGTAAATGGTGACCGCAGTACGATAGATCGCATTTTAAACACTGTTTCTCATTAAGGTCGTGGATTTTATACGTCTGACATTACAAGGTATTTCGCTATTTATCAGACGCCTTAAGGTTTTCAAGGCTTTACCCATAATCGACCTTAACAATACCCACAGAAAAAAGGAAGATGACAGAATATGGCAATAATTAAATTTATAATAGCTGTTCTACAATGTCAATGCATCAATTTTTATTTAAAACACACCTTTCAATAATTCTTTATGTAAAGGTAACTAAAAAGAACGCAGTATAATGAGACGTGTTCATGATAATATGACAACAATAGGTACTTCAATAAATTAGATCCGCTGTTTGTTAAAATAAAATAGCACGCGAATGAAAAGAGGGCGAATTTTAAATAGGGAAGCGTCAACGAGTAAGCTCGTCAACCGTCACGTTTCAAGATGGCGCCCACTTTCAGCGGGAAACGTGATAGAAGTTCAATCCAAAATTGAGTTAAAAATCGAAATATCATCTAGATAGCTATTGAACATAGCATGAAGCCTGCATTTGCTAAGCCTAGATGATTTGAGATTGTAGTATTTTAATTTAAAATATACATTTTCTTGCCATGAGCCGTCCGTATACTCTTCCCAACTGTTGCCTCTAATCAGCAGTTTTAAGACAATTAAGAGCCAGGATAATTAAAGGCTAGAGGCAATGTATCTGTGACTTTTTTCGATGGAAGTTTGTCCATCGCCTTGTAGTGGTGTCCATGGCCTGCAGCAGCCACTTACCATCTGGAGGACTGTAAGCTCGTCACTCTTCTGTTTCAATAAAGAGGATATTAAAATGTATTTCTTGAAAGTTGTGTATGAATTGAATACTCACTCAATCACTAAAATGGTCGAAATGATTAACACTACAAATTATTGAACTATAAATACCGCTTAACTAGTCTATGGGATTTGGAATCGGCATCATTGAATTAAATTTATGTCATGAGTTAGTCGCCAGAACAGATAGATGACGCACCTCGTGCAGGTGAGTTAGATAGATAAATAAAGTAAAACTACAGATGATGTTCGCCATAATACGCTATGTTAAGAAAATATTTCAAAAAAACAATATTTTAGTAGTAGTGAATACTAATATAGAAAAGAGATATTGAGTAACAGATATAATAAACCAGGTAAGTAATTCCATTTTGTCATAAAGCGAATTGCTTTATTTTATTCCATCAACCGTCAATTTCTTTAAATGAAGATATTCCGAAGCCTGTAGATATTTAGGTTTAATTTTGTTGTTGATTTTCTTGTTGATAATATTGTATAAATTAATAATATTGAGTAATGATCCTGTTACATACTTCATCTAATGGATTATAGATTATATCGGAGTTAAGGTAAAAAGAGCTTAGAAGAATTATCTTGTGTGTTTTAGGGGCTATATAGCCAAAAGTTATAATTAAAACTAAAAAGTCAAAAGTTTTTTTTATATTTTAGTAGTTATTTTTTTCTATAGTAATGTTAGGTCGTTATATATGAAATTAGCGTATTATCTGGAAAAATTAAAAAACTATTTTCTTCATGAAATGATATATTTAAACGAAGTGGTACGGTGATACTAAATATAACAAAACATAACCTATACAACTTCTGGAATCATGAGGTCCATTTTAAAAAAGTTCTTACAAAATTCGTGAAATTGCTTTTAAGTTAAATCCGTTCAAATATATATGCAAACGAAGAGCTTAACATATTAGTATAGATTAACCAAAATTAACCGAAAAAGTCATATTAGTTTTGAATTTCTGTATCTTCAGTAATTAAAATTGAGAGTTGCTCTTAAAAAATGCATTCAAAACTGCGATCAGTCAATTTTCGAACTTTTTAACGATGTAAATTAGTTGACAACCGCAATTGAAACACGAAATTTTTTTTCGTGAAACGACGAAATCAACAAAAAGATTTTTTTAGTTTTCATTACAATAATTCTCAAAATAAGTTTTGTTGTGTTTGTTTACCTTTAATAGTACAGGTAAATCAAAAACTATTATGAAATTTAAAAAAAAGTGCCATTTTAAATTTCTAATTAGACAAGATGCTGTTTATTTAGACAAAATCATGTACACAAAACAATTGAATAAATACTTGTGTAGTGTACGTCGATGACGATCTGGCCGATTTCGATTCCGGCGAAAACTTCCGGATATTACCGGCTGTTGTCAACAGCTCAAGATACCTTATAGTTCCGTAAGAGTTCGCGCAAAGACAGAAGTACTCACTCGTCATTGACTTCCAGCGGTGAGATTCAGTAACAAAGATATGGGACACAGCACAATCAGTATGTTTGTCGCTCAAATATCGTTGACTACGTCATGGAATAAAAGCCACATAGTCGTTACCACTCAACGTTCTCTTTATCACCTCACGTATTTCGTATATTATTTCAAAACAAAGTTTATGCTTGTTTATCACTTATTCTGTAGGTATTATTGATTATACAAATTTTACCCAGATCTATCAAACAATATTCTGTACAAATAATTCTTCCTTCTCAATAACTTCATATGATTAATTATTGATTTACGGGAATATGAATGGTCGTAGATCATATGGATATTTTCATTCTATGGATTTTCGATTTATGTCTACAATCCATGTTTCAAGGATTTAAACCTTTAGATGAATCTCGAGACACATTCCGGGAGAAGAGCTGACGCAGATTGACTTACGTCGACTTAGGCGGCGCTCACGGGCAACATTATTGTCAATATTTTTCATGCTCTTTCCACTCTCTACGTGATATTTGAAAGGAATAACACGAAAAACATTATTGCCGTATTATTGTATTGATAAACTATTATGACAAGAAACTTCGTTTTATTATTGCTATAAACTTTATAGACAGTGTAAATTTTTCATGATTTTCGTGCTCAATAACCTATCGAAACCTAAAGTTCAAATAAAATGAGTACTAAAGTCAAAGACAAAGTTACGATTTTTAGAACTATCGTGATTAACTAAAGAAATAAAAATGACTGACACAAAGTGCAGTCGATCATTGCAAACATCGTTCAGATTTTAGAATGCTAGGAATAACTACGTAGGAATAATTAATTAATGCAGGAAAATTCCACGTGAAACGCGGTGACAGAATTAAGGTATACGAGTGCACTTGTCAGTCACGCTGCTTTATAAATTCTGTTGCTGCACTCAAAGAGGTCGCTGACTTTTCAACGTTTCGGAATATGCAACGCACGCAATCTATGCTATACGTCGAATTTGTATTTATAAATTGGTTACGCTATCGCATAAAAGTGATGTTAAAAGAGTATAATAGACCAACGGAGTTTCTTTCGCCTGTCATTGCGAAACACTGGCAGATTGAATAATAAATAATAAATAATTGGAATTGATATCTGACGGATGAAATTACCTTTTTTACATAAATAATTTTCATTTCGCTCATTTAATTGTATATAAAAATTCCTTTACAGGGCACTTCCACTCATACTTTTATAAAGAAAACTGTTTCGAAGAATTTAATTGCTCTATTAGGTTGGTAGTAGGTTTTTTGAGAAAGACATAACACAGGTATATTGTGTGGTTATACGGAACCGTCTACTGCTTTATTTTTCATATGTTTCATTCTTTTTTTATGGGAAAGGCGGCAAACGAGCAAGCGGTTGGTGAGCACCTGATTATAACTGATTACTGTCGCCCACGTACATCTGCAACACCATAGGTGCTGCAGGTGCGTTGTCGGCCTTTAATAGTATTTCGGAGATAGGAGGGAGGGTAAGGATGGGGAGGGAGAGTGGGCGGAGGAGTTGTGGGAGTGAGCCGGCCCATTCGGGCAGCAGCGAAAGCCGCTGCTTGGCTCTACCGTGTATAAAAACTGCAATTCAAAAAGTTTCGAACTAATGTTGTCGAAACAACAACGAAATTGAAAATACATCTTTTAATAAAATATGCAAAGACAATATGCATAGAAAATATGTAAACATAAAGTGTTATTTCAAATAACGTTTATTCAAAAGCATTTTAAGGTCTTCAATTTCCAAAAGACTTTTAGAAAGAGTAAAATATATGAAATATATTGAAAAGAGTAAATGCTGCAAATTATCAGTAAGGAAAAGTTTTCTACAATACCGCAGATTTATTGAACAATGAAATAACTTGAAAATTGAGTTGAATAATAGAAAATATTCTCTGAGTTATGACAATTTTGAGGCTTCTTAACTTCTGACTTCCTTATTATATTGGAGAAAATTATTTAACTAGGCAGATGACCGAAACCCGAAAAAAGTTGTATACCATTACTTATTGCGGGGATTACTATGATAATTGTGTGGATATTTTATACTGTTAAATTTTTACATATTTCTTCTCTGGATCTTAGACACTTATCTAAAGAATCAAGATTTTATAACCACTACTCAAAGACTTTATATTTTAAGAAAATCTTAGGCGGTATTCTAGTTGATAATTACGCACTACGGATGAATTATTTCGATGTGTCCGTAATTTTTATCTCTTTTCTATACGTGGCAGAAGCAGCTTTGTATTATGATGGCCGCATGCAGCTCTTTAAAAATTCTATATTTTCTCAATTATAAAATCACCTGTGAGGTATTCTTAATATTTTCTAAATGTAAATCAATATCAATTATGCAATAAAAAAATACATCGCTGTACATCACTGTGGACCTACAAATAAAACATGTAGTTTAATAACAAAACATAGAAGTCACACAGTTAACAGGTGTGGTAAAATCTGGGGAACTCGCTTCAAAATAACAATATCAAAGATCTGTAGACGTTGACGTTGTATACTCATATATTGTAGAGAGGATAGAGAAAGTAGCCTAAAGCAATAACAGCACTCCTCTCCCCCCACAACAATCCGCGATTGGTGGTACCTCGCAGTAACGCCAATCCTCCACTCACAGTCCACCATCCCGCTTCCGAAGTGGGCTCATCAATTCCACTCGGAGCGACGATATTGGGCTGGCCCGCCCCGCTAAGTCAGACCGGTCATTTAGGTTCCTATTCTCGTATCTGTGGATGACCAAGCCACGGCTACTAAGCCACCCCCGCCACGTCGCTAGTCGCGAGGTCAGTACATATTTTATATTTTTCGTAAAATTGTTTTAACTACTTTACTACAAATAATACAGTATGAGGATGATGAGTACTAACTGAGTTCCTATAATTTTTTTTTTGTTGAGACATTGGGCCACACGTACAAGTGGCTCACCTGATGGTACGTGATTACCGTCGCTCACGTACATCTTCAATACCGGAGGAGTTGCAGGTGCGTTGCCGGCTCTTATGGATATTTGGGCGATAGGAGAGAGGATGTGGAGGGGTGGCGGGGGAGGGTAGATTTGCGCCACCGGTAACCTCGCTAACCAAACGAAACGAAGCTCAAGTGTCTCTACTTTACGCCGGTATTTTGCCAGGCCGTGGTACAACACCGGTCGAGCCGGCTCATTCGAGCAGCAGCAAAACCTGCCGCTTGGCTCTACTACATTCCCATTAAATGTCAATAACGTTGCAACCTAAAGTAGCCTTAATGAAGTTATTCAAGACGTTATAAATTATTTTCTGTTGATAAAGATGGTTTTAAAACGAATGAAAGAAGAGGTATAATAAGATAATGCAACAGTTTAATTAAGTAAAACCTTCTTTACCTCGTTAAGCAAATTGCTAATTAGAATCTTCAAAGTTACAATGTAAATAATTATATATTTTCGCTTCAAACATTGCCTAGACCTTATCATTATTGTCTAAATTTAAAATCACATCAAAATTTTTAGGAATTGTAAATAGCGTTTTGACTATGGCGTACCATATTTGCTGAGCATTCTGGGTTCGGATCGCGGGCGTACACAGTATTTTACTTACAAATTATTGATTTTCGGGTCTGGTTGTGTTCGGTTGCGTTCCGTGTATCTGACCTTAAATCTTAAATCGAATACTTCTTGACATGTTAAAGAAATAAGAAATTTTCTATCGTTAACAGGTAAAAGGTTATGGGAATATAAAGACGTGTAAGTGACAGTTAACAACTCTCCATAGCATACGGGAGTTGCCGGCATTGTCATGTAGGCCAGGAGGACATCTGCGTTGAGAATGATGAAATAGATTAATAAGAAAAAAAATATTTAAATAACAATATTTTATAATATCTTTTTTAATAAATTGTGTAAAATATGGACACGTAAAGCTAAATTAGTTACGTGGTAAAGCCAAGTGGCGGGTTTTGCTCGGGCGGCTCGACCGGGGTACCAGCACGGCCTCGCAGAATACCGGCGAGCGAGCGCTGAGTGAGCTAACCAGAGGCCCTATCCTCCCTCTGCAACCAATATTCCCATCATCTATCGCATTCTACAAATATCATTAAAGGCCAGTAACGTACCTATAGCTCCTCTGGAGTTGCAGATGTACGTGGGAGAGTCGCTAGTTTGTTTCCTCCCTTTCCAATATAAATAAAAAAAACAGCATGTTTGAATTCACTCGACATAGGTCTTCCTATATATTAAGCCGGGTTAGGTTATTTACCTAACCCGGCCTAACAGTAGTATCGGGGGGCAGGTAGATTAGTGAGGACAATGTTGGCACTCTTGCACTTGTGTCACTTCTCCTCGGATGATTAATTCTTCTATATTTCTCTTACGAGAAATTATTTTCAGTAAGATACTTCGTGTCAATTTTCAAGTTTAATTTAAAAAGTTTCTTTACATTATTACCTAAAAATTTAGTCTTCGAAGCTTCTGAATTTATCATTATATTTTTTGTAAGAATGAAGTTTTAATTTAAGTTTTGATTTTAATGTCAATTTCATTTGTAAAAAATTACGTTTAGAACCTATGGATGCATATACATTATTTACCAAAGAAAAATATTTATGTCAGTATTGTTGTCATTACTTAGATATTGGATGTAAGAAGGAATATACCATCACTTTCGCCAGCTGACTAACGAGGCTCTAGAGATCGAATGATGGCAGAATATCCAAATCCCACAGACTAGTTATGTAGAATAAAGTTTTTATTTTATAGATAAACAAAGCTCGTAAACTTTGGGTTGACAACAAGATTTTTTTTTTAACTTATGTTTTAGATGGATCGGTCTCCATACCTTTTTCACGAATAACTTACTTATTGTTTGAACAAAGCACATTTCTTCAGACTTGATTTCAAGCCAGCACTCCTTACTTTTCAGACATCTTTACATGTTCATCAATGTCACACATATCTATTTTCATGCCATGCAAATACACAGGGCTAGTTTCTCCTAATAAATAACCTAATATTTGATGCATATGGAGAGCAGAGGTACTATACACCATTTATTTCTCCTGATGCCGACCGGACCTGCACGTGATGCTAAAAATGGAAAACATATCCGATGGTTCTGAACCTAACCTCTCAATGAGTATGGATAAACTCACTGCTAAAGTAAAAAAAAAATATTTACTTCATTCCGTATCTTAGCCGTAGAAAATATTTCAATGAAATCGATTTAACATTAGAAATGAGTAATTTAAAACAAATTAACGATAAAGTTGTCTTATTATATTATTATGATTTTGAACAGATGCTAGAGAATTACTTTTCCTACAAAGCTGCATGTGTTGTGAAATGAATAGATATTTCTCCATTTGATCAAATATTAACGTCGCCGACATCCGGCGGGCCTGACATTTTTCTTTGCCATTCATTGCGCCAACAATGAAAATTTGAAACGACAAAGGCTTATATCAAAGTCAGGGAAAGTTTTTTATTTTGATTAGAAACGACATGAGTTTTTATGTAGTTAACAGCAGCGTGTAATATGTATGTAGTCCAACGTACCGTATTTATGTATCATAATATAAAAGAAATGTATTATCTTGTTTTAGAGCTATCTTCTAACATTATTAGGCGCTGTGACCGCTGACCGATGGAGAAATATTCAACCTAATCCCGTACCCACATAATAGTAATAGGTGCAGCAACACAATGCGCTTACTAACCCGCGTGCCCTGCGTGAGTATGGGCATACCTTCCAAGTAATGTGTGCCGGCTATTTCTGGTGCTTTCTTGGAAAGGCGTATGTTCAGCAAAGGACTTAAATAAGCCGGTTTTATGTGGTATAACATAGGCATAAGAATCTGCCACCCTCTTTCTACATGTGAGTTTTTATTTGTTACTTAAATACAAAATCTCTGTTTATATATATTTAAATTTATTGTTTTTGGAGACCAAATATTATAGTTTTTTATTCTTTGTTTTGCACCTGGCATCTACTTTACTCTATGACAAGTAGCCACGCTCAATCTAGCAGTCAACTGCTAGAGATTGCCACTTGGCATTAAGTGCGCCCATTAAGGTCAACAATAAAGAATAAATAAATAAATAAAAATATGAACATAACCAGAGTCACTTTCAGTCAATGTTTCACCTTGGCCATAGCATTACAATTTTACTTAAAATCATAGATAACATCCGGGAGGGTATGGCTAAAAAGAAAGTTACAGTTATGGTGCTTTTGGAATTTTCTTATGCTTTTAACACCGTCTATCTCGAGAGGGACAAAGGTGCTCTTACCGGACTGATGTTGATTCTGGCGTACAGAAAGGCGTTACATATTACTCCTAGTATTGATCTATATGTTGACGACCTTTAGATTTACTTGGAATAAGGTATCGATAATCTCTATAATTTATTGTTAAATTAAATGTCTACTTCTTATCAAATCTGTCTATGACTAGTTATCACGCTTTGGAGTCTCTGTGAATCCTACAAAACGTCAAGCTATATTGGTGGTAGCTCAGTAGTGAAGTAGATTTTACAAATTGACCTTCTGTCCGTTGTAATGACAATCACATTCCATTTTCGAGCTCTGTAAACAGCTTTGGGTTATATGATGAGAATATTTTGAACTGGGGAGAGCATGTTATCGAAGTTAGCCGTAAAGTCTACGCCATGCTACGAGTGCTTTATCGTATTAATAATTTTCTTCCATTTAAGACAAAGCTTATACTTGTCCCGACACCCATTCTATCGATTATTAATTATGTTGTAGTGTGCTACTCTGACCTGAACTTAAATCTCCTTTACATGCTAGAGAGCCTTATTAGTAAGTGTATTTTCATATCTCACAATACTGTTCTCGCCTTAAATGATTTTATTGAAACTCCTATATCGTTCAGGCTAAACTGCTAATTGCAAGTAATATTTCGAGGACATTCGAAGTTCACCAACACGTGTTTAAGTAACGTGTCGTCTCTAGAACATACTGGTGGAACAATGGCAGGAGGCATTTGCCCAGTAATGGGACATTAATAGGCTGCAAAGTATTACTTTTATTTTCCTTTTCCATACAGTAAAGGACGGATAACTGTTAAAATAAATTCCAAACAAAATAATTTTGAAGCATTTTTCTTCTATTATATTCTGGACTAAAAGGACAATAAATATTTTTATAAGACCGACAATATGTAGCTTTAGGTACACGAATAGGTTAATCTTTCGACATTGTTGGCGGCAGCTGTACCTGACATGCCAAATCACGATATATATATTACGGCTGCTATTGCTTTGCCGGGCATAAATGGTGATAGTATATATCACGTTTCGTTTAATTTATCTGTCTTTTTTACCTTAGGTATTAGTATTAAGTTTAATAGTCTCGTACCATTTTAGAATGAGTTTATTACAATTATACGTTTTTATACTAGTGATTGCCCCCGGCTTCTCCGTTTCATTTCAAAATTTGAAAAGAAAATTTCCCTAGAAAATTCGTGACAAACATGAAATTACTGTGTGCGAGCGGGAAAAATAAAGTAATATTTACATTTATAAAATTTACTACGGCTTTCTAAAGTAATAAATGTTTTTAATATTACTCTTTCTATTTCAGGGAGATGTCTAAACTAAATATTGGATCGAAAATAAAGCCAACTTTTAGGTTATCTTTGCGCCAAAACTGCTCTTGTTTCACGATCAGGTAACGGCTTCAGCTATTAGTGATAATAATGTCCTTCTGATCGACAAGACGTCTGGATGGACAAGTGAAGGCATAAATACCTCGATACGATTGAATAAAGACACGCGCACTAGAAAACCGATAAATTATGAATTGCCCAAATCCTGACTTTTATTGGAATTCGATCCCAGAAACAAGGACTGGGTATATATAAGATGACCTTTGTACCATCCGGTCGTTAAGTAATAAGAAAATATTGCACTTGTTGATGTCAGGCTGGAGAGGTCTTGTCTCCCTTAATTACGTTTGAAGCTTACTTTAAAAGTATGTTTAGCTTATTTTTGTATCATATAAAATCCCAGTGGGTTAATTTCTTCCACCCTTTTCTTGAGAATGAAATGTGATAGAGACTTGAAATTTGACATTTGTACTTTTGAACGTATGCGATTGATGACGAAACTGTGAAAAAATATTAGTCAGTTTGAACTATTTTTGTTTAAACTTATCGTATAATATTTTTTTTCTAAACTGATTTCACCGCTTGTCTCTTCGGAAAAATTACTAAAGGCATTTCTTTCGGTGATATATATGTACATTACTACAGGCGCCGCATGGCGCCTGGCTGATATGCTAATAAAATATAAACTTACATAATGTGTATAGCTTGTTTTTTGACGAGACGCATTTTACCTCGCAGGTAACGAAATTTAGTGTAGGGTTGTAACGAAATCATGTTATAGCAAGATCGTTTATCCGTGCTACCTGCGTGTGTGGCTTTGATATCGCTGGTTACAGGAAGGAAGTCGTTACTAGATATTAAGTATATCATGTTCAAAATATTCTAATTTCATAGTATGATTCATCATCCTAACTCTTACCGTAGGTATCGTAGACGGATGAATAAGTTAGGGTGTCGTAAAATAAGCAGCATTGTATGCCTTTCGGCAAAATATTAAGAAAAAACAGTATGTAGATACTAATTTGAAATAGGTTAGACTTATGTTATCAAACGTCTATCTACTATTAGAGGTTTTAACAAATACTATATTCCGAATTTTCTTTATGTACAGAAACGGCTCTGTTACAGTTTTATATACATAAAATACCATGAGCTCGGTGGTGAAGGAAAACACAGTAAAGAAACATAATAAAAAAATATTTTTGGAAGGCATGTGAAAAACCAACTCACACTGGAGCAGCGTGGAAGGACGCTTGCATGGGGGCCCAAAGCCGTCTCTGACATTGTAAGGAGGCCTTTCCTAGTAGCGGTAAATTTACAGTCCAGACAACTCAAGTTACATAGTTAGGGGATCTGCCCAGAAGACTCAAGATCAATCCCTTATGTGATGGGCACGTACCAATGAGTTTTACGAAACGAAACTTATGAACTATTTGTATCTGTGACGTAGACACTAAGCGACTGGTTAAATTGTCCCAATTAAGCTCTGGTGGAAAGTGGGTAGAAACTAGTAAAACCTCTGCCCATTCCAGTTATTAGTTATGCGGCCGTGATAGCTTATTATTATTTTTTTATACCACTCTAACCAAGGCTCACCAGTAATTTAAAAAAAAATACATATAGAAGGTTTACCATATAGTTCCGATATACGAGTATATATGAAAACCCTTGGTACGCGAGTCTGACTTGCTCTTATTTAATATTTAAATTAAGAAAAAAATGTTGCATTAAATACTATTCATAACCTCATGGGGCCACCCAGCGTCCTTACTCTTAAAGTGACAACTTGGCACGGTCTACAGCGCCGCCATCATGCAAAATTCATTACAGACAAAATGAATGGAAAAGAAATATGGCATTCCTGCTTTACACAAAGGTGGTTATTTTTTGATTAGATTTAAATATATTAGATAGACATAAGAACATAAGATGGAACTGATGTAGCTGAGCTACGGAGTTCTACATTTTATAGAGCTGGGGACAGATTTATGTTATTTAAAAGCTGCAATTTTAACTGTAGGCAAAAGATGAAGAAGCTATGATATTTCTGCTCTGTAGCTCTTTAGGATTTATAGTTTAGGTTTAGTGGTTCAGTTGTTTAGTTGGTTTAGGAGAAAAGTTGATTTTAGTTAATAAAAAGTATCATGCCTCTTTTCTCTCTTTTGTAGTTATAGAAGCACTTACACTTATCACCCATGTAGCGGTAGATAGAGACTAGGCATTCCAATTGTACGAGCTTGATGTAATTTCTACCTTTCAGTTATTTTGTTTACATAACAATACACAGAACTGACGACTAGATAGTCTGTTTTTATATACATGTTAGTGAACAATGATTTGAATTTATGTTTTGGTTGTTTTTAAGGAATATATTATATTCACTAAAAAAATATTTCAATGCTACACTGTATTTCTAAATTCTAGCATCGGAATCATAAAGATATTAAAGTTGAATTGAAATACACATCGTGTTTATATTTAATTATTTTGATAAGGTCAAAGTTATCCATTAAAACCTTCGGTTTCTTTCTTCTTTTATTTTCATTTAGATGACTAGATTTATTCAACTTTTAGTTTCTTATGTCTTAAAATATTAGCTTATACTTTTGTTAACTACTGGTCTCAACTCAAAGATGCGGGTGTCCGATATTTATAGTTGTAATTAAAGTTTTGTGTACTTTACTGAATTAAAATGATTTTAGGTAAGAAATAGAATATATTTTTGACTGGCAAACAGTTGTATTACTAACTAGTTACACAACTGAGACGCGTGTGAAACAAATATGGTACTTATACAAATACGAGTACCATTTCTTTTATACCAACTACTAACCCCACCGGCACGAGGTGCATCATCATCATCATTTCAGCCTATTAGAAGTCCACTGCTGAACATAGGCCTCCCCCAAAGATTGCCACGAAGCACGGTCCTGAGCCACCTGCATCCATCGACTTCCCGCAACACTGCGCAGGTCGTCACTCCATCTTGTGGGGGGTCGTCCTACACTGCGTTTGCCCGTACGTGGCTGCCACTCGAGAACCTTTTTTCCCCAGCGGTTGTCAGTTCTGCGAGCTATGTGGCCGGCCCATTGCCACTTCAGCTTGCTGATCTTTACGGCTATGTCGGTTACCTTAGTTCTGCTGCGGATATCATCGTTGCAGACTCTATCACGCAGAGAAACACCGAGCATAGCCCTTTCCATAGCGCGCTGAGCAACTTTGAGCTTCCTCATACGGGCTGCAGTGAAGGACCAAGTCTCGGATCCGTATGTCATCACTGGCAACACGCACTGATTGTATACTTTCGTCTTGAGGCTTTGCGGTATACTCGACGAGAAGATATGACGTAGTTTCCCGAACGCAGCCCAGCCGAGTTGGATTCGTCGATTGACCTCTGAGTCGAAGTTGGACTTACCTAATCGGACAATTTGTCCCAGGTATACGTACTCGTCTACAACTTCGAGCCTATTGTTCCCAACAACAACCGGCATTGGTGTGACATGGACGTTTGACATGAACTTCGTCTTGTCCATGTTCATCTTAAGACCAACCTGTTGGGAGACGTTATTGAGGTCATTGAGCATTGTACTGAGCTCCTCCAGCGATCCTGCCATAAGAACATAAGATGGAACTGATGTAGCTGAGCTACGGAGTTCTACATTTTATAGAGCTGGGGACAGATTTATGTTATTTAAAAGCTGCAATTTTAACTGTAGGCAAAAGATGAAGAAGCTATGATATTTCTGCTCTGTAGCTCTTTAGGATTTATAGTTTAGGTTTAGTGGTTCAGTTGTTTAGTTGGTTTAGGAGAAAAGTTGATTTTAGTTAATAAAAAGTATCATGCCTCTTTTCTCTCTTTTGTAGTTATAGAAGCACTTACACTTATCACCCATGTAGCGGTAGATAGAGACTAGGCATTCCAATTGTACGAGCTTGATGTAATTTCTACCTTTCAGTTATTTTGTTTACATAACAATACACAGAACTGACGACTAGATAGTCTGTTTTTATATACATGTTAGTGAACAATGATTTGAATTTATGTTTTGGTTGTTTTTAAGGAATATATTATATTCACTAAAAAAATATTTCAATGCTACACTGTATTTCTAAATTCTAGCATCGGAATCATAAAGATATTAAAGTTGAATTGAAATACACATCGTGTTTATATTTAATTATTTTGATAAGGTCAAAGTTATCCATTAAAACCTTCGGTTTCTTTCTTCTTTTATTTTCATTTAGATGACTAGATTTATTCAACTTTTAGTTTCTTATGTCTTAAAATATTAGCTTATACTTTTGTTAACTACTGGTCTCAACTCAAAGATGCGGGTGTCCGATATTTATAGTTGTAATTAAAGTTTTGTGTACTTTACTGAATTAAAATGATTTTAGGTAAGAAATAGAATATATTTTTGACTGGCAAACAGTTGTATTACTAACTAGTTACACAACTGAGACGCGTGTGAAACAAATATGGTACTTATACAAATACGAGTACCATTTCTTTTATACCAACTACTAACCCCACCGGCACGAGGTGCATCATCATCATCATTTCAGCCTATTAGAAGTCCACTGCTGAACATAGGCCTCCCCCAAAGATTGCCACGAAGCACGGTCCTGAGCCACCTGCATCCATCGACTTCCCGCAACACTGCGCAGGTCGTCACTCCATCTTGTGGGGGGTCGTCCTACACTGCGTTTGCCCGTACGTGGCTGCCACTCGAGAACCTTTTTTCCCCAGCGGTTGTCAGTTCTGCGAGCTATGTGGCCGGCCCATTGCCACTTCAGCTTGCTGATCTTTACGGCTATGTCGGTTACCTTAGTTCTGCTGCGGATATCATCGTTGCAGACTCTATCACGCAGAGAAACACCGAGCATAGCCCTTTCCATAGCGCGCTGAGCAACTTTGAGCTTCCTCATACGGGCTGCAGTGAAGGACCAAGTCTCGGATCCGTATGTCATCACTGGCAACACGCACTGATTGTATACTTTCGTCTTGAGGCTTTGCGGTATACTCGACGAGAAGATATGACGTAGTTTCCCGAACGCAGCCCAGCCGAGTTGGATTCGTCGATTGACCTCTGAGTCGAAGTTGGACTTACCTAATCGGACAATTTGTCCCAGGTATACGTACTCGTCTACAACTTCGAGCCTATTGTTCCCAACAACAACCGGCATTGGTGTGACATGGACGTTTGACATGAACTTCGTCTTGTCCATGTTCATCTTAAGACCAACCTGTTGGGAGACGTTATTGAGGTCATTGAGCATTGTACTGAGCTCCTCCAGCGATCCTGCCATAAGAACTATGTCGTCGGCAAATCGAAGGTGAGTGATGTATTCGCCATTGATGTTGATACCGTATCCTTTCCAGTTCAGCTGCTTGAAAACATATTCCAATGCAGCGGTGAAGAGTTTCGGGGATATGACATCACACTGTCTTACACCTTTCTGCAGTTGGATTGGTTTCGTACTCTGATTCTGTACTCGGATAGACATCGTAGCCTCATTGTACAAACACCTCAGCACTTCGATATACCGAGAGTCTATCTGGCACCGCTGGAGAGACTGTAGCACCGCCCAAATTTCGACTGAATCGAAGGCTTTCTCATAGTCCACATACGCCAGACATAATGGCAAGTTGTACTCCTCGGCCTTCTGTACAATCTGGCGAAGAGTATGTATGTGGTCTATGGTATTATAGCCTTTTCGGAATCCGGCTTGTTCGGGAGGCTGGAAGTCGTCAAGTCTGTTCACTAGACGATTTGAGATGACTCTCGAAAACAGCACGTAGACGCGGCTTAGAAGCGATATCGGTCTATAATTCTTCAAAAGGCAGTTATCTCCTTTCTTGAAGAATAGGACAACCACGCTTCTACTCCACGCTTTCGGCGTAATACCGCCATGAATGACGGAATTAAACAGCTTCTGAAGGACAACAAGCATCGGTTTTCCACCCGCTTTCAGAAGCTCAGCTGTAATTCCGTCCTCACCCGGCGCCTTGCCGTTTTTAAGCTGTTTGAGAGCCATCCTAATCTCGCTCAGACTGACGTCCGGGATGTTATCGGAGTAATGTCGGATAAGCTTGGCTCTTGGGTCGTTACTCACATCAGTGTGTGGTTTCAACGACGTTGTGTACAGCTGTCCGTAAAATCTCTCGATCTCACTCAAAATCTCGGCTCCAACGGAAATGACTGCGCCGCTTTCGGTCTTCAGCTTGGTCAGTTGGCTCTTTCCGATAGACAGATCTCTGGCGAAGACTTTGGAGCCTTGGTTCCGCTCTATCGCTTTTTCAATACAGGCTGTATTGAATTTGCGTAAGTCTTGCCTCATACATTTGGAGATCTGTCTATTCAGTAGCCGATACGCTGACGCATCCGTTGTAGACTGCAGCTTTATCTCACTTTCTTGAAGAATAGGACAACCACGCTTCTACTCCACGCTTTCGGCGTAATACCGCCATGAATGACGGAATTAAACAGCTTCTGAAGGACAACAAGCATCGGTTTTCCACCCGCTTTCAGAAGCTCAGCTGTAATTCCGTCCTCACCCGGCGCCTTGCCGTTTTTAAGCTGTTTGAGAGCCATCCTAATCTCGCTCAGACTGACGTCCGGGATGTTATCGGAGTAATGTCGGATAAGCTTGGCTCTTGGGTCGTTACTCACATCAGTGTGTGGTTTCAACGACGTTGTGTACAGCTGTCCGTAAAATCTCTCGATCTCACTCAAAATCTCGGCTCCAACGGAAATGACTGCGCCGCTTTCGGTCTTCAGCTTGGTCAGTTGGCTCTTTCCGATAGACAGATCTCTGGCGAAGACTTTGGAGCCTTGGTTCCGCTCTATCGCTTTTTCAATACAGGCTGTATTGAATTTGCGTAAGTCTTGCCTCATACATTTGGAGATCTGTCTATTCAGTAGCCGATACGCTGACGCATCCGTTGTAGACTGCAGCTTTATCTCACGCCTGGCTTTCATGAGTTTAAGAGTGTGATCAGAGAGCTTTTGGGACTTGTTCGTGCGGCGGGTCCTGCAAAACTTAGCTCCTACCGCATGGACAGTTTCCACTAGCCTGCTATTCGTATCGTCCACTGTAACGCAATCGTCTAGGCACTGAAAGCGATTATGCAATTCGAGCTGAAAGCTCTCGGGGTTCTGGATAAGGGCACGTGGTGGGCGGAGCGTAGACTTCACCAGACGAGACCGCTCGAGCCTAATGTTAAGGTTCAGTGTGCCTCTTACCATTCGGTGATCACTGCCGGTTTTACCCTAGTGATCACAGAGACATCACTGAACAGCTGACGCTTGGTCGTCATGATGAAGTCGATCTCATTTTTGTGGTACCGTCCGGGCTCATCCATGTCCACTTCCTGTGGGGCCGCTTCTGGAAATAGGAGTTCATCATAAAGAATCCCTCCTTTGCCATGAAGTCAGCCAGCTGTTGCCCTCTTGGGTTCCGTTGCCCTACTCCAAAGTTCCCCACTATCAGCTCATCGCCTTTTTCGTACCTAGTTTTGCGTTAAAGTCTCCCATCAACACCGTGTTGTGAGTCTTAGAGCAATGCATGGCTCTTGAAATATCCTCATACATTGCCTCCACTTCATCATCAGGGTGTGTCGAGGTTGGTGCGTATACCTGTATGACCTTCAGCGAATACCTTTTGGTTATTCTGAGTATAAGGTACGCGACCCTACTCGACACACTTCCGATCTCGATCACGTTGTTGATGAGAGACCTGTGGACGATAAACCCGACACCTCCTTGGGACAGATGGTCACCCTGCCGGTAGTAGAACAAGTTACCGGATTTTAGGATTATAGAGTCCTCTCCCTGTCTTCGGACTTCAGACAACCCCATAATACTCCAGTGTAACTTGCTTACTTCTTCTTCCAGTTCTAGTATCTTCTCGTCGGTCCTCAATGTGCGTGCGTTATATGTTGCCAGGTCCAGTCGTTTGGGTTGGCAGCTAGAAATCAGCCGGTGATTCTTCGCACCCCCTGCCTCGCCGTTACCATGGCTGCCACCATAGCCAGGACTAGCGAGGCCGCCGGGGACTGGGGGCCATTGCTTTTTTCTACCTCTCATCATGGGGGGGTTTGCCTTAGTTGCCACGCCTGGCGAGCGGGTTGGCAACCGCAGTTTTTTTTTTTGTTCTAGTGCAGGAAGATGCTGCTGCCCATCTCCTAATATAATTTTTTTACCATTAGTCGCCTTTTACGACACCCATGGTTAGACAGGGTTGGCGCTATTCTTTACTTCCGAGAGCCACACGGAATGAGGTGCATGGTTGACTATAATGATTGTATAGTTTTATGTTGTCATATGACAGAGTATATATCAGCAGTGGTTTAAAATTATCACCATTGAGTCGAAAATCGATAAATCAATATACTGATTGAGACGGCCCGAGAGCCTAGTTGGTAGTGACTCTGCCTTTGAAGTTGTGAGTTGCAGGATCGAAACCCGTTAAAGGCAAAAAATTTCATGACAATTATTAATGTTTATAGCCAGGCCATGGATGTTTACATATGTATATATGATAATTTATCTATGTAAGTAAATATACATTTATTCTATCACCATCCAATTACTAAGACACAGGGATTCCTAATTTGGGACTCTATGACGTGTGAATATAAAAATGACAAGAAAGGAATTAATATTATAGTTAATTATTATTACATCACCTTGATGCCATCATCATTAAAATGGTTTATGCAACATAACTTTTCGTTCTTTTGTTTTTTTTTAAATGAATTCAAGTTACCCGCGACGTCATTAATGGTGAAAGATCTTTCCTCAATATTTCTTAAATTTATATACCATAAAACAAAAAATAGGTTTGTCAGAAATGAAAATATCATGAGGTAAAGGTACATGGCTTGTTAGGAGCAAAGAAATATGCTTCGGTACTTTCCTGTGTACAATCTAAATAGGTCAAGATGTGTGAACGTTTGCTCGGATTTGTTTGAGGGAATGAAAATATATTATAACGTATCATGGTAGTCTGGGCGCTCGCTTTAATTTAGTACTATGTCGGTGACCTAGGTTTAATCTCGGTGATGCAACTACTAAAATTATTATTAGAAAATTATAAGTATTGAAAGTACCATGTGGTCGGTAGTAAAGGAAAACAACGAAACACGGAAATTAAAAAAAAGTCTATATCGGGATATGTAAAGTTTGACTACCCATACTGGAATTCCAACTTTATGTTATTTTCCTTCGCCGCCAAGCACGTGGTAAATTTAGCACTAATATTGCCAGTTTAAGAGCTGCTGGCACCGGAGATCTAACCCAGGTCGTTCGTGTTCTACGAAACTAAAGAGTACACGCCCCTGACGGCTACCACGGCTATTTGGATATTATGCCATTATTCGGTAACTAGAGCCAAGTTTGATCGCTAGCTGCCATGTGCAGGTGAGTTGGGGTGTGGAGAAAGAGATGCTATAGTCCTTTTCCATGCAAAGTTTGATAAAAAATTCAAACAGTTCGATTTTCGATCCATGTAGCTGTCGGAGTTCAAGAATAGCGTAAACTCTATCTGACCTTGGAAGCGGGCGATGGAGGGAGTTATTGTCCACAAGTCTCTCATTAGCTACATCAGATCGGAAGTAATGTGATTTGAAATGAAACAATTAGTTACGGATTTTATAGCGTTTAATTTTATTCTTATATTCTCGACGTTTTAATTGCTTTACAGCAGCCGTGGTCACGGGGGGCAGCCTGGAAGTCTTACACCTCAGTAGGTGTAAGACGTCCAGATGTCATAGTTAACTCGGGCTACCTTCGGGTTTCATTTATTAATTTTGGTCCGATCTACGCAGAAGTGCTCACAGTATCTTAAGATCGTGCTGTGGTATGCTTGGTTTTCGATTTAATTTTGTTTATTACTCGATCTCAAGCCGAAGGTACCCAGCCGTCTTCCCTATTGAAATTAGGATGTTGCGAATCGCGAATCATCCTTGGCAGGAATCGGTGTTCTTTTGGGAGGGTTTGTGGTCTTTCAAATCTGATGTAATGGTTGGGGAGATTAAGGATATGAACATAGGCTGCAGACTTCCTAGATAGTCGGTGTTTCACGTCAGCTATGTGTTCTTTTACGCGGGTCCTTACAGATTTTTTAGATTGTCCTATATAAGAGAGTCCACATTCACAATCAAGCTGGTACACTCCTGCATCTTGTAGAGGGATATTGCACTTGACACATGGTAAAAATTTACTTATCTTTTTCGCCGGCTTGAATAACGTTTTTATAGAAGCCCTCTTCAAGTTATAGACAATCTTGTTAGTAACGCCTCTGATATACGGTAATGCAGCAGGTAATCGCTCTATTGTGGCCGGCTTTACTCGGTTACTGTGACGGAGGCGCGGAAACCTAAGCTTGTTATCGTGCAGGACTGGTGAAGCTCGGTGGCTAAGTGTTTACTGTCACAGATCCCTCGTGCTCTCTGAAACAAAGATTTACCAACAGTAGCTAACTGAGATGGTTGGTGGTGAGATTCACCTTTTAAAAATCTGTTTGTATGGGTCTTTTTCCTATAAACAGTGTGGCTTATGGCAAGAAATGCTAACGAGTTATTTGCCATTGTAAATTAAATATATGGAGTTTATGGAATTTAGGTGATTAAGAAAAGCAGTAACTTTGTCTTATGGTAAATTTGTGAAGTGTCATCTACATTCCCCTTGTAGAATTTTGGATTTAACTATGACATCTGGATGACTAACACCTCAGTTCCCTCTAGTGATCATGGGTTCTATAAAGCAATCGAAACGTCGGGATTATAAAAACAAAATTTAACGCGATAAAATCCGTAAATAATAGTTTCATTTCAAATCAACAAATTATACATAACGTTTCGAACAAACTCATCACGTATATATTATAAATGTATTGTAGTGACTAAATCATTTCTAATTCTTCTTTAACCGCAGCCTTTAATCTCAAAATTGTATGATTAATGTACTAGCCCGAACTAAGATAAATAAAGTGTTTGGAATTTAATATCCTAAGAATAATGTAAGTAATATACATAAACTTTAAAATATACAAATCTAAATATTTACTTAATATAATATTCAAAAAGTATAAATACAAAGAAAAATAGAAATAAAATGTTATTGGAGAAGCTAATGAGCCAATGCAGTGTAGACGACTGCTGGCTGCCGACTGTGTTGAAATGGGTTAATCACTTGAAATTGTTAGCGGCAGCTGCAATTTACCGTCTGAATTACTAAATTACGGCAGTAATAGGCAATATAAGGTATCGCAGGCGGCACTAATTAGCTTTGGCTTGTTACTTTTGTTTGTTAACAAAGCGTAACAAATGCAGTGTTTTCTAGTAGCTTTTATATTCTGCGTGATGCTAATAACTTTTAATGTAGGACTAATACTATGCATGACTCTATTTCTAAGTAAGACTAATACAAAAAATAAATAATAATGTAAGTTATAGGAAAACATAGCCATAGTTCTTGGTAATGACAGCGCCACTAGAAACATAGTTTCATTATTATAATTTTAGTTGACGGACTTGCATATGAACGTAAATATATCCTAGGGCGGTCGACAGCCCAAGGGCCCCTCTGAAGAATGTAAAACCTCGGCTAGGTTTGCAATCAAAGTATGGAGAAGGTTAGAAATGCCTGAGTCCGCACGTTTGACGGTGAACGACGCTATATGGGTAATACTTAATGGATTTCTGCGTTAGAAAGTTGGTTATCACTCTTCAGAATATTAAGAATTCCATAAATAGGAAACAATAGAAAGCAGTGGCATCCCTGCTGTCCAAGCTTACCTGAGGCAGGAAGAGTTTAAAGCAGTCCTAGTATACTTTTAATTGCTTACATATCAGTCGAGCGGCTTGGTTTGTACCGTTTTTAACCAACTAACAACTACTTTTACTGAAAACAAGAGAGAAGGTTATTATTAATTATATTTTATTTGATTTGTAAGAAAAAAAAAATAATTTGGTATTTATCATAGGTATAAGGTAACGCAGTTTCTGCCTTGCAGGATGCCAAATGTTAGCGTATCACCTTCGCTTGCCAGTATGTTTTACTCTAGTTTTTGCCACGTAATAGATTTGTATCTTGTAGAACCTCGATGATAGTACGCAATTTTAAACAAGTTTGTGGGAGTGGCATAATAAAAGTATAATACGTCTTAATATATGTGTTTATGTCTAATACCTATTATGCACATGCATATACGACTGAATAAGAGCAGATTTTAGGATAATCCGATGTGAAGTAAACTTGCATGGTATACCATAAATGGTCTGACCATATTTAATGTTAAAATTTAAAAAGTAATTTTACCTGAATTTAATTTTGTTTTGTATGCAACTCTGATCAATTTTTCTACATTAACACATATTGTTTTTTACCATGATTGATAAAGTACATTATGGAGTAGTGTTATAGTAAAAAGAATTGCCGTTATTACATTGCTCAAAGTAGGCATCGAGCTGTCAGTAATTTTTAAGACGCTTTAAAACCTAGGCGACAGCCGTATGTTTGTGTAAGGCACTGTCGACGGGTACGCCTGTTTGGACCAAACGGCACGCCGGCAAAACCAGGATTCGATGAAATACGACGGAATCAAAAATTAAAACAAGACCTGAAGCCATGTTCTTACCGCCGATACACAGGACATTCTCTAATTGGCCCCTGCAGCTTAAGAGAGTAGATTGATTAAAACTCTTGCCTTTCTAATAAAATTACTTTTATTGAATTCCGAACTTCACTAGAGCTGCCTACTGGCCCTCGTCTAGTCCATATTTGAAACTGTTGGACTACAAATTGTAGTCAGTACTTACTACAGGATATGGTCTTCTCCGACATTGAATTTGTTCAAACAATCTTTAGTGCTAGCAGCGTAATGAAGAAAGTGCGAGAAATGCGCGAAAAGTGTAGAAGTTTTTTAGTATTCTATAAGATGTCATAAAAATATAATTTCTATTGTTGCAACACGATGTCCTACCAGTACTAAGTCGCAGGGTTATTGTCAAAGCTATATATATATTAATTTCAATAGTGAAATTGTACATGCACAGACTTTTGTCAATCATACAATTAAATTATCATTATATTGTAATTTCACGGTACAAGAATCCTCGTCGCCCTTCTAGTAAGGATATCGAGTTCACTACCGGAAGCTACGGGTGTACAGTAAATGAAGAACTCGGAAGCATCAGCAGAGCGGACTTGTAACAATTTTTTTTATGGAAAAGGAGGCAAACAGGCTGGCGGTCTCCCTAATGGTATGTAATCAGCGACGTCCTCATACATCTGCAACACCAGAGGAGCTACAGGTGCGATGCCGGCCTTTACGGAAATTTGGGGAGGGGCAGGGGGGACGGGGTAGGTAGCGTGAGTTTCCGGCTACCTCACTTGCCTAACAAAATGCAGAAGCACAACTCATCTCTACCCCCGAGAGCCGATGTCACCGGATGGCAAAAAGAGTAATGCACACAATCCATCCGTTGTGGGCTTGGAGCGAACACGGTAACTAAGTTTCCCCCAGTCCCTCTCCGCGACGACTAAGAAAGCTGTTAGGTATTGTATGAATAATTTTGTTACATATTTTGACATGAGCTTTTTATGGTATTTCACTAAGTCAACTTCACGGCACCCACAACATGTTGTCGCAAATTTGGTGATTAAAATTTTAAGTACAATACGTTTTGTGACAGAATCTTTGTACAAAATTATTTTAAAGTTTAAATATCAAAACTACACTTAAAAACACAACTTATGGATAAAGAGTTTTAATTTTTAGTATATAAAATATAAGCCTCAAAATGTTACCATCGGTATTTGCTCTTAAAATAAATGGGCAATTTTGTATCCCAGTGTAATCGAATTTCATCGGGTCCGGCACGGTGATTACCTCATTAATTTCCGGTTATAAATTACCCGTAGTAGCCAGTATTGCAAAAAGATTCGATTTGTTGTTTACTGTTTTTTTGCAGATGTTAATGAACTTTTTGTATTTTTGTAATAACTGCTAATTAATATTGCATTTTTATTATATTTATGAATGGTATATATACATTATTCATAAATGTATTCAAAGTGCATATACATAAGCACTAACTCTTGCGTAGGTAGACAGATATTATGGATTTCCATTTGGAAATATAATAAAAAGCCATATAAATATTTCATAAAGCCTCTATGTTACATTACAACATTTCCGAAGAGTAAATATTATTAATAGTAGTTTCTTTAAGTAAAAAAAATAAATTTTGTACATTTCTGGCGTTTGCTTATACTTGGTAGGTCTAAATGACCTTCGTGGTGAAATTACGACCCAGTAAATTTTTCAATCGCTTAAAATAATAACTATAAACATGTCATATTGAATAAGTATATAACATATGAAGTACAAGAAGACAAAATGCCAATTTTGTTCCCTCTGTTGTACGACTGATAAATAATCTATGAAAATAGACTTGCTAAATCGTGTGACAATGAAAATTAATTTTCGAGTTTTTAAATAGACGTTTACTATCAATGCCGTGTATATTAAATGATTAGGCACACTTTTCTGACAATAGTATCATTGTAAATAACTTCTAAGCAAATTTACTTGTGAAAAACCGTTATAAATTTTTAAATTATCTTAACGCACTGCTTTGGCGTCGGTACAAACTGGACCTATTGAGTTGCGGTTCCGATGTCGCAACTCGCAGTGACATGCGGCTCGCACAGAACGCCTCATCTCTCACTCTAACTTTTCCCACTAGGAACATTTATTTGTGAAAAACTGTAAAATACATTAAAATTACTTCTAGGACTTCATTGGCACGAGTACGAGATATAATAGATCGTTGTATGAAGAAATTAAGAAGTCGAATTATAAATAATTTTTGATTGTGTTCATTTCTGCGAGCTATAGCTATTATATATACGGTCGTGTTATTACTTCAGCTTGCTGATCTTGAAGACTATGTCGGTAACCCTAGTTCTGCTGCGGAAATCATCGTTGCAGCCTCTATCGCGCAGAGAGACTATACCTAGCGTAGCCCTTTCCATAGTGCGCTGAGCAACTTTGAGCTTCCTCATACAGGGGCAGATGATTCTTGGTCTTTCTGGTCATTGGCTAGGTCTCCAGGGAGCGCGTTTTCGTCGGAAGGTCGAGCGTGCAGTGGGCGATGTTCACTAGATGTGCGTGTGTGCATCTGCACGTTCGAAAGTTTTTACCAGGCGCTTCTCAAATCCCACCAAATACTTTTTTTTCAGGTCCGGCCTGATGATGGTGTTTCTTAAGTATCGCGGTGGTCCGCGATGCAGTGTTTTCCTGTGTTATTAGAAGCTTCTAATTTGTTGCGCAAATTTGGCCATACCATTTCGGCACGGCATTTGTGAGTAGGGATCTAAGGTTTTATAGGTATAGAGTTTAATCTTTAACGGGAGGCGAGACCTGGGTACTGGGCGTAGTAGTGCACCAGATGACCTTATTCTAGCTACAACTTCTCGGACGTTATCTCGGATGTGTGTTATCCAGATCTTAATGAGTATCTACTAGACAAGCTGGATCGTCTCGTTAATAACTGTACCCGCTTTATTTTTTGTCTTCGCAAGTTTGACCATGTTTTCTTATTCCGCTCTTAGCCGAAATGGCTTCCTATTCGTCAACGAAGACACACCAGGATATTTTTGAATATTTATACAGTTTTTTTAGTTTTATTCGATAACTGTTAACCGGATTATCTGAAACCTAAGTTTCAATTACTGCGTGATCATAAACGACAACTTCGTTTTACGGAGACTTTGATTTTCTCTATTCTGTAACCGCCTTCGATGTTTTATCACTCCCAAAGGTTGACAGGCAGAGAATGCTTTTAGCATTATGTCCGCCTTTTGATCATGTATTGTACTCGTATATGGTTCAATAAAGAATAAATAAATAATGCCTTGGATACGAGCGTCTTGGATATCTATTTAATCTTGCATACTGTAGGTATCTGTCACCGTTCCTAAATCTTTTCACGCCTATGTAGCCTATATCTTCTGCAATAAGATCTTTTCGTCTCTAGCTTTTTGTACCTCTTCATAATAATAGGGTTTAAATTATGAAGTTGCCGTTTTAATAGAGTGGCCACTTTGAATTCAAATGAAACCTGCTTGGTCCGAGATTCGTGACTAAAACTTTTTTTGTACAAAAACTATGACGTTCTAAATTCAAAAGTATTATGACATTCTATTTTTTGACTTTAAATTGTTTTTACTTTCAGTATTTGAGGTAAATATTGAAACCATAAATACTAGAGTAATTTTCGAATACGAGTTCCGACGTGGTTCTAACGCAGCAGAATATCATTCCTATGTTTGGACAGGATACGATTACGAATCCACTGTAGATTTTTGGTTTAATCGTTTTCGTAGCGGAAACTTCAACTTAAGGAATGAACCACAAGGAAGACCAGATACTAAGGTAATGATACCAGAAACAAACGATAACTTAAAAGTAATGAAAAAAGCCGATCCCTATCAAGCAACCGTTAGTTTACCCACAATATTGACTAATTTACACCAAATTCTATTCTATTATTCATCTTCCCATAAGAAGATAAGATATAATATATAGGTAATGAGAGTAATTACTACGACTAAATATTTTTTTTAATATAAAACGGCAATTCACTCAGTTTTATCACCTTTAATCATCAGTTTATCCTTCTTTCTCCAGGAGTTCAATGAAGAAATAGAATTGCAGTTCTATTAACTCTCTTACATTACGTACCTTACTTATGACAGAGAGTCAATATTGGAGCATGCGTTAAGTTGTGAACCAACATTTCATGACAGGTTAGAGAACGTGGAAAGTTAGAGAAATTCTAGAGCAACTGCAGTCGACATGTACGATCGGAAGTAAATAACTTTAAACTGGTTAAGTTCGTAACAGGTGCAAAGTTTAGATGAAAACGTTTGTTAAAATTACGTTGGAAGCAATTTCATTTATTTACATATACTTTTTTACGTACTCTGTTTAATGGTTATGTCATTCCCAACTTTTTAGTTGTATTATTTATCGGTTAACACTATATTGATTTACACAGAGCTTATAACATAGCGTTTAAAAAAAGCTCATATATGTTCATATATGCTCTCAGCTTGTTAAACGAGTCGCCGGATCTATTATTAAAAAGAGAGCATTTCTTAAGAATGCCGTCAAAAAGACCGCTGGTCGATTTTTTATTGGATTGGGGTGAAAAACTAATAGTAAGTGACTACTGCAAACAACTTCAATCGAAGAAGTTTACAGATGCACCCCTAAGGACTAAGATGAACTTTCACTTCAAATCATATTAGTGTTGCTAAGCTTATCGGTCAAGCGTCTTGACTATAACTTTTATTATCGCCTCGCCAATTACAGAAGAAGTAAAGAGAAGAAACCTCTCTTGTTTATTGTTTTCTATGATCGTAATAAAGCCTTCGACACAGTTTTGAAGAATCTCTTTTGATATCAAGCATACAATGAAACAATTGTGTTAAAAGATTTTTTTATAAAACATCACATATATTTTTTTAAATACGTCTCATTGGAATTTTGATTTAAACAAGATAAAAGAATAAGCCTTTGTTTTCTGAACAGAAGCTTTAGGCAAAAAACGCAGATCATGGCTTATTTTGGAGTAAGCGGCACGAGGGGGCTTTTAAACTTTTATCGCACGACTGTATTATGCGGTCGTTCGCAAACTCAATGCCCTAAAATGGGTTAATCGGTTGGAGGGGATGGTGGCAGCTGCACATAATGTTTTGAAATACGATATATTCGTAACGCCATCGAAAATAGGGAGCAATTGAAAAGTTACACAATTTTCGAATTTAATATTGATTAATACTAATATCATATTTCCTACTTAGTATTGCGTGAAAGTTACTATAAATGTGAATGTTTGTTTGTTTGGATCTTATTGTCTTTTATTAACGCATAAACAGCTGAAATGTTTTTTTATGATATTTAGCATGAACATACCTTGAACCCCGGGGAAAACTATAGATTTAATTGTTTATTTAGACACTGAAATTATTACACACTTTTTGTCCCAGGAAAGCCGAGTGAACATTTTCCACATGTGTGGAAGATAGTGTTAATTATACTCAAATATCTAATAGTAATCTTAAATCTAAAGATACTTTGATAAAACTAAACTGTGTGTATTCTAAACCAATTTTTTTAATAGAAGAATCTTAATAATGGTTGACTTTTAGGTCTTTATATATTTATTTGCAACTTAACTTCATGGGTAATTAACTCTTCAAAGGAATATTTTTGAAGTCTGTTTTGACTAGAAATTATGGCGGGTTATCCACCCAAATTTGCAGAATTCAAATCCTATACACTAGTGATGCTGCTCCATGACTAGTGCAGGGTTACCGGTGCTGTGCTCACCAACCCGTTTTGCCTAGAGTGGGGAGTTTACGCCAGCCTTTCAAGAAATCTATGCCGGCTGTTACTGGCGCTTTCTGGAAAAGGCATATGTTCAGCAGTGAACTAAAATAAGCTGATTTACTAGTAGTAGTATGTAGAGTAGTGTGACTAGGACTATCTCAAGTTGAGCCTACACGTTTTTGCGTTAGCACACGTTACCTTTTGGTAAGTGGTAGAACCAAGCGCCAGCTTTTGCTGCTGCTCGAATGCGTTGACTGGTCCGCGGTCCGGGGAGGGGCACTTTTTATTCGAAAAGGGATATGAATGATTAAATCATGGGTTGCCCCCTTGTACTACAGTTTTCAAACATGTACTACAGTTTTTTTTACTGTTAGCATTATTATGTTTGTTATCATTTCATTATTTAAATCCCGTTCTTGTTAATCCCGTTTTTTTAAAGATTAGAAGAATAGCAGTTTTTAGGTTAATTAAAGCTTTCGAAAATTGAAATCGTTATAGTCATTTCTGTGTGATTCCTAAATAAAAAGGTATACAGGCAAATCGTAAAATCTAAAAAGAAAAATTCAAAATACAATAAATTTCATCTTGGAGTTAGTCCTAGATCTTATTCCTAGAGATTTTTTTTGATATCTTTAATGTGGAGGCTGCTGTTTTACACTAAAGTTAGTTAAAGTTTTAAAAGTGTAGATGAAATAAATATTTTTCTGTTCTATTAAGCCTTGTAACCATTGTAAGCCTTTGTTTGACAACCTCACCTGTAATTGATCTGAGATTAACTGTAACTGTCGTGTAAATCTCTTTGTTTTAATAATACGAGTATGTTAGGTTCTATATTCTGTTTTATAGTGTTTATCTTTTGTATTAAAGGCACAAACACAAGGAAGCATGCATTTCATCTGTTGGTAAGAAGTAACTCTTATGCACACAAATACATACTATGAATAGAAAATGCATCAGGATATAGGTGCCTCGTGGCCATTAGTTGAATCTGCAATTCTCATTACTCGTGATTCCAAATTGTGTAACATGCTGCTTATTTATGCTAATAAGCAATGAGAGTGTGGGGATCGGCGCTAAAGTAAGAAAATGGTTCTACCAAGCCTTTCAAAACTTGGCTTGAATGCCATGATCGCAACGCTTGGCAACTAAGATTACCCGCCGACAGTTGAAGATAGAGAGTGGTAGCAACATGTACTCTAGTTTAGTTAATTTTTTTAGCACCACCATTATCGAAACTTTCTTTAAAAATATGTTCCGTAAACTCTTCAACTACGATCATATTTTGCATCTACCGTTAAAATAATATTCAAAATATATAGATTTCTCTTATTATTTATCAGCCTGTATAAGTACACTGCTTGTACACTGATTTTCCTTAAAACCGATAACAAAAGAAGGAGGATTTGCCCCCGCGCCCCGCGCAGGAAAAATAAAATGCTCCCCTTTATTAGTCTGTGAGGTTTGGATTCGGTAAATTTGAAGATTCTCCACCATTATCTGGTCTCCAAGACCTCGGTTGTCAGCTAACAAGGCACACCACGTGCAGGAGAGGTTAGCAATTGAAGAAAATTATGGTTTGTTTCCCATTATACTAATTTAAAAGAGTACATTCAATTTAAATCCAACTACATTCAAAAATTACATACCATACAATAATTGGTAACACACTAGAATGCCATAAATAGAACGACAATGGTTTTATTATACATGAATAATAAAATTGAGCATTTTTGTAAAATAAATATTTATTAGCCATTTAGAATATGTATTCGTTATAAAATCCTTAATAGTTGTCCAAATTTTTTTAAGTCAAACTTATTATTAATTTTAAACGTTCTCTTTGTATGTTAATACTTATTTAAAATAAAAGTAATGTAATGTTGGTTTACAAACTTTGTAACTTTTATTTTAATGTAGAAATTCTAGTAGAATCCAATTTTTTGACAATGTTTTATAATATTTTTCGATAATAATGTCTAATATAAATTAAGTCTAAAAGACTTTATACTTTATATAGTAGATACTTTAAAATACAAGATTTCTTATACCAATCGACTTAACATCGTTACAACTACGTTATGGAGTATTAAATTAAGATTTAAGTATCGTTCAAATTAGTTTACTTTCCTACACCTGCTGCAAATCTTATTTAAAAAACTCTAGAGTTTTTTTCATGGTACTATGAATATAAGCAAAATGTTCAAATTTTTAAAGAGTTTAAAGAAATACAATGTATTCATTTTAATATTATATTAAATGAGCCTTCATTCATAAAGCGTTATATACCATTATCACTTCACTGATATTATTTTAATAATATAATTTTTGGGCATGCGATATTCCTACCACGTTTTCTTTTACCACACATCCTGGTGGTAGTTGAAATTTCATATGTTTTTGTTGTATGTAATACAAACCTCGCACGCTTGCGTTAAGGTACTAAATAAAGACGCATAGCACAGACTGTGACACCAGTGCCTTCCTATTTTATCCTATTATTACACTGCGTAAAGTGTAAGAAAGAATATTCCAACTTTTACCTAAACTTCAACCTCTCCTGCACGCAGGGTACATCGCGTGCGCTGACTGACAGACGAGTCTCTGGTAACCGATAAACTGCCAATGGAAATAACATCGAATATGCGAATAAGCCGAATTTAAATTTAACGAATTAAGGATGGAGTGCATCTGGTACTCTGACACCAGCAGTGCGCTCACCCACCCGTCTGGAGAGTTTGGGTAAATTTTCTATGCTTGGCAAGTCAGCTTTAGGGCAAGTCAAATTCATGGAAACAGCAGATGATGAAGATCAGAAATGCACCATATTATTATGATGACGTACTGAATTTAGTATGCTGATGTATCTAACCCGTTATAACGCGGGTTCTGAGTTGGGTTACCAGCCGAAGCCTGTACGATTATTGTTTCATACATTTATGACACTGTATCTGACCCGTTGCCCAATTTTATGCCATAAACATATGAATTTTTAATAGTGAAACAAATTGTTGGCTGTCTTCAGGCCAACCATATAAATCGTCCACAACTCTTGAAAAACTCATTGGTACGAGCCCTCGAGTTTATGGCTATATATTGTATGTTAGAAATGCAAAAAATATTTAAGGATTTTATCGCGTTTAATTTTGTTTTTATATTCCCGACGTTTCGATTGCTTTACAGCAGCCATGATCACGGGGGGACTGAAGTGTTAGCCGGCCCGTTGTCATAGTAAAGGCAATCGAGTAAACGCCTTAAAATCCGTCAATAATAGTTTCATTTCAATTGTATAGTGTTCGCGTAAATACAAGAAATCATTATATTATTATGATGACGTACTGAATTTAGTATGCTGATGTATCTAACCCGTTATAACGCGGGTTCTGAGTTGGGTTACCAGCCGAAGCCTGTACGATTATTGTTTCATACATTTATGACACTGTATCTGACCCGTTGCCCAATTTTATGCCATAAACATATGAATTTTTAATAGTGAAACAAATTGTTGGCTGTCTTCAGGCCAACCATATAAATCGTCCACAACTCTTGAAAAACTCATTGGTACGAGCCCTCGAGTTTATGGCTATATATTGTATGTTAGAAATGCAAAAAATATTTAAGGATTTTATCGCGTTTAATTTTGTTTTTATATTCCCGACGTTTCGATTGCTTTACAGCAGCCATGATCACGGGGGGACTGAAGTGTTAGCCGGCCCGTTGTCATAGTAAAGGCAATCGAGTAAACGCCTTAAAATCCGTCAATAATAGTTTCATTTCAATTGTATAGTGTTCGCGTAAATACAAGAAATCATTATATTATTATGGTATGATCATATATTGTGTGGTTGGTGGAGTTTATGTGTCGACGAAAATATAAATAGTAGCTTTTGGGAGGAGTCTCAAGGCTGCGGTGTAAACTAAAGTTGATTGACCTTGCGATAAACAGCCATGCTTGCCTTGTATTTAGGGACGATGCCAAAACTACGACGTCAGTAGTTGTGGCGGTTTGACAAGGCGGTGGCACGTACGGAGGGCTTTTCTAGTGCCAGTGTGTCCGATTATATGCAACGTGTGCTCTAAACAGAAGCAGTCGCTGATCGGATTACGCTGTCAACTTATATGACGTTTCCTAGCATCGATATGCGATACTTCGGTCGAAGTTTGCGCATCACACTACGAAGGGTCCAAATCCTTTTTACGCTAATAAACCAGTTTGTTCTATGAATTGCGGTTCTTTTTGCAACTTCAGGTCCCTCCTCGAGAGTGTACACGGTGTATGGTGTTTCCACCTTGGTACACTGTGTACGGTGAGCGCCACAGTGTACACGGTGTATGGTGCACTATACGGCGTATTCCATCACATTTTTTATATAAATTACCTGGTCACTAAAGTATTTATTACGATTAACTATTTTATTCTTTATTTTATTAACAGCGGATAGTTACACTATCCAGTTAAGTTATTTTTTTTCAAAGACTACTGCTTATACCTAGTCCCTAACAGTAGTCGATAGTATGTAAACCACATATACTATCGTTTACTTTTAGACACATAATATTTACTTTATTTAAATAACCCTTTTTGCTTTTGTTAACAATGGTTACATAAAAGCAATATTTCCTGTCTGTAGGTTGCCGTAGGCGAGTGACCAAAGCACTTTTGGGGTTAAACTCGATCGTAAAACATCCTATAAGCATATTTACATACTCAGACGATATTAATCGATAAATTTAACCCAAATAAAGTTTTACCTCACTGTGTACACAAGCATTTGGCGAAATTCTTCATCAGTCTGTAAGACTACCTCTACCGAAATGACGAAAATACTCATTTTACCGTAATTGACACTTAAAAGTAAGATAGCAGCCTGTTAATGCTCACTGATGGGGAAAGGCCTCCTCCTCAAATATCTGACAGGTATTTAAAATCGCCATTAACAAATTTAGTGGTGCCGGCATTAGGGATCGAACCCAGGTCAATCCCCAATATAAGCTTCGAATTATATTCACTCGTGCGCTCTGACCACTAGGCTACCACGGCTCCTTTTGCCACGTATGGCAGGCGTATTGGCAATAATGGTACTAGGTTCCTTGTATCTTAAAACGCAGCTTGTTGTCACTCTAATAGATATTTTAGGTAAAGTTATTTTTGAGATACTTATTCCGACAGGTATGGCGATGAGGGATCTTACGGCGTCACCCCAGTTTTTAATGAATTTCGACTAACTTTGAGAAAATGATGATATAACGAGAAACTCATTAGATACAAAGATACTTTTATTAAATATTCAAATGAAATTGAGAATAATAGGTTGTGCCCTACATTGTGGCTTCAACTCAAATAGTTTAATAGCTCGAGGCCTCAGGTCACACCTGCATGTGACATAGTGAAATATTACAATACAACATTATATAAGGTTTAGGTTTAGGGGAGAAAACTAAATCAGAGTTATTCGATTTAATTGTATCACATTTATATCAAAAGGTCTTTAAAAGATCATTTTTGAAAAATTACTTTCCCGTGATACACCGCTCCAGCACATCTTTGTAACAATTTAAATTTTATTGTTATGAGTCATATTTGAAATCATACTAGAAAGATTAATTGTGTGTCGGGTATGTAATTGTCACGGGTCATAACTTTGATTATGACTAGATATTTAAAATATCTGTTTGTACTTAACAATAGTTCATGTTAAACAAATTTGTTGAAAAAAAATTACATCTCAGAGCTACAATACGCTGGAGTTTTGATTTAAAAGTTAGGTAAATCCAATAGGAATCATATTGATATTGTAAGGAAGCGCCACCTGTGCGATAATCTCTATTGCTACTTGTAATTTTGAATCCAGTGTTTGTTATATAGGTGCGCTACGCATGTATCGATGCACCTTATGATTCCGATTGATGTTGCTTCGTGGATATAAACAACTGCTGGGAACGTATGGAGGCACTTGTTGTGGACGGTCGTTGGCATACATGTTTTTTTTTTGGGCAAACGAGCGTGCGGCTCACCTCATGGTAAGTGATTACCGACGCCCTCGAACATCCACAACACCAGAGGAGCTACAGATGCGTTGCCGGGCTTTAAGGAAAGAATAGGCTCTTTTCTTGAAGGTCCCTAAGTCATAACTGTTCGGAAATACCGCTGGCGACAGCTGATTCCAAAAAGTCGAAGTGCGTGGCAGAAAACATCGACTAAAACGCACTGTGGTGGAATGCCAACCATCTGGGTGGTATTGATGGAACTTCGAATTCCGTCGCGATGTACAATAGTGAAACTCAGCGGCTGGGATCAATCCGAACCGCCCCTCAGAACATTCCCCATGGTAAATTTTGTAAAAAATGCAAAGAGAAGCAACATCTCTTCGCAAGGCTAAAGGGTCAAGCCGATCAAAGAGAGCTTGCTTGTTGAGTTCATTGCGTCTATGCAGCGGTTGCCAGGATTTTTCTCCAGTTATAATGGTTGCGTCTTGAATCTTAGTTTGAATCATGCTTTATTAGCTTTGCCCAAGTCGGGTGTAGAGTCACAATATTTTATATTCACAAAAATTCAAATAATACTCTCTGTAATCTTTTAAATATATATAAGCAATGGGTGAGTTAAATATTATTGAAATATAGAATACTCAACATCGTTTACACTATACTTATATTATATTATTGACATTTAAAAAACTACCTGATAGCAGATTTATTATAGTTGTTATGGGTCCTATCTACAGAGGAGGCCTACATTCGCCAGTGAACTTGTGACTGCCTGAAATAATGATGATGATCAGTATAAATAATATTATATCTTTATTTTTAAAAGATTCTAATGAAAATTACGTCACGAAATATTTAATCAAAATTAATAATTTGTGACCAATGACATACGGTCGGATAGCTTCGACTTCATTTGTCTGGAGTAGATTACCACTCGTAAACCTTTTTCCCCAACGATTATTGGTGCTACGAGCTATGTGGCCGGCCTATTGCTAGCCTAACCATCGAAGTGTATATTTCTACTCAACATCTGTAGTCTACAATAAGAAAAAGGAAAATGTGTCGAAAATACACGGAAAAAGGTTCGATAGTTTGGTCACGTAAAGGGAATGAAAATATACTTGAGAGATACATGTAAACAGAGTGAGCGTGAATATCCCTTTCAAAAACCAAGATTATGTGCAGACTATATTGTATTATACCAGTATTTCATTTATATCAAAATTTTATTACTTGAATATTTTAACTAATTGAGCAACTTTTAAACCGTGTTTACACTATACATGTAGATAGATATTTCCAAGATGAACGCGGTAATTAATTCTATCGAAATCAAAAATCTGTTCTGCTTTGTGTGAGTGAAGTATATCCGTATACTTTATAGTACTATATATAAAAGAATAATATTTAAAAAAAATATATACTTGATACTTACACATAAACTAATCTCATGAAATGTTCTAAACGATGGTGAACCGCAACCGAACCACATTGCGATCCGCATAGAAGTTTACAAGATATTAGCGAATGCACCGACAAACACGGATTGCGTCTTTGTTTTATACTTTATGATAATAAAGATGTCATAAAAGCACTATCACCCTGTCATTCATAGCTGATTTCTGTTTGAAACTGCTCAGCGTAGCCAAAACGACTTCTGCAACTAATAAAATTAAAACGTCACGAATAATGCTAATAGATTTTCCAAAATTTTCCCTTAGTCGCCTCTCACGGCCGATTTTATCAACTTACAAACTTCAGAGTTCCTGCAATGTTTATATACTTTTTTTTCCAATTATTTTTCTTAAAATAGTATAAAAATTAAAAAAAAAGGTTTAACTTTGTTGTCAATTGTTATTATCTCATTTACTAGTTTCACAACGCATTTTATTTATTTATGTAAGTAGCCGAACGGTTTCGCCTAACGGCATCTTCAGGTTATTCAATTATAGATTACCATTGTATGATATGTGAAATTTCATCAAGTGACTACAATAGCAAGTATAAATTGTTTATCTTAGTTATTTCCATTTCATTTAGTATTTGAGGAAAATATGTGAAAGAAATGTTATATTTACATATTTGTGCATATATCTGTATGAAAGGTAGTCATAAATATTACCCGGGGTTGATGCTTCTCTCCCACCGGAGACTGGATCACACCGAGCGGTATGAATTGAAAAATGTCAGTAATAAATCTACCTGAT
Organism: Bhutanitis thaidina; assembly: GCA_029286595.1. Classification (NCBI taxonomy): domain Eukaryota; kingdom Metazoa; phylum Arthropoda; class Insecta; order Lepidoptera; family Papilionidae; genus Bhutanitis; species Bhutanitis thaidina. The sequence continues at coordinate 5,349,564 of JAGSMS010000013.1, forward strand.
GCGACGGCACGTACATTGTTAAATGCAAGCACTCGTTCCTCGATGCATACCATTGACGAAGTTTAATATTATACACTGCAAATACGTCCTCCATTTGTTGATAACAGAACATACCTTTAACGTATGGAAAAAAGTATAGAAGCAAAAGACAAAACATTTATGTTTTATACAAAAACTAATTAATTGCTCACTCGTTTAGTCCGCTAGTTATATCGGAGTTTTCTTTCAAACACTTAAGAAATGTTCTATTGAAAGCATATAATTAATACATATGTATATAGGGTTGTGTCATATTATATAGTCAGAAGAAGAAATTTTTTTTTCCTTTTAACCCACTTTCCTCTAGAGCTTATTTTGAAAAACGTGACAAATAATTCTTTTGCCATCCACAAAGAAGATGGAACTCAGGTCTTCTGATTCAGAGAGAGATTCCCGTAACCACCTAATCTACATATCGTGGCTAAATCCTGCAATACAGAAATACATATATGTATATTAGATTTAAGATTTTTTAGCAGAACTAAGGTAACCGACATAGCCGTAAAGATTAGCAAGCTGAAGTGGCAATGGGCCGGCCACATAGCTCGCAGAACTGGCAACCGTTGGAGAAAAAAGGTTCTCGAGTGGCAGCCACGTACAGGCAAACGCAGTGTAGGATGATCCCCCACAAGATGGAGTGACGATCTGCGCAGTGTTGCGGGAAGTCGATGGATGCAGGTGGCTCAGGACCGAGCTTCGTGGCAATCTTTGGGGGAGGCCTATGTTCAGCAGTGGACTTCTGATAGGCTGAAATGATGATGATGATGATGATGTTATTAGATTTGGGTGAAAACGAGGTAACAGTGCGCCTAATGGTAAATGGTCACATTGAAACCTGCAAACAACTTTATTCGACGAAGATTAAAAGTGCGTGATCACCACTGTGGACTAAGATGGAATGCCTCACAGCCCGTAATTATGCTGGCTCTCTTCACTTTTTAAACCCGAACACAACATTAACTGCACTGCTAGTCGGCGATAGGAATGGATAAGCGTGTGGTGGCAACCCTGACGACTCCTAGGCAGAGAAGGAGTCGATCACCTGTAAGAAGGCAAGGCCTATTACAAGACCTATATTTTATAAAAAAAGAGTAATGAAAAATTTACTTAAAATTACTATTATCAAAATAAATCGTTTTTGCATTTAAACTGATTACAGTCCATTAAAGAAGATAAAGGACAACCAATAAGGGTAACAAACGAGCACAGATTGATTTCTGGTATTTATGCGAATACTACACATTGGTTGTGCTTTAATGTATCCGAAACATGGGAATTATACAGAGTTAAAAGTTAATTAAACGCGATGACATCCTTAAATAATAGTTTCATTCCAAAAACCGAGCATAGTATAGTACACCTCATTGAAAGTGGTCACTAAGACTTTTAGACAATAAACACGTGAATAAGTAACAAGTGAAAAGAGTGAAAATTCTTCTACGTAAGAAAGATAAATTTGTTAGTCAAATTTCATGCCATCAATCAGTCGTTAGATCTCAGTTCGTAATTGATTAAGATACCGCATACAGATGAAGTTGACTTTTGGAGAAAAGGATGGTATATTCCTCCTTTTTCTTTTTAATCTATAAGACTGCAATTATTCTAAATACACTTGCAGGAAATGCACTGACTGATGTAAGTATTACAGCAAAGTTTCTAAAACCTGATGAAATTCGTCACTTGAAGACCTTTCAAAGGTCTTTAATACCGCCGTTAATGAAAAACCCCAATGCTACTGCAAAACCCCTATGCTGTGTAGTACGCACATTATTTTATTTTATTAAAAGAATTGAAAACCTAAATGAATTAATGAAATTATATTAAACTTGTTATTCAAACAACTTTGTTCATTTAAACGTCCCGTGTACGTAACTTTGCTAACAAGCTTTGGTAAAATTAATAATGCAACATTTTCTAACCTGTCAAGCCGACAAATTCTGTGTGACAAGGGTTATGTGACACACACAAACAGTTTGTTTGGCAGGGACTTTAACTTTTTCATTTTGTAATTACTTGAATATGTTATTCATAATGGTACTCGAATGATCAGTATCTTAGTACAAATACTAGTATCTTCCTATTCTTGTAGTGGTATGCTTTTTTTAAGATAAAATTTTATTATTTAGAGGATCCCAGGTCAGTGGAATGTCACCTAGTCATCTTCTCGTCAGATGCTTCTTTTTGTTCTTATAATAGTCGGAATTTCTCCTGTGTCGTGGAGGCAGTTTACATACATAAATTGCATATTGACAATGCCACTACGCCACCGAGCCGTCTTTTTTTTTATTGGAAAGGCGGCAAACGAGCTAGCGGCTCACCTGATGGTAAGTGATTACCGTCGCCCACGTACATCCGCAAAACCAGAGGCGCTGCAGGTGCGTTGTCGGCCTTATATTTGGGAGATGTGAAGGAGGATGAGGATGGAGATGGGAAGGGGGAGTAGACCTCCGGTTACCTCAATCACCGAAAGAAACGCAGAAGCACAAGATGCCTCTACTTCACGCCTGTAGTCTGCGAGGTCGTGGTATTACCCCGGTTGTTACATCTTTGCTAAATGTATCACTTAATGGCTAATACCTACTACTACACGATCCAAGACAGTCTCTTGATAAATTTTAGCCAAAGACTACTCCTTTTTAACCAAAATTAAGCTTCGTGAATCCTTGATAGGACATCTCCCACCAAAACATGATTGATGCAGGATGATGACCACGTTGAACTTGTGTAATAAGTTGCTAAGTTATTTAGAGCTGCAAACACACACTATCATTTTGCTTGATGTAGTCGTGCTTTTCAATTGTTTTATCTGTAATCGGAACACATTTCTATGTCTTCCACCAGTATATCGGGACAGTAAGCACACAGTAGTTTTCAATTAAAATTAAAGCGTCATTAAAATTACTGAAGGCTTCGATAATACCTACTTTGTGCAACGCTTTTGAAATAGGCGTTAAAGAAAATAGAATTGTATTTTCTTTAACACTCACTCCATAATATAATTTAACAATCAAAGTAAAAAATAATCAATGAAATGGCGGCACATCGTTCGAAGTTTCTTATAAACAAATGTGCATTCAGAAAAAAAATTACTTTAAATTGTTATATTATTCATAGCTAGTTAATGTCATAAGTTGTTGTTTTATCCTATATTTCTTGCTAAATAACAATTGTCGTTCTTAATGTTATATAAATGTAATTTAATTTTAAATGTTACACATGGAATATGTAAATAATAAAATAAATTTAAATTATAATTAATTACTATAATTTTAATTATAATTGAAATAATATTTGAATATTAATATACATGTCTCAAATATAATCCTCGAATAATTGGGATGGTCATATAAATGGTAGCATCTGTATCTAATGTATATATATTGATAAATTGGCTTTTCCAAATTATAAGGTTAATAATAATTTTATTGATATTACTATTTAAGTTTTCTTGACACAAAACCAAAGATTTATAAACATTTAAATCCATGGAATGATTTATGTATTTACTGTATAACGTTTAATTGACGTGGTGGTCAGGTAATCAAAGACAATAAAAATGATAGACAACATTCTACCTTGAAGAGCCTTGTTTATTATTCAATGGTGTTTACTTAACTTATTATTGTTTAATAAAATATTTTATTATAATAGTGTCTTTAAAATATATTGTTTAACAATAATAAGTAGTAAGTATATTTCTTTGGTGATGATTATTAATGTATTATTTGCATGTTTATCATTTTTCCTCATCTTTAAATATTGTATCTGTTGACTTTTCATAAGATTTGGCAAGGGCAGCGGCAGAATATCAGAGCAGCAGCAACAGCATTACTATTTTATGCTTAATGTTGTCTGCTACGTGTTATCTTTATTGTGTTGTAAAGACTTTGTTCCTTTTTTTTCTTTATAAACAGCCACCCTTAATTGTCTTTAAGGTACCTTTTTAAATATAAAACATCATATACGATTACAATAAGCCCGGCGTCGAAGCAGAGCAAAAAGTGGGTTGCGGCAGTCCGATTGGCTACGCCGAGTTGTGCCATATGGAAAACCGCAATCTCTGTCATCCCTATGGTTTAAGTAGTGAGTACTTCCTTTTATACGTAGTAGAGCCAAGCGGCGTATTTTGCTGTTGCTTGAATGGGCCCGCTCGACCGGGGTAGTACCACGGCCTGAGACTGGCGTGAAGAAGAGGCATCTTGTGCATTTGCGTTTCGCTCGGTGAGTGAGGTGAACCGGAGGCCTTTCCCCTATTCAACCTCCCGATCTCCCCTCCCATCAGATGTTTGTGGGTGACGGTAATCACTTATCATCATGTGAGCCATTTGCTGATATGCTCACTTTCACATAAAAATAAAACAAAATTTCACGACAGTGTAAGCATTTTATAAATTGATTTTTTATAGTTTCGTAGATTATAACTCATGAAAATTTCCTCTTTGTTATATTAGTGATGTTGATTTCATTCCACAAATATTCGGCTGATAACTTACCGATTCGTAGACCTTTGTGATAAGCAAATGCATAAATAAATATGGCTGTGTTCTACTACTTTCGTACATATTTCTTCTTCAATGCACTTTACTTCATTTAAGTGAATTTGTTATCCGAACGTTTGCAATGAACTATTTTTGTAAGGTAAAATATATATTAATATTGAAGAAAAATATTATATTCATCTAAGGTTGAAAGAGGAATATACCATCTCCTTCTGCAAATGGTAACCTCATCTGCAGATCTGCCTGCAGTTATCTGCACGGTATCTGACTGCAGCTTGAGTCTTATTTAAGTTGTTTCTATTAAATTACATAAAATGAAAATAATTTTGATAATAAGGCGATATTTGGCGATGGGAATGGTGTTCATTTAGACCGTTGAGACATTCCTAGTGCATCAATATCTGAACGCCTTAAGATACAGAAACATATTTGTATTTGAACATATCACAATTGGATTTAGTATGGATGTAAACATAAAACATTCATTACGCAAAGTGGCCTTTGTACGCTTATCAAAGGTTATATACAAAGGTGCCCTTCGATGCTGCAATCATAGTTAGTAATTTTCTTTGTTTTATAGTAACGACCAACGGTTTCCTTTAATTAAATAAAAGCACATATAATATTATTATGTTACACAATTAATTTATTCTACTATTTTTCAAGCGACTTCATAAACATATTTAAGTCCAATATTGAACTTAGGCTTCTCCAAGCAAGCGCCAGAAAGCCGGCACGCACTTCTCAGAAGGCATATGGGTATCATATTATGATTTTAGTTCTGTAAATTCGGATGGATTTTGGGTATCAGCCGTTCCACGGAGCCTCGTTTGTTGGCTAGCAGGAAGCACCACGTGCTGCTGAAGATGGCATTTGAAGTGTTAGGGGAAGTGTACTATCTCAATCCGAACATGAAAATTAGTAATATGTATAATATACGCATACAGTGACCACCTATCATTACACATTAAAAAATTTAATTCTGCCAATCTGTGAAATAGTCTTATACTCTTATATAACTACATGAAACACTTACATCATATTTTATGACAAGAACTATGTATCTCACAAGTTATGATAAATATCATTATAACTTCCGAGTTTAGCAACAATACGTGTATGTATAAAGTGTATACAAAACAAAGCTAATGAAATGGGTCATAACTATCCAACAGGCATATTAGGCAGCAGCTGCAAGAAAACGAGACAAGTTAGTTAAGAACATAACGCTGAAATAAAACTTTGTACTTGAGCTTAAGTTAATTAAATATTCTTTTATTTAATGAAAAAGATGGCGTAAATTTTATAGCATTGGGCTGGCAAACGAACTAACAGTGCATCTAATGGTAAGTGGTCACTGCAGTCTCTGAATACCTGCAAAACAATATCAATCAAAGAAGGATACATATGTGTTGTAACCACTGATGACACTTAAAAGCTTTAAAAGCTTTCTATACTTCTAAAGGTGAAAAATGAGTCGGATGACAACAGTGGATGATTAGCGACAGAAATAGAGTGTGGTGCCTACCCTAGACGACTCCTATTTAGAGAATGAGTCTAGTTCCAAAAAAAAATTACACGGCGTCAATTATCAATACAATTTAAAAGTGAATACACAAAGTTCCTAACACTTGAGATGATATGTAATTCATTAGATATAACATTAGGAATGTTTCTGATGTTCAAATTTTTATTATATTCTTAATTATTGTATCATATTATCGCTTCGGTGTCATGGGGAATATTGGTTTAAGAGGGAATTTAACAATTATTTCTTCAAATGCAAACCTCATCCGCACGTAGTTAGCAAACGAGGTTCAGGTATGACGGTGGAGTTTTCATACGACTTTATTTATCTCAAATGTCAACTTTCCTAAAAATATGTGCTGGCTTTTGCAGGACTCGAAACAATTATTTGTAGTTTATACAAATTTTGGTACCGTGCGGTAATCGAACCCCCGACCTTCAGGACCGCACCTTAACGCTAAGGGACTATGGCTGATGCCAAACCAACAATATTTTACTTTATTTTAAATTATGAGAAACAATACACTTAAAATTACTCATACTTTAATATTTTTATTTCAGGAAACTGGAAAAATGAAGCTGTGCACATATTTACTCCTTAGTTTTTTGGGTAAGTTGCAACTTGTATTATGATAATGTTAAAAAAACTTTTTTTCGATGTGTTAATTGCGCTAATCACTGTGAAGTTACTTAATTCATTACTTCATAGTATAAGCACTTTGCAAAATAAAGGAACTTGTTTTGGTGTATACTACTAATATACTTGTTATGATGTTTTGGAGAACTTTTTGAGTTGTTCCTATGTATAAATTCAAAGGCCGGCAGCGCATCTGTAGCTCCTCTGGTGTTGTGGATGTTCGTGGGCGTCGGTGATCACTTACCATCAGGTGACCCGCACGCTCGTTTGCCCCCTTCTTCTATAAAAAAAAAAAATCTACAGATTTTAAACAAAATTATTATCATACTTAAAATCAAAACATAAAGATTGCATTTCAGCGATGAAATATCCTTTTTCGATATTGTGGACATACAAAGTAAACTACGCTTTTTCAGTTCCTCATCCCTTGTGGTCTGTAAATTATACCCCAGAAATTCTCAGGAGCGCATTATGTCACTGTATGAAACTTTTTACCAAACATAGCTATCATGAATATCTTTATTTTGTTCCTTATTTTGTATTTGTAATGTATATAAGAGTTGAAAATAAAGAACATGATGTTATTCTACTAGCTATTATCAACACGCTATGCACTTAAAAGGTTCTCGTTTTTGTGTCGACATTTTGAAATTAAGTTCGTCTACGCCGAACTCCGTTCACGATCTCTCAAAACTACTGGACTAGAACATCAAGTCAAGTCATTGCCATGAAAATTGCTTAAGATCACCTAAACACAAAATTTTATGTTTTAAAACAAAATACTTTTTCTCTTATCATAGATTTTAGAAAAGTAGCGTTTATAATAATTATAGTAGAATTTCACTTTAATATTATACCATATGCAAATTATCATGCTTGTGCCAAAATAGGTACTGCCAATTTTTCCTTTTATTTTATTTTTATCGTTGGATCATAAAAACATGCGCAACTTCTTAGTTTCAATTACTATAATGAGCAAAAATGCCTGACTGAAAAGATCAATGCGCTTAGAGAAAGAAAAAGAAATTCTTTTCTGAAATAATATAAAAGAGTTTCTGTAGTTCCAGCCAACGAAGAAACTCTAAAATTTACATTACATTTTTCTATCTAATGTTCTATGTACAAATTCGTTTTTTTATACTGTTTTTGATATATCCCTGCGGGTGGCGGCGGTCGGTTTCTGTACCGTGTTACCGTGCCGAGAAATAAGTGTGTAAATAGCACTTATTTCTCAAAAGATTTGTATCGATAAATTTTTACTATTCCCTTTGCTTAAACTTTGCAATTACAAATTGAATGTAAGGTGAGCGGATATTCTCCGGTTTTATGAACAAAATCTCTAAAAAACATACATTTCATCTGGATATAATAAATTCTATTGCTATAATTTATTCTATTGGTGTAAAAGATTCGACTATTTATCTTTTTCAGCTAAGTAAACGAACGTATGCACAATATCGAGTTCTAGCGACTGTTCGGAGTTCTGGGTTCTGTATACAGACAGTCGCAATCGGTCCTCCTCTAAGTGAGACTCACGGCGTTGCTCAGATTCCTTCTGCCGAATGTCTTCAGAAGACAATATAATGTCATATTCTTGTCGCATTCGATCGTTACATTCTGTAACAGACGCAATACGCCGACATTGTGACGCTTACGACCAGCAGATGAACGCAATTAAGTATTTCCTATTTTGATCGATAATTTGCAATTTTATTTCTCTACGGATATTATAAGGTATAATATTTTATTCTCTATTATTTTTTAACTACCCGTTGATTAAAAACTTTTTCATTTATTCCTAAAAATCCCCTTTTGAAGAAAATATTCAAATATTGCAATATTCACAACGCAGACGCAAAAGGTTGAGACAAAATAGAACTCAAAATACCGACGAACGGCGTGTGTCATGATTAAAAGCCGAACTCGAGCACCTCTCAGCATCTTGGGCTTCTGAAACGTTTATACAGACACAATTGCGATTGATTACGATATAAGATTATAAGGGATAAACAGATTGATATGTAAAATATGACAATATGATGGTAAAAACTAACTAATCTTTCTCGAGGGTTTGTAAAATGTTTTGATCGAAGCTTGCTTTAAAATATAGCGATAATTTCCGTGATGCCTCTGCTATATTATATATATATTCGACCGTCTTGAGCTCTTAGGTCTAGATTTCTCTTCTAATCTAAATTTCGGTCGCCACATCGAGTCCATAGCAAACACTGCTGCCAAAAAACTTAGTATCCTCTCGGGGGTGAGATCGGAGCAGCTCTTAAATCTATACAAAGCTCAAGTCCGCTCTTGCATGGAATACTGTTCCCATCTCTGGGATGGTTCTGCTAAATATCAGCTTGATGCTTTGGACTCGTTGGAGCGTCGAGCGAAGAGGATCGAACACCGTAGACGAGTGGCCTGCCTCTCGGTTTTTTATCGGATACATTTCGGAGAGTGTGCAGAGGTTTTGCATAACCTGATACCCCCTTCCCATTTCCATCACCGAACGACTAGACGCGGCGAGCAGTTCCACCCTTATGTTGTAGACATTCCTCCATTACGCACGAAGCGGTTTGCCTCTTCTTTCTTTATGCGGACGGCTAAGGAGTGGAACTCTCTGCCAAGGTCAGTTTTTCCGGAAAACTATAATCTGGACATCTTTAAGGCCGAAGTGAATAGACACCTTCAAGGCAAGCATGTACAATGCTAGGCCTCATATTCGCCTTCCATCGAGCAAGATTGAGGACAAACGTAAGCCTAATATTCATAAAAAAAAAATGTAATACAACACGCAGTCGCTCGGATGTGGTTGGCTTCTCTTGGTCATTGTGACGCTGAAGCTTGTTGTCATGCAGTACTTGATTGATATACTGAAGCTCGGTTGCCAAGTGTTTAATTTCACAGATCCCACGTGCTCTCTAAAACAAAGATTGTCCCTCGGTAGCTAGCAGAGTTGGATAGTGGTCAGATTTACCACCATAGTATGGGCCTTTTCCTACACAAAGTGTAACTAAAGATGTTATTAGAATTAGGACACCATCTACTTGCCTATAGAACTCTTTCCTCCATAACAGATAACCAGATGTAAGGCAATATCTAAGTTGTAGTATATTCTGGTGGCATGATGTATTCTGCTAGCTTCCTAGTTACAATTGCGATCCACTTTTCTACTGGAAGGCATGTGAATAGTGACTGGACATTAAAACTGACCATTATTTTATTATACGTAAGACATAGATCTTTTATCTCACTGACAAAATAGTAAGAATCCTTTGTGTGTGCTTTTATGTGTCCTCTGAGCTGTGATAGTATTTGTGCTACATATTGTAAATCCTAATCTGTAAGTTGTTGAGTCGATTTGGCTTACCATTGGATGTAGTGGAGCATTTGTGAATTTTTAGCATCGGAGACGTAAAATTTAAAAAGTAAATTAAACGCCATAAAATCCGTAAATAATAGTTTTATTTTAATTTAAATAATTCATTAATACATTAATATTATTTTTAAAGTTAACTTAACCACTATAATATGGCAAAAATCATTTATCAAGCAACCAACCACGCAATATAAGTTTAAACCTATCATATGATAATTGTTTGAATTAAGTAAAATAAATATGAAAAGGCTAATAGAAAAATATACTACATAATTAAAACATATATAAATGTATAAGCTTACATATCTACACAAACACGTAGATATACAAATACATATTATAAAATATACAGAAATACCTACACAGATATATACATACATACAAACACATTAATACATACATATATAATAAATCATAATAAATATTAACAAGTATCAGATGGTTTTAAATAACTTAAGTTGTTATTTTAATATAACCTATGTAACACAATCTATTTATCTTATTAAACACCATATTAATATGCTTTTTCCATTTTATATTAGTCTATCGTCAACTCTATAAACGTCCTATATTTAGCGCTCTGTAGGAAATTCTCATTATGTTTATGGTCTCTTTAATTTTTTAAGTTATTATAATTAATCTGATTAGTTTTATTTATGTTAATTCACAGATAATTTTTATTTGTTAATTATATTATTAAGGTTAATGTTTTAATTAATTCTGGTTTATGCTGTGCCTGTGCCGCTTTCTTGTTAGTCGCAAAGGTAACTGAAACATCATCAGAAAACAAAGTGGTTTTATGATCCTTGATATCGAGTAGTTCATTAATATACAAGATAAATAATAATGCCCCAAATACACTGCCTTGTGGAACGCCAATATTATTATTCTTAAAGTCTGACCTGAGTAGTTTTATTTTAATTTAGCTGTGTTATTTCAAGGGATTGTATTCTATTTTTTAAATAACTCTTTCACCCGCTTGGAGCGAGTCCGTCCGTATAAATGTTCTAAGATACCAGGCCAAAGGCTTTCGACATGTCTAAGAATAAAACGGTCGTATAATTATTTTTGTATAATATATTATGTTTAGCAAGACATTTCATTTCATTTATCAGTCCATTATTTTTTTGAAAACCACGTTGATTTCGTTTTATGCTTCATATTTATTAATTGAAATATTATTACTTAAACTGTTCTTATTTATGGTACAAAAACTGCAACGAAAAACAAAACAATCTTTAAAATTGTGTTCATTATCTGTCCTTTTGATTTTCAAGCAAAGGATTGTACATTATTCTTATCCATATCTGTCTCTTGTTGTATCAGAGAGCGTAAGCTAAAGCATATATTGCCCCTGTTATATAAGTTATTGCGGTTGGTTTATCTAGCGGAATTTGCAACATCTTGGAGCCTCTCTTTTACATAATTCTGATCATTGTTTATTTTACATTTGTCCTGGTTTTAAGTTCCTTTTGTCGTTTTTATATAAAAAGTTAAACAATTCAACAAAATGATAACCAGCTCCGAAGGCTAAGCAGAGTTTTATTAAAGTATCTCTAACCTTTCTGGATCCGATTATGTAAGGACTATAGTGTGACAAGGATATTTTTGCACTTGGGTAACATTAGGACGGAAGGACTGGTTGTAAAATTTTATATTACATAGATACTAATAAGCATAATAATTAAACACAAGCACGAAATATTCAAAGCATACAGCAAAGGGGATGAAAATCATAAACTGCCGTTTCATAAGATGGCGGCGTTAGTTCAGATTTGGCCACGTGCCTAAAGATCCTTATCGCACTATATGCTATTCTGTCACAATAGATAAATCACAATTCATCCAGACTCGTATCCCAAATCATGATCCGGTGGTCAATCTAGAAATCGGGGCCAAGCTCGTTTTAAGTTTCGTATTAATACTAAACGTCTTTATGTGATCATTCAATAAAACGATTAGCATAAAGGTTATCATTATATAGTCTGGATATAAGCCTGAATACGAGTCGGTTTTACCAAGGGTTTTCGAAAATGTAGATAATAAATTGTATCAACAATGTATGTTCTTCGAATAAGCCACTGAAATTCATTCAGTAAGCTGTCTATAAATATTTTTTAAAACGAATACCAAAATGGAACGATATCTCATCTTTAATTAAAGACTCCAATCAAAAGTTCTTAAAACCAAGAAAGAAGAAGAAAAAGAAATTACCTAAGTTAATTTTGACTGGGCCGAGTAGATAACTCAGAACGAATACTTTCAGAGTGAATTTTCTTTAGACAAAAATGTTTTATAATGGATTCTCTTCCAATGCTAGCAGACCTTACATGTAATTTATAAATAAAATGTTAATATTGATATAGATTTAACCAGTAACATTACCATTGATGAAATTTTGCTTTATTTGTTTTGTATTCTACGTTTTATTTATTTCTTTTACTATATTTAAATATGTAACAAGTTCGACATGGTTTTTGACAGTCATGCCAATCAATTTTAAATATATTTTTTTTTTAGTTTAACGTGGGGTGAAAGTTGCTCGCACCTACCCGTCACCGTCTCCGGTGACGGGTGATCAGCATTGAAGATCGATCGAGAAGACTGATCAAAACCCCCACGGTAGATATTATGTTGGCCTAGTGGCCTTTACAGCTTCATAGGAAGAGACTCGCGAGCAGGAGGCCCGCAGCATTTTCTAAGTCTCGCTTTTAGAATTATATAGTAAACTATCTTTATTCGCAACTTCGTTGAATTTGGTTATTCCACCATTCGATGTTTGTCCCTCTTTACAATCAAAATAAAGCAAATGTTAGATGTGATTTTTTGCAGGCGACAATTGGAAAGTCCGAAAGTGACTGTTTTAATCCCCAAAAAAAAAAGCATTTCCGCTGATACCTGTCACAGAAGACAGTAATCGGTCAGAAAATCATGATCATTTTAATGATTTTTGTATTTCCGCGAACACTACAGTTATTTGAAATGAAACTCTTATTTACGGATTTTATCGCGTTTAATTTTTGATTTTAATATTCACAACCTTTTACTGCAGGCGTGGTCACGTGGTCACTGCTATTTTTTTATTATTATTTTTCCGCTTACTGCGCAGCGTGTCCGACGTCTGCTTTTTAGCGATTTCGTCTAAGATATTTGAAATTTCCACAAATCTGCTCGAAAAATGTTCATATATTATACACACAATCTTCCTCTAGGAACACTGTGTTTATTAGTAAGACTGATTCTAATACTTAGCTGTTTTATAAGATAGAGGTGGTTTTAATAAATCGCCTGGACTCACAGATTAGAAAGCTCCGTTTTAAATTATCGATAGGTTACATTACGACACGAGGCGTATATTTACTATAACGGCTGTAGAGAAAGTTTTATCCAAATACGTCCTCAGGTTACAGACATGCGCGTATAGACAGACAGACATCTTTCCTAAAAAATATTGTTTTGGCATCCTTGCCACTAGTACATCCCAAATAATATAAAAAAAAATCGGTGTACAGAAATTGTCCTCTTTGAGTTTAGTATGGTAAAAAACACAACAACGGTTGCACTGTTCATCAACATCAGAAATAGGTAGAAGGATGATAACCAAACGACTTCTAGGCATAAAAAGAAGAAAAGAAACAAAGGAATGAAACTTATTTAAATTTCTTCCTTTTTTATACTGCTTAGGGATCTATCATAATCGACAGCAAGATTTTCATTCGGGATATTAATCGTTGTCAGTAGCTGCCAGTTGCACTCAAGCATTAATGAGTCGTGTAAGTTAATGATGCGGGAGCGTGAAGGTATTTGTGTTTTAGGATTAATATCCTCTTGCATGTACAACTTCTGTTCTGAACATACGTATGATGATCAAACTTTTATTCATATAAAATGCAATTTGTTTCTTTTCGCGGCTTAGTTTATCATTACATATCGCATTTAGAATATATATTTAGAGAAAAGGTCCGCTCTACTAAAACTGTTGTTTACTAAAGTCCATTTAGTTTGTTAATCTCTTTTAGTACATTCTCTTTTTTTTACATTAAAATGATTACCCATTGATTTTATTTATATTTTTACAATATCGCATCAGTGGTCAGTAAATGTTCCTGACGAGACTCGAATCTTGTCTGATTGTGTAAAATACAAGTTATTTGATTATTTTTGTGCTGTGTGACTCATTCTTCAATAGATTTTATCACATATTATTGGGTCTTACTAATCCTTGGCATCGATCGATCTAGAGATAACAGTCAAATTTACATGTTTTCTATTTAAATTTATGTATTTTATTTATAAGGAAATTTAAAAACATTTATTATTTACATCATATTCAGCCTGTTCAAGTCCACTGCTGCACACATGCTTTTCCACGAATGCACGAACAATAACTAGCATGCCTAGCATTGAAGATATCTCAACCATTAGTCATGCTGCTCTCTATTACTAGTCTATAAATTTGGGTTAGGTATAATTGCGGAAGGATTTTCCGCCATCAGTTCCTCAGACAGATCCTCGTCCGTTAGTTGGCAGAGTGCACCTAGTGCTGTTAACCTTTGGAGCTGTTACCTCTATCCCCACGTTTGGCAAGCGGACTGGCGATATCAATACGTGATACCTCGCATCATAGACGCTGCTCCCTGTGAAAGTTGTTTCATAATATATTTCTATGTTCTTTAAAATTGGAAAACCCAGAAACATGTATAACAATAAACATATATATACATATCACGCTGTTCGTTCATGTGATCATAAAATGTTACGATACTCATAAAAACGACATTTCTGGCATTTAGAATGCTTCGTTACGGGGCGACTCTCGAATCAAGATTTAACAGGTGAAGTAGTAGTCTTGACTATACATTGTTTTAATACATACTTACAGAGTAAAATATAAATACTTTCAAAGACAGCAGGAGATGTGCTGATTCTGTCATTTAACAATATTCTTTTAAATAATTTACTAAAAACCTATAGAGCTATGCCGAATATTTTTTGTATCAGAATGAAACTAAAACAAGAGTTATAACTTCAACTCAACCTACTTTTTATACTTTTAATGAAATTGACAGCACCAACAATTGCTTTTTACAATTTTTTAAGTGCCAGTACCTGGATTCGAGTCCTGGTCACTTACCGTACTATAAAATTAAAACTAGTGCCCCCTGACTACTAGGCTACTATTTTAGTATACTAGCTTCCGCCTGCAACGTTGTTTGCGTGGTATATTTTCCCTCGGATTTCCCGGGATAACAAGAAACTCCTCCTAGCGCTCAAGGATAACATACAGATCTATCAAATTACAGATAGACATAGATTTGCATTTATAATAATATTAGTGATTATAGTAAGTAATAAGTTAAAAGTATGAATAATAAACCTTTGGTGTGTGTACCTATGTGATTTTATAACGGTCTGATTTTTTATATAAAACCATATCAGTTTATCGATTAAGAATGTTTAGAAAAATTATTAATAACTGTCTATATATTACCTATTAATAACTATCTGTAAGTAAAGAACTTAAAGAAACCGTAACGCTTAGAATTTAAATGATTCTTGTTATAGACCATTTTAATAAAACGAAGAATAATTCAAAAGATATACCAAATATTCAGTTAAGCTGGATATTCGTTGGGATACATACGATACGTGACTAACATACTGAGAATGGCCTCTATTTTTTGCTTAAGAGAGACATTTCTTGTATGAATAATGTTCCTATTTGTTTTTGTTACCCGTTACGAAGTTTGTCCAGGGGATATTTACACAATAACTCTGTCTGACTTCTCTGACTCCTCTATACAGGTAGTATGTTTTAAAAACCTAGTGTGTAAAAAAAAATTACTTTTCTTAAAAAATTACTTTTCTTAAAAATTTCCTACTCTTATAGTTAATAATCATTTAACAGGAAATTAAATAAAAATAAGTCTTTCAAATAATTTTAATATGATAAAATATCAATGTTTTTTTTTATCAAACAACGATTTAATCTTCTGTAGCTAAAATTAAAGATGTGCAAATTATGAGATTTTTGGATATATTTTGTTATGTGAGGGTCTATTTTTAAGTATTTCTAACAAATTGTTTCGAATGAATATAGGTTAGCTTTAAATGTACAAACATACCTATACAACTGAAAAGGTAATGAATTATATTTAATAGAACAACTGCCGCCTTTTTCATATCTTATAATAATTATCAGATATGAAAATTGTATTCCTTGCTGAAATATTGTGTAATCTGATTCATGTAAAATTAAAACATATAAAATATTTTTGTTTATATGCTCTTCATGATGCTGACTTCAATTTTGATGACTACGAATTGAGGGTTACGGGTACGAGTCTCGGTGGGCTCAAACATTTGGATGATGAACATGAATGTTTGTAACCTACCATCCCGTGGTGTAAGTGCTCCATGCCGGAAATTCAGTTTCTGCAGAGCTCAGTGCGAAAGGCACTCCGCTCCCTGGACATTCATAAGTCGAGTGGGCCGGACGGAATCCCTCCAATTGTGCTGAGGATGTGTGCCCCTGAGTTGGCACCGGTTCTCACGCGTCTTTTCCGGCTCTCCTACTCTTCAGGCGTCGTCCCGGAATCTTGGAAGACAGCATTTGTGCATCCAATACCGAAAAAAGGCGACCGCTCTGATCCGTCCAACTACAGGCCTATTGCCATCACCCCCTTGTTATCTAAAATAATGGAGTCACTCATCAACACCCAGCTCCTGAGGTACCTGGAGGATCACCAGCTCATCAGTGACCGACAGTACGGTTTCCGTCGCGGACGATCAGCTGGTGATCTTCTAGTTTACCTGACTCACCGATGGGCAGAAGCAGTTGAGTCTAAGGGGGAGGCTTTGGCGGTTAGTCTGGACGTAGCGAAAGCATTTGATAGGGTTTGGCATAAAGCGCTTCTTTCAAAGCTTTCATCTTACGGGGTTCCTGAGAGATTGTGCAACTGGGTCACCAGCTTCCTCATGGATCGGAGCATCAAGGTTGTTGTCGACGGTGCATGCTCGGACCCCAAACCCGTGAATGCTGGTGTTCCACAAGGCTGTGTGCTATCTCCCACTCTGTTCCTTCTGCATATCAACGACATGCTACAAATCAGTAGCATTCATTGCTATGCAGACGACAGCACGGGTGATGCCCTATATACAGGCCGTGCGAATATTTCTCGGGAACACGTCGACGAGTGCCGGAACAAACTTGTGTCTGAAGTCGAGACCTTGTTATTCAAGGTCTCGGATTGGGGTCGACGTAATTTGGTCCTATTCAACCCCAAAAGACACAGGTTTGCGCGTTCACCGCTAAAAGAATCCCTTTGTCGTTTCTCCTCTTTTGAGAACATTCCCTTATTGCCTCAGCCAGTATCAGAATCCTTGGCGTTGACATATCGAGCGACGTTCAGTTCCGTGGTCACTTGGAGGGGAAAGGCCAAATTGGCCTCCAAAAAGCTTGGTGTGCTCTGTAGAGCGGGACAGTATTTCATGCCGGTCCACCGTTTGCAACTTTATAAGGCGCAAGTTCGGCCCCACATGGAATACTGTTCTCATCTCTGGGCAGGGGCACCCCAGTACCAACTCCTTCCATTTGACCGCATCCAACGTCGAGCGGCTCGAATTGTCGGCGACCAAGCTCTCTCTGATCGGCTTGATCCTTTGGCCTTGCGAAGAGATGTTGCTTCTCTTTGCATTTTTTACAAAATTTTCCACGGGGAATGTTCTGAGGAACTGTTCGGATTGATCCCAGCTGCTGAGTTTCACCATCGTACATCGCGACTGAATTCGAAGTTCCATCGATACCACCTAGATGGTTGGCATTCCACCACAGTGCGTTTTAATCGAAGTTTTCTGCCACGCACTTCGACTTTGTGGAATCAGCTGTCGCCAGCAGTATTTCCGAATAGTTACGACTTAGGGACCTTCAAGAAAAGAGCTTATTCCTTCCTTAAAGGCCGGCAGCGCATCTGTAGCTCCTCTGGTGTTGTGGATGTTCGTGGGCGTCGGTGATCACTTACCATCAGGTGAGCCGCACGCTCGTTTGCCCCCTTCTTCTATAAAAAAAAAAAAAAAACCGAGTTATGGATGTTCATACTTATGTACATATGATTATTTATCTACATATGTTTAATTTTATTTACTTTAATTTTATATGATTAGAGTGACAAATATGGTAATAGTCAAGTGGCTATTGCAGCCCATATACGACTGCAAACAAAAATCGAAGGAGGATTAAGATGTTACTCCTCACAGCCTGCAATTATAGTGGCTCAGTATACCTCGAAAACAAGACTATAACAGTGGTTGTAATGTTGATTGGTGGCAGAATTGGTAAGAGGGTGCTACGTACGGTACGTACGTACGTACGTTCGTGGTGGAGCCAAGTGTACGTGGTAGAGCCAAGCAGTGTGTTTCGAGTGCTATGCGGAGGCTTATGAGCTTAGGTACAATGCCAACTAGAGCGCGTTGATGGTGGTACTGGTGTTTAATGTAGTCACGGAGAGTAATGATACTGTGGGTCACTGGTGCGCTCACAGATGAATTGGATACAGATAGGTAGCATAGGGCGTTGTCAACTTGGGCTAATACGCAGTCTCGCAGGCTTATTCATAGTTCTAAGCAGGTTCCTAACAATCAATCAACAATCTTTATCTTTTTTTTAGTCTTGATGGGATAGCTGCGCTTCTGTAGTTAACCTGTTATATTTGCTGATGGACAAGCTGATAGCTTTACAGGTATATTGCGCAAATGAATAGCGTTTGAGATGCACAGGTTGCGCTGCAGCTTCAATATTGACGGATACGGTATTATTTACAAGGTGCGATTTATAGCAGGAAAGCTAGGCACTGACTGTACTTTTAATAGGTTTTTCCGTAACTTTTTTTTTTTCAGTCTTATGTTTTTTTTATTATTGTAACTAATTATTCGTATTTACGTGAAAAATGTCTGAAATAAATATATTTAAATTCAATTGAACTTATTCTAGTTACGTTATTATTAACGATTAATACATATTCGGGCAATTTTGGATCTAACCACGTCTAAACGATAAAAGAAAGTGGAAATTTTGTGGAAAGGTCGTTTTGACTTTATTTATAAATATCATCTTTATTTCTGTTGAGGTTATGTTGCGACCTGTGTTTGATCCTGCATCTGACCCAACTTTTTTCTTATCGTATAGAAGTTAGTGGTATTCTACCATAGGTACATTCTCTGTATAAGTACTGATGGACGACAGAAATGTCGTTAACACTAGTGCAATAACTGCTGTATTCCGATTTGAAAGGTATGGAGAGCCAGTATAATAACGGGCTGTGAGGCATTTCATGTAAGTCCTTAGGGATGACAACGCATCTGTAACTTCTTGTTCAATTGAAGCTGTGTGCAAGTGTGCATGGATAACGGTAGCCATTTACCTTCAGGTGAACTGTTAGTTCGTTTTTCATTCTAAGGCAATAAAAAAAGTAATGTCGTGTATTTGCACGTACACTTGCTGCACTTTAATATATCCTACGCAGTTGTTAATACCCTATAGGATTCAGAAGTTTATAACGTGGTCGGAATCAGCAAGGAGGACATAATCATTAACTATGATATCATTTTTTTTAATTAATGATTTTAGCGAAATTACTCTAACCGTATTAATAGCCACCGGTCGGTAAGATCGCCCAGAGTCCACAGTGCACTTTAATAAATGCCCGTGCGACTCAGAAGGGACTGGCAACAGACGCGATCTAATAAAATCCAACCATATCTGTTTGTGGGAGAATCCTCCATTGCTTATCCGCCAACCAAGTGATTAACAAACGGTATACATAGAAAAAAAAATCAGTAAATAAACACTGCAGGGTGTTATTAAAATTCTTATGCAATTAACCAAATAATTAAAAATGGTACAGAAGTGTTATGTCTAAACCGGGATCCCAGTTATACCTAAAGAAAAAACTACTACTACTTCAGAATATTTTGGCACATATCATACTCTTACCCATATTACCCATTACCTCCCATACAGCAACAACGGATGCAATTGAAATGCATTCCATCTTTATCCTCAGGCGTAACAACGCATCCATCGCGCGTTGGAAGTGAAACTTATCTGTTTCAGTACTCGTCTCGATCAGGCCAACTCATGCTAACTGCTGGAGAAAATGATATTTATATGTCGCAGGGTCATTGTCAAAGATGTGATATTGTAATTTTACCTAGTTAGATTTTTAACATAATAACTGCGTAGACTTTTTTCAATTGTCTCAATTTCATTCAATATCACGTGCCAATTTTAGTTACATTGTATTTTCGGGCATACCAGCTTTAAGCTATTATTTAAAAAATTATTACGAATCGCGGTAGGATTGAATTATAATAAAAACTAAAATTATGAAATGTTCCGTACACAAATATTTTTAAAATTAATTTATTTATTTTTCTTAAGACTTCGGAAATTAAGTTTCGTTCATTAAATTAATATCTGGATTTGAAACATAACAAAAGCCTGTCTAGCACTGTATCTGACCTGACTGCATCATCTTATCATATATGCATTAATTGGGTAGCTGAAGGTGAGGAAAAGTGCGTGCTCGTGCCCCTTTTGTACTAAAACAACGTAACAACCTGCGCAGATTGCTACTTGTGATTACTAACTGAAAGAGATTGCCAGTTGTGTCAACGCAATTGGCAACGAGGACATCACCAATCTTTGGGGGAGGCCTATGTTCAGCTGTGGACTTCTAATAGGCTGAAATGATGATGATGATGATGATGTAGTACCTAATGTACTTAGTAAAATTGAGAAAACATTGAAAACAGAGAAACGAAGCGACGATAATTTTAAATAAAACGTTAATTTTTAGAGTCTTTAAACATCATATACAATCCTGGGGATTACGTAATGACGTGGTGGTTACAAATAAGTTTAAGCCCAAAATTAAACCAGGCAACTATAATCTAGTATGGTGCAATTAAATCACAATGTTTTAAACACACCGGAAATATTTATTAAATTAAAAAACATTATATAATATATAAGAATGAAAGCAATATTTAAATGTTATTTAGAACAACGTAACTGAACAATGAATAAAAACATTTATTTAATAATATTTAATTACTTTATTAAAAATTATATTACAACGATATTAATTTCCGATTATAGATATCTGAAAAAATAAGTTGCTAAAGTAAATAATGAATGATAATACTTTCTTAAAAACTCTTTTTTAAAACCATAGCTATCATTTTGCACATATTAATACCACTCAAGAAAACAGTTCAGTTAATTTGTATTATAAATATTTTAAAACAACGAAATGACGTTGATGACATATGTAAGGCTGATATAAGTAAGATAAAATGCTTGTCCGCTATGCAAAAATCATTCACAAAAATTCTGTATTGATGATGAAATAACACGGTATTTATCAGGTGATCACGTGACTCGAAATTTTTTTGCTATTCAGCTTGATGATGATGTTCCGATTTGTACATCATAACATTGGCAGTCGCGACTGCGCTTCTATGCGGTGTCTTCTTAAGTTGGTAAGATGTTAAGTGGTCTTTTACATTTAGTGTTTTTCCTGGTTCAGTTTTGTTATATACAAAATATAAAGATCATCAAAATAATATATTTTGTCATTTATTTAATTTAACCCATATTTTTCAAGTCTTAAATTAGGTTATAAAAATTTTAGTGATTCACATCAAGCAGAGACAGTTCACGTTTCACCTGTAACACGAACTCGCATTAAGTATGTTGACGGGCAATTTAGTAGAGGCGCACGGGTACCGCAACCACACTATATTACCACGTAGAAGGATATCCCTTGAGATAATTTGTTAATACATGTGTGAGATACGGAGCTCATGAAGTTTCGGGCTCCAAACTTTGTAAACGCTTAAATAACTTACTTATACACTCAGATTAGAATCAAAGTGCTTTCAAAAACATAAATAGACACGATTTTAGTTTAGAAAAAAAATCTTCACTCGTGACGACGGTAAATAAATACTTAAATTTAGCCATTAAAGAGTACGCAAAGATATTAGGCATTAGTACTAAGTCGCCTTTCATGTGACGGGTAGTCAAGTAAGGTTGGTTATTGCAAATAAAGTCTTCTTAAATTTCGGTAACCATAGGTAATAAGATAACGGAAGTAGATCGGATTGATCTAAAAATAAAGTTCAGAGCACCGCAAGCCTGAGTGTTATGCCCTCTTCTACCGGTACTTTAGATAAATTCTCCTAGGCTTATAATAAAACAACATTAACACTCCTACAAAACCTCTAACAGCTGCCAGCCAATATTGTATAAACAAAGATTAGCTTTAACTCTTCCCATGTTTACAAAAGAATTTCTATTGTGAAACAAATCAATCGTACAATCAAGAAATGTGTGGTTTATTCAAATAAAACTATTCTGATTAATAATTATTAAATTATAATTTATAAAAGTAATAGCTACCTGATGGTAAGTGTCTACTGCACTCTATGGACATCTGCAACAACTTTCATCAAAGACCCCTAAGCACAAAGACGGCATACCTTACAGCCCGAAATTATACTAGGTCTCTATATCATTCAAACCGGGGATAACTATAGTTACATTGCTGGGGTTTGGCGGTAGAAATAGTTAAGAGTATATAGAGATAATGAAAGGCGGCAAACAAGAAAGCGGCTGATGGTAAGTAATTACCGTCGTCCACGTACATCCGCACACCAGAGGGGCCCGTTGCCGGCCTTTAAGGTTATTTGGGAGTTGGGAAGGAGAGTGATGGAGGAGGCTGGGGAGGGGGAGTGGACCTCCACCTACCTCACTCACCGAACGAAACGCAGAAGCACAAGATGCCTCGCCTACACGCCGGTATTATGCGAGATTGTGGTACTACCCCCGTTCAGCCGGGCCATTCGAGCCACAGCAAAAACCACTGCTTGGCTCTTCCACGTACAATAAGTCTACCTTCCAGTCTACGCATCAATTAAAATATTACAAGCTTTCAAATTTCTTGGCTTAAATTTTGTGATGGTGGCTAAGCTGTGTAAGACTTTAAGGGGTTCGAGTGCAACATGGAACACATATGTGTATGCCTTGTATAATAATGGTTTCTTTTCTAAATATAAATCATTAGTTAAACAAAGGAAAACAAAGGTTTTCACGAGTCGCATAAATATGCGATTCGCGGAAACCTTTGTTTTAGTCAGAGTATTTATAATATTCAAAACGAAGGGCTCTTAATTAAAAAGTTAATAACAACTGAACCTGACTGGGATGAAACTAAATATAAACGTGACCAGAATAAAGACAATAGAAAATAATTGACTTTCTTAATTCAGACCATTTTCCTGTCTCATATCAAGGTTGGTGCACTTGTATATTGAGTGTACATTTTTTAAAATAATTACAGTTACAATTGCTTTAAAAAGGTTTAACTGAATTAAGAGTAATAAATGTATTCTTTTTGTTATTTTTGAAGTTATACTTCTTTTGGCACGTTTAGGAAAAATTATGAGAATGAGTTATGATGCGCGCGCACATCGACATCTAAAATTAACAGAATAAAGTTGGTTTCTAAATGTCTCTTAAATTATTACGATGCGCGCGCACACCGACATCTAAAAATAACAGGATGAAGTTGGTTTCTAATTGTCATCTTCTCAATGTAATCTTTAACACACGTGTAAAAAAATCATACGTAAATATACATGTATGCGTGTGATTTTTAATTATTTATGGACGTGAATGATATTGTATTATGAATATTCGTGATAAAGTGGTCTATCTATTATAAACTTTTGTTTTAATTTTCAATTTTAAGTGTATTTACATATTTGAGGTCGATTGTCGGTAAGTACTCTTTTTTTTGTTTACATTATACACTGTTATTAAAAATTTGTTTATTCAATTTAATGCTAAAATTTGATACTGAGTGATTTTTTTTATTTTATTCCTTGCTGAAAGTAATTTTTAATAATATTTTATTACATACTTATAATATTTACAACGAATTAATTTACTGAAAGAAATTATAATAAAAACTCAGCACCATATGTGAATGTAAACATGAATTCACATTCTATTTATATTATACATTTTTTTAAGTTTGTTTATAGATTTGAGGTTAACTGTTGGTATGTATTCTTTTTATTTGTTTATATTATTAATTATTATTATTAATTATTTTTCTTTTGTGTCGCTAAAGTAGTATAACTTCTTACGTACATACATAAGTACACACACCCGTTTCTTTTTTATTAACAGACACACATCTAGTCCTAAACTATGTTTGAATGATGAATTCCCTGTGTCTTGGTTACTGGATGGTGATAAGATACATAATATACATATACCCACATAGATAAGCATCCATTACACGACTACAAACGTTTATATTCATCATACAAAGTGTTTGCCCCTAGCAGATTTGAACCCGCGGCCATCAACTTCAGCAGCCATGCATTTGGCATCCTTATTTTGCATGAAATTTAGAATAGTAAATAGTCAAGATTTGTGATTGATGAATTAACTGATTAATGATAGTTATTTTGTGGAAATCAAATTATATTTATGATGGCAAAAAGGGGGTCTTACGCTAAGATATTCGATTCTCGGCCCGTTTGTATTTCTTATTTACATTAAAGACTTATCTTACTAAATAGGGATAAACATGATTTAGCATTAACTGTTTTTAATCATTTAAATCAAGTAACAACATGATTATACTGGACGAGGTGAATAATGCTATGTACATAATTTGTTTAACGGATATAATTTGCTTATAAATATCAATAAAATTAAATGTGTAAAATTCTGAAAACATAATGTTAAACATTTTACTCTTGTGCTTATAAATGGGGACGAGTTAGACCTGATGGAGCCTATGCTTTAAGGAAGCCTGGCTGGTGTCGCAAGTGCAAGAATTGTTACTTTTAGTTATTTCCGTAGTATAATGTCGTATGGTA
Source organism: Bhutanitis thaidina (assembly GCA_029286595.1). Lineage (NCBI taxonomy): Eukaryota > Metazoa > Arthropoda > Insecta > Lepidoptera > Papilionidae > Bhutanitis > Bhutanitis thaidina. The sequence continues at coordinate 5,374,600 of JAGSMS010000013.1, forward strand.
TTTTGCTGTGGGTACATGCAGCTGAAATAGAAACCATATTCGTCTTTTATAAAAGGACCATTAGAGCTATTTATAATCTAAATTGATGTGCAACTCTTAGAGATAACTTTAAAGAAATAAATATTTTAACTTGGGCCTGTTAATATAACATTTAATACGCGATACGTGTTTCGCTTTGCAACAAGGCATTGTCAAGCGATTAAACTCTGCGACGTGTAACCGACGTATCGGAAGTACGTCGCAGTGTTACTAAATAAAATAAGTCTGAAATGTTGGTGGTGTACAATACCTAATATGAAGTTTAATGTTTGTGTGGTTGATAGATGTGGTGTAGGAAGTGGTGCTTTTGTTCTCTTCAGTCTAAGTAATATGTGCCATTTTATTATTTTTTCATGCAGAATCGTATAAAGTTTCATTTTCAAATTTTTTAAGGGATGGATTTGCGCAAATTATTTATATTAAAACGAAATCATTTTAAGTTTGTTATTCTCAGATGCTATTTTAATTAACCATTTGTCTTAGTTATTTCTCTTAAGTATTTTAGAAAAATTTCGTAAAAATCTTAATTAAAATTTAAATACACATACTTACGCTAATTATTTGGCAAAAAATTTTCAAGATACTTTCCTCTCACAAAAGTAAGTAAATTATATGAAGTTTATACTAAAACAGATATTTAACTTAATTTGGAAACCACCCCGACATCAGTTACCGTGATAGAGACCCTAAGTATTAACTCCACCTAATTCAAACTAGTTTAATTAAATTCTAATTAATGACTAGAACTTTCGAAAATTAGCATCGCCCGAGGAAAAACACAAATCTAATCACACTAGAAACAAACAGAAAGCTTTACTAATCTTCATTTTAATCTCGGCAAGACACGAAGGGGTGTAATTAAGACTTCTGGTTTTATACACCACGAAATGTACATCAACACGGCTTCGAATTAAATTGTATGTTTTGCGCCTTCTACGTTTGTACTGTTAATTCTCGAATAGTCTTTCGAAAGAAAACGTTGGCCTCAAATTAATTTGTTTATTTTTATAAAGTAAAAGGTAAAGTCAGTATGTAAATATTCCACTGCTGGGCAATAGTTGGCACGGTTTTGAAGAGGGTACAAGTCCGTCAAGGGTTTGCGGACGCGAACACTACACATTTGAAATGAAACTATTATTTACGGATTTTATCGCGTTTAATTTTTCTTTTTAATATTCCTGTCCTCCCCCGTGACCACGGCTGCTGTAAAACAATTGGAATTTAATATGTATATATTAAATCCACTGATGAAGTGCTTCTCCACGAAAGCACCTCCACAAGCCGGCATGCATTTCTTGAAAGGTTTTCCTGTATTCACCACATTGGGCATGCGGGTTGGCGAGCACAGTGCCGGTACCCTCGTACTGGTCTGTATCACAAGTCTATTGGGTTTGGGTTCGGCAAATTCGGTTGAATAATCCGCCGTAATTTCTAGTCAAAACAGAGTAAAAAAATTCTGCAGTATAGTAATTACACAGTACAGTATAGTACATCAAAGTAATTCTGTCACGATTCTTATTGGATATTTAAGAATAATTAACACTATCTTCCACCCACGAGGAAAATCTTTAACTTGTTTGTGCTGTGCTGTTAATTTATTCGGCCTATTAGTCTGTATTTTCCGCCATTCCTCAGTCGACAGAGCCTCGTTAGCATTTATTAAATACATTTATTATTATTTTCCGAATCGATGTTCCCAAGATACAGAGAAAGGACATTGATATTTTTGGATTCTTTTCGATACTTCTTTCAGTTTTTAATTTATTTTTATTAAATCATAAAATCTAAGCATTCAATTTGAGAAGAAGATAGTTAGGATTGGATTATTTGGAAAAGGAGAATATTCTTTTGGTTTTGCTACACTTGTTACAACTACATTATCTAATTTCAGCAGAAGACAGCAACATCCTGTAACGACTTCACTCACATAGAAGTTGTTGACAAAGAAACTTTCTCGTTTGCGAAAAGTTTCTTACGTATAATGTTGTCCTTTTCAAAACGAAACCAAAAATTCGAATTTACTTGCTAAAAGGACTAAATCTACTTTAAGCAAAACTTGTAAGTTCCAACTACTTATTGCTTTTTCGAAGTTTATGTTGACGACATATCTCACACCGAAGTTTATTCCATTTAGAATTTTTGGAGTTAAATATAGTAAATGAAACCTATCTTGTTCCGTTGGCGTAAGTGAACGTACTATGCAAAATGTTAACCCGTGGGTGATAGATTATCTCATGCCACTACCATATGCCGGTTAAGGGAAGTGTCCACTACACGCCAACATACACATCCGTGCATTATTTACATTCATTTTTAAATAACAATTGAGTGCCAATATACAAGGTGCGCGAAAACTCTGCCAGGAAACCATTTTTGTTTTCGCTTCTTTTCCAGAGCAATGTTTGTCATCGCGATTGGTGATGAAGTTATTAAATTTAAATTGTTTGTCTATTGTACTTAAAATTAAGGCGCAAATTACTGAATAAATAAATATGTCGAAATCAAACTTCATGTTCTAAACATATTTATTAAAATGCATTTATGGTCAAATTCAGTTCAAAAGAAAACCTCAGGGTTTATTTTACTGTTCATTTTTAATGTTAAAATATTTAAATTCTTTATTTCTTTTCCACAAAAATTACTTATACTACTAATTGCTTCGTGACTCCTTGGTAGGACGGCCCTCATCATACTATGATTGATTCAGGATGTTGACTACGTTGAACTTTTCCAACAGATCGCGAGGCTCTTTTAGAGCTGAGAGCATACGCTTTGTCTTTTTACATGTCGTAGTGCTCTTTAAGCAAAAAAAATTTGTCGAAAAAATCCGCTGTAGCAATTGCCAGAGAAAAAATTAACATACACAAATATTACGAATATTTGTGTGCTCCAATAGAAACCGTCAAAAGCAAATATCCGTGTGCATTGTAAGTAAGTGTCGATGGGCTCAATACCTGTCATACTGTGTGCGCTTCAGGACGCACGCACTTGTGTATGTTTATTTGTGAGTGATGTAAGTAACGTTTTTACTTTTAATTAAACCACAGTAAACAATATACGCGCTTTTATAATTAAATACACAATACTGGGATAACCCACGAGATATTAAAAGTAAAAATACGAAAACGTTTAAATTTTATTAGGTAATATTCTGCATGATTCCCGAAAACTCGATCAATTTTGTCGTACAAGTAAGTGACGGATTAGGATTTATATTGCTTTTCACTTTTGTCCTAAAATCACATCAATCATTTTCACGCAGTGCTTCCTCTGTTAATAACATTATTTATCATTTTTCGTTCCATTTATCAAAATATATTTCGAATACTATTTGCAGTGCCCATTCCTTTTCAGCAAAATATTATAGAAAATTCCATAAAAGATATGTCCAATGTGTTCAAAATTTTAATAAAGATTAGGCAAGATCTTGTAAAAATGTAGAAGAATGTCTGCTTGTGCCAACTTAGTTGTTTCTTAAAAATATGGCAAATACTAATAAAACAATTAATAACAAAAAATAACGATACTAAAACTATGTAAGAAAAGATTAGTAAAACTAAGTAATAACTCTAGAGTAAAATAAAAGGAAACTTAATATAATTACGTCAAGAAATAAAGGTTTTTCTAATTACGAAACCAATCTAAGAAAGTAAGACTGCAATTAGAGAGCGCTGGCAACGCCAACGGCTCTTCGACATTTTCAATACGTTAGGTTAATTTTCATTCTGGGTGTCTGCATTCAGTATAGACTTAAATTATTAGATTAATTTAAAAAAAATAATGGGATATTAATTACAGATTTTATCGCGTTTAACTTATGGTTCTTATATTCTAGACGTTTCGAGTACCTTACAGCACCTATGATCACGGGGTGACTGAGGTGTTAGACGTCAGGATGTCAAAGTTAACTCGGGCTACCTTCAGCTTTAATTAATAATTTTTCGTTGGGCCGATCTATGCAGAAAGTGCTCCCAGTATCTTGAAGTCGTGCGGTGGTATGTTTGATTTTAGATTTAATTTAATTTATTACTAGATCTCAAGCCGATGATAGTACCCAGCCATTCAAAATTAATCGTGATAAAATACGTCAATGGTGGTTTAATTTCAAGTGTGTAGAATTTGCGTAAATACAGGACATCATTATATACTACCAACTAACTGGTAAGAAGTAATAAAGCATCAAAGCAGGATTTGTTTTATTATAAGAAAATTGAGATATAACTTGGTATTTATTTTTAAATACCGATTTTTCCCTCAAGTTATCAATTAATCAAGTTAGTTAGTCTTAAACAATAACTTTAAATATCTAATAACATAAAGTAACTGCTGTCTGAGATATTCGAGAGGCTTGTGTCTAAGATAAAATATGCCGTGTGATCGTGACTAAGATATCTGCGACTTCATCTCACCCCTTACGTGACGATAAAATCGACTTAAACCAGATCGTTGATAGGCTGTTGAAAAGGAAGGTAAAAGATATATAGAAAACCCATTATTTTCACGATTTTGTCAATAAACACACATATGTTCTAGAACAGATTTAGTTCTGTCAGCGTAGATACAACAATAGATGCTAGCATATAGATAGATAACATCTAATCCCTGTCAACTCTTAGATTATGTAGTAGTTGTCAAATAGTCACTTATTTTGATGAACACACTTCTATAGTGTTAAACATTTTCCAATTTTTTTCAGCTACCCACTGATCAGTCGTTGTAACTTTATTTTTGATAGTCGGTATTCAGAGCAGTGACACTTGTCCTTCCCCGTTTCACTATTTGTAATACTCCGAGTCATTTATATTTTATTAGTCGCGTCATTATATTTAAGCAATAAAATTAAGATTTTACATAATAAGAAAAAGGAAAGAACGTACCACCTTTGCTCCTTTTTCTATAGCTAATATGCAATACAACCACTGTTTTATTACAATTTAAAGAGCATAGAGATCCAGTATATTTACAGGCTGTAAGGTATTCCTTACTCTGGAGTGAAAACGTATATAATGTATCGTTAGATTGAAGTTGTTTGCAGGTTTCCATGAGCTGCAGTAGCCAATTACAAACTTGTGGACTGTTAGCACATTTGATACTCCAATGTAATAAAAACGAAGATCAGATCTGACGGACCGATAGCCGTCAAAGCCTCGTAAGGACAATTTTCCCTGCGCGTTCGAATACCGATAGGGGTTCGAAACATAGTTTTTTAAGAATAGAATTCAATTTATCTTTCTGATGACTGATCTACCTGAGTGTGCGATATGCAACTCTTGTTATTATAATTGAGTGAAAGAGAAAAAATACGAGAAAAGATATTAGTTTAGATTGGAATACTGTTAAAGAAGCGACGTTTGTGTAGAGCTTATTAAAAAATAGTAGGATGATAAAAACTTTTGAACATATTTATAGAAAATCTCTAGAAACCTTGCTTAATACATTTAAACTATATTAATTTTACAAGTGACGTATTAAAGTGTACGTAATGCGAAAGAGCAGGCTATAATTTAATTTACGAGCTGACGCTGCGTTGCACCAAGTTTTAAACGTATTGGAGCTCGTAAACGCCACGGGTATTTTAAAAGTTGATAACGACGTTTAATAGTTAGTTCGTGACGTAAACTGTTTGTACACATTTGCCTTAAAAGCTACACTAAGACTTCAACTTCAGTCACTGAATTTATGAGATAAAATTTACACCACTATACTTCTGTAAATATATTCAAGCAGTATATATTTACTAAAGATTATCCAAGTAAGTTTTATATCCAAATATAATCAAATTGCTACTGTGGGAATCTGTACTCAGGGTACCAACCTTCTTAATAGTGAGTCCTCCGAGTATAAGCTGATGATAGTAACGTAACAGACTATAAGTATACGCATACTTCTACTATGGAAACTAATTATTATGATTTTGCCAACACTTAGCTATATACATACCCGTAGATATATAATACATATGTTCTCGTAGCAATTTATCCCTTTTGTTGTCGTATGTCAAAGTTGTGCTTAGAACAGTAAAATAAATTTAATGATACATCTGTTCATAGAATTAAGAATAATTAAAGTTAATATAAAAAGTTTAGGATATATGGCGTGAGGATAGTATAATCATCATCGCCATTATATAGATATCACAAGTGCCTAGCCAAGATGCATATCACAAGAAGAAAGTTTTACTTTATTTGAATAATTACCAACTTTATTTTTAGTTTTACGTTGGGGAAAGGTGCTATCACCTACTATTCACCGAAAGCAGTGACTGGTTATGTCGGGATCAACATTTAAGATGGACCCACCAAACCCCCTCGGCAGATACACTGATGACCCGATGACCTAGACACCTTCGGCGGTAGAGACTCGCAAGTAGAAGGCCCGCAAGTTAAATAATAAATCGTTAGGTACTTATTAAAAGCAAAGCTGTTACGTGTCGGCGTAAGAATTTGGTACCCCATTTCTTCCCGTGGGTGTTGTAAGAGACGACTAAAGGAAAAACCTTGAAAAATCGCAATGGCTACCGACCAATGATGGGATAAATGCCAGACCAAAATTGAGCAGACCGATGACGATGTGGGCAGTAATGTCTAAGGTGTGAGATGTCTGACAATACGATCGACAATCTGCTTGCCGATCGCGGCAATTCTCTTAATGTGAGAGGCTTATATTCTGCAGTGGACTATTTACATGCTTATGAGGAGCGGTAATGTAAGCAATCCTTGATAGAAAAACAATTCTACATTACAAACCGGTTTTCCTTTATGTTTTGTATGCTAATATTAGCGAAATAGGAATCTCTCTACTAAAAAATTCTTATCACATATAAGACCCCTGCACATCAAGACAAGTTGCTCGAAGCGGCGCTTCCCATTGAAATTCTCATAGTTTGTTTTATGCATCATCTTGCAAAAAAAACCATGGACATGTACTGGACGTTACAAGTATAACGCTAAGATCACATTTGTTAACTCAATCTCAGTATACACCACAATCGATATTCAGATAAAAAGGTTTATTATCCCCTCTATGGACATAATCGTATAATGTTGGCGACGGCGTTCTCGTGTAGCGTTGTAGTGCTCCTTGCTAGATAACAGACGGGGCTCTGGCGACCGAACTTTCGCCAACTGAACGCAAAACTTCAAACTGTAGATGACACCCCATGATAATGATGGATTTATTGCCAGCGATGACTAACAGAATCTTTAACTACTACTGACTAACGGAGGACTTTCATTGCATGCCATGTGAAGAAGCTAAACGTTGCTCAGCGGGCTATGGATAGAGTATGCGTGATTTTTCTCTCATCAAACTTGAGTGATAATGGGTTGCCCAAATACCTCGTTCATATAACTGATAGCCGTTAGGTAAGATATGTTCTCGAGTGGCAGCCTCATACAAGTATACGTAGGAAATACGAATACAAATAATGTATTACAAAACTCCACAAGATAGCGCGATCACCTACACCTTGTGCAGGAAGTCAATTAACAGAGATGATTCAGGAATATGTTCGATTACTTTTTATTATGGAGTTCTCCATAATAACTGCAGTGTACTTGTAATAAACGTGGCATCTTCGTGGCGTGGAATCTTTCTACTGGCAAAAGGCTTATTTCCAGCTGTGAACTATTAACAGACTTGATGATCGCGTTGCTTTGTGGTTAGCGTCCCCAACTGCTGACCATTAGAACCCTTGGTCGAATCCAAGCCGAAGTTAATATTTGTGTTAAAAGCCAAATTATGGTTTTCGGGTCCGGTTGTGTTGTGTTTGTCCCTGTAAGTGTTTGTTCGTACATTTATGGCACTATGATCTCCTGCGTAGTTGATAGCTGCAGATAGCATTCGGAAGTTGTCGCCGTACTCGTAATAGGCCAGGAGAAGATTAGCGACATCCTCAACATCATCATCATCGACAGTCTTAAGAGGTCATTGAGCATTTTAGTCAGCTTTATCAAATGTTCTTCCCAACTTTTAAACTACAAATTTATCTTTAACCACTTTTAGTTTCCAGTAAGGATATAGTTAGTTTCGAGTAAGGTAAGATATATATTAGAGGTTGCCTGTTGCACTTAAGTGTTAATGACTCGTGGAAGTTAATGTCACGGTAACGTGAACATCTTTGTTCTTTATCACGGTAATGTATCGTTATTCTCCTGTAAATTACTTTAAGTGATTGTCAAATAAGTAACTCTCCAAGAAGAGTTGTAGTTCAGTATCCAATGATATACTAGGTAACTTTCTGTATCAAATAATACTCAAAAAATGGATATATAGAGAGCTGATGAGAAAGAGAGTTGGTTGAAAGCCAGGAACATTCTACTGCGCTAAATGTAGCGGATTCTTACCTCACTCTGTATTCCTTCACCGCTTAGAACATGATAATTCATCACTTCATCTATTGTATTTATTATCTATTATATCAACCAACCATTATAGATTCTCATAATTTCTAACCGGTTTGGAATACCGTGTTAAGTCTCATGCTTTTTATACTTAGTATCATTTAATTTGAATCAGTGCGTATAGTATTTATTGAAAAAATATAATTTGGTATATATATAATCTAATGTGGTCTGTTGCGCTGATCATATATTGTTTCATTGTAATCGACTTTTTTGGGTTAATAAAGAAAAAAAAACAAGTAGAATAAAACAACTTTAAATTCAAACATAAATAACTATAAAACTTTATGCTAGCCCCTTGCACTAATATTATGTGAACTGATTTAATGTGTTCTTTTTGGATGTTCTTTTGTTTAGCCTAAGTCTAACTCCATAATTGAAGCCAGTTTAATATTATGATCAACGTCGTTTATAAAAGATATTTTTCTAACTTCAAAATAATTTAATAATACCATAAATGGTGTGGCATGGCAATGGCAACTGTAACTTGTAAAAATAGCTTTAAAAAATGTCACAAATACGCATATATAATTATACATACGTAACTCTAAATAACATGTCGTCTGTAATATGTTTGTAAAAAAGGGTCGCACATGTGTCAATTTGTTCAAGGGGAGACATGACGCCTGCGACGCATCTTTAGACGGGGCGTTAACCTCGAAATAATGTTTATTTGGGCAAAACACAGTATTTGTTTATTTTTAATTAAATGTAGATTTTGATGTTATATAGGTGAATTACCATTTCAGATAACTCTAGGACTATTACCAGTTTCAGATGCATCATTGTGCTTAAAGTTGTAACTTCTGTCGTGTTTGTGGCGGTTCAAAAGAATATTATGCATTCTTAGTATGTTTAGAGTGTAACATAAGGGTTATACCTTATACTCTCATCAGTAGCTTATAAGTATGGTTATGACTTCTATTGAAATAAAATATTTATAATTTTGTTTTATTGTAATTTAAATCGAAGGAATCGAAAAAGGAATCGAGGTGGAAAGAGCCGATGAGTCACGGGCTGGGTGAAGCAAGCGTCGTTTTATTGCGTCGCGTCTTTTCATCAAACGGCATTCTTCCACTTCTTCCACCAGTAGCGTTGACGTTTTTCTTAAGAGAAAAGCTATGGTACATTTCTTTAGGTCAGTAAGTTTACTTTAAAAGTCATAAGTCTACTTATGAACACATGTCTCAACTAAAGATTGCCACAAAGCATGGTCATGAACCACCTGCATCTTGTGTCGTCCCAAACTGTTTGCCTGTACGTGGTTGCCACTCGAGAACCTTTCTTTACCAACGGTTGTCAATTCTGCGAGCTATGTGGACGGCGCAATACCACTTCAACTTGCTGATCCTTACGGCTATGTCGGTTGCGTATTTAATTCTACTACTAGTAGTTTTGTGGACCTCATCTACATGGACGTTAGGCATGATTTTCGTCTTGACCATATTCATTTTAAGAAACCAAAGAAAACAGTAACGAGGTTGCCGGGGATGGCGAACCTTTATTTTGTACCTCTCATCATAGGGCGGGGTTTGACATAGTTACCTTGCTTGACGAAGGAGAAGGGATCAGGAAGCAAAAGATGCTGCTGTCCCTCTTCTGATATTTATATTTACCTCTGTCGACTATAACGACAGCTATGGGACAAAACGGAGTAGAAGGTTCTTTTATACCGCCACCACACCATATTAATACAGATGATAAACTTTTTTTGACCATTAGTCGCCGTCTATAACACCCATGATCAGGTTGGCGCTATTCTATCCTACAGCTATTATTTATTTTACCGCACCGAAACGAAATCAGGTTAATGGAACGTCTGACTATGAAAAATGACGTTAATTTTCATCAAATTTTGAAATGTCCGGGAAACGGTGTAGAAATGCCTAATAAAATAGTATAGTACAAGCACTGACGCTTGTAGGATTCTACTACAGTTTTTATTAAATTAATGTCTCTTCGGGAGATAGAAGGTAACGAGTTATTGGCCTCGTCGCCTGGATTCCTCTCTAAGATCGCCATGAAATTTTTAAATGTTTTTTAGCTGTGAAAAGTGAAAGTAACATCCCATAAACCTCCAACTAACCGCTGACCTACTCTCATTATTTGAAGTATTTTTATACATATAAAAGTGCTAGTATATTTGCTTCTTTTTTGTGTAAACAGAGTAACTTTTACACAAAAATATAGAAATCATGTACATGAATAATAAGTATGACACAAAAGAAAAATTAAATAGTCCGATAATTTGAACAGTGAATCTTCAAAATTACATACTTGGTATATGGTCTAATAATATATAGTTCAGTACTCATTTGTTGTACTCGATTGGGAGTTCTAAAATTAATCGTAAAACAAACTTATTTTAAATAGTTTCCTAGTGGTTTTTATAATCAGAAAACCAACTTCCGGCCAGAATCTCTTAAGTGCATTACATATATCTATCACGTAGGACCACACTGTAAATATATTCTTACGAATACCAAAATAATTATTTATCTAACGTACGTGTGTGTGTATTTATTATAATATATGTATTTATTATTGTATGCGTATTTAAATATGGCATCTACATATAGATTTACATTTATTATAATTTTTTTTTTCCTCTCTTTAGTGGTTCGTTTCGCCTATTGTAAAAACCTTATGATATTAAGTATTATATTATGATAGTGAACCTGTGCTTAGTTTAAGAATATCTAAATTATATTATACTAATAAGACTAGAAGGCACCATAGTTGATTTTTTTATTTATTAAACTTTTAGTCACAAAGGGCCGAGTGATTCAGTGAGTAGCATTTGACGCAGATTAAATAAAAAAAAAAATTCAGTCGATTATCTCAAAAGCGATTACAACGATTTTGTTGCTAATATTTAACGTTTATGTTAAGTTTCCGTTTCATTTGCGTGCACGAGTCATTACCACTTCAAAGTAACGGTTATGTGTCGAAATAAGTTAAAATTATTTGTGAAAGGTGGAATCGGTATATTGTAATTGATAGCAGCTCATCGAGTTTTCAATCCATTTTAGAGTGTAAATATGTTACATTTCGTATTTAAAAAAAAAAAAAAAATAATTGTACAGTACGTGCGGTTGTTGTCATTTGGTGGAAATCCATTTTTCACAAACTTTAAGTATTCTCTTTAAAAATAACTCACGTACACATGTGTTTCACACATTGTCTTTTTACTTAATTTAGGTTACGTACGGGTTTCGCCTTTAAGGCATTATTAAGTGCTGATTTTATCACGTGCTCGACGGCGAAGGAAAACATTGGGAGGAAATCTGCATATCTGAGAAAAAATAAAAATATTATTTCGAGGACATGTGAAGTCCGCCAACCTGCACTTGTGCTCCAGTGCGGGTTGGCGTGGCAATAAAACCCTTTTAAATGATGGAGCCCTTAGCTCAGAAATAGGGATTTACAGGCTGTTACTTTACTTTACCTATAAAATACTTTAATCGTTTATGTCCGGTATAAATCTATTTTGTGGTTATGTTAAGGTTTTACTGTTGGTTATCAATCTATATATTTATAAAGTTGTTGTAGAATTAAATACGTTCACGGTACAATTAGAGATGAATATTAAAACAAATAGTGAGTTGTAATAATACTAACTAAATTGGGTTTAAAAAACACTGAAAATTAAAGTAATTATTAAAATAAAGTAAAGTTATTTTAACATGTCTTCGCGAGTACTCATACTTTAACAAAAAACAACCGAAAAAATTTCTATCGTATATCATTCTTTCTTTTTTCCGCACATACTAAAACGGCAACATCCATTTATATCTATCTTGTCGTGTCACTTTTACTGCCGCTATACAAGCTTAAGAGTAAATGATGGTGATTGTGTGTAAAATTTAATTAAATTACTTTTATGTTTAATCATTTATTTCAATGAAAATATTGAGTTAAATCACCTTTTTGTTTACACTGTAACGGAGTAAAACATGGAAATTTACTTAATATTATATAAAACATGTAAATATTATGTTTATGTTAAATCAACATTTTATACTTACAGACATAAACCAAGTTACAGCCGCTATATTAATAAAGAACAGTACGGTACAACGTTCCGTAGTAAAATAAACGACTTTCACAGAATTGTAACAGAATGAAAGCGAAGTAACTCGACCTCGGGAACAAAGAAAGATAAGGCGGTCGATGTGAATTTTCGCGTGACCCTTTACTCCATTCATACTTTACATAATAAAAGGCTACTGTAAAGACTACGTAACACAATCCCTATAAAATATTATTGACATAGAAGACCTTTAAAGTTAAGGTCATGAAATAGAATGAGTAACTGATAATGAAGGAATTAACCAAGATTCATAGCAAATACAGATTAATATTAGAAAAGAAGTCACATATAATATAAGAATAATATTAATACATAAGCGTATAATATATGATCCACTTCAACATTCTGTAGCCTTAATTAATTATGATAATGTTGTTCTCTTGGATTGTATGATTTCAGCAATTGCAGTACAGCAGTAGTAGTTGTCAATTGTGCAGGCGTTAAAGTGCATGAAGTATACGAGCAAGCACAGAGGCCCTTACACGTTTTTGTGTCCGGTATCTGATGTATCGATAACATCGAAGAAAACACACAGGTGCAGTAACATTTGTGAAAGAGACGCATCGCAACACAACCAGAACTGTAAACTCAATAATTTGAGGGTGGCTCCAATACTGGATTCGACTGGGTTTCCAACTCAGGGCCCATGAGTTAACGATCTGGTATGTTTACCATTAAGCTTCAGTAGTCAAGATCTTCATAATTTGTACGTCGTAAGCAATAGACCTGCTACAATGTTCTATAGATTGTCGAGCTTCAAATGACAGGAATTAGACAAATGACTCAAGAAGTAAAAATTTTGTTAGTAAATAAATATTTTTTTTGACAATCCATAATTGTTTCTCAATGAGGTTCCTGTGACGGAGGCGAAACGGTATGAAAAGAACATAGTATTATCTTTTTTGTTTTTTTTTACTCATTTTTATGTATAAAACATACCTGATTAACTGGATTAAGTTTTTACCTCAAATCGGTTTCATGCTACTTTAATAGGTCTTGGGTTTTAATTTTGAAAGTTTTGTATAACATCCAGACTATATTAAGATAATACGATGAAACAATGGCTATATTAATGGCTGTATGATACATATGTATCTAATATATACTACTGAGATATGTCTATGTTATAACAGTACATATGTATCTATGAAATAATATAATACTCAGTAGTATACATATGTATCTATGTAAAACTCATATCAAAAGCTATTATTTTTAAGAAAAATTTGTATAATTTTGGACAAACAGACAATAAAATTACTTATTTTAAATTATGTGAGTTGTATGAAAAATAAATGGAGCATAAAAACATATTAGGTTGTTAGCCCATCTTTGATTTTCTAATAAAATAATATGCAAAGTCGTTAACCTCTAATCTGCTAACTTACTCATACAATATAATTTATGCAAGCTTTCAATGTCAATGGAAAGACGCACAGGATAAGAGAATACGTAAGCTTTTTCAACTGAAGTTTGAATCATGCATAAATATGCCAGATAAAATAAAAAAAATTTAATTAAAATTACTTATATAATATTTTGAACATTAAAATTGAATTAATTTTACAGCTGCTGAGATATATAGGTATAAAGAGTGATATTTTCTTATTTATTTTTCAAAATATGTATGTAAAAATAAAATATAATGATAATCGTTTATTGTCGCATAACAAATACATAAAATAAAATAAATGAAAAAACTATCGCAAAGATAAGTCAATTTGACTGCCTGTAGTATTAGTGGGAGTAGGTTAAAAATATCTGTCATAGGTAACCAGGCCCGACTACCAGAGTAGCTGAAGCAATCACGTATCTTATTCGATACTAGAGACCTGAAATTACATTATTTACGAAAGCGCGGTTAAAAATATTATGTAAGGTAGGGTATGTGTATGTAAGAGAAAGAGTATTAGCATTGATAGAGAGTCGAATGGTAGGTAGAGGGATTGGTACTGGTAGCAGAATTTATAGTAACACAGTAAACAATTTATGGGGCTTAAGTACTATCATAGTTGAGAATAAATTGGAAATTATAGGCAATTTTTTAAATTTGTAATAAGTTAACAATTAAGATTTTTGTGAAGCAGCTTGTGTAGATGGGGGCCCATAAAAACGAAGAAGCGATTAACGTTTAGGAACATTTAGGTACATTCTTAGTAACAAGTTTGTTACGGCGCTTTGATAATTGATCATATTATGGAATTAGTTGGTATGGTTTTTGTATACAGAATAAATAATACTTTAACAGTTAAAACTTTTACGTTATGGTAGTGTTTTCAGTTGGGAACTGATAAGGCTTTGGCAAAGTTTACTTGTCCAGTTTGAGAAAGCCTCTGTATGCTCAACCTGGATTAAATAAGTTTTAGTACCTTCGCCCCATATAGTAATGCAATAAGATAAAATAGACTGACATAATGATGAATAGATCGTAGAAATAGGTAGTAGTATTAAGTAAGTGTTTAGAAATTTGTCTGTATCCAAAATCAATGGCTTATTCTCGTTATTACGAAACCGATTTTAGTATTTACAGACTTAGAAATTGTCCAAACATTGAGCTTGTAGCTTTAGTATTAGGTAACATCACACAAACGTTTGTTTAAGTAAAGTCTCCTTTAAGCTGGTAAGCGACGCCATTGTACGCAAGCACTAAAGCAAGGTTTCGGCATGTATAACTTTGTTGTGTTAAATACTGGATAATGTTTTCGAGATCTTTTGTTTAAAACCGCGAAGTAGTGAATGATAAGGAGATCGAAACCTGAAATGATTACTCTTATAATTATAAATGAAGCAGACTCACAATTTTATAACAACTATATAATACTTTACAATGTCAATGTAACAAACAAGCATTTATTTATGCGTGATAAAATAATTTTCTTTTCATTTCTATCGCTCATATTACAAATGATGACCTAAATAGAATTAACACAGTTCGCTACAAGTAGGCAGAAAATTAAATTTGATAATCAATATCTCCTCTGTCCCCTCATACGCTCCCCTGGGTGATTCAATTGAAGTTAAATTACCCCATTATTTGAAAAATTATAAATTTTAATAAACTATTGAAATTAAACTATTATTTACAAATTTTATCGCGTATAAAAAGGAAATTTTTCTTTTTAAAATTCTGTTAAATTAATTAATTTACAAAAGTAGATTAAATGCGATAAAATCCGTAAATAATAGTTTCATTTTCAAGGTGTAGTATTCACATTAATTCAAGAAATCCATAGAGTCCATAAACTCTTAAACATATAAACATTCCTGTTTATTCAAGTCTAAAACATTTTTAAATTGAGCTATAGAATTATTTAAGAAATATATTTACAAAAAACTATGAACACAACAGAACATAACGAGTGTTCGATACATATTATATTGATTGTACTTATAACTCTACTGTGGCAAGGCCCCATCGAGTACAAGCCGAGGGTCTCGACAATAGCGCCGACGCGTAATTAAAAATGGCCGCCAATGTACACATAAATCTCACTTTCCTACTATGTGAGATATTAAATCCTTGGAACGACAAAATTACGATAACAGACTTAGATATGACTTTTCAATTACAAATGACAATTTCAGTATGCAGTGAATTTGTCATATAATTGCTGTAATTAATTTTAGTTTTCTAATCTTTAATATGATAAACATTTGACACGACAATATCATGTCAAATGTAGAGTAAAACAAATAAATGAGTAGCAATAACAATAATAAACAGAGAAATAGTAAAATAGCTGTAATAACCTGAAAAAACGCAATGTAACCATTCAGAAGGAATAGTACATCGGGTACCTAACATAAGTACGATATGAAAGAAGACTTTAATTGAAATTAAATTATTATGAAAAGATTTGAATAATATTTATATTGTTTTACGCACTATTAACCTTTAACATATATATATATTGTAACAATAATAACATGAATGTAATCGCGAAATAATAGAACAATAGGTAAGTGCCCACAGCTGGGCCAAGATCTCCTCTCTAATATTTGTCAGAGTTTTGGAGCCGGAAAGGGCGTCTCGATGTTTGTCTTCACCGTAGAGCACGTGGTAAATTCACCACTCCAAATTGCAATTAACAGCTTTAAGGGTGCGGGTAACGTGGATCGAACCCAGGACACTCGCGTACTACGAAATTAGGATTATATATGGAATTATTCTCTTGTAACACTGTTGAATGTAAACTTCTGAATAAATATTTTTTTTAAAAAAAAAGACATCATGTACTTTGAGCCCATGGGGAATCTTGGATAGTACCTGCTGGAATACAGGTAGCACCGATGCGTAATTAAAAAGGGCCGTATAGCTTCTAGATTACAAAGCATTAAGATCCTCTCAAATGCCAACTTGTGATTTTAAATACGCATTAAAGGTGGTAGGTACCTTTATAAAATAGTAGTATTTTATATTTATGGTAACTTTTCCCCGGAACTTCACTCGAGTTGTATTTAAGTTTACAATACAATTTTAGTAGATCTCTTAAAAACCTCCATGAGGAAATGCCCAGCAGTGGTACACTTTAGAATGTAATAGATAATTCCGCAGTGTACCTGCCACTTCATCATCCCGTGAGGGTCGTGTCATGACTTTCGGAATTACCGTATTACCAGCATAATACCATATTATTAATTACGCAAACACAGTACCTTTTCGTATCCAATATAATAGTTTTACGATAAGATCGGAGGATGGGTCAGATGCAGAGCCAAACAGGGTTGCGTGTTAGGGAGGGATTGTTGTTGTTATCCACGCGGATGTCTTTGTATATTCTGCGGATAGCCAGAAAAGCGGCCGTGGGTCGTTGTGATACTGTTGACGAATAACATTTCTGTACGTTGTCAAAGATGAATGTAATGGCCTCTCTGCTTACCCCGTGAGGAATTTCAAACGTAAGCGGTTTTGTTGTTGTCGTTCCTTCATACTAAATTAAAAAAAGGGTCAGGTGACATTGGCATTTGGAAATAACGGTTGAATATTCCCTCTTTAAAGGTTTCAGAATTATAACTGGATTTAGAGCCTGCGTTAAATATAACAAAGACAATTGAGCTTAGTTTGCATATTAACGAGATTACTATCCAGAGCTACCTGTATTGGTTTAATATTTGCTAACCTTTACGATAACGTAATGATACGGAACTCTTATGGCGCAATTCTTACTCATGCTTAACCGTTATTACTGAAGGGTTTGTGACACAATTTCATCGAAAAAAACTCAGGTAATTAACAATTTATAGCTATTTGTTCACATCGCGTTGACCTTGAGCCATTTTTGGTTCTGATGTATTAAATAGAAATAAATAAATTAAATGCTAAAGTGTATTTAGTTTCTGTACATTCAAAACATCTACGCAACCAATTCAAATACAAAAGTCGTGCAAGTTTCTAAATAAAGAAAAGTTATATTCCTCTTTTTTATATCAGCGTAGTAAATCGGCGTAGATAAAGGTATGTGTTGACCGGGGCTATAAACTACCTGCATGCAGAATTTCATGTAAATACATCTAGCAGATTTTGCGTTAAACGGGAACACTGACAGACAGGCAATAATTCTAAAAATCACTGATTTGGCTTCATTGTCACTGATAATATAGATAATTTTTCATGATTTCTTTATATTAACTCTTAACACTGATGCCGCGATAGCTTCAATTAAATAATAGTTTAATGCCTAAGCTCAGCTACCTCTAAAATATTTAAACTTAAAGTAGCATATCAGCCCGACTCCGTTCAGCGCCCTTTGTATATATAGACACAAATTGTTTCCATAATTAAAAAAGTCCCCCATGTGGAGGGCTCGTACCAATGAGTTTTTCAAACCTTACATACAATTTGTATAGTTGGCTAGGACATAAAGAAGAGTTTATCTCTCTGGTTGTCCGGTTTTGGAGTTTCTATAGCTATCTTGTTGTGGGTTCCCTGGACTTAAAGTAGTGACTTTTGCATAATTTGCAACAGTGGTTGTTTGCAGTGGAGGGTGCTCGGGCGCAGCCGGAGGGTCGCGCGGGACGCGAGTTTCGGGGGCGGGTTTTGTCGTGGGCACAGGCCGTGGGATCGCAGACATGACGGGGGTACGTAGCGCCTCGATACAGGTGCGTTTCCTCTCTTCTTCCTCCTCGGGGCTCCTCTTGCGTCTGGTGGCATGGTCTTTGTAGCCAGTTTCCTTTGGGGAAAGGGGATTGCCGAGTTTGGAGAGATCGATCAGATCCGCACTGCTGCGGGCCTTTTCGGCTTCCTCCGATGTTAAGTCGTGGACAGTGCTAGAGAGCACCTAGTGCTCTTGCAAGGCCACGAGCAAGATGTCAGCGTGTTCCGGCATCAAAATTCCCAGGCGTTTCAGTCGGCGGATGAGTGCGAGCTCATGCTTAAATTGAGCTCTAAGCGACGTTGTCTAGACTAGTCTAAACGACTATAGATGTTGACGGAAGATCGCCGTCTTCAGCACCACTCTCTGGTGAAGTGTAGCGTGATGTTGAGCTATCACTGGAAGATGGTATTGAATTTTCCTCCGGAGAATGGATATCCTTCCTCGGAGTACTTGTAGCTTTCTTCTTGGATTTCATAGTGCTGGTAATTTCACAGTACGCCGCGACCTTTTTAATCGCGTGGGTGGCGGTCTCAGAGCGTTTAACAGAAAACGCCTGAGACGGCCAAAGGACGGTCCGAGCGATTGTGACAGTCTAGCGTCCACCAGGTACTGCAAGCTACTCCCATCCACAACAAATTCCAAGTGTATAGCATTCATTGATCGTTCACACGAGAAAAGTTTTACGACGATTGGTTTCAGATTTGTCAAACAAAAGTGGTTTCGTCACACCAATACCGGTTATTGTTGGGAACAATAGGCTCGAAGTTGTAGACGAGTACGTATACCTGGGACAAATTGTCCGATTAGGTAAGTCCAACTTCGACTCAGAGGTCAATCGACGAATCCAACTCGGCTGGGCTGCGTTCGGGAAACTACGTCATATCTTCTCGTCGAGTATACCGCAAAGCCTCAAGACGAAAGTATACAACCAGTGCGTGTTGCCAGTGATGACATACGGATCCGAGACTTGGTCCTTCACTGCAGCCCGTATGAGGAAGCTCAAAGTTGCTCAGCGCGCTATGGAAAGGGCTATGCTCGGTGTTTCTCTGCGTGATAGAGTCTGCAACGATGATATCCGCAGCAGAACTAAGGTAACCGACATAGCCGTAAAGATCAGCAAGCTGAAGTGGCAATGGGCCGGCCACATAGCTCGCAGAACTGACAACCGCTGGGGAAAAAAGGTTCTATAGTGGCAGCCACGTACAGGCAAACGCAGTGTGGGACGACCCCCCACAAGATGGAGTGACGACCTGCGCAGTGTTGCGGGAAGTCGATGGATGCAGGTGGCTCAGGACCGAGCTTCGTGGCAATCTTTGGGGGAGGCTGCTTCTAATAAGCTGAAATAATGATGATGAACCGGAACCGTAAACGAAATGAGATTTTTTTATTCAAGCAGTTAAAAAATAATTACACCGTTGATAAAATTTTTTGTCATCAAACGCGTGGGTTCTTCAGTACATTATACACATCTCAAATTAAAGTATATATTCCATTTCGAAGTTGAGATAAAGGTGGGTAGGATTTTTTACGTACTATATATATTTTAATTGATGATTTACGTTAACACGAGTTTACAGTGAAAAAATTATAATCATGGTAAGGAAAGATGTATACGTGCAACCGTGATGAAATATTTTACGACTTCAAAATACTTACTAAAAAAACTATAAGAGACTTGTATCCAGTACTGGAATGTTTCTTGATTATCCATTTAAGCATTTTTTACGTTTAGAATTCTAATGATTAATTTCGCAGTATTTAGTTATGAACGAAATATTTTCCTCTTCTCTCTAAAATGCTTCAAATTTACGACGTTAAGTAGGAGTGGTCACGACACACGTACCACAATGAAATTACACGTCATCATTTGTAATATGGGTCGAGTTACTTACCTATTGGACAAAAGCTGTCCTAACATGATAGGTATAGTCAGCATTGTTACTGTCAGCCTTTACTATTATTACTTACGTACTATTATAACTAAAATTAATAGTACATAAACTTTAATGTCTACGCTACGATAACGAGTACCGATCGGTGACTGACCTAAAACACAAGACACAATAAATATAGGTATTGTTATGGTGCTTTACCGAGTTAAAAAATGATATGATTTCTGTAGCACGGCTGTATTTGGAGCCATAAATATTTATTTAATAAAGATCTGATAACACACTTCAAAGATACTGCGCAGCATTTGTGCTATACAAATAAATTTCTTATTCATTCAAATGCGTGCTTTAGTTTCTAATAGTGGTTTTTATCAGAAGTTTTGAAAGAGTCTTCATAAAATGATTGTCCATCAGTATCTACTTTCTTGTTCCAAATCCACTGCTTAACATAGGTTTCTCCAAGAAAGCGCCAGCAAAACCAGGCATCCAGGCGAACTTTCTAAGAAAGGCAGGCCACACTGGTGGTCAGTGTGAGCTGAGCTAGCGGCTTGATCATCTTCCTTTATTATTTCAGCCTGTCACGATTCCGCTGCTAAACATATGCCTCCTCCAAATGTTGCCACAAATCACGGTCTTGTCTCTCAGATCCGTCACCATTTGCCGAGTCAGCACTTCTAGGATCGGTTCAGTAGTAATTTTCGTATAACAAAGTTTTCCGGCCTGCATCAGTCTTGCCAATTCTTCCAGACGTTATTTGCTCCAATAGAGGAGTATTTACAAATTAGAAAAGGAATCAAGGGGGTCAAAGTATTTAAACAATTCACAAACACAATCACCGCAAAATCGATGGATGTGTAATCGATCGATAGGCATTTCCGTTTGGAAATAGGATTGTCTAACATGAAACTTCAAAGACTTGAAATATATTTGGGGCAACTTCTGTCGCCACAAAAGATACATAGTATTCTATTATTAAATATTCTGGTCAGGATAATATATGAAATTGGGATACTAGGTGAAATATACCACTGCCCTGTGGTTATTTTTATATAGAAAAGGTGCCCACGAACATCCGCAACAACAGATGAACTACACGTGCGTTGCCGTCCTTAAAGAAACGGTGGGGCCTATCAACCATCTAGATGTAGTTGATAGAACTCAGCGGCTGCGATCTTTTCCAACAGTTCCTCAGAACATTCTTGGTGGTAAATACGGTAAAAAATGCAAATTTATCTGCTCTGCGTTGGAGGCGATCCGAAGTTGTTACTGAGATGAACCAGCCCAGAGGTTAGAACAGTATTCCATTCCGAAGTTGCGCCTTATAAAGTTGCACACGGTGGACGAGCATGAAATACTGTCCCGCTCTGCTGAGCATATCAAGATTTTGAACGTAGCTCGATGGTCAACGCCAAGGATTCCGATACTGACTCAAGAGACAAGGGGAATGTTCTCAAAAAGGGGAGAAGGGACAAAGGGATGTTTTAGCGGTGGTGCATCCTGGTGGGTAAGTATAAAGTATACAAACGATTGCGACGACGTCGGCGGTTTTTGCTGTACCTGGCTCGACCGAGGTACTACGGCGGCACAGAATACCGGCGTAGTAGAGAGAAGTAGGCATCTTGTGCTTCTAAGTTTCGTTCGGTGATTAAGGTAACCGGAGGCCCTCTACCTCTTCCCAAACATCCTTAACTGGCAACGCAACTGCAGCTCTTCTGATGTTGCAGATGTACGTGGGCGTCGGTAATCACTTACCACCACTTACCTTGCTTTTGTTCTAATACTCTAATACGCCCCACATTTTTGCATGTACACTGCACAAACAGAGTTGGCATAGTAATACGCAATCAGATTACCTCTTCCAAACTCTGGTATAGTATAATAGTTGCTATCGGTACTTATGGGTCCGTAATCTGTAAACTTCCATCGAGAAAATACAAAGAGTCTTGACAATAGAGCCAACGTGTAATTAAAAACGGTTGTATACGTTTAAATATACCTTACTCTATTACTATATTGCTTTTAATTAATGTTTATGTAATTCTGATTATAATCAATTTGAAATATTAAAATGTTATGTAACAGTGTGACTGTACTCTTCAAGTACACATAGTTTTTGATGTAAAACTTCTTTACTTTTTTTCATGGATTATCCGAAAAAACGAACTTTATTGGTATAACTTGTCACAATACACTCTCATTTTTTCATTTATAATAAAATTTGTTGCCTCTGTCTAAATTATTCAGTAAAAACGAAACGAATCGATTACAAAATGTGGTTTTTGAACTCGTATGGCACAACAGAACAGCTGTTTTAAGGCCACCATATTTATCGAGGTGTTTTAAAGTAACAACCATAGATTAAAAGCACTATTTTACATCCGTAAAATTAATAATGATATACATTACTAGTAATAAAAGTATTATTACCAGTTCTTAATTGAGTTATGCAATATAGTTCGCAGTGCTCCGAAAGACATATTTTTCGGTTGTCTTCTGGTTGAATCCAAAATCTTCCTCCAAGCTCAATTGTAACTTTATCATAAAAATGTAAGCATAAAAAATATTTACGATTGTGTAGGTTTCGAGACGTCAACTACTTTTAGTAATAATATCTGATCAATAGTTGTCACCTGCCTCACTCTAAAGATCCACTCATTAGCATTTTATTTCAATTAGAGCTATTCAATTCTCATGGTTTGAGAATTGACAGTAACTTCACTAGCAATTCGTGGTTATCGTCCGTAATGTCTGACTCACTAACACGATTCAATTTGCGGGTGGAAATTACCACTTCACAAGTGTTGCAACCAAACAATTCAATAATTCAGTAGGTGTTGATTAATCACAAATTTTTTTTATGATACAGGTAAGTAATTTCAAATAATAAAGTCTTCCAAAAGACTATGGCGTTATTTTTCTACAATTTTATTTTATTTACAACTGGGGTAAATGCGAGTTTAAAATTATGTTATTTTAAAACATACCGCAAATAGGAATTTGTACACAGTAAAAGCATTTTACGCGCAAGCTTTCGTTTAGCACATTTTAATAAATGTTACTGCATTAAATTCGTAAACGTACGAATGTGCTTTTCATTAAATGTACTTAGGTCTAGCTTTAGCTGATATGTGGGTCGATTAAAGCATAGGTATTCATCTTCCTAGTATTCATCTATTCATTACTAAATTAATCTTCTGAAACTTATGAAAACACTATCCATCTAACAGCCGGTACGTGGTACTTTTAACGTCTTATTAATAGTAAAAACCGAATAAAAACTTGAAATAAATTACCATAAATTGATAGCACAGGTTATTTGTTAATTATCACCTCGCCTCGGTGGCGCAGTTTCATTACGATTTACATTAAAGTGTTAAGCGGACAGGTCCGTGGTTCATTCCTACAACCATCGTAACAATTTTTATATTTGTATTTTCTTATTGAATAATACTGAAATATTTCTATTTTCATAAGACATCTCTCTCTATAATGGCAGCACCCATATCTAGAAATAATTATTATTTGCAAACAGACCAGTGGACATTGCTAAAATGATTAAATTAGCGAAACTAGTTGATTAACGCAACCGTTCAATTCTGTGCTATTTCAGTTACGATTAATTGTAATTATTATGTGTTTTGCTGTTCATTAGTTAGTTTTGCCCGCAGATGGGGTAAGTCTTATTACCACACCTATGTTATATTCCAGGTAGATAATTACAGTGAAAATAAGGGAGATAACTATAGGAACCGTTATGTTGGTTTTAGCTTTTATCGTTGGTTTTAAAGAAACGCTCCTTTTTATGACGGCCGGCAGCTATAGCGATTGGTAGGAATCCCACAAATAATCCTCTTCTCATTTTTAGTATAGTTTTTAGATATATAATGTTAAGTATTATTCTTTAGTTTATTTTGTTATTTAGTCACTAGTGATAAATATAATTAATTGGTCCAATAACGCGTTCCGGACCGCACCCAGCAACAAAATAAAAAAATGTGCTGATGTATTCGAACTTGCTGCACCAACCGGCAACTCTGCGTCAAAATAAACTCACGTCTCTTAG
The DNA here is from genome assembly GCA_029286595.1 of Bhutanitis thaidina. NCBI lineage: Eukaryota > Metazoa > Arthropoda > Insecta > Lepidoptera > Papilionidae > Bhutanitis > Bhutanitis thaidina. The sequence continues at coordinate 5,399,184 of JAGSMS010000013.1, forward strand.
CGGTTCCCTCTACCTTTTTTTAATTACATGAAACGCATACTCGCACTTGACTAAAATCACGGCTCATCGTAATACAAACACTCCTCTCCCTTGCGGTCGCACCACGGCCGTATCAGCGATCTGGCAGCTCCAGCCAGAGTTACTAAAGATAGGGATAATGGCGAATCGCAATACCAAAGCTCCTCTTCACCCACGACACCACCTCGGCTGTGGAAGGCCAGGAGAGCGATGCTGAGCTAACACTCTACCCACAGTCCACAAAACGCGTCCGCAGTGGGCTCGCTAAGCCTCGGGCCAGTCATCCCCGCAAAGACAGGCCGGCCATGTAGGCTTCTCTTGGTTCACCGTGAGAGACTAGCCTACGGTTACAAGGCCCCCCCGCCACGGCAGCAAGTCTTACTTCGGGACAGGATAAAATGTGGCACGTCTCATATATAAAAATATACGTCTCATATAAAACTATTAAAAATCTAAAATGCACCACAATAGGAACTTTTGTATTAAAAGGTATAATCGTTTTAAATTTTTACATAGAACATTCCGAGGATTCCAATAATTTACTTTGTTTTCTTAATTTAAAAACGATGACTCTGTGCACATTAAAAGGCACTTGAGACAACGTCAGCACTCATCCCTCTTCAATTGCTCAAGAGATTTTCTTTACTCCCTCTTTCAATTTTCTAAAGAAAACAGTAGAGAGTAGCTTATACTCGTACTATATATGATAAACTATACATGTCAGAATTTTTTTATGATACAGGTAAGTAATTTCAAATAATAAAGTCTTCCAAAAGACTATGGCGTTATTTTTCTACAATTTTATTTTATTTACAACTGGGGTAAATGCGAGTTTAAAATTATGTTATTTTAAAACATACCGCAAATAGGAATTTGTACACAGTAAAAGCATTTTACGCGCAAGCTTTCGTTTAGCACATTTTAATAAATGTTACTGCATTAAATTCGTAAACGTACGAATGTGCTTTTCATTAAATGTACTTAGGTCTAGCTTTAGCTGATATGTGGGTCGATTAAAGCATAGGTATTCATCTTCCTAGTATTCATCTATTCATTACTAAATTAATCTTCTGAAACTTATGAAAACACTATCCATCTAACAGCCGGTACGTGGTACTTTTAACGTCTTATTAATAGTAAAAACCGAATAAAAACTTGAAATAAATTACCATAAATTGATAGCACAGGTTATTTGTTAATTATCACCTCGCCTCGGTGGCGCAGTTTCATTACGATTTACATTAAAGTGTTAAGCGGACAGGTCCGTGGTTCATTCCTACAACCATCGTAACAATTTTTATATTTGTATTTTCTTATTGAATAATACTGAAATATTTCTATTTTCATAAGACATCTCTCTATAATGGCAGCACCCATATCTAGAAATAATTATTATTTGCAAACAGACCAGTGGACATTGCTAAAATGATTAAATTAGCGAAACTAGTTGATTAACGCAACCGTTCAATTCTGTGCTATTTCAGTTACGATTAATTGTAATTATTATGTGTTTTGCTGTTCATTAGTTAGTTTTGCCCGCAGATGGGGTAAGTCTTATTACCACACCTATGTTATATTCCAGGTAGATAATTACAGTGAAAATAAGGGAGATAACTATAGGAACCGTTATGTTGGTTTTAGCTTTTATCGTTGGTTTTAAAGAAACGCTCCTTTTTATGACGGCCGGCAGCTATAGCGATTGGTAGGAATCCCACAAATAATCCTCTTCTCATTTTTAGTATAGTTTTTAGATATATAATGTTAAGTATTATTCTTTAGTTTATTTTGTTATTTAGTCACTAGTGATAAATATAATTAATTGGTCCAATAACGCGTTCCGGACCGCACCCAGCAACAAAATAAAAAAATGTGCTGATGTATTCGAACTTGCTGCACCAACCGGCAACTCTGCGTCAAAATAAACTCACGTCTCTTAGCGGTTCCCTCTACCTTTTTTTAATTACATGAAACGCATACTCGCACTTGACTAAAATCACGGCTCATCGTAATACAAACACTCCTCTCCCTTGCGGTCGCACCACGGCCGTATCAGCGATCTGGCAGCTCCAGCCAGAGTTACTAAAGATAGGGATAATGGCGAATCGCAATACCAAAGCTCCTCTTCACCCACGACACCACCTCGGCTGTGGAAGGCCAGGAGAGCGATGCTGAGCTAACACTCTACCCACAGTCCACAAAACGCGTCCGCAGTGGGCTCGCTAAGCCTCGGGCCAGTCATCCCCGCAAAGACAGGCCGGCCATGTAGGCTTCTCTTGGTTCACCGTGAGAGACTAGCCTACGGTTACAAGGCCCCCCCGCCACGGCAGCAAGTCTTACTTCGGGACAGGATAAAATGTGGCACGTCTCATATATAAAAATATACGTCTCATATAAAACTATTAAAAATCTAAAATGCACCACAATAGGAACTTTTGTATTAAAAGGTATAATCGTTTTAAATTTTTACATAGAACATTCCGAGGATTCCAATAATTTACTTTGTTTTCTTAATTTAAAAACGATGACTCTGTGCACATTAAAAGGCACTTGAGACAACGTCAGCACTCATCCCTCTTCAATTGCTCAAGAGATTTTCTTTACTCCCTCTTTCAATTTTCTAAAGAAAACAGTAGAGAGTAGCTTATACTCGTACTATATATGATAAACTATACATGTCAGAATTTTTTTTTCTAATCGATCCTACATTACAGATACCAATATCAGCAAGGTCATTATCTCCTTGCCAACCCATATAAGTTCACTGCTGAAGGCCATTTCAAGGAGGCGTCAACAAAAGCGGATTTGCACAAATAAAACACGAAAGATTTGCATTTTTTATATTAACTCAAAATGCTGAAGAGCATTTTGAGTTAATATAAAAAATATTCGGTTCTATGATATCCTTTTTAGACATTTTCCAGAATTCGATTTTTCTAATATTGCATAGAAAGCTTTAATGTGTGGATATTTGTTTAATCCTCACCCATACGTATCTTCGTAATCGCGTAAGTATTTGAATAAGGAGGTTTTATATTTGTTCTACCAATGAGATGTTTGCCGTTAGACTGTAATTATGCAAGAGCGGTTTTATTAAATTTTGTTCTACTTTCAAATATAATTACATTTTCAATATTATGATGTTCTCCTCCAAATCTCAAAGATCGACGGATGGAAGATGGTGTCAGAAAAACGGGATAATTACAATACAGAAATTATAAATTTTTGGGGGTTTTGATGGTTTAGGATGGGTTTTTGTTTTGATTCTCAATTGTGACTTCTTTAAGATATTTTAGATTTGATGTCCGCGCGACCGTATTTGCGGGATATTTGGCCGTGGTCATAAAGCCACTTCATGATCATCATTTTATTATTCTCTGTGGTTCTGAGATAAATTGTATACAATCAATAATCGTTTCACCATTTTGTCACGAGAAAGGTGTGGTAATGACGTCGCCTTTTACTGTTTCCATTCAAAGTTGTTCAAATTTTAGCATCTTCACAGATTTAAATTAATACTATTTTGTCAGAGTATATAGACCAGAGTACATACAACAATGACGCATAGGGAACGAAAACCTTTGTACAAGTTAAGCTTCGCTAAGCCCCTGAAACGAGGCTTGGGATATAAATAACGTTGTATCCCTGGTCAAAGTAATATTCAAAATGTGATGTAGGGGTTTTTTTAAGTTTCTCAGTTAAACACATATCCTGCGTACTAGTAAAAAGGAATTTAATATACTCGAATCCAGATCACTCGCGTACTATGAAATTACCGGGCATTACTGCTTTACCGGGCAGTATTAGTATTACCTTACCTTACTTTACGGGTCTGTAAATAGTTCACTGCAGGACTTAGGCCTTGCCAATAAGAAGGATTGCCAATAGGAAGGGCAAAGTGAACAGACACCTTCTACGCAAACGTCCTAGGCCACGTCTTCGCCTTCCATCAAGCAAGATTGAGGTCAAACATAAGCATATTTTTTATAAAAAAAAAAGGATTTTCTATAATCGCCATCCTCGCCAAGCGGATTGGTAATCGCAGTACCATACACCTCGCACCTTAGACGTGGCTTCATCATTCTGCTGCTGCATTAGGTGCGCCACTTGCACAAATCATGTAGTTTTAATAATTTAATATGTGTATATAATATCTTAGGTATTAACTATGAAAATTGATTTCAACACGGCCTCGAATATTCAAATTAGGTTAAACTAAATTCTTTGACGTGACGCTTTGAAATCTGATACTGTTTCGCACTAACGCTGACAGTATCCTTTAATATTAAAATAGTTGCCGGAAACTGCTAAACACTTTAAAAATAATTTCTTACCAACTGTACTTATATTTTAATAGATTAATAAAAACAATAGAATTCGACATACTTAGTAATCAAATAAAGTACAGTTTTTATATATTTATTTGATGTATCTAATTTGTTAGGAGTATTAAATTAACGTTTATACGTGGTAGAGCCAAGCGGCGGCTTTTACCACGGCCTTGGAGAATGGCGGTGGAAAGAAGCGGCATCTTGACCACTTCCTCCCCCTCCCCCTTCCTACCTAACTCCCTCTCTCTTCAAATATCCTTAAAGCCCAGCAACGCAACAGCAGCCTCTCTGGTGTTGCACATGTACGTAGGTGTCAGTAATCTCTTAGCACCAACTGAGCTGCTTGCTGATTTGCCCCCCTTTCTCAGAAAAAAAAATAAGTCGATTCTTTAACAAGCAGTGGGTAGTGCAATGAGAATAAAGATTTATAATGACTTTAGCTTAAAAGTACCTACTACTGAGTTTCGAAAGAAGCGGAAATGAAGATGTTGTCTTATATATTTATATAACCACATGTAATTGAATTGGAAATTATTATCACAGTAAACAATACTATTAAAATAGGAGATATGAAATATTCTTTTACTTTTCAAAAGTTTTACCTGATTTATTCTGAAAATCAGTAGCAGCCCAGAAAAGTAAAAGAAATATTATTTTTAAATTTAACGTCTCAACCTGTGACGTTTTAATACTGCATATATTTCCTTTCAGACTCGGTACTTCGTCTAATAATGAATAAATAAATTACGTGGTATATATAATACTATAAACGTGGTAGAGCCAAGCGGCGGCTTTTGCTGCTGCTCGAATGGGCCGGATCAACGGGATTAGCACCACGGCTTCGCAGAATACCGGCGTAAACTAGAGGCATCTTATTCTCCTGCGTTTCTTTCGGCGAGTGAGGAACCCACTTTTCCTACCCAGCCCACTCTCCCTACCCAGCCCGCTCTACCTACCCAGCCCACTCTCCGCTCCCTCTCCTAATCCTCCTTTCCATCTCCCAAATACTCTTAAAGGCCGGTAACGCACCTGCAGCACCTCTGGTGTTGCAGATGTACGTGGGCAACGGAAATCACTTACCATCAGGTAAATAAATATTAACCCCGTTAAAACTACGAAGAAGCCTTTGCGTCTGCAATTCCTAAACCGGGTAGGCCTTTTGGGAATTGCAGACGTAAGTTTGTATGATTTATATTCAAGCGAGATACTTATAAAATTCTTCGGCAGCATAGACTTGGACTTTCCACGGCTGATGGCGCTTGACGGACACTAAACTATGCTACGCTTTACCGGTCTGAATTCTCGAAGATTATTAGTACACGATCGAACTTATAAATGTACACGATCTATACTTCTAATTAAACTCATCGTGAAACTTGGATTCTAAAAGCAATTGAGTTGAGGATATTAAAAACTCTTATAGCACCCACGGGAAAAAAGGGGATGACAGATTGTTACGCCGCTACTACCCGGTAGATAACACAAAAGCTTTGTATTCGAAATGTAATACAGATATTATAATAATATAAATATAACTTTATTATGTTTCGGGCTGGCTTTGATAATAAGACCGTTTTAACTTTTCAGTAGATCGTTATAACTTTGTTTTCTCAAGAACAGTCATAAAAATGTCACAAATTTTGAAGATACTCGGTTTATAAATTACTTCGGTTTCAGTAAAATCCTGATATAATAAGAAACTTTTGTTAATTTAAACCTGAACCAGAATTTTTTTGAAATTTATTTTAGACAACTCAAAGGATATGATTACAAAATATCTGAAACCATTATAGGTTTCAGATATTTTGTAACCCTTACGAGATGGGCAGTAACGTAAAACACATTTTACGTAATAGAAATTATATTCTTAAGACACTAGAAGGGAAGGTAAATTCACTCACTGCTAATTTGCAAACGGTATTTTCATGATAGCATGAGATAAAATGTAAACATATAATAAATATACATGTGCTTAATATTTCCAATTTTCTGGCTTATCAAACCATTAAAAATTTGTTCAACGAGATATTTATAATAACAAATTGTCGTAATAGAAAGTGAATGTTAGTATTTAATATAACGAAAGAAAAAGTCTACGAGCTAACAATCGAATTCATGGTTAATGACTAATGCAGCTTGTGGACACATGCAAACATCTATAATCCAAGAAAACCTTCTTGAAGCGTTGTCACTCCTGAGGACTAGGATAGCCAAATAGCCTTTAGTTGTATTGGCTCTCTATACTATTCAAACACAATAGTGGTTGTACTGCTGATTAGCAGCAGAAATAGGTGAAACCGTTGTACCTATCCAGAAAGTCCTACCACCTAAACAGCGTTCATGCAAAAAGTATTTCAATGAAAGGTAAAAACATTTTTGTACAAAACTGGAATAACTAGAGCAGAGACGTTTTCATGGATAATAAAACTGAATTTTGTCACAGACGTCTGATTATATGTAAAACGTAGTGTAATAAAAAATCGTTAAATCAACGCCGAGGGAGCTGACGTAGGCCGTTTAAGGGGAGTTCCAAAATTTTACGAATCCCTGAGCTCCTATAATTCAGGTTTAATAACGTCATTGAACGTGCCTTATATTACAACCCATCACAAAATTGACATTGCTTTTAGGATTTCAACCTATAAAATATTTACTTATACTGGCAGTCAACTTGAGTAGGGCATTTCAAGTTCGGATGAGTTATTTATCCTTGACTTCAGGCTATCACTATCCTCCACTTGCATTAATACATACATTATTCATTGAGCTTAATTTTTATATTGAGCTAATGCTAGTTCAGCCTGACTATGCTCGGCTGTCGTAGTATATATACTCGTGAAGTATGGGTATCATGTGCTTCTGCGTTACGTTCAGTGACTGAGATAATCGGAGCCCACACACTTATATGTGGATAGCATACTATGTCCAGGCGTGAAATTAAATGTAAGTGACAACAAAGTTATGCAGCATGCCATACATAGAAGAGCTCCAGATACTCATCACGAAGGACCCACCTGCACGTTAGCAGTGAGAAAAGGATGGCGTGTTCCACATTTCACCACTTAACATCCACGATGTTGAATTTTGCAATAAAGCATATTATAATAATAAAGCATAAAGCAATCTGCCACTTGCTACTTAATCAACTCATAGGAGAAAAGAATACTTATGCATTAAATTTAATTGTATTTGATGCAAGGCAGTACCGTGTAGTAGCGGCGTAGAAGAATCTGCCACCCCATCTTTTTTTATGGCAAAGGGGGCAAACGAGACAACTGCTCACCTGTTCATAAGTGAATACCGTCAATCACTTCCATCTGCAACACTATAGATGCTGCAGTTACCGGCCTTTAAGGATATTTGAAAGTTGGGAGAGAAGATGAGGATGGGGAATGAGAAAGGGGAGTGAGTATCCGGTTACCTTACTCATCGAACGAAACAATGAAGCACAAGATGCCTCCACTTCACGACGGTATTCTGCGAGGTCGTGGCGTGAGCCCGTCAAGCCGGCCCATTCGAGCAGCAACAATAGCTCTACCGAAAACTTTTAAAAGCTTTCGATGCATGGCGGAATAACCTTAATTTACAGACCGGAGCAATGCTTGTTGTTTGGTACTGTTGCCTGTTTCCGACGTTGGACTATTCACTTGATTGACATTGACACAGGAAGAAGCAGAAAGAAGAGCTATTACAGAAACAGGACCTTTCTTTACCTTTAAATATATTTCAAGACAACCGATTCAATGAGATAAATTAGACACGTACAACTTTCATTACGTGTTTTCCTCTTCGCTGTTTAAAACTTGTTTACTTGTTATAAAAAGTATTCCTCCGAGGGATTGATTACTTGCCGTTGTGTAGCTGCGTTCCCATGCTGCTGAACATTAATACTTACTATTACGCAAATAAAATAAATTTTAAATAATTATTACACTAGTTGTAAACTGTGTAAACCTGTGTTATTAGAGGATTATTCATATTTTAGTTCAATCAACTGTAATTATACAAAAGAGAATAAATAAATACTTGCTAAGATACACAAAATGATAACGGCTTATTTTGAATACATTCGGAATAAAAACTTAATTTAACAATATGTTTAAACTTATATTACACGTTATAAGTTTACGTTACGCCTTTGACACACCATTAACGTTGCTTGCGAAAGTAATAGTTGTGTAAAAATATTCGCAAAATGTGACTTTTATATTATAATGTGAGACCCAATAATAATCTTTCTGAACACAAATAATTTTACATAATATCTGTAATATTATATAAACGGAATGAAAGGTCGAACTAGCTATTTGGGCAAGAATCCAATTTAAGCTTCGTAAAGATCGTTTTAACTATAGGGACTGACATAAAAGTGTCACATTTACAGTAGTGCTCATAGTAAATTGTGATTTATTTAGATAGTCACACGACTAAGGAAAAACTTTTTAAATAATATGTCATATATTGCTTTTACGCTCGTCAAATTGTGTGTTATTGAGTTTACTCGATAGTCGAATTATTGTCTAATTAATCTCTGGCGTTTAGTGGCGGCATACAAAAATTAGCCACTATATTTTTTTCGAGAGTATCGTAAGAGGTGACTAAGGTGAAAGGCTCCAAAATTTCATGACAGTCGTCAGATGGCAGGTTAATTAACTTAATGTAAAATAATAGACCGAAAATACAACGACCGGTCATAGCCTCTAAGGTGCGAAACGCCATTACTATCGGCAACCTATCAACCAAGCGGATAATTAGACTATTATTGAAATTCTTCTTGTTGAGTGATAGATATGTCCAGTAGAAGACTATTAACTGGGTTGATGAAGAGAGGAAGAAGGAATAATTTTTTCGCTGGTCAGAGACGAGCGAGCTTACGCAGAACGGCACACCGTAATACCGACACTCCTCTCCTCCCGGGGCCATACATGGCGCATCAGCGTTACTGCACCCCCAGAGTTGCGGAAGATGCGGTGGGTGATGTATCGCAATACCAAATTGCTACTTCTCCGTGATTTCACCTCTGCTGAGGAGGGCAGGAAAAGCGGTGCAGAGGACATCGAAACGAATTCCTCTCCCACATAGTCCCGCTTGCGCCGTCGCTCCGTGCACACGTGTGCTGGCCTCCGGTTCGAGCAGCCATAAACACTGTGCCGGAGTGTTTCGCAGCGGGATGAGTCATTAGTTCGCAATGGGTCGTTAGTGGCCCCGCACCTGCGGGTGCCTACTCGGCCCTATTGTCTTTCCGGTTCTTTGTCCGCGTGTTATTAAAGTGAGTGCCGCCCGTCGCCCGCGCATACTGCACGGCGGTACTGTTTGCGACTTCGCCCCGCGCATACGTGTGCTCGCCCCTCGGTTTGAGCAGCCATGACACTGTGCCGGAGTGTCTCGTACTCAGTATTTGTCGCGTAGATCATGTCAGGGTCGTCGGTCTCCGCGCCTCCATCTTCCCGCGTATTCGCGAGTTATTATTTAGTGAGAGCCGTCCTAATCCCGCGCACGCTACGCGGCGGTTCCGTTAGCGAAATCGCTCCGCATACGTGTGCTCGCCCCTCGGTTTGAGCAGCCATGACACTGTGCCGGAGTGTCTCGTACTCAGTATTTGTCGCGTAGATCATGTCAGGGTCGTCGGTCTCCGCGCCTCCATCTTCCCGCGCATATTCGCGAGCTATTAAGTAGTGAGTGTCGGCCGTGTCCCGCGCACGCTGCGCAGCAGTCCCGTTTGCGACTTCGCCCCGCGCATACGTGTGCTCGCCCCTCGGTTTGAGCAGCCATGACACTGTGCCGGAGTGTCTCGTACTCAGTATTTGTCGCGTAGATCATGTCAGGGTCGTCGGTCTCCGCGCCTCCATCTTCCCGCGCATATTCGCGAGCTATTAAGTAGTGAGTGTCGGCCGTGTCCCGCGCACGCTACGCGGCGGTTCCGTTAGCGAAATCGCTCCGCATACGTGTGCTCACCCCTCGGTTTGAGCAGCCATGACACTGTGCCGGAGTGTCTCGTACTCAGTATTTGTCGCGTAGATCATGTCAGGGTCATAGGTTTTCACGCCACTATTAGCCTCCCGCATACGTGTGCTCGCCCCCAGGTTTGAGCAGCCATAACACTTTGTCGGAGTTTCGCAGTACAATATGTCGTGTGTCAGTATATCGCTAGTGGGCCCCGCATCAGCGGGTCCCTACTTCGACTCTACCACTTTTCCCGCGTTCAATCGCGAGCCATTACTAGTGAGTGTCGTCCGTGTCCCGCGCACGCTACGCGGCGGTTCCGTTAGCGAAATCGCTCCGCATACGTGTGCTCACCCCAAGGGTCAGAAGCAGCCATATACACTTTGCCGGAGCGTCTCACGATCGGGGTCTGTCGCGTCGGTTTGTCAGGGTTCACCGGTCTCCGCACCACTATTTTTGTCTTATCCTTCCGCGTATAAATCCGCGCGCCATTAAAGTAAATCGTCATCCCGCCAAACTCGCGGGCCAATCTGCTCGCGAGTCAATTCAGATGAGGCTGTGAAAGCCTCCGGGCTAACAGCGTGTGGATGGTTTTTAGTCGGTATGGTCCTTCTTCAGGGGATTGACCGGCCAGCAACAGGGTATGCGTAACAGCATTTTCCATCCAGGGAAAAACTAAAAAAAAAAAAAAAAAAATCCTCTCCCACAGTCCACCAACGGGCATCCAAAGTAAGTTGACCAAGCCTACTCGAGGTAGCCACCTCGTGCCCTCTCGCCCCGCTAAATCAGGTCGGCCATGTTGGTTACTCTTGGCTTACCTTAGGTAACCAAACCACGGTAACTAAGCTCTCGTAACCACGACAAGATGAGAACTTGTTCGAGGAAGATATACTTATATACCTACTTCATCTACCTGACAATTCAGTATCTTCTTCGGCGTATTTAAGGCCTCTCCAAGAAAATTTCAGTAAAAGTCAGTATGGATTTCATTAAAGGTTTGCCATACCTATACAGAGCAAGCGGTTTCCAAAGCACAATTTCGGTACCCGCCCTAGAGATCCTGCTACCCATTACTAGTTTGTAAGATTGAGTGGGTTCTGCAAGTTTCCATGTATTTTCCGCTATCATTCAGTCGCCAGAATCTCGAAGTCTTTTGGATGAAACGATGGTGTTCACTTACATACACCCCGTACGTGAGGGTGTTAAAGCTTTACACCTCTCAAGTATCAGTGGCTCTAATTTTTTTTTTTAATATTAGTGTAACAAACGAGCTAACAATCAACTTTAAACAAAGAAGACTACCGGTGCATTGTTATCTCTGAGGACTAGGATAGAATACCTTACAGACTGTAACTCTCCATAACCTTCAAATTGGAACTGAACAGTGATTGCAAAAAGTAATACCTGCCCTGTAAATAAGCCTATTTATATTAATATTTACATTCAACCTTTTACAAATAATTAAATTAGCGTAGCAGTAGCTGCAACACAATCGAATGAAAATAAAACAAGCAAATCCCTTAATGCATGAATTATGAAGAAGGTTAAATAAAAATATTTTCAATGCGACAGAGTGTTTATTTAAACAATACAATTGCCGTGGGTTATCCACGTAAGAATCTGCCACCTCCTTTTTGGCGTAAGAAGCGACTAATGAAAAAGCCTTGAAAATTGCAATGGCTACGGATAGATGGCGGGATAGCCATCTCGAAAAATGCCCGACCAAATATAAGTAGACGGAATTTAGGCAGTCGCGATTAATGTGTCTGGTACTGCGATCGCCAGTCCACATGCCCAGCGTGGTGATTATGCCAAATCCTCTTTATAAGTGAGGTCTGCCTTGCAGTGGACGTTGCAGCTTATTAAGGTAAGCAATACAAAAAGAAAAAGAAATTACACTTATTATTTACGAATTTATGAAGCTAAGCCCAAATGATGTTAGGGCCTCTGTGGCTTTGTATGCATTGCAATTACATTTTATTAAAATCTTTGTAGCAGTTTCGTTTGTAGTTATAGCCCCAATATATCTTTGCTTCCTACCCATGGGGGCAGGTTTGCTTCTCGCTGGATGATCCCAACGTCGTTGCAGATTCTGTCACCGATGTGGTACTTCAGGGAATGGAACTTTTTATTCCGTTCTCTGCAGTGCCTGTCGGAGGTAAATCCCAGCCTTGGTTTGGTCGCACCTGCAAAATAGCGTCACGCCGAAAGCGGAAGTGCTACCAGGCCTGGGCCGATGCATCGGCGTCTCGGGATGCAAAAACCAGTGCTCTTAAAAACGAGTACAACTCTGCCTCCAGGTCCTTCAAAAGAGTTATCGCTGCGGCAAAGTTAAAGCACATTGGCAGAATTGGCGAGAGACTAGTTCGCCTCCCATCGGGATCCCGCGCATTCTGGTCTCTCGCCAAGGCTGTCCAGGGAATTTCTGTCAGCCATCTCTCCCATCTCTACACAAGGAGGATGATTCGCTGGCCCACACTGCAAAAGAGAAAGCCGATCTCTTGGGCTCTCTTTTGCATCCAACTCGACTCTTGATGACCGGGGAAACTCTCCACCTACCATCCCGTGGTGTAAGTGCTCCATGCCGGAAATTCAGTTTCTGCAGAGCTCAGTGCGAAAGGCACTCCGCTCCTGGACATTCATAAGTCGAGTGGGCCGGACGGAATCCTCCAATTGTGCTGAGGATGTGTGCCCCTGAGTTGGCACCGGTTCTCACGCGTCTTTTCCGGCACTCCTACTCTTCAGGCGTCGTCCCGGAATCTTGGAAGACAGCATTTGTGCATCCAATACCCAAAAAAGGCGACCGCTCTGATCCGTCCAACTACAGGCCTATTGCCATCACCCCCTTGTTATCTAAAATATTGGAGTCACTCATCAACACCCAGCTCCTGAGGTACCTGGAGGAACACCAGCTGATCAGTGACCGACAGTACGGTTTCCGTCGCGGACGATCAGCTGGTGATCTTCTAGTTTACCTGACTCACCGATGGGCAGAAGCAGTTGAGTCTAAGGGGGAGGCTTTGGCGGTTAGTCTGGACGTAGCGAAAGCATTTGATAGGGTTTGGCATAAAGCGCTTCTTTCAAAGCTTTCATCTTACGGGGTTCCTGAGAGATTGTGCAACTGGGTCACCAGCTTCCTCACGGATCGGAGCATCAAGGTTGTTGTCGACGGTGCATGCTCGGACCCCAAACCCGTGAATGCTGGTGTTCCACAAGGCTGTGTGCTATCTCCCACTCTGTTCCTTCTGCATATCAACGATATGCTACAAATCAGTAGCATTCATTGCTATGCAGACGACAGCACGGGTGATGCCCTATATACAGGCCGTGCGAATATTTCTCGGGAACACGTCGATGAGTGCCGGAACAAACTTGTGTCTGAAGTCGAGACCTTGTTATTCAAGGTCTCGGATTGGGGTCGACGTAATTTGGTCCTATTCAACCCCAAAAAGACACAGGTTTGCGCGTTCACCGCTAAAAAGAATCCCTTTGTCGTTTCTCCTCTTTTTGAGAACATTCCCCTTATTGCCTCAGCCAGTATCAGAATCCTTGGCGTTGACATATCGAGCGACGTTCAGTTCCGTGGTCACTTGGAGGGAAAGGCCAAATTGGCCTCCAAAAAGCTTGGTGTGCTCTGTAGAGCGGGACAGTATTTCATGCCGGTCCACCGTTTGCAACTTTATAAGGCGCAAGTTCGGCCCCACATGGAATACTGTTCTCATCTCTGGGCAGGGGCACCCCAGTACCAACTCCTTCCATTTGACCGCATCCAACGTCGAGCGGCTCGAATTGTCGGCGACCAAGCTCTCTCTGATCGGCTTGATCCCTTGGCCTTGCGAAGAGATGTTGCTTCTCTTTGCATTTTTTACAAAATTTTCCACGGGGAATGTTCTGAGGAACTGTTCGGATTGATCCCAGCTGCTGAGTTTCACCATCGTACATCGCGACTGAATTCGAAGTTCCATCGATACCACCTAGATGGTTGGCATTCCACCATAGTGCGTTTTAATCGAAGTTTTCTGCCACGCACTTCGACTTTGTGGAATCAGCTGTCGCCAGCAGTATTTCCGAATAGTTACGACTTAGGGACCTTCAAGAAAAGAGCTTATTCCTTCCTGAAAGGCCGGCAGCGCATCTGTAGCTCCTCTGGTGTTGTGGATGTTCGTGGGCGTCGGTGATCACTTACCATCAGGTGAGCCGCACGCTCGTTTGCCCCCTTCTTCTATAAAAAAAAAAAAAAAAAATATTCCGTATTTTTCTCACTTTGTGAAAAAAACGGAGCTTTAGAGCAGACAGCTCTGACATAGACATATACATCTGATATAGACATGCTCTGTTGTCTGTACTTACTGGATTTAGTGGATCTTGACGCCTGGCTGGAAGCATTCGAAACTTTTTGTGGATACTGGTGAATCCGTCAAGCACCAACAAAACCGGTGGAGTACCAGCTCTCCTTGATGTCGGTGTTCCGAGAATGCTTGCAAGACGACCACATTTTATTGCCAACGAGATTAGATTCCCTGGTTTACGTATATGTTCAGAAATTGCGACTACTTAATTTCAGCGCCGTAAAAGCCAACTGTTTATCATGCACAATCTTTCATATGTTAGACTATGTGCTTGGAAGTACCTACCATAAAATCGAAAAGGATCAATTTCTGTGAAATGCAGATTAAGATGCCCAAATGTAAAAAATACACACTATAGACTAGTTACTAACACAGTAACAGTGTTTTAACGGAAATAAATACGAAGCCATATGTGGAGTTTATGAAAAACGGGTCAAAATTCAAACAAAAGTGTAACGAAAAATATTTAAAACAATTTGTATGACTGATGATTCAAAGAGTATATTTGTATATTTTTTATATTTATTTGAATATCTTACTTGCCGTTTTACGTTTTTTAGTTTTAATTTACCGGCCGGACGCATTGGAATACCCTAAAATAGTTTTGACTGATTGAACTCATCGTAGACAAAAAAAAATACGTTTCGTTTATCGAAAAAATGTTTGACATGATTCAATGTAGTTTATTTTTATTGGATCTACAGATAAAATAATTTAGAAGCCGTAAATGGCATGGTATGCTCCAAGGGATTAACCCTTCACGTGTCATAACTTAGAAACAATTTAAATTCTATTGTCAAGAGTAATATCAGGATTGACACTAGAAGGGTAAACAACATTATTATTATTGTAATGTATAAACTAAGCGCTTATTTTTTCACGTACAATTTTGACACTTGTACGTGAAACGAATGTGAAAGATGTTTTTCATGGATAATAAAACAGTAGTGTGTGTCTGTTTGTTATAATTATTTAACATATCAATGTAAAAAGCATTGTACGTTTGCGTTTGAATACTTCCATGAATAAATGCATATGTCTAATTCAAACATACATTCTTCTTCATTGGCATTTAAATTTTGGTTTTTACAGAATGTTGATATGCACATTAGCAACATGTTCCATAAGAAATATTACTGTAAAGTTTTATATTACACATTACATGTTACATTTCGTTGAACTGAGTTAATACTCAAAACTTCCGGCGAAGCAAAATGATGAGTTGCCAACGTTTGCTAGAAATGTGGCGTACAATGTTAACAATTTTAATTGTACTTTGGGAGTTTTTTCAAATACAAAAAGAAGTATACATTACATGTTTTTGTTTCTCATATATTTTCTTCAGTTTTTATTTTTTTTATTTTAGTGTTTTTATGCGAATAAACATTTTTTTTTAATGAATTTGTAAATATAAACAATACTTACGCCTGTTATCTCCAACGGGGTAGGCAAAGGTGCCAATAATTGTTTGTCAGTCCATTACCGATACCGATTTCATTCGATATGCCAATGTATTAAGCATATTTTAGGATTTAATACCATCTTTTGTCAGTGTCGTAACCTACTGGGTTACGTGAAAAGCTGGTATATTCACCCTAATTATGTATGTATGTATATATTCACGCCTTGTTCACAACGGGTAGGCAGAGACAATCTTCTTCACTTGCTACGGTCCTGACATACGTCTTTCGCTTCTCCCACTTTCATCAATCTTCGCATGCATACTTGTTGGTTTAGAGTTTAGAGTTGGTTGATCTGGCCTTTTTTCAGAACCTCTCCGATTTTATCGTGATATGTTCGCCTAGGTCTTTCTCTCCCGACTCTACCCTAATTATACACCACATAAAGCAATATAAATATGAAATGAATGCACCTATTATTTATTTGTTTGGGAATACACAAACGTCCTGTTATTACAGTGCATAATAAAGTAATAGAATACATATTTTGTAGGTCCATTTCCTTAGTGGCTATAATATGGAAGCACGGTTGGAACTACGTGTGTTTCTTTTCCTCGACAATTACTTAAGAGTAGTTTCTTTTATTTACCTAAAACTCGCATGTTTCGTGTTGTGTCATGCTAATATTCAGAGACCGCTTTCTGTTTTTAATAATAGAAATAAAATAAAATAAAACTTATTTATATTTATTTTAAAAAAATATATTAAATTTGGTTTGGTTGGGGGGTGTAAGAAGATTATACCATCTTTTTCTCTAAATGCCAATATCACATACACATGGTTAACCTCGTTAGCAAACAAACCAGGCTCTGTGATAGAATGATGGCGAAATATACAACCGAATTTGCTCTACCCCAATCCCACAGAATAGTAATGAGGTGCAGTATCACTAGTGCGAGGGTGGCCGGCACAAAGCTCACCAGCCCAAGAGTGGTGGGTATGGGCAGAACTTTCAAGAAATGTACGCAGGCTTTTCTGCTAATACTGGCGCATTCTTAGAGAGCTATATTTTAAACAGTGGAATAATATAGTGTAGTACGTATATTATCATTTAACATGTTAGAGCCAAGCGGCGGCTTTTGTTACTGCTTGAATGAGCTGCCTCGATCGAGGTAGTGCTACGGCCTCACAGTGAACTAGAGGCGTCTTGTGCTTCTGCGTTTCGACGGTGAGTGAGGTGACCGGAGGAAACAGATATATTCCATTGCTTCTGTAAAAAAAGATATATATCGGATCAATTCTTGATCTAAATCGTGAATATGGTCTCGTGATTAATTCCAGTTAATAACAGCCAATAATTAAAGGTAGTAGAGACGTAAGAAGAAAAGAATATTTGACTGTAACGTCCATAAAGTTAAATGGTATCCCTGTATCTTATACTGACACTGTAAAGAATCTTGGAATAATTATTGACTCGTCAGAAGTTTCACTATTCCTTACATTCTTCAAAATGCCTTCAAGGTCTGTTATTCTTAAAAACTGAAATATCTGGCACAAACGCTAATTCAACCTACCATAGACTGGCGATGGCGCCTGTTACTTGGATGCTACAGAGGAGCTTCTAAATAAAATTGAGCGCTTTCAAAACCTGTGCATTCGATTTATCTTCGGTATTTGAAAGTTTCACCATGCCGCGCAAAGATCTCAAGTGAGAACTACTTATACGTTTTCGCAGAAACACTAGAATTTTATACTTGCTCTTTAATATCCTGAATTGCCCAAGTAACCCGTCTTGTTTGACCGAGCAATTCGCTTTCGCACGTTCATCTTTTACCACATGCTGAACCCACCTAAAACCCCCTTTAAATTCCGACTCTACAAAAGTGCCTCATATTTCCACTCCTTTTCTGTTTATGCAGTCAGATTACGGAATTCGCTTCCGCTGAATTTCCGCGACTCCTAAACGATTTCCATCTTTAAGACAAAAGTCAAAGAATATCGTTTTTCCTTAGCAGTCTGAATGTTGTAAATATATTACTGTATTTTTTTTTGTGTATGTTTATTTATGTATGTGTTTGTGTAAGTGTGTGTGTACAAATTACTTCTTGTAATTAAATGTGTTTTGTGTTTGCTGTATATCTCAAATAAAAATAAATAATAAGCAACTAAGGTATTTAATAAAGCATAATTTAAGTGGTAATTGTGTTTTCGGTCAAGTAATAGTAATGAAATTTAAATATACTTTATATATATCACAAAAACCCATAAACGACTTTGACCTGATATAAACTTTCTCCGTTAATTAGTAAAAGAGGTCAAAGCCTGTCCCCCACTTTTGTTTGTGGCGTTCATTATGCACTAACGGAAACGAGTTTTTATTTTTAAAAGCTGGAAAATTCTTTTAAATTTAGAACCAATACTAACTAACTTTTAGCAAATATACATTTTCCGGGAACGAAAACTATTAGCTGTTTATTTTGTTACTTCAATACATTTATATCAAACTAGCTGAAACACCCAGCATTGCCCGGGTAAGAAAATATCCACTCCTGTAGACCCTTGCACCCGCGGTGTTGACCGGCAGTATTACAGATGTAGCTACACTACACAGGAACCGAAGTATACACTCATCACATGAAATGTCTGAACAAGGGAATCTGCAGTATGTGATTCTAGAATATTGGTGATATTATGTAAGACCATAAATCTTTTCAATATAATACATATTCTTGCCATTCTTCTTCTTCTGGTTGATACGCTACACTGAAAGGATGACTGGAAGCTGGCTGATACCACCGCCTTGTGAACTTGTGACAAATTAAATTGAATCCCAAACCAAGCATACCTCTGCACGGCATAAAAATATACTCAAACATACTCTTTCTGCGTAAATCGGCCCGAAATTGATTATAAAAAACGCTGACGGTAGTCCGGGTTAACTACGATATCGGAAAGTCGAATACCAATTTGCAACCATGACCTTGAGTGCTGTAAAACACCTAAAATGTTAACAATTATTTATTTTGATACCATTAAAAAAAACGGTTATCATTACAAACCACACCCACTAAGCTAGAAAACAGTATTTACACTTTAATTTTAGTGTTCGATAAGTTTATAAATTCACTTTTTGAATTTTTAGAGAATTTAATTACAATCATAAGATATACATAAAATTATTGTTTTAATTTTTTTTTTATTTAAGGCTTCCTTTACAACTTCTAGACTATTTAAACCTTCGGGTTTGTTTGTTGTAATCGCTTTACTTGACAGGCCGTCGCAGTATTTCGCACTAAGGTTGTATCTAAGGATGCTGCCGCCCGTCACCGCTCTGTGATTTTTCGGTCTATCATTTATCGACCTTCATTTTACAAGATATTTCATCCATTCGTCTAAATTTTCGGAGAATTTCCATTACCTGGAATATAAATTCTAACAACCAATATTTTGATTCCAAACATGCAATTTTACAGATTTTACTGTTAAATCAATGAAATTTAAATCATCAAAAATAATTGAACACTATCTTATTTTCGCGCTAAAATAAATTTAGTGGTATCCACAGTCCAAAATAGCTGTATAATGTTGTAAAATGCTAATGAAGCTTATCGCCGTCGAAACATTTACGCCTGAACTGCAATTACGCTTTCACGTGTTTCGATAGTCGTTTATATAAGACACTGCTTGGTGAAAATCGAAGTTCTATAGTATAACAGTTACAACGATCATAAACAAATGTATTAAAATTTTAAAAAACGATCATCATGCACTTAGTTTTTACTTTACTTTCTCTTGTAAAAGTCATGATCCTATGGAACAGACATATAAGAGAGGTCATGTAAAAAGTATATTTGTATAAAGCATGATAAAACGTAACACCAAAATTTTGCAAAATGTTTGATGCTAAACTAATATTTTTCCGTTTATGGAAGTTATGGAGGTTTAATCTTTATTTAGATTTAACGTTTTGACAAGTATTTTCTGAATGGTTCTTTAGTAGCACATTATATCGATTTTCTACACTTAAATTAATTGAGTGTTTATTTATGAAATATCGGTATTTCATGAAAACATATCATTTATAATCAACATCTCTTTTTTAGTAGAAAAAGTAAACATCAATTCATATAACTGCTATAAAGTGCCCACTCCATTTATGTCATGTGCCGGTATTACGAAGCTCGAACTGCCAAAGCTCGAGAGGATAAACTCGCAATTTCGGCGGGCTACATAACTGATATAACCGGCGGTACTAAAGTCAGATTTTCTATCCAACTGGTTATTTTACAACGGTAAGTTACTAAACTACTCTGGTTGTATAACGCTTGTGACATTGTATATTTATCTATTTGGTTGCTTAATCTACGAAAATTTATTACGAAAGCTTGAAAACAAGTGCGTTTAATAGTAGTCCTACAATACTGATATAGTGGCCCTTTTGCCTCGATTATTCTGTTTTCGACAGCTACCATCCTTGACGTTTCATGCTTCTGTGCCATAAATAAACTCTTATCAGGTAGGTGATATTTTATCTGTCTCTGTATCAGGAATGAAATTCCTACTATCAGAGAGACACTTAAATCTCGTCCACTATTTGGACTGTAAAGGATAATGTACCATATCTTTCTCCAAATGCCAACATCACTTGCACATGGTGTAACACATGAGACTATGCCGACCGAATGATGGAGTAATATCCATTTGAGTCTGCGCCACCCAAATCAGAGACTAGTTTTGAAAATCAGCATCATTAGTGCAAGGCTACCGGCAACAACCTGCTTGTCCAGCCGGGCGAAAAGAATGTATTTTGCTGGCGCATTCTTGGAGAGTCCTATGTTTAACAGTGGGCTAAGATAGGTTAATGTTGCGCTGTACCCACGGAATGAGCCACCAGCCGGAGAAGATGTTTGTAGAACACGTTAATTATTCATTGCTGTTGTCGAATGTGTCTGCCCTGAGTGTACCACTACCACGGTAAGGTACCTCTCCGACTGGGTAAAGTATTTTTAAAAAAAAAAAGACAATTGTAAGAAATTAAAAATTTAGGAGTCTCGCCAAATATTTTGCTATTTACAAATTTGCTAATATTACTTTCTTAAATCTCTAGAAATTTGACGTATCTGTTATTTATAATAGTTTATTTATATGTTAACAAACACTAGCTCTGTTTACTTTAAAGTTATTACAAATATAAAGGCAATTTATTCCGACAATATTAAGCTAAGATTCATAATAGTCTTAATTCGTTCGACGTAAAATGTATTTAATATTTAAAGCAAAGCTCTGAATAAGCTTTATGCCAAATGAACATTTTAATAACCTTCAAACGCTCAAGATTAAAATCTTCCTTAAATAATATGTACCTAAAGTAAAGAAGTGAAGTTTCAGAATATATTTAAAACACAAGAATCCTTATAAGGTCTTAGAAATATACTGAATACAAAACGTATTAAAATATTTGTAATTTATATTTGGTTAACATTTTTTTATTTTACAATTCATCTTCTCCTCATCTACCTCTGTATGGGTGACGGAAAAGATACCTAAAAAATATTTTAGTTACCTTAAGACGACGCGATAATCCTTTTAAATATGCTTGATTAAAATTAACCAAACCTGTGACGCGGTCACGCATCGGCGTCTGAGCTGTCTGGTAGCGCATTCGCCAACCCGATAACCGAGCGTATACGGCGCTGGCTCTCCCCTCTATATAGACCTATTAACATGTTTATTATGCTACGATAGCCGACTGGATAGGGGATTTGCCTTCGACCCAAGCTGATCCCCTATATTTGAAACTTTACGATTCCTTTCGTTTGACTCTGTTGCTCTAATCAAGGTTTAGCAAAATGTGAGCTCAAATATCTAAAATGAACGTCACGACTCTGGTATACGATCGTGAGATCTTACGTAATAGAAGAGGCCTATATAAAGCTGATGACAAACTATAAGAAGCTTTACCGTATCATCATAGTAACCGAATCAAACCGCTTATGGTATTTCCCTAGTAATAAACACTTTTTAATCATAAACAACCAAACTAATCAAGCACATGTCCTTTAAATACCTAGACTGTTATCAGGCAACAATATTTAAGATACTGTCGTGTAGTAGCGGCAAAAGAATCTGTCACCCCTTTTATACCTGGCAATCTCCGGGAGAGAATCCGGCGATGAAGAACTTTAGCGAAAAAGATATATATTAATGTATACACCGCCTTTTCGAATACGAGTATATAATAACAATAATTTTTAAACACACTAACTAAAAGATACTTTGTTTTGTGTCGATCTAAATGCGAGTAAATGCGGATCTCAAAAACGCTTTTAGTGATGAAACAAAAATGCCCTCATTTGAACCTGGAAGTTGGAAGCCGTCCAATTCATTGTTGCAACTCAAAATATGAGCCTCCTGTCATAAAAGTGAAAAAGCGAAATTGAAATGCTTCACATTTTAACAATATTAGTAAGTAAGTAAGTAAGTAAGTATAAGCGTTTGTTTCATAGTACATGTCAAGAATTTAACTACCTACTTTTGTCTTTGTACAGAATGTAAGTAAAAATTAAATTAAATTTAGTTTCTAATCTGTTCCATTTCTTCTTGTTCAACAATTAACAGGGTTTTCGTTATCCTTCCTTAACAGGCTGTAAATAGTCCACAGTAGAACACACTAAATCATCCTTATGGGAGAGGTCCCATAAGGATGATTTAGCGATCGTAGTGCCATACACCTCTCACGTTATGATTGGGGATTATATTAAGGGGACATAACTTTTTCTTCAAATGAGAATCTCACTTCCACGTGGTGTGCCCTGCTGATAAACGAAAGACGCTCTCATCACTGACTGAATGCGACAAATCCATCACAATAATCCGAACCCAAATACCACCGAGGAGCAGTATTACTGTAGCTGGAATCCTTGCACTCTCACCAACCCGCTCGGTGCTTGCTTGAGTATAGCCAAATCTTCCATGCATGGCATGTCCGCCTATATCCAGCAGTGAAATTTTACAGGCTGGTAAACTAAGTAAGTAAGTAAGTAAAGTAGTAGCTATCTGTTGCAATAGGAAGGATATGCCATTTTTTTGCATTCCAAAAAACCAGTAGTATACGTTAATATTAAAACTCAAATGTATTATATAGTAATGTTACAGCTGGTTATACATACAGTTTGTACTGCATATGAGGAAACGACAGATATTTTAAAATAAAGTAGTATGTCGAAAAATGTCAATGTAAATTTTCAATACAAAGGCAAGCTTCGCTGAATAAAAATATCTCCAAGAATTTGATTTAGATATACGCGGGCGTCCAATATCTTTTAGATTATAATATGAAAGAAAAGAAGTAAACACATTGGGTGTTTTTTTTTATTTTCTTTGCCATTCATCAAATGATCTTGGCTACATAAATATTAAACTTATTGAATGTATGAATGTATCCTTTAAATTCATCACCTCAATAAATCAATAAATCACCTATCTCATTATTTAAAGTATGCGATTATTCCAACTTTGAACTTGTCGCTTTCCACGAGCAAGGTCCAAGTTATAACGTCGGTTTTCTTCATCTCTTCATATCACGCGCCGTAGAAACGAGTGGGTGATGACGTCTTCTTCCTTATGTATAAGTATGTTGCAGGACCAGGATAGTCCTATCCAAGAAAAATTGCGGTCATGCCTGATGAGAAAGATTTAGATGGAGCCAATACTTCTCATACAAGATACATGTGTAAACGAAAGTCCCAAAGACGGGAGTTTAATGGCGAAATAAAATTATATCGCCGTGCTCCATTGATTCAAGGACGAAGTATATCGTTCGGAATGTAAGCTGGGTTTTCAAAATTTAATGAAGCATTTAAGTATGTTTCATTCTTTTTAATATTGGTTCAATGAAACATTAAATAGTTACCTGAAGAACTAAAATGTTACTCTTTTTTACGAAACTTAATTATATAGAAAAAAAAACGCAAAAAGTAACATATTATACTCGCATATTAAAAATACAAGACATCTGGAAATTGTTTAAATAGTCTAACTAAGAAAGTAGAAGTATAAATAATTGAATTAAGATAAATCATAGAAATTAAAAAAAAGTATTCCGTGTATTACATTCAAATAAAAATATTTAAAAATACCTTTTACTCAAATGATAATATCAGTATAATTATAAAAATATTTCGTATTCAAAATCTTATTTTAATATCACGTTTAAGCGTTTCGTAACCTACTTTGAGAATTAACGGGCGGATTTTATCCATTATCCCTTTGATTCTTACAAACTTTAAGGGACTTTTTTGCCCTCTTTTGTATGGTTACAGTATTCAATTATAGATGCCGTTTGGTCTTTCAATATACATATTTTATAGCAATTTTTACGTTTGGTGATCTGAACATTTACTTTGAATAGCCATTAAATACACATTTTATTAGACATTTAAGAAAATTATCTAAATATATAATTACTTTGTACTTCAAAAAAGCAAAGGTTCTTTGCCAATTAGGCCATTTATTTTAGTGGAAAGTCGGCAAACGAGCAATCGGTAAACCCGATGGTAAGTGATTACCGTCGCCCACGTACATCTGCAACACCTGAGAAGCTGCAGGCACCTTTCCAGCCTTTAAGGATATTAGGAGATGGAGGTAAAGTGTTGGGAGTATGGGCCTCCGGTTAAGTCACTCACCGAACGAAACGCAGAAGCACAAGATGCCTCTACTTCACGCCGGTATTCTGCGTGGTCGTGGTATTAACCCGACCCATTCGTGCAACAGCAAAACCGCCGCTTGGCTATACCACGTTAAGAAATTTAAATTAAACATAAATTATCTAATTGAAATGTTGCATGCAACTAAAACATTTAAACGTTTAAATATTTTTATGAAGCAAAAAAAATTTAGTAACTCAGCCTAAAAATTGGTTAAGTTGGAATTAAAGCAGAGTAAACTCGCAGAATAGCGATTCATTCACGGACAAGTGCGCTCGAATGAGGCACCTGACCTGACCCGTATGTCTGTCCCTCGACAGTCACGTCAATTGTTGATTTCACCGTTTCGCGCAAAATCGAGTTTATAAAATTCTTACTTACGTATGCCTTAATTTAATTCCAACAGTGTTGACGAATGCAATATTTAAATAAATTTTTAAGGTTATCCGTATTTTTTTTTATTTTAAACTAATTTTTCAATTAGAAACCAGCACACGAATTTCACCAGCCTAATGTAAAAAAAAACATCATAAGTTACAATATGGTAGCGGTAGAAGAAAATGACCTAACCTTATGGCTACAGCATCGTAAAAGCAAACTTCGAGCAAAAAAAAGCAAAAAAAAAAACCAATCAAATATTCGTTACTTGTGCTGATTTAATAAATGCAACCTCTAAGACATTTAAAATTCGCTATCCTATAAATATTAAAGTAGGTACTGTTATACATTAAAGTGAAAACTTATAGAAAAAGCTGTGGAAAACTCTGTCTGGCGTGTTTATTGCTATAGATATTATATACATATAGGATTATTTATCCACTGTATTGTTTGGCCAGCTATTGTCCCGTTAATGAGCGATCGCCGCGGCTGAATTCACGCACGTCTTCGTATTCAACACAGACGCGGCTCTGGTGAACGCTGAAAGCATGTTTCACTAGGGTTGTGCTGCATTGTAATTAACCCTAGTCTATACTTGCATATACGTTCACCGTGGGGTACTTTTAATCCAAACACAAAGGATTCCGACATTGACTTTACACCCTTTGCAAACCTCGTAAATGACGAGGGCGCGGGTGGGTAAAAGAAAAGTCGTGTTTGTCAATTACTGTCCGCAACGAAATAAGCCCAATAGTAAATAAAACAATATACGAATTTTAACAGGTAAATTTGTTAATGTTACAGCCATAATGAAGTATTTTATAAAAAACGATAAGATTATTCTAGTATATTTATGCTTGAAAATAAAATGGTGTACATGAAAAAAACATGTCATAAGACAATCGTACCTTAAAATACTCCAAGTTAAAATCAATGTTAACTTGTCTCTAAACGTTATCAAACGATTTCATGACATGATTTACTAAGCATAAAATACTACGGCATTATTATATATTATAATTATATAGTAACACGAGTTTGTTCTTCTGTTTTAGTGACAAGTCGGGTACAGTGATAGGAAAGTTTTATTAGATGATGTTGATGCAAAATAATGTAGTACTGTATAGTAAGTCAGTGTTCTAACTGCTTTCGCACTAGCGTTGTTCATGGCTGTTACCAGTTGTCAAGTTACTCTCATTATCTATTAAAGAAAATGTTCCGTCTTTTTTCATTCACCCAAATGTTCACATTTTAACTTCTTGATTGTAAATGTTACAATAAATGGATTGTTTTTTTTCTACTTTCAAATCAATTTACTTTTGGAGGTGTACACTCCATAAAATTATTTAAATTACTTTTGCTTTATCAGCCTGGAAAATAGGACCTGTTGAAATTGAGCCTGTTGGACATAGGAGTTTACATGAAAGCGCCAAAAAGCCAGCATTTTATGCACTAATTTGCGCATATTCACCACAAATGCTTATGAGTTTGGGTTCGACATATTCGTATGGATTTTCTACCGGCGATCGAGCGCCAGAGCCTCGTTTTTTAATCAGCGGGGTGCACCGCACTCAGGTCGTTTGACATTGGAGAAAAAGTTAGTACTTTACATTCATTTATTTATTTCAAATCAAGTGTCTCGTAAATCATATATTTTTTAAGACATATAAATAATAGTAACAGTTTCCTTAAATCTATAATTATTATTATTTTAGGTATTTACTAATAAGTAAATACCTAAAAACAGAATAAATATCTCAATTTTTTTATTGGTTTGTTTTTTTTAATTAAAAACGAGCTAACAGTGCACCTGATGGTAAGTGCCTACTGAAGCTCATGAGCGTTGTCATCCATGAGG
Organism: Bhutanitis thaidina; assembly: GCA_029286595.1. NCBI lineage: Eukaryota > Metazoa > Arthropoda > Insecta > Lepidoptera > Papilionidae > Bhutanitis > Bhutanitis thaidina. The sequence goes on from JAGSMS010000013.1 coordinate 5,426,163, forward strand.
ACTGAGATATGCCTAAGAATGCCTCATAGCATGTAAATACACTGCTCAGTATACCTTTCAAAGCGTAGCTGAACAGTGGTTACACTGCTGATTGGCGGGTACTTATTTTTTTCAGTTCATCCTATCACAAGGCCCATTGCCACTTCAGCTTGCAGATCCTAGTTCTGCTGCGAATATCATCGTTGCAGACTCTATCGCGCAGAGAGATCTTATTTTTTTATATTTAACAAATTCGCGTCTTCTTATACAATTAGTAATTTGCGTAAATAGCGAAAGTACCGGCACTGCCCGCGCCAACCCACCCGCCCTGTCAGCATATATACAAAATTCATCTACATAATATATTGTAATAAAATAATATAAATTATGTAATTTTTAATCTCGTTTTTCTCTCTTCTCTTTCATAATCGAAGCCACGTCAGCCATTATAACATAATTAACTAGCACCTAAATGAAAGTTGAAAATCGTCGTTGCCATTGTACCACATAAATGTACATATAGCCGAGAGACGTTGCTACCGTGGAATTAAACGGAAATCGAAAGCTGCGGTTTGCGGCAATCGCGGGACGAGACTCGACTTTCACATATATACACGTAGATATCTGACAGTCTGATCTCATCAATTGATTGATCGACATTTCCGGTTTTCTTATTCCTATGTAGATAATCATTCTTTTCCTTAATGAAAAATTAAGTATTTATGCCTGCGGTATTTCCGAACAGTTACGACTTAGAGACGTTCAAGAAAAGAGAAAATTCCTTCCTTATAGGCCGGAAGTGTACTTGCAGCTCCTCTAGTATTAGCGAATGTACGCCTACGCCGCCATCAGGAGCCGCAAATTCTATGCCCAATAAATTTACCAACAAGATAAACATATTAATTTACTACTTTTACCATCCTTATTTTCTAACTTACAGGTATGTACCAAAATACTGTTTATTGATTTTAGTAAAAGTTACAAACAGACGAGCTTACAAGTAAAGTAACCTATACTATTAATTGTTACTGTTATACGCATATTGAATAAACAAAAATGATCCTGTAGATTTTATGATATAAAGAATGTTATCAGGTCGATATCAAGAATTTATAGAATTTAGTAAACAATACGAATTTCAAAATGATTTGTCAAACCTTATCTGTGGAACAGAATATTGACGGACAAACGACATACAAGACATACAGAAAAACATACTATAGGGGTATATACATAATATATATAAGCTCTCGCAACCAAACACCTGACACCGGGCCATCAGCGTATCTCTAATGCCGTGGGGGTTTTTGTCGGCTCGGCACTTAATGCTAATTCCGACATAGGTGTTTGACCTTTCGTTTGGTCATAGCTCTAGACGTTTCAGTCATTTCAACCCACTTTTTACCAATACCTATTTGTGACAACGTGACGGGATCAATAACTCCTTCTCTCCTTGTCTTTAGAAGTCGTTCTCGATAGGTATCACCCGCTTACCCATTTCTGCTGTCAATCGTCAGTATATCGCCAGTGTTGTGTTTTGATTTAAAATATATTCTATCTAAGTCCTCAGGGTTAGCAACGCATTTATAACCTACTTCAATTGAAGTTGTCCATGAGCTCCCAACAATACAAAAATATTTACAGCCTTATCCCCTTCTTAGTGTCCAAGCCAACGATAGAAATTAGACACAAATTGAACATAAGTTTGCGAAAACTTATAGGTACGAGCCCTCCACAAAGAGGAACCCGAGAATCCTGATTCAGATGCAAAACCCCTAACCACTCGACTACCGTGGCACTTAACTTACTCGTACTATTAGGCTAATGATTTCCAGTACCAGAAACTCTAAAAATACGTAGTTTTGCAAGTATCATTCGTTAGTTAAGTATTAAAGAGTTTACTGCTTATGTTACATATTATAATATTATCCTATGTAAATTATACCAAAATTTTTAAAGTTCTTTAAAGTATCTTTAACATTTTTTTGTCATAATAAAAGACTCCCTGAAATTTCATCTAAAAATAATGTATAATGAGATTAGAGATCAATAATGAATAGCATATTAGTCGTAGTGAAAATTTAAATCAAGACACAAAATACTATCGTCCGCCTTGTAGTTGACGTATAACATTAATGGTTTCGTTTAGTTTTTAGCATCACCAAATGTGTAATGTTGCTATTTCAATTTAAATAATGAGGTGCTGCCGATCTCCACCACGGTGACAAACACAGATGATCTCACTTAACCACCTTCCCGTATCCGAAGTAATGTAAATTCTTGTGATGATATGATCGGAAGAAGGGTCGGGTGACACTAGACGTGGCACAACACTACCAGGCTTGAAAACTAATAAGACCAATATTTTGTGTTTCCTAATTGGTTTCAATCCGGGGTTCGAACGGGGACTACTATGTATTAATGGCCAGTAATACTTAGTGGTGCCCGTTCGAATTCCAGTAGTAGTAGACACTGTATAATATGAACAGCGAAATTTTCTTCGATCAATCTCCAGGTATCCGTGAGTAGTGGCTAATGGTTACCTGGTAAATTGGTAAGTGTACCAACAGATAAGTAGCTCGTTAGCTCTAAGGTTATTAAAAAAATTCAAAAATAAACACTGGGTATCTTTGCACATGAGGTGCTGGGGCACCTTAAACATACTGAAATTATTGATTTGATTTAAATGATTGACGTCGATGTCCTTGTGTCTTTTTCATTTCCCTTAGTCAGTTTCTACAACATCCAAGGTTGGAGAGGCAGAGGCAGGACTCCCAAGGTCGCTACAAAACGGCAACGTAACGAAAAAACGTAATAAACTATAAACTAGGTTACTAGGCTTAATTTCAAATTTCCGTGTCACGTAGTTTCTAATAATTAGCCGACAGTTAGACGTCTTTCCTTCGGTATACAGAGGCGCTAAGGCACAAATTATAGTTAGTGAAAAGAAAACTCGCCCATAAGTAAAACATTCAGAAAGTTGAAAAAAATATAATTTAAAATATCCTCTGTAGAATAATACATACAATTTAATTTAATAACTATCCACTATAGAATGTGGTGACAGCGTTGGAAAACTCATCAATCCCTTCTTTCATCACGACCTATCATTACTTTTAACTTTTATCTTTTTAGCTCACTTGCGGAAAATGGATCGAGGGGATGGTTAAGCACATTTAAACTCTGCCTTCTCAGCAAAGGATCATTAAAAGCTCTTACTGGAACTGTATAATTTCCGACCATGAATAATTTTTATATTTAACCAGCGAACTCCGCCGACTTCGCACAGGCACATCCTTAATATATAGACTAAATGTGAATTTGTTATGCATATAAACCTTCCCCGTGAAATGTTCTTATGATGATTAATAAAGAACGCGAAACGAATATACACAACAAAGGCGGATTACGACTTTGTTTATCACTCACTAAGTAAAGAAAAAATAGTTTAGAAATAACTTACTATAAGAGCTAAAATCGGTTCCAATAGTCAATATTAAGAGGAATCATTGCAAAACAGACTCGGATAAACGATATGATAAAATTGGACACAATAATATACAAAATGGGAGCATATCGTTCATAGTTACTCGTAGATTAGGTGTATATAAGTTTTCCATGGTCTATGATTATCAAATTATCTTTAGAAGTTTATGTGTTGAGCTCACCATACTGATATATGGTTATTTTCGTAAATGCAATTTTTCTTTTATTCAGATAATACATCGCATTGATGAAAATAAATGATATGTAGGCAATGCATCATTAACATAAAAACAATATTTTTTCTAGTAACAGTCGTAATTTGTGCATTATAGAACATAACAGTTATATTATTTTTGCTATATTTGAAGTTTTGCGTCGATAAAAGGAAAACGGAATCTCCGTTCTGAAGATCACTTTCGTGTCGGTCGGTCTGTCAATTTCCTGGAGAACTAGAGATAGAAACTTAAAACTTTTCATAAGTTATAGGACACATCTATTTTAGGCAATTGATACTATAATATAAACATTCCGAATAATATACGCAAAATTAATACAGATGCACTCACTCAGTTTCTCGATGCCAGAGTATTTGTGGAAAATAAACATTTCTTTTTCGGTTCTGGTTGTGTTATATTGCGTCGCGTGTCTCTGACTACTGCACCTGAGCCTTTCACGGACCTTATTGCATGTGCCCTATATTCAATACAGGAAGGTAAAGACTGGTAAAGAAGGTGAATTTCGTAGTACATTTTTGCCACCACAATATTTTGCGCAGTTGCTAATTGAGAACTTCCAACTATTAAAAAATAGATTTTGTGTCGATAACTGGTCCTCATTTTCTTTACAAAAAATAGTTTAACAAATAGTATTCTTTGATTAAATGTGGCAGATTTGAAGATTGAGAACGCCATCGTTGAAAGCACATTACCTATTTATCGACTTCTCCGACACCCATTGTCATATTAACGCTGGTTCTATGGTATTTTGATTTGGTCACACATGCATTGCTAGTGTTCCGTTCATCAGCCGGCAGGGTGCACGCCACGTGCAAATTTCATTGTTAAGATATCACCATTATAAAAAGTTGTGCTGTGCCTTTAGCCACGAGACGCCAAAACATTTTCGAATGAATAATGGGGAAAAATCTGACATCAGTACTACTTACCCGTTGCGTTGTTATAAATATTGGCTTGTGCACTGTCTTGCATTTGTTTATTTAGATGTGAATCTTTGTGAATTATGGGGCGCCACTTAAAAGTTTGCAATTGCAGTCACAGATAACAACATTATATAATGAAAAAAAGGTTAAAAAAGCATAACAATATTAGTGAGGAAAAATCTGAAACTGAGCTCTGCATTCCTACATTGTATTGCGTATGTTATAAAACTTTATGCAAAAGTAAAAGTAGCAGCCTGCCATTGCCCACTGCTGGGGAAAGGCCTCCTTCTCAAACATCTGAAAGGGTTTTGGAGCCGGGAAGGGGCCGCCACGCTGCTCCAGAGCAGGTTGGAAATCACATATCCGGGAAATAATATTTTTCATTATTTCTCAGACATGCAGGTTAGGTCTCGATGTTTTCCTTCACCGCCGAGCACGTGGTAAGCGCAGCACTCAAAATGCTATTAACAATTTTGGTGGTGCTGGCACCGGGGATCGAAGCCAGGTCACTCGCGCTCTATAAAACTAAAGTGAGAACCCTAACCACTAGGAAACCAAAACTCTTAGCTGCAATCAATTATAGATTTGAAAGGAAAAGAAATGTTCTGCTTTGACTTCCGGTATTAAATTTTTCTAGCAATCCTTTCCTAAGAATCAATTTCTTTGACATAGGTTGAAAGTATAAAGCAATCATGAATCTTGCAGGTTCTCAAAGTATTTTTCGTTTTACTGCTACTAGCCTGATCATAAATTTCTTGACGTGTTGAATTAATAGAAATTCTATTATTATGACACGTGTCATTATGTCGAAAAGCAAAACAATTATTCAGCTAAGCAGGTCCTCGAAGAAACTTGAGTAATAGAGCCCGAATGGTCGTTAACCTATACTGAATAAGACAAAGTGGATGTTTTGATTAATCTTTTAGTAAGCTTGATTTCGACATCAGATTTTACAGATTTAAATTGGCACAAAAACGTTGTGAGAAGGTTTTTAAAAGGTTTTGAAGGTTATGAAATAAATTCTCATATGTAATTGTGACCAAAAATCTTTAAGATTCTTTAAATAATTCTTAAATTACAATGCCTCATGATTGTTAATAAATTTTATTTGCAACTAAAAGAATAAAAGCAAGAACTTTAGACTAGGATCCTCTGAGCTAGGATTAAAATATTTATTAGCGATGCTCCGACATGACCTAAGTTAGGAATTAAATAAAATAACGAAATACGAACTGCAAGAAATACAAATTAAATTCAATTAACAGTTATAGCAGTGCGGACACCGGGGTTCGAAACCAGATCACTCGCGTACAATCGTAATGAATGCAAACGCCCTAACTGCTGTGCTACCACGGCGCGAAAATTAGTCATGTACACAAGTTGAACAATTTGCGTCAGGCGCTTGGACGTTTAATTGTTAAATGAGAACCTTATTCTACAATGAATGTTGGTATTTATATTACCAATGACACTTTACCGTTAGTAAAAAGACGTTATCTTGTTCAGTGTTACAGAATATTTGTATCACGATTTGAAATTTATTGGGACGTTTGCAAAAAATAGCTGAAAACAACTGCAAATAATCTTCATATTAGTGACGACATTTGTTATCACAAAATGTAATAGCTCCATCCAATTATTGTAGCCGAACATGAGCGGCAATAACAATATCATTTACCCGATTGGTCGATCCCAGATTGTTAGTTTTATTGTGACAATGATATTAATGTTTTCAGTGAAACAATATTTACAACCTTTTATTTTTAATATTGTTTACATATAATCAAGTCTTCTTATAAACAATGAGATATTTGATCATTACAATTATAGAGCATCATAGCATTGATATTTTAATATAACTTGGCATGAACATAATCCTTACATTAAAAATAGCCTAATGGGTTAGGGTGCGACCTACGAAACATGATGTCGTATGTTGGAACCGCTATTCGACTATTGTCGTGAACCACTCCACATTCAAGCTGTAATACTTAGTGGGATGGTTAACAGGAATATTAGTAATATTACTTAAAAAATTGCATTGCCAGTATTCTTTTAAAAAAAAACAAAAAAAATTGTGTCAGCGGTACATAAAACTTTTGAAATTTAAACTTAAATTGGTCAAAATTTACCTCCAGTTTTACTTAAACAGCCTTTAAATAGTCCAAAGCAGGACATAGGCCTATATGGATTTTCTATAACCGCCACGCTCGGCGAGCGGATTGACGACCGCAGTACCAGATCGTCTGATCATAGACGCTGCAGTCCGCCATTAGTCTGCTTAACTTTTGTCTAATATTTTTCGAGATGTGTATCCCGCTATCTGTCCGTAGCCATTGCGATTTTCAAGATTTTTACTTCAGTCGCCTTCATACCCACGGGAAGAAAAAAGAATTAATGTTTTCTAGCTTTGTCAAATTTTGTTGTTATGCAAGACAATTTAAGAAAAAAAAAGGAAAGTAAGTATTTCACTCCAGGGCAAAGGCCTCTTCTCAATATTTGAGAGGGTTTTGAGACCGGGAGGGGTTCGTCTCGCTGCTCCAGTGCGGGTTGGCGGACTTTACACGTTCTCGAATAATATTTCTGTTATTTTTCTTAGACATGTAGGTTTTTTTACCGCCGTGCACGTGGTAAATTCAACACTAAGAATTGTAATTATTTCATTTTCAGTTCACGTTCGCTTTGTTGCAGTGACATAAGTTAAAAAAAATCAAGAACCTATCAATAAAAATCTTCAATAAATGAGCTAATAAAAATAACAACCGCTGACACGCGAAAGGAGGGTTCCGTAAAACACAATACATCTGTGTTATGTACCAAATGTGTGGTTAACAAAAAAAATGTATTTCCTTTTATTCAGCTCGGGATACTTGGAGCGACTCCGACTCACGCTTGCTTGGTTTTATAATTTGTTTTTTTTACTTTATAGTGTGCACTATAGCCACATTAAATGTTCAAACTCAAATCATCATAATTATTAACACTTTTACATTATTTGTAAGGTTATCCGCCATAATAACACATATTCTGTCAAATTTTTAAACCTATTACAGTTCAAACCATACAAAGGACAGGCGGCGTACGTTTAGAAATTGGGCTCCGTAAGGAATTCTAACAGTGAGCGTCAAAGTCACATTTATTGGGAATATAGGGGACGAATGAAAAATGCTTACGATTGCGTGTAACATATTGCATGTGCTAAGTTATTAAACAGAAGTCAAAGCGCTGTTTGCGATAGTCTCGAGAGATGATAAACTACTGCTATGTATAGACTTAGTACAAGCGCAACTTAATCACTTGATACTTGCTGCAATAATAATGGTACCAATTATACAACAATTGTAGTTTTTATTTTATCAACATTAAGTCATTTGTGGAACGATCGTGGAAAATATTTTGATATTAATGCTAAGCTAAGCTAGCTAAGTTAGTCGCAATCTTAAGTGCTAAATTAACCACGAGCTTAGCGGCGAAGAAATACATCGAAAGGAAATCTGCATGTACCAAAGATATAGTAAAAAAGATACAATACGTGGAAATATGAAATCCGTCAACCTGCACTGGAGCAGCGTCGTGGACCCTTCCTAGCTGTAGCAGTCTGCTTCCAGCAGTAGGGCATTTACTTTTTATACTTTTAGTTTCAATGTAGTGTAGATACGTTTTAATTTGATAACACGTATTTCTATTTTACAGCAGTGCGCGCTTCGCCCGAGCCCCGGCGGCTCCCAACGCTGCTAGAGCCCCCACACCACGTCGAGTTCACCAATGACACTGGAGCCACCCTCAGCTGCAGTATCAAGGGCCAATATCAAGTATGTATACCGATCTAATTTCTACCTATATTTTAAACAAAAGAAACGTTGAAAGTGTTTTAATTGAATACATTTCATTGATTTTGATAGAACTTTCGGAGACCTATGGAAGTGCCATAAACGATTTTTTATCAAACATCCCTTTTCGAGTCAATTTACTTATTACTTGATATTACTATTAATGTGAAAATTTGTATGTTAGTCGTTAAAGCTGATATTGCCGTAATTTGGCAGATATGTAGATTATGCCCTGGAACAGTATAATGGCTTAATAAAGAAAAAAAACTTATACTTACGTTATACTGGGTTTTATTACTGAGTGAGGCCCGATAAATGAAAATATGACATAACCACTCAAAAGTATTTGTTTAATACTTCCGTTATCTCTATTGATGCCTAGACATCCATTGAGCAATGCAATAATGCGGGGAAGAATTTTCATTAGAGTTTCGCCGCTAGTCCCTGAGAAAGTCATTGCACAGAGGGTACGGTTGAGACATTCCATAACTTTTCATGGCGATTCGACAGACACAATGATTGCATTATACATTTTAGTATAAGTTTTATATTAAAATGTAAGATGTGTGTATAGGCCACGGTGACTACGGTGTCATGATACATATTAGAATCAAGTGCACGAAACCACTATAACCGAGTGGATAGGAGATCCTCCTTCGAAACAGGAGACTTGAGTTAGATCCTCTAAATAAAGGGCTTGTGCCAATAAGCTTTTCAAAACCTGTACACAATTTGTATCCTTGACCACACTAAGATGACGGCTGGTTAACCACCTGGCACTTTGATCTAAATAAGTTCTGTGGCTTCGAATACTTCGTGCACTTGATCATGTCTAAAGGTAATGTGGTCACTGTGGTATGTACACACCTATACATCAGAACACTTCGACGAAGAGTTAACTGTCACAAAAGTTGCAACTGTTTTTCTCATTACAGTACATTACAGAAGCTTTCGGCAATTCTTAACAAAACCCATCTCTGTCAGATACAATATTGAAGTTCTTTAGTGCGTCTAGTGATTTGAGTGTTTTGGCGGTCTTCGATGGTCGCCCATCAAAGAAGTAAAAGGCATAACACAAGTATTATTTCCTATTTTCGCAAAGCATTCACCGCTTCAAACCTTTCGTATATAGTATAATATATTCTATTTACAGCCAAAAAAAATTACAATTGATTAAAGTTTGCTAACTTGTTTATTACAAACCTACGAATCCTTTTCGGATTTCATTAACATTTTATACTTATATACGCAAAACTGTTAAATATAAAAAGTAGTCGCAATATCTTTCGCGGGATGTAACATTTGAAACAGGGTTTTTTTTTAAAAAAAAAATCTATGCAAAGTAGCGGTAAAGAAGCTACAAAAGCCGCTTACGGTTGTCGTTAAAATTATTGTATTTCCATTTTATTAACCTAATAACGCAGAAGTGCTTTAAGATCTTAACGCCCAACTTTATCACAAGAATGATAACCGCTTAAACTTTCAAATTATGTCATGGAATACACCCGCTTAACTTAGTAATAACAAGACATTTAATATATAACAATATTGATTTAGAATTAATAAATGTAAGGACTTAAGATATTTTATAAGTATAAAGGTCAAATACCAGTAACTGACGCACGAAGTCTCCCGATCTTAAAGATGAGAAATTTGGCATAAAGAACATAGAAAATTTGTAAAAGATATTGAAAATTTAACTTTATATTGTAGTATATTTTCAAGACTCGCTGTGATCATATACAATGGACAAATATACTCTTTTCGGTATCATCCATCCATTTGGTACGCGGTAGAGCCAAGCGACTACTTTTGCTGTTACTGAAATGAGCAGGCTCGACTGTGGTAGTAACACGGCCTCGCAGAATAACGGCGTGAAGTATAGGCATCTTGTGCTTCTGCGTTTCGTTCGGTCAGTGAGGTAACCGAAGGCCCTCTCTCCCTCCCCCAACCCTCTCAACAGCATCCCTTACATCCCCTAAATATCTCATTATAGGTTGGCAACGCACCTGCAGCTACTCTGGTGTTGCAGATGTACGTGGGCGACGGGAATCACTTACCATTACGTGAGCCTCTTGCGCGTTTGACCCCTTACTCATATAAAAAAGAAACATTTAATATAGGATTTATATACATAGATATATCTCGCTGACAAAGAGCAGCGTCTAATTCACGAAGTGTTTTGTGTGGCAATTGTGTAATGCCGCCACTAGGAATCGAACAAAGGTCACTCGGATATTTAAAGCGAGCAATTAATAGTTGGACTATTTAGGAATCTGCGCCGGTCATACATACATTCCATAGACGAATTATATTCACTTTACACTACTTCATCAATCTATTCCAGTCCAATGTCGAAAACAGGCCTCTCCGCGAAAGCTCGCGTAAAAGCTAAATAGCATTTCTGGAAAGGTTCGCCAATACTCACAACGGTGGGCTAGTGGGTTTGTGAGCGCAGTGCCGGTACCCTCGTACCAGTGGTAATCCCAAAGTCTGTGAGGTTCGGAATTTTTTTTGCCATGGTTCAGTCGCAAGAGCCTAGTCTGTTAGTTAACAAGGCGCACGTCTTGCAGGTGAGGTTGGATACTCGAGAATAAGATGGTATATCCCTCCTTACATCAAATTCGATTAATAATTACAGGCTAAAATTAATATTACTTGGCAAAAGCAAAATACTTCGTTGTGACCTAACGAAACAAAATTATGTCTACTTTATTTATTTCAAGCCCTCTATAGCTGAGTGGTAAAAGGATCTTCCTTCGAATCAGGATACCCGAATTCATTCCCCTATATGGAGGGCTCGTGCCTATGAGTTTTCGACATGATTTGTTTTGTTGGTCAGGACACGACGGCGACAGTCTTACCGCCTGTCTCGTGATTCCAAATAACTAAAATAAATGTCTAGACCTCTGGGACATTATAGGGTATGTTGTTACGAGACTTTATTTATATTCGTGTATATTATAATCCCTCACTATTTATTTCAATGTTTATAGTTAGTTGCAATATTTTAAAATCCAAAGAAACAAAACCCGGTAATTTTTATAAAGAGTACTAATCTAGCCTGTAAAAATTTGTTATATATCGCATCATAATTTAAACAACATATACCAGTATAGTATAGTATACCATCTTTTTCTACAAATGCCAACCTCTCTGCTCTAGCAACCGAATGATGACAGAAAATCCATCCGAATTCGCCGTACCCAAATCCCAATAGGGAACAGTACCGGCATTCCACTCATCAAGTCGCCTGCCCAGCGTGCTGAGTATGGGCAACACTTCCAAGAAATGCATCCTGGCTTTGCTGGCACTTTCTTGGAAAGGCTTATGTTCAGTAGTGAACTTGAGTGGGCTAAAGAAGAATAGGTATATATCAAGCACATAATTCATTACAAACTTAAATTGACACGTAACTTGAAACGGAACTTTTATTGGACTACCTTATAATAGTACAGGATAAAAAAGATTTCTTTCACGAGGTTAATATATAAGAAACGTAGCTTGAGACACCACTGTTGTTACTTAATTGGATTAGGAGAACGTGTCTGGCTTGTTAAATTGTGAAAAGGATTTTCTCTGTGGTAAGATTAACGCGATGTAAGCTTATCAATTTGATTTAAGAATGTAAAAGGTAACACAACTTCCATAACTATTAATTTTAAAATTCCAATAGAATACGATTTTGTTTACGAATTTACTTGCCTATTGGTTAATATCACGTCCATATGAATCAATCATTATCATATTTATTTGATAGAAGTCATGCCCATCTCCTAAATTTACTTTAGTTTTGATATTATCTTTTATACACAAATATAGTTTTTACAGTTTCATAATAGTATATTTGCCGCCCGCTATACTTCTTGATATGTGCCTTATACACGTAATTTAACATGTTTCCTTTCTTTCTATCTATAAATAAATATTTTAACATGTTTGACCATTAACATTTTTTATTAGTAACTCTAGATTCCTTGTTATCTTTCTTTTGTATGCGCCCTAAAATCTACCGAACCCAAGTTATATAGTTGAATTTCATGTTGCATGAATTCGTGTATGTTTGTATTGACAATTTACTTTATACCTGGTAGAGCCAAGCAGCAGCTTTTACTGCTCATCCTCTCTACTATCCCCTAAATATACTTAAACGCTGGCAACTCACCTGCAGCTCCTCTGGTGTTGCAGATGTACGTGGTCTACGGTAATCACTTACTATCAGGTGAGCCGCTTGATCGTTAGCCCCATTTTTCATAAAAAAAAAACGCCAGGCAATTGGCTACTGCTGCCAATGCCACCTGCATCTGCAAACAACTTCAATCAAAGAAGGTAATAGATGTGGTGTTGCCCCTTAGGACTATGATAGAAAGCCTTACAGTCTGCAAATCTAACGGCTCTCTATAACCTTCAAACAGAAATACAGCACTGGTTACACTGCTGATTAGTGGCAAGAATAGGTAAGAGTGGGCTACCCCGACGCCTCAGAGGAGCTTACTGCCTTGTATTATTGTAAAATATTACGCATTCTATCTCATGTTAACTTTATTATTCCAGTCGAACAGTTGCAATGATCAAACTTACTTTGCGATTTATACTCTGCTTAATTCAATACTCTTTGACTAACGTTTATTTTCCTTTGAAGTGGTTTTATTCGAATGGAAGCCTTTCAAACTTTATTGGTTCTCAAATCGATTGTAAACAACTCAAAAGTTACTTTTTTATAAGATATTTGTATTCGGCAATATTTACAGCAGGTTACACGGTATATCTTAAATACGTAATTTTGTTATCTTTAAATGTAAAACAAATGTCAAACCTTTGTAGATTGAATTTGTCTGATGCGCAGAAACTATACTTTTTATAAATATATTTAACATATGCCATTACTTCTGATTGTATACAGCCTTTTTTATACGCTTCAAAATTTGTACAAAAATACTTAAAATGTTTCTGAATCTTTAACTCTGAAATATAAATAATAATCAATACCCATACATATCACATATTTTAGGAAGTTATATCTTTAGAACTAATAATTCCTATGAGAGTTAGACACTAAAAATAATGATGCATAAATACTCTGAATGACAATTGCCTTACTAAAGGGACCAAAGTACATATACGTACGGTAACATACGTTACCACGTAAGTGTTTCATCATCATCATCATTTCAGCCTATCACAAGTCCATTGCTGAACATAGGCCTCCCCCAAAGATTAAAGGCGACTAATGGTAAAAAATTATATTAGGAGATGGGCAGCAGCATCTTCCTTCATTAAAATAAAAAAAAACTGTGCTTGCAGCAGGCGTGGCAACTAAGGCACCCCCCTCATGATGAGAGGAAAGTGTTTAATTGAGTTAAAACATACATGGCACATAATACACTGCTACTAACTCTCAGAAGGTGAAAGCTGCATTTGGAGAAAAAGATGTTATATTTCTTTCTTACATCCCCTTTAAACTTTATTTTATATAATAGGTACTGTTTATGATCTACTCTCCCTATCTATCTATTACGAAACTGTTAGTGCTTATTTTTGGGCTTTTTAACTTCTTTTTGTATATGTAATATATCTTTCAAAATAACCTCAAATATTTATAACATATTTTTCATTTATCTTCATCACACCTTTGCTCAGATACTTCTAAATGTATACTCTCCGAGCATAATGTAATGTCTCAAACGATTTGGATTGGGGCCAGAAAATCAGCATAGGGTTATTACAATGGTGTGATTGACCAATTAATTTTGTGATGGTTCTGCAAATCTAAGACGTAGCTTGCGCTATTCCAGGCCCTTTTTTAAGGAACATAAAATCAGTTTAGAATTACAAAAGTACGCAATCCAATAAAAAAATCACACACCAACGCATTGTGTGTATGCGTTTAGTTTAGATACTTCTGCGTATAGTTATGTTAATGCTACAAAAACATGTAACATCAGTATGGTAGAAAGTTTGCCGTTCTTGTACACGGCTATTTTTTATATCACATTCATTATTGAGGGGTGTTAATTATTTACCTGTCACCGCAGTGTTGCGGGAAGTCGATGGATGCAGGTGGCTCAGGACCGAGCTTCGTGGCAATCTTTGGGGGAGGCCTATGTTCAGCAGTGGACTTCTGATAGGCTGAAATTAACATTAAGTGCGCGACCGAGTAAAACCCCACGGGTTAGAGATACGCTGTAAGGCCCGGCAGCCTTTACAGCTTCGGCGGAAGAGCATCACGCGCAGAGGGTCCGCAAGTAGAACGTATGCAGACATTAAACACATTTCCTATATACAGCCTTCTGTGGGCATAGAGAGGTGATTGCAGTTCCTTTGCCGCTTCTTTGGCAGCCTCCCAGAATAGCTGGAGTATTAATTGTCAACCAGCAGACTTACTACGTTACAGAATGGTGTGATTACTGTTGATACTAGATTAATATAAGTTAGTTCTGGAATGAGAGATGAGGTGTCTTCGAAGGGCGAGTAATTTAACTTTTAGTAAAAAACATGTGATAAGAGACCGTTGTTGATTGAAAGTCGATGTAGTGTCAAGGGTTTAAAAAACATTTATTAAAATAATTTGAGAATTTGAAAATAATATAAGAGGCGTGTGAATATACAACAGTAGGATATATTCCACCGCGGTCGATAACGACAAATAGGTGGTATAAAAGTAGATGAACAGAAAAATATGTGTAGAATGTGTAAATCTATCCAAAAGTAATATGCGTGATAGTATGTATGTACACACAAGGTATTTTCTAATCAAGAATGCATTATAGTGTAAACCCTTAACGTGTCATATACAACATACACAATAGAATTTGTAATAATATGATTAGTTTGAGTAATAATTTGAAAAATGCAGTTCAAAAGTATAAATACTATATTCATATTTAGTGAACAGTGCATTAACAGTGTTATTCAAAATTCGACCATTCATCCTTCTTTTTCATTGAATAGTCCTTACAATATTTTATATTAAAACAACGGAAGTTCTAGAGCGTAATTCATTTTATATTCCATTTCTCCTAAGCAGTATAAAGCGGTATTACGGAAGGGGGTAGGTGGGTTGCAAATCCTAGCCGCGTGCTTTCAGGCACGAACCGGATCTACGTTCTTAACTCGGAAAGCTGTCTATTCTTTAAACGAAACGAAATTAATGAAAGTAAATATGTTCATTACTATATCATATTATTGATTTTAAAACGATTCAAAATTATTTTATAATAATATGGGACATACTGATAGTTTGCCGTTGTCAGACGGATTAAAAGAAACTATTATCCTCCATCCCGTAGGTGTCGTAAGAGTGAACGAAGAAGATCTCATGCCTTCCAACGAAAAGTAAAATAACTGTTTAAAAAATTATCGGCAAATGGCAACAGTTTCTTAGACTATTGCCTGGTTCTGAGATCGCCCGCTATATCAACTGTTCCTCTTGAAATACTTGGGAGAGGATAGGCTGAGGAAATCCTGTCGTAGACAGGTTGTTAGTCACCATCTATGATCAGATTAGCACACCCAGTCTGCAATCTGTTAAAAGATACGAATGATTCCCTTCTGGAGGTTTTCAACAAAATCAATGAGTTTTTTTTAATTATTTACGATTTGTATAGTTGGTTTGAATACCATGATGGCGACTGGTGAAAAGTTGGTTGAAAAGACAAAAATAAGACTAAATCAAGGCCTCTGACCACCCCAGTATTGGGAATAGGGTTTTGTATTATGTGCAAATAATATGTTGGCTTATTAATGAGTATTTTGCCTAGAATCATAGAAGCGTATTTCTCGCCATTTGGTGTATATAAAATACAATCGAAGTCGATATTGGTAATATTGCCTACTCTACCGGAAAAAAAACTACGTCACTTGATCATGCTTAGCACATTAAAACCTGAATACGACAAAGCCCCTTTTGGCTACGCTGACGTGCATCATAAAAATCTCTATATCTTATCTAAATCTAATCTCTGTAGGTGAACGGTAGTGAGTGTTAATGTGTACATATGTATATTTATATATGTAAAACATGTCTGCGTATGTTTTGTAGGCGCATTCTTCAAAAGGCATATCTTAAGCATAAAAATTATATAATCCATTATTGTCATTAAAATTTAAAAGCTATAACAAAGTTTCTGTAATACCGAACACTTAGTTCAATTTAAGGTAAAACACAAAATACACCTTACGGAATAAAATACAGAAATCCTTTTACAAACTTGTCTCTACATTTTTTTTCTGTTTACCTTTTATTGAGTGCCCCTTAGTTTTATATAAGACTGGACGTATTATGCAGGATTATTTTACTTCTAAAAATATTTGTTTATTTTATGATCACATTTCATTTTTATCCATAATAGCCGAGTGGGAAAAGGATAGATGTGGCGACAGACCCACCACCTGTTACCTTGTTCCAGCTTACATATTTTATTTTTTATTATATCTTCCGTCTTTTTTTTCCTATCTATGTATATGAAATCCCTTATGGTTTTAATTCTCTCAAAGTAATTTGTAGAGAACTTTTTAAATAGGGCTGCCATAGTGGGTATCTGGAGGTCGCGGTGTAAGTTTACATTCCGCATATATAGGGGTGCACAAGTTGCGCGGCGCATGAAGCGATTTTGAATTTAAAGTATTTTTTTAAATGCGTGTTTTCTTTTTTAAAGTTATGATTAATAATCGGAACAATTGACACGTATAGTTCGGAACCTATGCAGTTGGTAACTAAAATGCTTATAACTTATTTAATTGTTTACACAATTATTTGTGTCTGTGAACTACTTCCCTTCTGTTGAAATCTGTTGGTATGAGATGCACGGGGTTGGAGATAACATTGTCACTGCTAATCACTAACAATGGATTTGTTAGTAATTAGCACATTCCCAGTACTCGTAGAGGTATTGTACATTTGGTGAGATATGTATGTTCCCAAACTACCCCCCACTACTTTCACCAAATGCTCCAGATATAACGTTTAGTTACACCTAGTATATCCCGTTGTGGTCTAAATGTATATAATAACTAGTCATTCATAATTTAACTATCGTTAAAGTTACTTGTTAATATGTAAATTCGAAATATGCAATTATAATAATGGTTACATTTACAATAAACATTTAGCTAATTCAAAGATAGCTAGAGAGAACACAACAAGCATTACAGAAAACAACAAAAATCCATTTGCAATAATGAACTGTGGAATTTGTTTAATTAAAGGTCGTTGTAGCACCACAGCGCCCTCGGTGTTTCTGTCTGTTTGCGTTCTTTTTCAGTATTACAGAGCTCTAGTTAGAAAGTAAATAATTTGAGATATGGTTCCGCGTATATAAAAGTAGACTTTTATTTCATAAAATGATACTTCTTTATACTAAATCCTAAACGAGAAAAAAAAATATGAATCGTGATGTTATATCTTAAATCTTAAAGGATATGTAAAGTAATTTGCTTTTCGCAGTCTTAAGATTGCATCTAACCTACCGCTATTGTTAAATAAATAAATGCATTCTAGTGAAAATATCCAGACATTGAATATACTTCATTTCTAATGTTTCATAAATGCTACGTTAACATTATAGGCCATCCAGTTATGTAAACATGTATAGAAAATACTGTAGTGTATTTACTGAAACTCTTTAAAAGTCAGAGTTATAAAAATATTGTTCTGCGATGAGAATTATGATTTATTCATAGCTTCTTACTTTAAAAGATGTTTCTATTGACTGTAACGTTTCAATAACTAAAATGAATATGAATAACACAGCGTTCATTTAAATATTGTATTTTGAACTCATAGATCATATCACAACATAAACGCGTTTAATTTTCCTTAGCCACGTTTGCCTTTATCTATCTGATAGCGATTACGATAGTATGAGTTAACAGATGCAAACTTGAAAACTACACAGTTTTAACTTAGAGTCGTAGTATTTATACCTTTAAAATTTCCACTTCTGAAGAAAGAAGTCCTCTCATATTTGAGGGGGTTTTGGAGGCAGCAAGAGTCCGTCAAGCAGATTCAATAAGAGTTTACAGACTTGTATGTTGATGATGTTTAATTTTTTAATTACTGAAATTGTTCTTTAAATATATTTTTTAATAATTTATTCGGACTCTATCCTAAGATGGAACATAGGCTGCGCTGAAAATCCATATTTCGGGACCCGTAACTTATTATGAGCGCAGTCCCTTTTGTTAAGCACTGTAGCACCACTAAAGATGCCTTGTAACAAAAATATTTTATTTATTTTCTATTTAATTTGTCTGCTATGGCGCAACAAATAAAGTTTCTTTCTTTCTTTCTGTAAAAAACCTAGCAGTTAATCTTTTTGTCCTGTTTAGCAATGATGAAAGTAAGAGCCTCATTGTAGTGACCGACCGTTAACGGTTAAGCGCTTAGCTCTGAGGGCCGTGGGTTCGATTCTCTCAAGAGAAAGGATTGACAACGTACAAATAATTATTCCGGACCTGAGAGTCTGTCTATATGGCTATCCCAAAGCAAAGGCTCATCGTACATTTTAAGCTCTGGACAGACCACTACTCGATATAGGCATCTTCAAAAGACATGATTTGCTGTCATTATTACGTTCAGGCGAGTTTCCAGACTCCATATATCTATTTTATTGGTTTTACTTATACTACAAGGCTGAAGAAATAAATAAAAATGTATTGACATTTTTACGATCAAATTAATTAAATTGACCGTAGTGTAAGTTATAATACTTGTAACCTGTTCAATAACGTTACACGGCAAGTTACACTACGATCAATTTAATTAATTTGCAAATGAAAATTATGTTTAACTAAATAATTTATGTTATAAAGTATAATTTAAATTTCAATAATTACTTATGTTTATATATTAGTTTATATTGATAATGCGATTTGAAAGAAAGAAGAAAAATTATGAAGGGTTTAATTTAGAAATAACTAACTCAGCATAGCCACGAATCACATTAATAGTAAATATTGTGTTGATATTTATTTAATTTAACTTGATTGCTATCACCTATAAAAATGATGACAAAGGGAGGACTTAACAAGCCTTTTAGCATTCTCTGCCAGTTAGCCCGGGGTGTGGAGAAATAATGTAATAAGTTCATTATAATATACGTTTATATCTTAGTAAAATAATTCATTAATAATTAAAAGTTATTAATTACATTCATCGATCGGTAAAATGTTGTGAAATGCTAATCTTATAATTAGAAGAGGAACGGAGAGCCCGGACATGGGTTGAAGAGAGATACTGAAATGTATCCTTAAGATAAGAAGGGGAGGTGAAATCGTTTAAATTATGAGTGTTATTTTTTTTAATACGTGAATCGTTATTATATTAACAAGTTTTTTGATAGTGACCAATAGTTTTGCAACTTGACAAAATGCAACACTAATAACAAATTTAAATATTGAATGGAATATTAATGGATTTCTAAATTTATTTAGAAATGATTTTGGCAGGTATACAACCCCTCTGAGAATGTCCTCGATGTTGAAATTCCTGCTTGGAACAAGACCGTCCAGGAGATTAATTAGATTTCTATTCCTGCACTAATATTAATTTGATCCTGTCAAAACATAACAGCTTTAGTCATTGTAATTGTAGATAATTCTAAATAAAATCTTGTAACTTCATTTATTTATTAAATCAACTTTGATTAATTAATTGTTTTCGATTTTAATACGGAGTTGCTTAGTAAGCCATGGTAGCTTAATAGTGACAGGTATCGCTTTAATGTCATAGTACGCATATAACCTGCGTTTGTATCCCCGTGGCGGCATCACTAAAATTGTTGTGTTTGCATTTCAAGTTTTGAATTTATCGTGCTCGGCAGAAAAAAAACGTCGAGATGAAATCTGTCATACAGAGATGTAATAATATCATAATAAAAAATAATAATAAGTCTGCGAACCCCTCTGTACCGTGAGATCAGTAGGCCATCGACAGGTACACATAAAATATGTATGTATACATACTTTGCTTTAATATATATTAATATACATGTTTTTTACTGCACATCCCAGTGTGGTTCAGTTCGACCGATGAAGTTGCACACTAACAGAATATAGCTGATATTATATTATATTATACAGAAGCATCATAATATTATATGTTTCGTATGGTGCACGAAAAGCCACGGCTATCCTAGAATAGATAAATTACTAGAAAAGAGGCATTCCACCGTAATCCTTAGGCCTACAGCGCAGGAAAATCGATTAATATCACCGATAATGCTGATTTTTATCTTTATTTTTAAAAAAAACACTTCATTAGCGTATTCCATCTTGGACCTCAGAGTGGCAATACTTCTGTAACCTACGTCGATTGAAATTTATACAACCCATGGGGTTGTAGTTGTAGTAGGAACTTATTATCAGATGCACTGTTATCTGTCCGTCACCCTAAACAATTATTCATATTCATTTTTTAAACGTTTGCCACTTGCGGGGAACTCACCACTGTCTATAGTCATTACCAACCTGGTCGTCTTCTAGTTAGTGCATATTTTTGATATCTTACATTTAGAACCTGTGCCTAAGGTTCATATTAGCAAGTGACTCCATTTTAAAAATTCGTTTTGCTCCGCGTTATGATAACATGACTTTAATTTATTCCAGGTGACTTAAATTTTCGTAATACTATAACGAATAATATACTTATGGAAATAAATGAGAATTAATAATTATAATTTCTGTTTGACGGATCAAAATGTAAGAAATATTTACTAAACTACTACATCAGCCCATTTTAGGACACTGCTGAACACAGGGCTCCAAGAAGGCACCAGTGGGTAGATGAGCACATATCGGTAACATCGCTCTAGTGATGCTGCTTTCGATCAGTAGTTTGTGGGATTTGGCTCGTCTAATTCGGATGGATATTCCAGCATCATTCGGTTGCCAGAGCCTCGTTTGTTTGCTACCACGTGATGGTATATTCCCCCTTACACTTGAGGAAAGTTTATTTAATCATTATATTACGTTTGAATATAATTTAATTCTAAGGTTTCGAAAAACTGATTTTCTCTAAACCCAGTATATCCGTGCTAAACTTGAAAACGGCTAAACCGAGTTAAAAGGCACTTTTACGTAGAAGGATGAGGAATTTGTAGCATTTTATTTATTTTACCCTTTTCTAGGAATAATTCTAAATATTCGCTTACGGCATTAGGACTATTGCCGTGAGGAAGTGATGTGTATGAATGAGCGTTGACGAATTAGGGATTGGTGTGATTCAGGATTGAGCAAGTCAACCTTGTTTTCCTTGATGTCGATAATTTATGAAAGCGTCCAGTCGTACTTAACTGGGTGAGTCAGTATGTAGTAGCTGTAGTAAGACTCTACCACGTTAACGTAGAATACGTAATGCTCAAAGTAGAATATGGGATTATAGGAATTGTTATAGTTGTCAGGTTTGGTAAACGGACTGGCAATAGTAGTTATTTTATTAAGTTCCCATCACTTAAATATTTTTCTCCTTAAAGAAACCTCACTTGCAAGCGGTGCTCTACTACCAATACTATTGTTTTATGGTAAAGGCGGCCAACGAGCAATCGGATCACCTGATGGTAAGTGCTCACGTACATCTGCAACAGAAAAAGTGCTGCAGGTGCGTTGACGGCCTTTAAAAGTATTTGGGAGATGGAAAAGACGATGAGGAAGGGGATGGGGAGGGGGAGTGGGCCTCCGGTTACCTCACACACCGAACGAAATGCAGAAGCGTACTTCACGTCGGTATTCTGCGAGGCCGTGATGCCAACCCGGTCGAGCCGGCCCATTCGAGCAGCTGCAAAAGCCGTCGCTTGGCTCTACCACTTACAAATACTACTACATCAGCTTCTTTTAGTTCACTGTTGAACATACGCCTCTCCTAGAAAATTAACTGCTGATGGCAAAAACTCCATCTAGATTAGTGTGGTAAACCGCATCTCTAGTGCGAGGTTACCGGCACATGGCTGAGTACGGGTAAATCTTCCATGGATGGCATGCCAGACAAGACCAACTTATGTCCAGCATTGAACTTATAGATAGAAATTAAAATAGGAAAGAAGGAGAATTTCATTGAAAGGTTTTTTTATGAAACAATAAATTGCATTATTTGGCTAACCGAAGAAACAAATTAGTTATTTATTATTTACGGGGCTGTGATCAGCTAGGAAGAGTGAGACAATGCTACAGTGAGAACTAGTGGACTTCACATGGCGTACAGATATTCTTAGTTACTTGGAAATATAGACTTTCTTACACATGCCGTCGAGCGAGTCGAGTAAATCAGTAGTTAACATACCAGTTTACAATTATAGTGGTGCTACGAGTGTATCGAAATCCTAATTTACTTTGGTGAAATTAAGCGCAGGAATTTGTCTATAAATTTGTAATTATGTGCCCTGTAGTGATATATTACCCGCTTGTAAATTAGATGTGTGAAAATTAGATTGAATAAAAACAATACCTATGTCTTAATATGGACTGTGTCTGCTAATTAGCTTACAAAACTGCTTGACTGCTTGATTTGACTGCTTTCGACGTCTTTCTTCTTCCAATTGGATAAATTTATTAAAGGCCTTAATTAAAAAAAGTCATTATTAGAGGTCATGTGATTTATGTATAATGGTTGAATGGACGTAATAGTTGGGTTGTTCTTGAATATATTCTAGAGCAATTCAGACTTCTAGACGTTAAACATCTTAGTCCCCCTGCGACCACGGGTGTTGTAAAGCACTCGAAACATTCGGAATAAATATACGATGTAATCCGTAAATAATTGTTTAATTTCAATATCATTATTTAGAATAAATAAAAAGTCATTGTGCAAAAGTTAAATAGCAAAATAACTTCTAAATTATCCCACATATTTAAATGTTCATTGGACAAAGGAGTTTAAAGTTGTTAATGTTTGTTTCAGCCAACCTCGCAAACTGTAGGATGGCTAGGGGTCCGCAAATGTTGCACAAATTTGTTTTATTGCTGTTTGGATCGGCTATGTTTACTTTTGGCTAAGTACTACATTAAACCGTATTTGAATTATCTGATGAGTTAGTTTTTAAATTAATTAATAATTATAATTAGTTATATGCCATATGTTTTCTATACTACCATTGTGTATTTTATAAGATAGAAGAAATTAACGAAACTCTCCACTTAACTCTAGCGTTTCCATTCCCAAACCCACATGAGGATAGAGGAGAGTTGGTTGGAGTGGACTTTGAACTATCCGCAAACTAGTCAATGCCGAGTCATGGGCGGCGGTTAACCCAAACACTTGTACAAACACATCCTGTACTGAAGTGGCTTTAGTAGCTTCAGTGGCCAAGTGATTGAAGTGATTACAGTAACGCTTTTGATTGCATATTCTGGAACAAATTGTGGCATATGTTATGAGCCCATCTCCTATAAAAAAAAAGATATCTCCCATAACTGGAACATCTTGTCACACTACTGTAAAGGCGTCGTTTGAAGGTAGATTATCGAACCAGAAGAAATTTCAGAAATGTTGTTCGTGTTTTAACTTATACGGAGATTACATTATAAGAAAAACGCTTGATAGTTGGTAAGGAGGTTTTGCAATCGAAGGAAAAAAAATTCTGGTTTAAATTGAAAGTTGTGAACTAGGCTTTGCCATAAAGCTAAATAAAAATATTGATTGTGGATAGGTTTATAAAATTTCAGCAAACCTTCCCTCCCTTTTTGGACTGGTAAGAGTTGAAAATGTTTATTACTTAGGCTGTCGACGAATAGCTTCAGCTAAGAGTGCTGTGCTGTATACACCAAAATAGCTTTGTGTTGTGTAGAATGAATCGTCACGCAGCGGAAATTGTGTATTTATCTGCACTTCTTTTTTTTTCTTAACTTATTCGTCTGGCATTGGGATGGAGGTCAGGCGTCAAACTCTCGCCACACAAGCCGCAACGGAACGTTATCGTGAGCGACCGTAAGCTAAAGATGACGCGCGACGGATTCTGGTCTCTTCTGCAGGGTGCATTGCTCTTTGTACATTGTTCTTAATTTTCACCATTTTACTTTATGGGCCAGAAACGTAAGCCGTCTTATATGGATAGGATCAATCCATTCGAAATATGGTGCTGGCACCGAATGGTGCAAATCTCTTGGACTGCCCAGCCCAGAAAATATAATAATCACAGACGAACTAATTAACCCCTAAATGCTAAAGTAAAATAAGTTCACAATCTTCAACAACGTGGGAACGACTAAGGAGGAAGGAGGAGGAAGATAGAAGAAACAAATAATAAACAACAGTTTATTTTCATTATAATTTATTTCATCTAGAATATAAGATTTTAAATCAAAGGTATAAAGTATTTGTTAAACAATACCACAAATAGGTATTTTCCAAAATATTCTTCCATGCCATGCCCACATACATATTGCCATGGCCGACAGGATACGTTAATCTCTAGTACATTATCATTAAGCTATTAAATATTATTGGTACTGTTAAAAAAACAATTTAAATAAATAAATAACTAAACGATGTTAAAGTTTAAACAAACTTGACCTTTATTCAGGAGCAATAAAATAAGAAAACTTTCTCGGACGTAATGTTCCAGTGTTTATACTTTGCGGCTACCGAACAAAAGAGACGTTTTAAAGAGAATATTTACTATGTCTGATGTCCAACCACGAATTGCTGGCATCTTTTCAAAGGTAGTCTTCTTTCTTTCCTAGTATTCATAAAATGTAGTTGTCACATGAAATATTAACCTTATCCTTTTGAGCTTATTTTTGAATCTGTAGTTACTTTAGATAAAAAAAAAAAGAATAACTGGAATAAAATAATTTGTGTAAGACGGGTGCGCTTATATATCTGTTTAATAAGGGTGACGTTTATTGACTTTTGAGTTGCTCTCACACAATGGACATTGAAGATTTATCCCTGATTTATCCTTGGAGTGGTTTTCATCATAACAAAGACCTGTACTGTATTAGTGCATAAGTTTATAATCACCTACTTTTAAATTTAATTTTAATTTTTCAATAATAACAACTCTACTACAAATAAAATACAAAATACAAATAAAATTTTAAGAAAACTAATTTACTTTGTACAATTTCCGCCGTGTTCTTATTATTCCAAGTATAAAACAATAACTGAGGCATATCGCATGGATTTTGTTTTATATTTCTACTTTATACTCGCTTGCCTTCCCGAATACAAAATTCTCCCCATATTCAGTGTTCAGAAGTCCTGGTTTTAGGAAAAAAATTATATGTTAGCATTTTTCTGTTTATTTCTCCGTGTACTTCATATAGTTACTTCCAAAATATGCATTAAAAAGATGTACATATCAAAAATTTATCTGATGTTAATGATATGGTTAACATATTTAATACTTTAATGAATAATTGCTTCGAAACATACTCCACTTTGCAAATCACGAAATAACCAGAAAACTATGGAAAATTCAATTTAACAAAAACGAATCAACGAATAGTCAAATCTAGAGATAGCTATAATGTAACGCAATACAGACAAATTTCTCTAAAAAAAATCTAATTTAAAAAAGCAACATGTACATGTACATTTCGGGACTATAATCATTGACCCAAGATGTATTATGGAACTTGTATATACAAAAAAAAAATATGAATTAATTTCTCGGAACTATATTCATATAGTCAGGAGTGCGAAGACGTCAGAATGATTCTGCTTTCCTCCTCACCAACAAATCACAAAGAGAAGAAGAAATATGTAAGTAAAAACTATCTAACATAGTTAAAAGTTAGAACTACTAACCAATCTCTAAACCCCTTTTTAAAATGAAAGGAGCCCTTTGGCTAGTAAAGAAATATCTATTGGCTGCTTCTTCACGTTACACCTTGATAAGCTTTTTCTTAGAACAATTGCAAGGAAAGATGATAAAGAGTGGCATCGACGTACAAGTAAATGCAATATATCGTACTACCTACTAGAATCACAAGTACATGGTGTCGACCTCATAAAATGGCAATGGAAAGTGTTTTGTCGCAACTATTAGATCAGAATCTAGGTTTATCAATAGACTATTCTACTGCAATAGACTATGACGATGAGGATCATGAAGGTTTTATTATAATTTTATTAAATATTCAAAAGTGCTAATTAAACATCATTTAAGGATTTATAATAGATATAATAGACAGTCTATGCTTCGGAATTACCAAAGAACAAGACGATTTATAACTTCATAACTTAAATATATTAATGTCAGTTGTATTTGTCAGTTTGTTACGGTCTAATAATATAAAGACTGGACTTAAATAATCATGGCTTTTCAGCCATGATTATACATATATAAGATAAAAAAGTACATAATAAAAATATATAGTAAGAATTGTATATAATGACTCAATACTAACATATAATATTATGAACTAGTCGACATAAATAAAACTTCACCAGAACACCAGAATTTAATTAAACTAAACTACATTGGGACCACGGTTTGCTCTATAAAGTATGTAACGAAAAGCGCGGCAATTGGTCATTGTTGGGTGACTTCCGGGCTGAAATTAGAACCAGACATGTTACCGATTACCCGAAGATTATTTGGCCTTTTGAATGCAATTTGAGTTTGTACAAAAACTCATTATTTCCAATAGTTACAAGAAATGCAACGCAAGTGAGCCTGGATTTCACCAGAGGGACAATCTAGAAATAATATGGGCACGTTATACCATACCCTATGCCCACACAAAAATCAAATAGTCAATAAATAATAAAACATTAACCTTCCACAGTAGGAATTTCTCCAGTGTCGCAGAGGCAGTTTACATACATAAATTGCTCATGGACAAATACCCAGACCCGGCATAATTATTTGTAGTTCATACAAATACTATTACATATGTCAACTATTACAAAAAGCTATTTGTTTATGCAAATCTTAGCGAAGTAATTATTCCTATTTTAAATTTAAATGAGAACATGAGTGAGTGAGCATAATAATGACTATGATCTCCACCACGGCAGTAACTTCCGATTACAATAGGAAATTGTCAACTGCGCCGAATATATAAGTGTTCTCGTACACACAAAAGGTCTTATCCGTTCTCACCTTCCTATTTAACGGTAATCAGAAAAAATATCGGATGCAGTGTGTGAGATATGGAAATACAAAACATAGTTTAACCGGAAAACTTACAATTTATATATTACATAAATATTAGCATGGGCTGGAATCCGAACCCTGGATAGTCGCAATGCGAACACACAACACCGCTACAAGAACTTTCATGAGTTAAAAATTGTAATAATTGAACAATTGAATATTTGGGTCGAGATCAAAAGAATTCTGTCTCTTTATTAACATAAAGGCAGATACTAATGAGACAGAAAACAATTCACTTAGCATTCCGTAAAAGGAAACGGAGCCCTTTGAAGTCGAATATCTAAAATTTCGCGAGTCTATGACAAGATTTGATACGGGCGCAAGTATCGTTATGCTTTGTTACTTTATGGAGATTCTCCCGGTATCAGGCTGCTTAATATATATATACTTACTTTGTGCGTGATATACATAAACCATTACATATTATAATTATAAATGATTAACTTAAGTCAGTGACCATAGAGTAATGATAATTGCCTCAGCACGTGTGTCAACGGGTACACTGTAGGGACTATAAAAATGCTATACTTATAATTTTAATAATAATTATTTTGATTATTCCTTATGATCTAATTATTCTGAATTTTTACTAAAGCCGACTTTTTTAATTTCAAAACGAATTTACTAGTAAAACTTTACTCCAAATTCCAACCTTATCACGAGATAAGGTATGAACCTCCACGAGCTTTAACAGCCGAGAGAACACGAGAAAGGTTACCCTGCAGTGGGACATTACAACAAGGAAATTACAAAAATTACATACAAGTTACTTTAAACTTTAGATAGATTTACATACGATTGCAAAAGGGTATAAGAAATACACTAACTTCTTCTCCAAATGATAGATTAAACACCTTAAAATAATGCCAGACCAAAACGTGGCAATTTCAGCAAATCCTTCCTATCAAATAGGCTTATATCGTAGTGGATTAATAGCAAGCTGCTTAAAAAGAAAAATGTTAACTACAATCTATACTAATATTAAAAAGTGAGTATTCGTTTGTATATATATATAAGTGTGAAGGGGAATCTGTGGAACTACTTAACTAATTTTAAAAATCCTTACTGAAAACTTACCCAACTCATAAAATTTGATAATTGAGATTATTTTGTTTTTATTATTACTTTCGAAAACCTTACTGCTATCTTAACCTTACTGCGGGATCTAAATCGAGTCGCCTCATCGGAAGATCGCCTACCACACGGCTATCGTGACTATCACAATTGGCTATTACGAATTAAGAATTTCTTGGTGAAAAATTCCGTAGCAATCTGCAAAGTATATCTGCTTAGTTTATATAGTAGGTACTTTTATTGTAACCACGTTTCAATTACCTAAAAGCGTCGTAGCGGCACTTCATTAGTTCGCCCCCGACGACTGCGACCCGCATTATCGCAATTGTTTTCCCCACAACTCTTGCTTCGAAGCTCAGCTAGCATTTTTTTTTTCTCATTTTATTATCTCAGACATTTTTTGAGATTTAAAAACATTTAGTTACGTGAAAAACAATCTGTCTGGTCGGTTTCTCGTTATACGTATACTTAAATACTGCAGAGAATTATTATTAGATTGATATGTTCGTGACTTAAGATCGTGTGGCTGTATATAAAATGCCTGGCTGCAAATATATTTCATAAAAGGTTTGTTTGGTAACTGAAGGTGCGAAGGAAAAGGGACCCGCCAAGTCGGGTTTTCGTGACCTGGGCAACATGTCACCCCCTGTCAGGTTGTAATTTATAATTTGCATCTGTACAAAATGGCATACCGCCATAACGGATTTATACGCATGACATTTTGTAAATAATGCCGTTTTCAGATGTAATTTTCTCGATAAAGCCAATAATCCACGTCACTAAGCTTATTTTATATTAACAGATGTTAAAGACATTTCTCTCTTTTCATTTTCATTCTCCTCCTAATTTTCTTGTTTGGCCATACTCACTATACTGGAGAAGCGGGTTTTTGAGCGCAGTACTGGTACCCTCGCACTAGTGATGCTGCTCCCCATCATTAGACAGTGTCATCGTTGATTTGTGTTCAGCAAATGCGGATAGATATGCCACATTTCGTTCGTCGACAAACGACCAACAAATGAGGCTCAGGCGTCGTTTGTTGGCTAGCTGAAGGCACCACGTGCAGGTGAGGTTAGCAGGTAAGAAATAAGTAGAATATTTCTACTGTTGTCCTGTAATCCTCTGGTGTGAATATTAGCAAATATTTTTGTAGTTCTCACTAACAAATTCGTGTGTTGGACGTCTGAAAATCCAGCCATGGTATCTTAATCAAACAGCCAACTGCCGATATTTGCCTCTGAATTGCAATGTAATCTAAAACCAACCAAAATCTTGAAACTTTAAAACTGTGTACATTTTGTAAGATAACCTATGTTGAATACATACTATAATTAATTGTTCTTCCTCTGAAACTGTTGAGTATAGGAATCAACTAACTGGTACGCATTTCATTATAGTCGCGTTTAATTTTTTTCGATTTAATACAAAAATATGTATTTTTTTTAAGTTGTTTGGGGAAATATTAAATACAGTGACGTAACCTTAACCTTTACAGCCTGTATAGTCCACTGCTGGACATAGGCCTCTCCCATACGGCGGAAGTTCCGTAATAGCCACACTCGCTTAGCGGTCGCAGTACCAGAAACCTGACACCCTAGACGCTTCTGCCCATCATCAGTCTGCTTATTTTTGAAATGGATATTTCGAGATGGCTATCCCACCAAATAACGGTAGTCATTGTGCCTTTAAAGGCTTTTCCTTTAGTCGCCTCTTAGACACACACTGGAAAAGGGGGTGGCAGATTCTTATACCACACAGCAATCTCTATCACACAGCAAACTATATCGCATAATATTGGCGTGAAGTAGAAGCATATTGTGCAGTATGCGTTTCGTTCGATTAGTGAGGTAATACTAATGATGAACGAAGCCCCAAATATTATAAAAGGCCGGCAACGCTTCTGCAGCTTTGCTGTTACAGTTGTGTACGTGGGTGTCGGTAATCACTAACCATCAGTTAAGCCGCTGGCTTGTTTGCCTCCTGTCCCTTAAAAAAAAACGAAAAACTGTAATACTATCTATCTTTCCATTATCTATCATCATTGCAGTAACTTAGTCAACCTTATATTGTACTGTACAACATCCTAATCTCCTGGGCATCCCATCACTAAAATATTCCAAATAAAAATAAAAAAATAAAATATTGCAAAAATAAGTTACCTTTGTAACCTGTGAAATAACTGTTATATTACTTAATTATTGTATTTTCCCGATTAGGATATCATGGTGCTGACATATTTAAATAGGATAATGATACTAAATAAAAATATTACCAGAAACGGTTTTTTTTAATTAATCGTTAGAATGCTGAAAGCATTACTGAAGGATAAGCGTATAACGTGCAATTTCAGTGCATAGTATTTTATTCCAGTAGGATAAAGTACTATACCTTGGCTTCATTTGTATGAGTACTGCGAATGGAAGACGAAAGCCTTGAGTTGAATAGCCGCGGTTCATGGTCGGACATCGGCCATTGTAAATGTTGCCTCTACAATGCTTTTTTCGCAGTCACACTGCAGCAAAGAATGAACAGCTAAAAATTTCCCTACGATAATGTTTGCATTTTACGTTTCTTAAAAAATCCAACTGACACAAGTCTTGCAATTGTCATATGCACCTATTTACCATTTATAAAAAAAAATATGGAGCAATAGGAAGTCAGTCATCGTACCGTACCCTAAAATTTGTGAGACATTTACCACATCACGAGGAAATAAAAAGATTGAACTTTTACCAATTACAGAACCCCTACCTAAATAAATTAGAGTGCATGTCTGCCGAGTAGTGAGACAGTATCGTTGAAAATATATTTTTTTTATTATTATACTAAAGAGGTAATTATATAAAAGCAAGACTTTAAATGGTAAATACATCACTCTGCTTCAGTTTTTCAGTCTCAATGGCAGACTCGTTGCAAGAGCTTAGCACTAACCCAATGATCTCAGTATCAAATTCAAAAATAAATTTACTTGTAAAACTTTCATAAAATAAAGACAGTGGAACCGCTTTGCAGCTTGAATCTATTTAATATTGTACAGAAGATAACTGTTTTAAAACGGTTGCAATTTAGCAAGACATTTACATTCAAACAGGCTGCTTGCAGTGTTTCGTGCTTGCAAATGATAGTAACATTAACTTCACCTAAAAGCTACGGAAATACATAAAGTTGTAAAGAAATTAAAAGAATAATTGTTATGTTTGTAAATATATTCAGTTTTTTTATATAATTAACTAAAACCCTTTACGTTTGGATGAAGAGTGATATCTACCTACAAAGGCATCCAAGAAAAGAGTAAAATTTAATGTAGTATATTACATTGCAGGTAGATAATGTAATGGAAATTGTTCTCAAACATTAGAATTTACAATTGTTGAATGCATACATTACGACTTTTATACGAAACTTTGATCATTGCATTATATACATACTATACTAGAAGAGCAAATGACTTTAATATTCATAATTGTAAATCCAGCACAAATTTGAGATTAGCTCTCTGATGCTTAATTAATATTATATTGATTACAATGTATTAGGAAATAAACTCTTTTAAGAGCCTCGGGTTATCGTTGTGGAAAAGCAAATATGTAACCATTAAGTAGTTTTGAAAGTATCATGTCATGGATAAAATAAAGTAAATACAAAGAATAACTCAGTAATGTAACCCACTCGATACATGACAAAGCCAGAGATAAAAAAGTAAAAGCAATATTTTACGTTAGTCTATTAATATAAAATAGTAGGTATGGCTATAAGTGTGTTCTACTTTCATTTTATTACTGTATATATTTAAATATAAGCCCGCACGTCCATCATTCGTAGGCTTAAGCAGAGACTACGGATCTCCATCAGGCACGACTCAGCGCAGTCAAGAAGGCTTCAGTAACCACCTTTTCTTCTTCTTTATGTAATTCTTTATATTAAATAGCTAGAAATTTGAAGCTGAATGTCATTAAATATTATCACTAAAGTTTTTGTTCTTTTAATTTCTTACGCTGTTAGACAAAGCTTACGGATTTCTATTTGGTACGATACTTCATAGCTCATCGGATTTCTGCTATCCACTTATACCGTTACCGCGACGCACAATACCATCCCGTTTTGATCCCGGGATAAGATTTTCAAGACTTTTCTCTTAGTCACCTTTTAGAACACGCTCAGACAGATATTCAGCTCCATAACAAATTTTTTGAAGTGGATTATGAAAGATGTCCAACTGTGAACTTATAAATTCTGATGAAGAAGTATATCTAGAATGGGTATCAATATACCTATATATAATTTTATAAAGTTAGGAAATGAGACGGCTCGGTCCTCTCGCCTTCCCTATACTCATTCCCAAAAGCAATAATAATAAGGTTGAACTAACACTATTCGTCAACAACACTACCCTTTACGCTTCCAATACTTACGTATCGAGGATTTACATTCGTATCCAAACCCCAGCCAGCGCATTAAGCATTTGGTTTAGGGCATGGAGAATCGATGTAAATCATGAAAAGAGCAAGGCGGTCTTGTTCACAAAAAAAAAAGTGCCAAAACGTATCACCACGAATAAACTCTCTCAAATCATTTTTATCGGATGCCAGAAGTCAAATGGCTAGAGCGTCAATTAGACTTCAAGAAATATATAGAAAACGTAAGAAAAATGGATGCATTCAAATCCCTTCGCCTATATTCTCTAACAAAACAAAGTCGCAGTAAAATGTTATTAAGACGTAAAATGCACGTATACAAAACTTGCAGACGCCCTATCTTGTCATATGCAAGCGTAGTATTCGTGGACGTCTCTAAACCACGATTAAGATCACTCCAAGTGATAGAAAATTGTTTCATGCTCGGAGTTACCGGAGCGCCTCCTTACATGCGGAATGTAGATTTACACCGCGACATGAACTTGCCTTCTATGGCAGCCCAATTCAATGAAACTTCAATAAGTTATTTCGTGCGAACTATAAAAATCTGGTGTTAGTAGCGGCGCTGGGTAATTACACACCAGCGCACGAAATCTCACCAGACAAAAGGCGCCCTGTTAAAGAGGTTTTTGATTTGCCGCGACCCCGCCTGCAGTTGTCGGAAGTCTCTTTCGTAAACAGAGCACAGCACAGCTGCCAGCGTCACGACTTCGAGGGCCGAATCTGTTAAGGTCGCCGAGCCAACAGTGGAGGATTTAGTCGATCCGACACTTAATGCTGATGTCGATAAAACCAGCCATTGCGTTCAAGGACAGGTAGGTGAACAAGCACCTTTCTCCCAAGGGAAACAAAAAAAGTTACCTGCTCCGCCATACGGCACACCGTTCAACTAGGCGGCCTAATTTAATATTCGCAAACTTAGTCATGTTGCTTCAAATAAACATAAAGATTTTGCTATTTCCGTCAAAATATGTTTTATTCCAAGGATATTAAAAGTATGAATCAAACATTACGTTTATTGGGCTAATTGTAGCGATATTTGTTTATTGATAATTTTTTGGCGTACTACGAAATTAAAGCATGCGCACAGACCACTCGAATACCACGGCTCTATCTATGTAGATACTTCATTATAATTTCAGGTTTAAAATAAATTGAAATACGTTGTCACCCTTGAGGACTAAGATGAAATGTCTCAAAGCCTGTAATTACACAGGCACAGTGTACTTTTCTAATCGGAAGTCAACAGTGATTGCATTGCTGATTGGCGACAGTAATAGGTAGGCCTAAATTGTTTCATCCATCGATACATTACAGTTTTTTAGATAATAATACTCCGTTACGAATTGGTGTTAATATACCATACGTACAGACAGACACGTTAGTGATTCCGTTTAAGGGTTTCTATTTGATAAGTATTTACAAAAACATCAAATAATGAAAAGTTTTCTTTTTCATTAAAAGTATTGAGAAAATGACGATATGTTATTCTGTTTTATATCTAAGCGGAAACATAATTCTATTTCCTAGAAAGCGAAGGAAATTGTGTGGGCGAGCTGAAATTCAAAACTGAATTTCATTTAGGAACACGATCCGCGATCAAACAACCTGCTATTGTAACTATTAGATATTACGGAAATCAATGAAACGAAGCGAAATATTCTAATTTAATATTGATATAGAGTTATCCCTTAAGGTGTCATAACAATAGAATTTTTATTGTTGCAACATTTCATGAGTCATGCAATACTTAAATTTGAATTATGTAATGTCATTCAGACCATGAAAAATTAAACCTTTGGCTTTACAGAGTTCTCCTTTAATATGTTTTCATGTATTTATCGTCGCCGCAGCGCCTAATAGTAAATGCATCTTGAATAATTAATGTATATTAATGGAGAAAATGCACATCCACCTTTAATAAATTGTATTAATTATGTATTCAATCTCAGTCGGTTTTCACAATGTTGCGACATCTGCAGAATGATGTGGGATATTAGAAGTTCTATTAAATGATGAATAACCAAATAACTATGATGAATAACATGATTGTTGAAAGGCGACATAAGAACTATCTCAACGTATGCACACTTTTAACGGAAGTGCTCTATATATAGATAGCTCAATGGTTCAGAGATCTACCTCTGAATCAGTAGACCCAAGTTCCTCTAAGTATGCGGAGGGATTACGAGTCAATAAAATATTATTCGTCGGTCTGGTCACTAAAACCGGAATGGAGACAATGGCACCGTCAGCCCCGATGATACTAATAAACTTTGTTCATCAAAGTGGGTTGAAACGATTAGAAAAACAGTCTAGTCACCTACCCTTATCCGGCCGTGGTACCGTATTTCTATTACATTTGTTAATGTAATGATTGCATTAAAACTGTGATTTTTAATTTATTTTGGTAGTGGATCTTAATAATTATTTTTGTTGCCCTCCCAAGCTGTGCTTTTTAAACGTAGAAATGTTTTATTAATTAATAATCTTACTGTAAGATAAAAAAGCTCCGGTAGCCTAGTAACACTTTGTTTATTAATTCTAGTCACGTTTATTATTCTTTCATTACAGCGAGGTTCAAACGCAGACTAAAACATAAGACTAAGTAAATTACAATATATTTTATTATATAATATACTTCAACGTTTGAAGTTCGAATCCTAATGTAAGTAACGTTGGTTTATTGGCTAAAAGTTCCTTTTCTAATAAAATGTCTGTATATTTTAAAGCGTGGATCATTTCGAGAGTGTTTTAATATCATCTTTGATTTTTGTTAGGCAAAATATATTTTATCTTTTTCTATATCTATACTTTTTTAATCTATAAAAACACGTCGGAATATAACAAATATAAGTAAATAAACTCGGTAAGTGTATTTGCTACGTAAGAGTTTAGGTAGTCCCTTTTCTTTTTCTTTTTATTATATAATAAGTATCCCAGGCGAAGTGTATAGAAGTTCAGCTATAAAACATGATCTTTATTGAGATCAAGGGTCAGATTCAGATTTCGCTACTTTTATTAGTATTTGGAAATATTTCTGGCGATGTTTTCTGAGATCAAGATTTAAAATAAAAATATACTTTATTAAATAAAAAATTTATCACTTTTTCACTTAAGAATGAATGAAGAAAGATGCGTCTAGTAGTCAAAATTATTAAAAGACATAGGTTATTCTTCTCTAAATATTTTCTCTTAGTATTTGCATTACGAGTATATTATATATTGAGGTAAGCAAAAACTGATAAGATTTTTCTTATTACAATAATCTATCATTTGGCCATGAATAAACCTTATGAAATAAAGGTGAGCAAATAAGTTTAAAAGAATTAAGAAAAGAAAGAAAGCCTTTTGTAGAAGATGATTTTATCTAATCTGTTATAAGGTCTATTGCAACCTCACCTGCTCGTGGTTCAACCTGTAAGCATACAAACGAGGCACAGTCGATCGAGTAATGACGGAATATCCATCGGAATTTGCCGAACCTATATTAAATCCCACAGACTAGTGATAAGGAGCTGCTTCATTAGTGCAAGGGTACCGCCACTGCACTCACCACCCCGTTAGCCCAGCGTGGCGAGTGTGAAGAAATATATTCCGTCTATTGCTGGTATTTTCTTGGAAAGGCCCATGTTCAGCAGTAGCCTAAAATAGTCTGAAATAGTACTAGTATTTATAATATAATGCTATCAAAATAAAAATCAAATATCTGTATAAATTATATATATTATGTAAACAGTACTTTTCTTAATCTAATACCTACGGCTCTTGAAACAAAATGTAAGTTCCGTCAAAGTTGTACGAATAAGAAACAAGCTCGTAAGTTTCTAAGAAGAGATCCCTTTTCTTTTGGTACCGGCATAAGTTACCGAATATTGAAGCGTATTGAAGTTCAGATATAAAACAAGCTCTTTATAGGTATTAAGGGTCAAGATTTCATTACATCCACTTGCTTTTAATTTAATGCTTATTTCTTTTATGACAATTATACAGAAATACATTTATACAAATAACAATATAAACTTAACAATACAAAAATAACAAATAACTTTGTGCGTCGTCAAACGGACAGAGTTATTTGTTGTTGGTAAGCAGCCACTGTTGACATAATAATGTTGTCGAGATGGGTTGGTGTCTTCAATTTCAAATCTTTAATTAAGACCAGCATACAGAAGAGAACCACCTGTATTAGCCAGTGAAGTAGACCACACGCAGGCGCGGTAGATTTTTGGAGAAAAATGTGGCTTAATTTACACTCATACGATATAACATTCATAACAAAAATCTGAATGAACTTAGGGATGTTCGATCGTGTTGTTTTTCATTCTACTTATTCTTCATCCGATGTTATCGTTATCGACATAGGTAGTTGGGCACGAGAAAAACTTTCCTGTTTATGCTTTCACTTGCACACCACAAGATATTATGCGGACAGAATTAACCTGAATTACATTATTCATTATCATTTAAAGGTTAAAATTGTAGGAATCATTTCTGCCGAATACATTTTATTAGAAAATTGACTAGCATGCCTGTCTGTTTCTGACCGGCATCCGTTATATATATAGAAACTAATAATTTTTAAACTATTAAAAAATAATTTTGTACCTCATTTCGTTATCGAGATAAGAATGGTGAAGAACACCCTTGGGGTTTTATATATACACATTACTGTTGTGTATTCATAAAATTAAAATAGATATCTCAAAATTCATTCAACTCCAGCCAAGCCTACTATACAATATTTAAACAAACTCATATTTAAATTTTGTCTGTATCTCTTTATTATTCTCTCCAAATTCACTGCAGAACACAGAATATTTCTAGAGGACACTCCAAAGCCTACCAGAAACGAAAGAAAAGGAAAGAAAGATTTGCACATACTCGCCACGCACTAATCATTGTAAGTTTAGAAACTGCACCTTCACACTAAAGAGATGTTGCTTCTACCAATAGTCTGTAGAATTTTGGCTCGAAATTGGATAGAATTCCCGCTATCATTTCGCAATGAATTTCGTTTAGCTCGTACCGCGTGAGATTAATGCAAAAATCTAATTTTGGAACTTTGTATTATCAAAAGAGTTGCTACTTTTATTCTAATACTCAAACCGAAAAATACATATTAATAATCATACTTATGATACAGGCAAACAAATGTGTATCAAATAAACGCCACGCGACTGTATATATGTATACTGCGTGAACACGCACAAGGGAGGTAAATTTCGGTTTTATGGCTTTCCCGAATGCTCCCAAACGGATTATAAATATTGCGTTGTAGCGTAGAAAGTGTCAAGTTTACCGCACAACTTCTTTTTTGTCGTGCAAGTTTATTTAACTTGTTTAAAAGAAACATTATTTTTTTAAGACTATAAAAACATATTACTTGTGTTTAAAAAAATATTGTAAAATTAACTTTTCATATATTAGACAGATACTGATATATGTATATAATTATACTGTCGCATTGCGTTTTCGAAAAACTAACTAAAAGTTTTTTAAATAAATAATTTTAATTAAATTTATAGTCAGAGCCGTGGTTGCCGTGGTAGTAGTGGTAACTGACCTGGACTCGGTCCCCGGTGCCGGTACCTTTAAAATCGTTAATAGCTATTTTAAGTGCTGAATTTACCAGGTGTACGGCGGTGAAGGAAAACATTGAGAGGAAATCGGCATGTCTGAGAAATAATAAAATATTTGAGTACCTTTGGAAACCTTTGCCCAACAATGGCATTTACTACTTTACATTACTTCACTTGTTTTTCTTTGTCACAGATTTTTTGTTTTTTTTTATTCTAGACCGAGTAGACTTAAAGTATATTACTTATACTTACTCGGTCCAGTTTTGAATCCGTTGAGTCGAGAATCCGTCTAGGTGAGATTCTGTCCAGTTAAGAACTTTCCAGTTGCTCCGGAGTGATACAATGAATAAACAAGGTTGTACTCGTATCAATAACAAATACTAATAATGCCTATTGTTATTTATGTCCTTATAAAATTATACCTACAACAAGAGTAAACCATCTGTTAACAGCTACAACTTCACATTAGAATTATAGAGATCTTGTTTCTTCCCCAGTGACCTATTTACGTGCTACAGGCAATATATAACTATACCGTGGATCGCCCATCTTTAGAATATAAATTAGTTAATTTAATTAAGATCTACGGTTACTGCCGCTTCATCGCATACGAATCTTCTTTCTATCAAGTTAATTAAAATTTATAACCACAGATATTTTAAGTGAATAAAGTACATTTTTCTTTGTCCATTGAGCCATTAAACATTTATTTACATCCATGTCATGTTAACAGTCTTTTTTGTTACAGTCTGATTGGCTATTGGCCGACAACTCTCCACTAACGCCGTTGACTGGGCTTCGCCGGATGCTGGTGAATGGTTCGCTGGAGTTCCCTCCATTTCCTGCAGAGAGATATAGACGCGATGTGCACACGGCTACCTACAAGTGCAGAGTGAGATTTAACAGCGGCTACGTTGTACTGTCGAAAAATATTCATGTCCACGCAGGTAAACTTTCAAAACCATAAAATCACTGAAACTAAAAATGTATATTCTCTAAATTTATGTAATTCCTTATTTTTTTTATTTATTAGTCGTTACAGATTCTATTATGCAGATAAATACCGATCATAGCCTTTTCCATGTACAATTTCTTAGCATTAAATTAAAAATTAAGTGCCTGTATGAATAATTTATAAATTATCGTTTTAAAAAATTATTTTGTTGTTCTTTTTAACTAATGATTAATGACATTTACCACCCAATTTACATATTTGCAACAAAGTTTAAAATTCGTGAGTAGAAATTTTTAATTTTCAATCATATGAATAGACACTCAAATGTCGGTTAGCCAAATAAAATAAATTAGCTTATTTATTTAAAGGATCTTTGTTCTTCGTTTTCATTATTTTCCTATTCAATGAAAGTGAAGGTCGAGAATATACTAACAAGAATATGAAGTCTCAGCCAATCCAGTTTAACAAAGGACCCTACAAATTGAGGTCAGGTTGTTGAAATTGATGTCAAGTAGGAGACAATTTCTACAATAAAGATATAACCTCCAGATCCTTCTGTAAACTGATTGTTAACTTTTCAAGTTGATTGAAAATAGTAAGATATACAAAATTAATAGCTTAATGCAAATTGGATTGGTACAAATTTGGTTCAGACATATTAGATTTATATATGGTCCCGTACCATTACGTACAGATCATTAAATCTATTTTAAGTCAAATATCTTGTAGTACATGAGTGCTGAAAATCAAAATGATAGATAAACCATTTCACACGAATGGTAATCGCAAAAGGAAATAACTTTTCCCGTGTATGTAGGTTTAAGGGTTCCATACCAAAGGGGCAAAACGGAGCTGGAATGTTAATCTGCTGTCTGTCTCTCCGTCCGTATGTCTCTGATCTCTCGCTGTAGACAGAATCAGTTACAAACGAGTAATTTAGAAATTATTTGTTTTTTTATTTATTTTTCTTCCATTACGAACATTTTTAGATAACGCAACAGACACATGATACTAACTACTCGTATAACGACTCGACCAGTATTGGTAGTATGTCAGTTGGTCAGGTTTTGAAGTTTTGCGTATTGAGATAAACAAGCCTACTGCCAAGCTCCTGTAATAGGTAGCACGAAGAGATATATATTTCCCATAAAGTCTTCGACGCCAAGAAATGCTGTAATGTAATTCATATAAATTTACGTCTATTGGTTTCCATTCCAGCCATATCTTAAAAGCCTAGAAACAGTCCACTGCAGGACATAGGCGTCTCCGATAAGGAGGATTCACCATAACTGCAACGCTCGTCTCGAGATGGTTATCCCACATATCTATCGGTAGCCATTGCTATTTTCAAGGTGTTTCCCTTATTCGCCTGTTACGACAAGAAATAAACGGGCTGGCAGATTCTTACGCCTATACCACACGGGTCCCAAAGGTTTATTTATTGAAACTGTTTCTTATTGGTCTAGTATTGAACGTACCATGGGACGTACACGTGCCGGATGAGTACGTGATGGCGGGGAACGCGGCAGTGCTGCGTTGCGCGGTGCCAGCCCACTGCGCCGACCGCATCAACAACACTGAATGGTTTACCGATAACGACATCAGTGTTTTTCACTATTTAGGTAAGCGCAACATACTATATAGCACATGCATGTATTTTAAAACTACTGTGTTTGAGAGTTTTGTAAATTGGAAGAATCCATCACGCTGTTTGATTGTCTCGTGCTCCAGTTTGATGGATCATTGTCGACGAATTCTTGGACAACTGTTGAGTCACCTGCAAAGAAAAAGCAGCGTTGAAGCGAATGAAACTATGTAACGTAGAAATATGGTATGCAGAATTAAAAAAAGGGCTTATAACGTGAAATATATATTTTTTTTGTAATTTTATGATTCTAGGGAAAATGATAAAAAGAAATTTGAAAGTTTGTGGTGGACCATTTCGGATTTATAATTTCAAAACTGCTGAACTATCTTTTTAATCAGAAAAATAATGTAATTATAAGAAGCGTTTTGAAGTATTTGAAGCGTACAGGAAAATACGACTACTGGAAAATCATAACGATAGATTATCAGATAGGTCATCTCTGTAGTCTTCCTAATTTCCTAAAATATTGTTTTTCATTAACATACTGAACATATTCTACTTATGAACGTGAAGTTATAGCGTATAATTACACGTTTATAACACATTACATACACTTACTAAATTGACTTAGTGTTGGGCAATTGATAGAAGGTTTACCTGAAAGGTGAGCTGAGAAAAAAACATTGTTGCCACTTGCTTTTCATATTTCAGTGAAGCCTGTAATAACTTTCCCAACCGTAGTTACGTATTTGAAACTCCCTGATTTGAATTAATCACTTCCGTAATCCCGGTTAAGAGGTCTGAATTTTCACTAAGTAGAACCTCAAAAATCAAAACTTACCCAAAAATAAA
Source organism: Bhutanitis thaidina (assembly GCA_029286595.1). NCBI lineage: Eukaryota > Metazoa > Arthropoda > Insecta > Lepidoptera > Papilionidae > Bhutanitis > Bhutanitis thaidina. The sequence continues at coordinate 5,468,180 of JAGSMS010000013.1, forward strand.
CCTACACAGACCTATGTAATTAGCCACTCTTAGTTTGCCTACATTTACTACAAGCTATATGTTATGACTATATGATACAAGTCTTTATGTTATGACAGTTCAGGACCTCTTTAAAAAGTATCACAAAATTTTTAAATCTCAAAGGCATTATTTTAGATAAAATTTCGTAGTTCTATTTTAAATACGCATATCATATATTTTAACCATGTTTTCTCCTCATTGTTTTCTACAGGGCCGAAGTACCAGCGTCTAGACGATGGATCATTGTACATAAGTGCAGTGAGTTCCCACGACCGGTACAACGCGTTCCGGTGTCGCGTACGAGACCGGATAACTGGCAATATGCATTTTAGTCAGTACTTTGGTGGGTACAGCCTATTTATGGATTAAAAGCTTTATACCTATTATTATACATTAATGATCTAATATTTTTTACGCCTGTAACTAACAAAAAGCTCCTTCAATTAGATAACAAATAAAAACAAAGATTTAATAATTCCATTTCTATTAATAACAGCTTTAATTATTTAGTAATATAACTTTAATATAAATAATGTTCAACACAGATACGTAGTCGTTGGTTATTTAATAAATAAGTAACTAACGACAAATTATAAATAATTCGTTTTCCATGATAAAACTTGGTTTAATCATCAGATACATAGGTATGTAGGTTCTATTTGATTCAAAAGTCACCTACAACATTAATATTATTATATAAAAATCATTACGTAATGAAATAAATGGTGTACATATAATCAGACAGATTTATATTCGCAGTAAAGTAATATCAAGAAAGCTTGCAGTAGTCGCAAAATGGGTAACGCGAAGGCTTAAATTAAAATGAATCCACGTATCCCAATTTTGCCATTAACTACGATATCATTTTCCATCCACGCCTGCACTTTTGCTTGTTTTAATTTAAATAGGCTACTTATAACTAGTAAACGTATGTCTTATGTAAATAATTCTTAAAATAAATAAATAAAATAAAAGCTGCTTATCGATGTGTATACATTTATATAATAAGATACCAAATGACCACAAAGTGTTGAAGACAAGACAATTTAAATTAAAATTGCTTGAATGGTTGACGATGTATAATTTCTGTAGCATTAAGGACTTGCTTTATATGAAATATTAATGTAAAGAACATTTTTCATGCACAACTGTAGCAAAACATGCAGTTCCATAAATTTTTGTACGATCTATTTTATATTATGTTTTTCGCAAATAAAAATATATTTATTATTAAAATGCAACTGATGTATCTAGGACGCATAATAGTGACAGAACCAAAAGGTGAAGTGAGGCCACGATTAATTTTGGAACCCCATTCACGGCGTATGCAAGTGGGACAAGATGTACGGCTACCATGCGCTGGGCATGCGTGGCCCGTACCGAGTTACAGGTGAGATCATTTTTATCGCTATTTGGACTACATTTCGTTTTTACATCTTACAAAAAATAAACAACCCTATGAATTAACGCATTTCTGAAGTCTAAAAAGTATACTTATACTTAAGTATACGTATACATAGATTAGCAAATGATTAATGATTTTATAAACAATTATAAGAAATACAAAAACATGCACCATTTTACAACCTTCTTACTAAAATGAATTTTGAAAATCAATTTAAAGCCGTCTAGTTGCGTATTGTGTATATAGCTAGAATGTACCCGCCCGACTTTGATCGCGAGGATATATATTTTAACCTATATATTGCCTGCACTTCTTTATATTTATTTTTAATCATAATTTAATAGCAAATTACAAAAAAAAATTAAGAAACTAAGAAATATTAACGTGTATGTTGACCGCAGTGCAACAAACTGACTTATATTACATTGGAAATACGATTTGACAAATGTCATCGTTCTATTTAGCGGAGATATTAATCTGATCTGGCTCTGAGATTTATGAGCAATTTCATAATCTCCGAGCGAAATGATTCGTTTTAACTGCCAAGGAGCAATTTATTCCGCAACACTGAGCAAATTGCATTTAGTGGATCATCATATTACTAGAATATGATCAACCATTTGTTGGTAATTGTTATGTAACATTATTAACTAATAAATACTCTGTGTAGTTTCATAGTACGCAAGTGACTTGGGTTCGATCCCCGATGCCGCTAAAATTGATAATAACCATTTTCAGTGCCGACCTGGCATATCTAGGAAATGTTAAAAAAATATTAGTTCTAGGACATGGGAAGTCAGCCAACCCCCCTTGGGCAACACGACGGAGCCTCTCCGGCACCGAAACTTTTCAAATTTTCAGAAGAGACCTTTGTCAGCAATGGGCATTTAAAGACTGCTGTTTTACTAGCTTAGGAATGTAACAGAGAATGCATCGTCTCTTTCTTCAAATATCAATCTCACTTGCACGTGATGGACCCTACTAGCTAGCAAACGTGGCTCTGGTGACTGAATGAGATGGCGGAAAATACATCCAAACTTGCCGAAACCAAATTTTACAAAGTACTGAGATTGTGTTCACCAACCCGCTTGTCCATCGTGGTGAATATGGGTAAACCTATCAAGAAATACATACAACTATAGCTAGCGCTCTCTTGGTGGCTTTCTGGTGTATGTTCAGCAGTGGATTTGTAGTATAGGTTGATGAAGAAGAAGAAATACTTGTTATACCAAAATCTTTACCTGTTCAAGCATACCGGAAATAAAAAAAATATTTGACATATTGATTAGTGATATTGTTAGTTGGAGCAACCATTTTGCCAAAAAATTTATGGCGTTGTAGAAAAGTAAAATCCGTATACGTTGAGTGTATATGCGAAATCTCGGAATAATGCGAGATTATATTATTACGAAATCTTACCTAGACAAGAGTAGTAATTGGCGATATAATGAAACGTCTAATACCTACCACTGTCACAGCAGGTAAAGGTTTGAATGTATATATGTCATAGTAGAAACGTACGAACGCGTACTAAATTTAATTAATAATTTCACGCAAACACAAGACTCGGTCCGTGGTTTTGGGAAATTGCTAAGTAAAATCACGTTATAAGACTTCTCGTATATACAGGCTATGCATTTGTAACACGCCGTATTATGAACGTGAACTACAAAACGTGAGATGTTGTCAAACCATTGCTGCGTTTCTGAAATTGCTATATCAGAGTTGCCATGACATTTTTAAGGCCTTAGTTGCCTTTACGACAGCCATGGGAAGATGGGGGAGGCAGATTCCTACACCGCTAGTTAGTTAATAGTTTTAAACAATAAAATACCACTTGAAAAATAAGAAGTTTAGAAAAGGGTATGAAAGTTTGTATGCGAACATTTTATGTACTGTAATTATTAACTTAACGCTTATCAAAAATATTATTCAAAAATATATTTAGCATATAGTAAAAATTATTTGCATATTACGTACTAAGTCGAGAACAACAGCTAGTAATTATGTAATTTTATGTATGTCGTGTTGTTTTGTTAGTGTTAGGAATTTTAGAGGCTATATTGAAAATGTTTCATTCTGTAAGACACTTCTTCATTTCGTATACAATTCGTCTTATCGTAAGTACCGTAATCACTTCCATCCTTTAAAGCAATTATTTTGTACTATTTAGTATCATCAGTTCGAAAAGTTTAGTTACCTACATTCACGAATTTGTAAGAAACAAATGTTTATTTAGGTGCAGTAGTTCAAATAGTCAAACTTTCCTGTGATATTTGGATAGAGAATCACAGACTAAGTGCGGCCTGAAGGCACACGTTTGCTAAGCATATTTGAACTGGCTGTCGAAAATCGTATATACGTTACTTGTAGGATGAGTTAGATGTAAGAATAAAGTTAGAATAAAAAAACCTGTGTTTTATTTTATGAAGATACCTACATCTTCATAAAATAAAAGAAATGGTACCATAGGCAACTGATGGCTTGCCACAAGAATACAGTAATCAACCAAACTAAAGCACACGATATTCTACAGGGCAAAGTATTGTTTTTTAAACGGACCATTAAAGTTTATTACAAAGCCGTATGTAACGCTAGCAAAGCTGCTGCTAAAAGCTAGTAAATATTTTATGTTATGATCTGTGCTTACATAGTATAGAAATCATAATAACAAAACTACGTAGCAAAATAAAACCCGCATAAATGCTACGTTCGTTCCAAGCCGATATCGTACTCTTTGTGTTATCTTACTCTAGAAAATTACGTAGCAAGAACGCAGAAAGGTCATTCCCCCTTGCAAGCCTCGGTCGCAAAATTGCAAGTGCTTTAGAATGCAAATTCCCCGCTGCATTTCAACTTCTTTCCAAAGTATTTACAAAATAAAAGCCAGTATTTGAAATATGACCTATTTACACTAAAGTTGCTTAATATTTCGTAACTAATGAAATGTTACAATATTGTGAAATAGTTTTAATATGTAGTAATCTTTGTAATAATATCTTTATTCTATTATTTTAGGTGGTTTCGTGAACATTATGGGCAGTTAATACCACTAGAAAAATCTTCTGTATGGGAGCGGGCAATACTACTCGGTGGCGGCTTGCTCAGCGTCCGCGACGTGCATAAAGATGATGCTGGTAGATTCGTTTGTTATCTAAACAATACTGCCGGTGAAGAAGCTATGCATTTTACACTTATAATAACTGGTAATTATTTTATAAAAAAATATTTAATGTCAACAAGTGTGGCCTTATACTTAGGTACACTTATAACGAAATGTCATTGCTGATGGAATCCATTAGTGCACTGGTACTAGAGACCTTTAATTACTGAATAGGGACCTACCGTAGTTCTCGTTACTTACCTTTATGAAACTCAAGTCTTATGGTGCTACTTTGCGTTGTTATTGCTATTGTTACGTTGCTACTCTCCTAGTGGTTAAATGTCCATTACTTGTGTAGAAATTACTGTCTACTTTATCATAACTATATTTCGTATCGCTTTTTAAAGTAGCGGTAGTTAAATGTTTTGATTCCGAAGTTTATGATAATTATCAATTAAAGTTTTGACACAGTATGCAATTAATTCTAAGAAATGAAATGAACTATTTTGTTACAGAACCAATCTCAGTCCGGATAAAACCCGAAATGACACGAGCAAAAGTGAACTCCAGCGTAACTTTCGACTGCAAAGTAACAGGCCATCCGATAGAAATAGTTTATTGGTTACATGATGGAAAAGTTTTAAAGTCGAATGATAGAGTAAGAATATCAGAAGACGGATTAAGGATACATATAAAGAACTCGCGACTGAACGATCAAGGAGTTTATCAGTGTTTTGTAAGCAACATGCGGGATCAAGCATATGGTATAGCAGAATATACAGTAGACCGTTAGTATTTTTTCAGTACTAACTATATGTATTTAATAAAAGCTTATTCTTCTTCAACGTTGGCCTATTTAAGGCCACTGCGGAACATAGACTTCACCAAGAAAGGGCGATCAAAAACTAGAAAGCATCTTCTAAAGATTTACCCAAATTCACCACGCTGGGCATACGGTACTACAAAACTTGATAAGCGAAGTGCCGGTACCCTTTGTTTCCCTTTTTCAGTCGCCAGAGCCTCGATTGTTAATCAGCAACACGCCACACTACATACGGGTGAGGTTGGCATTTCAAATAAAAATAATTACCGTAAAAACCGTAATTTTCTATTATCCGTCATTTATGTTTATGTAATCAATGGAAAAACCTTGCGACATTTTATTACATAACCAGTATGAGTTTATTACTCACAGGAAGAGAAGAAATTAAAAATATTTTTCAGAGTCCGACGGCCGTCTACGTGCCGTAGGTAACCGCTCCAGGCGCACACCCTATGCCCGCAGTGCTCATAATCATGACGCCGTAGACTGGAATTTTACTGGGACACGAGGTAACGGATATATTAACAAAATAAAACATTAGTAATTAAGGTTGCATGGCGTCCATTTTAGTGACTATTGTTATTTAACTGTAAAAAAAATCAGTATAATAGAACCATGGTAACTCAGGAAGTAGATGTGGCGCTTGGATTCCCGGTGCAGTCATGCCCATGCCATATTAATTGCAATTTTTAGTGGTCATTTACTATATTATCGTTGGTAAAGTAAAGTTTGTAAAAGTCGAGGGAAAATCTGGGAAATCATATACAACAATTTACCAAAAACCACATAATATATAATAAACTTGAAAAAATTACTAAACTTTAAATGACTCTATAAAAAATGGAAGGATCAGACTCCAAAACCCTCTCAAAAAAAACTACTCAGCAGAAAAACACCTATAGCCTTATATACCTTCCTGTTATAGTTAGAATTTTAAATACAATATCAACAAAAAATTAAAAATATCTTTTTATATTAATAATAAAATCCTATTTTACTATGTCCCTCTTAATGACATAATATTTTGAAGTACAGTTATAGCTCGGATCCGCTGCAAGCTATTAGAGGCAGCTCGTTCATCTCAAACAAAAAGCTTCAGTGACGCAGACTCGCTTGCCTGGAGCGCATTGAGTTTCCTGTACTTAATACTAAACCATAAATTAAGATCGTATCCCATTGACCATAAAGTCTGATTTACTCGTCCCACCGAGGAAATATGCTGCTTTGTCTCATTATTATTACGTCCCTCGTATTTGGTGCGTTTGTTTTCTACGGGCTTAATAAGAGAAGCCGATGAGAAGTGCGCGTTCGTTATCAGCAAATATATACATAGACATATATTTAATATATGTCTTGCCCGCTTTACATTTTACATGATTATTATTTTTACAAATAATGAATGTAGTTCTTATACAAAACAATCTTGATTGCACAGAACGAATTTAACATTAACAAAAATGCAAATAATGTTGTATATGAACTGTACCTACATTAATAGGGGTAGTTAACCATTATTTTGATGTAAATTTTACATAGAGCCAGTAATCTGTGCAATGTCTGTCCACAAAAAATATATGCACTTAATTTTTTTATAATTTTATCAAATATGTTAATTATTTTTTACAAACACGACTTGACTTGAATTGACATGACTCAACTTGTCATCTCGAAGGCATAGTAAACACAGCTGACTGCTGAGCCATGAGTCCTAAGTTCAATTCCCAGCAAAAGCCAAAATTTGTGCAACACACAAATTGATGGTTGTCATCTGAATCTTTCTTGCATAAGCGGTACTTCGGATACCGTAAGTTAAAGAGTGTCTCTTTTTGCGCGTACACTTGCAGCACTCTAAATACACCCTCCTTAGTTGAATTTTGATAAAGTTGACGTGATCTTCATGTCGTGTCTCAAGACAAATATATAGGCTTAACAGTTAAGATACTTGCCCTTCTTTTGTTTAGTAATATACTACTGTTTGGAACGTTTGCCTATACTCACCACACTGGGCAAAAGGATTTGTGATCGAAGTTCCAGTACCCGGAAGTGATGCTGCTCTCTATTACTAGTCTGGGGGTTTGAGTTCGACAAAATAGGGCAGATATTCCGCCATAATTCGTTCGCTAGAGACCAGTTTGTTTGTTAGTAGGTGGATCACACCAGCAAATGAAGTTGGAGTAAGAGTTGGTATATTTCTCTTTACACCTCTCATTAATAAAATATAATTGTCACTCCGTTTGAAATTATTTCTTCTCTTTCCTAGAATCAAAACCAGAATTAGTGTACTGGTTTTCGGAGCAAACATTACAACCAGGGCCCAGCGTTTCTCTGAAATGTGTAGCTATGGGTCATCCCCCTCCGCAGTTTTCATGGACTCTTGATGGCTTTCCTATACCAACGAACTCAAGGTAAGAATTAAAAAAAGAATTTAGAAAAAAATACAAAGAGCTAAAGCTACTACATCAGCCTACTTCAGTCCACGGTTGAACATAGGCCTTTCCAAGAAAGTGCCAGCCAAAGCCGTCATATATTTCTTGGGAGGTTTGCCCATACTCACCACGCTGGGTTGGTCTTAGCAGTGCCGGTACCCTCACACGCGTGTGACGCTGCTCCACATCACTAGCCTGTGGGATTTGTTTAGACAAATTTGTGTGGATATCCATCATACGATCGCTGGAGCCTCGTTTATTGCCCAGCATGGTACTCCACGTGCAGGTAAGGTGTGCATTTAGAGAAAGAGCTGGTATATTCCCTCTTATACCCTTTAGCTAATATGCCTTTTTTGCAGTACATTTTTTGGAATTGATTTATGACTCTGTCTGCAAATTCAGATAATTTCTATTATCTGAATTTGCGTTAACAAACTTAAGCTGCTCTAGTTCTTTTTTATTATGGTACATTATCCTTGACACTTAATTTGATTTTTCCTTAAATATTAATGCGAAAGCGTTACCTCGAATACGACCAAATAAAGATAAGTTAGTATCTTGGTAATGCGATAATAGTTATGGCACTATACTCATATAGTCTGATTGTTTCTGGTAATCATTACGATATCAGCCACATAGTCAGCATCATGTTGTAACTTAATATGCATGTTATACTTTAGAAATTGTCACTTCATATTTATACGAAAATTAAACAATTAAGGCTAGGTTAGCTACTCTAGTTCTGCTGCGGATAGCATCATTCTGCATAGCCAAACCAGGCACAGTATTTCCATAGTGTATATGTGCCTTCTTGATGTACTTGGCGAGAAGATGTAACCTAGTTACCGGAAAGCTGCTCAGCCGAGTTACAATCCTCAATAATTATTATGTAATAATAATAATAAAACGTTTGTCCGAATAGGTTCGTAGTGGGTCAACACGTTACGCTTCAAGATGATGTAGTCAGCCATCTTAACATCAGTAGAGTGACAGAACAAGATGGCGGAGAATATGCATGCGTAGCTAGTAATGCAGCGAGCAAAGCAAGCCATGCTGCCCGGGTGAACGTATATGGTCTACCATACATAAGAGAAATGCCAAAAGTAACAGCAGTAGCTGGTAACGACTTAAATATAAAATGCCCTGTAGCTGGCTACCCTATTGAATCTATCACGTGGGAAAGAGGTAAGTTTAATTATAAATGGTGAAATAAGCATGAATGCAAAGCAATAAAATATTATTATTTATAGTCTTCATTACCGTGCATGATAACAAATGCGAAATTAACATTAACTATGCTCTATACGGCATCATCTTCCGAATGACTTATATATACACAATCACGAAGCACCTGATGGAAAGTAGTCACTGCGGCCCGTATACATCTACATCATTTATCGATTATGATTCAACATGCAAATACGTTGTCACCCTTGAGATAAAATGTTACCAGAAAACGGGAACTGGACCAATCTTAAAAAAACATAACGAAATTATACTGGTTTCCTGTAAGACTGTGATCCCGCCCTGGTCTCTAGCTGCTGTATTACTCTATCGTAAAAAAATAAATCATTTAAACCTACGATACCGCCGTCACGCGTACAATCGCTTGTGCTTGTACAAGTTAATGAAAACGGATACAACTCCCTGATTATTACAGTTAAAGTTAAAATAAAACAATTTTTTATATATTTTGACATGTTCCTTACTACCGACTCCTCAAACTTATCTGTCGCAACATTTATTTACTAAAGATATAATGTTATAGAGATTTGTATTGATTTTCAGTTAAAACTTGAATAAGCTAGTCCGCCGATAGTTATAAAAATGGGTGGTAATTGAGAAAGTACCTCAGAGCTGTATCTTTAGACAGCATACATACTCTTTCAGAACAGTAAAAAGCTTTATCTTTCCATAAAATACTTTTCTAACTCTCGTAATAGGGACACTCATACAATAACAATAATCTATTAATAGTATAATATAATGTATAAATTTGTCCTTTAATAAAACGAGAAAGGGAGGAGACTGCGTCAGATTAAAATTTTAATTAGGATGCCCTGCCTTTATTTTTTATGAATATCTCATTTAACCCACTTGACTTTTTATGTTCATCCGAGAATAAATAAACATTTATTGTTGTAACGTACCTCATTTTATTTCCAATTAACTTTTTATATTAGCTTAAGATGTACATTTTTATACTTTGTCAATTTTTTTACCCAATCTGCAAACCACATTAACATCTAGACTATGTTTTTAATGTTCAGTCTATAATGCATATTTATAAAGATTTTCCTCATATGATTTCAAATATTGAAGTAATTTAAATGAATAAAAATACGTTAAAGTTTTCTATGTACATAATAAAAATGTTTATAAAGCAAGATTGGTTCTCTCTCGAAAACGCTGCACACTTAGCTGATAAGAATATAAGGTGCTTTCTTTTTTGAGTTTTATCATACTATTTGAAGCATTATTTATCGTACATGTTTAACATAGCACAAGTACAGTGTAATACTGTTAGCTCGTTGCAATTGACCACGAACGAAGCACATCGCACAATGAGGTACTAACTGAAAATCAAACGTTGTGGTTAACCTCACAATACTATGCTGGGTTGGGACAACTTTATTGGACTCAAATTGCTGTTCTTGATTTTAATAAAACATACGATGTAATTTAATTTTAAAATTTAAATATATTATTTATACACCTCTTCAAGACTTCCGTTCCCACTTAAAATTAAAATTGATATCATCGGTCATTGCAATTATAATAATATTGTGTAAGCTGTATGTATGTATATATATATATATTTATATGTATACATATTTGTTTATATGTATACATATAACTGAATAACCTAGATACATACTAACGGAATAACCGTTAGCATGTATCTAATTATAAATTCAGTATTATGTGTTGTTTAAATTCATATGTTTAGGACAAAGAATACCTTTAGCTTTTATTTCAATTAAGTTATTCATGTATTTATAGTTTTTTTTTACAATTTTAATGTTTTGCACCCTTACAATATCTCTCCACGCCCCGGGTTTACTGACAAAGAATGCCAAGAGGCATTAAGTCCGCCCTTTGTTATAAAGGTACTTAAATAAAGTTTAAATAAATAAATTTATAAACTCTATTATAATGCAATATTTGCTAAAAATTCAAAGTTGTAAGTAAAGTAATTGAAAAAATCTAAGAAAAGGAAGAAACAATTATTGAATATATTTTTAATAGATGGCCAAACATTACCTTTGAATCGGCGGCAGAAGGTTTTTCCAAATGGAACGTTAATTGTAGAGCAGACACAAAGAGGAGAGGATGCAGGCACTTACACTTGTCAAGCGTCAAATAGACAACGGCATGCAGCTAGGAGAGACGTAGAAGTACAAATACTTGGTACGTATTTGATAGTACTCACAATCAAAAATACGAAATCTAGTTTCAGAGTTGCAAATTTTTCATTTATTAAGACATGTAGTAGCAGTATAATATCGCCCCTTCTCATTCCGTGAGTAATCGAGTAAGGAAATAAATTAATCCCCCTAAGGATAAGCAGATATTCCAGATGAAACCACCGGTTAACTTATTCAGGCTTATAAAGAAGGGGAAGAAGTAAGTAATTCCTCTTTCTAATATTCATCGATAATATATATACAAAATTTTAAATTGCAAACTCTTAAATATTACTCCAATAATATATTATGTAAAACTTAATCTTGTTTTTATTATCTCATCATAAATACGCTAATCCAAGAGGGTGTGTTCATTCGCCCGTAATTCAATTACGTTTGCGCATTAAACGTTCTTGTGGCATCCACGGGACTTTAAACTCCTACGTTTCTCGGTTAATAGGGTAATAAATATATACATATAAATCAGAATTGAGGCACCTAAACATTTTAGTACGGAGATGTAGGAGTAATAAATTAACAATTTCCTTTTAACATTTTTATTTTTCAGTCCAGCCAAAGATTTTGCCAATACAGCCTCTTACAAATTTACTAAGAGAAGGTATGAGAGCGGCGATTTCTTGTCAGATTTTGGAAGGTGACTTACCCATTGCATTCCGATGGGAGAAAAATGGACAAGCTGTAACTTCCTCCCCGTATGCGCCCAGTGGGATCATAACACGAAGAATGGACGAATACAGTGCATCTTTAGTTATTGAACATATTACATCGTTACATAGTGGGAACTATACCTGCATTGCGTCTAATATCGCGGGATCGGAGCGCTTCACTGTTCCTCTTACTGTCAATGGTATGTAATTGAATTTACCGTCAAAATTTACTTTTTACGACATATATTATAACAATTTATGTCATAAATGCACCACATTTCAGTTCCACCCAGGTGGCGTTTAGAGCCAAACGATATAGCTGTAGCAGCTGGCCAGGACGTGACACTCCAGTGCCAAGCAGACGGATATCCAAAACCTAATATAACTTGGAAAAAAGCAGTAGGTGAGCATCAAAATAAATACGTTTAATTCTAGTTTATACTTGTGATTGTTGTCACTTGGTGAATCTTATCATATTGACAATTATTATGATTATCCCTTGTAATAAAAAACTAAAACTTGTATGTAAAAAAAACTGTTTCAATGATATTGAATGTAATATATTAGACTTGAGTATTTTTTTGATAAATTCGAATGGCGTAATCTGTTTTGAAAACAAACATATATTTTTTATGACTAGTTTAAAAAATTGCTTAAACATTAAAAATATTTTTGTCATCAACCGTATAGGTTAGTACACATATTACATTTCAAAACTCTGTCTCATTACACAATACACATAATTTAACTAATAAAATATGTAAACCTTACCTTTTGGCATTATACAAAATGATGTGTAATACTTGGCTGTGTCTCATAAAAGATATTATTGATTGAGCCACCCACACTAATATAAGACTTTTGCAAAGTTCTTTGATGTTACTCGGTCTTTGTAATGTATGTAAGGATTTTTAAATTCTGTCCCACAAAGGGACACTATAAAAATATGCTAGTGGAGTCTTAGTCCTTTACCAGTGTTTTAATACAATTAAATATATTAATGTTTTTGAAGGAAACACGCCAGGTGAATACAAGGATTTTTTATTTGAGGGTAGCTCCAGAGTACTTGAAAACGGTTCTCTAGTATTTGAGCGAGTTGCGAAAGACAGTGAAGGACACTACCTCTGTGAAGCTAGAAATGGTATTGGGGCAGGACTTAGCAAATTGATATTCTTGAAAGTTAACGGTAAGTATTAACATAATGTTTTCAATAAGTGTTAGGGAACTAAGAATCTTTAGTTTATAGCTTTTATCTTTAGTTTCGATTTTTACAAAAAATTGTATACCGTATATAGGTAAACAGTAGAAATTCTAAACCTTAATATAACTCAGCTCTTTAATAAATAAATAAAATTAAAGTTGATCTCTGTATACAATTTATCACTTAGTATTATGCTCAATGATCATAATAGTGTTTGCCAAAAGATTGGTCTTAACATGAACATGGACAAGACGAAGCCCATGTCTAATGTTCATGTCAGACCAATACCGGTTGTTGTTGGCAACAAAGTATACAACCAGTGCATGTTGCCAGTGATGACTTTCACTGTAGGCCGTATTAGTTAGCTTAAAGTTGCTCAGCGCGCTATGGAAAGGGCTATGCTCGGTGTTTCTCTGCGCAATAGAGTCTGAAACGATGATATCCGCGGCAGAACTAAGGTAGCCGACATAGCCTTTAGGATCAGAAAGTTAAATTGACAATGGGCCAGCCACATAGCTCGTAGAACTGACAAACGTTAGGGAAACAAGATTCTCGCGTGGCCACGTAAAGGCAAACGCAGTATGGGCCAACCCCCCACAAGATGGAGTGACGACCTGCACAGTGTTCCGGGATGTCGATGGATGCAAGTGGCTCAGAACCTAGCCTTGTGGCAATCTTTGAGCGAGGCTCATGTTGAGAGGTGGACTTGTGATAAGCAGAAATGATATGATACAATTTTATATGTAATCGTAAAAAGCATTTAAGACACACTTTGGAATGAGTTTCTTTAAATGGTTATTCCGCCACGAGCCTTATTACGTCGATATCATTATGTATTTCTCCTCTGAGTGAAAAGAGTTATCCGTAATCGCCAAGCTTAGGAGATGGATTCGAGTGAAAGAATTCTACACATTGCTCCAAAGAAGGGTGCCGGACTTTACACCATGTTCTCTAAATATTTTTTTCAAGAAGTATAACTCCAAATATTTTACTTCACCGCCGACTACGTATTAAATTCAGCACTTAAAATTTCAATTAATAAACTTAATGGCGCCGACACCGGGAATTTAATCCAGATCACTCGCATACTATAAAACGTAAAGCGAAAGCTCTGGCCCCTGAGACACTACGGCTATTCTAATCGATTTTTAATAAAATCAATCCAATTTTATAAAAGTGTTATTTTACCTAAAAACTCACTTAAAAATATCCTTAAAACACTGATGAATAATTGATATTCTATAATATTAAAAAAGAGGCCTTTATTTTTTAGTGATTTAAATTAAAAGAGCTTTCAAGATTATTACAGCAATCATTTATTTTATATTTTATTTGATTGAACAGTGACTTTGCGAACTTAGTGAACTTTAAAGCTACATGAATAAGATTATGCCAATATTTAATTACACTCACTCATAAAACAGCTCTAAGATGCCATCAATTTACGTTGTCTTCCACATAATTGACTACAATCTAAATCTTGTCTCTCAGAGAATCTAAGTCATACACTAGGAAACATTTCACAAAAACATTAAAATTATCGATTTGCTCGTTTATACTAAAGCGAAATTCTCATAATGTCATGTGCCAATTACTTTAACATAAAAGTAACTTTTTTAAAACATTTGCTGCCAAGAGCGGCAATATCGAACACTGGGAAATTGTTCACTGTGGAATGTCACGTTGGTAGCTGTCTATGCGAAGAGTTTCATGACCGTACTCAAATGAAAATTCTTTCCTGTCATTACTGATTTATACAACGACCTAGCCCTAGTGAAGTAAAAAAGGCATAGGTTAAAATGTAATGTTTTAAATATAGGAAAGCGCTGATTATATATAGCTACTTTAACGACTGATTAATGTAATGAAACTAATTAAATTTAAAGTAATAAATAACATCTTCTATCCGGTTTTATTTCTCGTTTTCCGGCTCACGCCTACTTTATATTTGTGATCCGCCCACATTAATTTACAGCTTTGGTACAGCGACGGAAGTTTTAAATAATTTCTGCTCAATTCAGAAACACGAGGGCGGGTTAAAATATTCGCGGAATTAATGGGTTAGGGGGTGTGGTCACTTTTTTATACCTGTTTAGTAGTACACTTAATATCTTAGTAACCTTAAACATTCATTAATAGTATAAATACCAAATTTCTTAACAATCCCATCATTATTCCTATCGTTGATTAAAATAAGAAAAAAAATAGAGAGAATCGTTTGTCCTCAGTCCTTTGTATTACAAAGTTTTGGTCAGGGTTGTTACTGAAAGTGAAACTTGGGTTCGTTATTATGAGGCTGAGTCTAAACAGGTCTCGATGCAGTGGCACAAAAAAGGCTCATCATCCCCCAAAGACGTTGAATCAGCCAGAATACTTATTGGCATAATTTTTTTGGGATTCAGAAGGAATTCGTGATAAATGGCTAATGCAGGAGTAGTGGAGACCTGGAAACAACTTTAACCGAAGGAGGGTACAGATGCGTTCTCACCCCAGTGACCAAAGATCTGTTATTATACTATCTCAATATTTCCTAGGCAGACATTTCATAGGTAGAGAAGGTTGCCACCACCACAAAGGTTGAAAGGCGTTGTGAGGATGAAAATGTGAAGAAAATTGAGCAAGCGCGTTCTGCTTTTGCTTGAACCCGTGCACAAAGTGCATGTTGTACACTACTAAACAAAGCATAGACTTCGGAATACCCATGCTACAACCCAGATTTAATTTCCATATATTTAATTATTTATCAAAATAAAAAAGACCTTCGAAAGAAAAGGAAAAACAATAAATTGTTATGGTTCTACTAGTTTAATAACAAAGAACTTAACATTTTCATTACAATATATGTAATAAATATCCTTAGAATGGAAGTGTGCAGTCTGATGAATATTTATTACTATTTTGAACTATTAGTTTTGTATCCTAAATTTAAATTCCACAAAAAAATTCTACGACCAACGTAAGATAATTTTAACAAAGTAATAAAACGTGTGAACTTTCAAACCTTTGCGCAGCTGCCGCGCTTTGTTCAATTCTCTTGAATCCTAAGACGCACTCCGGTTCATTAAATAACGTAGCTACAGTTCGCGTTTGCCACAAGCACAACACCGCTCGGACCATTGGCTATCTCAAGTGTTTATTGACATAAATGCTTCGAGAAACCGCTCGCGCTTCCTAGCGCGAACACCCCCGGTCGCGAATGACGAACGACGCCAGCAGCGTCGAAAATGACGACACAACGTCATCCCCCAAATCTCCAAACCTTGCCGACCTATCGCCAAGGGCTCGTGTTGAGCACAAGCTTACGGTGATGCGGTATATGGAGAGCTTGGGGTTATTCGCCTGCTTATCCACTCCGAGATTCGCCATCGCGCAGCTGGAGAAGACCCAGGAAGACCACGTGGCTTCGGGCCACAACATCGGGCCCGAAGAACTGGATAAGATTCAACAAGCAGCGAAGTACCGTGTAGACACGGAGATACTTCGCCCTGCTAGACGCCAGAGAAGCCCCAAAGAGGAAGAGGCACACTGCAAGCGGATCTGCCTCGAGGAAACTACCGTCCCCAGCGCAACTCGCGACCCGCCAGCCCAAGTGGCACAGCCCGCACCCCTCGCCTCCTACGAAGCCCCCTCCACTTCCACGGCTGTGACCAAGGCTAGCACTGCGCGCACTGTTCCGGTAACGCCAGAGCCTTGCAAACCGTGCACCACGCCCCAACGCACACCCACACCCGTCCACCACTCCTCTCCCCCTGCCTCACCAGATACCGCACGAAGCGGTAACGGTTTCATGGCTACCAACTCCACACAATCCACCAGCTATGCCAGCATCCTGAGCACGCACAAAGAGCGTTCACAACGCCCTCCAACCCTGGTCACGGGAACCTTCGACACCCAGAGGTTGGTGAAAGCTCCCCGCTTCCCTCCCATCATCGTGGAACACCTGCCTAACTGAACCCACCACTTCCGAGTCCTGTCCGGCAACATCGGACGTAGACCCAACGCCCACCCTTTTGGGAAGGGGGTCAGGTTCTACCCCGAAACAGCACAGAAAACCACGTAATCACCAGCTACCTAACCTGGCTAAAAAAAAGAGGAAAAAGTTGCTTGGTTCATGTACTCCTTACCGGCAGCCAGAAGCGTCAAGGTTGCAATACGCGGCCTGCCGTAGGGTACGGAATCAAGCGAAATTGCAGAAGACCTCCGGATCTAGGGTTACACGCCGGAATACATAAAGAGCATCAGTGCGCGGAAGGGACGACCTGGCATTATCTTCTTCGCGCAACTGAAGAAGACCCGGACATCCTCCAGACACTGTATTCTGTGAGGCCTGGAGAGGAAAAAGAGGGCCCGCACAATGTCACCGCTGCCAACTCTTCCGCCACTCGTCACACTGTTGCCATTAGCCACAGGCGTGTGTGTGCTGCGGAGGCAGTCACGCCGCCATCAGGCTCCGACAGAACCACCCTGCTAATTGAAAACGCCCAACCCCCCTCTATGCGCAAACGGAGACGCAGAGGATGGAAAGAGAAGGCAAAAACACCTGTGCCACCAAGCCAAACAACAACAGCCACCACCCAACAACAGGAGACTAGGCCACGCCCGAAACTCCAGCCGACGCCTGTCTCCGCCCAACACCACGTCTCGCGGACGGAACCCACTGTCCCGTTGTCGGTAGTGATTACCGTCCTGCAGGACATACTCCTGGCCTCCCAAAACGGAGACGATCTAGGCCAGGCAGTAATACTGGGACTAGCCAAATTAGCGGGACTACCCAGCCGTCCTCAAGAACAGTTCCTCTGACGCCCAAAAGGCATCGAGAGAAGATCCGACAGGAAAATAACGTATCTATATAGAATTCTATTGTAATCCTCTAGGAAGTCAATTTACGACCATTCTGCCATACATTTATTGGCAAATTATAATAATGGATTATTTACTTACAAATAATATTAACATATCTAACGCTCGATAATTTAGCTAAACTGATTTATTCTATTCGATGGCTGCGAAAGCTTACGAGTCGGACGCTTGTTTAATACTTCAAAGTACGCATGTGATCTGAATTCAATCCTCGGTAACACTCGGGGCATCGGGTCATAGTCAAAAAAATATTGCAGAACACCTTCTTGCGACTACTTAGAAGTTGGGGTCGTATCAATTTTGAGTGAAGTTATTCGACGATAAAATTATACAGTGTTATTTTTCCTTCCGAGAGATGATTTAATTTATTGATGACTATGTCTTGGATAAACGAAACAATATTAAAAATTACACGGTAGGATTGAAGTATTATAGTGGTAAATCTTCCTTCTTACAAAAGTTAAAGCGATCCAGCAAAATCAAAATAATAATACGCGTTTTATCATGGTTTTAACTAATCTTGAGGAATTGACCATTTTTACATTTTAATAATTTTACTTTTAAAAGAATTCAATGCATTTTACACTATCATTTTTGAGTACTTCAAAATCTCTCCAGATCGTAGTATCTCTGCAGTATTTGAAGATGAAGCACCACAACCCTCGAATATGAACAAGCCGTGTGTTCGCAACAATTTAAGCTCATAAGATAACATATTAAGCGCAGAGTATTGGAAAACTGGAAAACAGGCAATGGATTTGGTGGAAAAACAGATTTTCGTTTCAACTATGTAGTTTGTAAACGAAAACTTACGACGGAAAGCGACGGGAGACGACGGAAACTGCACGTCGAAGCAGAAAACTTAACGACTATGTGTCACAACATGTTTCCTCTTTTGTGATGAGACTGATCGTTTTTTCTTACTAACAGCTGTGTGTGCTTTTCAGCTGTGTTATAACACGCCAGATAGAATGCCACCATTAATACACTCACCGTTGAATAGACTTTTCGACATTTCAAAGGCCGGGAGTAATAAACCAAGAAGGGTTTAATTACTGTTTTGAAGCCGGTGGCGAGGTTCGCCACCCGTTATTAAATTATTAAATCCTTATTCGTTATTAAATCCTATCTATGGTAGTCGGAAAGCGATTCGCGGAAACCTGTTTGGCTACGCTGAATACGATCGTGCCAAATTAATATTCGTAATAATATCTCTATGGGTGACAGGCGTTATTGCTTATACCGTGTGGAAAAAATGAAAAGGACTTCGAGATTTCTTCATTTCTAGTTCGTTTTAAATGATCTACTTTTAAAAAGCCAATCCGGAGTACCATTAAATACGTTTACTAAGTGCTCTAATTATGCTTTATCGGGACCATAATCAACATAGGTAGGAACCTGAGATAGTTTTACAGTTATGAAACATTAAAAATTAAGAACTGTGTCATGAAGAATTTTTGATTAAAATTACATAAAAGAAATTGCAGGTGGAGAAGAAAGTATATTTTGAAACATATACTTTGATAATAAGCTCAGTGAGATATAATTGCTACAACAATGTTAACGCAAGACTATAAAGCTGCTTAGTCATAATTTTGTTTTAATCTCTATTTATCTATGCGATTTAATGTACATAAAATATGTCGAAAATCACAATCAAACTTTAAGTAGTACTATTATAACTCTAAAGACCTTCAATCTGAGCCATTCTCTTTTCTCGATGGTTTTGTTATATACTACTGCAAGGGTGAGAAATGAAAACAGTATATAAAGCAATTAGTACGTACAATTAAATGGCGCAAATAGTTAAATTAAATTTATCAATTATTCCGTTTATTCCGCTATTTCTTTATCAAAATATACTGCAGCTCTTGCACTTGGATCTAAGTGATAGAGATACAATATATTCACAACACTATACAGTGACATTGTTTAAAAAAAAAAGTAAAGTAACAGCCTCTAAGTGCCCACTCCTGGCCTCCTTCTCAAATACTAGTAATAAGAAAGGGGTTTTGGAGCCGGGAATGACCCGCCACGCTGCTCCAGTGCGGGTTGGCGGGCTTCACATATCCTCGAAATAATAATTATTATTTCTCAGACATGCAGATTTCCTCTCGATATTTTCCGTTGAGCAGCACGTGGTAAATACAGCACTTAAAATTGTTATTAACAATTTTAGCCATCCCGGCACCGGGGATCGAACCCAGTGACATCATTTACACAATATAAATCCATATAATTGTGATTTTTTTTAAATAATGTTTGTATAAATAAGTACATATTATGTTATCATTTCCTTAATTACATTTGCTTTATTTAATACAAAAACAAATGGGTCTTGAGATGTCAAAACCCTCTCAAAACAGTTTTATGAATTCTTTCACTGACTGTTCGATATGGAGTTTGTAAACTATTTTAATGAAATCCGGTATCTCTCTTCTCACAATTGATGTACTTCTGCGGCTTTAAAACTAATAATAAAGTTTAGGAATATCGCGTATATTCTGAATGATGCTTAGTTATTTTATATATATAGATTAAGCTGATTTTTTTATAGAAAAAGGCCAAACGAGCAGGCTGCTCACCCGATGGTAAGTGAATACCGTCACCCACACACATCCGCAACACCAGAAGAGCTGCAGGGATGTGACCGGTCTTAAAGAAAGGAATATGCTCTTTTCTTGAAGGTCCCTAAGAAGTTAGAGACTGAGATCATTCCGAATAGTTTCTGGAACCATTCCGTGGGATGAGTAAAGAGACGCATTTCTTTGCATAACCAGAGGATTCAACCGATCAGAGTTGACTTGATCACCGACAATTCGTACCGCTTTTCGTTGGGTACGATCAAAAGAAAGAGCTGATGAGAGTTCCCAGAGATGAGCGCCTTATAAAGTTACAATCGGTGGACCATATACACATACGTCATAAGAATTAAAATCTCATTATGAAATATGTTCTACATATAGGTTCTCTTCTCTTATTATACCTACTTAAACTCAATCCATTTCTAAATCTGCTTATATCGATTGTCTTATTGTGTTTTTGACTATCGTAGAACAATTTAATATAATAGGTACTAGACAAATCATACGTATCTCAATATGATTTTTCAGCCCGTGTTTTGTAGCAATCTTTGGGACAGACATATATTCAGTGGACTTGTCACAGGATGTAATGATTATGATGATGGTAATGATAAGAGGACAGCAGTGGGTTCACATCCTCGTAGACATGAAAGTACTTACAAAATCTGGGATGTCGTGTGTAGTAGTAGTAGTAGTAGTACTAAAGATGCTGCTCTATAACTAGTCCGGGATATCTGTTCGGCATAGTCGAATCGATTTTCTGCTATCAAGAGTTGCTGCCACTGGTCTGTTTTTGAGGTTAGCATCCGGAGAAAGAGTTAGTATATTCCGCCTTTACGTATAGCTATGAATAATTTTGCGGTTAAATAATCAAATTTATTTTAAGTATATATTTCTAGGAAACTTGTTTTTACTCCCTGTTGTATTTATAATTACACCATTATTAACTGCTTTGTAGTCTGACTTCTTATAATAAGATATTTTTTTGAGTTATATTTATAGCATATCTTCAAATGTATGTTAAAATTTTACTAAATTTTTATTTGAATTAAAATTTTATTTTTCATTTACCCTAAAATTAAAATAAAACGGTAACAAATTTCGCACATCAAGCTTCAAAAGCAGTTCATATAATGCACCATGATGCGTTTGCAGCTCCGGCTCGTTTTCCAATGAAAAGTAAGACAGTGCAAGTGACTGCTGGAGAGGCAGCGCATCTCCAATGTGCCGCATCCGGAGACGCCCCATTGGAAGTTAGTTGGCGAAGCCCTCATCACCATACAATAGCTCACCATCTCGATCAGAGGCAAGTATACTCTTTAAGTACAAGTCTTATTTATAATTGTGACAACAGACGTATTGTTGTGATTTCTCTATTGTTTGAACTTCATCTAACGCCTACATTATTCAATACCAACTATTGTATTAACTTAAGGACATATTATGGCAGTATTCATGTCTCTGTAAAATCATTACAATCTTACACTTACTTAACACGCGCAGTACTATGTTTACAATTTGAATAAAAAGTAACAATAAAGGATATTAGGTACCGTAGATTATGAAATTTACATCAATTTACAATGTACATTAATTAAAGCGTACCTCTGTCTGAAACATAATCGTATTAAACCTTAAACAAATGCGCACAAAGGACACCCAGAAATTAACAAAAATTTATATTTTTGACGTCATCGTTAGGGAAACCGGACATAGGAATTGATGAGTCCGCAGAGGACATACGAGCTCAGACAACCGGTAAAGGCTGGTCCTGTTTAGTTTCCAACCCAAACACATACACAATTAATGCAAATTCCTGCTCAGAGGACAAAAATATGTGTAGTATAAAAATATGTTGGCAGCGGTTGTATATAAAGGCATAAGGTTGTATATAAAATCAGACCTGCATAACTCGTAGAACAAAGGATGGTTTCTCCAATAGCTGCGTAGCGGTCTTCTACCGTTCCGCGGCAATATCACCAAGAGGGTTGCGTATTTGCGCCCACAGTGTCCAATAGTTGATGGATTCACTGTTACCATTAACACATGCGTGAGGTGCACAAACAGCAATGCATCCAGCGGAAAAGGCGAGAGGTCCGTCCGTCCGAGGGGTGGCGCTTGACCTCCGTCCCGCTGCCAGGCAAATGCAGATAATGACTCCCGCAGCGTGTCGAATCATTCGTCACCACACTGACAGTTTTGTAGGCGTCTACAAAAGTATTATCTTGGATTTATTCCTTGAAATAAGATAACAATAAAAAACCTAAAATAAAGGTCCATGTTTAAAATAAAATAAGATTAATTTATAAATACTACGTTAATAATAACAAAGCATGCAGTTTTACTATCTGGAGTAGAAAAGCTATTAGTAATTGTATTTTTTTTTATTTTAGATATACCATTCGTGAGCAAGTACTGGATGATGGTCTAGTCTCAGAACTTAGTATTTTGCAAACTTATCGACAAGATACAGGAGCACTCACTTGTCGAGCATCCAATGCTTACGGGCAAGACGAAATGCTTATACATTTAGTCGTACAAGAGGTAATTTATGAAAGAATAGACATAATAGTGTCATTTTGAAAAAGGCTATTTTCCCCAATATAAAGAATTAAATATTGTTTTTTTTTTCAATTCATGAATTTAAAAAGATACAACTAAAGACTTTAAATAGAATACAGTAAGAAACTTTTTTATCTAACAGGTACCCGAAATGCCAAAGAATATAAGAATAATCGATCAACAATCACGATCAATTCAGATATCATGGACACAGCCCTACGCTGGAAACAGCCCAATAATTAACTACATTGTACAGTATAAGGAGGCACCAGGTATTCACTTTTTTGATAATAGATATAATATTCCTTACGGTATTTTGTAAAATCCCCCTCAAAACACCAAACAAATATAAAAACAAATATAAACCGCAACTCACTCGCTTAGTATAAAATGAATGCGTGTGCTCTGTTCAATAAGCTCGAGTATAATTCTTTCTTACCAAAATTTTAGAACCATGGCCAACAACACCTCAAAAAGTCATAGTACCAGGAAGTGTAACTTCAGCAAGTGTACAAAATTTGCAACCAGCAACATCATATCATTTGCGAATCATTGCTGAGAACCGCCTTGGACAAAGTGAGCCCAGCCAACTCGTACAAGTGACCACTACTGAAGAAGGTATAGTAATCATAAAGATCGTAGAATATGCTAATATTATGTTATAAAACCATATTTAAAGTATCTTAAATATCTAATATTATAGTAAAAATAAAAATCTAACAATGTTAGATTTTCAAATTGACGTCGATCTGCAACTCAAGCAAAAGTACTCGTCAATTACCACAAATTAAAAAAGGCGGCGGGACGTTTTTTAAATTGCTAAAATTTTTGAGGAATAAGAAGATTATTATTTTTTATCTATTTTCCTTTTTCTAACCAACCAGGCTAGCTTCGATTTCTTGAATAATTAGTGAAATATTGTCAAATAACTAGAAAACTTTTAATATAAACTAAAACAAAACATTTTTTTAAATAAACTGTAAAAGATGAATATACATTTTTGCTTGCAGTTCCAAGTGGCCCACCATTAGATGTAAGAGTAGAGCCCAAAAGTTCAACAGAATTAATTGTTAGTTGGGATCCGCCACAGAGAGACTTATGGAATGGTAACATTCTCGGCTACTACGTGGGATTTCAGGAAGTAAGTACAAACAGTTTTTATTATAAAAATAATTTTAGTAAAAGGAATTTATTTAAAGTTAGAGGAACTTGAACTTGATCTGCTGTACCATGAGGAAGGCGCAAGAAAATGCCTCGATGCTTCCAGCAGAGATTTTCGTACGTGGTAGAGTCAAGCGGAAATTTCTTATGTGTGCCGGTTCAACCGGGTTAGTATCACAGTCTCGCAATACCGGCGAGAAGCAGAGGCATCTGGTGTTTTTGCGTTTCGTTCGGTGAGTGCGGTAACTGGAGGCTACCTCCCCACCCTCCCTACATCTCCCCTGCCCTACCATCCCTTTCGATCAACTTTCCTCCACCCTTCGCCTTCCTTCTTCCCAAATATACTTAAGGGCCACCACGGAAACACACCTACAGCACATGTAATGTTGAGTGTGTTATGTACACTATAGTGTTGCTCATGTTCGTGGGCATCAGTAATTTTCAATAAAGAAATATCCTCTAAAATGTTATAATAAAGTAATTAACATTCATATAAATAATAAAACCATACAACATACGTCATACTCATTTCAGCTAAACAACAATAGCACAGTTCTGATTGCTAGCGGACCAGGTGGGGCATCGTATACGGTCCGTACAGTTGAAGGAACGGGTACAGCACGTGCAAGGACAACCCTATCTGGGTTACAGAAACATACTGCGTATGCTGTTGTCGTGCAGGCTTACAACAGTCGCGGTGCAGGTCCTGCGTCGCCACCAACAACGTCTACCACAATGGAAGATGGTAACACATTGCAATTTTACACTTTAGATACGTTCGGTACTTTGAAATAATTTCTTAACGACGGTCAATCGACTCGGCGATTGACCACGCTTGATAATACACTTTTATCGCACTATATAAGTATAAGAGCTTGTGCATATCCTATCTTCGATAGATTATATATTGACTGTGGTATTGGACAAAGTTTACAATATTTGTAATTCAAATTACACTGATTAAAATTACTTTATAATTCAAAGTACACTGATTTGAATTAAAATAATAATATAAATTTATTATTTCCTTCTTTTTTTATGTCATAGTTCCAAGTCTTCCTCCTGGATCTCTTCAATGCAATGCTTTAAGCTCACAGTCTGTGCGAGTAACTTGGGAACCGCCACCAGTAAGGGGGCGTAATGGGATATTACAAGGTTACAGGGTCACGTATGCTCCGGTAACTGATTGGTATGGTAAGTTGAAATTATTCTTAACTACTTAGCGCTTTTTGTAAACATAACTTGTTAATATTACTAGCTGCATATAGTAATAATGATGATGATGTCATCCTGGCCAATTTCAAGTTCACCGACTCCTTCGGAATACTATCAGTTGTCAATTGTACGGGAGATATTATAGTGCCGTAAATTGACGCGCAAACACAGAGGCACTCAATCTTATTTACCTTCCCATAACCTGAAAATATCCATTATGAAATTTCAATATTACTATGTAATAATATAGATTTTCAGTCTCATAAGTGAACAATATTAAAACATTGTTACACCTGAATAAATAACACTAGAATCTAATAATACATCACTTTCTATCGACCTATTGGTGTCGAATAAGGCATCAATAGATAAGACAGGAGTTGCTCAAAGATTGCCAGTTTCATTTCATAATGTTCTCTCAACTATGAGATTACTAATTTCACACACTTCTAAATATATCTTTATCGTCTCTCATGGTTTTATTACATTTTTCTTTCACGTAATACATATATTTAAAATATATCTGGTTGCAAGATACGAAATCTGTGCACTCATCCTTAAAGCAACAACGGCCACTTATACTTTTAAGGCCGTAATAACTTTAACTTTGTTATTTTAGAGTTTTCAAAATAATTAATTTCTTTGTTTTTTTGTTTAGGCATTGAAGAAGCAGTAACTAAACAAATTTCAGCATTACATACAACACTATCAGGTCTACGTCGATACACGAACTATTCCGTAACAGTTTGCGCATTTACTGCCGCTGGTGATGGAGTCAGAGCTGCGCCTGTGTATTGTCAAACAGAAGAAGATGGTAAGGAATCTAAAAGAAAAACTAATTGACTCATGAATATTAGTCAATCAAGCAAAAACTTCTTACATTTGTTTGTTTCTAGTACCTTCTGCTCCAGCTAATATCAAGGCAGTTGTTTCATCTCGCAATAAGATCCTTGTATCTTGGCTTCCACCGGCTTCGCCTAATGGTGTGCTTATTGGATATACATTATATATGAGCGTTATAGAAGATGGCCGCGAAGTAAGTTTTGAATTGGTGATAAAGTAACCGTTATTAACATTATCGTCAACTATAACAAGCATATTCATAAAGCAAAACTTATTAATTATGCATGGCTATGTTCTTTCTAACAATAGAGGACTACTGATTCAATCGATTTTACTACTATTTCTAAATTTAACCTACAGGACTTTGCTTACATAAGGAAATAAATAAATAATACTTATAAAAACGTTTTGAAAATCTAAACATTTCTCTTTATTGTTGAAAGAAATAAAATATTTGTTATTTTTCTTGTTATTAGGAAGGCACGCATAAGCGTATGCTATCTCCAAGTACCCTATCACATGAAACTGCACGGTCACCTCCTCGAGCAACTCACCAATTTTGGGTATCAGCTTCCACTAGGCTTGGAGAAGGTGAGGCGACACGTGTTGCCACAGTTTTGCCATCTGATTCGGGTATATATTTTACAATATCTAACGATTTTTTTATAATTGTTAGTGAATTATCAACTACCATTCCATTATAAAATTATTAAAATTTTTACTCCTTTAACAGTACCTGCAAGGATCACATCATTCAGCCGTAGCATAGTAACTCCGTGGAAAGAAAACATATCTCTATCGTGTAATAAAGTAGGCATCCCTACCCCTTTCACCACTTGGAGTATGAACGGCGCTGTTTTAGAATCTACATTAAGAAAAAACGTCACCAACGACGGGACTCTTATCATCAGGTATATCCAAAATTTTGCAGTTTTTGTGGTTAAGACTGTGTAGTGTTGTTTTACTGAGATCATCATCACAGTCGTTGAGAAGTCCGCAGATCCGCCGCGCGAGAAGACTTAGGACGCTTCCAGTCTCGGAAACTGTTCTGTAATCATCATCCTACGCACCTTTGGCTCTGCTCCTATTATTTTGGTACGTGGTAGAGCCAAGCGGCGGCTTTTGCTGCTGCTTGATTGGGCCAGCTCGACCGAAGTAGTACAATAAGGGAATCGCTGTAAAAATATTTCTTTTCTGTGTCCGTTATCTGCCATATTAGAGGTGTGATTTTTACGTCACTTTTCGAAGACCATGAAATCGATCTTGTAAGACAGGGCTAAATGTCAGGTGGTAGTGGTGATTTTTCACCACTACCTGCTGCATATATTCAAGTAAAATTAAGAAATTAAAACAGAATATTTTTTTCTTCAGTATGACTCAATACGCGGACAGTGGTAACTACACATGCAATGTTGAAAATGTACATGGTCGGGATGAGGTAACATATAGCGTGGAAGTTAAAGTACCACCACAGCCACCTGTGCTTGCTGTTGTCGACTCTTATGCGGACTCATTGCACTTACAATGGAGTGACCAAGGTGATGGAGGTAGCCCTGTTTTAGGTATGCAAATATTTCAACCCTAAACACTTACAATTGTACTGATATTATTAAGTTGCTTAAAATATTACGAACCTTATAGTTTTTAATTTTATTTTGTTTCATTTCATTTTTGCAACTATGTTTTAGAAACAGAAAATAAATACTACCTTATCGTATGTTATTTATAATATAATTTTAATAATCGGTTTTTGATATTTATGAATATAATAGTATTCGTCCAAAGAAAACAACTATACCATAAATATTTTAACTATTGTACTTTGGTCACTTTATTACTTATATATTATTGAATAAGCTAAATGTTTAAACCTGCAAGTTCTAGCTGTAAACTAAACAATTAGGTATATGGTTCTTTTTCCGTGATGGTCTCTTCGTTCCTTTGCAGGATACGTTATCAACTATAAACGAGAACACGGCGATTGGGAGGAACTGCAGGTAGAAGCAGGTACCTCAGAGCATGTGCTGCCTAACCTGTGGTGTGGAACTCGATATCAGCTTTACATCACCGCCTTTAATCGTATTGGGACTGGACTACCTTGCGATATTGTACACGCTTATACTAAAGGCACGGGTAAGTAATCATTTAATTCTATCATGTCTATATATAAATCTCCTGACTGATGTTAACTAATCTAAATATTATAAAGATGTGTATATGTTTGTTTGTTTCTTCGTCCGTGAGAAGTAAAGTCGTCTATTATGGTACTGATTGCAAATAACATTTTTAATTCCTTGTAGTTGTGTTATTCAAATATCAAGATGCTACACTAATTAAACGCATGGCAAAGTTGTATTCGACAGGTCATTCGTTCTGTTGATGGGCAAATTTTTCAGGTAAGGCGTCTCTGCACATGTTGGTACTTTGTTAGAAAATATGTAAGAGAAGGGTATGGGCAGCAGTGGAGTGAGAAGAAGCTAATAAAGTTGTTAATAAAATTTTAGTTAATGTTAAAAGTATTATGTACCATTTTACAGTACCCGTAAAACCGAAACACTCGCAAATGATCACTCTGAATACGACGACTGTAACGGTGTGGTTGGACTCGTGGGGAGACGGCGGTTGTGGCATACTATACTTTGTAATTGAATATAGGGAGATAAGTCAAACTCAGGTAAGAACATGTAGAAGTTAAAGTATTTTACTTGTCATTCACTTTTAATTGAATTAGAGTTTCAGTTTTATTTCCTCTCAATACAACGTGATCTTTATTTTTTTACATAAATGTACGTGAATGCTATCGTTGTTACAGAAATCAGGTGTTGCAATGAGACATTCGCTTTTTGAGTAATTTAGTACCGACGTGCATAAAATGTAATAAAATTTCAAGATAATAAAAATTTCGGATGAATGGGAACCACTTAATTGTACTGATTCTATTATTATCAAATATATATGTACATAGTGAAGGTATTGCATAATCTATATATGGCCTACCTGATTTATAAAACAAGAGTTTTTAATTCTTCTTTATTTACTTATGAAATACATTTTGCATAGGCATAGTCAAAAAACTTCAGTGCGCTAGTGATTCCGGTATTAACCATATTACAAAATTTACGAAATGGTTTAATCTGAAAATTAGTGTGTAAATCTTTATATTATATAATATGTGGGATAATATATTACGATAATAATATAAATGCCCTCGTGTGGAACGTTACTTGTGTAGATCTATACATTGGCGGCCTCCCATATAAAGTATAAATCGAGCAAGGCTTAATATATAATTATAGATATATCTATATCTATAATTATTTCAATTATTATTATTTATAACGTTATTTGTGTCGTTTGCCTTAGAGACCATTGGTCTCTGGGGTCCCCGCGCGGTGCAATTCTTAAAGGAATTATACTCGTGACTCGGTTAACCACTAGTGACAAGAGCACTTGTTCTTTTCTCGCTCGAAGGTTAAGTTAAGCCATTCAGTGTGGAAATGCAGCCAGCGTTCTCGGTACCATGCCATGAGGAATTTATACTTTTTATAAAGATAAAGTATTCCCTTGGGATAAAGTTTAAGATCAGACAGGCAAGGTGAGCATACTAGTGAAAAACAGAAAAGCAAATAGTACATTTCATTGTTGCAGTGGCGACTCGTGTCCAACAGCGTGCAAGCAACGGAGCGTGTTTTCAGCGTGACCGGGCTCGCGCCCGCTACACACTACCAGCTACGCATCACTGCGCACAACAACGCGGGCCATGCACTGGCTCTCTACAATTTCACTACGCACTCGCTGACTGGCAGTCAGTCTTTTCCTTTATTTTATTTGTAGTTTTATACAACGCGTTCTTTTCTTTCACTGAGTATCTACGAAATAATTTAAAATTACTAATTATAAGCTACATAAAGCTAAAAAGTACCTAAGGTTACCTGCATAAAGTATACTTTAATCTGTCATACATTTCTATAAATTAACATTCAGTTTAAAGAAAAATCTGTGTTCTTAAAAGTTCGCACAAACACACAAACAAAATAGTTTATTTGGTATATGTAGGTCTTGATCAAAATTTGCTAAACAGCCTATCACTAGTCACATTCAATCCAAATACCAGTCTTGTGTTAACCATTTTAACCATTAGTCGTATACAACGACACCGGGTCACTTCTTTGTGTCTTATAGCCAGCAGACTTACTGCTACTGGTTAAGATTAGAGAAAACAAGTTGTATTCTTTTCCTTACATACAAAATTAGTTTTTAAAGTCATCATTGTTGAAATGGGTCTCTAATAATCTTATAGATGACATAACTTTGAAACATTTGAAATTATTTTGTTAACTGTCATATCGGGACGTATGTCTCGATTTGTGAGAGAGAAGCGAAAGTTTGGAAAATTCAAAAGTGCACGTCTCATGACACTCATTTAACACTTAAGAAAAAATCGTAATTTTTATATTTCGAGTCATTTCCATTTCAGATGAAAACAATTAGAAAAAATAATAAAAATGGCGCCGCGAGACGTGCAATTTTCCACACAAAGACAAATGTGGAAAATTTCAATTTAATCACTTTGCTAACTGAAAATAAAAAAGTCAGGCTATACAAGATAGGCTTGGAGCGATTTTCCATAAATACCACGCTTTGCAAACAGGTTGACGATTGTAGTACAGCTCGCTTCTAAGACGCTATTGCAAGACACCGTTTTAAATATTTTAGGTTTCTCATATTAAAGATGATTATTTTTCGTAGTCGATTTTTACCTTTTTTATCACCCACAAAAATAGGGAATGGCATATTCTTTTAAGCGGCCATATAACCATAAAGAATGAAAACAAGAATACAAATGTGACTTTCTTGAACGACAAACTTTAAAGATTAATTGAATATTTTCGTGTGTTTATGTGGTGCAGTTGTGGAAGGTGAGATATCACCGGCGGTGCCTGCGGCGGGCTCGCGGTCGTTGGGCGGTGCCCGGGTCCTCCTCCCTGCAGCCTTGTCCCTGCTGGTTTTAGCTGCACTTATTGCCATCGTACTACTTGTGCGCCGAAACAGTAAGTATTCTTACAACGATACATGATTTATCACCTTAATATTGTCTTGAAGATACAACCAGACTTTAAATAAAGTAAAACAACTGTTATCTCAATGAAAAATATACGTGTATGGAAAACTGATTTTCCACCAAGGGGCAACAGTCGCATGGAACAACTATTGTAAGCAAATCTTTAACTAATTACATGTTATCAACGTTGTTGTTTGTACTGTTTACTACTGGTACTTACTAGATACTACGTAAATTACATTTTGACAGACCGATAGCCAAGTTGGTACTTACTTACTGATCGTAGCCAACGGGCGCTGGTTTGAATCCCGCTATTTTATCTTCACCATACGTTTGTATGATGGATAGATCTTAGTAAACATAATTAATCTTATCCCAAAAATACAGATATGCAGAATTCAACAACATTTAAAAAAGCAGACCACAAATTATTTCGAGTATTTTGCGAACACACTCGGGACAGAATGCGGTGGTCGATTCATACACTCTGTAGATAACTATAAATAAGCCTCATTTAAAATACTAAAGCATATTTTAAAGACAGACTATTTTAACAGAAGCTGGGAGCACAGAAACAGCAGCACCGGAAGTTGGCGTCGGCGAATCTCCTTCCGTAGCTCAGCTACAGAACAAGGTCAATCGCGACCAACAATACCTGGCTGCGCGGGCGCAACATCCTCCGCCTCCCCACCATTATAAACACGCATCTAACGGTAAGTTATTTTTATATTTTTGTTTGGTGCCTTAGTAATTAAGTATAACTGACTGTTGAGGCTTGAGTTCTAATTTTAGTGGAAGCCTATAAGTGTGCAACACACAAATTATTGACTGTCGGATTTGGTTGTGTTGTGTTGTCTCGTATCTCTAACACTACATCTGACATTTCCTCCGATCGAAATAAGCATTACATCGAATATGGGAAGTTATGAATAAGTTAAATTGCATACATTCTCTTGGTGCATCTCACGCGTGTAAATTCGTGAAATACTTAATCCCTTGGATGGTTTATAAAAATAGTTTTTTTGGTTTCCTCCAAAGGCTGTTTACCAGCTCGATCGAAAGTCCAAAGTCCAAATCCATGGTGGGGTGGAATGGCTGGGTAGGATTTTAAAGGCATACGTAAGAATATTATCGCTAGAACCACTTTCCAAAACTAAGTGGGAATGTAGAGTAGAAGTTAAATAAATAAAGGCTTTGTAGGATATAGTTGAAAATACAACTTGATTGTCAGTTGCTTAGTTAATGCCATTCTATAGAAAAGGAATCAACTACCTACGAATGTATTATTTATTGTGGTGTAATAGTTAATATATATTCTTACAAAGACAAATATTTTAAGTAAAGTATGTCCGCGTGAAAAATGCTGTTATATAACACCTTGATGCATTTTCACACTGGGTGAGCTCAGAGTGAACGAAATAGATGACAAAGTTCAAAGTTGTGAGAAGGAGACGTAAAACAAAACGTTTTGATTATGAAGCGGAAGATGAAGCTCTTGAATTGCCTATATCTGATTTTGATGGACATGAATTATATGATGAACTTAATACATCTATCGGTACATATGACAGCAACAACGATATTATAAGAAATTTCTCAAGTTTACTCCAATATCGATGTAGTCCTGAGAATTATTGCCATCACACCTGTGAGCGTTGCATCCACGAAAGGAATATTAGGAGGTTAAAAATTATTAAAACATTTTGGAGGAATTCGATCCCGAGGTCGGCTTTCAGGCCATGTTATTCCTTTAATTGAAATTGTAACTCATTCGTTAGATTACTGTGCTGTATTTAAAGATTAGTCTTACGAAAGCCGCAATCATTATTTTTAAATTGCTTCGTATACCTTTGAAAGTACTTATATATATTTTATTATCGTTAATAATTTAATTTCGTCTCTATGTTTGTTAGGTTAGTATTTTTACAAATCTTCTAATAAAGCAATTTCAAACTTTAAATTTTTCATTTATAACATTGACATTTCTCGTCAATCATCAAGTACAGAAATAAAGGTGTCTCAGAATGTTTTTCGTTTTTAGATGTTAAATAAAAAACAAAATATCAAATTAAATCTCGTTTTATTTAATGTTAATTTAAAGAGCAATTCTTGAAGTTTATTTATGAAAAACAACCGTTTGCAAATGCGCACCATTCATTTGTTCACACTCATTTAACCTGGAACTAAAATTTTCAATAACTCGCTGGAGCATCGCTCTTGGAATAGAGTTGATTTCTTCAGTGATTCTTTGCTTCAAAACATTCAGGTTGGGTGGCAATGGATTGTAAACTTTGCTTTTTAGGTAGCCCCATAGGAAGAAATCAGCAGGCGTTAAATCAGGGCTCCTCGGTGGCCAATTGATGTCTCCTCGGCGACTTATCACTCTTCCAGGGATTTTTTTAAGATTGCCATATGATACGGACTTTTTTGGCTACAGAAATGCAAAACCAGAAGGGCTACAACCGCAACACCTTTTTCTAAAAACGAAAAACAGTCTGAGACACCTTGACTTTCAAATCATATACATTTAACAAATCTATATTGAAATCTGTATATAAATATAAATCTCGCAAAGATCCACCGCCCAGAGGCTCGCAACGTTTAAAACCACCGCTGCGTGCAAATAAGTTTAGGCACTTCCTTAATCCTTATCTTTCACAGCTAGTAAATAGTCCACTGCAGGACATATTATAAGGAGGATTTACCATAATGCCCCGCTCCTCAAGCGGATTGGCGATCGCTGTACTAGAAATCTCGCACCCTAGACGCTGCTGGCCGTCATCGCTCTGCTTAATTTTGGTCAGCAATTTTTCGAGATCGTTATCTCGCCATCCGAATTTCAAGGCTCTTCCCTTAGTCTCTTACGACACCCACGGGACGATAGGGGTGGCAGATTATTACGCCGATATCACACGGATAATGAGCAGTTATTTTGTTTTTACTTTTAATATGGAAAAATGGCTCGTAAATAAGTAATTAATTAAATATGTAATTTATCTTCGCAGAATATATAGAAGATATTTGTCCCTACGCAACATTCCAACTGACGAAACCAACAGCCTATAGCGAAAGCAGTTACAGCGGGAACGTGTATAGCGGGCCCTATCATTCCGTTCGCGGCTCTTTCGTTTACCACGACCTCAAGCAAAATGATAAATATAAGGTAAACTCACAAAACCAGAAACAATCAATTGTTTTTTTATATTCAGAAATCATTTAAAATGTTTTAATATGTAGTAAGAAGGAAGGCAGATACAACGAATTTCTATTTAGCAGGCCTAACGGGCTATGCAACCCGCTAATAGCCTCTTCGGGAGATAAAACGAGGAATTTTCCTTAGTCACTTCTTAAAAACACTCACGAGAAGGTAGTGTGGCAAATTATACGCCGCTACCACATGGGAATGTAACAAAATATTTTATAACTAAAATAGATGGAGAAATGGAATGGAATTTTAACTCACCGTAGCAAATAGAAAGTAGAAAAAAATATAATTATTATGTAAGTAATCTTCTTCTGAACATAAAGCTTTTCTGAATCGCATTAATCGAATCGGTGACAAAGCACTAAGAATAGTGCTAAGTCAGCGGTCCTGATCTTCTTCTGCATCTAGGTCTGATATTTTAATAATGATTTTTCCGCCATCTGCTGGATACCTAGTATCATTTCTGACATTTCTCATACGGCTCCATTAGACGGCCTAAGAAGAGCTACCTCATAATTTGAGTAACTTAAAAATGACACATTTGAAATGTAGTGTTTGACACGTCACATTCTTTAAATCTCAA
The DNA here is from genome assembly GCA_029286595.1 of Bhutanitis thaidina. NCBI lineage: Eukaryota > Metazoa > Arthropoda > Insecta > Lepidoptera > Papilionidae > Bhutanitis > Bhutanitis thaidina. The sequence goes on from JAGSMS010000013.1 coordinate 5,503,310, forward strand.
ATATCTATAAGTTTATTTTATAAACTATACTATATATACTATATGTGTATTAAGAGAGCTAACCCATACGGGTTTATTCGTAAGATGTCACCTGAAAAATTACTCGACAAATTTATTATTTGGAATCTTAATATTTGTTTTCATGAAAAATAAACATATGTAATTGACTCTTAACGTATGTTTACGTTGTTTCATAATTATTCCACATCAAATTTGAACATCGATATTTAATTTTTTACTGAAAGTAATATTACATTTTTAAGTCCGTAGTATTTATTATTAAAAAAATATTCTGTAACTAATACCACAAAAATATTACTGTTAAGTGCCTATCATGATCCCAAGAAGATCATCTTTAGTAAAAGCCAATCGTAATTCATAATGGAGTGGTTACCAATGGCGGGTTCTGTAAGATACAATGATGGCAATAGTTTCACTATTATCATCACTACATCCACAACAATTATTTATTTGGTGATTGGGAACTTTCTTGAGTAGTACTTAAACATCAAATCTTATTTTCAACAATGTTTGACCACGCAATATAATTTAGCGTAAGTAATAAAAGGCTAAGTACTTAAGAAATTATATGTATTATAAATAAGCTGTAATAAAAAAAAATTAAAAACCCGAAACAGTAAACACAGTTACCATAGAAATATTCAATTACCATAGAAGTATTATAGTTCATATGGAAAATAATTAATCTGGCCGTTGATTTTCAAGTCAATTCATGTTTTCAAGATTTAATCTCTCACAATCAATATAAAAACTGATAACAGTGAATTGTATGACGATGTCTGTTATTTGTTTTTGTTTTAGTCTCATTCCTATTTTTAGTTCAAATGTTTAGTTTAAAAATTGCAAAGTATTTATTATTTTTGAATTTATAGTTATAGTGATAGTTGTTAATTATATTGAAGATTTATTTTACCAGGGAAAAGAACCAGAATATACTAAAGTGCGAAGAAAAGGTGCAAGACTTCGCGATCCACATTCAGAAAGTCAAGGTATGACAATTCGATGTACTTAGTTGGCTTAAATTTAAACCAAACTATCTGTAAGTAGTTAGCTACATTTGTTTAGTTAGATAGATTGCACTTTCTATTGATTAAGTTTAATTTAACCCGTTTAAGTTCTAAGTACAGAGATTTGAATTTGACAAAATGATCGCCTTTTATGCAACCTGATGGGAGCGTAACTGGTGTTGTAATTTATAAAGGTAAGCATGCACACAGTGTATCGTATTAATGTTCGATATTGTTTTCGATTGATTGTTCGATTTGCTTCCGTTATCCGATTTAGAGTATTAGTTCATTACCATCATTTAATTAGTTAGAGCTATGAATGACCTATCGAATCCCACAGCTTATTAACCGTTCGTCAATGATCCCTTCAACTGCTGTTCTAGCACTCACATTTTCATAAACTATGACTATACGCACACATAAACGCATAAACTATGTCACTGTGTTCTTTTCAACCATTACATCGTATTACTCATTTGTGATTATCACTTGCTTTATGCTGATGATATACTGCACGAAAAACTGTAAAATTCTATTCATAATTTATATATTAATAATATTGATGTTTCTTGCTGTACTCGATCTCGGCTAATTTGACACTTATTTTCATATTTCCGTTTTCTAAATAGTTTTTTTATAATTAGAAAACAGTTAACCAGATTAGTTTTACACTTGATACAGTTTTCGTGTAAGTATATAACAGCTTCATCTTGCGGTTTGTCGTGGCGTCGAAATAAGATGCACGCTTGTGTTGCAGAATCGGACAACTTGGGGTCAACGGATTCGGAGGTGAAGAAGATACTAACGCTGCACCTGCCCATTACAGAGTACGAGGACGATGCCAGTGACGACGCTAGCGCGCCTCATTCCGACAGTGAGCCGGCAGCAAGACTACGCCCAGCGCATCCCACTACCTGTAATTTCTCTTTTATGGTTATTTAAGCTAGTAATCATGTTAAAAGAAAGCAAAATACCGCTAAAATAATTATCCTTAAACAACTACTTACATATACTGCTAAATATATACGAGCGGGCACTAGCTATGAAAAAATGAACATGCTCAATATTTACATAACATAACTCAAAAACATAATAGTGACATAATTGTTAAAAATTGGTTAATTGTGTAAACGAAAATTACAAGTTTGTGTCAAAACTTGGAGTTAAAACCATGAAATGATGCTACTTCTGTGGTTACATTTCACTTACACAGTTGTTTCTAAAGTAGTGGTGTTTTTGCCTCATACGTAATATGCACAGGTAAATTAGCATCAAATTGAGCTGATAGTAATTAACATTCTGTTCTTTTTTATTTATTTATTTGCTTTATTTCAATTTATGTTCAGACCCGAGTGTAGAACGCGAAGAATCTTCGTCTTCGTCGGAGAACTCGGTAGGTGGCGTTGTCCGGAAAGCTTTTCCAAGTCGCAAAGGAAAAGCTGGAGCTCTGGGCAAACGACACGTGCGCTCATCCAGTGGATATAGCAGTCACAACGATGAAACTACCTTCAGGTGATTTGCCATTTTACATTTTATTGCAGATATTAATTTATGAGTATATCTAATAGACTTGCATGAAAAAAAATTTGCAAACATCAATCCTTCTAATACTTTTTCTATAGCATAGTAGAGTAGAACAATCGGTCACAACAAATGCATAGCTCCTTTTGTATTTACCTTTCTACATTATTCAATAAGTTTAAAAAAATATAAATGATAAGATAACATGTACATATTCATGGCCGTTTTTAACCATTACAAACCAAATTTAAAAAATACATGCACGTTTTGACGTTACGTTATCAATTAAAATACAAGTTTCCTGCACCAGACACATTTTCTAAACTTAACATTTTTTTATAACAAAAAAAGAGGATAAAAATGTAACGAAACGAAAACGAGAATTTTTGAACTATTAAGATTTATTTATGAATGACAATGCGGTGAGGTGCGCATCTCATAATCGTTTCAAAACAAATATTGTTAGTTTTAATACTATTAACTCAATTGAAAAAGGCGCTGGGACGTTTGGGACCCACTATACAGATACGAAACCGGTTGTCCTTTCCCTACTCTTCCTATGTCCAACTGAGAGCTGCCTATCGGCTGATGATAATGATGATCATCGTACAGCTACATGGCCACTTGAATATTTTACGTCATATGACGTAAAGGATTTGTATCTCCAATACTGTCTTTATTATTAGAATAATAGAGATTCAAATTCTAAACAACTGGTATCTTAACACAGCATCACTATTTACTCCATATTCCTATTGATAAAACTCACAATGCAGAGTGGCTTTAAATTTTTGATTCATTTATTTTTATCACATTCTTTTATTTCACGCTTAACTACTTTTTCGATAATAATAATATTACCCCTTTCTTTTTCTTTTGAAATGGTGATAATATAACCTTAAGATATCTACATCCTAAAGCATTTACCTAATAAAAAATAATGTAATGTCATAGTTTACAAGAAATTTTCATAAAAGATATATTAAAATAAAAAACTTTAACAGGCATTCAGATTTATTTATACTTTATAATAATTTTTGATACGAATTCATAACAAATAATCTTCAGGATATTGGTTAATCCTAATCTTATGAATACTGTTTAGTACTTACTATATATCAGAATATACGCGACAATAACATATAAGCGAACTTATTAGTGTACTAAGTCTTATAATTATTGCTGATACGTTTAAAATGTCCAAACAAAGTTACTTGCCGATGCAGCATATCAAACTACCCGTCATACAACGAGCACATTCACCCGCCTTCGAGGTTCTCGGACGACACAGAGTGCGAGAGTCACCATCGCCGCAAACGAAGCCACGCGATGCACAATGACCCCAAGATCACACGTGAAGCATTCCAGATTAATGTCTAAGCTTTAATAATTAGGCATTCATTAATTAAAAGATCAATTTAATCTTCGTTTTAGCTTTTGGAGGTAAAAAATTAATCTAGTCTTTTCTAATCAAATTTGATATTTGAAGTTGTTACAATTAAATTTAAACAGTTAAAATTTGGATATTGGTGCAGTGTATTAGGTGCAAACGCTGCTAAACCACAAAGGTATAGAAGTTATGAACTTTGTTAATTAAGAGCACTGATTATGGTAACTTAATTTTTTCATTTTTAAATACCAATGTTTGATTTTACGAATTAGAACCTTTTGGTTCTATATCAATTAAAACTTGGCTTAAAATGCCAATTTTTTTAGATCCCTGTATTATTCAAGTAGTAAAAATATTTTTTTAAATATGTCGCAATGACTGACCATTTATGCGAAAGTCATGTTTACATTCTTGCTGTTTATGTGTAAGTGTTACGAAATGATTTATAGTTAATTATGAAATATAATTTTTCTATTACCTATTATTATGTCTACAAATTAAAATAAAATACCTTAAGAAAACATGAAGTAAAATTTTATTAACCGATATGAGTATTAATTACATATTATTTACTACTGATAATTTAAAAAGAGGTTATTAAAACTGAAATCTATTAATATATAGCTCAAACCAATTATTACAATGGACGGAGCTATAAGCCCGTTGTCGCTCTTGTCCAAACTGTCAAACGAGGTAATGTGATCTTTGTGTATTCCTCGGAGCCTCAGTACGAGTTAAAGAGACAGCACATGTAAGTTTGGCTATGTGCGAAATCCGTGTCAGTACTTGTCGGTCAAAAATTGTAGTTTGATGTAAGATAAAAGTTAAAATATAATAAATATCATTGGTCTGTTTAGAAATTTAGTGAAAAAGTGTAAATATATCGTGTGCTGCTGTTTTAAGGAAAAGAGGCTACTATATCCAGAACTGTCATTTGATATATAAATCGTGTACAACTTTTTTATCGTATATATTGCGATTTCTCTTCCAACAATCGATAAACATTAAAAATAAAATACATGTTATCATTATGCTTGTCTTATGTTATACTCATAAAAACAAATAAAATAAATTTACATACAAAAAAATTTACTCGTATTTGAAGCTCTTTCACGGTCCAGTATAATAATTGATCCGAGATATATAGGCATTCTCAGCTCACTCTTGATTGTATTTTTTTTATAATAAGTACGGGGTAATGGTATAATGTGATTGTGACATTGTTGTATTTGGTTAATTGGTAATGAAATAACCTTTTCTGAATATTTAGTTTTGATGGCTACCAACGTATTAATTTGGTTAAAATTACTATAAAAGATTTTTACGCATATCGTTTCATAACTTTTTACGATATATTATGGACTTACTACCAGGACATTTTCATAATAGGATATTGCGTACACATTACATTAATGGTAATTATTCTATTGACTACATTCACTCATCATCATCATGGGGTGTCATCTACACTTTGAAGTTTGGCGGCCACTTGGCGAAACTTCTCATTCACTACACTCTCATATCTGTTAAGAAAGAAACAATCGAAATAATGGCACTACGAAATTAAAAAAAAGTCAACCCATCGAAAAATTTCATCCGTAAATGTTGCCAAATTGAATAATAAGTTTAGAACTTAAAGGCGTGTACATAATATTATGATTGTAGATATTTAGTTCTAGCACATAAAATATCGTTATTTTTAGGGTTATACAATAATAATTTTTATACTTTAATTAACAAAAAATTACATTATCAACACTTTTGTTTTAAGTGCGTATCCATAAAATAATTTTCGGCTCTAATTATTGTAACACAAGTTGTAATTAATTTACTAATTAGTGTCGGAAATGGTCTAGCTAGGTCCTAATGCCGACTTTGTCGTTGTAAATATTGTTGTAATTAAAATATGTAACTGACAAGTATCGAACGTAAAAATTAAGAAGAACAATAATTAAAATAATACATAATATATATATTAAACTTAATGCCTTATTGACCAAAGTCTTAAAACTAGTTACAGATGTAATTGTAAAGTTACGTCTTAAATTCGACTATGAATTGTTTAAATGTTGTAAAGTTTATGAAAACCATTTCATTGGCGAAACTTATCACTGTCTACTAAATGTACTACTATTGTACGTATGACTTTAACCACAGGGGTTTAAAAAATTTATAGGTCTGATTTAATTTTTTATCGTTCAATTCGCAGATCTCAGTAATAATGTACCGTATTGTTTGTACACCAAAAGTTTTTGTGTTCAGTTTATATTATTTGAAATTATATTTAATTATTTGAATTAAAATTAAAAATAATATATCAAATGTTAAAACAAGTCACATCTGTTACTCACCTGTACGAAATTAGTATTAATTGCATCTTTCAATAGTTCTATAAATAATTTGGCTCGAATTGACCCCATAAAAATCTTCGATTATTTATGGTATAAAGACTGCGCCAGCTTCATTAAGTAAGTCATTTTATTCAACCCTCAGTGAACAGAAACACAAGACAATACACTAACTTTTTGGTGAATATGGCAGAAAGTTACCTATCTTTAAAATGTACATTTCAATTGTATTATCGAGTAGTTATACCTATGTGAATGTCGTTACATAAACGCTACGTTTTGTATTCAAGAATATATGTTAATAGAATAATGTGTGTTTTTTTAATGTTTTACAATCGTTTACGTTCTCTCTTTCGTAATTCCAACGAAGACTGCCCTATATTTAATTGAGATCTATTTTATATAATCCTAGACACAAATATTAAAAGCTAGTCAATCGAAGTGAAGTATGTCTTAGAATTTAGTAAGCTAAAATGTTTGTGTTAATATTTAAATTTGTTTGTAAAATATAAAAAATTTAGAAAAACAATTATGAATAACTGAATTTCCATGTACCTAACCAATATCAGTTTGAGTTGCATTAAAATAAATCGTTTTTAGCTGAAAGTTTTCGAAGTTAGCTATGGATGTTTTTAATTTTAATAAGTTAATAATTTGTTGATCTTACATAAATTTATTTTCATTGATTAAATAAATATTTTTTATCAAAAAACAATTCCAGTAAAGGGTAGTTAGACTTTTATTTACGTTGTAATGTGTTAAAGACAATTGTATATTATGTTAGCAAAGCATGTATGTATAAAAAGAAAAAAAAAAGAAAAAAAAAGTATGTATTATGTATGTTAAGTGTTTCACTATATTAAGGACACAAACTTTGATCTAAAACACGATTTATTGTTAATGACGAATACTTTATCATATTTCCGTTAGCAGGAGAAAAACAATAAAACAAAATAACATTTATCTATTTATACTTTCAGTCGTAGGTCCCTGTTATTGTTATATCATGTAATCATACAAGTATGTTATTTATTCAATAGATGCATGAAATCCTGAAATCAATCCAAAGTAAATCAAAAAATGTATTCTGATGCTAGTCTACGTACCATATCATTTTAAACACTCCGTTATCATGGGTAAAGATAATGTAAGCGTTAATCATGTTGTTGCAGAATATGTTTTTATAAAACAAACAAACGAGTTAAGAGCAGTATGATGTGGACGAAAATAAAAATACATTTACTTGAAGCATATGTTTTATTTATTTTTCATCCATATAAACGCAACCTCATTTGTAGAAAGCCTTGAGTAATGTATATCTCATACTAATGTATAATATAATGTATATTTATTAAATACTCGTAGTATAAAACAGAGTCGAGATTTGTGTTTGTATGTGTATTCTCTTATAATCTCTAAACTTTTGAGTGGATAACAATGGTAAAAATATAACACATTAACACTTAGTTTATATTTATTACAGCTCTGTATGTACGATGCCGCCGCGGTCCGCTCGTAATATATATTATACTAGATGGTCTAGCAAATTCTGCCCTATGTGGCGCGATAAGTTAAAGAAATAAAATTTATTAATAACTCGACCAAAGCGCCACCTATAGGGTCTAGATTTCGTAATTTTCTTTTTGGCCCTAGTCCAACATATAATGTAACATGAATTGAGGCTGAGGGAGCCAAATAAATTAAAGAAATATGACCTTAATCGATCAAATCGATCAGAAGTTACACGACGATTATTACCAGACGCACTTAAGATTTGTATATATAATATAAAAACATGTTACTTAAGGCTTTCTCCAATTGAGAATTCACTTCATCAGTCACGTCAGAATACTTACTACAGAATTTTAATTTCGTTTCACTCCCAACCCGATGAATGTGGCGTGGCGATTATGACAAATCCATCTTATGGGAGAGGCTTTTGCCCAGCAGTGAACACTTACAAGTTGCTACTTTACTTTTTTTTATTAAGCCAGAGATTTCATTAAAATAAAGAATAAGTTTACTAGCGGAATGTTTTTTTTTATGGGGCAGCCGGTAAACGAGCAAGCGGTTCACCTAATGGTTAATGATTACTGACGTCTGTAACCACACAGGAGCTGCAGTTGTGTTGCCGGCCTTTAAGGCTATTTGGAAGATGGGAGGAGGAGGGGGAGAGGGCCACCGGTTCCCTCACTCACCTAACGAAACGCGGAAGCCCAACATGCCTGTACTTCAAGCCGGCGAGGCCGTGATACCAATCCAGTCGAGCTGGCCCATTCAAGCAACAGCCAAAGCCGCCGCTTGGCTGAGAGTGGTTTAATGTCCCCGATGCATAGTAAATAGATATTATAAACACTTATACATACATATTACATTTACATAAATATATATATCTCCACTACATGGAGTAACGTCAAACACAATGTTGCGGGAAGTCGACTGATGCGGGTGGCTCAGAACAGCGCTTAGTGGCAATCTCTAGGAGAGTTCTATGTTAAGCAGTGGACTTGTAACAAGCTGTAGTAATTATAATATATATTATATACATAATAAAAAGTTAAAATGTAACACGTCGAAAAGAGACGCGGACAAATAGTTAAAATCAAATTTGATTATGCAATCGCTAATCACCACCGTATCCGCCGACAATGTCTCTCCCATCGCCGTAGGCAGGCACCCTTCTTCTGGTTACTAGGTAGGGCAGGAGTCTTGAACTACAATCGATTGCTTAGTTTAGTACAACACATCATACACTGGTAAAGAGTGAAGATTATAATACCAACCAATAAAATAACAATAATTGAACTTATTTTAAATTATACAAATTACAGTGGTGGTCGTATAATTAGAAACACTACCAACTGTCCTTGACATTATGTAAGATATTTCACCCCAATCGTTTTTATTTTCAAATTAAATAGTAAATAGAACATATTCTTCTTCGATTTATCATTTATTAGAAAAACAATATAAATCCCATTACACAAGTGCAGTTTCAATATTACATTACGGACAAACATTTAAATCAGTTTTAAGGTATGAACAATAATGGTCAACTTATTAGAAACAACAACAAAAAATTATAAAAGAACAATATTTTTTTGAGTATTAGTAATTAGTATTGTTATTTACGAAATAGCTACTATCCACGGCCTACCAATAGTTATAATTAATATTTAGTGGCGTTTCTTATTATTATTAACAGCACTGCAAGGACGTGGCATTGACTCGATCAATTTCATACATTTTTCTAGGGGGATTGAATTCCATGCTTCAACAATTGCTCCATATAGTTCGTTTTGACTGGTGTTACGTTTGTTTGAGACTTTCTTTTTAACAACATACGAAAGATTTTCTATCGGGTTTAAATCCGGACTATTTGCTGACCAGTCTAAAACGGTTATACGCTGATCGCTATTGACCGTGTGTTTAGGGTCATTGTCATGCTGAAAGATCCAGGTTACAGGCAAATGATCGTCCGAGTAGGGAATCATTGTGTGCTCTAAGATATTTTTGTATTGCCATTGATCCATTGTACCTTCAATCTTCCGAACGGGTCCAACTCCACATCCGGAAAAACACCCACAAACTTTAATGCTTTTAATTATAAATACACAACGGTATACTCGTTGTGTATTTATAATTAAAAGCATTGTTTACAGGACGTCTAACATAGCGCTTTCCATCGAAATTTACCATATTTATTTTTGTTTCATCTGATAATTACACTTTTTTCCATTCTCGTACCGTTCAATTAACATATTTTTTAGCGAATAATAATCTCTTCTCTCGGTGTTGCTTGGTAAGAAGCGGTACCTTTCGAGAGATTCTTCTAAACAATTTAGCTTTTACTAATCTTCGGGGTATCAGTCTTGACGAGATGTTTCTCGGTCAACAGGCGAAAGAACTTAATTTTTAATCTGGTTGGAGCCTTTAATTGGGTCTTTTTTAGCAACACAAACGATTAGCGTATCATCTCAGGGAGAGGTTTTTTTTGGCCGAGCCTTTCTAAGAACATTTTCAACAGTAACATGGTACGTTTTATAATGATCAATTGCATTAAAAACTTTCTTAACAGAACAATTTAAATGCTCAGCTATTCTTCTGTATGCCCACTTATGATCTATTTGAAAATTAACAATTATTTGCCTAGTTGACGCGTAACAACTTTTATTTTTGCCCATTTTGAACAAAATAATATTCAGTTTAAACTTTGAATTGCCGCCAAAATAATAGAAAAAGCCAAGAAAGAAATGTTACTACTTAAATGAGCTATGGATGCTTTTTTAAAATGTTTCTAATTATGCGTCCAAGCGGCCAGTAACAGAAAATAAACTCCTACATGTTTAAAACTCATTTTGTAATTAAAAGTTATGTTTTATATTTTATGCATTTAATGAGTTTTTTATTTGAGTGGCTATATTATTGCATGATTGTCAATTATTGAATGTGTATATTTTTTACGAAGATTTGTACGTTGAAATTATACTTTCTTTATTCATAAGAAGTGTTTCTAATTATATGACCACTACTGTATATACAAAAATACCAACAAAGCTGTACCAACAAAAACAAGTTAATTAAAGAACGATTTTGTGCACGGTCATAGCTCCCATTTCATCGCTTTGGAACGCTGACGTTCTTTGAGAAGTACTTGGGTTGGTATTTCAAACGTATTTGTCCCGACATTAAAATTGTGCTTTAGTTTTTTTTTGTATTAAACAATGTTTTTAATGACGCAAATCATTTTATTTTAAGACATCCTCGAATTATGTTTTCCATAAAGAGAAGAAAAGGGCCGTATGACCCGAGTCGGAACCTGCTAAGAAAGGGTGTGCCTTTCTTCTACTACTCCAGGTGGGCATCGTAAGAGTAAGATAATAAACCACGTTTGGCCACACTAAGTGTGTTGTGCCACATGGAAATCCGTAATCTCTACCATAGGTGTGGGGTAGAGGCATGAGTGTTAACGTACGTAAAATGATCTTATCATAAAATACTGTGCATAATTCAAATATATGTATTTCAAATAGTTTGCAGGGCCGTTAAACCTATTCTCGGCATTTAACTTAGCCAAAAATATCTAACTTAGCTAAAAATCAATACCAAGCTTACTGGCTTCCTGAATGGAATAGAAGAGTTACTAACCGGAGAGTTTATCTAAAGGCAATTGGATAAAGCATATTTAAATATATATATGTGTATATAAACCATTACTATTTTCTTTATTCCGTATTCTACTAGTACTACTAGTAATAGCTTGTTTTAGAGTGTAGAACAATTGGTAACGTGTGACCATCAGTTCTATGAAGAAGCCCTGAACTTGAACTTTTATTCAGAATAAAAGTAGCGGAATTACATAGCCGTTCGGTGATATTTTTTCTGTAGGATATAGTATATAGGTTTACATAAATACTTTAGGCCGTTTTAGACTTAAACGAGGCTAGTAGACCTGGTAATATAGCACTTCAAGTGCCGTGTGCCAAATATGTACTTACCTCTGTTTTGTACATCAGAAGTATATTTTATGTTAACTGTCAAAACTCCTGCCGCTTTCACCTACTCTTAATACGCGTAAGTTTTTAGGAACAAAAAAATAATCATACATTACCGTTTGCCCGATACGGTGGAGATCAGCGCTCTAGACATTTTTGTTTTTTAGCTCACTTTTCACTAGGGCTTATTTGGGACAACGAGACAAGTGATGAGCTTGTCGCCATCTCAGTGACCAGGCCCACGATACAAATTGAAGGTATAACAATTTATCAATACTTATTGATGTAAACCCTTCACACAGGGAATCGAACACGACTCTCCTGCTTCAAATATGACATAACCACTCGGCTATTGTTTTATAGAAATATCAAATTTAACAAACAATAAACAACAATAGGTATTTAATGCAATTGTGTAGGTATAATCATATATATGCTGTATTTAAGCTGTTTTTTAAAACATTTTCATTTTGTTATAGCCGGTAACGGTGTACGAAAAATCTGCCGCACCGTCTCAGACCCTGAAGGTCTATTATATTTTCCTTTAGGAAATTTAAAGGATTCTGAGTCTGATAAATAGCTAAATAAACTCCTCACAAAAAAGTCCGGTGCTGGGTAGCAGCTTCTGTGGTTGTGTATGCAATAACGGCAAATCAATGAGGATTAATCGTCACGGAAGAGGTATATCTGTGGCATATTTTGAGACTTGAAGAGCAAAGAAGATAATCTTTAATTATCACAATCCTTGACCTTCTCATGCAACGTAAAATTAATTTCAATTTTCTAAGATTTTTTTTGTTTTTAAACAAACCATGTCCCCTCTTTGTAATTTAGACTTGAGTTTGGGTACTGTGTGGTGTGATGTGTTAACGACACTGTGATTGATGATTGCTGAATATGAATTATGGAGTCTCTAAACTTTGCAAAGTCACGCCTCTTCAAGACGACAATCTTAATGACTATATTGTAAACTTGGATATAGAAGCAATTAATATTACATATAGCATTGAAAACTTCTATAATTAATTTTCTTTGTTAATTTTCTCTTTTCTCCTATATTTGAAGATACAGAATGTAAAAGATTTCAAGAAGGATAAATTGTAGTTGAGTATTTTTAGGTATATCTATTAAGTAGATATGAAGTACCTATTTTTGTAAATGCGGCTTCTTAAATATACAGTAACAGTTATTTCAAATCATTTAATAAATTTTAGCATCAAGTTTAATCACTTATTTTTATTATAAATAATACGTGTACGTGGAAGAGACAAGCGATGATTTGGTTCTGTTGGAATGGCTCGAATGTCTCCGGGGTCCTACCATTGTCTAGCAGCATGCCGGCTTAAAATGGAGGGAATCTTATAGTTCTGCGTTTCGTTCGGTGAGTGATGTAATCGCCCCCCCCCCTTTCATTTTCATTAAATATTCTAAAGGCAGGCTACGCTTCTGCAGCTCCTCTGGTGTTACAGATATACGTGGGCGATAATAAACATCACAATGTCTAATTTAGATAAATCAATAATGTCAAAAATTTATAATCAATTGGAATGTAAAATCAATGATTAAGTTGATTGCACACATTGACGAAATCTGTTGAGGAGCTGCCTCATGACATCATGCTTTAATCGGCGTCATTAATATGTGATATTCACAACGAAACGAAGATTATGAAGTCAACTACCAGCTTTTCACTACGTTCGACGATTTGTACAGCATATTACAACACATACAATTTGAATAGAGATAAAATCTCAGTACCAATTTTTCTCTTGGGACATGATCTGTGGACAGTACTAGTGCATAACAAAAATCATAAAAATCACTATCGTGTTCCGGTTATAGAACACCGCTACAATACCGGTGTGGCTAGGGTATCAGTCTTCAAATCAGGAAACCGTCACAATGAGTTTTTCGAAACTTTTGTACGATTTGTATTGTTAGCCTGAACACAGCAATGAAAAGCTCACCTGTCCCATTATTCCAAATTAGCTCTGGTGAAATGATTAAAATAAATTTCTTAACCTCAGACCTTTGGGTATTATGTATACATTTCTGAGAGCTTATTCTATTCTTATAATTATAGACTGTGAAGCATTCCACTTGGTCCTCTACTATAACCAAGATGGTAGATGGGAAAGAAGTATCACTTACCATCACAACTAATAGGATGTTTGTCAGAAATAAATCAAACTTGCGTGTGAAAGTACACTTATGGCAAATAAGTGTACTCTCTCACTCTCACCTTGTAGGTTCTCATGTTACAATTAATATTACTATAATTTTCATCAAAATTGTTACGACTATAAATTGATAGAGTAATCCTAATGAAAAATTTATTTACAAAATAAACAGAGCTCAATTTTACTTTAGCATTAAGTATAGGTTGTGCAATGAAACTTTAAAAATTTTGGACACATATAACTTTAATTTGTTTATATTTTAAACAATAGTTGAAACTTTATTGAACTATAGACCTTTTTCACTATGCCACAAAAATATTCCTTCGTAACATCATACCATGTTATATGATATGTGATAAACAAAACCATGCTAAAAATGATATGTTATTACTTTATCAGGTAATGATGTTGTAGCAGATAAAGCCCTAGGTCAGTTCACTCGGGTTACTGCAGGCCTTTTTCTGTAAGGAAAGCTGTTCCACTTTTGACTTGGCTGAAGAGAGTAAAGGTCATTAAGTTAAATAACAATAAACAATCATTGGAAAAACAAAAGATATACAATAATAATTAAACATGAAATTAATAATTAACATGTTTAAATGGCATTAATTTTAGTGCTTGAGAGGTGTCTAAAAATATACTTACTTAAATTTAAAGAGTACTCAAAATAACATAACTATTAATTATCGGTAGATAGTGATGACAAAGAATATTAAAGAAAAAAACAGCATGTTTGAAAAGTATATTTGGTAAAAAGCTGGAATGGAACATTAAATGCCATAATTAATATAGAAGTCCAGCAATATACCTATATAAGATACATACCAGATATAAAATTAATTTAACATTATTAATGTAGGCTGTGTGCAAATAACATATAATTTTTTTATTGTACACATAATGTAAACTGCACTTAAGAAAATATTTTAAAATCCTAAGTTCTTCGTAAATGTTTTAAGCAAAAATACTAAATGTGGAAAAATGTATCTATGTCATGGTTCCGAATACAGGATTATGTCTGCAAATACTTGGTCCATACTCCATGTAGGCCTGCTTGGTGTGACAAACTTGGTAAAACTCAGGTGTGGAGCCCAGCAGGCTGCCTCCAAACCATACAGCATATCGCTGCATGTTGTGGGAAATAACTTGAACATCTATAGGTTTTGGTGTGATACGTCCCTCAGATAGCATTGTAGACAACTTAAGTCTTGCATCAACAGTCCGCTTAATATCCCTTTGAAGTCTCCTACCAAAGTCACGAAACATTGTTGATCCTCCAGAGAGCACAATATTGCCATACAATCCTCTTCTCACATCAATTGGGCATGACTGAATAACTTCATCCACCATTTCATTAAGCGGTACTGTAAAGTCAGCATTTGAAAACTCTGGATGGAAAAAGATTTCTGGTCCCAAAAACCTTTCATATCCAACATCAACAGTAAAGGGATTTTTAGTTATTGCATTAATGCCAGTATATTTTTTCATCCATTTCACTGGATCTGAATCATACTTTGCAAACTCCTTAGCAATGTCAGGACATATATAGCTGTATCTTTCTTTGATTGCTTTTGCAGTTTCCAAGCTCTGTTCAGGTGGGATACCAACTTCTCTTTCACGCAGTAGAGACTGAATAAATGATGTTATGTTCCTACCGGCAATTGGAATGTGTTTAATACATGAGCCAATAACATACCCCTCTGCCACTGGCACAATGTGAGTGACACCATCTCCACTGTCCACAACAATACCAGTAAAAGTGCGCTTTGCAGACGTACGAGATTTCCAAGAAGCAGCGAGTGCAAGAACAGCTTGAACAGCTATATATAATCCAGGCACATTAAATGATTCAAACATTATTTCAGCCAAATATTCTCGATTTTCGGGCGTATTTAATGGCGGCTCAGTAAGTAAAAAATGATGATCTTCAGGCTCCGCCCTGAGGTACTTAAATATACATTGTTCAATATATCTTTCCATGAGATCCCAGTCTTCAACTAAGCCATGGCGTACGGGATACTTAACAGAATAGCCGGTCGCGTCAAACGCTTCATCTCCAATAAAGAAATCCAAATCTTCTACTGCTTTAGTCATACGCCGAGTACTTTGATCGCCAACTTTAGCCGTTTCCTTTATCGCTATGGCTGACGGAATGATAAACTGGGGTTCCTTGTTGCCGGCAAACCCCAACTTTGTATATCCAGTCCCCACGTCGATAACACAAGCAGGTAAATGATCACCCATGACTCTTTTTATATTAGCTTAAAATTAATATTTAAATAAATTATGACAAATTTACGGGTGCGGCTTTGACACTTCAACTGGAAAATTGGGTAAAAACTTCACTTCAGTGCACTACAAAATACAGAAATCAAACGTATTAGCTATAGCGAATGACAAAATAAGTGTCAACTTGCTTGTCACTCAGAAATGACTAATGTCGGTTTCAGCAGCGTTCCAATTCTGGCAAATAAATATTTTGTTTTTTTTTTCCCTAGCTCTATTGAGTAACATTATTTCATAAACAGTTTATTAAATGTGTCCATTGCGTGGTCATGTTAACGAAGTTACACGATTTCTGTGATCAATCAGCTAAACAACTGTCAGACTATTTTATTACAATATCTGAATTTTTGTATATTTTCATGTAATTCTTATTTGTATTGTGATCTCTTAAGAAATAAATAATATTATTAACCCGCGAAGAACATATGAGCGGAAATTTATTTAAATTATAAGGTAGCAATTTTTCGAAAACCTTCATTGATCGAAAATAATTTTAATGGAATTACCATCATTAACCTGCGTAAGTCCACTGCTGGATATAGATATTTTCATGAAAGCACCAACAAAGCTGGCATGACAGGCATAAAATATTTTCCCATACCACGCTGCACAGGCGGGTTGGTGACCCTAGTGCCAGCACCCTCACCAGAGTTGCTATTTCCCATCACTACTCTGAGGTATTAGGGTTCAAGTTATTAGAAAGGATTTTACGCCATCAGTCGGTTGCCATAGCCTCGTACGTTATTCAGCAATGTGCACCTTATTTATATCTCACCTGTACGAGGTAGAGGGATTTGGAGAAAGTTTATTACTTTAGTAACGAATATTGAGTATCCAGAAACCCTATTCGTAGTGGTTAGTGTTGCTGTTATGATGATATCCGCAGCAAAACTGGGTTAACTGACATAGCCTTAAGGATCAGCAAAATGACGGACCAATGGGCCGGCCATATAGCTCACATAACTGATAATCGTTAGGGAATAATGGTTCTCGAGTGACAACCTCGTACAGGACAATGCAGTGCAGGACGACTGCACACACACACACATAAATACTACCGCTTGATGTGTTGCGAGAAAACGACAGTTGCCACACATCATGGATAGTCTTAATATTACTAGCCATCGTCTGACTCGTGTACTTACCGTCGCAACGATGGGGGTTTTTCGGGAAATCGCGTGGCAGGGTCAACGAGCGCAATCTCTGTTTGATTTCGCTCTCTAAGCTGCAGGGAAGTCACGTGTGAGATTCAAACTAAACTCATTAACAAAGTTAGAAAAAAATCAAAAATATCACGTTTACTAGACACCTTGCGAGCACATGAATAATTGTTAAATTCGCAGACGATCGTATCGCAGCTGTTGGAGTTAGAATCATCTTTCGTTCAAAGACCCCAGGAGATTCAGGTACGTGTAACACGCAATAACCCGGTAGTCCTTAAAATATAGTCGGTGGTCTGAAAAGTTTCCGACCTTAACGTGAAGGTGGTAGCACTTTGTCAATAAAAGCTAGAGTATATGGTTGCGCATCGTTCTACAGGTACTCACCAAAATTTCAGCCATATTGGACGCGCTGTTGTTGTTTGATAATCGTTTGAGTGATGTGAAAATGGAAAAAATCAAATATAGAGCTGTTAATAAATTTTTATTTTTGAAATGCAATACGCCCACGCAAATCAAAGATAAAATAGACGCTATGTACGGGGACTTGGCTCCGTTATTTACCACCTTGAAATTACGGGCAGCCGAATTTAAACGACGCCGTACCAGCTTGGGAGACGATGAACGTTCGGGACGGCCAAACAAAGCAACCACTGATGATAACGTCGCTAAAGTTCACCAAATGGTTTTAAACGACCGTGAATTAAAGTGTAGCAGAGGTTATGAATATGTCCAAAAAACGTATTTATCACATATTGAATCAATATTTAGGCAAAAGAAAGTTGTCCCCGCATTTGCGTTAGACCAAAAACGTGTTTGAATTAACATTTCCAAAGTTCTGTAGGCGCCAATTAGTTTCAGTGCAATAAATCTGTTTTGGCGCCAATTAATTACTGTAGGTGAAACTCGGATACACCATTATACGCCCGAAACAAAAACAATACAGTCAAAACAATGTTCGAAGGGGGAATCGGCTTCCTAGGGATGGCGACTGTTTTTTTGGGATAGTCGTGGAGTGATCTTAATTGATTATCTTCAAACGGAAAAAATCATTACAGGAGTATACTACGCATTTCTTGACGGGCTAAAGGCAGAATTTGCGGTAAAATGGCCACATTTGCAGAAAAAAAATCTGTTTCACTAAGACCTCAGCGGTTGCCATGGCGAAAATGCACGAATTACGGTTTGAATTGCTTGGTCCTCCTCCTTAGTCACCAAACCAAGCCCCAAGCGATATTTTTTTTTTTTTTTTTATAGAAGAAGGGGGCAAACGAGCGTGCGGCTCACCTGATGGTAAGTGATCACCGACGCCCACGAACATCCACAACACCAGAGGAGCTACAGATGCGCTGCCGGCCTTTAAGGAAGGAATAAGCTCTTTTCTTGAAGGTCCCTAAGTCGTAACTATTCGGAAATACTGCTGGCGACAGCTGATTCCACAAAGTCGAAGTGCGTGGCAGAAAACTTCGATTAAAACGCACTGTGGTGGAATGCCAACCATCTAGGTGGTATCGATGGAACTTCGAATTCAGTCGCGATGTACGATGGTGAAACTCAGCAGCTGGGATCAATCCGAACAGTTCCTCAGAACATTCCCCGTGGAAAATTTTGTAAAAATGCAAAGAGAAGCAACATCTCTTCGCAAGGCCAAAGGATCAAGCCGATCAGAGAGCTTGGTCGCCGACAATTCGAGCCGCTCGACGTTGGATGCGGTCAAATGGAAGGAGTTGGTACTGGGGTGCCCCTGCCCAGAGATGAGAACAGTATTCCATGTGGGGCCGAACTTGCGCCTTATAAAGTTGCAAACGGTGGACCGGCATGAAATACTGTCCCCCTCTACAGAGCACACCAAGCTTTTGGAGGCCAATTTGGCCTTTCCTCCAAGTGACCACGGAACTGAACGTCGCTCGATATGTCAACGCCAAGGATTCTGATACTGGCTGAGGCAATAAGGGAATGTTCTCAAAAGAGGAGAAACGACAAAGGATTCTTTTAGCGGTGAACGCGCAAACCTGTGTCTTTTGGGGTTGAATAGGACCAAATTACGTCGACCCCAATCCGAGACTTTGAATAACAAGGTCTCGACTTCAGACACAAGTTTGTTCCGGCACTCGTCGACGTGTTCCCGAGAAATATTCGCACGGCCTGTATATAGGGCATCACCCGTGCTGTGGTCTGCATAGCAATGAATGCTACTGATTTGTAGCATGTCGTTGATATGCAGAAGGAACAGAGTGGGAGATAGCACACAGCCTTGTGGAACACCAGCATTCACGGGTTTGGGGTCCGAGCATGCACCGTCGACAACAACCTTGATGCTCCGATCCGTGAGGAAGCTGGTGACCCAGTTGCACAATCTCTCAGGAACCCCGTAAGATGAAAGCTTTGAAAGAAGCGCTTTATGCCAAACCCTATCAAATGCTTTCGCTACGTCCAGACTAACCGCCAAAGCCTCCCCCTTAGACTCAACTGCTTCTGCCCATCGGTGAGTCAGGTAAACTAGAAGATCACCAGCTGATCGTCCGCGACGGAAACCGTACTGTCGGTCACTGATCAGCTGGTGTTCCTCCAGGTACCTCAGGAGCTGGGTGTTGATGAGTGACTCCATTATTTTAGATAACAAGGGGGTGATGGCAATAGGCCTGTAGTTGGACGGATCAGAGCGGTCGCCTTTTTCGGTATTGGATGCACAAATGCTGTCTTCCAAGATTCCGGGACGACGCCTGAAGAGTAGGAGTGCCGGAAAAGACGCGTGAGAACCGGTGCCAACTCAGGGCACACATCCTCAGCACAATTGGAGGGATTCCGTCCGGCCCACTCGACTTATGAATGTCCAGGAGCGGAGTGCCTTTCGCACTGAGCTCTGCAGAAACTGAATTTCCGGCATGGAGCACTTACACCACGGGATGGTAGGTGGAGAGTTTCCCCGGTCATCAAGAGTCGAGTTGGATGCAAAAGAGAGCCCAAGAGATCGGCTTTCTCTTTTGCAGTATGGGCCAGCGAATCATCCTCCTTCTGTAGAGATGGGAGAGATGGCTGACAGAAATTCCCCTGGACAGCCTTGGCGAGAGACCAGAATGCGCGGGATCCCGATGGGAGGCGAACTAGTCTCTCGCCAATTCTGCCAATGTGCTTTAACTTTGCCGCAGCGATAACTCTTTTGAAGGACCTGGAGGCAGAGTTGTACTCGTTTTAAGAGCACTGGTTTTGCATCCCGAGACGCCGATGCATCGGCCCAGGCCTGGTAGCACTTCCGCTTTCGGCGTGACGCTATTTTGCAGGTGCGACCAAACCAAGGCTGGGATTTACCTCCGACAGGCACTGCAGAGAACGGAATAAAAAGTTCCATTCCCTGAAGTACCACATCGGTGACAGAATTTGCAACGACGTTGGGATCATCCAGCGAGAAGCAAACCTGCCCCCATGGGTAGGAAGCAAAGAAAGACCGCATTCCATCCCAATCTGCCGACCTATAGTGCCACACACGGCGGAACCCCGCAGATCGCGTTCGGGATCGGCGCGCGATAAACACTACACTCCGGATCAGACAGTGGTCCGACGAGCCAAGAGGGCATCGACTGAGACCAAATATCCGTCCGGGTGTGAGGTCAGCAAAAGGTCCAACAGGGAAGGTGTATGACCTTCCACGTCTGGGATCCGCGTCGGCGAGGTTACCAGTTGTGTCAGGCCATATGCTAATGCAAAGTCGTGAACAGATCTCCCGCATGATCGGTTATGCGAGAACCGAGCCAATCGGTGTGGTGGGCATTAAAATCGCCGAGAATCACGATCTCTGCGGATGGGATCTGTTGTAGCACGGAATCTGTAGCCATTTGGATGTGGTCGATGAGTCGGTCAGTTACGGTATTACCGCTATGGGACCTGTAAAGGCACGCATAGACGCGCGGATGGTCGTCGCTGTCGATGCGCAGCCAAAGGGTAGAAAGGTCCAAACCTTCAAGACTACCGAGGCGTCGAGAACAGATATCATCTCTGACGTATACGCAAACTCCGGCACGGGGCACAAAGGAGTGTTCCAGTTTGTACCCCGGGTAATGGAGATAAGAGGTATCAGCCGGAGACGATATCTGAGTCTCTGTAAGAAAAAGCAAGGCCGGCTTCGCCGTTTCAAGATGGAAATGAACGGCGCTAAGGTTCGAGTGGAGTCCCCTGATATTGCAGAAATCCACGGCGAGCGCGGTAGGGGATGCCATAGTTTCTTTGCTGCGTTTGCCTTGAGTAGGAAAGAAAGAGAGCGGAATATTGCCCCCCCCCAGAATACGCGGGGCAGACTGAGCATCCACGATTAGGTAGCGTAGGAAAGCCTGAACGTGGATGCTCAGTGAGGGATTCTCCAGAACCGTAGGTACTGGTACCCTCCTGGGGTAGCTCAAAATTATATACCGCTACCATATTTGGGGAGGGGGGAGAGGGCCTCCGGTTACCTCACTCACCGCACGAAACGCAGAAGCACAAGATGCCTCTACTTCACGCCGGTATTCTGCGAGGCCGTGGTACTTATCCGGACGAGCCGGCCCATTCCTGCGACAGCAAAAGCCGCCGCTTGGCTCTACCACGATTAAACGTTACGTCATCACCTTTTTTGCAGAGAAGTACGTCGACTACTATTTACGGGTTAAATAAATGGAAGCATCGCTGGATGAAGTGTGTAGATATACAAGATTATGTAGAAAAATAAAAATAAATTTAAAGAGAACATATCTTGTATCTTTGTTAGTTCGGAAACTTTCCAGACCACCTTCGTATAATGAACCAGTCTAGGGCTTGAGCTATCTTTCGTATTACGAAAAAATTAATTGCCCCCGCGACGTGTTGTCCCTTGGGGACACACGACTGTATAAACTCTTGAATCTTGAATGCAATGAAATCGCACAATGTGCAACTTCCTTGAAAGTTAAGAAAGAAGATAATTTCAACACCGACCAGTGTACCACTAATGTGCCTTAAATAGAAGGTATTTTACATAATTCTAGTTAGGAATGTGATAAAAATCGAAATAAGACGTGAAAAACGACAAAAACATAATTTTTTTACAGCGTCCCATAAATGTTCAATGGGATTGAAGGACTTCGAGCTGTTATCGTTTTCCAGTCCAGCTCTGGGCAAGTCGCGTTGATGGTCTTCTTCGTCCGTCATTCCCGTACTTCTAGGGGCCACTGCTAGAGTTGAACTTCATTCAAACGACGAATTCCCAATGCAGTCGACACAAGAAAGCGGCGGCGGTCAAGCACGAGTGGGGGTGAGGATTTACGTCATTACTTTGCACCGCACTCCCTGCCCTCTGCAATCGAGGTGGAGTCGCGGGGAAGTGGTGTTTTGGTATTGTGATGAGACATTCTTCCTATCCGGGACTGTCGTACCACACCGCTGATGCGGCCGTGGTGAGACCGGGCAGATGCTATCGATATGCCAGAAGGGAGGAAGGGGGACCACCGTGGGATTATAGACGGTGCAAGCCTGACATTGTCCATCCTTGCTTCGGCGGGATGCTATAGCATTCCCTCTATGGAACCCTCAACTATCTTGAGTTTAGTGCGTGCAATTTTGATTTCAACGGCTTTTGCTTGCTGTAATTTTTTTAAAACACTTTTCTGATAAAAATATATTAAATAAATGGTATCTAAAAGTAAAAATAGGCAAATCACAGACAGATAGTTCATATATTTGTATTGTTGGTTAGTAAATAATTAATACTGCAATTAGAAAAAAATAAGTTATAACCATTGTTCACAAGCAAATAATGTTGGTTATTTTGTTTCTAACTATATACTTACACAACATTTATAACAAGAATTTCTATAAAAATGAATAAACTTTTAGCATTATTGAAGAAAGAAGTGAGTAATCCAAAATAAATAATAATATATAACCTTAAAATTTACTATTATATATATAATTCAAATAAAACAATACAGCTTACCAAAATATTTATAATATTATATAACATTTTGTATATTTAAACAGCTTTGTTAGGTATTACATAGTGGATTCACTGTCAGATACTATTTTGGAAAGGATAGCTTTAGAGTAGGACTTACATTACAATCATTAAATAATATTGTGAATATTATGTGTTATTACTTGTAGCACATGGTTCAAAGCAATTGGTAATTGTGAAGATTATTAATATCAAGAATTTTTTTTATGTAAGTATACCAGATCATTTCTGTAAGAAACGGGCGACATAAACAAATTCATCATAAAAAAAAAATATAGCAAAATAATAACATTCATACCTATGTGAAGTGTGTACTTCAATTAATAAATTAAAGTGCTAAAAATAAATATTCAAATTTTCTACATTAGAATCAAAATACCAGTAATAATATTTGTTATTCCCGAGTTTCCATGTTAAATAATTCATTAACAAAGAGGACGAAATTAAGAAAATATAAAATGTTATTTTTTATCAATATATTTTAGTCAACAAAATGATAATGTAATAGAACATATAATGTAATTATAATACACCATTATTTAATAATCTATGCGAATTGTTTTAATAAATGCTTATGCGAATTGTTTTAATTGTGATAAAACATAAGCAATTTTGACAAACAGGTTTTATTATGCAGTTACTACAACATTTCAGAAGGCATTGGCATCCTTAAAGACCAATTTTTAAAAAAAATACATCAGTATCTTGCTTTCAGACTTATTTTTATGTAAAATGATAGACATAACCACAACATTACTTATTATACAAAAATTAGATTTACGAGTGTCTCTTGTGATCCATGGTGGACATTTCTAGATCTCTCACCACATTGCATAATTAGAATCATCCATGTCGAAAATGGTGAAGAATCCAAGAATGGTCAGATAAACTATGATGTTGCCCGCCAGAGTTAAATAGCATGCGCCCCACATTATCTGGAAAAATAAAAAAAATGGATTATGTTATAATAATGAAGACAACGTTCCAATCGATTTCGACCTCGGCGAAAAGTTGCGAACTACGTAGGATATATTAAAGTGCCGCCAATATAATCCGCACGATCATATACTCTATATGTATACTTCTTTTCACTATATTCTAATAATCATGTGCATTAGTACTAATCAAGTTTCCATGAAATTTCAATTACGTCGCATCCAGTCGGTATATCTATCCGTACTACTCATAACAATAGAATTTCATTTAGTTTCAATGTTATGACATATTAAGGGTTATTCGAAGTACAATAACTTATCGCCTCGCCAGCTATTATTGTGCATTCATGGTGATTTAGTAGTCAATTAGAATTTTTCACACATCATAATCATCAAATAATGATAGAAACTTTCACACAATCATCTAATAAGTTTACAAATTAAAGAAAAAAACATAAAATATTGAAAAATAAAACACAACGATTTGATATAGGGATATGTATTAATCTAAAATAAAGTTTGTGAAATATTTGTCAATTTATCTGTTTGTAATGCAACAATGAGTCACAATAGTTGATTTGGTCAGCTGTGTTAGTAGTGGCTTTGTAGCAATAATATTATTTATGACACTTACATCATCCAAACAAGGATTTGTATATCTTGATCACTGAATGTTGATATGATAAATATACATACATAGATGAATAATCATACACACTGCTAAGACCATCATTAAGGCATGCTTATGCATATTCATACATATTGGGTTTGAGAGATTCTCTGCTATTAGGAACAAATATTTGTATATTTCTTCCAAATAGCATTCAAACCCCTAGCATTGCAGGAATGTTTTAATATGGGTGGGTTGGACTGTCCCTCATTGTCGCCTCATTGTCTAAAAGATTGTTTCCTTTAACCAGATTTAATGAAATAATAGTAGTTCTTAGGCATAATCTCAAGTTTGTTGTAAAGGTAGTTAAGAAAACATAAATTAATTAGAGAAAAAATATGGTAGTAATTTCATAAAAAAAACTATAATTGTCAAAATACAAACCACAGAAGCTCGAGCCAGGACTATCGGAAGGGCAAAAGAACTGACAAGTATCCCCATTGTTATAAAGATTGCCACCTCCATACATGGAGAATTAGTGTCACTTTCACCCTCAGTATGATTCCTTGCAATTATTGTTGGAATCGGACACAGGAAATAGAAAATTACCACAAAAAATGGCCACCATAACCTGAAATACAAAATGCATAAAATGAAATATCTATTAAATATTTAATACATAAGCCCTCACGGCAGTATAGCCAATACAGGGATGGTCAAGGTCCTGGATATTAATTTAAGTAATTTCAACTCACTTTTCAACAGAGCTTATTTGGATTTATGTGACAGGCGTAACAATACAAGTCATGCATAACTTTCGAAAAACCGTTGGTACAACCACTCCACATAGGAGATTTAACTTAGGTCTCCTGATTTGAATGTTTAACCCATAAGTACTCATCTTAGCACTAGACCTTTGTTAACTATATATATATACAGATTAGTGCAAGTCTATATATGCAATACTTGTTTAAATATAAGATAACAAGTCTGAGTATGATGTAAGTCACATCATGCACATCTGTTTAACAGTCAACAAAAATAATATTTACAATGTACCATTATTTTAGACGATTTATTTTAGAATGTAACATTTAAAATCATGTTAACAAGTATGTATATTGAGCATGAGCCATGTTAGTAACTCTCTTTAATCAGTTCTAATGGTACCATTGAACACAATTAATAGGTTTCTGAGAACAAAAGAAAATTTAGAATTTTTCTTTGTCCTTTATGATAATATGAGATTGGGTGATATTTATTGTGATTCTTTCTTTTGGAGAAATAAGAGATATATTAACAAATATCATTGTCGTGCCTATTGTTATGCTATATACATGATACAATAATTGTAATAAAAAAACTTAAATTATTTTCTACTTTTAACATGTCAGATAGTGCTTGATTGAAAGGTCTTTATTTTTCCATTTGAAACAGCAAGTAGTAATTTATATTAAAATATACACTAATGAAAATCAATGTAAGAGGAAAGATTGAATAATGTTGACGAAAATTTAATCATCAAATTTGGATTATAAATGTTTCATCTATTGTATTAAATTTTAAATTTAATTTATTATGAGAAAATAATTTGAAATAAAACCTATTTATGAATTTAATCGCATTAAATTTTTATTTTTGTTCCCGACGTGTCGAATTCTTTATAGCACCGTGTACCCGTGATCACCGGGGGGCCCCGAGGTGTTAGACCTCTTGATGTCATAGTTAAGTCAGACTATCTTCAGCTTTTACTATTAATTTTGGTCCGATCTACGGAAACTTACAAGTCTATAAAATCCGTAAACAACATTTTTCCATTTCAAATTTGTAGTGTTCACGTAAATACAAGAAATCATTATAACATAAGAACACAACTGCCCATCATTGATCTGCTCAATTTCGGTCAGGTATTTTTCGAAGTGGTTACCACGTCATCTTTCGTGATTAGTGGCTAACACTATGATTTTAAAGACTTTCCCTTAGCCGCCTACGAAGAGAAAGGAAGAAGGCAATTTTTTCTTGCCATGGGTGTCGTCAGATTCTTACAGCGATACTACATAGCGACAAGAAATTTAAATAATATTTTGGAGTAATATTAAATGCTTAGATACTTACTTATACTGGGGTAGAGCACATGCTAGTATAACAAATGTAATACCAACAGAGCCAGCAAACGCAAGAGAAACCAGACTGGAAGCAGATCAAAAAATAAATTTAATGTATAATAAATAAACGATAAAGTATTATCAAGTTAAAAACGTACAGAGATAAAATTTTGGCACTATTTTTCATAATGTTTAGAGTAGTAACAAATACTGACAAAGAACCATCTAGATTATTAAAAGTAGCTATTTTAGATAAATATTTTAGGTTCAACAATGTTCTTTTTGTCATTTGTGATTGATTTATTAAGGATGCTTCAAATTAAAAAAAAACTAAAATGGCAAACAGAGACCTATATTTTGGTGTAAGATACCAATTATACATTTTGATTGTACTATTTTTGGTTATTAACAGTTTTTCAGTAAATTAATAAACTAGATATTTGGGATGAAGTGTATTTACGCAAACAACGTTCTTATAACTGATACTTGCTTACAAGTATGCAGCTTTGATACACTGCAAAACTCGAGGGTGCTCGAAAATACTTGCGATGCAGAGTAAATGAGAATGTGTTGTACTTGTACTTCCATGCAATTATAAATAAGTATCTTATTAATTAAACTTAAATCATTTCAGCTCATCACATGTCCACTGCTGAACGGCCTATGTTCAGTCCTCCAAAAATTGCCACAAGACTCGGTCTTGGGCCACCTCATCACTCCATCTTGTGGGGGGTTGTCCCACACTCTGTTTGCCTGTACGCGGTTGTCACACGAGAAGCCCTTTCCCCCAACAGTTATCAGTTCTGCGAGCTATGTGGGCGTCCCATTGCCACTTCAGCTTGCTGATCCTTATGGCTATGTCTGATAGCCTAGTTCTACTGCGGATATCATTGTTGCAGACTCTATCGCGTAGAGAAAAACCGAGCATATCCCTTTCCATAGCGCGCTGAGTAAATTTTAGCTTCCTCATACTGCCCTAAACTTAAATAAGCATAATTAATAAAAGCCTATTTGCATAGATGGGATAAAAACTAAAAAAAACTTTTTAATAACAGATAAAAGACATAAAAATTAGAAAAATCTAGTCTCGTTATTTACATGATTAATTCAATTGTAATCTTATAAATCCGCCAGATAAGAAGGAAAATAAATTTCATAACAAATTACCTAGAGATAAGTATATAATATAATATATTCAAGTATTTTCCTGAAGAAGCAAGTATTTTTGCTAACCAAGTTTTTATACAAGTATATTACGAGATGCGACTCTACTGCACTCTACTACATGCCTAAGTAAAAATACTTGCAAATATTTTGAAAGCAGGTTTTCAACCTCCGTATTTAAATACACATACTGACAGTCCAGTCCTGGTATGGGTTGAATGAATGAATGAATGAAATACACTTTATTGTACACCAATACCAAAAATAGGAAAAAAAATACATAAAAAGAAACATAAAATACACAAAGGTACAGTAAGCATAATAATTATATCTCTTCTAAGCGATAAGCTTTATCGCTTAGAAGCAATCTCTACCAGGCAACCATTTTGCAGAGGAAATAATGACCAGTGAGCAAGGGTTGAGGGTGTACGCAAGTTACAAAGAAGTGAAAATATAATAAGTATACATTGATATATACACAAACATATATATATGTACTCTAACATATACTATGTGTATTTATTTAGATAATTATAACATATATATCTAAATAAATACACAATATGTACCCATACATATACAGGAACATAAAGAGTAAAGAATATAATATGTAATGGGTTTTGTAAGTATGACTGCTGTATACTAGATAGTAAAATCTATACAGTACCTAAGTACTTATAAGTAGGCTTACCACCACCTTTATTTGGAAGAAATGGAATATAATTGCAGGGGAACAAATGAAATTTATTTGCAATAATTTGCAAAAAATATGGAATAAAATTTCAAATTTGTGTTAAATGAGTATGTTGTTTCATATAATCCTAGTTAAGTAAACAATAATAATGGCCAGTTGGCAGCCAGGAAGTAAAACAATCTACTGCCACTGGCAAACCCAGTTGGTTGTAAGTGGCAGGGTGAAATATCACTGGGCACTATGGCACTACCAGCCTAGGGTGAAATATCACCCTAGGCTAGTAGTGCCATAACAAAAAATCTCATGTATAGTAACAAGTCTGACACATAAGTTTGTTCTATGTAAGCTTTTTTATACAATTTAACTTACAAATAGGGTAAAAATCGATGAAAGGAGTAAAACGTGAATATGCAGTTGGTTAAAGAACTTTGATGAACAGAGCCACAGCCACAGCTAGTTAGGAGTTTGTGGATTTGTTGGTGGGTAACACTGATCCTTCAAGTAATGATGATCTACAATATACCTAATCAAGCCAAAATATGATCAAGACTTAGATGCCATAAAATAAAGATGAGGGGAATACAATATTTTATAGGTGTAAAAAGGGCAAGGGCAGATATAACTGGAGAGATATCTGGGATAACTGTTGAAGCACTGGGATTAAATTTGTGTATTTGACTTTTTACTTTTTTTATTATTTCATCTTTTCTATATCATTACATTTGATGATATCACAAGTGGATCTGATATACTATGAATAAATAAACTAGGGTTAATACATAATAATAGTATGTAAATAAAGGGACAAGATCTCTGTTGTGGAAAAATCTTACTGTTTCTATTGTCCTTTATCATTCACCTTCAAAAGTTTAACAGGTGGATTTTTTCTGAACAGCTGGTTCAGAGCACCAAATATTAGTGATCATTTTAAATAATTCATTATTATGAAATATAAGAAATCCTAAATCACAAAATGTTGAAGACTTAAAAAACAGATTTGTTTTAATAAAAAATAAAGTATTATGTTTATCATAGTATTAACAAGTTATTCCTACACAAAAAATTATTTATTCATAATTGTCAACAATAAATTACAAATGGTCTAAATATTCACCCTATGCGAGTACAGTGAAACAAAATTACAGCTTGTGTGATTTAGTGTTAAGTAAAATGTACAAATCTTTTAGTTTTATCAAATTTAACAAGTATAAATATAAATCTTTCTCACAGAGGTTTATCTCTCAGGTTATTTACACTTTTGGTTTAACTATACCTCTGTTTTATTGAAGCTTTGTCTATTCATCTCTGTACTCTGTGTTATCATTCAGTATGTCAATATAATCTTACAACGTTAATACATACACTCCCTGTGTATAAAATAACATCGAAAGTTGATATTTCAGCGAAATAAAAGTATTGCTGTATATTTTAATAACTACGTAAATTAGTACAGTATGTACAGTTGGCAACCCTTAACTTAAACTACTTAAGAGAGCTTGGGTCCGTACCTATTTAACTGCTAAAAGCAAATTATTTATTTAAAATATTAATATGCACTTACCCTGTAAAAATTCATAGGAACAACATGAAACAAAAAAAAATAGATTGATTAGCGTCAAGAATAATGTGTTTGTAAATATGACTATAAAAATGTATCATTAGAGTATGTAAACAGTGTTAATAGTTACAATTAGTACCTTTGATTCCAGCCATGATGATTTAAAATATAATTATGATAATCTTATCTTACATCTAACAAATCTGAATTATTTTATTATGACAAAACTGATGATTGACATAGGAATATGTATTACAAACAAAACAACCTTCAATCAATTTGACAACCAAAGAGCAAAGAATTTCGATTAATAATGTGCAGAATCGATTATAAGAATCGCTGAATGGATTAATTTAAATGATTTGATTTATTTTTCAGAACAGTTTAATAAAATTTTTAAGGTTTAATACAAAACTGCATGGTTAAGTTTTATAGATGTAAGTGGTTCGGTTCCGCCTTCAATTCGGTATTAAACTAATATGTAATACCCTCAGAATTAATCAAGAGTTATTCCGCTTCAGAAAATTTTATAATAATAATTTTGGATGCATTTCCTTTGTGCGCTTTATTAACAACACTTTATTATTTCGGTAGCCAACTTAAAAATAAAAAGCAGGCATAATTTTTATTTAATTTTATTAATATGTTCTATATCCGATACGGAATTTTTAATAATTTGATGAAATTAAAGCAACAGCCACTGAGCTACCCCGCTTTTGTTAAAGTTTTAAATATAAAGGCAATACATAAAGATTTTACTTAATTTTTATATATTTACTTATTAATATTACGCGTACTCTTACCACCAGGTCCAAACAATTATTAATACAGCTTCATCAAACAATTCGTTTTAAGAGAAATGGCACACTTGCAGGTATCAAGTTCAAAATAAAATAGCTTAAAAGCATTATACAACAGACACATTATAACTGTCATTAAGCACGTTCGCACGCTTCGTTACCTAAGAGTAAATTTATTTCGTTGTTGACATTTTATTTCATTAGAATACGTGTGATCGTTGTGGAAGTAAATACAGGTTAGTAACTGTATATATTACACAACGACCATCGCTGAATCGCTTTCTGCTGCTGCAACAAGCACGCACGAAGAGCAGTCATTTTAAAACTATCTGCTTGAAATAGTTATAACGCGGTATATATTCTCGGAATAAATATAGCTGTACACGACTAACAGTCTGTGAAACTAGTATTGTTTAAAAATGTTATATGTTATATGGCCAGAGCGCAGAACCGACCAAAAACTATTTTTTTTTAACTCATTGTGATATACGGACATATGTGAAATAGACGGACGAGTGTGGTAAAAGGTTGGCTGTTTAGCGCGTTAGCTGTTAGTTATCTCCGCCTAGACTGCACCCTGTACAAAAGTTATATTCTTGCATTGTAAGAGGTAGAGCCAAGCGGCATGTTTTACTGGTGCTCGAATGGGCCGTCTAGACCGGGGTAGTACCACGGCCTCGCAGAATACCGGCGTGAATAAGGGGCATATTGGGCTTCTGCGTTCCGGTTACTTCACTGACTCTCATCGTCCTGCAGCTTCTCTGGTGCTTTAGATGTCACGTACATCCGCCGACAGTAATCACTTACCATCAGGTAAACTGTTTGGTCGTTTGCCCCTTCTCTAATAAAAAAATTAAAATGTAATAGATTTATTCTTTTTTTTTATGGAAAAGACGGCAAACGAGCAATCGGTTCACCTGATGGTAAGTGCTTACCGTCGCCCACATACATCTGCAACACCATAGATGCTGCAGGTGCGTTGCCGGTCTTTAAGAATATTTGGGGGATTGGAGAGAGGACGAGGAGGGGGACAGGGGAGAATGGAGAGTGGTCCACCGGTTACCTCACTCGCCGGACGAAACGCAGAAGCACAAGATGCCTCTACTTCACGCCGGTATTCTGCGAGGCCGTGGTATCAATCCGGTCGAGCCGGCCCATTCGAGCAGAAGCTAAAGCCGCTTGGCTCTACCAGGCTTAATTTTATTTTATGATAATAAAACTTTATATATATGTATATTAATAAATTATACTATGTACAGTACATGTATTGGTTCAATACAAGAAAACTACATGTACTTTCTTTCAGACTTTCAAAGCTAATGACTGTCTATAAACAATTAAAATCTTAGAGTTTACACTTAAAGCAAAGTAAAATAGCAGCCTGTAAGTGCCCACTACTGGGTAAAGGCCTCCTTCTAAAATATCTGACAGAGCGTAGGAGCCGAGAATGACTCGCCACGCTGCTCTATTGCGGGTTGGCGGTCTTCACATATCCTCGAAATAATATTTTTTTCTATTACATCTCAGATATGCAGGTTTTCTCACAAAGTTTTAGTTCACCGCCGAACACGTGATAAATACAGCACTTAAAATTGCTACTAACAATTTTAATGGTGCCGGCACCGGGGTTCGCACCCAGGTCACTTGCTCTCTATGATACTAAAGTGAGCGCCCTGACCACTAGGCTACCACGGCTCTTACTTACACTTACTTAGTTTACACTTAATTGTTTAGAAATGAAATTGCATATTATTGCCATATCACAGCTTTTTTTACACTAAAACGAATACTAAAGCATAACGAGAGACAAAACAAGGTATGTAAATAAACAGAATCAATATGATACTAAGTCGGGTGTGGCAATTGAAACGCAATGACCTTCCGCTCGGTCGTTCTAAACATTTTTCACGTATGAGTATACTCAACAATCAACGTACGTTTCGTTATATTTTTAGCGCCGGCTGAGTGGTAAGATAGCAGCGCTATACCTTATGTACATAAAGCATGGTATAAACATACCATGCTTTTACGTACACAATAAACGCGCTAAAACTAGCGCTAAACGCTATATTAACAGACAGGTTACGGTTTGAATTAATCACTCTTTTACTGTTTACACATTAATAGGAACACACATTTCTGAAAAAGGAATGTTCAATGTTACAAAAACATCGATATGACATTCGATGTTTACGAACATGGGTGTTGAATAACATCGCTATTATGTACACTTTTTAAAAATTATTAATAATAAATTAAAGAATTTGATATGTGACGTGGTGATGTATTTCTTATGTATGATGTATCCATGCGTTAAGAATTCAGAACGTGATAAATTAGTATTTAAAAAGAAGGTTATGTTCGTATTTATAAGCATTGATTTACGACGTCGGAAGTAGTTTTTTGCTCGAGAGTTTATATCGATGACGCGACTACCGATTATATTTCATGACATGAGTTAGGAAGGTTATTACATCGATGATCATCGAACATCCCTATTGTGAAATAGTAAATAAAGTAAATAAATAGTTATACTTTTTTGCGTTGGAGAGAAGTTTAATTGTAAATAATAGTTACTGTATTTCAATATGGATGATGATGCCGAAACTTATAAACTTTGGCGTATCCGAAAGACTGTTATGCAGGTTATGATTTTTAGGTTATGTTAGGTTATTTGCCACTACAAAAATATTATTCATATTTTAATAAAATTTTATAAATTACAGCTGTGCCATGATCGTGGTTATCTAGTAACACAAGATGAATTAGACCAAACTTTGGAGCAATTCAAAGAACAGTTTGGCGATAAACCGAGGTACTTACCTAAATAGATTTTTGTTGTTTTTGATAAACTTTTTTCTAATATGTTTGACTTGAGTTTCTTATCTATTATTTGCATTTTCTTGGTGTAATTATTAACATAAAGATTTGTATGTAGAGTATGACTTATGTCTCATTAAAAAATAATTGTTTTTAATTATGACATTTAGTAAGCATATAATCATATAGTAAGCATGTAAGCAATAAAAACGTTTTTTTTTATTGACAAATCATAAGTCATAACCGTTCAGACGTCAACAATAAAATGTCTTTACAGTACAATCACACGAAACTATGATGTTAGAGATGCCAAATGGGCTGACTTGCATAATTTAAAGAACTAATATAAATGTAATTATGAGCAACTCTTTTTTTTTTTTTAAATTCTGAAACAATTGAAATATGCATAAAAATAAAAGAGGTTTTTCAAATGTGATGGAGTTATTTCAGTATTACCTGTTTCATTGACATTCACTAGAAAACTAAAACATAATGTAGAGTTTGAAATAATTGCAAAGTACTAAAATGTATGAAATAGTGTAGGAGGTACACAGACTGAGATTTACTTGAGACTTGAGAAAGTGTTACTTTACTCTTGGGAGATGGTTAACAGTTTTTGATCACTAATGGTAGTTATGCAAATAATATTTTATTAAGTATGGATATTAGCATTCAAATATTGATGTTACTTTTCAAAACCTCCATCAAGAAGTTACAGTTATAAACAATAATATTGATAATATTTAGTCAATTTAAGAGTATCCAAAAAAAGAGATTAACTTATTTTTACAATTTATATTTATATTCACACATGGTATACATATTCTGTATCCTGGAGAAGCTAAAAGCTGATTTGGCATGATTTGGAATTCAAATTATGCCAAATGAATGAATGCCTGTAATCTCTGCCTATGCCTGTAGGTAACAGGTGTGGCTGCTTCTTTATCAGCATACAAAATTTCAAATCCAGACAGGTCTTTCTATGAAAGCCCTGTCAAATTTCGACATGTCATGTATGGATGATTAGCCTATACCACTCTGGGCAGGTGCCATGGCACAGTTCTGGTACCTTTGCATGACTGAGAGAGTGTATGTATAATTTTATCATATATATATCAAAATATACATATGGTGTGTAGAGTATGTTAATTACAGACAAAAACAAAAGAATAACAGGAAATAACTTTTTCATTTTAGTGAAAAGCGTCCCGCCAGGAGTGATCTAATAGTTCTTGTTGCTCACAATGATGATCCTACAGATCAGATGTTTGTGTTCTTCCCTGATGAAGCTAAAATAGGAATTAAAACTATCAAGACATATTGTACTAGAATGCAAGAAGAAAATATTCACAGGGCAATTGTAGTAGTTCAAGCAGGTAAATAAAAGTCGGTAGAAGAATGGAATTTAATTCTACAAAGTTTTATTGATGATTAAATACAAAAATTTGCCCAGACGATTGTAGGAAAGTTTTGATAGCAAAGGGACGTAAAAGTATATAACGAGTGTGCCAAAATTTAAAAACTTCTGTTGTGTGATCTAATATCCATTTTATCTATGAAAGTTCTAAAAGTGATAATTTTCCTTAAAACTTAATGATATATATTTTGTTTCCATTCCATAGGTTTTTCAATTAGTCTATGTTTTGTTTTGATCAACCATTATAATTTGCTAATTAATTTCAATCGATCCCTCAATAAACTCGATTACAGCTGATTCAAGCTTTCCTCTAATTATTTACATGATTTATTTTTCTTTTAATACACAATATAAAAATCAAAAGTTATAACATTTAAAAAAAATTATATGTTTAGGTTTATTATCCTTAGGTTTATTATGCTTACTTTTGATCATTTACAACAATATAAATGGAAATAATAAATTCATGTTAATTATTTTAGGAATGACACCATCAGCAAAACAGTCGCTTGTTGATATGGCACCGAAGTACATTTTGGAACAGTTTTTAGAATCTGAGTTGCTAATCAATATCACAGAACATGAGTTGGTGCCTGAACACATTGTTTTAACTCCTGATGAGAAGCAAGAATTATTAGCTAGATAGTATCCTTTTGAAACACCATGCTGGGCAGATGGGTTGAAGAGGGGAATATCAGTATCTTTACAAGATGATACATAATCAAAAAAAATCACAATTCTTTGAGATTTGGATCTGTCCATTTCGGATGAATTTTTCACTATCAGTCAGTCATAAGACCCTTGTTTGTTTGCTAGTAGGGTGCGTCATATACAGGTGTGGTTCTGGTTTGGAGAATAATATGGTATATTCTCACCTTACATTTTAATAATAATGTTATTTTAATTATAAAAGAAATTTATTACAAATACAATTTTCTAACTTACAAATCAGTAAATTAAAGGAGAACATGTTGATGAGGATACAAGCAGGTGACCCAGTGGCTAGATATTTTGGACTTAAGAGAGGACAGGTTTGTATTATGTTGTGACATGATGATATTTAATAAGAGGGTATAAAATGAGGCAGGAAGCTGCCATCATATGTCATATATTGTTTGATTTAAATCCCCACATGACATAAAAATACAACTTCTACAACTACAACTTCTGGCTGGTGACTACCCAGAACCCATTACACTTTTCTGGGATTTCCCATAGTTGACTTTTATGATGATAATGGCATGAGATACGATGCCAGATTAAGAGAACCATACCAAACTTTTTACTTTATCAACATGTAAAAGTTTGAAGTGTATTTTTACGGATTTTATCGCCCTTAATTTTGTTTTTAAAATTTCGAGGTTTCCAGTGCTTTACAGCAGCCTTCGTCAGAGCGGGACTAAGGTATTAGACGTTCAGATGTCATAGTTAACTCGGGCTACCTTCAGCTTTTATTTATTATTTTTGATCCAATCTATGCAGAATGTGCTCACCGTATCTTGAGGTTATGTTATGTAATGTTATGACGGGCTGGTATCCGCACCTTCACGATTGTGCGCGTATTTTGCGTGTGGGCAGGAATATGAACTATTCGAGCCAATCGAGTTCTTTAAGGAAACTCAGTAAACCCTTAAAGTTACAGTTGACCTCGGGGAGGTACTTAGCCCTGTATTCCGCGACCATCGGACACTCCAACAGGACGTGGGCCGTCATTTCTTCCTCCTCCATACACGCTCGGCACAGAGGACTGTCTGTAACACCTATAGTAAACAAATGTTTTTGTAAATATCTATGTCCAGTTATGGTGCGAATTACTATTCGAATTTGGGGCTTGTTCAGGCATAGTAGCATCTTGGCTATGCGATTATTGACCGCTGGAAGGGCTTATATAGTTGCGCATGCTGATTCCTATCATGAGGTTCAGCAGTGGTAGGTTTGGTTTTGGATTTAATTTGTTAATACTGGATCTCAAGCCGGTGGTAGTACCCAGCCATCTTATCTATAGAAAATAGGATGGTTTTTGATTTCAATAGCCTCGCTAATCATCCTTGGCAAGAATCGGTGTTCCTTTGCGAGTAATCTGATGTACCAAAGGTTGGGGCAATCTATGATATGATAACAGACTGCAGACTTCCTAGGGCGTCGGTGTTTCACATCAGCTATGTGTTCTTTTTGCGGGTCCTTGAGATTATTTACTTTGCCCAATGTAAGAGAGACCACATTCAAAATCAAGCTTGCTTGCACTCCTGCATGTTGTAGACGGATATGTTGACAGACGGTAAAAATTGATTTACCTTTTTCGCCGGCTTGAAAAACATTTTTATAGAAGCCCTATTCAAGCTATAGCCAATCTTGTCCGTAACGCCTCTGTCATACGGTAATACAGCAGATATTCGCTAGACTGTGGCCGGTTCACTCGGTCACTGTAACGTAGGCGCGCAACCCGAAGCTTGTTGTCGAGCAGGACTTGCTTTACTTGCTGAAGCTCGCTGGCCAAGTGTTTACACATACAAAAGTTGACTGTGCCTTGTGGTGATCTTAGGGGAGGTTTGAGTTAAGCAATAAACTTGAGACAGGGATGATAACATCGTAATGTATATTTAAATTTATAATTGTCTGTAAAGGAAGGAGGAGTAATTTTGTGCATAAAAAGTGTTCCCAAATATGTAGTAGGGCGCTAGACTAACTAGCGCTAACTAGAGGGTAAAATGTAACTATGTTTAACATAGTTAACATTGGCTATTTTTTTTATAGTGCTCTCATTAATTACTCTGATCATAAAAATGATTTAAATTTTGTGCTGTTCCTCTACTGGTATACTAATCAGTCTACACTTCATCGTCAATGGTAGCTTAGCTTAGCTTAGCTGTACTAGCGCCGTTCTGGTCATTTATTGAACCCATATTTTATAATTTTTGTGGACACTTTTTAGGATGACTCATATGAGATGACTACAAAAACTGTTTTTTTTTTTTAAATTGATGTGTTTTGACTTATCCATTGTTATCAAGCAATAGCTAGTGAAAATGTAAAACATACACTCGAAAAACATAAGCTTCCTTCTGGGTCAATCGGGTAAAAATAAATGTTATTAGACAACCTTACAACTTTCAAATACTTCAGTTCGTTGGCAAAATGGCTGAGCGTTGCGCTGCTGGTCGCGAGTTCGATTCTTTCACGTGTCAAGTATTTGTATGAAGTTCAAATGATTGTTCCGGGTCTGGATATTTGTCCATGGGCAATTTATGTATGTAAACTGCCTGCACGTCACATGACAAATTCCTACGGATGGGGGGGACGTTACTTTTTTAGAGAAAAACACAACCACCTACGCGACCTACTACACTGTCTTAAAGGAAGATTACTTCGATATTAACGTTTTAAACCTTATGAAGTATACCTAACTATAAACATACAGATAAATAAATGGTAAATTTATATTTTATGTTACAGGTGGTGAAAATTATCAGATCCTCAGAGACTGCCGGAAGATACATTTCATATAGATTAGTTTGTTAAATTAAGAGCTATAAAAATTATATAAAATTTTGTATATGTAACATGTTTCAACTTTTTACTCCTATGTTCATAATTGCTCGCTGTACCGATGGCCTTAGGCTAAACCGAAGCCAAGGGGACAAATAATTGGAAAATATGTGAATAATTGTGTCCGGAAGTCTAGTTTGAAAAAAAATACATTCTACACATGGATATCTATAAATACAAATGTCAAATACAATTGACTAATCATAAAATCTCAGGAACTACAAATCCATCAATTTTGACATTTGGCAGGTAGATACAGAGGGTAGAAAGGCTGTATGATGGTATCTTTTAAATAAATCGATTTTTTAAAGTCCGGCAGCGCACCTGTAGCTCCTCTGGTGTTGTGGATGTTAGTGGGCGTCTGTGATCACTTACCATCAGGTGAGGCGCACGCTCGTTTGCCCCCTTCTATATAAAAATCTTTGTTTTTGAAGTCCGAACATTAAAATCATCATTTAGGTATTTTCTTAAGATTCAAAGTATGACTAACTATTAAGTTTCATAGAATGAACAACATAAGGGGTGTAGAATAAGGAATGAAATAATTTCAGTACGAGGGGAAAATAATTCAATGTATTTTTAACATTGAACATAAAAATACTTTCGAATTTAATAAATAAGCAAAAGCAAATACTAGTACTGACAAAATGTCAAAAGTGACGAAATCTCTGAAATGTCAATAAGGTTGCATCCAGTCTGTATAATATGGCTAGTTGTACATCCTGTGTGAGGAAACCTGCGTGTCTAAAGTAATAAAATTAATATTTCGAGGACTTTACCCGGCTCTATATTATAATATGTTATGTTACAGTCAAAAGCTCAGCTTTGTACTAGCCAGGATAAGTTGAGTGACTGAATTTAGGAAACTGTCATTTTACTTTAGCTCCTGTTACGCTGACGTTCTACATATTTGAGCAAATGTTTTCTCTCTTCTGTGTACCTGACATACTCGTTCAAATTACATGAGAGACCGGAATACACAGAGTTTTGACATGTGGCAGCGTCTAAGCCACCTGATGTGGCGATTATAGTAAGTCGCAATGGGAAGACTTTATAACAAGTCGACGAAGAAGTATAATCGAACGAGCGACACGATTTTCGCCTTTTTATTTTGTGTACCTAATAAAATGTAATAATGTACGGGTGAGCGCCTCGAGCTGGGAGCATTTTGTACTTTTAGCATAGTGACGTCCTTCTAACAATTCTTCATCCCATTTAATTTAATTAATTTTTGTGTGCTACAGATTTTAGTAACTTCTGGAGTCTAACCATTTCGGAGTCACATAAGTGTGACGAGTCCGTGACGCTTATAATGAAATAATGTTTTTTTTCAATTGATTTATCTAGCAGTTACAAATTTTTTTTAAATTTCACATTTTCTAAAAATTTCGACCCATGACACTCGATCTGAGGACTGAGATGCTATGACAACTGGTAGTTTATAATGCGAACAGGAACATTTCTCTTATCAATTTAATTTTTTTGAACCATTAAAAACTAAAACCATTACAGGAATATCCTAATGTGATTGATATGTCGAAATTTGTATATTTGTATGTCGAATTCTAAAACCAGAAGACAACATTCAATAGTTTCCGATGGGAACATAGACATGAATGTCACGAACTCTTTATTTTTTCTCAAATAATCGTTGCTCCACCGTAGGAATTACTGTGAAGACGATTAGTGATCGTCGTAACAAAGTGGAACATACCATAACATAGTCTGAAATTTATTTCAGTATTTAGATGACTGGAGTACATTTATTATTTCAATAGTTGCCGTAAGTGGAGAGTACTTCTAGCCATTATTGAACTAAAAAAAAGAAAAACAGAACCTATATTATCATCATGGAGATATTCCACCACAAGAGAAAGTAAATGAGATCTTTACACGCAATCGACATTTTTCTTAAATGGCATCATCGAAACCTCATAAATGATGTTTTAGATATAAACAAAGTAACAAAAATAGCATCGACAATCACCGATATGTTAATGCTGCCCTATAACATTAGCAATTATAACCCTGTCATACAAGATGTTTTGTATGACAGGGTACTTTAAGTACTATATTTACTTTCGTGAAATACCACAACAGTCGCACATAATAACGGACGCACGCATATCGATGCAACCTAGCGTAGCGTGAAGACACACAAATAGAGACCAATGTGCACTATTTCATACATTTGCCATTCACACGGTTTCGGCGCATCGCACTTTGCACACGTAAAGTAAACATTCGCGCAATACGCGTAAAAAGTACGGATGGCAACAAAATCTCGTACATCAAAACAATATTAACTTGTCAATTGAATTTTGATTTGTAGCGGTCGCCGCTCAAGATTTTGCACTTTCGCGAGATACGTCGCGTTTGTGGTGTGAATAAGACGTCAGGGTGTTGTTTCGCGAACCATGCAAAAAAGCGTTAAGTAAACAATAAACAACACGTAGATATTGGAAACGTTTCCGTTTTTGATTATACCCTGAAATAATTGTGTTATAATGATTATAACAGTGTATTAAGTTTGATATTCGAGAAGCAGTTGAAATGAAAACAGTCAATACTTGTAAAAGACGATGGAGTAAAATACCGGTAAGTTCATAATAGCATCTCAATATCAAAGTAGAATAAAATCTATACATTTTAGTTTAGTTGGTGTTATCCAATTATGCAGTATTACTCGCATTGTTTCAAAAAAATCGTATTATATTTAAATAAAATACTATAATAGTAGTATTATATACTATATATATATAATAGTATCCTATTGCTGACTATGCACATTTATACGGAAGAAATAATAGTAAGTATATTCCATTAATTTAGTGGTTTGCTGAAAGCATTGGTCGTATTTTTTGTGTTGGGTAAGCTTAATTACATAACAGTATTCATAAGATATTGGATGTTTATGAATATGTATTATTAAATAATGAGGTGATGAGTAGTAGTTTGAAATTTATTTTTGCATCCCTGTTTTTGAATCTTTGTAGAACTTATATTATACTCGTAAAAGTTGTATAAAAATTACATCAAATCTTAAAGTGTAGTAATCAATATATTTTACGATAGTAGGTTTTCTGATTCTAAATTCCATTGACGATAAAGTATTAATGTTATAACAACAAAAATAACTTCATGTCACTTAAGTTCACTATTTTAAATTATGCATTTTGATAGTTTTATGGGACCTGAAAATGTATGAACATAATGCACTTCAACAATAAATGCAGTTGTCGCGTCTTAAAATATGCATGTGGTTGGAGGTACCAGTAAAGGAAAATCACAACCAACATATGTCCCCCAGCTGGGCAAAGCCCTCCTCTCTGTTAGAAGCCGTGCAGAGGCCACCACCCTGCTCCAATGCGGATTGGAGAACTTCACTTACACTCGAAACATTTTTATTATTATTTCTCAGACCTTCAGGTCTTCTCACAATTTTTCCTACATCGCCGAACACGTAGTAAATTCAGCATTTAAAATTGTAATTAACCATTTTCCAACTTCCTGAAAATTATGGATTTCCGTTAAGCAACGCCTGATTCTATTTATAATTTTACTGGTATCACCAGGAGTCACACCCAGGTTACTCGCATAGCATGAAATTAAACCAGTGTCCTTACCTCAGAACTACCATAGCTTTAAGGCAAAAGTGTTTATACTTCATAATTATTTGTTTTATAATGTGATAGAAAATCTTTTTTTACGTATATTCATACTAGTAATCCCTACGACTACGCCTAGTGTACGAAAGGTCATTTAATGAGCATTTTATGCATAATCAGTAACATGTTACTAAAATATTCGCATACTTAACATCTGTTTAGACCCTCGGTAGCATTTAACGACGTGTACGGAACTATTGCATATGTGAAATTCTTTAAAAGCTGTTAAAACTGGTAAGATGTTATCATATAATTATATACCGATAATTTCCACATTACCTTGCACCTTTTCCTTAGTATTGTGGGTCGTGACCATCGTTTTAGAACTTTCTCGCGTGTTTACTTCACTACTTGCTAGTTATTATCCCCATCAATAATAGTCTCAGACGTAATCTATGCGTATCTCTGATTGTAATCGAATAAGCGATCGGTTTCAATTTGAAGTTACGACGGATTCGAATCCGTCCGACGAAACTATCAACAAGTTGACAGATTATGAGAGTGAGACTTGTTTAGTTAAATCAAATCAAAACCCCGCGGTGTTTCACTATCGCCGCGTATCGGCAGTACCAGCGAAGATACATCCGTCTCTCTCACACATCCGTTACCCATTCAGCACCGGGTGACCAAGGCAGCCCCACCCCAGGAAAGGACCCCTTTCTATCTACTTGGCGAAGACCTTCGGTATTTCATGCCGGTCCACCTATTGAAATTTTATAAGGTGAAAGTTCAGCCCCACGTGGAATACTGTTCTCATCTCTGGGCAGGGGCACCCCAGTACCCACTGCTTCCATTTGACCGCATCCAACGTCGAGCGGCTCGAGTTGTTGGCGACCAAGCTCTCTCTGATTGGTTTGATCCTTTGGCCTTGCCGAGAGATGTTGCTTCTCTTTGCATTTTTTACTAAATTTACCACGGGGAATGTTCTGAGGAACTGTTCGGATTGACCCCAGCCGCTGAGTTTTACCATCGTACATCGCGACAGAATTCCAAGTTCCATTAATACCACCTAGATGGTTGGCATTCCACTACAGTGCGTTCTACTCAGTTTTCTGCCACGCACTTCGACTTTGTGGAATCTGCTGTCGCCAGCAGTATTTCCGAACAGTCACGACTTTGGGACCTTCAAGAAAAAAGGCCTATTCCTTCCTTCCATCTCCCAAATAATATTTTTATTATTATTTCTCAGACCTTCAGGTCTTCTCACAATTTTTCCTACATCGCCGAACACGTAGTAAATTCAGCATTTAAAATTGTAATTAACCATTTTCCAACTTCCTGAAAATTATGGATTTCCGTTAAGCAACGCCTGATTCTATTTATAATTTTACTGGTATCACCAGGAGTCA
Organism: Bhutanitis thaidina; assembly: GCA_029286595.1. Taxonomy (NCBI): domain Eukaryota; kingdom Metazoa; phylum Arthropoda; class Insecta; order Lepidoptera; family Papilionidae; genus Bhutanitis; species Bhutanitis thaidina. The sequence continues at coordinate 5,547,343 of JAGSMS010000013.1, forward strand.
CACCCAGGTTACTCGCATAGCATGAAATTAAACCAGTGTCCTTACCTCAGAACTACCATAGCTTTAAGGCAAAAGTGTTTATACTTCATAATTATTTGTTTTATAATGTGATAGAAAATCTTTTTTTACGTATATTCATACTAGTAATCCCTACGACTACGCCTAGTGTACGAAAGGTCATTTAATGAGCATTTTATGCATAATCAGTAACATGTTACTAAAATATTCGCATACTTAACATCTGTTTAGACCCTCGGTAGCATTTAACGACGTGTACGGAACTATTGCATATGTGAAATTCTTTAAAAGCTGTTAAAACTGGTAAGATGTTATCATATAATTATATACCGATAATTTCCACATTACCTTGCACCTTTTCCTTAGTATTGTGGGTCGTGACCATCGTTTTAGAACTTTCTCGCGTGTTTACTTCACTACTTGCTAGTTATTATCCCCATCAATAATAGTCTCAGACGTAATCTATGCGTATCTCTGATTGTAATCGAATAAGCGATCGGTTTCAATTTGAAGTTACGACGGATTCGAATCCGTCCGACGAAACTATCAACAAGTTGACAGATTATGAGAGTGAGACTTGTTTAGTTAAATCAAATCAAAACCCCGCGGTGTTTCACTATCGCCGCGTATCGGCAGTACCAGCGAAGATACATCCGTCTCTCTCACACATCCGTTACCCATTCAGCACCGGGTGACCAAGGCAGCCCCACCCCAGGAAAGGACCCCTTTCTATCTACTTGGCGAAGACCTTCGGTATTTCATGCCGGTCCACCTATTGAAATTTTATAAGGTGAAAGTTCAGCCCCACGTGGAATACTGTTCTCATCTCTGGGCAGGGGCACCCCAGTACCCACTGCTTCCATTTGACCGCATCCAACGTCGAGCGGCTCGAGTTGTTGGCGACCAAGCTCTCTCTGATTGGTTTGATCCTTTGGCCTTGCCGAGAGATGTTGCTTCTCTTTGCATTTTTTACTAAATTTACCACGGGGAATGTTCTGAGGAACTGTTCGGATTGACCCCAGCCGCTGAGTTTTACCATCGTACATCGCGACAGAATTCCAAGTTCCATTAATACCACCTAGATGGTTGGCATTCCACTACAGTGCGTTCTACTCGAAGTTTTCTGCCACGCACTTCGACTTTGTGGAATCTGCTGTCGCCAGCGGTATTTCCGAACAGTCACGACTTTGGGACCTTCAAGAAAAGAGCCTATTCCTTCCTTAAAGGCCGGCAGCGCATCTGTAGCTCCTCTGGTGTTGTGGATGTTCGTAGGCGTCGGTGATCACTTACCACCAGATGAGCACCGCATGCTCGTTTGCCCCCTTCTTCTATATAAAAAAAACGCACGCGCCTACTCGGCCTCCAATCTCACATAGGCAACGGATCCTCCCAGCTCCACTCCCTGAAGCTATGGCAGCCAGGAAGGCGATCACTTGCGGGTCTGCTGCCTGGCTCCGCCGCCGACCAAACTATCGTATCTCGCGTAACTTCAAATTGAAGCTGATCCCTTTTTCTATTACCACTAGGATTAGTGGTTCCAACGTGGATGGTTTATCTCCTTTGTTTTAACCAGTCGGTAATCATGATCTGTAGTAGATTGTCATCAACTAATCCTAAGTGTGATCAGGCCCAGTAGCCACGCCACCCAGGTAAATCCAATTGAGTAGCTCATCCATGGCTAACTTGATAACAGTTTGTTTAAAAGGCTTTTAGGCTCCGTCTGGACCTTTCTGAGAATTCTCAAAAATATGCATCTAAAGTGGAACTCAGGAAGTTAGTTATTACAAAGTTACGATTCTAAATATTCTTGGCAAAGATAAGCTTTGATTTACGCTGTTTGGAAAACTTATCACCTACCCACTTAGCATCGGTCGGTCACGAATTTCGAGTTAGAAAGTTTAAAATTCGTGATGATACCGCTTTGCATTGCTTTGAATATTTAAATCAGACCGGTCTCGTGATGCAAAAGCAATTAAATATTTTGTCAGTTGAACAAATATAGAAAATCTACATCACTTTATGGAACGTATCCGTAACAGCGAAATTTTATATAAATTCTTCGTCTAATGCTCAGTTATATGCAGTTATATGACGGAAGCCGTAAAGAACTTGCTATGAGAGCAACAAATTATAATTTATTCATGATTCTGTATAGTCATACTTTTACGTTTTTTTTTTAATTTCGCAGTGCAGATTGGGTAGCGTTAATTAATGTTAAAATTATTATATAAATAAAGCGATGGTGGACTCCCATTTAGTTTAACTCAGGGGTTTATATATTTCGTACGAGCGGTGTAAGCGAGACCGGCCGGTTCCTCGTAGTGTCCTTCTCCCCTAGCTTGCGATCTCGGCGGAGGGAAATTTTTTAAACAAATTCGCAGATCATTAACTCGTTCAGATATAAGAACCTATTCTTCAACTACATATTCAAACAACCATAATATAATCAACAAGATTAATAAAAATATGTGAGGTGTAAATGAGTGTTTTCAGATTCCTTTCGACAGTATTCACAATATGGTAAAAAGTATTGTCATAAAAGACTAATACAGTAGAAGCTTACTCATTTATTCCCTTATTTATACTTTTTACGCATTAGACTTCTTCTTTCATTATTAAAATCTTTCGTTTCGACATGTACTAGCGGGTGTATTAGCGTTTTTTTGTTTACTTTAGTTAAAAGAATATTAGCAATGCTTATATTATATTGATAACTTTAATAGTATTGCTATTAACCACTCTAACTAAACATTAAAACTTGTATCTTGTGCATGCCGGGCACGAACCTGCGACGTCATGTTTCGCAGTCCGTACCCCTAACCTATATTAGGTTATCGACGTTATTATATATTATTATATAAAATCTCATTTATACGAAGACAAGTATAACAACTACTTGATCATGTTAGATAGGAGAATGTTTTTTTTTTAATAACTTTGGAGTACGAAAACTTATAAGTTAATCATACTCGTATACGGAAGGCCATAAATCAAATGTTATTTAAATGCTTCTGACAAACAAATATTTCACTTCGGTTCAGATATTTAACTGTTAAAACAATTTCGAAAGCAATGTGTATACGTTTGGACAATTAATTTTATTCAGTTTTATTTATTTATACTCTGACGGGCAATGTTTTTTTAATCCACGAGATGAAGGCATAATCCTTCTTAGTTTTCAAGGGAACTTTAGTGATATTCCTATTTAATTCGGGTGCTTTTTTTATTTGATGGCTTATATATTAAAGTTATTATCTAATATCTCAATAATGATCCGTGGTAGCCTAGTGGTCAGGGCGCTCGCTTTAGCCTTAAAAAACGCGCGTGATCTGAGTTCAATCCCGGGTCCCGGCCCCACTACAATTGTTCATAGCAGTTCTTACCACGTGCTCAGCGGTGAAGGAAAACATCGTGAGGAAATCTGCATGTCTGAGAAATAATAAAAAAAAAATTATATTATTTCGTGGATATGTGAAGCCCGCCAACCCGTACTGGTGCAGCGAGGCGGGCTCTTCCCGGCGCCAAAACCCTCACAATATTTAAGATAGAGCGCTCAACAGCAAGAAAAAGGTCAAACCATCCGAGAAGTGTACTATTGTTTTGTTAACAGATAATTACAATAATCTCCTTTGTAACTAGACATTTCGAAATGTTTTCTTTCAAACTTTTTAGACCTATGTATCTTGCTTATGCATTTCATTCAAATCAGTCATTTTATTTTAACATTTTGGTCTTGAATAATTGTATGTAAAGTCGTGAGGCGTAAACGCTCTCTTCACGGGATAGAATTATTTCCAAGACAAGTTATAGATGAGCTAGTGCGCTATACATTACAATTTACCATCAGGTGGGTTTTTAGTCGAGCACTACTTTATGATCAATAAAAAAAAGGAGTTTTAAAGTTATTGCTTTAATCATTTTACCTGTGTTCCGTAGAGAGTAACGGAGTAATCGTCACACACTACTTGCATTTTCTCATTAGAGAGGAAATGTTAATTAAAATATCGCCTTTTATTACACACGCTTTTTTGGGTCTAACGCAGACTTTGCAATATTGTGATTTGAATTTCTAATTAACATTTTATTAAGAGAAATTAGGTAACTACATATAAGTCGGCGGAGATCTCAGTGCAATCCTTATATTCCTACAGGAAATCATCACCATCATTATAACCGTTATAATCATCATCAGAGCAGTCCACGGCAGGAAATAAGAATTTTTCACGTAGTACGAAAGTAGTTGGGATTTATTATAATCGTAACGCTTGGCGCGGCTAGAAGAAGAAAATCTAAGTATTAAGTTTCGGATTGCAATGAAAGAACAACGAACATCGAACATAAATGCTACCACTAAAATACTTCGGAAGCGACTTGTAGCCAAGTAGTTGATGAACATACTCGGAAAATGCATTCAGCTGAAATTATTATAGATATGAAACTTAGATTCTAAACTTGAGAAGAGATTTAAAATGAAAGAAGTAGAAGATTTAAGATATATTTTAAAAGAATTTAGTCTGGCAATCTTCGGTTCACGGGATAGAATTATTTCCTTGTTTCTAAAATGGTAGTTCATGATTTACTTTGTGTAAAATATCTGCTAGTTCCAAGAAAAACTTATTGGTGCACTAAATAATGTCATCATCCTCATTATTACTGCCTATCACTAGAACAACTTCATTGCTCAATATAGACATCTTCTAAAGATTACCGCAAGGTGCGGTTTTGTGCCACCAGCAAACCAAATATACAAATAATAACAGTACCGCAAATTTCTACGCAAAATCTGTGGCAATAACACGTTTCAACCTTCTTGATACCAATTAAATATGGAATTGATGCAATCTGTGGTAACAGCGAGAAACAGATTAAAAAAGATATATACGCCAAGAAAGATATATCACATTATTTGTTGACAGGTGTGCTTACCGGTCTCGATCTCGAACAAATAACTTTTAATAAGTAAATGATTTATCTAAGGTGTCTGATACTGCGCTAATCCGATTGCCGAACGTGGCGATTGTGACTAATCCTCCGTAAGGGAGAGGTCTATGTCCTGCGGTGGACTAATGTCAGACAGTTAAGGTCAGTAACTGATGGTGACAAAAGGATACTTTACAAAGTATCTGATAATAAGTGGCCGCGATGGCACTAATATCCGTCCTCGACAAAGAATTAAAAAGGTGACAACGCATTCTGTGGACTAAGATAGAAAGTCGTTTACCATACGATATGCAGTGTATAATGACGCTGCTAGTCTATTCCATGCTGGAATTTTGTGAGAGCGCAGCAAGTAGATCGCACCTGGTGACTCATAGCGTAGATCAAATTTTTCTATGCTATATCCAAATATTCTATAAAATTAAATTTGAATTAGCCTCCTATAAATTTTTCCACTCAATTATCAGGAACAGTCAACCATACTATTCTCAAGTTTGGAAACTTCACATGGCGCCGAAATTTGTGCGGATGATTTTTTCCTCCGCACAAAACCTACTTACTGAAAAATGATAATAATATTTTTTTAAATAACCGGATAAGAAAAACGTCTTTTGATAAAAAAATATTTTAGAACTATACACATAACAGAAATATTAATTAATATACGAAAGTCATCATCATTATCATCCAAGTTCAGTGCTGAACTTGTTCCTACCGATTAGATTGCATACTTTCATCTTAAAGTTTTGACCTAATTGTCATTGTGGAACGTTGCCCGGTCGAGTTAGATACGAGACGTTGTTCTAAGTACGTATCAAGGGAGGACTTACAATAACTTGCCGTAATTCCTTCGCTTGGCATGTGGGTTGGCGATCGTATTAGCAGAATACGCTAGTGCTCTTCGTCGTTTTGTACACTATCTATCTGGCATTCTTTGATATGGTTAACAAGCAACATTTATCAATTACATACAAGTATATTTAAAAAGTACAGAAACAGAGCTTAGGATAAGTTACTAAATAGGGGTTACGCACTTGCCAATTTCCTTCGATGCTTAGTGTTTTTCTAGTAAGTTTCTGGGAAATGAATCTCCATTTTTTTCTTCACGAGTACTTTTATTCTAAATGGATATATAATTAGGCAACATCGTTTCATGATTTACCATTATAGATTTTCTTAGGCAAATTGTGTTGTTTGACTTAGGCTTTTAATTAAACAATCCTCAAAATTAAAAGTGTCATTGATTGCTGTCATGTTTATGTGACCCTGAGACGGCAGGGTTCACCGCGTGCAAGTGATCTTGGCATTTGGAGCAAAAAAAAAATGGTACATTCTTCTTTTAACCAATAGTATTGTTAGTTTTCGTGATGAAAATATTTTTTTATAATTTTACCTACCGCCTTGAAAGACTAACGACTTCTGCGCATATAAACTTGACTATCTATAAATAATAATAAAAATACAAATTTATATATTGCAGCTATCGAAGGGCATAATTTTCGATCTATTGGCGAGCACCAAGTTGCCATGGAACCAAGACATTCGGTAAATGATAATAATGAGCGGAGTCTGTACGAAGGCGAGATCCGACGTTCCGGAAAGTTATCAGAGCGTCCCGCGGCGCCTAATGACAGCGCACGACGTGATTGAGCACTGGAGACATTGTGCTTTAAGATAAAACAGCAGATAATTCGAAGATAACGCTTTCTACGGGCAAAATTTATAAGTTGAGCATCAAACAAAGTTATAGTTTGATCGTTTAATGTAATATCTAACTTAGTCTTCTTTACTCTCTAAAATATTATTTCTTTGTAGATAGGTAAGAAAACCTATCCGTGGGTATCATAAGAAGCGTAATGGAAAAGCCTTGAAACCTGATAATATCCGGGAGCAAACTCGCCAACAGTCACGTTCCATTTTTAAACTACACCGAATTGAGCCAAATGGATATCCGTAGTCTCTGCCTACTCCTGTGACAGGTTACAGGCGTAAGTGTCATATAAAACCCTTTACATTTATTATGTAAATGTGAAGGGTTCTATATGGCATCTAGTCTTTTATATTTATATATCTATTAAGGGGACGCCTGGGCTGGATACTCTGGAATATTTTATATTTTGTTACTTTGCTTTTCCAAATGTTGGTCATGTAATAATAATAACGTAAATTACCCAAAGTAACGAAACTTTCAAAGATACCGAAATAGCCAATTTAGAACGAACAGCTCTGATAATAATAAATTCGCTATAGTGATTTGCATTTAAGGCCAATCCTTTTGCAATAATTTATGACGTTTTATTTAGAGGTTGCATTATGTTCTACTTTTGGAAGTTATATAGTAAGAACAAAATCATTTATTTTGTTGGTATATATTTGCCTGAGGATCTGCAAAATGAGACAGAAAAGCTGTTCGTGCGACCACATTCTGAAGCGGAAACATTTCATTAGAGATCGATACGACACGAATAAGTAATAATTCAAAATGACTGAGTATGTACTATGTGCATGGCGTGTGAGTGCATCGCAAGAGAATCTACTTTCCCATCTTATCTTGAAGGTGACGTATATTTTGACTAAGAGGCTAGGCTAGAGGATGACTAGAAAAGTCTTGTGGCTTCAGATCTAAATTATCCAAAGCGGTTGCAAATCGTAAAAATTATTCTAAGGCCGTCTAGAAAGACACAGATTTATATTTTGATGCTTAAATTGCCTTTCGGAAATTATATACTATTTTGTTGGTGAAAAAAATTATGTTAGCGTTCTATAGGAATGGTATATGTCAAAAGTAGAAGCCCTTGAATGTCAGAAAGAGCCTCTTTTCAATATTTCAGAAGCTTTGAAGCCGGCAACTGGGTTCGCTACGCGGAGCTCATATGCTCTCGTAAAATTTCGTTAAATATTGTTTTATTATTTCGCAGAGATAAAGGTTTCCTCACAATGCTTTCCTTTATCTCAGAGCTTACTAAGTGGTAAACTTAGTATTAAAAATTGCTATTAACAATTTTAGTGGATTCTAACCCAGAACTCTCGCGATTATTATAATAAATTATAGCAAAGCAAAAGAAATTAAAGCGAGCGCCTGAACGTCTGAACAACCATGGTTTGTGTAATGTACAATAGAGAAAAGCAGATCTTTAGATTAAGTTTTTGTCAAAAAACGTCAGACGCTTCAATTTAATTTGTCCTTAATTTCTATAAGATAGATTAAAAGTAAAAGCTCCATCCTGTATGTATTTTATTAAATTTATTGTCGCTTATGTTTTGAATCAACAGTAAACTTAATTAGTGTTGTTCGTCGCCGGACAAAATCCACCGCAGGGGGCGGGCGGATTGATGGAACGGAGAGCTCGTTTGCTTGGCTTGAGTAGTAGACGCCAGGGTCTGTTGACCACGTCCGGCCTCCCGTCTAGTCTGTATTTCGAGCCAGGAGGGAAAGGGAGAAGAAGAATGCTCGCCAGTAGTGGGCGGCAGGCGCATAGAGTCGCTGTTTGTTGCGCGTGCGTTCGGTTGTCCCCTCTCATAAGCATTTAGTTGGTGCAAGCTTATCATAACAGGTTTTTGCCCTCGCATGGGCGAGTATGCGTTAGGTATAACGTATAAAAAAGCTGTAGTGAATGACGAATCAAACATTAAAAGTGGCATATTCGTAACCGGAGATACTTTCATAACTTACATTTATGATTCCCTAAGTGTTAGGACTATAGAAATTAAGCCCAATCATGTGCATTATCTCACAAAAAGTTTGCGATTAGCAACAAAAAATATACGAAATAAATTACGATACGGTGATTAAAATGTCATTTTGTAATGTTTCGAGGTTACATCGCGTCTATTTAACAGTAAATCATCACTTTCACTCCATTTGTTTCATAACATAGTATGTTACCCCGGTCTATTTGGTACCGTCGGATGTTGTGTATTACATGTCCGCGATTACATTTTGAAGAACTCTGCATTTTAGTCATGTTAAAGTACAGTAGGTAAAGTATCCAGAATTACAAATAGCCATATGATCATAAACAGCTTGTTAATAATCCAATGCTGCACAAAGGTCTCTTCCAACAAGAAGAATTCTAATAATCGTAATGCTCGATACGCGGTATCGTAATCTCAGTACCAGACGCCTCACATTTGCCCGACGGTGTTGCCCGTCAATAGTCGATGTATATTCGGTCTGGCATTTTATAAATGGTTGATTCGTTTACTGTCGGAGACCGTGTGATATTCAAGGCTTTTCCTAATGGAAAGCCTTTCGGTTCGTCGATTCTTACGACTGCTGACCAGTAGCGTGTCACTAAATTATGTTAAAACTAGCTCTTACCCGCAATTTCATACGTGGATTATCGCGGTGCTGTATGTTTCCGTAATGATTCAACAATCAGATAAACAGATAAATATTCCAAAAGACTTTTTTTGAATTCGGATTTATGCCTATTTATGCTCTTGTGATGATGATGATGATAATTTTTTTCCAGGAAATTAGATCGCAAATATTTTTAAATTGAAAGATTTTCACGTTCAATGTGGAGCAGCAACAAATAGGTGCCTAGTTTTTAAATGCGTTCGAACAGATATAGATATATATATACAAGCTTTTCATAAAATATAGTTAAATTTACGTCTTTTAAGTTTAAGAATGGTTATACTCTTGACAACACTTACCTCATTTGTAGCCTAATTCTAAATAGATAACTAAATATCAAACTTTTAATTAAAACAAAATACAACACAAAATATTATTTACTTTGATAACTTTGAAAATAGTCAGAAATATCAGAATCTATTTGTTAAAGATTTGATTCAATTTGCACTAAGTTATGTTCCAGCATATCAGTATCTGTATATATTATTAAAGATCTTAATTCAGATTCACGTAATGTTTTGAATATTTTGAAATGTCACAGTGTGAATTACAATTTTTTTATTTATTTATTTTACAACAGTATTAAGTAGTATTCAATTTTAAATATCATCCTGTTATTTCAACGTAAGAATATTTGATATATCATTTAGTCTTTACCTTTTTTTTCTTTTACTTGTATTTTAACTGTGCCTAAGTTTGTCAAAAGATTGTGAAATATCCTTTCTACATAAAATGGTTTCTTCGTGCCAATTATGCGTGATTAAGAAATTAGTATTATTGTTATCTGAAATATATTTGTATTTTCTAATGTTTTGCAGGCGTTATTGGTTGTTGGAATAAATATGGGTTCACGCTGTTTGGTGCTTATTTCTCATAAAACAATAATTACAGTCACTTTAAATTATTAGAGAGGAGTTGTGGATATCATAACGACTATTAAAAAAAAAAATTCTAGATCAGCAAATTATACTGATAGTTATAACGGATTGGTCACGGATTCCGTTACAGTGTTCAATGGCATTTGTAATCTACTGTGGAGTCAAGATACGATCTAGAAAGGTGTCACTTGCTCATGATCTGAAAATAAGCTCAGGAGGCGATAGGCGAAAAAGATATCTTCGTCAATATGAAGGTTCATAAATAAACAGGATAGATTTTAACATAGGTACTTCTCTTTTCTTCCTGTGGGTGTCGTAAGAGGCGACTAATGGAATGGCCTTAACAGTCTCATAGCCATAGCTGGGAGTAAAACCGGCGAAGAGACTGACCACTCTTCATGCAATGCACCCGATCATCTGCAGACAAGAAAGGTGCGTTGCGAAAGACTGTTTGGCTACATTGAGTCGTTCCTCACGGAAAACCGTAGCCTCTGCCTACATTTGTAGGAGACGTGACAGCGTGAGTTCTTATATATTCTATATTATCACATAACAGTAGTAAGAGGTATTTACATATGGACACTTAAATTAGCGTTTCCTGTATGTTCGACACGATATTTATACAAAAAATAAAGAAAAACATTTCTTTTCTCCAAAATTAAAATTTTTCCACAATACTAACTTTTCCTACACATGGTGAACTCTTTTAGGTAACGAACCATGGCGATCCAACGATGGCGGTAAACCCTTTCGAATTTGCCTAACCCAAATCTCTCACTGGACTGCGCTCACCAACCCGCTTGCCCAGCTCGGTGACTGAATGCCGGGGATTGCTGGGACTTTCTTAGAGAGAGACCCGTAGATAGACATATAATCATACCTTTATTGAATAAACTTCGTGATTAAATTACAACCATCATTACGCCGGTATTATTAATTATTTTTATGAATTCATATTTATCATTTAATTGTTTGTCCCAAGCGGGGTTCGAAGTGTTTCTGTAATTATTTTGCATAAACAAAGAAGAAAATACTTAAAGTGTCTCGTATAAATATATTACGTTAATTAAAAATGACTCAAATATTTTACTAAATAAAAATTATTAAGCTTTGGAACGTTCTTTATTGTTTTGTCTCTTAGCTGTGGTGAATAAACTTTAATTGTTATGGATCGAAGAAAATATTATAGGAAATCGCACATTTTATAGAGGTTTTAATGCCGAGGACCAATAAACTTAATACAATAACAATACTATAGGCCTGGGGTCTAAAGTTATTGTTATTATAACGGGACTGCGCATTTTATTCGAAGTTTCTCAACAAATAGCTTAATACAAAGGTTTTATAGTGCTGGAAGCTTTTTACGTTAAAATATAGAGTCATGGTTGCCTTGTGGTCTGAGCTCTCGCTTTAATTTCATAGTATACGTGTGATCTGGGTTCGGCCCCCGGTGCCGGCACCACCAGAATCGTTAGTTTTAAGGTTATCTGAATTTATCACGTGATCGGCGGTAAAGGTAACTTGCATGTCTGGGATATAATAAACATATTATTTCGAGGATATGTGAAGCCCGCCAACCCGCACTGGAGCAACGTGGCGGACTCTTCCCGGCTCCTAAACTATGTTAAATATTTGAGAGAAGCTCTTTGCCTTTTTCAGGCTGCTACTTTAATACTTATAGCGTTACATACATTTTGCGAAGAAAATTGAAAATAGTCTCAGTAGTCTCTCTCTCGCTAGTAGATTCAGTCGCGAAACTGAAATTAATTATGCTTTGTTTTATACCTACTTATTAAAAAAAAAGTTTAGTACCTATTCTAAAAGTAACTACTAACTTTCTCGGCGAGCTGTCCGTAGTGATAATTGCTGTGCCTTGTCGTTTTATTATTCTCACTCTTAATAGAAATTGGCTCTAAAATAGTTTCTCTTACTATATAATAAAAGTTATTGATTATTAAAAAGTAGTTGTTGGATGGACTGGATTTAATCTAGATAGAGACCTAGGATCTCTGCCTCGGTCGATACTATATGCGTTCATTTTAAGAAAAATTTAAAGTATTTAAAATAATTTTTAGATAAGCCTGATAATCTTCATACGTTCAAATAGATCATATATTTCATATTAGATACAAGGTCTGAATGATTTTATTAATAATTACTTTAAATTATACAATTATTACTTAATTTAAATACTTAATTAAGAGACGAGGTAGCTTAGTGGTCAAGGCGATTATTTAATTTTTTAAATAATTTCATATAGCGTGAGTAAGCTCGAAACCCGGTACCTCTAAATTTGATAATTGCAATTTTAAGTGTAAACTTACTACGAGTTCAGCTGTGAATGAAACCTACATGTCTGAGAAATAATAAAAACAATATTTCTAGGACATTTCAAGTCTACCAACCCGCACTGGAGTAGCGTGTTAAAACATTCACGGCTTCAACACCTATCAAATATTGACTTACTTGGCTTCCTTCACTTTACTTAATTATTTGATAACAAAAAAGTGTGTTAGTTTCAAATTTAGTAATTTGGATTCTTATTATTGTGGTCTTTTGTTAGTTTAAGAAACTGTTGGAAAAGTTTAAAATGCACGTAAGAATACAGGCCATCCCACCCCCTTTTTCACTTAGCACCATGAATGAGACCATAAGAAAAGTCTCAAAATGGTGATCTCCGTTCGCCACCCGTTACGTTTACTCGCCCGTAGAGCCGAAAAGTTGGTTACCGAAGCCTATTTGGCTACCTGGCACCGTGAAAAATCTAAACTAGATCTCCCAATTATGGAGACAGGCATGAATTCTGATATATATGTATATATATTTATATCGCTTATGTGGTAAGACCGAAGGAAGGTTCAGATGCAGTATATATATATATATATATATGAGTATGTAATCGCGTGGCTTATGGCTTACCGTACCTGATTGCTGAGCCATGGGTATTGGGTTCGAAACCCAACCAAAACCAATATTAGTGCAAAACGTACATTATTGGTTTTGGTGCATCCGTGCCTCTGACACTGCATCTGAACCTTCCTCCGAACTTATCGTAAAAGCTACATCGGATATGGGAAGGTAAAAATTCATCTGTACTCGCGCGTAATCTTACGTCATTATACTATAGTATCGCCTGCGCAGTTGATAACTGATAGTACTTGAAGTTGTGTGGACGAAATCGGCCAAGAAGATATCATCATCATCACATATACATATATAGTTAAGTATAAATATACATAATATATCAAATTTACCGGTATCTCTCTCTCTCTCACACTCGCCAGATTCGAAATTAATTTTCCAGTAAGGGTCATAACTGTCTTCATAAGCCTTTGTCAGTATTATGGGAATTCCGGTCGTAGTGATTCAATGACCGGAACAAACAAAGCGAGTGATCGACTCTCAGGTGCGTGATTGCTCCAGTTACATTGTATATCATTGCTGTGCTCCACAAGGCATATCGACTTACTGATTACAGGTTAATAGCTTCTGCCCGCCACTTCGTCGGCGTGAATTATTTTTTTAGTATTTATAGCCTATATCTTTCATCGAGGTCCAAGGTATCTCCTCAACAAATTTCATCAAAATGGGTTCAGCGGATTTGCCTTTTAAAACGTATTAGACAGACAGAAGTTTCGTTCGCGTTGATATTATTAGTATGGATTAGAAAGAACAGAATATTTTTGCATTTTTATCTGTAAGATTATGACAGCTAGCCCCGAAGCTTACGCATTTCTTTTTTTTTTATGTAACGAACATAGGTTAAGAGAATCTGGCAACTCGTCTCTTCTCGCAAGTGTCGTAAAACTCGTCTTTGGGATATGCTACCTCTGATATATAGTTGAATAAGCATGGTGAAATAGATTACCTATACGTACCAGTACGTTATCGCATACGCCTGACTACGATCGCTGGGTTGTCTAGCAAGCGTGGCGATTACAGCAAATCATGTCTTAATAAACTATATGAACTTAAGTAACAGCCTGTAAATGTCTCCCTGCTGGGCAAAAACCTCCTTTCAATATTCGAGAGAGATTTTGGAACTGAAACAGAAAAAAGATCTTATGGGAGAGGACTATTTCCAAATACAAAAAAAAAGATACGTTTGCAAATTTGCCTAAAAGTGTTAAGCAAAGTCAAGGTTCAATTTCAGCTTTAATAAAACCGGTATTAATATTGCCCGCATCTACGGTAAAACTGTTAATCGCAGACTACCGTTTGACACGAGATTGGGAAGTTATCATCGTTGGTGGTTAAGATATTTTTAAGACAGTATTACCCCAAATACCTTTCGCTATCATGATTTATAAAGTAGTCTTTACGATAATAGATTCTATTATCGTATTTACTGCAATGAAATTTCTATCTAGCATTGACATTATAGTTTTATTCACAGACCTACAGATTTTATGTCGGGATCAGTAATAAGTGCCGGACCGACCAGAACCCCCACGGAATTAGAGATACGCTATTGTTCCGGTGGCTTAACAACTTCGGCGGCAGAGACGCGCGTGCAGACGGCCCCCGAGAGTAAAACAGACCTACAGTATGTTCACGGAGACGAGCTAATGGGGAAATAGGGATCGCAGGTCTTTGGTCACTCATAACGGTGAACCATATGAATACTATTCTTAGATAAAATAAACTGTCATTAATCTTCTTCAAATTGTATAAAACAAAGTTGCAATTCGTGTTTGTCTGTGTACTTCGAATTGGATTTCAATGTGATTATCACCATTGTTTGTAACATTTACGAAAAAGGTCTATATGTGAAGCGTTCACATTAAAATTATATTTTGGACATCTATCGGCGCGGTGCGCTTGTATAATAATAAACTGTTATGAACAAATTATGTCTATATAAATGATGACACATTACTCGAAATCACAATATAAATGATAATTGTAAATGGTTGCAATTAACTTAGGACAGTAAAATCCACTATCAAGGAATCTTAATAATTGATTATAAAATACTCCTTGTTTGTAATAATTTTATCGATTTATTTCATGGTCAGAGGTTAATTCTTGAGGCGGGCTACTTTTTTATATCTTGTCATATTTATTTAGTAAAATTTCTACCTTCTCGTGTAATTTGAGTATAATTTTAATGGGATTATGTTTGAAAGAGAGCGGCAATGAATTTTTTAAACAGTATAATATTCGTAATTTGATCAGTTTCATTGAATTTATTTTGCCATTCAAACTGGAAAAAAAGTTTTTTTGGGGTTGCTTTGAATGATATCAACGAATGTGGATCTCCGTGATTTCTTGTTATGTTACACTAAGTGACTCACCGTATTCTTGCGCATTGTTTAAATTATTTATAGAGTAGTTCGTTTTAGTAATTTTTATAGAATGGGTGAAACGAGCGTGCGCTTACCCTGTGTGCGATTGTGGTGTCTGACGCCCACGAAAATCCACAACACCAGAGGAGCCACAGGTCCGTTGCCGGCCTTTGAGAATATAGTAAGCTCTCTTCTAGAAGTTCTTTAAGTCGTAACTATTCAGAAATATCGCTTTAATATCGCTGTACGCTGTAAATATAGCTAATTCCACAAAGTTATAGAGCGCGCTAGCTATTTAGATGGTGATGGTTGAGCTTTATATCGGTCGCTCGCGATGTGCGATGGGGGAACTTGCGACTATGATTATTTGAAGAATTCCTCAGAACACTCCTCGTTATAAGTATGATGTCTACTCGCGCGCGGAATTTCTTTTCCATGTATTAAATTCAATAGCAAATGAATTGTTTAATCCATTGGTTTGACAATTATTTCCATAAAAATTGACATAATCTTTTTTGGGACAATCAAATCTCAACTCATCTCAACTAAAATATCTTTTATGCTTGAATGTATTCTACACAATTTTATGTGTTGACATCTTCGCAATAGCACATTATGTTAAATATTCGAATGAAATGGAAATTGCCAATGTAAACTTCATTATTTATAGTCTTCTTCACAAACGTAACATATTAAATATCCACCGAACGGAACCATTGTATTATTTAAGTCACAATCACGTGGGTGTTAGAGATTTAATTTGTAGAATGAAAACAAAAACGCCTCACGTGTTTTCTCACAGTTAGGAAGGAGTTAAACATCGCCGCGCAAAGACAGCTCATATCAACTTTCCTTTAATTGTGTGAATTTGACTTCAAGCAATCTGTGAAATGCTTATTTATATAAAAGTTTACACGAAATTTTTAAATGTTGAAATTTACATTAATTGCAATATTTCATATCGAAATTGTGGCTTGATATTTATATACAGAACTATGGTAGCTCAAAGGCCATGAGCTCTGTGGCTGTGCTCTGTGGCTGAGTGGCTTGGTTTAGGTTCTTGGTAAAAGCACCACTAAAATTCGTGCTCTGTGCACTTCGTATGTTCTATGTCCCACTATTGTATATTGCACGATGGCATACTGATACCCGGACAACGTTACCATAATCTGGGTCCTCATCGTATATTTAAGCTGACTGAATTACTATTAAAACCGTTATCTTCGTTAAACATCATCAAATATGAATAAAAGGTTTTAATGTTATGAAAATTATGACATTGAATGAATATAATTGGTATGATTTCGTTTTTTTTATCGAAGAATTAAACTTACCTAAAGTTGAATGTTTGCAATTTTTACTAAAAAAATACTGGCGCTATTTCGAAGTATCTTGACAACGTTATACTTTTGTAATGTTTCATACATTCAGTATCCTTAGCTGGTACGATGTATCAAATAATAGCATTGGACAGGACTGCCGTGTAGCTATAAGTAATCAATTAATGTCATTATGTTCAAGCAAATACAAAAGTAAAAGTGCGACTGCAAAACACATGACTCAGTGGGTGGTTAATCGGCATTCTGACAGCTTGCCTAATTGTAATTGCTGGGGGATTAGTTCGGACGGACATTAGGTCAGGGAGTGAACAACGATCTCTTATTTTACGCACACACATACTTACAAAGACACATACGAATCTCATTCTCTATCTCACACACGCATACGCACATTTACACACATTACAATTTAATTTATTATCTCTCTACGGATATAATAAAACCCCTTTTCATCACGTGGGCGTGGGAAAAGCACTAGGAAGACTAAGTGTAAATAAACCAGTGTTGGGCAAAGGCCAAAGGTCTCAAATTATGTGAGGTGTTAAAGCCGGGATGGGTCTGCCTCGCTGCTCTAATACGGGTTGGAAATATTCACATATCCTCGAAAATATTCTTTATCGTTTCAGACAAAAGAAGGCTGACCGTAATTTCCTTCATCTCGGCGATGGCACGTAGTAAGTTCAGCACTAAAAGTAGGTTTTTTTAAGTAAACGCCCAAAAAATTACACTTGGCTAGTATTTGAACCCGGGAAACACAACTAGGTAGGCAAGTGCGTCGAGCATTGAGCCGTACAGTCGTTAGACGTTCTTGATGTTTACTTACTATTTACACGTGGTTGAGCCATGCGGCGGCTTATGTTGCTGCTCGAGTGGGCCGGCTCGACCGGATTGGTACCACGACCTCGCAGAATACCGGCGTAAAGTAGAGGCATCTTGTGCTTCTGCGTTGCGTTTGGTGAGTGCGGTAACCGAGGCCCACAACCCCTTCCCATCCTTCTCCGCATCCTCCGCCCATCTACTAAATACCATTAAAGGCTGATAACGCATAAGGCGTCGGTAATCACTTATTATCCGATGAACCGCTTGATCGTTTGCCGCCTTTCGCATAAAAAAAAACATAATCATTATCACATAGGAAATCAGTAATAGAGGATCGACCCCTCTTGTTTGCATCACAAATAGCCATAAGGCATTGTTAGCTAATGACTGTGCTTGAGAATGTTGTGGTTTCTTGAAATTTTATCAAACAATTACCATTTTAAAGATTATTCTTGCATTGTTTTTTCAGGACTCTTAAAAAATAGTGCATTTAAGTGTTATAGTTATGGGCATTATTTTCATACAAAATGTAGTCAATAAAATTAGCAGGATTTATAGATAAAGATTTTAATATTTGTAAAACTGTGAGCCGGGGTAGCTCAGGGATCAGGTGCAGTTGTCGAATTTACTATCTACTAATATAGTGCCTTAAGCGATGCCACAAAAATATTTCACTAAAGTTATCACTGTTAAGAAAACTATTTAATCATACCGTGTTATTTTACACATTCGTGAAGTTGTTTATTAGTAACCATATCTTGGATAAACCAAACCATGTTAGAACATTTTGTTCGTGGTAGGGCTAAGCGGTGGTTTTTACAGCTGCTCGAATGGGATGGCTCGACCGGGGTAGTATCAGGGGCTCGCAGAATACCGGCGTGAAGTAGAGGCAACTTTTGCTTCTGGGTTTTGTTCGGTGAGTGACGTAACCGGAGGCCCACTATCCCCTTCTCTTTCCGCCTACCCCATTCGTTTTAGACCGGCACCTGCAGACCTCTTGTATTGCAGATGTACGTGGGCATCAGTAATATTCCATCTAGGTGAACCGCTTGCTCATTTGCTCGCTTTCCTTAAAAAAACCTCTTCCCCCTTCCCAAACCATGGAAGCCCCCCGCATCTCTACTAACCCCCTAATATCCCTGAAGGCCGGCAGCTCTTCTGGTGTCATAGATGTATGCGGGCAATCACTTACCATCAGGTGAGCTGCTTGTTCGTTTGCCATCTTTACCATAAAAAAATAATAAAAAAACACGGCATTATTATATCGAGAAATGGGTTACACGGAATTTTCGTGAATTTTTTGTGGCAATGCGGATACGACCCTTGCCCGGCAGTGAGGGTAAGGGAATATCGTGAGAAAAACATATATATATTAAAATATATGAAGTCAGCCAATCCGCGTTGGAGCAGCGTGCCAGGCTCCTCCGCGTGCCAGTTAATTAAAATCTCAAAAATTAAAAGAGGCATATTCCCCAGTAATGGGACATTTGTAGGCTACTACTTTACTTATTTAACCCTTCGTGTGTTCGAAGCAAATACCAGGGCAGAATAGTATACACCATGATAAGAGACGTGGTAGCTTAGTGGTCCGGGTAGAGGGTTCGGGTCCTGATGTCAGCACCACTACAATTATTAATTGTAATTTACCGCGCGCTTGGCGATGATGGAAAACATCATGATGAACACACACGTGAAATAACCTGTAGCTCTTAAATTTCATTGTAATACAGTATAAACATTGTCTGGTACAGAATGCCTTCAAAAAGGCTTGCAGTTATATTGCGTGAAAGTTTTAAAATATAAATTAACATTTAGTTGGCACGTTAGACAATCCAGAACTTCATCTCGTTTCGTGGGTGTAGCTTGGTGTGTCAAGGAAATATTTGAACATGCTTTCGGAGATTGGCCATTGTCTTTGCTTTCTCTTGTGCCGAAGATATATTCGTATGGTCGCCTGCTGAGTGTAGTAACTGCATCATATCGATTTCGTCGATTCACTAAGTGGTCAAACTTTAATAACAGGATATTTTAATATAATTATTTGTGTAATTTACTGAAGCTTCTAAGATAATACACTTATTAATTACTCTGCGTATCTTATGAAGTATCTGGTATAGTTAATGCCTGCGTAAATAATTGTCAGCGCTAATTGTCTGAGTTGGCCGATATTCATAAAATCGTTATAAAGGCCATCGATATAAAAGAACTCTAGACAAGATAAAAAAGCGAAGATTAACTGGTTATTTTTAAATAACCTTTTTTATTCAGTGAGACTTGATGAGAACCTTAGATGGGCGGCAATTATGTATTAATCAGGCTGTGAAATTGGATATTTAACATATTAAACACGTTTACAATTAAGTTCTAAGCTATTGTTGTGCCCATAAATGGTGATAATTCCTTACTTTAGAAATTCCATATTCCATTAAAATTAAGCACTAACATACGCATTCGTCATAGATGATTACAAAAAGTATTATTATTAAATACTATTCGTCACAACTTCTTAACGTTTAAATGTACACAAAGCCATTTCAGATTTACGGTTATAGAATCATAATTTTAATCATAGCAAGCTTCATCGTTATCATTGTTTGTACATCTTCTTCTTAACAGCCACTAAATAGTCCACAGCAGGTCATAGCCTTCTCCCATAACGAGGATTTTCCATAATCGCCACGCTCGGCAAGCGGATTTTCGATCGCAATACCAGACTCCTCGCACCGTAGACGCTGCTGCACGACATCGGTCTGCTTAATTTAGTTCTGTTACTATTCGAGATAGTTATCCTGTCCTTGCGATTTTCAATGCTTTTTCCCTTAATCGCCTTACCACACGCCAAACGTATCCTGCTGGACATAAACTTCTACTTTGTTTTTCGTTTAGCATTTGTAAATCCATAGGTTTTTTGATCGGTCTAGGACAGGGATGTCGGTTATCTATTGGAAATATATACATCAAAGAGTAGATTGATATTCTGCCAGTAGGAAGATTAGTTTTCTTTAGTAGTACGAGTTATTGCTCGTACTATCACTCACATTTTTATAATATGCTTTTCTTTTTCTTCTTTATTACTTTTTGTACCATCACAACTAGCTTTAAAATGGCACAGATATGAATGATCGCAGCCGCGACCAGCGCGACTCGGAAATCTTACACGATCGAACGTTTCAGCAACCCTGGTCTACAATGTACTATGTTAACACTAGAGTTAATACTATGTTTGTATGTTAGTATCTTCTTCTGTTCCCGTGTAGCTCCTAAGCTACTTATCATATCTTGATAAAGGAGGTGTCGCTAACCTTGTCTTAAAGCAACGTATGCCTCACTTATTATCGTAGTATTAACTTGATTTGTGCTTATCCGTAGTAAATTTTTAGTTTTTTAAACTTATACCAACTTAACTTGTTATTATTTAAGCAGTTTTAAATAAAAACTCTGTTTCTTGATTAGGTACAACGAACTTTTTAAGAGAATAATTAGGTCTTTCTGGCCGATTTCGACAATGGCGAAAACTTCCGAATACTGTCGGCAGCTGTCAACTACACAGGACATATTACAATGTCGTATGTGTATACGCAAAAACAGTAAGACTCAGTCGTCTTCATGTATAATTTCTTGTCTTTCCGATGGAAGGTTTGGAGGCCGTGTCAGAGATACGGGATCAAATATCACCAGACCTGAATAAATAATGTACCTATGTGCACAACTATTATGTGTTGCACAAATATTGCGTTGGCTGGGATTCGAACCCAAGATCCATAGTTTCCGCACCCGCGCTCAAGGAATAAACATACATCAGATAATAGCAAACCATAGAGAGTTTTGCGGCGCTCAATCATTTACAGTTTCATGAGGCGTAAAGAAGATGTTGTTGAAAAGTTGAAGATTAAATTATGGGCAATTAGTGATAACATAATTTGTCCATCCGTGACAAGAAAGAGCAAACGTTCCGTGTAAAGCATGCCAGCTTTCGTAGTCGCCTTCTTGAAAAGGGTAATGTTCAGTAGTGGATTTAAGCTCGGGTTGAGTAATAATTAAAAAAAGTGATACCAATAATGACGTTTGAAATTTAATCGTAATACGTGCGACTAAGTTATAAGTTATCATATCACAAGTCCACTGCTGAACATAGGCCTCCTCCAAAGATTACCACAAAGCTCGGTCCTGAGCCACCTCTCCATCTTCTGGGGGGTCGTTCCACACTCCGTTTGCCTGTACGTGGCTGCCACACGAGAACCTTTTTCCCCCAACGGTTTGTAACTTCTGCGAGCTATGTGGCCGGCCCATTGCCACTTCAGCTTGCTGACCCTTACGGCTATTTCGGTTACCCTAGTCCTGCTGCGGATATCATCGTTGCAGACTCTATCACGCAGAAATACACCGAGCATAGCCCTTTCCATAGCGCACTGTGCAACTTTGAGCTTCCTCATACGGCCTGCATTGAAGGACCAAGTCTCAGTTCCGTAAGTCTTACTTCAGTTGAGAATTATTTTAATAAAACTGACAATGAAACTGTTGTTCATTAGTAATAACCCCCTTTTGTTGGGTTTAAGGAGATATTTTTAATTTATTTAAGTTGTTTATTTAAATTTTTACTTTTACCACTTCATTTTATGGAGTGAACAGAGCCGTGCGATTTCTTTTGTATATTATGCGACACAGCTCGTGCGTTTGGACTGAAAAAGGAAAAGTTGTAATGGGACTGTTCGTTTGATTAAAAAGTAGCAGCCTGTAAATGCTGGGCAAAGGTCTCCTTCTCAAATATCGGAAAGGGTTTTGGCTGGGCAGGGTCCGCCACTCTGCTTCAATGCGGGTAAGTTTACTATTTAAAATCGCTATATACTATATAAAACTATTTTAGTCATTCCGGCATCGGGGATTGAACGCAGGTCAATCGTGCTCTGTGAAACTAAAGCGAGCGCCCTGACCTACTATGACTATTCTATAAAACACACTAGGAATTAAAAATATTTAAATGTTTTAATAGTCCTGTAAAAGTATAATTCATTTATAGAAACCGTATTAGATGTCGAGACGCAGCATAATTAGAATGCATCATAAACATCTCAATTTTATTTTGTTTAAATTATACTATGTGATGATTTATTGTCCGAAAATCTAACACTTAAAGCTGAGATGTGATAACTAGAATAATAGGAATGATCTTTGCAAAATGTGCAACCTCAATTTGTCACCTTATTTTTTAAAGGCCAGACCAAATGAAGTTAGTATCGCATTTTAATATGACATATTACACTGACTTTTTTAACATTGTTCGAGGCCTGCTTATTATTGACGATCGTGACTAATAATAATAGGTTACTAACTATGGAAGGTTAACGGTTGGTTAGGTTAGCCCCCATGTTATTCTACAGAAAGCAAAATTTACACTAAATTGAAGAAAAAGAACGAAGTTCTGGGAAAACAGATGGGTGTCTGATTGTTCGGTCGAAGTTCGAAGAGGTCCGAAGACAACCGAAGTCTTCGGTCATTTAAACAGGCGATTACTCAGGATAAAAAATAACAGTTATTGCGTCCTGGTATACTAGCAACTGTATGTCTGTTATCTTAGAACAGGTTGAACAGCAACGCCCACACAGTAGAGTCATCCTTCATTGCGACAACGTCGTAGCATACTTCGTTAAACGAACGACCGATTGAATCGATCTCGCACCGAGATTTGCTAGTAGTCTAACTGCTTCTCTTAGTAATCTTATTAATCTCAATGACCTATAGAGAGCCAGAAGTCGATTTAAAATAAAAAAAATTATCAATTCACTATACAGTTTCTTTTACGAGAATACGGGAATATTGTATACGGTTAATTTTTGCCTATGTTAAAATTGCATATTTGATGTCAAGATTAAAATTTAAAAATAGTGCTCCGGAACAAACACACGATTTTTATCCGGCACAGAGCTACCCGGTAGATAGGAACACTGAATTTTTAATAGCAATTTTAAGTGCTGTATTTACCACGTGCTCGGCGGTGAAGAAAAATAATGTGAGGAAACCTGCACGTATGAGAAATATTAAAAAATTTTTTGGGGATATTTGAAGCCCTCCATTCCCCACTGGAGCAGCGTGGAGGGCTCTTCCAGGCTCCAAAAATCGTCTCAGATATTTGAGAACATTGGGGCACCTAGTCTTGACGAAAACAGGATCAAAACGTCAAAGATTGTTGTTCTTCTAACACACCACAAAATATGCAAAGACGTAAGATATATTTTTGACATTTACTCACCTTCTACAACAATCATTGTCGAATAAGTGTCGTACAATTATATTTTTCCAACAACCGCGCGGTATTCCTATGTAATGCCAAAATGTATATTTATATATATATACATAAAAACCATTTAATGCGAGAATGGAATTCAAAATTCGGAAATTAAAGTACAAATCCGAAAGACAAACACTCAGACTAATGGCAGAAAGGTAAAAGTGCACGAGCACGCCAGGTAGTTGGTATTGCGGTTGGTAATGCGATCGAAAATCCACAGATTAAGCTTTGCCATTAATGGATTTGTCGTACTTGGATCGATCATAAGCGTTCCGACAGTATAATATTAAGTGGAAATTAAAGATTTAGATAAAAGTATAAATCTCTTGTAGCTGGATATTGTTTAAGTAATCAAGGAGTTGACTAAAAGTGTTATTTCACTTTGCTATACAAGTAGCCTAGAAATATCTTTTGTTTGTGCTGATAAATAGAAATTTAAATAGTACAATAAAAATAAAGATTGAAGATCTTGAAATTCTTCTTTTTATATATTCTATTACTTTCATTACTCCGGTTTTAAATTATTATGGTGGATTGAATGCTTTTCTTATGACAGAATTTAAGGTATAGGTATAGATAAAGGTACAGGTCTGCTAACAGAACAATACACTATACTAACTTAGTGGCATTGTTGTGAAATATTCTTACGATTCAGTATCACATTAAACAGTAGTGGTACTGTAAATTAACAATTACTACATTAGTCGTAAATATCTTCAGCGTTATCTGGGCGTTTTGTCAGACTAGCCAATCAGCGAACCCTTGCTTATTTCCACTATAAAATAGTATCAAACCATTGTAGGTTGTCAGCCAATCGTTGTTCTTTTAGACTTTCATGTTACTATATAATAAATATCACTAATAAATTATGAAGTGTCGTTTCAATGGAGTGGCTACTTTGAATTAAAATTAAACCTGCATAGTCCAAGATTCATGTTAATACTATTTTTTTTACACGGAAACTATAACATTCTAAATACAAAAAGTTTATGACATTCTATTATTTGACTTTCAGTATTTTACACAGTACATTCAGTCTTTTAATTTAAACATGGAGACATCAAAAATTAGTCATTTTCGAAGCGTTCCGATGTGGTTCTAACGCAGCAAAGACACCTCGCAATATCCATGCTGCGTTTGAAGATAATGCGACTAACGCACTGTGCGTTTTCGGTATAATCGCTTTGGTATTTGAAACTTCATCATGAACAATGAACCAGGAGGAAGACCTAAGTCTGAGGTAAATAACAATGAATTAAAAGTAATGGCGGAAGCTGAAACTTATCAAAAATTTTGACTCATTTGCACCAAATTGTTAAAATTAAAAACCTCCAGAAATGAGTGCCTCATGAGTTAACTGATGTGTTTAGATGAGCACACGTTGAAACTTGAGTCGCTTTGATGAGTGTGATGAAAAGTCGATAATCGCAAGCGCAAAAAGCAATAGCTGAACTCAGTTCCAATATCAGACCAATGTCTTAAATCGAAACTCACCCATAGAAAAGTCATAGTAATAATCAAACTGTTTGATGGTACTTTATGGTGTAATTCACTATTGCTTTTTGAGATCCGATATATCGAAAACAGCGGAGGTCTATTATCAAGAACTTCGAACATTGATGGCGAAACTCTCAGAGAAACAACCACGACACGTCGATCGATATTTGCCATAAATTTTGCCGTTTTGCCGATTCAGATTTTGTGGCATCCCTCATTACCTCGAGATGGCAGAAATGTATAGACAATGAGGGTAAATACTTGACTCAATAATTTTTTTTTTCATAGAAAAGAGTGTATTCGAATTTTTCAATAGATTTTATATCGATCTTACTATACTATACTATACTATATCAAGTACCAAAATAATATCTTCTAAAGAATAACGCTTTATCTTCAAAGTACATATATATTCTTTCACGCCTTTCAAAGTTTTTATGAGTAATTTAACCGTGATGTTCAATTAACATCCTGTAATTTTATTTACATTAATCAATTGCTTAAATGGCGATGAAAGTTTGCTTTAAATACAAGGTGAATACAAATGAAATGAAAACTTGTTAATTGCATTTAAGGTATTTTTCGCTTTCGCTCATTTGAAATTCTCATTTGTAGAGGGCAAATCTTTAAGGAGTAGGTTGTGGTTTCTAATCATTACTTATTTTTAATTTAACGACTAGTATTTAATTTAAATGCTGCGTATTAGGTTTACTTAATTCGATGTTCATAAATCTTGTTTAATCTCGTGATGATTCCAACCAAATTTTCCGAAGGTCACTAAGTTAGAAGTTATAAATTTTATCTTTTACCAAAGTTTTATTAGTTTCGGAAGTTGATGATACTTTGTTTTTAGAGTGTACGTTAGAAAAACTGGTATTAATTATTAATGCGATAATTGCATTCAATACTGTGATTAATTAATGAATATAACTCTGTTTGAAAATTATCGGTAAATTTAGCCTTAAGTCTAATATTGATATTTTTTTGATGTCTACTCTATTTGTTTATGGTTTGTAAAGATATTAGAGCTGTGTGGTCGCTGCGTAACAGTATCTGCCCGGCTATCCTCTTTCCTGAGGCTACAGTAAAAGTTGACTATGAAAAATACCAAAAAAATCGCATAGTATAACCCTTTCAACCCGGGGGCAACGAAAGGGTTATGCCGGACTCTTACCCACCCCATGGTGTTCTTCTCGTCGTCATTTGTCGCGACCACGGGAACGCTTGCGCAGACTACCGCAGTCCCGACGACGCATTTCCTTATGGGGCTTCTTCTTATGAGTGCGTGCCCTCAACCCTTACTTCATATAGGGACGCACGGGATCACCGCGCACGCCACCTTGAGGCCTTACATACTTTCTATATCAAATCATGAAATTATATGCACGTAAGGGGCAAGTCACTGTGCTGTGCGAAAATACTTGTTTATTCGGAATTGGCCACAATTAACGATATTAGCACATCGTAGTCAAGGCGAGCTCATCGAAACTTCGGGGAACGGGTATAAATTATAAACATTTCCTAGACTCCGTGAGGTGGGTTTAAACGTTTTCTTATGAATAGCTTTAAGAATCTAGTCACTGAGTTTCACTTTTGTCTTTTAAGAAGTAATTTCTTTTTTTTTATATACTCTAAAAGTTTTAGTTCCTGTAACATATTATAAAACGCAACCTATTAACTTACTTCCTTTCTTTTTCTAATTAATCTGAATAAATTTTTTGATTTACGGTTAAACAATGTTCACATATTTACGTACGTATTTAAATTTAAATGTTTTTTTTTGCAGGATTTTTCCTTAGTTTAAAACTTGATTTTCCTAGCATTAGCATAATAGTGTAAAAATAATGCTCTTATCAAATAAGAGATTATGTAAATAATATATTGTTTTCATTCTCCTATTAATTATCTCTAAGATTAGTTAATAGTTAATACTATTAGTTCTTATAATAAAAAGCGATCAGTATTTAAGAACATAGGGGAGGCAACAATCGGGAGGAGGAGGTATAAAAAGACAGAGATAAATGTCTATCAGTCTTCCATTAAAGACGGTTTCAAAATAATTGTTTAAGGTTTGGGTGTTTTTCCACATTTTCAACATCTTTTTTTATTAAACTTATTCAAATGAACGAAAATTTCGGATGGTTACTTTGTTTTGAAAGCCCTTAATATTTGATGATTTAATGCCATAGTTTATAGCATAATCATAATTTTACATTTAAATTTAAAGCGAATGTATAATTTTACAGTTCGACCACACCTACGACACTTAATGCCCACACGTTTTTAATGTTTCTGGTAACTTTCATGTGATAGCAGGTAGTTAGTGATAAAAGGGCAATAAGATGCATTGACCGATATTTTCTAGTTCCGTGAGTAGAGAGGCCTAAGTTTTTGCTAATGATCATTTGCCTGCCGCCACCTGATGGTCTTGTGCCTTGATGGATGCTTGCTAATGTATTCTTAGCTTTCATTACTGTTATATCAGTGCGATGTAATTGAAATCATCAATGTAAAAGAAAGTGCATACAGTAATTAGTCCCATGCGAAACGTTTTTATATTTTGCTATGTCGTAAATTGTGTGAATATCTAAACAATAAATATATTGTTCTACATTTTTAAGGTTGGTCTAAAAGCCAAATACCACTCACTCACACACTGGTCACTTTATCCCATGAACATCCAGCAGCCCCGAGAAAGTTTAAATGTAATACTTTTTGCATGGGGTGCAATAAGAAAGGATTTTAATGATATCAGTTTTTGAGTTAAACAAATCAGTTAGCCTTTGCATTTTGCAGAGAAGTAGTATATATGTGTTAATTATCTAATAATGAAAAAAAAAGGTCTCACAGCCAATACAGGAGTGTTCGGAGGTCAAGATATTTATGATAGTCGTTTCAACTCGTCTTTAAGCTTTCTTGTGACTGTAAATGTTCAGACCAACAATACAAATAGAACATAAGTCTCTAAAGAAACACATTAGTAAGAACGGTCCTCATATATGGGATCAAACTCAGATTTCCTCATTCTTAGGCAGATAATTTAACTACTCGGTTATTGTTGCTATGCACCTACTAAATGTAATACCTAAAAACTATTATAGCTAGACACCATTAAATAGCTTTCGCAAATCGAAACTAAATTCTCTTTTTTTTCTGTTTTTACCACATTTTAATTTTATTCCATTTAACAATGTGAAAGGTTTCTTAGTTAATTAGATATAATGTATTGCTTGCGCTAAACACACACAAGCTATGTAGGATCACTTATTCAAGATGCCTGTAGGATATCATAGCGGCATGTAGTTTATAACACATTTCTAAACGAAAATTTATCACTTAAGAGATTTTTATAAAATCTTATTGTCACTTAATCTTCCTATTTTTCTGCAGCTATAAACAGTCCGTTGCCAGACAAGAGTTTATAGTGTACATTAGATCTGGATTATCTTCTTGTAATGATATGATCTGCGGAAAAAACAGAGTTGAGTGTAAACCGCAACTGTTTTTTTTTTTTTTTTCCTGGATGGAAAATGCTGTTACGCGTGCCCTGTTGCTGGCCGGTAGGCCAGCAACTGGGTTATGTCGGACTCAATCCCCTGAAGGAGGACCATACCGACTAAAAAAACCATCCACACGCTGTTAGCCCGGAGGCTTTCACAGCCTCATCTGAATTGACTCGCGAGCAGATTGGCCCGCGAGTTTGGCGGGATGACGATTTACTTTAATGGCGCGCGGATTTATACGCGGAAGGATAAGACAAAAATAGTGGTGCGGAGACCGGTGAACCCTGACAAACCGACGCGACAGACCCCGATCGTGAGACGCTCCGGCAAAGTGTATATGGCTGCTTCTAACCCTTGGGGTGAGCACACGTATGCGGAACGAAGTCGCTAACGGGACCGCCGCGTAGCGTGGTCCCGCAACTTATACTGAGCGCAGACCCTTATGTTGCTTTGTTATTTCATTTATCATAATTTTTAAACACGATCATATCACGATCCATGACTCCGGATCACGTCGATATTGGTAAATCTAATTAGTAGAATAACGAGTAAAAGTAAAAGACGACATTACAACAACAATTTTGAAGAAATATAAAATTATTCATTTTACTATTTGTGTTTAATACTAGGGAATGCAGAGAAAACAAATACCAAACAATATTACTTTCGAAAAGCCAATAAAACAATATAATAATATTGCCACTGATAGAGGTGAAATGAGATCTCGATTTCTAGCATAATTTTCAATTTCAAGCAAAGTAACCAACCACTACGTCGGACGTGTTTTATACGATAGTACCTGAATTTAATCGTAGTTTTCTTTAACATCAGAATAGAAGTACACAGAAAGCATTGATTTCTGACATAGTACCAGTAAACTTACAAAATCGCACACATTAATTACATCGTACAATTAGAATTAGAAGAATCTTTAATCTGCTTCTTCGTTGAAAGAAAATATTAAATTGCAAATGGAACAGCTTAATAAGATGCCTGTGAAATGGCTGCATGAAATAAAAGGGCACGGGTCATTGATTTGACATTGTAATATTGAGACTTGAGGTGCTATGTATAATATTTTATATATAACCTGGAAAGTATTGATGTATGTCCTCCAAGAATGGACTACTTGCATTTTCATCATGACTCTGAACGCCTAATAGAATCTACTATTTTTTCTATATTTTTAAATTTTATTATATCGGTACAAGTACGGTATCACGACGGATGTTTCCGATACCTGACTGTGACAACCAGTAAAGTTCATCAGAACGATGATGATTCATCTGTACGTCTTAGCTAACTGCTTCTGCGGAATGTGTCAGGTGCAGAAAGTGATGCTGCTCCCCATCCCATGTCTGTGGGATTTGGATTCGCGAGATAATAATTAACTAATGAACCACGAAGTCGCAAATAATCTGAATCCACAAAAGACAATCAACATCATTGATTATTAATTATGTGTGTGAGATCACACTGCTAAAGCCAATAAGCTATTTACAAATACCGGGATTCAGTTTACTAGAATATATAGAATATATTACAATATAGGATAACTGTATCCTAGAACTTTTATTTAATCCAGGTACATTTTATTTTATAAAATCCTTTGTAGTCCGTAAGTTTACACACACTAACAGAAAAACTACCAAAAAAATATTTTAAATATGTTTGATAATTAGATAAACATAACAACATACCTACTTACCCGAATAGACAGAAAATAGCACATGTTATTAAATAATACATATTTAAAAATTAAAAAATGAATCCAATTGTTTCATTAATATCTTTAATGTACTCGTATATTTTCAATATATGCAATTCATTAAGTCTGATTGTTACCAGATTGAGTAATAAAATGACGAATTAATTGTATGCTTAATATTATTAAGACTTGTCAATTTGCTTTCCAAAATGTAACATACTTTTTATTAGCTTCGGTTTAACCATTTCATACTGTTATATAACGTTGCCTGCCATATTCTGATTCCTTCAGAAAATTTTGATTTATCTGAATTTACAGTTTCCTTAGTCGACTTTTACGACAAACCCGGAATGAGACGAAGTTGCAGACTCTCTCACAACGCCACCATATGACATAATCACAGGATCGAATGCAATCGAATGCAATCGCACCAATTAAAGGCTGGACGATGGATTCAATAGAGTCACACACTCATTCATAGGTAAATACAATATACGTTTCTATAACAAAATCTGAATACCTAAGTTTACTAAGTCTTCCTGATTGTCATATAAATTCAACAGGTTTTAAAAGTTATTAAAAAAAAGAGTTATTATAAATTTAAGGAGTGCATGAATAATATGGGCTCACCCCTGGTAATGCTTTTCCTATTTTTTATCGTTAAATAACAGTTTACGTAAGATACGTAAACTTACTAACTACTAAACGTAGATTTCTAATTATCATTTACAATAAAAAAACCTGTCATTGTCCATAATAAATGTTGCCTGTGATTTATTTTATCGACTGCTTTAATAAAATTTACAATAAACAGTATAATTTTTGAAATATACTAAATGTACCAAATTTCAATAATCAATCACATTCATCTCAACATTCCTCCGAAATTATTGCATTAACATTGACAGGGAAAGGTGCGGATTAGTAAGTACCTGTATTATAAAAGGCGTAATAGCGTCGGGTTTTTAACCGGAATTAAATAAATGTCACGAAGAGGAAGTTTACTAAGATGAAGTTGAACAAAAAGCGCCGCACATTCATATTTCCTCGTGTACATGTTTCTAAAAAAATGCATTTATCATAGGCCGCAGTGTAGCGTTATAGGAAATTGCGCACTACTTTTCTATTCAAATCATGTGGGAACTTCATTTATCTCATCTAGATATTGATTAAACGATACTATCCAGCCAACCTTACCTGCACGTATTACCACACCTTGCTAGCAAACAAACGAGGCTCTAGCGACCAAATGATGGCGGGATATCCATTCGAGTTTGGTGAACCCATATCATACAAACTAGTGACGGTGAGCAGCATCACAATTTTTTTTTACGGGTAAGAGAAGCGGCTCACCTAATGCCGACGCCCACGTACATCAGCTTCCCCAGATGAGTTGCAGGTGCGCTGCCGACCTTCATGTATATTTGGCTAGAGGGGGAAGGTGGAGGGGAGCGGGGGAGAAAGCCTCCAGTTGCCTTACCTCGGCCGAGCCAGCCCATTCGAGCAGCAACTAAAGCCCCCGCGCGCAGTGAAATACCTGGGGGTGACCATCGACAGACGACAGTCGATGGGGCGCCACGTCAAAGACGTCGTGAACAGAACGAGGTCCGCGGGCGCACTGCTGCGACCGGTTCTCAGATCCCGCCTCCCACTAACAGCGAAGCTCGGGATCTACAAAATATATTTGAGATCCCGACTCGCGTATGCCGCGCCGGCTTGGTACGGTCAGACAAAGGCATCAAGCAGGAAACTCTTGCATACCCTAGAAAATTCCGCCATGCGTACCATAGTCGGTGCGCCGCGTTACGTGAGGAACTCCACCATAAGGCGGGACCTCAAACTAGAACGCCTAGAGACATTTGTGAAGCGCCTGGCCTCGAACATGTTCGAGCGCGCAGATGCCTCATCTCACGTCCATCTCGTGAACATCGCCCCACTGCACGCCCGGCCCCCTGAGAAAAGGGCGCTCCCCAGAGAGCTGGCCGTGGCAGACACCTAAGCCCCCGAAACCCAGCGCCCCTCGCTGGCGGGCATACCGGACGAACCCGGACAGGGAACCGCCCGGGAACCTAACCGGCGGGGGGCCGGGAAGGGGGGCTTAAAAACGGAAAACCGCTTTGCGCGACTGCCTCGCAGTCACAATCTACGCAAATAGCAACCCCATGACCCGCACGTACTTTTACGTGCGGCGAAATGAATAGGTAAAGCCCCCGCATGGCTCTAGACTAAAATAGGCTATAGAATATAGTAGATATTGGTAAAACGTTAATATGTTAATGGTCAATTTACATGTCGTAGAGTATTAATATGTACATAGGGTAATTGATAATGATTATTTATAGGCTATCCAAGTCCGAGTACCGTTAGAATGAATAAAGGTTTTGTCGAAGAAAAATCCATTTTATGTTAATAATACAGGCAGTGTTTCATAACGTTGATAAAATACAGCTTAATGCCAAACGCCGTAAACCTTGCAGGAATAAAACAGTTTAACATAATCAGTTCAAATTTAAAATAAATTAAAGTTATTAAACACCGATTATATTTTTAAACTTGATACTTGAAATGTAAAGAGATGTATAATGAACAATTTTGGAACGTAGGGCGATGACGTGACGAATGCAAGACAACCTGCACAGTGTGGCGGGAAGTCGATGGATGCAGATAGCACAGAACCGTGTTTCGTGGCAATCTTTGGGGGACTAGGTCTTATAGGTATTTGACAGTTTTCATGGCTAAGACAGTTGAACGTAAGATTTACATTAATGAATAAAAATATTGTACAATGTAATATTTGCTGTCTCTATCTATAATTTCTAGATAACATTATAAAATAACCTGCACGAGATGAACTGATACGATAATAGAGACCAGAGGTGAGAGCAATTCTACAACTAACGGTTACATCAAATATAGAAATCGTATAAAGAATATATAATTATAGGGATATTGTTGGGTTCGCTGAGGCTGATGTGGCACGCACATTTTATTAATGTAAAATATACAACGTGAAAGTCAAAATATAGTTAGTTTTTGATGCGAAAGTGACGATTAACACTAATACATTAGATTTACTTCTATTATAGGGTTTGTCCACACCTACAATGTTAAAGACTTTGTAGGTGTCGAATTTTATGATGAGACTTCGGTGTCTATCTTTCTGCGCGTCGCCACCGTTTTACTTAATACATTTATGTTTAAAATCCTTAAAGGGTTTTTCTCAATCTTATAAGTATGTCCTCAATCCAAAAAGATAGACTTGAAAAACTTTACAAGTTCGAATTTCGGAAAGTAAAGATTTTTATGTGATATATCTGTGTTATTCTAATGCTTTCGGATAATTATATCCTGGTTTACACGTGATAATAGCAGAATAGGACATGTATTTGTCTGTTGTCTTTATAGAATCCTAATATAGAACCTAAATATACTGTAGGTGAGAATTGTTGAAAACTTCGTTTTGACCGGGAAGGTCCACGTTATCACTGAACATCTGAGTAAATTATCCACCCCCTTTTTGAAAAGATAATATACACTCCATTACCAAAGAATGTTTGTTTAACACAATACCAAAAAAAGAAGGAAGTCTGAAAGTAGAACATTGGAAAATGACGGATTGCGACGTGTCTATGTATTCTGAGTATGCGTTATTCGGTATCGTTGCACGCACGATCGTGTCGAACATAATCAAACAGTTATAGAACGTTATTTTGCTCTTTTGTAACGTATAATGTTCAAATCCAATCCTAATTTTTGAAGTGTGACAGTGTTCGGAGCTAGAAATTACCGTCGTGGTCGAAATCGGTCAGGATATTATCATCAATCATCCTCATCATCATAATAAAATCAACGAAAGTGATTACGCGAATTTTAAAATGGTGAAGCCGTGTGGTATCGGCCTTAGAATCTGCCACATTTCTTCCCATGGGTATCGTAAGAGGCGACTAAGGGAAAAGCCTTGAAAATAGTAATGGCCACCGTCAGTTGACGGGATTACCATCTTGAAAAATACCAGACTAAAATTAAGAAGACCGATGATGGGTAGTAAAGTCTAACCCGCTTGCCGAGCGGGGCGTGGAGGGTAAATTCTCCTTAGAATGAGAGGAGTTTCCTGTTAAGGTAAGGTAGTGAAGTAAATGTTTGTCGGATGTATTTCTACGGTTTGAAAATATTAAATCTGGGTTCGTTAGATCTGCTGGAAATAATATCGTAGTTCTAAGTTTTATTTATTTACATCTTATAAAAATGGTGTGTGGTGGGTGCATTCACAGACAAATATCGCACATTGGCAAACATCTAGACCCGAATTTATCAGTAATGGTTAAGCCACATAAATATTTGTCCAAGCGAGATTCAAATCCCTAAACTATAGCTTTACAGATAATCGTTTAACTACTGCTCTGACAAAATAATAACATTATAATCATTACATATAAATAAAATTTAGGTGTCTGTCTGTGATTTAAAAATATCATATCATGCACGATACCAAAACTCAAAAACCCCTTTTTATTTTTGTCTGTTAGGCCGGGCTAATCTTGGAAACAGCTGAACCGATTTTGACGGGACCTAGATAAGGACTTAGGTAGGAGTACCTTGAGCTACACTTTGTCCGGGAAATGTTTAGGGTTCCTTCACGAAAATTAAAAAACCTTTAAAATTAGGGTCAAAATCTTCGAAACTATGCTACTACATCCATTTTAGTGGACCCTAGAGGTCCAAGTTAATCTTGGAAATGGCTGAACCGATTTTGACGAGACTTTTAACTAAAAGGCAGAAGACATGTTTAGGAGTAACTTAGGCAATTTTTACCCGCAAAATGTTTTGGGTTGGATTTTTACGAGACCTTCGTAGGAAATAATTTAGGCTCTTTTTTATCCAAGAAATATTTGAGGTTCTTGCATAAAAATTTAAAAGCCTTTTTAAATTTTGGGACTATACTTTGAAACGAAAATTGCCACTGCTGATAGCTAACTTTGAGTGTGGCCTTCTTTATAGGTGGCAGATGGCATACATAATGCACACCTGCCCTCGGGGGACAAGAACGAGCTATGTCGAGCTTGCGCTCACTAAAACCTCTCAGTGTTCCACTTTTGCTGCGTATCGGCAGGGCCACAGCAACACAGAAAGCACATATCCGTAGCCGATCAGCACCAGCCGCTCTTCGCGGTCACTTCTTGGCACATCTTTCCTCTTAAAAGTCCTCTTGAATGTGAAAGTCGACCTGAAACCATAGGAGTCAGAAAAGCGCGCCCTTGTAATCACTAGCCCTCCTTGCCCCCAGCGACAATGAACTTTACGATAGCTAAACTGAAGTTTCTAAATTATATCATTATTTTTAATGATTCATAAAGTAAGACAGTACATAAAGAAATAAGAAGATTAGCGAATTCAAGCGCCAATAGCCTAATGAGTTAGAGTGCGGACTGCGAAACATGACGTCGCAGGTTCGAGCCCACCATTCGACTATTGTCGTGAACCACTCCAAATACAGGCTCTAATGCTTAGTTGGAGGGTGTAACTTAGACTGTAAAAGTGCGTCCTTAGTATTTCTAAGGGAAGGGGACTACTGGATAAAACTATTAATTATCTTAAAAGAAGTGACTCCGGAGACTAGATTATAATTAATTGATTTTAAGATTTGAAAGGTGAATGCCGTTGTAGAAGACATTAATAGCTTAAATGCATCGTATTCTTAATTAAAATTCTAATATTATGTGTCAAAATTCTGTCTGTTCGGGCCGTTAATCCATATATGGAACGCAGGCAATAAATAAAGTACCTATACATTGATATCGATATTCTTTTCATTATCACGATCATACTGATTTTTTATACGCGGGGTTTTCACAGTCGTATAATTAAATGTGTCTGTTAGAAATATAACAATTTAGTATAGAAATATTGTATATATAATAATTATATTATAGTATAGAAAAACATTAAGTTTACCGTAACGGAACAACATTTCTCATAAGGAAAATAAAGTTTTCCTTTCGGGCTACAAAAACAATTAAAAAGCCATTTATCATAGATATTCAATAATATACATTATTATAAGCATTTATGTATTTGGCTTATGTTTAATATTGAATAATGTACATTTTCTGGTTACAAATGAAAAAGCTACTGATAGTGAGATATTAATATTTGATTTCTCATAAATATTATTTTCTTTTGTTATTTTGAATCCAATCTCTATTTTTATTGTTGATTTAAGTTGTAAATTAATCTAGGGCTTAGGTTAATACATAATGTGTACCTCAAGATACCTGTATTTCGAGATATTTAACTAAAATACAAAATATTATGTATTGAATAGTGTATTGCCATGTGTATATCTTTTCTGTGATATGCCAAATTTGGTGGATATCAGTCATATTAGGACTTATGATATCGTACGTTTTTTGTACAAGATTAATATAGGGCGGGTCTCAATGTTAAAAAGAGTATAATACGTGTCTGTATAAATTTCCATATTAAAAGAAGTAACAAAAACATTTCGCTGACCTTCTTTATTCTAATTCCGTTTGTGGTCAAAATCTATCCGGAACTGAACGATATGGTGTTAAAGCAGATTGGCCCGACACGTTCAGAAAAGGCAACATTTGTTGTCGGACCGTCTTGCTGGCTTAACCTCAGCGCATCTGTGTAATAGTGAAAAACGCGCGGGAAAATTGACGTGTAATATAGTAAATGGCATGGAGTTGATATTTCAAAGTGATGTTTTGTTATTTTTATTATTGGATAATTTCGTAAACTTATGATTTTGTGTTGCTGGATTGCACAGTTAAATTATTGCTTTTGAAGTAAGTACCAACAAAGTTCTGTACAATTTGTATACTAAAGTTTCTTTTTTAATTTTAAATAGTAAAGTTGCGGCTCATTCACATAATGTATATTTAAGAAAATTTAATACGTAGTTATGATATAATCTATCTATAATTTATATAATGGATACTTTAATAAGTTTTAATCTTAAAACTGTAACAAATTACAAATAATTCGATTGGCATTACTTATTTACATTCCGTTAGGATTTCGGTTTTAACAAATAAGTACTTTGTTTAGATACGGATACAAATTTAAATTTTATGTGACGAAATAACATTAATTTCAAGAGTTAAGCCTATAGAATTGTAATGTCGTTGGATTAGTACATTAAATTTACAGTTACGAATTTATTGAGAATTGGAATGAGTGTGGTTTATCAATTATTGTGTATTTTGAATTCAGTCATTATAATTGAAGTTTTACTCTCGACATCAACGAATAGTAACATTCTGTCACCTGGGGGATTAAAGCGTGAACTTGTTGTGTGTGTGTGTATGTTTGTATGTCTATTACATAATAATGAATATTTGTCTGTGGAATAATGTAGGTAATTTATATAGCAAAATGAATGAAAAAACTTACAGAAAAAATGTGAGAACTTATAAAACACAGGTAAACAATGTCAGAAAAACAGATTGGAAATGTAAAAATCGTGAGAATAAACTCAATCAATAACGTATCTCTCTAGCCAATTATAAACCATTATGCAAAGTGTTATTATGCGTCTGGAAATATTGGCGTTTGTTCTTTTCATAACAGGACTATTGAGAGAGGAATCGAAGGAAGTCATCATTCTACATTTGAAAACGGTTTCGAAGTATATTTGCATAAATTTAAATGCATCATAAAAAAGTAATAGGAGTTATAGCTTGCGGTGAAAAATATTGCACCTATTCGCGTAGACGATAAAAGTTTCTGTTTGAATATATTTTTAGTAATAGTGAATCTTTTAGCTTATATTTTACATCAAAACCTGCTGCTAACTGTCTTAATAATTCAATTCAGTTACTCGTAAGATTGAGTTTTAGATGTGTATAAAGTTAGAAGTTTTAGAGGTGGTAAGTGTAGGTACTTACCACCTCCCTAAAAATCCGTAAAGGCCGGCCACGCATTTGCTGCTCCTCTGGTGCTGCTGATGTACGGTGAGTCGCTTCCTTGATGGATGTTAAGTAATGTAAGATATTGCTTTTAATTACCAGCTTTCTTTTAAAAAACGAAAGAACGAAATTGTAATTTTTTTTTAGTGTTCTTTAGCTGCCTGCGTAAGTTCACTCCTGGACACAGGCCTTTCTTGAAAGCATTGACAAAACTTACCATGCCATGGATGCATTTCCATTATCCTGTAAAAAATATATATTTTTTTACCTATGTATAACTAAATTTTTAGGTATTTTAGTAGATCAATATGCGTTTGAAGAGGAACAACATACTTTGCGCCTGACATCAAAATATTACCAAACGACATACACGGGTGGGCTACCTGTTTTACATAACATCTCATTATATGTTAATACACGCAAAGTCTAGTCTAGTCCTGCAGATATCTGAACTTGTTTGCATGTAATTTAAAAGCTATTATCATTTAGAAATCGCGTTTGATTAACGATATTATTTTAAACAAGCTGTCTTGTCAAGTATCACATCTTATGTGCGTACATAAGTACACACACACTTTTTTTTATGATTAAAAAGGCAAACAAGCAAGAGGCTCACCTAATAGGAAGTGATTACCGTCGCCCTCGCCCACAATATCTTTATGAATTTATTAAGACAGCTCAACATGAAGACATGTATTGCCATGCGTAGTAAGTAGAAATGCCAATGCTTTTAAGTTTCAACGAATTCTTTACTACCCGCCAGTAAAAAGTAGCATCAAATAAAACACAGCCTGGAATTTAAATAGCGATTCGTAGAGCGACCCTTCTTATCAAAACGGTTAAGGTTGAGGTTGCATTTACATTCAGCATAACATAGTGACATTGAACAAAAATAATTGAAAGTGCTTACCTTAACGGCCTGTTAATAGTCCACAGCACGACATAGGCCTCTCCCATAAGGAGGATTTGCTATAATCGGCACACGGTCGGCAAGCGGATTCGCGATCGCAGTATCAGACACCTCGCACTGGTATCTTTCGAGATGGTTATACCGCCATCTGTCGTTAGGCGTTGCCATTTTCAAGGCGAAAAGCCTTAGTCGCCTCTTACGACACGGGAAGAAAAGAGGTGGCAGATTCTTACGCCTATACCACACAGGAATTGGAAGTACCGCACTATAGTTCCAAATTTTAAGTTCTTATCTACCGCTTGTTAACTAGAGTGGGGAAAAATTTAAAACTTATACGTTTTAAACCTTAATCTTGTAATAGAAAGAGATGGTCATTGATTAAGCTCTAAAAATAAGTAAATTTGATGACTGTATGGTTCTTAACCATACAGTCATCAAATTAGGCAGCGTATTAGTATTTTGTGAAGGGTATATTAAATGTTGTAATAAATTATTGATTGCAATTGTGCAGCTTTATGTCATTCATAGATAACAAAATGACCCTGCTCTATGTCTGATCTGAAAAATAATTGAGTGCTCTGTGATAGCGCGTACATTTGCTGTACTGTATCCTGTACAGTTGACAACATTCGATAGAATTCGGAACTTTTCAACGTGGTCGATAACAGACCAGAAGAACATCATAATCAGCAGGTAACAAACCGTTCTTTTGAGCTTGTATGCCCGCGAATAAATAAGGGTATCTAGAATAAAACTGATTTGAACAAACACTCAAGGTAGCACCTTATATCTCTTTCATAACGATGACAATTTCTCGTTTTGAAAGGGCTTGTGAGGTATGGCGCATAACTTATCCAAATCAAAATAATTTCCATAACTTAGCTTACTAACTCACTATGATTATTCGATCGGTCCGCTTCTTCTTTCCAATGCTAAACTTTCTAAAACTGTCTTCATATTTATCTAGTAGTTAAAAAGATTTATTTTTCAATGAACTTTGTCCGTGTTAGTAGATAGTTCCCTAAGAAAGTATTTTTATCCAGGAATAAAAAGTATATTCAGTTTACCTGCTATATTTCATGAAAAGCCGTGCAGTTTTTGTCTTTATATCCAAACACCTAAACAGACTTCCAGGTTTAATATTAGTAGAAAATTGACGTGGTATCGTAAAAGGGCATTGCATTTCGTATTCTAAAATATAAAACGGTAGTAGTATTGGGAATCAAAATAATATGGATAAAACATTTTACCCGCATTGTAAACGCAAACACAAAACTTTTATTGTTGTTTTGTAAATTCACGGTTTCCAGACATATGTACATTAGATAGGTGGTTGGATTCCTTTTTTGCCTAGGAGTCCATTCGGGTGGGTAGGTAGGCCTAATTCTCTACCGTCAAGCAGCAATTCTATAATTGCTTTTTGCTACCTACAACTTTCCGTATTCCTTTACGCCGTTTTTATAGCTTTAATAGTACAGTCGCCTATCAGTCAGAGGTAGAGGCAGAGATTATGTATTTTCATTTGACACGATCCTAACACCGCTCTGTCGCCTCTTTCACGCCCAGACAAGACATCTACGCACGCACGTGTAAGTGCTTCGAATATTCTATATAATTTTAAATCGGCTTTAAACAATTCTAATAAAGTCTAAACCCTAGATTCCTGGTAGAAAAGTGTTCTTGTTTGAAAGAATAACAGTTGTTATTGTAAAGATTTATGTAAATTTTTTTTTTTAACATGCAATTGGTGGTAAACACAGTAAGTCGGGCCTGTTCAACTGGTGAAGTAATGCTCCATTAACTGTTAAAGAATATGTAACTCTTTAACTGTTTTGTAGAGTTCGTAATTTGCTATTATGTAGCAACGATATTCCGTAGAAAAACTGTAATTTACACAAAGAGGATTACGTGAAAATTACGAAATTACAAATTTGCAATTGTAATTGTTGATTATGGGCATTTATCAAAAAACCATTGTGCTATATTTATATAAACTACTGATATGCATTTTTTGGAGATTCCTTTAACGCTGCTTTTAGAGTACCTAATATGACAAATAAAAAACATTTATGAGAATACATTGTAGTCTCTTTATACATATGTCTGTCTTTCTCTGTCATATTGAATAGTAGTGGCAACTTGTGCAATATAAATAATCCAGGGTTTCTACACGGAAAATGTAGCATCTAAAATAAAGCTAAATGTTTATACTCGTAGTTCACAATGCAAACACCGTTACTTCAATTAGAATAGTAGTAGTACCTGTACAATCAAAACGAAATATAAAAAAAAACTTATGTATATCGTCAACTCGTCATAAGTACGTAATGAATTTTGTAATTCTCACTCACTTTACAATAAAATATGAGATTTTACATTCCAAGAGTTTTGAGTGTGGGTCTCCTCATTACCAGTTATAAACATATATTTTTTTATAACGCTTATTTGCGTAGCTGTCAAATTGTATGCATAATTTTGACAGTAAAAACTTTGTTTAGTTTATGAATATTCAAAAATAACTGCGATGATTAAAAACTAACGTTTTTGTCCGACTGTCTGTAAGTTCTTCTAGTAGTCTAATAATCTAGTAAAATTGTTTAGGAACAAGGCTTTGGGTAAAAACCACTAGAATTGGTAATTGCAATTTAATATTGAGCCTCAATGAGCGGATATGAAAAACACTGTAGGGAAACCCACAAAAAATGCTTATTACGAATACACGTATGCTTTGGCGTCCGCACAGGAGCAGCGTAGCAATCATGTCCTGGCTCCAAAATCATTTAAAAATTATTTGAGGAATGTT
This sequence comes from Bhutanitis thaidina, assembly GCA_029286595.1. NCBI lineage: Eukaryota > Metazoa > Arthropoda > Insecta > Lepidoptera > Papilionidae > Bhutanitis > Bhutanitis thaidina. The sequence goes on from JAGSMS010000013.1 coordinate 5,589,625, forward strand.
GGTACATTTTCTGTTTCAGGGTGTGATAGTTAACACCGATAAAATAATTTTACAGTAGACGAAAAACAAACTATTAGCCAATACAGTGAAAATGGGTACAAAAACCAGCAAAGCTAGTAAAAAAATTTAATCAATCTTTGCAAAGAGGCATTCGTGGGTAATAAGACATGAGACGCCAGTAATAGAGGAGTAAAATAACTGCGCTTCACTAGCGGGAGCAAAATAACAGCGTTAAGGATATGCGACCGGTTCCGGAATGATTGTGCAAGAATGTACAAAATCTTTATGTTTAGAATACAATCAATCTTTCTTTCCATTTGTATGTATTTGTATGTCAAAGTCAAAACTTTTGTATTCAATTTAGGCTTCTTTAAAGCTTTTATGAAAAGAGGAGAGAAGCTTAGCACTATTCTCAAATACTTCAATAGTATCTTTCAACAGTTCGGTCTTAAGATAAACATGGACAAGCCGAAAATCATGTCTGATGTCCATGTCACACCAATACCCGTTGTTTTTGGGAATACTGCGCTTGAATGCCGTCGGGTCCTCTCTCTAGCGCCTTATTGTCGTCGAGAAAGTGCGTCGGGGCCACGCCTCTTTCTATAGTTTCCATTCGCCGTACGTTAATACGTGCGGAGCCTTAGATTGCGTGTGCTACGCTATCTTCATGCTGCCCTCAGTGCGGACCGGCCAGCTAGGTGGAACCCCGCTCGGGGAAGCCAAGCTATCATATCTGTGAGCCTGCGGCGGCTTGATTAAGTGTCTATTGTGACGTGCCGAGTCCGGGCGATTTAGATTATTTCTGCCCCGGTTTAAGTTCGAAACCCTCTGTTGTAAGTAGGTTGGCAATTCCTGCCATAATGATGCGGACTGGTTCCTCTTCTGAATGGAGGGACCAGTAGCACGTAGTTATTAGTAGCAGAAGGTTTATTACTGCTGTTATAGTAATTATCCTGTTACATGTTGATTGTTCCTTGGGTACATGTGATGGCTGCCTCGTAGTTGTTTGTAGTGGCTTTGTTGCTGTTTGGGCCTTGACCAACATAGACTCTTGCGGTGGCGGTTTAGAGCAGGATTTGTTCGGGTCATTAGATGTCGTTGACCCGCTACCATCACAGACTTTTCCCTGGGTTTCGTTGGTCTTGCTGAGACGCCCACTGCTCACGCACGCTTGTTGTACAGCTCTCTTTGATAAACAGGGCACAGGGCGTATGGTTAATGGCCGTGTGCGCATATTTAAAATTTGAGCATTTGTGGGCAATCTTTTACGAAGTGCTCTTCGCCACAGCATACGCATGGCTATGGCCGGTTGCAGCAATGCGGTTAGTGGCGAAAGATCTGGCATCTGTGACACTGTGATAGGCCATTCTTCCCTCTCCTGGCTTCTACAAGTATCCGTGCATGTATCGAAGTTCTGTGATCTAATAGATATCGATCAGGATGTCAGGTGTCCTCTTGAACTGCGCAAAGTAAATATCGCCTGGTCGGCCAATGCGAGCATCGATGCTTCTGATGGATTCTGGATTCAGTCCTAGTTCTTGGAATGCCTCCTCTATTTCCTTCGAAACAGTATTTGCTGGCAGTCCGTGTATAGTGACTTTCACGCTGCGTTTTGCCGTCAGAGAATAGGTGAACCATGTAATTCTTTCTTCTGTTTCAAGCTTTGTTAACTATCTCTGTATGAAGCGTATTCAGAGTAGAATCTTTCGTCCTTCCCGAAAGGGCGGGCATTAGGTACCCTGCCTATTCCTTTAGCTATTATCCTGAAGTGGTGAACCCACTTTGGTAGGTCCCAACCACAAAAAGTGGAAAGCGAGGCTTCTTGGGTTGTCCCTTGATATTTTAAGCAGTTGATTGCGGCTGTGCGTTCGATGTTGTTTACCCAGAGGGTGATGCATTACTAGCTGCTGGTGATACCTTATTCCGTCGCAGCACCTGAGACAGTCGGTACGTTCAAAGACGCTCAGCGGCCTATGGAGAGCTTGGCACAATATGGATTGATCTAATCTATATTAGGCCCTTACAAAGTTTCCTTTTTTTTTAATTTTTGTTGTATTATTTTTTCTGATTTTTTTTTTGTAAAATTGTATGAAGTTAGTAAGTAATGTAAGACTTTCTAGTTTTAGCCAAACTAAATTTAGGAACCTCTAGCAAACCTCACCTTGACCCGTTCTACATACCAACTAGTAAACCAATTGAGAAATTTGTACCGCAGGTAGCCTGTGTATAATTACTTTAACGAACATTAATGAACATAATTAACGAAAATTAAGATTAATGGTCAAAGCCCATTCCTTAAGCCTATATAAGATTCGAACCTTCTAGCCAGAAGGGAACATCAGGACTCGAACTCTCTACCCTCACCACTAAGCTACCATGTCTCTTATCATGCCGTATATTATACTGCCCTGCTATTTGCTTCGAACACACGAACGATTAAGTAAGTAAAGTAAGAGCGTAAAAATGTCCCACTACTGGGGAATTTTTTTTTTTTTTATGAAAAAAATAGGCCTGCGTTTGACCTCAATCTTGCCCGATGGAAAGCGAAGATGAGGCCTAGGATGGTACACGCTTGCCTAGATGTCTGTTCACTTTGGCCTTGAAGATATCCAGGTTATAGGCCTCCGGAAAAACCGACCCCGGCAGAGAGTTCCACTCCTTAGCCGTCCGCACAAAGAAAGAAGAGGCAAACCGCCTCGTGCGTAATGGAGGAATGTCTACAACATAAGGGTGGAACTTCTCGCCGCGTCTAGTCGTTCGGTGATGGAAAGGGGAAGAGGGTATTAGGTTATGCAAAACCTCCGCACACTCTCCGAAATGAATTCGATAAAAAACCGAGAGGCAGGCCACTCGTCTACGGTGTTCGAGGCTTTGAAGTTTTGCCTCTACTAGTGAGTCACTGCCTATGATCCTCTTCGCTCGGCGCTCCAACGAGTCCAAAGCATCAAGCTGATGTTTAGCCGAACCATTCCAGAGGTGGGAACAGTATTCCATGCAAGAGCGGACTTGAGCTTTGTATAGATTTAAGAGCTGCTCCGATGTGAAGTACCGTCTCACCCCCGAGAGGATACTAAGTTTTTTGGCGGCAGTGAATATGCCTCTTTTAATTTTTGAGCACCTGACACAGGGAGGGGACTGGCACACTGCTCCAGCGCGGATTGGCGGACTTCATATTTTTTAATATTTCTCAGACTGCGTGTTTTTCTCACGATATTCCCTTACCCTCACTGCCAAGCGAGGATCGTATCCGTATTGTCACAAAAAATTCACGTAAATTCCGTGTGACACCATTTCTCGACGAAATAATGCCGTGTTGTTTTTATTATTTTTTATGGTAAAGATGGCAAACGAACAAGCGGCTCACCTGATGGTAAGTGATTGCCGTTCGCCCTCATACATCTAGAACACCAGAAGAGCTGCAGGTAGGTTGCCGGCCTAATATCCCTGATTAGGGGGTTAGGAGAGATGCCGGGGATGGTGGTTTAGTATGGGGAAAGAGAGCTTTTTTTATAGGAAAGGGGGCAAACGAGCAAGCGGCTTTCTTAGATGGAAGAGGGGAGGGGATAGTGGGCCTCCGGTTACGTCACTCACCGAACGAAATGCAGAAGCACAAAATCCCTCTACTTCACACCAGTATTTTGAGAGACTGTGATATTAATCCGGTAGAGCCGGCCCATTCGAGCAGCAGTAAAAGTTGCCGCGATTCTGATTCTTGCTCCGATCTTATGTAGTGCAATTAGATACTAGAAGACAAAAGATCGGTAAGTGTGGGGGTTAATTCAGTACAAGACATTACAGTACCATTTCACGGGTAACAATTTCTACCTTTACTTTGGTCCGTTTTGATTATAGTTTGTATACCTGTTAAGTACCAATGATAGTAATTATTGGTGGAAATCGCAAAGTACTACAAAAGGAACATCATTCGAAAATCGATGTGTACAATGTCCCGACCATGCAGATTATTAAAAAAAAACCTGACTGTTTGTGTGTCCTACAATCCAAGACTTACGATATTCTTCGTGTTTCCGGGAATTGAAAAATTATCGGTCGCTCAGTCTATTGTAGATTATCGGTAATTATGATGATACTTATTTTATTAAAGTTAATTAAGTATATGTATGAGCCTTGGAATATTTAATTTTAAAAGTTTACAAACCGTTTACATTTTATATAATAGACTATAATGTCTATCATTAAATAATTAAAAATTCTAAAGTTTCGTTCCAAGACTTTCTATAAGCTTCCTTGAATATGTATGAGTCGCCATTAATTATTGGCGTCGAAAATACTCTGTGATTACGGTCCATCCGACAGATCAGTGTTTGCACTGCGTTGTACCAGTGAAGTGCAAGTTCTGAGTTTGATTCCCAGCAAGGTTTGATTTCTGTCCGATTGTAAATGAAAAGAATACCGTTTTTTGTTCACAAATTTAACGAACGGAATAGAAGACATTTTTAGTTCCTATGTTCGGATTCATACTAAGTAAATACGAAAGCAGAAGTTACGATTCAGTTACATAATTATGTTATTTTTTCAACTTACGTAATAGTTTGAACTTTCGATTATATTTAAATATTTACAGCTGACTTTTGTATGATGGGATAACCACGGACGAATCTCAGAAAGTTGATAACGTTGACAACGACGGAAGACGCGAAATAGACGTGACAAATAATGACTAGCATTAAGTAAATTATTCACCGTCTAAATATCCCATGTGTAAACATATCAAAGACTACGAGAGATTTATGTTACCGCAAACACATTAGAACTAAAGGCTAAAAAATGCCGTGTACTGATTTAATCTTAAAATTACATCGATATACATAGTATAAATGTCAGACTATAACCTATGTATACTAGAAAAGTTAAAATAATTAGAGCCGCTTTGATCTTGAACACCACAACGGGCTTAGCATTTTGTGTTCAATCTCCGTATTTTTTTTCCAATTACATTAATACGGTAGTTGATGTCTCTGATAAGACGATACACTACGTAGTGGTTGTATACTCTTTGCATAGACTGTCGTATTTGATATGGTCATTTCGCCATTAGTACAGTGCGTGAGTTTAGTACTTTAGAGTTTGCGTTTACGCATAATTTATATAATTTATTATAAAAAGCAGTTCTTTTTCGTTTTCATTATAGGATAATTTTAGATTTGATTTTTATACAAATTGTCACTAAACGCAAACTTTGTGGTAATAATAGTTAAAACTCTTACTCTAGGTACTCTTACTACAGTAGTCCAAGAGGTGTTTCTGACGCTTCTTTTTTATTCCAAAGCTTAGTGTAACAGATTGTTAAAATATGTCTGGCAAAATTTTATTGTCGAGTGTCAAGTGTGGGTGTGGGTGGTTGTTGCGGTGAAGGTGTATGAAGGAGTAATAAGCAAGGACAATTATTTGTGTTGATGCTGATGCATTCATATAACATTACCTTGTATAAAATATTATTAGAATACTTAACATTCAACATGTATGTCAACTTTGTGGATTAAGAACACCAGGAGCAATAAAGAAACAAGTGTCGTTGCAACATTCTTTCTAAAACAAACAATTGAACTACTTTTTTTCTAAATCTCTCTGGGTTAATCGTAAAACAAGACGACAAATAAACATACATAACTTTGTAAGCCCCTTGCGTTATAACTACTTATCCACTATAAAAAGATTGGAAAATTAAATATTTTAATATATTCATACGAGTTGCAGTCATATACGATGCTAAATTATTTTTGATTTTTTATAGCGCAAAGCCATCGTAAATTAAACCAACGGTGTTTAGCCCTCACCTCGGCTTTAAACAGAATAAAAAAATGCAATACGCAACTGGTATTGCCGTCTGTTTCATTTTAAATGTAAAATTTTACATATTTATTTAATATGTTCGGCAAATTCGGATGGATATTATTAGATTGCCAGAGCCTCGTTTGTTGGCTAGCTGGATGGACCACGGGCAGGTCAGCACCAGTCCAGATACACCCCACTCATAAATACAGTAGAATATCGATATTAATAACTACTGACGTCAAAATTTAAGACAGTTTCATTGGTCATCGGAATTTGACATGTTGTTGAAAATAATGTTATAAAATATGTTTATTTACAATGTCAACATATGTATGTCGAATACTTTTTTATAATATGACACTAGAAGAAAACGGTACGAATAATTTGAGCCAGAAAGTATAATATTTACATGTTTTCTAATCTCCACAAACCGGTACGCTAAGATAGTTTAACAACGCATAAACTTTTGTACGATCCGCATTTTATATTTAGGTATGTTGGTAGAAAATTCGGTACCTTTACTAACGGGTTTTCAAGAATAATTTCGTGTCATGTGGCCTATGATCGGGCTACAAACAAAAAAAAAAGGTAGTCTCAACAGCTAATAACTCATCGCAGATACTCACTCTCACTCTTTATATCTGACGGCCACACCCGATTAGTCGTGGTAAGATATTATGAATAATTGTTGGTAGCCGTTTAATTTATAACGACATAAACATCTTAACGTATTTAAATAATTGCAATTCTATTGTTATGACATGAGAAGGGATGAGCAAAGAAAAAAAAGCTTAATACTACCTAACACGTCTGCTATTTTATTGAATTCTAATATGTAATTAATAACGATTGTCCTCTATCTAACTTTGTCCTTCACTCCAGGTCGGTTCGAGACTTGGTCCTTCACTCCAGGTCGTTCAGGAAGCTCAAAGGTGCTTAAAGGGCTATGCTCGGTTTATCTCTTCGAAATAGATCCCGCACCGATGGTATTCGCAACAGAACTAGTGATATACAACATAGGATTAAGAATTAGCAAGCTTAAGTGTCCATGGGCCAACTACATAGAAATAATAAACGATAGGGGAAAGAAAGGTACTTGCTTGATAATCCCGTACTGCCTGTACGCAGTCTATGTCAACCCCCACATAGGATGTAGTGATGACAGATGTGACTGTATTCGATCGTCAACCCACTCGTCAAATGTTTTGAACACAGTCAAACCTACTTTTGAGAGAAGCCTTTGTTCAGCAGTGGACTGATAACAATAGAAAGCTTTTCCAGTGTGTTCATAAATTTTAGTAAGGTATAATATAATCTAACCCTCCTGCGGATTGGGATCGTGAAATAGTCTAACAAAAGATAAAAAATCTTAATCCATAATTGCTTTAAAACCCACAAACACAAATACACACAAGTCATGCTTGTACGTATGTATAACCTTTTCAGAGGTAGGCAGGTTTACAGCTTTTCTGATACTGCCTAAGTAAATAAAGATATTAAGCGTATTCGTCATTATTCGTCTACTTTACGTACATCTCTGTACGTCGTAGAAAAAAGTAACAAAGAATAAAAAATACGTGTTTCTAAATATGTTAACCAAATGAGTGATGAATATTTAACCTATACTTATAACGGTGTCGTTTAATTTGCGACATGTTAGATATCTCTCTTATTATCAAGAACAAATTTCTTAGGCAGTAACTAATAAATGTCAATTTGTAATAATCATTAATCAATTGTATGTGGGAAGAAGACAATAAAGCCTTTAAATGAAGTAGCTTTGAACTTTGACCTCGCAAATTAGACAAGTTACAGAATCTTTTATGTTGTCTCAAAGTAGAAATAAAATACGACTTACGCTTTGTTATATCTGTAACTGACTATTTATGACCATTTAGCGATTCACAATAGCCTCATTATTTATAACTTTGCAACAAGAATTTAAATACGTAACTTTTTACATGTACGTGTTAAGCTCATACTCATTTATGATTAGATGTATTGGAAAAGAAAATGAATATTTTCAAAGGTAGTGGTTTCGTTCACATGAAATAATTAATGGAAGACTATAATAAAATAATGCCGGTCGGTAGCGGCGCCGAGAGAATCTACTGCCTCATTCCTTTCCCATGGTATCAAAAATGCTTGGAAATGTCATGGTAATCTTCGGGATGTTGGAGATGAGGCTCGCCATCCCTCATGTTCTATCTCCCGGAGAGGCGAAAAGTGATTTGCAAGAGCCCGTTTAGGTACGCTCAATTATACCAAATGAGAGTTCGTAATTTCTGCCTACTCCTACATGGGTAACAAGCGTGAGTGCATTTCCGCTACCTTACAGCAATATATCAATATCATGTAGAGGCATCTTTTTGAATTCAGTAAAAAAATTATCGCAGACGCGACTCATCTAATATCAATTAAAAGGTGGTTGAAGATATTTGTATATGATGATTTGTATTTGTATTTGAATAAGACACTGAACGTGAAGTCGAACACGGTTACAGAGTCAGCAAACGCAAGAATTGCATGGAAGCTTTTTCCGTACTCACCACAATGAGCAGATGGGTTGGTGATAGTAATAATGGCACCTTCGCGTTGTTGATGCTGCTCCTTGGTTATCATCAGAGCCTTGTTTGCCAGCCACGGGCTTTTGAAGAAATGGCACTTGAAGTAAAACTGATATTTCCCCTTACTCCAAGTAAAACTTCAGCAGATTATTTACAGATAGTACAATCGTTAACTTTTCTTTTATTATCTCTAAATATAACGGATTTACGTGACGAAGTAAGAAGGTAACATAAGCTTATTTTCCTAGTATTTTGTTAACATTGCCCATATATTTAAGCTGTATATATTAATTCGTAGCTATCATTTTTATTTCTATTCAGTATATATTTTACTACTGGATGTATGCAAAAGATCAGAATTGCTCAGCGGGTTACGCTTGCTGTTTCTTTGCGTGATAGAATCTACAACGATGATAGAATTAAAGTAACCGACTAAAGGAGAAGCAATGGGTAATGGACGCATAAATGACAAATGATTTATTTATGTCATACTGGTTTTATGTCATGGCGTCGAGCACATTGGCGCTTACCCATACTAGTTTTGTACATCATTGCGTATGTTACGCTTAATAAATCTAATCAAATCTTACAGTACAGTACAATTTCACTCGTTTCCTGCATCGGTATCCTTTTAAACGTGGTAGAGCCAAGCGGCGGCTTTTGTTGCTGCTCGAATGGGCCGGCTCGACCCGATTGGTACCACGGCCTCGCAGAATACCGTCATGAAGTAGATGCATCTTTTGTTTTTACGTCTCGTTCGGTGAGTGAGGTAACCGGAGGCCCGCACCCCCTTCCCATCCCCCTCCTCATCCTCCCTCCCATCTCCCTAATACCCTTAAAGGCCAGCAACGCACCTGCAGCACTTTTTGTGTTGCAGATGTACGTGGGCAACGGTAATAACTTACCATCGGGTGAACCGCTTGCACGTTTGCCGCCTTTCGCTTAAAAAAAATCATTCTACGTAGTAAAAGGTAGTTTTCTTTCAGAACTCTTCTTGAGATTTCGATCAGAACAGACGTTCAAAACTCTTACCCAGACGATTAAACTTAATATTATCGTCTGAGCTTCTGTCTGATTGTTATCAAACAGGCGCCCCAGATATCTTTGCATAGTAAAGATAACACAAAAAAAATTTTTACCACATGGTAATATACACAATATGTAATATGATATTATTTTCCGTAACCAAAAATTTAGTATATTGACACTCCGTAATCCGATTATAATATTTTTCGGAAGAACGGCAGACTGTACTTTATTACTTTGATATAATCTTTATATATTGAATGCATTTTTAATAGCTCCTCGTAAGGGTCCTTTTCCAAAGCTGTAAATTATAACTGCAGCAAAAACATGGACCGGGCGCTCGTTTAAAAGATCATAGTATTTGATCCTTGAAGGAGGCACCTTCAAAATTGTTATGTGTTTAATTTTTTTAATCTCGTACTACACGATAAAAAAAGCATAATCATGGGGCGTTCGGCTATCTCACTAACCGAACGAAACGCAGAAGCACAAAATGGCTCTACTTCACGCCGGTATTCTGCGAGCCTGTGGTACTACTCCGGTCAAGCCGACCCCTTCGAGCAGCAGCTAAAGCCGCCGCTTGGCTATATCACGTAAAACTCTCTGTTTGTTTTATCATTTTTGCATGCATTTTTTCTTAATTATACATTCCGAATTTACTTATTAAGATATTGACGATTTATTGCTTTTTTATGTTCGCTTATAATAGTAATGCAAATTAAATATGTAGAATATACAGTTACATAATGTTTTTCTATATTTACTTCACTTTTAGAAAGTTCACCATTTCATCATTTACAATAAAATTAAATCATTCACGTTTATTTTACAAAAATGGCAACTAAATGAGGAATGTAGATAATAAAAATTGTGAATATGATGAAATATATAAATTGTAAAATGAGCGCAACATAGAAAGCACTAAATCTGTCATACACATGTTATTGAAAGATCGAAGTTAGTTCGTAAACTACGATGCGAAGTTTTAGTGTTAGATAGTTTAGCCCAGGGACCCTATTTTGGGCAAGAGACCCTTTTTCCAAAATGAACTGATACCTCAGATCCCCATAGCCAAATTACTTTAAAAACCCTATCTCCTTTTTTTCCTATTCATACAAAATACTTACCAATAAAAACTTTGCGGTTAATTAAGCGAGTAAACTAAACAAAATAAATAGATATAAAATTCAGTAAATACCAAGTGTAATTAATAATTATTAATACAAATTACGTAAAATTATTGTAAAAGTACAAAAATGATACTTCCTAGTAAAATATTAGTCATTCTTATGACTAGTTGGTATACGTCATCACAACTTATACATTATCTTGAAAGTTTCAAATAAGAAGATACTTGTGTTAATTAATAGGGGACGTAATTCGTCCCTCGAAGTAACTCCAAGTTTTGAAACTGATGATAATTTTTAACGTAGGTAGTATAGTATCTTGAAATTGTTAATATATATTTCAATGAATATTTCTCATGATTGTGCCTTGATATTAACCTGTAGATTAACGGTGGTAAAAGGGTGACGTCGGGAGACATAAGAGGTAGATAGTAAATTGAGCAAATATTTATTAATTTTAATTAGTACATATTTTTGATAGTTACCCAACACGGACACATGTATAAATTTATCTTTATTATTACTTGTAAAATAAAATCCTTTTTATAAGAAGTCATAATATGCTTATTTAGTTTTCGTTTATTTTAAATATTTGAATGGTGCCAGCGCATGATACAATTATGCGTATTATGCATCAAACAATTATGCATAATACAATCACGGACGAAATTATCGAAATAGAAAAACATTACAATATATTTTTTAACACGGCACTATTAGTTAAATAAACTGACTTCATTATCTATGTAGGACCAACGGAAGATTTTGTTAAAAAAATGTTTTTGAATTTTTACATCAGATAAAAATGAATGTATAAGTAATAGCTAGTGTAATTTATTAGTTAGTCGTAGGCGATAAAAGTTAAAAGAATATTTTTTTGTACTGGCAAGAGAATAGACGACATGCATAAAAATGAAATATCCATTTCGTAGACGCTCTAAAAGATTTGTGCTTGTCGATTAGATTTAAGCGAATTTAATTTACCTACTTTTTATAATAGTTTGTTCGATTTAAAATCGACATTTGGCGTTAATTTTATTAGAATTTACAGTTAAAATTTCTAGCCTTTTTATAATCACTTTGTAATTATTTATGGATATTTAACAAAGAAGCAAGAAGATTGAGCGTTATTATTATGCGAATGCCTTATCCTTACGAATTTTGCATTAGCTTATTTAAGTTTTTTGGACAATATGGGCCTTTCGAGAAAAAAATTGATAATTACTCCGACTTATTCTTATAACTTATAACCCGGTCATAGTAAGTAATTAGATCATACATTCACTTACTCATAAACTCACCATACGAAACGCAACACAATTAAGCTGGTACTTAACGATGGTCAGAAAGCGTCGTTCTACTCCGTACTACCCATATACACCCGAGGAATATAAGAAGGTTAAAGGATACAACCCAGGAGTATTAAGCTGCAACTTCACTGTACCACGCAAAGCTCATTGATGTCTTTTGCTTAGGTGTGAGTGTGTCGCCCACTGTGTAGAAGAGTATTAGGGAAAGCTCTTACGTACAGCTTTAAAATATGTCTCAAGAAGTTGAAAGTTTAAAATAAAGGCTAAATGGGTTAAAACATTTAATAAAGAAACTTACAAATGTGCACTTTACACGCTTACTATAGATTCAAAGGAAGTTATAACTATTAGAAATGTTGCTATTAAAGTAAAAATATAACATAAATATTTTTTTTTTATGGAGAAGCGAGCAAGCGGTTTACCTGATGGTAAGTGATTACCGTCGCTCACGTACATTTGCTCGCAGAGTGAACAGAGCTTTCTCATGGACAAATGTTCATGCAAAATGGTGAATAAGATTTTTCCATTGTTTTGAAAGATATACAAGTAGCGCCACTTTAATTTGTACAGCCTTTAGTTTTGGAATGTCGTGAAATTTTGACACAACGTTTGAAGGTTTGGAAAGGTTCAAAACATTACTCACAATTTACTTTGTGCTCTTTTATTTCAGGTTGGGTTTTAAGTAATTTTTAAAGGGAAAAGAAGACCTCTCCACAAAATACTTACCGTATACATATACTTAAGTAGAATGACTGATACAAAAAATAAATTCTTCACGAAAACTCCCAGCCGAAAAAGCGACATCTCGCGGACACTATCGACATGACTGAAAATGTATTCACGCAAGAGGTTATCGAATAATTCTAAGATGGCGCTTATATTAATCCTCATGGTAATGATAAAATCCGGTGCAACTACACCCAGCGAAGAGATGGCGCTAGCGAATGTAACGAGATTTGCAACAGGCGATCTGTTTTCACTAGTAGGTAAGCCATAGCCATTAATCAATATTGTTTAAAATTATGAAGCCATTCCTATTAAGTCACTATCGGTATAATTATTATGCTATAATTTTAATCCAAATTCAACTTTTTAAGTACCAAAGTAAATAACATATTACAGTATCGTCATTGTTATATTTAATGGTAACAATGCAGATGTGAAAATGGAATTATTATAGTGCAGTACACTGTGTGTGGTTAAGATCAGTTTTTAGTTTTGACCTCACGAAAGCTAAATTTCAGAAAATCCTCTTCAGTACACCACTCTTTATAGTGATTATAGTGTTTAGCTTGGGTTTTTTTTAGTTTTATGTGAGTCACCCAAGGGGGTGACTGGTTATGTCGGGATCGAAAAATAAATTGTTGGACCGACTGAAGCACCCACGATAAATAAGCTGTTGGCCCGGTGGTCTTCACAGCTACGGCGGAAGAGACTAGCGAGCGGAACACAAGTTAGGTAGAAAAATGTGCAAGGACGCACCTGGCGCGGGTGCGACGCTTGTGCCTACTGCGCTACTGTGTCGCGCTCGAACCCCTGTTAAAGAATAGAAAGACTTCTACTATTGGGTCTAGTGACAACCCAAGGAAAAGGAAAAACCTCGGAATTTTAAAAACGACCTTGCACATGACTATATCTCGTGTAGGGCGTGAATCAGAGAGCGCGCGTTCGACGATGAGGGGTGTGGGGTATGTTAGCTTAGGTATATCTACCCGGCTACCTAATCAGCGTAGGTCTAATCGACTACACCTCGTTAACGCTGGTCAGCTTAGCGGTATTATATAATTTAGACAAAACAATATTCTTTAAGGTCCTGATTGCGGTCTCACTCGTTGTATGGAAGTGTCGCATGGAACCGCATTAGCCGCGATGGGCGTCGTTGGAGGCAGTGGTTGCTCTTGTCAATGTCGCAGAGAAACCCCCGCCTTTCGGGATGACCAGCGGATTTGTGTGAATCATATTGAAGGTAAGGCGACGCTTTGATAGTTTATAATCCAAGACTTAGAAACAACTAATAAAATATGTATATTCGAACGAGTGCATCTGATGTCAACGAATAGTAACTCTGTCCGTTGACTGTGGAAAGTCTCGGTACACAACATACCCTGTATGAGGTTACAGGAGTGAGTATTACAGGAATAGCTAAATCTTCATGTATATAGGTTAATTAGAAGACAGATTTTTTTTTATTTCTACAATATGGTGAAATAATAATTATAAACAAATATGGATGAGTGATAGGCGAGAATGCTTTTATATAATTATACCTCATTTCAGACGGACAGATATGTCTAAGTTAAATGTGAATGTTTTATACATATAAATCTCCCTCATAAAATTTTCTAATTTATGGTGAATATAGCATAGGAGTTCACTTGGAAGCTTAGAAGTTATAAGCGAATATACGGACAAACGTGATTTGCGACTTTATTTAACAATATTTAATAAAGAATAACAGTTGATGACTGCTTGCGTATAATCATAGCGAGGACAGGAATAATTTAATTTAATTTCGTGAAAGGATCCGAATATTTTGATGCATAAGTATTAATCAAATACAACTGTCACTGTCAACCCAGGACTATTGAGGTCCCGTGCAAATCAACCGCTCGTATTAGTACAATTGTTACAGCGAACTTATTAATTAAACATGAAGCGTACGAGCTTAATCTGTATGTGTGCAGAGGTCGAATGAACTTAAATGTAAGATCGAAGGTTAGGAATTTTAATTCGATTCCTCGATGAAGTATTCGTTTTTTTAAATAGTAATTTGATGCGCAAAATAAAGATGTATTGTAAACAAATGCAAAGACCACTAGATTGTTTGTATAGTAATATTATAAAGAGAGTATGGGATTTTGTATATTATATGTATGGGATAATCTGCGGAAGTACAGAACCGATATTAAAAAAATGTAACCAAGTAGTTCCAGATAGCATGCTTTCGAGGATTATTTTAAACTCAGAACCTAGCTAGGTATGTCTCGGTAAGTAACATATACCGTTGAACCTCACGGTTTTGTAATACAAATCTACGATCCTATTTTTACAAGTTATTACCTGATTACTTTCAGGCTAAAAATTTCATTAAAGTCATTTTACTGCCAAATTGCTTTGCGTTAAAGTTAAGGACGAATTAAACGGTATGTTTAAATACGTCACTACGGTTGCATACATTTTTTTTATTTATGTTATTGATTGAATGTATTTAATTTTTTTTTAAATATAATTATTATCACCGTTTAAATAATACTTAAATAAATAGATGTAAGTATACCTATTAAACGTTGTATCAATTATTTATGTGGATTCAAGAATTTAAAATGGTCTTATACTGTATTTTGACTGAAGAATGTCAGAGAAAATTTATAGAAAAAGTTAACCAATAGTGCAAATTAGAAAAGATTATTAATTAAGTTTCTTTCTATTATATTTTTTTTTTAGAATGTCAAATGGCCAGTTACGGACGAGGCGCTACAAAACCGCAAATACCTTTTGTTTTTCTGCCGCTAAAAGGACAAATTGTATATCCTTCGAAAGAAATAATCTTCACAGGTATTATGAAAAAATTATTATTTTATGACAAAAAAATTCCGGTACCGGGAATCGAACCCGAGCCTCCTGGGTGAGAGCCAGGTATCCTAGCCACTAGACCATACCGGATCACAAATTATTTGATAATTATATAATTTTAAGTATAGCATAAAATATCTGTGTTCATTTGTAATTAATCAGTCATATTATATCATACTGCGTGCCTAAAAATATGCACGAAGTATTAATTTTACATTAAACGTCGGTAATTTCATGTAAAACAGATAACATTAAATTCGGTTAAAGTTTATAACTTTAAATATAAATTAAGTATAATTATTTTATCTTACTTTCAACGTGTTGTAACTTTTTCTAACGAATTAAAAAAAATGTACTAAAAATTTTGTACGTATATAAATCTTTATTAAAATATTCTAATGAATTTTTCTCTGTAAATTCGTGCAGACAATGAAATCCTGCGAGGTCGCCGCTTTTACCGAGGTCATTAAACCATTAGTCATGATGAATAGCGCTAGCCTATTATTTGAATTATTAGGCTTTTTAAATTGTTTGGAATCAGATTATTTCTTATTTCCTTTGTAAATATTTATGCTCTATTTTCAAATAATTATGATCACTAGTACTAATAAAATTTTCTCCAACTGTCAATAAGGTCGCATCCAACCTGTATAATTCATATACCAATGAGCATTCATTTCAGACGTAGAAGATGCAATCTGCGCAGTAACAAGTGCACAGTACCTTTCCCCAACGGGCTGGGTGACTCTCCGGGACCTCGTCGACAACGATGTGCCTTTTGGACTTTATAGAGACGAGGGCAGCACGTATTTACAGGTAGGATTATGTTATCTGTTTGTTATAATATCAAGCTTATGTGCTTGATGCATTATTTTGTGTATTTTTTACTAGAATATTATTTGTTTTCATTAAAACATGTTAAGTATACATTTGGATGAAAATAAAATATTAGATCAAGTGTATACATACCGTTATCATTACAGCCCGTAACAAGCACACTGCTGAACATACGCCTCTCCCAAATATTGCCAGAAAGTATGGCCCTGAGCCAGCTTAATAATTTTAGCGGTGCCGGCACCGGATCGTCGCCGGTCACTCGCGGTCTATGAAACTAAAGTGAGCTCTCTAACCACTAGGCTACCTCGGTTCACTAGGCTACCACGGCTTGTATACTTTCGTAAATATTTTAATAATACACTTAGTTCATTATGAACAAGTGTATGGACTCCTTGAAATTACGCACCACAAGTGCCCACGCAACCAACCACCCAAGCAGCACGATAATTTCGTTATTAGCCCTCGATATTTATCGAAATGTTTTCACATATTTATTGATCGTTTCGTCAGCACAAATAGGCAATTAAATTGTAATATTATAAAAGATTGTGAAATGTAAGCTTCAAGAGATTGTTATCTGCGGGCGGTCGTTCAAAGCGGAGCAGCTTGGGATACCTAACATACACACGGATATTAATAAACTTAGGTACTTGAAATTAAAAAATAATTGAGAAAATATTTTAATTATACTACGTACTAATGTTATAATGTGAATGTTTGACGCTCAATCATGCGGATTCATTCGGCCGCGAGATATATTGTGGAATAAGACCATGATACTTTTCATATCCATCAATATTTCTCTTAAGGCAAATTTAAATATCACGTGGGTGCAGCTTTAGGTAATAGCGAGTATTGAAAAAAAATCCTCAAATGAGCACCTGGATCATAGATATACTTTCATTCTTGACAGTTATCACACAATATGTCTATAAATAAACCACAGTCGGTTACAAGCCTACCACTTTTTGATAAGACTAAGCAGCTGGAAAGAAACAAGTGGATAGATTATTTCATATGGTATTAATAGTATTTTAGTTTCACAGACATGCAGGTTGGTAGAAGTAAGATGGAATTCCTCGTTGCTAGTCCTTATTATTTAATGAAGTCGCCGGGTCACAAAACAAATCAACGATATGCTGCTACCTATTTTGCCTTGGTAAGCCAGCCTATTTGCATTCCAGCGGTGCTCTGTCACAATAGAAGATAGATAAAAGGGCTGAATTTCAACAAACTTACATTATTATCATTTTAATCAACTCTATAAAATGTCTTCATAAGTGAATAATAAATTAATAAATAGAAACATTTTCTTACGGTTTCAAAGTGAAGTTAGATTCTTAACATGGCAAACTTAAACGCTAGTTAAAAGACCACAAAAGGGAAATTCGAAACTGGTTCTTATATTAGACATATTTCATGAGAATACAAAGATGTGCACCTTTATGGGTCTGAAGAGACGTCTATCCATTAGATTGATGTGGACAGTTCAATGAGAGGGGCCACATCTAGTGAAAGAACTTCCGTTTTATATATGTAAACCTATATATGCCTAATCCATAATAACCGCAAATGGCTCGTAAAGTGTTCTGGAAAGACCTGTATCTTGTCTGTTCTTCGGTCGAGAGAGTAGATTAAATCAAAAAAAAAAATTATTACACAACGCGTATTTTTACACCTAACTGAATTCGTAATAATAATCTAATTGTTGTGGTGTTTTAGTTCAATCTTCCTTCCTTCTTCTTTTGAAATAAATGAATGTCCCTATAAATTTTTATCTATCTAGCGATCCGTCCGGTTTCGCACAGGTAGATTTACACTTCCAGAGCCATATTTTTTTAAACAGAACAGTATGCCTATACATTTAAGGATAAAAGTAACATGCTACGTTTCAAAGAAAAAAAAAACAACTAGCATCACAATCTCTACATTAGAATGTAGATAAAAATTTCGTGTAACTACATTATTGTCTATATTTGTCAAATTCGTTTTTACATTATAAAACAGCCATTGTCTTTTAATAGTATAAAATATAGTAGCATTCCGCCATTGTCTGTGTTTTCGCGTATAATATTTTTGCACACCTAAGGACTCCAAACTTTGTTTTGGATTCTCTGGTTATATTTGTAATGTTTGTAGAACCCATAGTACTTCAAAGCGGGTCATAAAAGACAATTTTATATTTTTTATTGTTAATTTACATCCAACTAAGACTTTTAAATAATAAATTATGAAAATAAGAACACAAGAATTTATATCGATTTTAAAGCGGGACAGGAAATTTTAGAAATTAATGGCTTACAGGCAACGATAATAAATTTATAGTGGTCGTAACATTTTAATTCTCTAATAAACAGCAAATCAAAATTTAAAAGCAGTGTACTTTACAAAAATGCAACAACTTAACGGTGTTAGAAGTGGAGTAAGCATTTTGGTATCTGGCAACATCTATTTTGGTTTCTTGGCATGTCTACTCGTTATTCCTGAAATTCTAGTCGTCGGGTTAGATAAGCAGGATCCATGCGACATGTTAGGATGGACTTAATGCCGAGATAGTATCGTCATTGCTAAGAAATTACACTTGTACTTGGAACCGACTGTGATGTGTAACCACCTTAATGTGTTGCCCGATTTCCACGCGAGGTATACAGCCTACCGATTTTGAATAAGGCACGCGCCATTGCGGTAGTTGATATAATATTTTTTTTATTAACACAGTCAACTTCATAAACATCTCGATCAGATCGCGCCACCCGGGAATTGACTTGTATTTTATTTATACTCGTAAATGATCAGGTTTCTCGATCCAGTTTTTATACTAATTTCGATAATCAGCGGATGGAATGGCAAAATGCGAAGAAATGTTTAAGTGTTATTGAAATTAAAGTTCTCCGTTGTACGATCGAAGTTTACTTGTTATTAATTTTAAATGCTATTGTTAGTAATAAAACAGATTGAATTAATGCGTTTATTAAGTTCCTACTTAGGAACTTAATTAGATATTGTGAGTTGTTAATTAAAAATACGTTTTAGTTTTCAATTAATGTGGGATAAAATGAGAAGATATTGTAGAATGATGGAATCTAATATTACATCATAATTAGGAATTTACTAGAGTATATTGCTGATTATGATGTGTTTGACACTACGATATCTTCTGGTTACAGGCAATTTGTTACTCCTCGAAGGAAATATAGTAGAGTATAATAATATACCTTATAAAAGTTGTAATTTTCACAAAAATAAAAATGGAAATCAATTCATATTATAATTCGAGCATAAATTGGACCTTAGCGGAACCTAAAGCATTCCCGCGCTATAGTATCTCAATCGCTCTTATCATTTAAAAATATAAGCGTGTAAAGCGCGAGATGCTATCGCGTAGTGTGATCCTGATGAAAAATACGGGACGTCATCCTCACGAAGTATATCAGGTCGCGCAGATGTGTTGAAATCCGACATGGTTCGATTAAGTCGACGATAAGCGCGGAGGTGTAAACGGAGCATTTCGTATAATTTGTCCACATATTTCGCATTAAGATTGGTCAACTGAGATTGTATGAGAGTGATGCGATACGGCATGAATCGCATATGTCATTCAACGCATGTTTTAATTTCCTTTCAATCGGTAACTACATTTGCATGCCAATGCTTTATGCAAGTTTTTAGAGATCTAGGATTACATTATTCAACTACCTACACACATACATACATATATTAGATAAAGTTGTTCAGTTTTTTGTTTCTTTTATTACTGGTTTAAATTTCTGATTTGAAATGTGGAAAAGGTTTTTGAAAGAATATCTGAGGCTACAATTATGAGTACTCCTATATTAGATATTTTATCGTGTACGAAAAGCCGTAGAATAGAAAGAAATGAAAAAATAATAGAAAAAGGCGGTTAATTACAGACCATAAGATAACAAAGGTTATAACAGTATTATGGGTACCGATTTCTCAGGACCATTATGTTTTCTATAATATAATATATGCAATATTGAAGCAAAAAATATTTACTAATGTTAAATAGGAACCACAGAAATCTTGATCTATTTATCTTATGTTTGTCTGTTTTATGAAAATGTTATCATACTGAATCAAATGACTTTAGCCCTCAAAAAATTAACAAAATTAGTTGCCGCATGAATGCAGCTTAAGATAAACTATCTATTTTATCACGTAGGTGTCGTAAAAGTCCGGGAAATATCACAGCCTCCAATAGATGAAAAAACCTTCTCAATTTGGCAGACCTAAATTACCACTCGCAGTGACGGGCTGCAGCATTATACTACTTTTATGCTATTAAAGAACAGGATGCTTAGATTATTCGACAGTTAATATGAAGTCTAATTCCTTCTACACACATAATTCTAATATGTCATATATTTCTATATAAAGAAACCGCTCTTTTGTCTTTATCGTCTAAGGGCTGAAGTAACCACTTCAAGGATTACGATTGTGACATTATTTATATAAAAAATAATATACGTTTGTATCACCTTGTTAGTGGCGAGGCTCAGCTGCCCTCCACGCTCGGCTCGAAGGTCGGCTGGTTGCCGTCCACGTGCTGTGCTCGGCACCCACTAATACACGACTCGCAGCCTCTTGCGCAGCCTTCCGAGTCGCCGGTGCGACGCATAACACCGTACTCGGTAAATATTATCTTAATAATACCTTACTAGTTCAGAAACATATTTTAATATGTTGGGTACTTTTGTGTATTAGTTACAAGAAGAAAAAAAGCATATTTTATATAAAAATATATTTATCGTAGTAACAGTAATGTTTGAATATAAGAGTGTATTCAATTATTATGGAATTGTACAGTTTTAACAGATACCTGAATTTTGTTTTTATGTTCCCGACGTTTCGATACCTTTATAGCAGCTAAGGGAGTCTGCAGACTGTGATCATATCCTTGATTGTCCCCATAAAAATGATTTGCTAGTGTCCCCATAAAGCTTATCATAAAAATGTACAAATCTGTTCATTAACTAGTTTACCAAAAAATGGGTATGTCGCTTTAATATGAATTTCTTCCTTCCATAATTATTATAAAAAAAAATGTTAAAACATCCTCATTAATAATATATTTCTTGATGTTATTTTCTTTACAGATGTACGCTCAATACCTTTTCATGCGGGTGAAATAATCAACACAAACCAGACTATTCAAAGCAAAGGACTTAGTGTTCTGGAATCGCTTGCAATCGGTGTTTGTGTTCTAATGCTTGTATTTGTATACGCTGCTGGAATTATTTTTTATATACATTATAAACAAAAGCAGAAACGAAAAACCATAGACACAGAATTAAATTTATCTAATACTATATCTACAGAAAATGGATCAACCTTAGATTCACGCATCGATATGGAGAATGTGGTAAGACGATTGCAACAAATATATTTTTGTGTTGTTAGAAACTTTCTGCTAAAGTTGTCCATTACGATCTATCATTTATTATCTATTTTACACAGAGAATGAAAACGAATCCGTTATTAAATTTAGATAATATGCGGAGCGATTTCTTACACGATGCTGGTTTGTCTGATGTTAGCGAACGTACTGAGGATACTGTAGATTCATCGCACAAATTCCAAAAGGTGAGCTGAGCATCAAATATTTTTTTTTTATTCTATTAATATCTTTACATAACAAATACTCTACAAAGTTTCAGGGTATGAATTCAAATGTTGTCTCTGCCATGGTTCACACTCATCGGAAGAAACCGTCGCGACCATCAGTTCGTACATCGACACCGGAAAGATTCATTGATCGCCTGCAAAGACGTTCAGCGTCTCCTGAATTAGAAAAAGCCCCTCATTCCGATTTATCTATTATTGATTGCACCGTCGATTCAATGGACAGTCTCCATCAACCTACAAATGTGCAGCCAGTTATTCGAAGAAAGCTCTATTTTAACCCGGTGTTTTTTGAAGTTGAACATTTAAAGGTAAAAATAAAAGTCATGCTGGTGTACACAGTACATTTTTTTTTAAATAATATAACTTCAATAACGAACATTATTAATATTATATTACACTTCTTTAAATTTAAAATAATAGTATAATTAATCAAATTTTGTTTTAGAATCCACCACCGGCAGCTATTGAATTTTTAATAAAAATTCGTGAGATCATGGCTATTGCAAAAGAGAAAATGTTATCGAAAAGGTTTATCCCCATGCTATCTGATATATCTGAGGAAGAATTATATCACACCGTCGATCTTGGTTGGGATATACCTTGCGCGCGTCGCGGTAGACGATTTAGTGCGATAAGTCTGAAGAGAGAAAATAGTAGACGTGCCATACATTGCGGTGGTTGTCCGGGATGCGATAATAGTGATAAGTCACAGAAAGCAGCAGGGTTAATCAGGTCGAACTCGTGTAAAACTTGCGTTAGTGATGATTACAAACAAAAAATAGTGCAAAAATGGTTGGATGAAGTTCCCTCGCCTCCACAAACTATAAGGGCTGTAAAATCTGTTGCTAAAGTGAGTGGAACACCAAGAGTTATTGAATCCAAAATGAAGGCTGACAGTCGTCTTAGTCCAAAAACACATGTTAAAAAAGAAGAATTGCAATTGCGTAAACAACGTTCGAAAATTGTAGCCGAATCTATGGTAAAAGAAGAGTTAAGTGACTCATGTGCGAAAGAAACTATAATTGAAAGAAGAGCCGTACAAAAACAAAAACATCAAGTCATTTCCCATCAAAGCAATAGCCCACTTGAAAAAAGATCAATTTTATCTCCTTTAAATATTAAAACACAAGAAAAAAGAAGTCCCTCAAGTAACGCAACAAGACGTGTAATAAGAAAAAAGTTGCCCCCTCCTCCACCTCCGCCAGTTAACCCTCCGGAACCTCCTAAAACTGAAGAGAAGGAACCGATTCTACCAGAAGTTAAAAAGAAAATGGAAGCAGTAATAAAAGAGCTTAACAAATGTAAGCGATCGGAAGAAGATGAATTAGAGGAATTACAGACTTTAGCCAATGGACCCAAAATAGTAATACCAGTCGTTGCTGCTGATTCAAACTACTACAGTGACGAAAATACGTTACCAAATATACGTAGAAACACTCCATTGAAAGAAATGTATACAGAGTTTGATAGCTTAGAGAGAAGTATATTACAACGGCGAAGATTTTCCTTGGACTTCGGTTCGGAAATAGTACAAAAAGCGCAGAACACGCAAAGAAATTCAGATAAATCACGAGAGAGATCCAGAAGTTGGCGGGATATTATGAATGCAGTCGAAGACTCCCACAATACACAGACCATTAATTTGGAGTCTCGTAATGCAAATATATGTAATGTAAATGATGTTTTCATCAATTGCTCTGAACCGTTGTATAATAACGTTGAAAATCCAGGATCTCTTACTATAGAAGTCCGTGGATCACCTGTAGAAAAAAGACAAAAAATACTTGATGATTTTGACCCAGATACTCTTGATAGAAAACCTAAACGAGAAGTTAAGAAATCTATAGAAAAGATATTATTAAAGTCCGGAGGAAGCTTCAAACATAAAGTGACCTCTGAAAATGACAATGAATTGAGAAATGCAGAAAGAAAGACTCCGCCCGAAGCCATTTTCACAAGAAAAATAGGTAGTCTAAGACAAATTTATGAGGCTAAAACTAAAGTTAACGACACAGACGTACGACCATTTTATGAAAGACGTGGTAGCGTTCCGTATGATAACCAGGAGATTGAGGCATTTGTAAAATCTATACGACCTTCAGATTTTATACGCCAGGTAGAATCCCAAAGTGATCCAAAACCACCCATGCCTCCGAAACAAAGACGGGGTTCAGAGAAATACAGTCCTCTTTGTGAAAGACAACGATCAGAGGAAAAGGAGCGCATTCCACCACACTTAAGAAGTGAAAATCTGAATGCTCGTCGATCTGGGCGACGTTCGACTAGAACGCGATCGAGGAGAGTTGATTTAAAGAAACTTTGCCGCACTGAGGACTCTGGTTATTTAAGTACAGACTCAAATGAATCCAAATGCAGAGCAAGGTATTTGTTGCAACTACGGCCTAAATTCACACCGCCAGAACCTGCCCCAAAACTGCCAGTCATTCCTGCTGTTCGACCATTGGCCCCACAAATAGAATCGGACACCGATGAAATGGAATCTTTATGCGACGGACGAAGCGAGTCCGGTGGAGAAAGCGTCGAAACTGATTCTGTATTCTTCGGTAATTTCGATGAGTCAAAGGAGTTGTATGCTGAATTAGGTTTGTGTAGTTTCGAAACATCAAATATGTTGGCACCGAGTCAAGAGCAAATAGACTCGGGTTTCGCCGGCGAGACCAACATAACGCTCAGCGGGGACAGCGATTCCGAGCACAGAAGCGTCATATCTATAGTTACAGGTAAAGATGGCAGCGCATCAGCCGCTTCTATTACCCAGTTAGATAATCCGCCATATGCAGTCTGTTGAATGTCATAATAATATAATTTTTAATATGTTGTATATAAAAATATTTGCCAAATTAAAGCTAAAGATTAAAAGTAGGTTAATTAAAAAAAACATTATTTCATAATATTTAAACAAGAATCACCGAATTTACCTCATGACAAATTTTATGATGATTCTCCATGTGCAGTCTTATTTCAATTTTATTCTAAGCACGTCGTATGGAATTTAATTTATGTATTATAAAATACATTTTATTTATCATAGAACTACGTTACTAAATACCTTTAAGAGAATATTATAATTAATGTAGATATGTTATAACGAAAACTTAAATAACACAAATGTGTTATTTAAGTTTTACTTAAACTTAAAGATATCTTTAATAGCCGGCATGTCCAGAAATATTAAAATTGTTAAATGATATACTATACTATTCCATAAAACCCATCTTCTTGTCTTATACGTGAATGTTTTTGATTGAACAAGCAATTAGTTAAATTCCTTAAATATATCTTTGTTATATTTTTAATTAGTGGTGCTTAACTTATTTTTAACTAAGTCTAAGGTTAAAACAACTTTTGTAAATAAATTATAAGTAGTTGTTACCATTAAACGTGTACATTTTTTTGCGGCCGGTTGTGCAATTAATAAATAGATGTTCGGCTGAAAGCGACTTGCTACCATTGTTAACAAGAATAATTCGTAATGGAGGCTTGAGTATTTATTGAAATCATTTTGATTATTATTATTGTTACTAAGTATACTATATTTAGTTTTTATTGTAACACGTCTTATTGTATGTGCGCGTTTGTCGTGTGAAAATTGTACTGGATTTGAATTTGGATTTGCTTTTACGATATATTTATGTATGAATAAAGTTTTATTAATATTTTTAGTTAATACTTGTCTCTTTAATTAAACTTTTTGTTTAGAATAAAACCAGTACTTAACTAATAGGTACGCAAAAGCCATGCATATTTCATCCCATTTGCAAGTAATAATCAACCAATTGATGTTTATCAACCAATGTGGAGCCGCGGTGCCAGTACGCTTGAACACTAACATCCCATAAGGCCATAGGCCATGATGGGTGCGGCGTATTCGAATACATTTTCTGCCACCAGTAGGTTGCCAGAGTTCAGTCATCAGGGTGCGTAAAAAGCTGGTACGCACGCTGTACGGTACGCTGGTCCGCCTTACTAAAATGTTATCTTAATTAAGAAACCACTCTTATTATCCATAAAAATCTAAATTACTCGTAGTTACAAATTCAAATTTTATAAATTGAGTTTATATATTTAAAATGTATGTAAAGTAAAGTAAAGTAGCAGTAAAGTAGCCTCCTCAAATATCTGAGAGGGTGTGCTTGTGTGTTTGCTTTAGTAAATGGTAGGTTTTCTTTAGTAAATGTATGTTAAACATTATTATTAATGATAAAAGATGTGTATATGATAGTACACAGTATATGATAGCAAAAGATAGTTTAACAATTTCTTTAATTACAAATTGATGAACTCTTTGGCTCGAGTTAAGAGCCTTCCCAAGATATCGCAATTCAAGTATTTTTTTCCTCAAGTCCCGATGAATTCCAAATCGATCCCGATTGAAAAAATCTTCTTTGACGTTGCCGACTTCAACAAACATGTTAATTTATTACAGTGCCGGTGCTAATAATGTTTCGCTGCAGGATGTGTAACTGAGGCGAAAATATATAACACAATAATACTACACTCAACCAATAACAGTATACACGTTCATAACTCACGTCATCAAATTCCTAACGGCGATTATCGATATCTTGGGCAGGTTATGGTGGTATGATATTAATATACATAATACATATTCAGATAAAGCCGTGGTAGACTAGTGTTCAGGGTGCTCGCTTTAGATTCATAGTACAAGTGTGACCTGGGTTCGATCCCCTGTGCCGGCACCTCTGTAATTGTCAATACCAATTTTAAGCGCTGAATTTACTTCGTGCTTGGCGGTGAAATAAAATTTGGTGCGGAAAGGTTAACCTGCTGGTCTGAGAAATAATAAAAGTAATATAATTTCGAGGAGATGTAAACTATACCAGCGACTTCTCTGTCTACCTATATACAACTGAAACTATTTACACGAAAGTTCTAAATTCTAGCATTATTTAGAATGCCAGGTTTTTATATACTTCGGCATCAATTTATCCTTAGTTTCATTATTATATCTTATAAACATTTACGTGGTGCTAAGCTTTAACATGCAGGAGCCACAGATCCCACGGGTTCAAAGTCATGGTTTAAACTTATATTATATAAAGAACACGTAACGCCGGAACCCTCGTTCTCTACACCCTCACCGAAGAGCGACACATTAAGAGCTTACGTTGACAAGACAGAGGTAGTGTGTTAAAAGAATCCCTAATTTCTTTTCAATCTAATATTTACGTGAAAGAATATTTAAGTGTGTGTATCACACACACATAACAATAGATTTTCTATTGGCTCAAGGTAAAAATTATACAAAAAATTTCGCTACCTTTGTGTCCGTATTAAACACATACGTCACCTACGTAATATTGTAGTATTTCTGAATAAATATACCTGTACTTGGCATCTACCGAACACAATGCGCCAAAAGAGTAACGTTCATTTCAATTTAAATAATAAAAATTCATTTTTATATGTTTTATAATTATCATATAAATAAACAAAAAAATAAGAAACGCTGGCTAATGCAGTCCTGTTTGAGTGAGTAACGTTTAAAAGTAAGTATGCGTTGAAAGTAAAGTAGGTGAAAACGGTATCCTCGAATAAATAAACGGAATTGATAACATAAATTATAAAATTAAAGAAAAAATAATATTAAGAAATGGATTATTTATTATAATATATAAAAACAAATTTTTGGCCCATGAGGGGATCGAACCCGCGACCTTCGCGTTATTAGCACGACGCTCTAACCAACTGAGCTAATGGGCCACTAAGACAAACATTGAAATTATATTATATATTACAGTACAACCTGTAAAAAACCTGTTTTGTAATTAATAATACATTTAACATTATTTAATTTTTTTTTCAAATATTTTATAAACGTAAACTGATAGAATACAATTTTATTATACTTTTTTAAATTGATTTAGTTTAAAACAACACTGAATTTTAGTAACACTTCTCGCCTTCGACGTCTTCGGAATTCCGGATCTATTTTCACTCTTGTCTTAAAAATATAACCTCGGTTCTAGAGATAATATAGATGCCGGTGCTTGTTCTAAAGGTACTGTTATAAGAAGGCTGGTTCTTTACTGATTCAGTAGCAAATATAACTCACCTCTGAGGAAATATAACCAGAGTTCTTGGTTCTATGACTAGAGGATTTTTATACCCGAGAGTTCCGTTTGCGGATCCCGCGTTGTAAATCGCGGAATCCGCAAACGGAACAATTTATTAACCAATTATTTATCATCGGCAAATTCAAATGGATTTTTCAACACCACGTGCTGGTAAAATGGCATTAGGAGAAAAAATGGTTTATTCGCCCTTACGGAATGATGATGGAAAATCTATTCGGGCTCGCGGAACCATGCTTCCCATCACCAAAGCATCACTAGTGCGTAAGTACCAACATTGCACTCATCAACCTTCTTGCCCAGCGTGGTGAGTGTGAGCAAACCATAGTCGCTGTTGCTTTCTTAGAGAGGCTATGCTCAGCGGTGGTCTAAAATAGTATATATCCAAAGTGAACAGACATCTAGGCAAGCGTGTACCATCCTAGGCCTCATCTTCGCTTTCCATCGGGCAAGATTGAGGTCAAACGCAGGCCTATTTTTTCATAAAAAAAAAAATATATAAGTAGAGAAGTATTTACGTTGTGTTCTGTTTTATTAATATTTCTGAGGTTACCATCCCACGTGCGTGAGTCGAGGGCATACTATTGCTACTACAACTATTTAACGATAGATGTCACTGCAATACAAAATTAGGACTAACATAGAAGTAATGTTGGAGTAATTATGGTTACCTGTCCTGGACGAATGCACTAAATAACAAGTAAACGCTAACTAATTTATTATGGAAAATAAACAACGTTGAAAGTACAATGTAAATGAATGAAATAGCTACATTGCTAAAATATATTTACGAGTATTAATAAAGAAATAAGTATTTATAAATGTTTGTGGCCACATGTTGCGTAATTAGTGAAAGATCGTTTTTATACTATTTTGCACCGTCTACAGAATCTGTCCAGACCATGGGCTGCTATGGTCTGCCTTAGCTCGTACGAGACCTTTAGCTTCTTATCATGTAAAGATTGTAGTCATTCTAAGAAAGAAGTTAATTAATTATTTATGACCAATACAACCAATACAGTTTTACATTCAAAGTGTAATTATTTGAAATTACGTCCAATATGATTAGTTCTCAGTTGATTGCTCTAAAAGAGGACACATAAAAGGGTTAACCCCTATTATGCGTTCTGTCTGAGAAGGGTTATTATGATCGACAGTTCATACAATTACAAATCGATGTGTGTATCGCTTCATTTTCCAAGACAGAGATTTCTGCGGTGAAGTTTTTACATTGTTGTGGGACTACATCATAGATTATACATATTACATCGTAGTCCATAATTACGGTACGGTAGCTTTATTTCATGCCTATTGGTGTAATTTCCTTCATAGAAAATGTTTATATTTATTAGGTACAATCTATATCCAATTTTGTAAGGCTTATT
Source organism: Bhutanitis thaidina (assembly GCA_029286595.1). Classification (NCBI taxonomy): domain Eukaryota; kingdom Metazoa; phylum Arthropoda; class Insecta; order Lepidoptera; family Papilionidae; genus Bhutanitis; species Bhutanitis thaidina. The sequence goes on from JAGSMS010000013.1 coordinate 5,619,008, forward strand.
CATTTTACGGACAAATTTTAATTGATTTATATATCTTGAACATATTTCGTATTTGATGTGCTACACAGTAATACGTTGAAGTTGTATTAAAAAGATTAAAGATTTTTTTTCCTTTATCATCCCATACTTTTAGAGCCAATGGTTACTAAACTTCTTCTTAAACCAAGCGCTTATAATAAATTTAAACCCTTAACAATTTCATTAATTAAAATTTAAAATTCCCGAACAAATTAAAACTGTATGTAGGTAATTATCCGTTTAAAATACATATGCTAATAGGAAAATAATGTCATGTATAATATTACTATATAGAGACGTAAGAAAATCTTCTTTCTTGCTCACTGAAGTCCACTGACGTAAAAGCCATAAATGTCATGGTTTCTACTAATAACGCATTAGTGTATCGTTAGCATACTATTGTAACTATAACAATCAGACGATAGATGTCGCTTTAATTAAAAATCTCTAATGAAGCCGTTCTTAGTAAAAGGTTTTTATTTTATAGTATCATATTAAATATTTCTTAGCAACGATTGCAGTGTTAAATTTGAAAAATGACAATTTAAAATAATCCTGTGGTTATCAATATTAAAAGGTTAGTACTAAGATACTATTCTATTATTGAGTTTTCCTGCAAGAAACGAATATGTTATGGTAGAAGGTCAATACTGAATTCTCAATATGCATTCATATTATGGTTAAGGTCTGATGGATCAGACTACATATATTACAATGTATCACATACATATGTATATACATATATATATATATATATATTTATACGAAGTCCCTATAGAATATAACCACTTCCAATACGTAGGCGATAGACAAACAATTCACTACGAATAAAATGTTTTTTTATGGGTATAGCGGCAAAAAAGCAAGCGGTTCACCATACAATCGCAATGATGATAAGTGATTACCGTCGCCCACGTACATCTGCAATACCATAGGTGCTGAAGGTGCATTGCCGGCGTTTAAGGGTATTTGGGAGTGGGCCTCCGGATACCTCACTCATCGAACGAAACGCAGAAGCATAAGATGTCTCTACTTCACGCCGGTATTCTACGAGGCCGTGGTACCAACTCGGTGGGGCCGCCCCTTTTGAGAGGTAGCAAAAGCCGCTACTTGGCTCTACCTCGTTAAAACTCGCACTGGTGATGCTCTCCATCACTAGTCAGTGGGATTTTGATTCGATAAATTTAGATGGGTGGGGATGGATGGTGGGTGTTCCGCCATCATTCGGACACCAGAGCACCTTTGTTTGTACACCAAGTGCAAATGAGACATGAAAACAGTTTCGCATCAATATTTTACAACCACTAATTCTTTCTTGAGAAGATGTTACTATCTATTTACTGGGTTAGTTCACTAATAAGTAGGAAAAAGTAAAAATTACATTTGATAAAAGACACCAGTAACATATAATGGTAACTCTTAATAAATGTAATTTTTATTCGACATTAAGTGCAATACAAAATTAACTCGACTCTTCATCCTGAGCACTCAAAAAATCCTTTACTGCAGCTACTGCTCTGGGTCAGAGATTTGAAAATGATGAAGAAGATATTCCTTCAATCTCGTAAATAGATGAAAATCAGTAGGTAGTATTTATAATCAGTAATCTTAAACAAAATAAAACAATCTTTGCGAGAACAGTGGCTACATGGTCGACATATCCAATCATTAATACCCCTGAACTATCTGAGGAAAAAGAGGCCCATGATCTTACCGGCGGAAGGACTCGCGTTGAGTTTCTATGGAGTTAGAGACGATGGTCATTTCCACAAGTCAGATGTAATTTTAGTTAATTTTTTAAAATATAAATAATTACTTGTCTTAAAACAAAACGTAATTCGTTTATTTTTTTACGCAACTTACAGTGACCTAGCTTCATCAGCCATTACTTAGCTTTTTTTAATTCCAAAGAGTTTGTACCGCATGCTCACTTTTTGTCGCCCCTCGTACATTCGAAAATTTATCATAATACCACCAGCGCCTCTACTTCGTAATTCTGATCGGACTTTGTAATCGTGATTTGACGTTTCGACTGACGTCAGTTAGACAGATTGCATTGTAGAGTCTTACTCGAAGATAATGTAAGATTATACCAGACAAATCTCTACGACGCGATCGATCAACCTATCTAATCTTTAAAATAGTCAAAATTAAACGTTTACAACCACCTAGGTGCACGCAATACAACCTTTACTTTGCATGGAGCTGCCCGTTATTGGTATTTTTAATTTAAGTCTACCAGATCTACCTACTTAATAAGAAAGGTGTTGTTAAAGTTCTTAAGCTACGTATTAAAACTTTAGTTACAGGTTTAAAAGCGTCTACCCTTCACGATATTATGTTTTATAGCTATATATGCCAACATATTATTACTTTACCTGCTTTGCACGGTTTCGCAAAATTTCTCATTTGCCCGTAGGTACATAATAAACGAGTGTCACCGAGCGGTCACGTCGGTCTCGACTCATAAAGTAACACCTTCATACATTTACAGCTTTCTTCTGGAAAACGTAAAGCGCGTACTCGCGTTACGTCATTTCTTAGAAATCAATAGGTATTACTATTAGCCGTTCCTAGGATTGTGAAACGCCCAAAGATATAGATAAATATAGAACCTTTGTTAACATTTTCCGATTTCACAATGAACTAAAAGCCTTTACGATGTAACGAAAAGTAAGCACAAAAAAACAAAAATGAAAAAATTAAAATACATCACAATTGGCTTATAGTAATACATTATGTAATGTTAAAAAAAAGTAAAGTGGCAGCCTGTAAGTGCTTACTGCTGGGGAATGGCCTCCTTCTCGAATATCTGAGAAGGTTTAGGAGCCGGGAAGGGCCCGCCGCAGTGCGGGATGGCGGGCTTTATACCTAAAAAATTTTTTTTTATCAGACATGCAGGTTTCTTCTCGATGTTTTCCTTCACCGCCGAGCACGTAGTAAACACTGCACTTAAAATCGCTATTATCAATTTAAGTGGTGCCGGTGACGGAGATCGAACTCAGGTCACTCGCGCTCTATGAAATTGAAGTGAGCGCCTTGACCACTAGGGTACCACGGCATCTAATGTAATTTATTTTAATGTAAGACAATGGATATATAAGAATAGAAAATACTGCGAAGTAGAATATGTATTTCAAGTTCTTTTTATCAGGTAGCGTGGCCGAGCGGTCTAAGGCGCTGGTTTAAGGCACCAGTCTCTTCGGAGGCGTGGGTTCGAATCCCACCGCTGCCAACTGTTTTTGTCCGTTTTTGTATAAATATATATTCCTTTCTAGTACTTCGGAGGAATAAGTTCAAGTTAAAAATTCCATTTGAAGGATTATTGATGGAACCCTTAAAACGAGATTTACATGAAAAAACAATACATATCCATTTATTATTTCAAGGAGACATCAAACAATAACCAGGTATGTTTATCATTTGATTGTAAATGTCCGCTGATGCTTCTCCCATCACATATTAGGTTTTGGTATTATTCAGATGATTATTCGACCATGTGTCGGACGCTACGAGACATTAAAAGCTTAAGCTTTAGACGACACAAGACAACCACAAAAATAAAAGGTAGGACAGATTTTCACATGCCGCATGATGATTCTAAGGCTTGCAGATGATCCGCCTACGAAGGTTAAAAGTGTCCGTAGGCAAGTATTAAAAAAAATTAATTATAAAAGTCAATTAAAACAAAGTATTACAACCAAATTCAACCTCTATTAGAAAATCGATTTCAATGTATAAAAAAAAATACACACGAATCGATAACGGCTTTTGTTACACCTCTGTAGGATTTTATATGGAGGCCCTTTATATACCTACACTGCAGATATACTAACACCCAGACCAGGAACAATGATTTGAAGTACATTCAAATACATGTCCCGTGTGGGAGTCGAACCCGTTACCCGCAGTACCGCTTAGGTATTACACCAATTAGCCGAAAAAAATTTTGGCTTCAAGATCCGTCAAATTCTTTTCAAGTCAAAATTCTGATAAAAGCTCTATATTCTAATATCTATTCTATGGCAAAATACAAATATGGATTGTAAAATAAAAAATAAAAAAAATATAAGCACGCAGCTAGGCAAAATTCTCCTCAAATATCTGAGAGAGTTTTGGAGCCGGGAAGGGTCCGCTGCATTTTTGCCTGCGGGTTTTTTTCTTTTTTGCTTCCGCTTGCAGGTTGGCGGACTTTACATGTTCACTAATTAATATTTTTTATTATTTCTCGGACATGCTGGTTTCCTCACGATATTTTCCTTCACCGCCGAGCACGTGGTTCGGGGTTAGAATCCAGGTCATTCGCGCTCTATGAAACTAAAGCGAGCGCCCTGACTTTGGCTACATTAAGTAGGGTAAAAAAGCATAGTATAGCCACTTCTGGAAATATAATAAACATTTTACAGTTTCTTCAAAATCTTCAAGTTCTTAAGAACTTGTTTTTACGTTAAATACGTTCTAATATATTATGTACATACATACCAAAGATTTCATATATTGGTATTGATATAAGTATGAAGTACGATTTGTATTAATATTATTTAACGCAACCTGGATTTCTATTTTTTTTAACTATACTCAAATAAAAAAAAAGATTATATTTTAGTCTGTGAAGCATATTTAAGAATACAAAGTATCATAAGTTAAAAAAGTATAGAAACATTATTGGAAAACTTAGAAAAAAGGTATGTAACGAAAGTTATTTTTTTATAATAATATTAATTCTGTCCTAAAGGTTGCGAATATTTTTTTAAGTAATTCTGCGCATGCGCATAATCGCATTTTCTACCATTTTTTTTTCTCCGGTAATAAATATCTCTTCATCTTTTTTATCAGCCTGTGTAAGTACACTGATGGACGTAGGCCGTTTCATGAATGCGCCAATAAAAGATGGCGTCTCAAAGTTTTCAATTTAATTGAAATATTGTCTCACCCAAAAATGACTTGCGTTTCTTAAACAAGGAAGAGACAAATTTTTAACCAACAATATTTACAAAAGTATTGTCTACTAACGACGATTGCGTGAATAAGTGGTTAGCGTATTACCTAACCGCGGAGTCATTAGTCCTGGGTTCTAATCTCAGTTTTACAGGTGAAGTCAATACTTGTGTGAAAACCAAAATTATTGGATTTCGAGTCGCGTTGTATCATATTACGTAGAGACGAGTGAGTATCTCATGCGCAGTTGTCGGTGTTCGGAAGTTGTCGCGGTGGTCTAAATCTACCAGGAGGACATCAATGAATGTGTAGCGTAGCTTTACCGCATATCATAATATATTTACTAGATTTTCCCGCTGCTCCGATCGCCATGTATTCGTGTTAATGTAGAGGCATAAGAGAACCTGCACTCCGTAATCCCATAAGTGTTCTCTTGTGGCCTTTGAGAGGTGGAATGACCGTGATCTCAAATATGCCCGAAATAAATGGTGTATAACGGTGACAGGTAGCAGCGTTTAAAGCGGGACGTGTTTGATAATGCGATCCCCAATCCACCTGCCAAGTATGTCCGATATTGTAAACGAATAAAATAATATATACCTATTAATTAAGTATGTTAATTTAACTAAAAAAAAAACGATGATGTGAACTATCAATCGAGTCGGCAGTTGTCCGTCTTAACCTTCCTGTACTAGATATAACATTTATGCGATAAGATTGGAAGAAGGGTCAGACCAGTCAGAGACACGGGTCGCAATACGACACGATCATGGAACACTAAAACCAATAATTCGTGTGTTGAGATGCGCTAACCACTTAGCCCCGCCGATGTTTCTTTTGTTTCTATATTCTGCGATTTAATAGATAAGCAGCGGTGTCACATTTACTTATATATTTTCCATTGGTCAAAAGTGGAACTTCCAACAGTCGACAAAGAACATATCTAACAAATATATAGTATAAACTACTACGTGTACACAGATTAAACGTAATGGCATCGTTGCCTAGCTCGTGATGGATTACAGACGTAAATTATTTTGTTTTTGTTATTTTAGACCTTACTGCATAACAAATTGCAAGATCATAACTCAATAGGGTTGACGCAATTCATTTACTAGATATAAACAGAAGGAATAGCCTAGTAATTCAGTTTTCTTGTCTGCCTTTTTGTTTGTTTGTCTGTTCGGTTCACATTTTGCAATCGACTTCCTGATGAGCTAAAGGCATTAAACTTTACACAGCTTAGAACTGGATAACAAATAATAAAATCGTGGTAATAAAATAATAAATTTTTGTTTTTAATTGAAAATTAGTTATAAAGATTAATGTTAAGTATAGTACCAATGCAGACTTGAGATCAACTTACAATTTTCAATTACTTCTTAAGATTTTGTCATCGCTATCTGATAAAGCAGTAACGCAGCGCCTTTTCTTCCGATTTGATTAACAAATATTGAGACATCGAACTGAAAACTTATTTATACCAATACCCTATATACTTAGCTTCCTGGTATTGAAAGAATAGAAAAAAAACGATTGTGCAGTTACACAGATTTCCACATACAAATCCATTTTACCACTTAATAATATTAGATTGGACATTTAATAATTTAATAATAATGTAGAGTCGGGAGAGTCGGGAGAGGAAGACCTAGGCGAACATTTCACGATCAAATCAGAGACGTTCTGGTAAAAGGCCAGCTCAATAATACTCTAAACCAACGAGCATGCATGCGAAGATTGATGAAAGTGGAATTAGCGAAAGACGTATGTCAAGACTGTAGCAAGTGGAAGGAGATTGTCTCTGCCTACCCCGTTGGGAACAAGGCGTAAATATATGTATGTATGTTTAATAATTGAATATTTCTTAACTATTAGGTATTTTTGTTTTATCGATCCATATAGAATTAGCCCTTAGCAAATTTTAAACAAAGACATTTTCTTATCTCTTAACGTATCATAATTATAGAATTTTGCTACAACATGTTACGAAGACAAATATTAATTTCATATATAGCAAGGAATTTGAATTATACATATTTCGTAATTGGATCCAAATTGATATCAAGAAAACATTATACTTATTACTATTACTTATTTTTTTATTAATTCAATTTAGTTTCCCCAAATAATTCATTTCGCTTTATAAAAACCCGTCACTTTAGACAGCAACAAATATAAATCAAAATGTAACCATACTTTAATCATTCCACGATTACGCCCACCTCAATAGCTGTATACACAAAGCTCTAACAACTCGCATTGGGAACTGGCGAACCTAACAACTAACTTTTAATTCCTAACATGTACAGCTAGGCGGGTTAATCGATATGATGTACATCAATCACCATCAATTCGTAGATATTTTTTAATTTGCCGCGTGTGTTGAATTGAATTTAATGCCGGTATATCCCGTGCGATATGTGCCCGGAGATGAACAGGTGCGCGGTTCGACAGTCGCCATTTATTCGACACGCGCGGCGACGGCTGGTCCGCTCGTGCACACCCCGGGAGCGCGCGGACATACGAATAAATCCGCGCTCGTAAATAAGTTAACATCCACACTTAAAAGTTACAAAACCGTAAATAAACTCAAAAAGCGCATGTAGTTTACTTATAACAATGTGTTTCCGCTTAAATTTGTGTTTTAAGTAATAGCTATGAAGGTGGACTTTAGTGAATTTTTCGAATAATTTAGCAATCAACATGTTTTAAACCCTTAGCGTTTAGATTCATTCAGATCCTGTCACCAATTAATTGGTAGGTATGAGGTTTGTGTATAATGTCTTTAAAGATATAAAACTACGAGATATGAGGACCTAACTTGTAAATATATGTTTCTACATAGGATGGTTAAAAAAAATACAGACGCGAAATTTGACAAACACTTTCTTTTTGAAGAACTTGCTGGTTCCACGATTTACTTTTTTTTGTAAATTTTGTTGTGATTACATATTACATCAGCGCATTGCTTAAAATGCAGAAACTGAGAAAAAATCTTAATTGCAAATGAAAAGAAAGTTTACGCTTTCAAATGACTAAAGTTAAAAAAGAGTAGAATTAAATATATGTAAAAACTGCTATATTTATAAATATAATTATTGAATTTTCTTGAAATTCAAAATGTATGTAAGTAACACAAGTAACGTTTATGTAGGTAACATTCACAAATTACCAAAAACGGCGGGAGGCGTTAAATTTTATTTTCTTTTCAATTTTGAATCCTATGCGGCTAATTATTTTCTTGACGGCATACCTATAATATCAGAGCATGTGTATTAGGCCTTAACAACACAATATCAATTGTTAAGTGCATGTCCCACTATCGTATATAAATACTTGGGAACTCTTCCGCTAATATTGTTACAGTGATTTCCCACCACAAAGTGTTATAAAAAGAAGAGCTCTCTATAATAAGTAGAGATAATTGAAGCGCTACATACAACACAGAATGTACTACAGTGAATAATTCTTACTTGAACAATCTAAATAGTCTTTTTTATGACGCTTGTTATTTGCATTACCTTTTGATCATGATCTTTAATAAAAAAAATGATAATGCTTTTATTTAATGGGTTAAAGAGATGTCTCCTTTGGCGTATATATTTCGATATTATATTCGATTTTTAATTTATTGTTAGAAGAATGTCTGCGTAAAAATACCATATTATACTGTTGACTTGTTAGTCAAGTCAGACCGTTTACTATCGCACACATAAAATTAAACTTTTCTTTGAATTAATTTGTTCCGGAGTTCAGTTTCAATTTTTTTTCTCTATGACGGATAGAAGGCGTTTAAGTAACGGGCGATTGTGTTTTATATAACATTTGTAACTTTAGTAGTAAATTTAGATGTGGCACTGCATAACGTAGTTTATGAAACTTTCTTATCTCGTGAGTTCCTTAAGTCACCCAGTACAAATACAAACGGAAGGATATAGCATATATATATATAGGATATAGGAATATGTAGGATATAGCCTAAAGTGTTCGTAGGAACTAGGAACATAGAGGCACTCCATGGAGCTTGGGCTTCCGATGCTGCTCATGCTTCGTGTATCCGATGAACAATATATATTTTAAGTACTGTTACTGTCCAAAAACAATCAGTTTCTTCATTTGATATATATGCAAACACATTTTAAGTTATTACAAAAAACTAAAAAAATCGCGGTAAAATTTCGAAGATGCACAGTTACACTATGTTATTAATATTTTATGAGGATGATTTTTCAAATCATAATCCATCATCGACATGTGCAAAACCGCAATGGAACAGTGTTGCGGACTAATTTCAATACATTCTCCCGAAGAGGATACAAGATGATACAAAAGATGGTGACGATACAAGACGTAAAATATATGTTTTCGATGGATTCGATTAGTCAACCAAGTTAATAATTTTTTTATTATGTAAACCATTCTTGATTTCAGAAGTATTATTCAATATAATCCCATTGGAGATTATTAGATTGAAATTTAACTTGGGTAATTTCCGCGACCTTGAAAAGTCGATATTCAGTGCACGTCGTCAAACGCTTTCGCGTCATGAGGCTTCTCAAACTTTTTAGCTATTTAATTTAAATAGTTATGATTATCATCATGTTAAATGAAGGAAATCAAACCTCATTGATTATCAAGAGTTATAATGTTACTGCATATTATAAATGACTTTTTTCAGATAATTTTATGTACTAAAGTTATGTATTAATGAATTTAACATCATTAAAATTTAATATTAATGACATTAAATCCCTTAAATGTGTTAATAATATTTTAAATAAAAACGTTGAGAAATTTATTAACCACAGTACTTATAAGTTGAAAGTATTTAAAATTTATTTATGACAGTATAATAAACGTAAGTGTTAATAACCAGTCTCTTTTTCAATGTTATAATTAAAATACTTTTAGTACGTGACATAATGGCTACGACCGGCGAAATATGAAAATCATTTTATTGCGTTAACGACTCATGTGTTACCGATAAATTATGTAGGTGTGTTATTGGGATATCATTACATTGCCTCATGCTTCAGTTACATGTTGTAACGTCTGTTTAGGCGTTAATAGCTTATACGTAAGCCATTAAAAACATTACCAGTAAATATGATTTTGCAAGCAATACCTATTGATCAGCTAATGTCAGCCCAATGCTGAACATTTTTTTTTGGACGAGGACGTGAAAATGTCGGACCGTATAAAATCCCCACGGTAGATATGCTGTTATATGGATGTTATGTGCTGCTCGCGAGCAGAAGGCCCGCAAGTTAAAGTGCTGAACATGGTCCTCTTCGAGAAAACATAAGCAAAAGCCGGCACGTACTTTTTTGAAAAATTTGCCTATACTAACCATGCTTCGCAATGACGGCATCCTCGCACTTGTCCGAGACGTTTAGTTTCGGCAAATTCGGAAGCTGCAAGTTGCACCACGTGTACGTGTACGTGTACGTGTGAGGTTGGCATATGGAAAATAGCGATATTCCCCCTTACTAAAGAGCAACACTTCTGTGTCAAAATGGACTTTTTTGGTAGTACTAGTTACCGATGTAAAGATTATTTTAGGAAATTAAAATATTCCCCTTTACCCTTTGGATCAATTTTCCTTTATTCATTTTGTGATTGCGATTTCCTTGTTTCATTTGAAAAGTTACAAATAGATTAATAAAAGAACTATCATGTAGTGAATTGAACTTCTGTAATGAAATGAAAATAAGCAGTATTATTTTAGAAATTCTAAGTGTTTCACATCTGTGGCCTAGTATTTTCTTGTTTATTTAAAAATTTTCAAGTATGTAATTGTTCACAAATTTCGACCTACTTCGACCTTTTCGGAGAAAATGAATATATCACTCTACCTATTGTCATTGCCTATTGTATTGTCATTATGTAATAGGTTTTTAAAATACAGTACGAAGTAAAAGTGGATATTCTGCCTTTCCTATTTAATCTTACACGTGGATAGCAGCGGTGCTAATACCTCGAAATTGAGTAATTATTCGTTATAGCTCACTTACTTTTTAAGTTGTATACTCGTAAATCACCAATTCCTAACTACTGGATAATATTAAAATATGTATTATATTACTACCTACCATTAAATTTAAAATTCCCTATGAGTAACTAAAGTGATTGTTATGTTTTGACATGCACTGTCTAAGTTTATACTTAAACAGTGCATGCCAAACCTAATCTTTAAAAGCAATCTCAATATTAATTTACTATTTCTTAAAAAAATTTTGATTATCGTTTTGTTTCTTGTCTTAAATACCGAAGGCAATAATGTAAATTTATAATAAATAATACCTAATTTCGTAAGATTTTATGCACTCAATCCTGAGCAAGTTAACATTCATTACACAGAATTCATAACTTGAAATGAAAAATTACTTTGTGCAATGGTAAAAGTAACTGACTGTTTAACTATTTGTCCTGGGTTCGAATCTCAGCCGTAGTTAATATTAGTGCATCACAACAATTGTTGGTATTCGGAACTGGTTGTATTAAGTCGCATCCCGTGTCTCTAACACTTCTTCGGATCTTTCCTCGAATTGTTTCGTAAAATCGGTGAGTTACATCTGATACGGGAAGACAAAGACGGGCGAATGACTATATGTTTGAGTGTACAATAGCCGCATTACATGTATGACACTGTGCTATAGATATCTTCTCATAGTATTCGAACCTTGTCGCCGTGGTTGAAATCTATCAGGAAGACATGACAATCATTATAAAATAAGTAAAATTTCGTACTGTACTTATATATATAGCAATAATATACCTGTGACAACATGTAAGCCTATAGGATTCGTTAAAACTGCTATTTGAATCCACCCCTGTACATAGGCTGGCTAGCTTAGAGAGTTAGACTAAATTATCCTGACTGGTATCTTTTAAAGTGTGAGGTGTCTGTAGTATTGTGATACGATGACGTTATAAAAAAGGTATCTTCTAAACACAAGTCGTCTATCGCTTCCCTGTATCATAAGCACCGGATGGTAGCCAGGAACAATGATGATGCATTGCCGAATCCATGGCAGTTATTTCAAAATGTTGTCGGTAGTTTTCGACTGTGCGGTATATACTCGTATTATAAGACCGCAAGTGTTGATGAAAACACAGAAGTTTCCATTCGTTTTTGCCTTCCCGTATCCGATGTAACGCCCCTGTGATAAGAACGATGAATGGCCAGGTGTGGTGTCAGTGACATATGAAATAACCAAAAATCATCACAACCAAACCCGAAAACCAATAAGTTTAGTTTTGCAGAATATTGACCCCGGCTGGTATTCAAACTCACGACTCATGGCTATATAGCCTATCTAAACATTCTTACTCATTATAGAAAGTTTTGCCCCTAGCACTTTTCGTACCCGCAGCCTAATGTTTCAAAGCAGGGACACGATTGTCAAGGTATCGATTAGATATTGTTTTAAAACTGCTTTGTCGTATAATACGTACCTATAATGTGAAGTGCTTATAACCGTAACACAGTGTTTCGTTGCCTCTATCCGTGTACTACTTGAAGCGGACGTCGCCGCCTTCCAAAGTGCTTCGAAGGCGTTACCGTGCGGTCGCGACCAATGTGGCCGGTATAACGGTGCGGCAAGGTGTCGCGCTCCCCACTTCACTACACCACGTTACATTACGTATGCTCAAGTGATGCCAATAAGGTGGTTAATTTAAGAAACCAACGTTAATCGTCTCAACTATAACTACTTTTCGAATTTACAAAATGGAAAAGTCAATTTCGTTTTTTCCGTTCTGTGCCTTCGAGTGTATAAATCAGCAATTTTAACATCCCGTCTCGATATCACATCGATATCACAAATTTGATATCGATAATCCTTATGTTTAAACTTTTGATTAAAAGAATTGCTTACAACTATGAATTTTATATTATAAGTACATATTTCAGGAAAATTATATTTTTTAAATGCTTTGGCTGAATCCATAGTAGGTTTGACAATAAAAATCTTTAACAAATTTTGATATCACATACTGTCTATAGTCGTTTACAATCGGGAATAAAACCGCATATTTAAAATTTCGCGTTTTTATGCCTCTTTATCGCAAATATGCATATTTATGAGTGTTAAAAGAGTAATTATTATTCGAATTGATAGGTTTATAGTCTTTAACATGGTACATCCAAGTTAATAATCGGTGAAATGATAGTAGCTGTTCCTATTTATTGTTTCTCTCAAAAAGTTTTTAATTATTCTTTTATGCTCAAACTGGAAGTAAAGAAGAGTAATACGTCTTCTTGACATTTAGATATGTAAATGTTCATTTAGATATTCAAATCAAAACATGTTTCAAATTAATAAACGATCTAAACAATGTCATTTACTTATTTATTGCTCAACATGGCTCTTATTTATTGTTTTTTTTTGGTAACTTCCAATTTGCAATAAGCATTAAAGTTTTTATTATAAGTATAATTATTTTTTACAGTGACGTACATTGCAAATTGTTAAGACTCCAATTGCTAACCGTGTTGTTCTAGGTTGATCGAATCTAGTATATAATAAAAGAAAACGTACAGCGAGACGAGATCCTTTACCGGCAGGCCTATGAGGAAGCTCAAAGCCACTTAGCAAGGTACAGATATTAGTTATTTCTAAATTACAAATATATAAGAAATTTCGGTAACCGATATTGCTTTAAGTATAACTGTCAACTGAAGTGACCGGTCGGTTAAATAAATTAAACGGCAACCGTAATATGTAAAACATAGAAACAAATAATTGTTTGAACAATTGATATTACGTTTTTGTCTGATTTTTGTTATCAATTGCACAGGTTCAGAAATACATGAACATTAAATCTCCATGTCTTTATCCATATCATTTGGTTGTTGAGATAAGGTAAAAGCAGTAGAAATAAAACCTTTAGAGGATTATATATAATAATTTGTACATTAGACGTTAAATGTTATTTATCAAGAAGTAATGAAAAAAAAATTAAGTAAATATCGTAATGTTAAAGATTAAAAAATAGGCCCCTTTTTTACGCAGACATCACCTGTCCTAGCTTATTTTACACTTAATAGAAAAACTTTGGTAAACGGAAGTCAATACGGTAAAAACGAAAGAATGAGAACTTAATAAGTTCTTCAGCGTTGAGAATGGACGGCCATCAACTCTACGCAAAGTAACAACTATTTATGGACGACATACTTAACATACTAATATTACATATTCGAAAGTAACTATGCCTGTCTGTCTTATGTTTTCACGGATAAACCCCTGGGACCTGTTCCGCTATGCTACAAACACACAGGCTCATATTTATATATATGTGTAGCGGACAAAGCCCAGAACAGATTTTGACAATATTCGGTATGAATATACTAAGGTATCTTGGTAAGGACGTGGGAAAATATTTTACGCGGACGAAGCCGCAAGCAGCTAACAAAACGTAATAATTCGCTGTGGGATGTAAAATCATTTATTCATAGTCATTAGAAACATAAATTTTACTTGTTAAACGCAAGTTTCTAAATCTACGACTGTTTCGTAATGAGGTGCCTTTGACAGAAAAGAAACATTGTAATAACATAGTAATTAGCCATAAGTGTTGTTTGTAAGAGTTTTTACAGTTTTTTAGTTATTTTGAATATAATTTTAGATTTTAGTCCGTTTAGTCCGTGTCCGCTCGCAGAACTGACGAACTGACAACCGTTTGGGAAGAAAGGTTCTCGAGTGGCTACCGCAAAAAGGCAAATGCAGTGTAGGACCCAGAAAAGGGAGGCTTATGTTCAGCTGTGGACTTGTGGCTGTAACGATAATGATAAAAGATTTTGAGTAAATTCTGTACCTAAGCATCAATTATATTTTGATCATAGTTTTGATCATAAATATTTCTGTAAAAAAATCATCTTCAAAAATCAATTAAAATTTTACTATCGAAAAGGCTCATATCTGTAAGTGTCTTGTTTGTCGTCATAATTTTGCACTCACTTCGGCTTATATCTTACCGAACCACAACTTTGAAATTTCAAAATTGGAAAGATTTGACTTGTTGCATGTCACGTGACCAATGGCATTATTCACATTAATTATTATTTAATGAATAAAGTTGTGCACCCCTAAACTTTAATCGATTATTTGCAAACAAAACCTTTATAATTATATCTTACCTTTACCCTAATTTTACATGCACTCTTTTATCTATCAAAGATATTTTTTAATTATTTGCATCCCAAGTCATGTTTATATATCTAATATCAACCTTGTCTACTAAAGTTGCCACGGAATCACGGATCTTGCTAAACGGAAATCCGCCTGCCTACCCCTATTTGCGACAGGTCTACAAAGTACAAAGCGAGTGCTTATTACATGAAAACTTTTTTACTTGCGTATCTAAAAGCTTAATGTACCATACAACCAGGAAAAAATTACAAAGTGCTTACACTACGTCGGTTATTTAAATTATCATAAAATAATTAAAACGAACGTTCCGCATGCGCGCCATCCGTTACTCTTGCACCTATTATGGTCAATTCGGTAACGGCACCGCGTAGGCATAAACCCGGATAACGGAGGGTTATGACACGCGATTTTCCGTACTGCTCAAATTTAGATCGAGCGATTGGCTCTGCTGGTTATGTGTGATCAATAATATTATGTTAGAAATTTTTTTTTTCAAAAATCCTGATATTTTTACTTGCTTGACCAAGTTTATGCATATAGATCGCATATTTTTTTTGAGGAATACCAGCAATGCTATTAACATTATTCATAATTCATAAAAATCTAACACTGACTAAATGACAGACAACTCACCGCCTAAATTGGTGAGTCTGGAAGCATGAAATTTTGCACAGGAGCTCCTTATAAAAGGTAACGATGGGCATTAAGAAATAATTATTGAAAACTCATCCCCTAACAGGGCTAAATAGGGGATAAAAGTTTGTAATGAAGTTGGTAATTATTCAGTTAGAAATATGGTTGTATAATTTTATAGTTTCCGGTGGGAAATCCTATCGCGCACACGGCTATTACCTACTATATAATTCCTTCTAGCTAGTCGAAAGGCATGCTCTAACCTGCAACATAAACCATTTGACTATTTGCGACCAAACTCTTTCGAGCGACAACCTCGTACAGTATTGCGGGAAGTCTGTGGATGCAGGTGGGTTAGGTCTGTGCTTTATGACAATCTTTGGGGAAGATCTATGTTCAGGAGTAGACTTGTAATAATGAGGATGATATAATATTATGATTTGTAAATAATCTTGTAATAAAGGATTATGCTGTTTGTGCGGAAAACCTTGTTGACAATCTATAATGAACAAATAATGTCCAGACTCGTAACAGAGTAGTGTGAAGCACTTTATATATTTCATTTCATCAGAAAATTGCGGGGAAAATCAACAACTAATGTATGAAGTATTTTTGTAAAAAAAGTGGAGTAGTAGTCTGTAGATTTCCACTGCTGGGCATAGCACAATAACTTTGAGAGGGTTTTGGAGTCAGAACGGGTCCGCCGCGCTGCTCTAGTGCGGGTCGGAAGACATCATATACACCAGAAATAATATTTTTTTATCATTCCTTACGTCCCGGTGTCGTAGTTGCTAAGCATTCGGCTACGCCGCTCCGGGTCGCTGGTTTCCAATTCCCGCACGGGACAAGCATTTCTGTGAACTTAAAATACATATTCTGGGTCTGGGTGTTAGTCTCTATGCAATTTATGTACGTAAGCTGCTTCCGCGAAACAGGAGAAATTCCTACAGTGAGAGGAAATATGTATATCATCACTAGTCGTTGGGATTTGGGTTCGGCTAATTCGGACGAATTTTTCACCATCATTCGGTCGCCAGAACCTCGTCTATTGGTTATTTGGAGAATAAAATGGTATATTCCATCTTACGCTTACTACCAAAGTATGCGACGTATACTTAATAAGTCGCATACTTTGGTATAACTCTATAAATAGCCAATAGTTAGCTTTTAACTGTTATTTTATGATTACGATGACGGTATACTCGTTAATCTTTAATTACTTATTCTTACACCAATATCTAAGGCCCATGTTATCACGATTTAATCGGAGCTTTAAATTAAAAAGTGCATACTTGCCTCCAAAACTACGTGAAATAATACGAGCAGTCCCATAGATAGATTGCATGACTTCAATATTTTCAGTATTTTAAAGCCTTGGAAAATGGATCTTATACACAAACAAATTACAAATTGTAGTATGTCTGTTGCATTTTGTCTATATATGTATTCGATGAAGTTATTGCTGTTAGCCGTTTTGGCTTTTACAGCTTCATAGGTTTGCGCCTGCGTCCTTGAGGCCGCGGGCGTTTATGCTTTAAGTAGATGTGCAAGAGTACATCTACTGCTTACCTTTTTTTTTTGTGGTAAGCAATCTAAGGACCTTCCGAGGGAGGTTCGGGCCTCGTCTCGGACGGTCGTGGTGTTTCGGTAGTATTGGGCGGTAAGGACCGCCCTGAATCCCGGGTGTACGGTGTGTACGCGGGTGTTCGGTTTGCTCGATACGCTCTTATGCGTCGAAGGGGGATTGTGCACGTGTCTCTACTCCTAACTGTGTGTACAATGTGTTCTTGAGTATTGTTAACCGAAACTGGTTCGGTTTGTCGGTCTGTCGGTGCTGTTACGTCTTCCGGGTTGTCTAATACGTTACGCGGGCGACGGTGGCGCACCGTTGCGTTTAAAATCGGGGAATATTTGTTGGCGTTTACCACCAGCGGGTTAGGGTGTACGGCGGCCGATTCGAAGTAGTGCCGTGACGTTTCCCTGAAGAATGCTTTGATCGTCGGTATTTTACAGTCCTTGTGTAAGTCGTCGTTACGCTGGTACCAGCTTGCACCGGTGGCGCTACGCAGAAACTTATTTTGGACGGTCTGAAGCGAGACGATGTGTGTTTTCGCCGCATGCGCGAAGGCTAACGAACCATAGGCCATGATAGGTCTTATGCAAGCCTTGTATAGGAGCAGTTTGTGTCTAAGTGACATCTTGCTTGAGGAGCAGATCATTGAATGTAGGCGGCCTGTGACGAAGGCGGCCGTGTTCCTGACTGTCCTAATATGGGGGGCGAATGTCATCGGCGCGTCTAAGGTTACCCCTAAGTATTTCGCCTTCCTTTCCCAAGGGATCGGTCGGTCGAATAGGGTGATTGTGCCTAATTTACGAGATTCGTAATTATGATTGGCCGTGTTCGTTCCTCTTGTGAAGAGAACTCCTACGATTTTTTCGGGATTGACCTCTATTCTCCATTTCCGGAACCATTCGCCTAGACGATTGGCAGCGGCTTGGAGTCGTAAGGTGATGCGACGTTTGTGACGGTCGGAGAAGTATAGGGCCGTGTCGTCCGCAATAGTGCGAGGTTGACCTGGGGCTCTTTTGGAATGCCACTCGTGTAAAGTGAGAAGAGGATTGGGGAGAGGCAGGAGCCTTGAGGAACTCCGGCTTTCAGAGGGCGGATTGAGGATCGCGTGCCCTCTACTCGATAGCGAAAGGTGCGGTTGGACAAGTAGGCTCGTAGGATGTGCATGAGCCTGTCTGGGATTTTGAAATTGTACAGTTTATAGATTAAACCGTTATGCCAGACTTTGTCGAATGCCTTTGCGACATCGAAGAATAGTGCTCCCGTGCTATTGGGCTTGGGGGGCGGTTGAGGTTTTTTAATATGTGCTCCGTTAAGCGGTGCACTTGTTGGACGCATAGTGTTCGGAACGGAAGCCGAATTGCTCGTCTGGAATTATGTTGTTTTCAAACAGAAATTGTCTGAGTCTTTTCAGGATTATCCTTTCGGAAAATTTTCCCCATAGAGTTGAGGAGACTTATAGGGCGATAGCTGGAGGCGAGGTTACGGGGCTTGCCTGGTTTTGGAATGCCTATGACGTCTGCCTCTTTCCAGGCATCCGGGAAGGAGCAGCTGGCGAGGAAGATGTTTGTACGTTGAAGATGTTTGCCAGTAGGCATAGTAGTGGGGCTGGGAGAGTTTTAAATACCCTGTTGCTTATACCATCCATTCCGGGTGCTGACCGGTTTTTCAGGTTGCTTACGATCTCAGAGACTTCTTTGGGTGTCACTGGCTCTAGTGGATCGTCCACTGGTGGTAACGCGTCCCTACGTGTTACTTCCTCGTCCACCTGCCGTAGGTGGACGGGATCCGTTGGTTCACGCGAGGGAGTGCATTGGCTCTCTAGACTGTTCGTGAGGCATTCGGCCTTTTCGCTGTCGTCGAAGGCTAGCGTTGGCATTTTGTCTCTGGCACTTCTTCCGATCTTATCGCCTAAGCGTACAAAGACTAGTGAGTCCTTGAGAAATTGTTGCGTTGGTTTGTTGGACTCGGATCTGTCGGCCAAACGGGCATCCGCAACCTACAAGTACTTATCGTCTCTCCTTCAGAACGTGACGAGTGGCAAGCCTCGTCACCGATATTTCCTAATCGATTTCCTTAACCACGTGAAGAAAGGGCATGACAGGTTCTAACAACGACTAAAAACGTGCTCCAAAAGAAAGTTATTTAAATTTTATGCATTTCAGAACACATTTACTTTTTTAGTTTTTTGGCTGTTTTTGTTGAAAAAAAAAGCTTTTATCAAAATATAATGACATCGAATAATTTCAATGATCACATCGTGTCACAGCCCTGGTTGATATGAAAGTATAAAAAGAATACGATCGACGCGAACTTGAACTGAACAATACAATACCATATTTGGAATAGCCATGCACCTCTATGCGGTATCCGATCCGACGCTATTGAAGTTATACCATCACATTCTGTGACATTCATCTTGGCCCCTCGTAATAAATAGTTTTATTAACGCAACGAACATTACGACAGGCAAAGATAAACTAGCAAGTAATATATAGTAATATCTCTTATGGTCGATGTACTCGTTAATATCATATGAATTTGTTATACCTTTATAAATATAACTCTTTTAATAGATAATAATATTAAAAATGGTTATATATCAGCGAACGACGGCTCAGATTAAATTTTATAGAATAACTAGTTTGACCATAAATAATGATACAACTTCAAAGGATATTTTTTCTGAATTCAAATTTAGAATGTGTTTATTACGACTTAAACTAAATTCGGGGATTTAACCGTGATTGTTAAATTACATCAATAAGTGGGGCGTTAAAGAAAATAGTTTCAGTGATCGATTTGCACATAGTGGATGGAGCCGTCAGTCATGTTTAAGACGCTTCAAAACTCCCTATGGAAACAGTCCGTAAATCCATAGATTCGAGGTGAGAGATTAAAGACTTTTATGTTTAACAAATTAAAGTTTTAATGTCTAACAAAACTTATGGACATACTAGCTACGTAACCAGGGTTTTATCTCTTATACCGGTGCCACTAAATTGTTAATTGCAATTTTTAGTGTTTATTACCACTTGAAGGAAAATATCGTGAGGAAATCTAAGATAAAATGACATACTTCAAAGACATGAGGTCCGCTCTTACTAGAGTGGAGGGCACAGCATCAACAAAAAGAGAAGACTTTAACTCTCCTTTACATTATAAATACCGTTAAATTACCACATCTCTTTTACATAATATATAACATGTTTGATAAAAAAAGTAAAAAACGGTTCAAAGTTATCACGTAAACGTAACATTATAAAATAGGTTAGGATTTGCCGTAATCAGTAGCTCGGCAAATCATTGCCCTGATTTTATAAGCTTACAAGTAGGTCCGACCTCGTTGTAATTTTTTAAATGTTCTTCGTAATCAAATAAATTCTTTAATTATTACTTTATTATATCGATTCCGCGGTTTCATCTGCTTTAAATTTGCATAAGACAATAAGATGCTTGTTATATATGCCATTATATGTGCGCGTAATATACACATGACCAAGATTTACTGTTACTGCACCGCTCCTATCGGTCGTAGCGTAATAATAAAAATATTCTTTAACCTTAACCGGACTGGTAGTTCTTGAGATTATCGCGTCCAAACATTCATACTCTTCAGTTTTTTTTATATTAATTTACATTTCGTAATCACAATACCATACGCCTCGCTCTTAAAATGCTGCTACACATTACCAGTTAAGTGTTATCATTTTGGGAATCTTTTTAGTAAGATAATTCGACCATCTAATAAAAAAGGGTTTCCTTTGATAGACTCTTAAACTAACTGGCTTAATGAAAATTGGAAATGTTTTACCATTAAAAATAAAAACACATGTCATCTATGGATCGCACTGGTCACATTCCTATCAACGTCAACTAATGAAATGTCCGTAATAATTGTAAAGGGTGTTTATTTAGTTGGCAACACTAATGTGCGATCACGTTCTTGTGTTAACGAAAGAGCGCGTAAAGACATAATGTAGAAACAACGCACGAGCCTTGCATAATATTATAAAACTCTGGACAGCAACAAACAAGGTCTTTATGCTTGTAATTCATGCACCGCACTTCGTATTTGCACTTTAATGTTTTTATGGCTTAATTTTACATCATATTTTAATGAAACATTATCTACGTGCGTTTTATCACCTTTCCTTCTTCTTTTGTTAACACTATCCAACAAATATAACAAATATGAAAGTTGATATTTGGATGTTTGTTGCGCAAACTCACTTAAAGTATTAAACGCCTTTGTATGAAATTTTGGATATACTCATAAGTCGATTGAGTTCTGGAATAAGACATAAGATTTTTGTTTATTGCACTTTCCACCGGCCCACCTGATGATAAATGGCTAAAAATGGCAAAAAAGTTCAATCCACTGACTGATATGGAATGCCTCACAGTCTGGAATTATACTAGCTCAGTATACTTTTAAAACTGGAATACAAAAGCGATTGCACTGCTGTTTAATGACAGAAATAGGTAAGACCCTGTGTAGGTACCATCCGTACCTACATAGATACGTAGGTGGAGAGAGAAGGAGCAAACTGCCTAGGATACAGTTTATCTCGATCGTGGGTTCTTTTGTGACACAATTTAAATCGGCCGATGGTTGTAATGGGGAAAACTCCCGGTACATGCACCCTGACTCTGGTAACGAACTGATGACGGAAAACTCACTCGGACTATGGCAAACCTGCAGCAGCGTTCTCTAGCGGCAGGGTCGCACATCTACCCCCTTATTGCTATTCTGCACTCTTTTGGTATTCGCCAATGAGACTCTCGCCAGAGCTTAGTCTGTTGCCAGACAGTAGATTGATATGGGAGAAGGTGTATTGAGGTTTGGTGAAAAAATTATATTTAATAAATATTCCCTTTATTTACAATAAAACAAAGAGACCGACAAGTCATGCTAACGTGTTTGTTCGTTTATCATTTGAAATTTACAAAGCGTATTTGGATCTATTCTTCGGATTTCGTTTAAATAAGAACATCACATTATAAGTCAGCGGTGTATTCATCTTAATTAATTTACGTATTATTGCTTTAGGAAAACGTGCATGTGGAGCCGCGTGCAACGGCTAGACTTTATAAATCTTAATTAACGTATCAAGACGTAGATACATTTGCCACGCGGTAGCAGTGCACTTTCTGCCCTTTGTTCTCATGAGAGAAGTCTTGAAAATCTCCGGGAGCAAACGCGGCGACTATCCTCATCCCTCGTTACGTTTATCTCGCGGAAAGGGGAATAGTGGGTTACGGAAGCTCGAGTGACTTGGGTAAGTCGTACCAAATGCTGCGCCGTAACCTCTGATTAACCTTGAGGGTGACCAACGTTAGTATTTTAATATATGTATATATATACAAAAAGGTGGTATTGTAAGTATCAAACTCACCGAACATTAACAATAAACGAGTCACGAAAATCATTATTTAATCAGAGTGCTTACATATGACCGGGTATCGAACCCAGGATCCACGATTAAGAAAGCAGGCATTTAAAACACTTACTAAGAAAAAAATCGTGGTGACATCATTGCTAGTATAGGCAAATAGCTAAAACGTTATTTTTAGTATACTATTCAATACGCATACCAACTGCTTGGAAATACTTCACTTAATCAGCTCATGCGTGACCTGCGTTATAAGGCTTTACAACTAGTTAAAAACTGAGCGTTATTTCAAACAATTCAATGAAAATATTTAAAAGCTCAGACCTCTCTCCCGTAGAGGTAGGCAGATTACAGATTTCCATTTATCGCGACACATTGTAGTTAAACGGATTTCCGCATTTGCCCCTCTCCGGGAGATAGAACGTAATGGGTGGTAAGATTTTCGAGGCCTCTAACACACTCAGGAAAATAGAGGCTGGCAAGTTCTTTTTCGTTCACTCGCACAGGGAAACTGAGTAATTCGATAAAATTTGTTTTTTTTGCGAGTTAAAAAAATAAAGACGAAATGGTATTTCAATAAATTCAGAAGTTATGTGCTATAATATCATATAAAAAAAGGAAAATTTTCTATTAATTTTCAAATTACTTGCAGTAAAATAAAGCAGTGTGAATGTAACATTTGATTTAATTATTAGTTGCGCTAAACCTACCGCCTCCATGGCTTTGGCAAATTTTCGCATGGCATACATACATTATCATACATTTTCTTCGAAATTCTGATTCCAAACATAGGTCTGAGGATTCAGAACCTCGTTGCCTGCACAAGAGTTCTGCACTCGTCACACTTCATATAAAGATTCTGCATCTATTTTATGCAAGAGGGCTGTGGAAAATTAAATTACTGCATTGTCATATTTGTATTGTAGGGTATGCAGATACTACAGATTGAGATATGAACATCACAAACATTTCTCGACACGTGCGAAATTTCAGTTTCATATATAAACAAAGTTGACTGACAACGAACGTCTGTGTGCCAAGCCAAACCATACACTGGAACGACTACTGGCATAAATCCTCATTTACGACGCGATGAGAATGCTCATTACACTTATTACATAATATTAACGGCAATACGTTGCCCTTTGCATCAACCGACTGCGGTTTTCAAATTTATTCCACTGTGGGAAACTGCGATTCCACGAAGAGCGATGGCCAGTCTAAGTTGTTCATAACCTATGCACTTTATTAGATGAGTTTGAATTTTATTTTCATACCACTTAGTAATACTGCATTTACTTCCATTGGTTATGCATATGTAGTTTAGTATCACTGCGACAGTAGCCTAAAGGTTAGGCTGCGCACTACGACACATGATGATGCCGGTTCGAGTCCACTTTCGATACAAACTCTTATAGGCTTAGTTGGGGTCATTAAAATTAATATCCGCTACGTTAACAACATTACTAGTAGGGTTTAAAAACTGTAACAATTATAATAATATACTAGGTATATAACAAATATATAACAATTAACAAATTTAATTGTATAATTATTGTATCACTGGAGAGCTGGTACTTATAGCTCAGCTTTTTAAGTGCCATCCGATACCTAATTTATTATATTGTACAGATATGGAAATATTTCCATATACGAATAAAACAATAAATAAATTATTATTAAAAAAAAACAAATGGTTTAAAATACAGGAAAAAATTTAATCCTTAGCTTGTTTCAACACGTCTAGGATTATATTATACAGTGTGTTTATATTATATTATACCTATATTTGATAATTCCACAAATCAATTAATTGAGTTTATTTTTTAATATATTGTAGAAGTTTGAATATATCACGGGCAACACTACATAAGTGACTGAGGTCAACTTATTTGGCGGTAGGAACCATTCAAAATTGGTGGAGTACTGGTTACTTTTATACGTGGTAGAGTTAAGCGGTGGCTTTTGCTGCTACTCGAATGGGCTCGCTCGACCGGATTAGTACCACGGCCTCGCAAAATACCGGCGTGAAGTAAAGGCAACTTGTGCTTCTGCGTTTCGTTCGGTGAGTGAGGTAAACTGAGGCCCACTCCTCCGGGCTCTTCCCCTCCTCATCGTCCCTCCCATTCTCCCAAACACCCTTAAAGGCCGACAGCGCACCTGCAGCTCCTCTGCTGTTGCAGATGTACGTGGGGGACGGTAATCATTTACCATCAGTTTAACCGTTTCTCGTTTGCCGCCTTTCCCATAAAAAAAAAATTAGACAAAGTTTATGCTGGTCCAGACACTCATTCTACTTGAACAATATTCTCCTTTATTAGAACGCCCTGTTACTGTAACAGATATATTCTTCGAAAGTATGTTCATATCTCACAATACCGTTCTTGCCTTAAATTACTCATTATTTAACAAAGGCTAAAGTCCGGAATCCTTTTTGTTCTATTCTCTATTTAAAATGACACTGCTCCCCCTTTTTAACTTATATTTTGGTCCTTCTCTCTTCATATAGTTATTCGTCATTTAATTATTAGCACTCCGCAACGCTTCACCGATTTTATTGGTACCTCCATATCGTTCACACTACACTAATAGTTTAGTCTAAAAGTTTCTTATAAGTTCTCTTTAAAAAGACTGGTAAAATACCTTTCTAAAACAACCGTTGTGAGTCAGGATTGAAAATGATACCATCGATCATGTAATATTGTATACAAAATATATTAAATGCGTTAAATGCCCTGAAAGAAATATAAACAAATTTTGTTATTTTTACGTATGTTTTAATATCTTTAGACGAATGTTAAAGACTGTTGTTGTAATTATAGTAGACCGTGTTGGTTAACAATAAAAAGTGAAAACCCTAGCACGTATTATTACTATGAAAAATAACAAAAATTTTGTAGTGACTGCTCAATAAATTTAAACATATGTATGAATATAATATGAATGTTTAAACGTTAAGTAAGAAGATCCTATTATACATTGACTATTATTCCAGTATGAACCCCCGATCTGATAAACTGAAGGTTAAATTCAGATGAGTTGTGAAAGTTTTTGAAAATGCCAAAAAAAGACTGAAAATTATCCTACTGTGGCACATTTTTAAATTTATGTTTTAACCATATTAATTTACATTTTGAGGGTTTCTATTCTTATTCTATGTAATTATAATATATTTAAAACATTTAACACTTAATAAAAAAGAGTTTATTCGTATACTTAAATTAGGTATAGTAGTAGTATAGTATTCGTATTAGGTATTTAGCGATATGGCCAATTACAATCTTCAGACTTCTCTTAGTGGTATCAATCCACAACATAACTCATCTATTGGTTATTGGTTCTGCAACAGATATGACCAACTACTCAGTTCACCACATTAACTTACTTATTCTGTAATATGATTACCACAGCATTATGAATATAATTGTAAAGTCAAAAAATCCCATCGTCTATTAAAACAGAAACAAGTATACTAAAGTATAAAATTAATAAATACATTGAAAGTTCCACACGAAGAGTTTTTAATGTTTAACACTTTACTTCCGAATAAAAAAAACCAGGAAGAAGCTTACGCTAGTTCATTTCTCTGGGCATTTATTTGGCACGCTTGAGCGATGGCCATCGTACCATATCTCACTGGCTAATGTTCAAGTATCCCTAAGCTTTTCACGATTTTCATCTTTAAAATAAACAGCATAAAGCCCACAGCCTAAGTAATAATAAATACATACGGGCGCTTCAATCATACCGTCCCGGTAATTGCGCTTTAAGTGAATGAACTATATGCAATTCGCATATTCAGCGTGTAGGCACTGCCTATGCCTTTAATTTAATCAGTTCTAATAATAATATTTCATTTAAAAGAACACTCTTCGCATACACATACAAATTACTAGCTAACTAGCTTTCACTTTTAAACTAGCTTTCATCCAGAATTTCGTCCGTCCAATTATTAAAAGTATCAACTATCCCTCCGCAGGATTCCGAAATTTTATCCAAATCTGTTCAACGATTTAGCCATTAAAATGTAACAGTCAGACCAACATAGTACATCATCATATCACATCATCAAAGTCCACCTTCTGAAATATCACTAAGTCTTTTCCCATATCATATTGAAGAAAAATTTATTTGTTGCATAGTATTGCATAGAATACTCGTATCCCTTAGGAACAGGCTTCTTTACTATTTTTATAACATTAGTAACGGTCTATATAATAACAATGATTTGAAGAAAGATAACCTATGAGTAACGTGTTCATTATTTTAATTAGAATTTTGAATTCCGTACAATTTATTGCGATAATAAATGGGCAGTTTTCATACGCTAACTGGACGGTGAATCATTAGTAAGCAATAACATGGATATAAAGTATTAAAAAAACGACAACATCGATGTGATTCATGGTTAATCTTCTACAATCCAGACAGATATGTATTAGTCTATTTTCACCTCACTCGTCTTTACCTTTTCATATATTTTTTTTTTTATGAAAAATTGGCTTACGTTTGACCTTAATCTTGCCCGATGGAAGGCGAAGATGAGGCCTAGGATGGTACACGCTTGCCTAGATGTCTGTTCACTTTGGCCTAAAAGATATCCAGATTATAGTTTTTTAGTTTTTATAGTTTATATTCGATGTAAAGCTTATGCGATAATATCGAAGGAAAGGTCAGATGCAGTGTCAGAGTCACGCGACGCAATAAAACCCAACCGGATCGAAACCCAGGTCCATGGCTGAATATTCGGGTTACTAATAAGAATCAAGTATATCGAGTACGAAACCACGCAAATGTAACTCACACTTGATCATATTTTAATTAAACATTTTTTTTTTTAATTTTTAATTTTGTTTTCTCTCCAGGTACGAAGGTGAAGCTACAATGGTGTTATAATAAGGTAAGAATTAAACTTCCGGCACATTTAATATAACTGCATATATCCCATTCACGATTTATTTTAATTTAAAAATATGCATAATGAACCTACGCCATCTTTTATCGTATATATATCATATCGTTTTTTTCCTTTCGGAGAAGTCGCTAATCTATAGCTAGACAGCTGGCACTCACTAATTAATCGGATTTTACACAATCCGGATACAATTTCATGGGTTTAAAAGTATTAACTCTGCTGAATCCAGCGAGCAGAGTAAACCCGGGACTAACATTGATCACTGAATAAACATTTCCAAACATATCCATGTGAACATGTTCGGCAAGCAGACCAACAGTTCGACAAACAAGATGGACATACAATTGTCAATAGCACAATAATACCTGCCATAGTCCATTAACAGCGCGGCCGGTGTAATTGATACTTGATTGTTGTTCACACCGACGAATGACAGATCAATTCGAGAGTTCAAGAGATTGGTCGAATGCGATAAGTCATCCTAAAGAACACTATTCGTGTAGTAGATGACCTTGCAAACGAAACTAACCTCAAATAACAAAGCTTTTCATCTAAAGTTCGAGATTAGATTTTGTTCTTTGTGTTTGAAATCATATTTTGTGTCAACGTACTAGATAATTATGAATATCTCATTATTATAACACAATAGCCAATAAATTGTAGGTTACAGAGAAGACATCATTATGCTCGTACTAATTTCACAGCTTTCTACTGTTGAATACTTCGTACAGTCTTGGTAATTCGACTCACAGGCTTGCATAACATAGCGTAGTTGCATGCAGTTTTTGCGACTGCATGCAACTAGGCATCAGGGCATGTGGAAACCATCGGAGTAGACCAGTAATGATAGGGTGTGAAAGGGTGAGAACGTTAAGTTATTGATACACTTCATCATACTCATGAAATGAGACGTCTTATCAGGGTTTACTAACTATCTATATTGCGTAACCACGAAGTAAAAAAGAAACTAATTGCGAATACCGCTAGGAAAATGTGCCATGAAATAGCGCAACAACTTGTTTAGTTGATTTCTAAGAACGGTATCTTAAAAACATTATTTCTATACAAAATCGTTGAAAAGATATTAATATAATAATGAAAAAAGGTATCGTATTATACATAAATAAACATATATAAAATTATATACATTATACAAACTTTATAGCAAAAGGTACTATGCGCTATGTGAAAGATCCAAATATTGACGATTAACAGAATGTGAAGAAAAAGTTCTTTCCCAATGGGAGGATTTGCCATAATCGCTAAGTTTGGCTGGTTGGAAATCGCAGTACCAGACGCCTCACACCTTTCACGCTGTCGTCAGTCTGTGTATTCAGCCTGGCATTTTGTGCGATGCTTAAACCGCCATCTGTCGAACGCCATTAGATTTCCATTGTTTTGCCTTTAGCTGACTTTTACGGCACCTATGGGTGGAAGGGGGAAGCAGATTTTTTGATACCGCCACCACGCAGTCAAATTAACAAAGATTATTAATTATATAAGAATTAAGATCATTGCAAAAAATTTATAATTTTAAAATAAAACAAACTTTCATTAATGCTTCCTTCTTCTTTGACAACTCCGGACTACGTAAGTATTAAGTGCGTTTCAACAAGCGGCAAATTGTACGTTAGACCGGAATATAGTCAACTTATAATGCTTTTCTTGCCAATAGTTCTAACCCTAATAGCTGTAAGAACTTTCTTATCTTAGGTTTAATATATACCATTGAGACATCCACGAAGAGCTTAGTCTAATTACCGTTAAACTACCTTCAGTACATATAGTATTACTATTAGAGTTACTAGATGTTTATAATATTATTTAAAAAATGTGTCACAATACTAAATGGGTTTTTGCATATTTCAAAGGATTGAGTGTATTGTACTAAAATTGTATTATTTTAGGTGATTCACACATTTTTAACTATCCGCATAACCTTTATGGTAAACTTAAATAAATTAAAATATATACAATGGGAAAGAACATTATTTAAAAAATAATCCACACACTGTATAACTCGTTGGTTATACACGATAACTTAAAAAACAATATTGAACTTTAAGCGAAGATAGAACCTACCACAAATATATCCGATCTGAATATAGCAGAACTAGGATAATCGCCATAGCCTCAGTAATCCATAAGCAAAAGTGGTAAGCTTGTCCACATAGCTCGCAGAACTGACTACTGTTGGGTATGAAAGGTTCGTGAGTTGCGACCTAACGTACGTTTTCTATGGTAAAGGGGCAAACAAGCAAGTTGCTCACCTGATGATAAGTGATTACCCTCGCCCACGTGCGTCTGCAACACCAGAGGAGCTGCAGGTGCGTTGCCGGCCTTAAAGGATATTTGGGTGAAGGGAGGGATAACGTGTAGGGGAGTTGGGAAGGGGTGACAGCATGTAATGATGATGAAGCTGTAAAGTCGTTGATAAGAAGATACCTATTGAAATTGAACACATATCCTTATAATGTACTTATAACTATGAAAAAATCAAACTTTTTTCTAAATAATTAGTAATATTTATCATAGACACTTTTAGGTCCTCCCCTTTTATTTAATTTGTTGCCCGGAGATTTGGTCCGCGTGGACACTATTCCTAGGGATACTATACTTTCGCTGATTACTATACTTTTTACCATAGCATATTTCATTAAAATCTGTTGAACGGTTTACTCACGAAAACTTAACACACAAACAGATAGAGTTTTTTTTGATTTATAATATTAGTATGGATTATATAATAATGGATTATATATATAATATTAGTATCTTAAAAAGTTTTGACATTCTTTTTGTAATTTTTCTTTTAAAAAATATAAATAAAAATTATGGGCTCTCACGACAGTCGCAGAAAATTCTAGACTGGTCAGAGGTCTTGACATCTGTTTTAGGCGTTTCAACCCACTTTTCACAAGAGCTTATTTGGAACAACGCTAGTGAGCCTGTCGCCGTCTTAGAGTCCAAGCCGACGATAAAACGCTTTATTTATTTTGCCATATATTCATATTCTAGCTTTTATTCTCAACTTTGTAAGCGTTCAGTTCGTAATAACATTTATGGGCAGTTCCACATCTTAGGGGAATTATAGGAGATCACTTTGCATGTTCTTAATTTTGCGATAAAAGTTATCTATTATTAAGTTCAACTCGGTTAGTACCTGGGAACTGAAATCCAATTCGTTCAACGACCTCAAATAAGGAAAAATGTCACTTTCAATCACATATAAACAGGGTTATAGGATAATTCGCCACTGACTTATGTAAAAATTGCAACTCTATCGTGTCACATAGAGGCATGTTTAAATTCTAGACCTATTTCCAGAGTTGACGATGATACTTTGGAGGCTTTAAAACCATTACTTGGTGACTCATTAATATTGTTTTCTGATCATAATTACGAAGAGTCCAGTGTAACTTATTTAAAGAGATGGCAGCTTACACTAAGAATTGTACATTGCTTCTGGCGACGCTGGTCACAGGAATACCTGACTACATGTATGTAGATACATATACGTAAGTGCACAAATCAATCCCCTGAACTTAGAGTAGGGATATATTTTTGGTGAAAAGGGATGATTTACCCTCATGTCGTTGTCTTCTTGATCGAATTGTACAAAAACACCCTGGTTTGGATTAGCAATAAACCAATACCAACTATTTGTATTTAATCATTGGAAAGACTCTAAGGAGACAACAGTAAATAAAATTGTCTACAGCCCAAGGAGTTGCTCTTTAAATAGCGCTTGTACAAATATTTCCTTGTTTAAAACCATTATCCTGAATGCTGATTTTAATGTTTCTTAGGTCAAAAACAAGACTTTCATACTGGCTTCTTAACTTCATTTCACACCTTTCGGGGTGTTTTTCGTAAACTCCTTACTTAGTGAATACCTTCACCAGTCAGAAACTGAGATTTTATTTTAATTTATAATTTAGTATCACATGAACAAATGAAGTGTGCACGTTGAGCAAATACATACAAATAAATAATGTTAGTAAATATTAAAAAAATATGCGTTAAATATGGTAATTATTATATAGATGTTGTTACTTTGTTATTTGAATATTAAATATCGTACTCCTGTTCTATGCTCTTAGAAAAAGTAGATTCATATGATTTCGAAAGTTAATTTTATATATAGTAAACATAACACTTAATATGTGTTCTCTGTTTAAAAACATCTTTTTTATTTGATGACAAAATAAGTGGCTTATCGTAGTTAAAAGTCTAATTAGCTTTGACAGCTTTCATTTGAAGTAAAAATGTATATGAGAAAGTTTACGCCTCACTATCAAATGACACGTATCGTGTCGCGTATCTAATTTAGAAGGAAAATTGATAATCAATATTGACTTCGTAATCCAATATGTCACACTGATTACTTCTCTGTTTGCATTTCCAAACCCTATAAAAATGCTTACAGTTGTGGAAGAAAAATTGATAATAACAATTGAGGCGAACTAAATCGTTTATTTCACATCCTCTAAGAGACATTATGTTACGCCGGTAATACGAGCAGTGTAGCTAACCGCAAATAGTGTGGCATTAGCCACGCGTGGTCTTGGCACGCGATTGTTGTCATACATATCTCTCGTAGCGGCAGGCAGGTAATCAACCGGGCACGCGGCTCGCGCACGTCGTCTCTGCGGTTTTTTTACATCACCCATCTATAGGATGGACAATAATTGACCGGGCTATGCACCTCCGTCACATTTATACGGGGAACAGCAACAGTAGCTACAATGTTATGCACTCGTTGTGATTACATACCAGCTTCAAATATCTTCGATAATCGACTAGGCGATGATATACATTGTATCTGCAACGGAATTTGTATTATAGGCGAACAGTTCGAACATCTATTACTATAAGTCTCCATCGTGATTTGCAATTCTCTAATCACATTTTAGCCGTCGTCACATCAATAGATCAGTTATTCGGAGAAAAATAGAGGTCAAAAGTCATGCCATAAGACACCATATTACACTTTTTTGTTATTATAATTATTCTTTGACGAAAATTTCCTGGTAAATGTCTTTGATTGCATTTTGATATGTACATTCTGTTGAATCAAAATCAACTTGTACTCTTGGCTGTTATTTTGCTCTTTATCAATAAACTGCCTGCTTTGTCATTAAAGTACAAATACTAGTTGATTAATAACAATATACATATTCTTTCTCCTTGATTAATGTCGTTTTTAATTAATTCAAGAATTTGTTTTTCGATGCCCATCGAATATACCTAACCTAAATTTCTAATGAATTTTATAGAAAGTTACAGATGATGTTAAAAAAAGACATTCAAACCTCGAAATGTTAATAATTATTTACTTAAACGGATGTCCTAACAATGGATTTATTTTTTACATATTTTGGATGCAAATAAAGTATTTTTATTTTTAATGCAGCGTCACACTGGACTTGTGTGGCTTAAAAATATATTTATTAAACCTGAAAACTCAAAAATTAACAAGAATTAAAAGGATTTTTATGATTGGTGATGGTGATATTCACCTCTGATAGTTCACCAACTATCAGAGGACTATTTTATTCGTTTGTTATTTTGTTCATAGTATATGTGTATTAAAAGAAACGTGGAATTATAGGTAATCTTAACGAGAATGGTATGTGTCGGTATCCAAACGGCATCGTCATCATCCGTCGAGTACCTTCAATTACTGGCTCGTAGTCCGCCATCTGGCAGTGGAGGATTGCGACAAATTGGCGACAAAATGACTCGCGTGCAAGTTGTGCATCAGTTGCATTATCGCTGATTGTAGCAATCGTACAAAATTATCAATCGTAGATAGTTCACGTTTATACATGATGTATAACATAACGAACTCCTTTATAACTTTCAAAATAAAACCTACATCATCATAATCACCATAAGTCCTCACTTATTCTTGTGGGGGTCGTCCCACACTGCGGTTGTCTGTAAGTGATTTTCTCTCGAGAACCTTTCTTCCCCAATGCCTGTCAGTTTTCTGTGCTGACGGTGACGATAGCCATGTGGATATCGTCACCGTCGTTGCAGACCAGAAAGGACTATGCTTGGAAGCATAGCCCTTTCCATAGCCCGCAGTGCAAACGGCCTGCAGTGAAAGACCTCTTTCAATAAAACCTAATGACCAGGCAAACGCTCTCTCTCTCTCATTTTGAAAAAGATTTAGGAGTCAGGTAGGGTCTTCTACGCTGTTCCACTGTTCATACGTCCTCAATTTTTTTTAAATGTACAGTTTTTTTTTTCACGGGTTTGCTTATGACCTTTACGATCACAAGCAGGCATGTGCTAAATTTAGCACTTAAAATGGCTATAAATTTTTTCATTAGAGCCAATTCTGAATCGAACGTAGGTGTCTTGCATACGAGTACTATGAGGCATTCCATCTCAGTCCTCAGGCATCTGTAACCTCCTTCGATTGAAGTTGCCGGAAGGTGTACTAGCCTGCAGTAGTGCCAACAAAGGCCTACATATAGTCCATGAAAGTTTTGTCCATACCCATAATCAAGTGGGTTGGTAAGTGCAGTGCCTTACCCTCGCACACGCGATGCTGCTCCCCATCACTAGTCCCTGGGATTTAGGTACGATATCTTCATTGTGTTTAATATTATATTCAGGGTTTGTATGGTTAAGGTCAGAGCTATTACTTTATTTTTTACAACTAAAATGCTATTTGATTTTTTTTGCTAACAAAATTATACCTTAATTTTTTGATTCCTACAAACAGCTACGGTTAATGTTGGCACTGCACTGTTTGCTTTTAATATGTATTGAGTTGTATTTTCGCAAAATATTTATGTAATAAAAAGGTGATAGATCTATTTAAGGCATACGTGTAGAGTAATTGCTTAATTATTCCAATTTATTTATGCAATGGTAATAGAGTTTAAACCAAAATACCGTCTCAACGCTGATAACGTGCGTAGATACGAGTCGCGGTAGTAGTTTTGATCTGTAGTATTCTTGAATCATATTCATTTCTAGGTTTAATATTACTTTGCATTTTAATGTTGATTTAATGTTTTGATGAGCTATTTGATTTCGTACATATATTGATATAGGTTTAGAAGACATGGTATTAAAATTCTACTACCGTAGTAAATGTCACTTCTAAATAAGCTTTTGGCATTTGTTTTAGTACATTTGTGGTTGTGCATAGGAGTAAAGGTTGCCAGTACATTGCTACATTAAAGTAGTGTATATTTAGCCTTATCATGTATTCCTAGATAATATTCTAGCAGGTTAGAATAGTGTTCCTTGCATTAATATTTTATGTATGATTACGTTGTAACTTCTTGATTCTGAATTTGCCCTGTCATAGTCGCAACTGCTATGTCAAAAGATATGCTGATGAATTGCAGCCGTGCTCTGGCTAGTTGCAGCTTTCTCCGTTAAAAACTCGATCGAGTCGCACAACTTGGCACCGTGACTCTTGCGACTTTAAACACTTTCCTTCTGGAAACGAGGATACTTTCTCGGTAGCGACGTGTTTACATTGCTCGCCTTTTTATATCACAAACAGATGTTCTAATGGCTGTCATTTTTATTTACAAGTCTTCAGTTCTCTTTCAAATATTTATTTAATTATTTTGTATATGGGATGCAAATAGTACACATGTTCCTAATCAATATTACAAAAGTTTTAATACATCAGATATTTTTTAAAGTTATGAATCAAGTGGTGAATCTAATTAACATCGTAACAAATTATAAAATTCACACGTACGATGTCCAAATAACATTACTTCTATTTTTCGCCTTAGTTAAAGATATATTAAATAATGATATTTTTTGTAGATAAGAGGTTTAATTTTTATCTAGATTTTTTTAACTAGAAAATAATTATGGAAATGAATTTTAATAAAATACAGTAAGAACGTAGTAGACCAAAAACAATCTGCAAGAGAGAGCTTATACTTAAAATCAATTCAGAATTTTTTTTTGAAAGTAGTCGAACTCTAAAATAGGCCAAGGTGTCGGTATTTGATATGAGCTTTTATTATTATATAGTACAAGTATGTATAGCTGTAAATTCTGCGTGCCCGTATGAAAAGCTTTATTCTTTTATTTTTGATTATATCAATCAATACAGCCAAATAAGTAAGAATTATACTTGCATTCTTATTTTAGTGATGATGATGATGTCCATATGAATTTACTCATAGAATAACAGTTAAATAAGAAAGCGGCGTCGTGTAAAATTATTTTGAACTCGTTAGGTTCTAAATTGTATTTTATTGCTAGAGCATTAATGATTACATACAAAATACTAATGATCATTATCTGTCGCGGCATCCAGGTACGTCTTCGTTATTATAATGTCAGGTACCCGCGCTCGTCTAACGATATCTCTATTGTTGTTGGTGTCCGGTAACATACTTTGCTACGTTTGACAATTGTTGTTCGCCAGCAAAGGTTACGGACCTGGTGGAGTCCATGACTAATACTTGTTGTATCGTTGAAATAAGTAAATAGTGCTTTTATAGATTTAGGGGAAATTTATAGAGACAATAACTTTAATACCTCTTTGCATATCTTTCAGACACGTTATGGTTTAACGGACTTTGTTTTTTTTATACTATCGCGCTGTTGATTGATTTATGATGTTAAATTTGGAGAATACTGCAATGTTGCAGGTGTTAGATTTCTTTCAAATATTTATTTAATTATTTTGTATATGGGATGCAAATAGTACACATGTTCCTAATCAATATTACAAAAGTTTTAATACATCAGATATTTTTTAAAGTTATGAATCAAGTGGTGAATCTAATTAACATCGTAACAAATTATAAAATTCACACGTACGATGTCCAAATAACATTACTTCTATTTTTCGCCTTAGTTAAAGATATATTAAATAATGATATTTCATGTTGTAGAAGGAGATTCAACAAAATTGTTTAAAAATTTATATAAAAGTAATTGGACTCGATATCTAAACGGCGCTTAGGTAATGAGTTAATGTTACTAGGAAGAGATTGATTTAGCTTGGAATATTTAAAACTTTAAATGTCTAAGGTTCTTTTTTGTGAATAAATTCCATCACGTTTACATGGTTTTAATATTGCGTATTTCAAATTACGCAAGAATAGATATTTGAATTTTGTGAAGAGTTACCTAATGCAAATAACTAATGAGTTAATAATTCTGTCTATTCTAGAATAGGTGTAACTAATGTAGAAGTGACAGAGTAGATCCATCCTTTAACTTTTGACTTGTACGAAGGACGAAGCCAAAGCACTGTAAATATTACTAATCGTGCACATCGTAGTGCACAATTAGTAATATATTCAATTTTTTGTCTATTAGGTCTTTCGGATTCTTATATTTGTACATAAGTTTTTTGTAGATAAGAGGTTTAATTTTTATCTAGATTTTTTTAACTAGAAAATAATTATGGAAATGAATTTTAATAAAATATCTATACAGTAAGAACGTAGTAGACCAAAAACAATCTGCAAGAGAGAGCTTATACTTAAAATCAATTCAGATTTTTTTTTAAAAGTAGTCGAACTCTAAAATAGGCCAAGGTGTCGGTATTTGATATGAGCTTTTATTATTATATAGTACAAGTATGTATAGCTGTAAATTCAGCGTGCCCGTATGAAAAGCTTTATTCTTTTATTTTTGATTATATCAATCAATACAGCCAAATAAGTAAGAATTATACTTGCATTCTTATTTTAGTGATGATGATGATGTCCATATGAATTTACTCATAGAATAACAGTTAAATAAGAAAGCGGCCTCGTGTAAAATTATTTTGAACTCGTTAGGTTCTAAATTGTATTTTATTGCTAGAGCATTAATGATTACATACAAAATACTAATGATCATTATCTGTCGCGGCATCCAGGTACGTCTTCGTTATTATAATGTCAGATACCCGCGCTCGTCTAACGATATCTCTATTGTTGTTGGTGTCCGGTAACATACTTTGCTACGTTTGACAATTGTTGTTCGCCAGCAAAGGTTACGGACCTGGTGGAGTCCATGACTAATACTTGTTGTATCGTTGAAATAAGTAAATAGTGCTTTTATAGATTTAGGGGAAATTTATAGAGACAATAACTTTAATACCTCTTTTGCATATCTTTCAGACACGTTATGGTTTAACGGACTTTGTTTTTTTTTATACTATCGCGCTGTTGATTGATTTATGATGTTAAATTTGGAGGAATACTGCAATGTTGCAGGTGTTAGATTTCTTTCAAATCTGCAACATGTAATTATGATTACGTATTATGTTGTTTTCTACACTTGTTGTAACCACTAATGAAAACATCTGAATTATTTCAGCAGTGGTCCAATTATAACAAGAATAAAGCAGTGGTATCTTATTCTGATAATATCTTATTTTAAAAAGAATCGTTGTGATGTGAAGTCCGCTAACCCGATTCTAAAGTGCGAGGTGTCTGGTATTGCGGTCCCCAGTTTGCTGGCCGAGTGTGGCGATAATGGCAAAAGGTGCTCACGGGAGAGATCTATGTCCTACACAGACGCAGATTATTATTATTAATAAAACTATCTGAGCCTGTTCCAGCCAATAATAGAGGCTATCCATAGTAAACAATATATAATGCTGTAACTCTTCTACTCACACCTATCGGAACAGAAAGCCTAAACGATACGATCGAAGGAAGTCAAAGATAATAGGGATTACAACCATGCAAACATTATCAAAAATCAATAATTCTATACTTTCATATATTGGCTATAATAAAAAACCTGAATAAATAATCAAGTAGACAGGAACAATGACAGTGAAAACACAAAGAACGCTAAATGAAATGATTGCGAAAAAGAAATTTGTAGACGGTCGGACCGTTTCTGCAGGTTTGTTCGTGGTAGAGCCAAGCGGCGGCTTTTGCTGCTTTTCGAATGGCCCGGTGACCGGGGTAGTACCACGGCGCAGAATACCGGCGTGAACTAAAGGCATCTTGTACTTCTGCGTTACATTCGGTGAGTGAGGTACCAGAGACTCACTCCCTCTCCCCCAACCCTCCTCCCCATCATCCCACTCAAATATACTCAAAGGCCGGCAGCTCCTCTGATGCTGCAGGTATACGTGAACGACGTTCTTTTCATCTGGTTAGCCACTTGCTCGTTTGCCACCTTTACCATAAAAATATACTTTTTCTTCCGGGTAGGTACCTGCCTCTTTCTGCCGCTAATCAGCGGTGCAACCACTGTTTTGGTCTGATTTAAAGGTTTCTCTCTATAGTTTCTGCAGTTTTCTTCATCATAAAGGAAATATTGATTTCTCGACTTTAATAAATATAAGTAAAACTATACGCTAGTAGTCCCCCCTCGCGGTATTGAACTAATTTAGAGTTTCGTCTGGAGGAAGTGATGATTTCCTCCTGGCCGATTTTCAATCCGACGACAGTTTCCGGATACTATCGGCTGTTGTCAACTGCGTTAAATATATAATACTCGTGGTGCTGTTAGTGTCAGCACTCGCTCGCTTCTCGTACCAGATAAAACGCTTATACGCCAATACCGGAGTAAGTGAGCTGGGATTCGAACCCATGACCTATACAACACCCAGTTACGCTAATCACTAAGCCTCTTGGTGCAGGTGATTGATAATGTAGTTAAATTGAAAACATACATTACCTTTAGATTTTTGTGACAGCAGCGGATACTAAACTCCTTTCGGTCTAATGATTTCGATCGCTTTCAGCAGCGTCCATACGAGATATCAGTTATAATAGATCTGGATAGATGACTAAGTATACATCAACCGCAGAACATTGTTGACAGTAATATGCATGCCAACGCCTTTAAAAAAAATCAGGAAATTATTTCCGGAATTCACCTCTTAGTTATTGAATATACCGTGTCATTTCAATCATGTCAGGTAATCTTATAATACTCAGTCCTGTAAAATTTAACAAGCTTGGGAAAGCATAGGTTCCCGGCAGGTTCATCGATCAACGCTAATGGACACAAGATATCGTAATGATCTCCCCGCACACTTTGCATTAGCATCAGATATATCATGTAGACTAAGTCATATTCTTATTTTTACGACTCCGGTGACATAAAATCTAAATGTTACAAGAAAATAATTTGTTACTTTAAATGGAATACTGCTTTTTTCGATACTTACTTACGAAATGGATTACGTCTGAAAAATATTAAGTTGTCTGTCAAGTTAAATCATATGAATCTTTAAGATTTCTCTGCCTGAGAGTATCACGAAAATACTTTAAATATCCATATATTATTACAGTCCCTTATATTAGTGCAGTCCCACTTTTCTGTCTCACTACTCATATTATTTTACTCTGCTTTGTACTTAAAAGTCATTTTTTACACAAGCTTTAGGGTAAAGTTTCTTTACGTCCTGGCTAATTCATATCTGTTGCAATCACAGGCCTTTGTCCAGCAGTCGGGACTTACAGGCTGCTACTTTACTTTAGGTTATCTGGAACATCATCAATAGTTTATTAAATCATGATGCAAGCTTCGTATTTATGTAATATACTAGCCGCTTGGCCTGCGTGGTCACAAAATATATCCCAAGAGAACTCTTAATTGGGATAAGAAGCTAACAAACAAACAGGGCTCTGGCGACGAGTTGATGCCGGAAAATCCATACGCATTTTTCGAAACCAAAATCAACAGATAAGTTGTGGAAAGCAGCATCAAAAGTGCGAGAGTGCCGACACGGCGCTCATGAACCCGCTTGCCCAATGTGGTGAGTATGGGCAAACCCTCCAAGAAATGTATGCCAGCTTTTGCTGGCGCTTTTTTGGAAAGGCCAATGTTCAACAGAGGGTTGCTATGCTATGTAAGGAACTAAAATAGACTAAATCACAACTTTCGTAACCGATTTTAAATTCACTTACAAAGATTAGTTACTACCGAAATAATAACTAATATTATTTCTATATCTCGATGACGAGTCGATGAATCATTTTTCATAACTATATATTATGATCGTTCAATCATGTAGAACAAATCATGGAGCTTAGTAGAATCAAGGCGCTGCCGCTTCGTACCTAGCCTCTGCATCGGTGAACTGCAATTAAAGGCCCTAATGAATCTATCTACTCGTATTTCACCCGCCTTTCTTGTAGATTCTACGCGAGCAAGGAAATTTGCATTGACTTTATTTGTAAGAAATCTTGTAATTTATGAGCCTTTATTATGCGATGCCGATTATTCCTGATCATTTCTCATCAGGCTTTGAAATATTCATGCATTAAATTGCAAATACCTCAGTATGTATTTATCTTTACAATGAAAGTTAATCATTGTGTATATTGTATACTAAATCTTAACAAAACGAGTAGTTATTACAATCAACAGCAAATCATCCAAAGAAACATTATTCTGTTGAATAGAATCCGATAGATCAAAGTGCTATAGCCACCTGTCAATCAAGGAGCTATTGATGATACATCAAACATTTTTATTCAATTATTTTTAAAGCTAGCTTGTAAAGTGTTACTTTGATCGTTTTAATTATTTCTTCTATAAAAATAAATAATTGTCCGTTTATCAAAATCAAGTTACTAAGTTACTGTCAGTTTTCTATCCGGGGCACATATTTTTCATTAGAAACGTATGGTAACACTAAAGACATCATTATAAAAAAATTTACAAGTAGTTTTAAAAGTTTAATTTAAATCCTTTCAGCCATTTAGATGTAATTGGGTGACAAATAACTAAGCTTGAATTTATAATATAAATGGAATGCAGCATTGAAATTTCCAAAGCACATAAAGCATTTGAAGATAACGATGCTTGGTCAAATATTACTTGGATAAGAAAGTCCAATTTGTGCTGAATTGAAAAATATGTAGTGATCACGAAAAGGTTGAGACATAGTATAACATTTCAAATCTAAACCATGGTAATCTAAAATCTTTTTATTACGCTGGTTTCAAAAGAAAAAACAGTGATAGTCGTAATGTACACATGACTCTTTTGAAATGGTTTTGCTTAAGTTTATTAGAATTATAAGTAACTAAACTTTATATTTTCACACGAGTGTGGTAATGTAACATGTTTAATTTATATACTAGTTTAGAATAAATTTTAGAAATTAGATATGTTCAGAAGTTTGTTAGTAGTAGTAAATCTTAAACAATAACGTCACCTTTTTCTCTGGACTCATTTTCGGTTCGTTGTGAGAATGAAAAAGAATTCATAAAATTTTTGGGGTTCATACAATTCCATGCGACATGGAAACGTATAATCTTGTTTACAATATTGTGCTTTGGGTTTTTGTGGAGATCGTGGCAAATCTGTTTGCGAAACAATTTCAATATATAATCTCTCTATCTAAATTATTTAATTGTGCTTGCACGCGTGTAATAGAATGCAGTGCTAACTGGGTTACCTCTTATTAAAGCTATTCCAGACCGGAGAATAAAACAATACCGTCTGTTTTCCATGTGGGTAATTCATTGCAAACAGTTCAATTTAATCTGACTCTGAGGTCATAACTTTTCTCTTGCACGTCGTTCCTTTATGTTAACACGTCGTTTGTTTTACCAAACGCTAGAATGTTTCGCTTATGTTTGCTACACACGTTCATTTAAAGACATTTGTGACCGACTGCCAGCTACTCAGTCCTAGATTATGTGCCTACTTGTTTAAGGTCGCCAAAGCGTTTGTTTTGATTTCAGCCAATAGGGCTTACTATTGTTTTTACACGGTTCTCCTTCAAAATTCAAAATCGTTTTAACATTTTAAATCACATTTTCTTATTTATTATACACTTGTATTGAAGGTGCGATTATTTATTTTATTTATGACAACGACGCATTTGCGTGTCCCAAAATGGCACGAATCGATTTAATTGTCGTGAACATTCTCCTTGCTCATGAATAAATTTGTAGTATCTATTTGTAATATTTTTGTGAGTGATTGTTATAAATTACGAATTTTGTTGATTTATTATTTTTAAGTAACAGAATAAAAGGTACTAAATATTTAAGTCTATTTTCTTTTACAATGGTAATCAATTTCAAGTTATGTTACCATAGATCGAAGATCAACTTATGACTATTAACTTCAGTAATTTTGTCACCTTCGTGGATGTTATAAAAGTCAACTAAGGGAAAGCCTGTTATCAGAAATCTCTTAATATCCGACACCTTGGTAGATTAATCATTTAAAAAAATTCTTAGCCGTAAATACCTAGACCAATGACCCATCATCATCTAAATTATTCTCCCATTGGAAGAGCCCATGCCCGACTTAGGATAACTATCTCTACTATTTACAATCTGTTGAAATATAGCACTGTTAGTTTTTCATTTTAGATTTTTCTTCAATATTCTTTCAGTACTCATCATCGTCTGTTATAAAAGAAGTTATAATTGTTAATTAAAACAGGATTCAAATTCACGATCTACACTATACTTTCTTAACTTTCAATGGGTATATCCTATTGATAGATAAATAAGCAATGAAGGCCCAAAGCGGGTGCGGTGTCGTCGCTTGCATCATGCATCAGGTATGTTGATACAGCGCGCGATCTGTTTATCATTTATCATTTCGATTTGTTTGCGGGTCACGGATCTAATGCGCTTTTGTTGCAAATGCGTGAAATCATGATACAGGTAGGCTACACCTAACCACCAATAAGAGAATGGATTACATCACTGGCATAATATATATAATATGTGACAAAATGAAGCTTCACAAAATTTAAAGAAAAAAATGTAGATATGAGACTTACTTTTATATTAAAATCTATATTCGTGAACAACAAACCATTGAGTTTTTTTTTTTAAATTTACATATGCTACATAACATAATAGAAAATGCTATCTATTAAACGTCACATATTTTAATTTTATAAACATATTGAACACAACAAATTTTCTTAATACCTATTCCGAATTTCTATTTTTGGTGCAGAAGTTTTAAGTTTTTTTTTTATTTTTATGTATATAAGACTATTTTTGAATATTTCCGTGTGGCTGTCGGAAGTAAAGAATAGCGCCAACCCTGTCTGACCATGGGTGTCGTAAAAGGCGACTAATGGTAAAAAATTATATTAGGAGATGGGCAGCAGCATCTTCCTGCACTACAGCAAAAAAAAAAACTGCGGTTGCCATCCCGCTCGCCAGGCGTGGCAACTAAGGCAAACTTCCCCATGATGAGAGGTAAAAGAAAGCAATGGCCCCCAGTCCCCGGCGGCCTCGCTAGTCCTGGCTATGGTGGCAGCCATGGTAACGGCGAGGCAGGGGGTGCGAAGAATCACCGGCTGATTTCTAGCTGCCAACCCAAACGACTGGACCTGGCAACATATAACGCGCGCACATTGAGGACCGACGAGAAGATACTAGAACTGGAAGAAGAAGTAAGCAAGTTGCACTGGAGTGTTATAGGGTTGTCTGAAGTCCGAAGACAGGGAGAGGACTCTATAATCCTAAAATCCGGTAACTTGTTCTACTACCGGCAGGGTGACCATCTGTCCCAAGGAGGTGACAGGTTTATCGTCCACAGGTCTCTCATCAACAACGTGATCGAGATCATAAGTGTGTCGAGTAGGGTCGCGTACCTTATACTCAGAATAACCAAAAGGTATTCGCTGAAGCTCATACAGGTATACGCACCAACCTCGACACACTCTGATGATGAAGTGGAGGCAATGTATGAGGATATTTCAAGAGCCATGCATTGCTCTAAGACTCACTACACGGTGTTGATGGGAGACTTTAACGCAAAACTAGGTACGAAAAAAGGCGATAGTGGGGAACTTTGGAGTAGGGCAACGGAACCCAAGAGGGCAATAGCTGGCTGACTTCATGGCAAAGGAGGGATTCTTTATGATGAACTCCTATTTCCAGAAGCGGCCCCACAGGAAGTGGACAT
Source organism: Bhutanitis thaidina (assembly GCA_029286595.1). Classification (NCBI taxonomy): domain Eukaryota; kingdom Metazoa; phylum Arthropoda; class Insecta; order Lepidoptera; family Papilionidae; genus Bhutanitis; species Bhutanitis thaidina. The sequence continues at coordinate 5,663,495 of JAGSMS010000013.1, forward strand.
GGATGAGCCCGGACGGTACCACAAAAAATGAGATTGACTTCATCATGACGACCAAGCGTCAGCTGTTCAACTGTCAACCGGCAGTGATCACCGAATGGTAAGAGGCACACTGAACCTTAATATTAGGCTCGAGCGGTCTCGTCTGGTGAAGTCTACGCTCCGCCCACCACGTGCCCTTATCCAGAACCCCGAGAGCTTTCAGCTCGAATTGCATAATCGCTCTCAGTGCCTAGACGATTGCGTTAGAGTGGACGATACGAATAGGAGGCTAGTGGAAACTGTCCATGCGGTAGGAGCTAAGTTTTGCAGGACCCGCCGCAAGAACAAGCCCCAAAAGCTCTCCGATCACACTCTTAAACTCATGAAAGCCAGGCGTGAGATAAAGCTGCAGTCTACAACGGATGCGTCAGCGTATCGGCAACTGAATAGACAGATCTCCAAATGTATGAGGCAAGACTTACGCAGATTCAAAACAGCCTGTATTGAAAAAGCGATAGAGCGGAACCAAGGCTCCAAAGTCTTCGCCAGAGATCTGTCTATCGGAAAGAGCCAACTGACCAAGCTGAAGACCGAAAGCGGCGCAGTCATTTCCGCTGGAGCCGAGATTTTGGGTGAGATCGAGAGATTTTACGGACAGCTGTACACAACGTCGTTGAAACCACACACTGATGTGAGTAACGACCCAAGAGCCAAGCTTATCCGACATTACTCCGATAACATCCCGGACGTCAGTCTGAGCGAGATTAGGATGGCTCTCAAACAGCTTAAAAACGGCAAGGCGCCGGGTGAGGACGGAATTACAGCTGAGCTTCTGAAAGCGGGTGGAAAACCGATACTTGTTGTCCTTCAGAAGCTGTTTAATTCCGTCATTCATGGCGGTGTTACGCCGAAAGCGTGGAGTAGAAGCGTGGTTGTCCTATTCTTCAAGAAAGGGATAACTGCCTTTTGAAGAATTATAGACCGATATCGCTTCTAAGCCGCGTCTACGTGCTGTTTTCGAGAGTCATCTCAAATCGTCTAGTGAACAGACTTGACGACTTCCAGCCTCCCGAACAAGCCGGATTCCGAAAAGGCTATAGTACCATAGACCACATACATACTCTTCGCCAGATTGTACAGAAGGCCGAGGAGTACAATTTGCCATTATGTCTGGCGTATGTGGACTATGAGAAAGCCTTCGATTCAGTCGAAATTTGGGCGGTGCTACAGTCTCTCCAGCGGTGCCAGATAGACTCTCGGTATATCGAAGTGCTGAGGTGTTTGTACAATGAGGCTACGATGTCTATCCGAGTACAGAATCAAAGTACGAAACCAATCCAACTGCAGAAAGGTGTAAGACAGGGTGATGTCATATCCCCGAAACTCTTCACCGCTGCATTGGAAGATGTTTTCAAGCAGCTGAACTGGAAAGGATACGGTATCAACATCAATGGCGAATACATCACTCACCTTCGATTTGCCGACGACATAGTTCTTATGGCAGGATCGCTGGAGGAGCTTAGTACAATGCTCAATGACCTCAATAACGTCTCCCAACAGGTTGGTCTTAAGATGAACATGGACAAGACGAAGTTCATGTCAAACGTCCATGTCACACCAATACCGGTTGTTGTTGGGAACAATAGGCTCGAAGTTGTAGACGAGTACGTATACCTGGGACAAATTGTCCGATTAGGTAAGTCCAACTTCGACTCAGAGGTCAATCGACGAATCCAACTCGGCTGGGCTGCGTTCGGGAAACTACGTCATATCTTCTCGTCGAGTATACCGCAAAGCCTCAAGACAAAAGTATACAACCAGTGCGTGTTGCCGGTGATGACATACGGATCCGAGACTTGGTCCTTCACTGCAGCCCGTATGAGGAAGCTCAAAGTTGCTCAGCGCGCTATGGAAAGGGCTATGCTCGGTGTTTCTCTGCGTGATAGAGTCTGCAACGATGATATCCGCAGCAGAACTAAGGTAACCGACATAGCCGTAAAGATCAGCAAGCTGAAGTGGCAATGGGCCGGCCACATAGCTCGCAGAACTGACAACCGTTGGGGAAAAAAGGTTCTCGAGTGGCAGCCACGTACAGGCAAACGCAGTGTAGGACGACCCCCCCACAAGATGGAGTGACGACCTGCGCAGTGTTGCGGGAAGTCGATGGATGCAGGTGGCTCAGGACCGAGCTTCGTGGCAATCTTTGGGGGAGGCCTATGTTCAGCAGTGGACTTCTGATAGGCTGAAATGATGATGATGATATAAGAATATTTATTGCGTCTTTTATCTTTAAAACCCGATTTTAACATAAGAAATGAGTTTTAATTAAAACATGTGTTCGTTTTTTAAAAACAATGCACATGATTAGCATCATTAAATTAAAATCAAAGACTGTTTTTGTCTGCAACAAATAACCAATTCAAAAGAAATGATTCATGGCGATTCAATAAAATTTCATTTGAAAGAATATAGATGAACATTAGTTTAATCAAATTCATAGATTTTCGGTCTCATTACGAGTTTCATTATTTTTAATTCCAGCGTTTCTTCAAGCGGGGTCAAACAATATTGGTATAGTTATTCTTTATTAGGAAGAATTAGTTAAGAAAATAGAACCCATTTTTAAAAAAGCCAACATAATACGAAAAATCTTAATTTTAGGGTTAGTTTAGTAGAGTTCTTATTACTTGTTCTAAATGTGAATTTACCCCAAACGTGGTGTATCTCGCATGACGTCACGAGGTTCGGGCGACCAACTAATGGCGAAAAATTCTTTCAAAAATGCCGACCTAAATCCTACAGAGGTATGAGGGATGACACTGTGCTCACCAATCCGCCAAATTAGTCAGTAGTCAATAAAGTCGTAAGTAGTCAAAAAAGTAAGAGTAGAAATCGCACCGTATATTATTTTATAATCATAATGCTTAGCAAAAGAACACACAGTATAGGCTTGTTTTCATAGTTACCGCGTATATACATATTAAGCCAAACTTCCGATGGTCTCTCTAATTTTTACTTCCTGCATTATAAAGCCGAAAACTTCGAAATAGGAACATACCACCGTTTTCACCAAATGTCAACCACACCTGCGTGTGGCGCCCTAAGGTGTGTAACAAACGAGGCTCTAGAAAAAAAAATAGCTTCAGCTTGATTACACGTCTGTTATCCGTCACGGGGTACGCAGAGATACTATTACTTAGGGACCCTCTGTGTCATCGTACAAGTGTTATTATATATATTAAGTATAAAGTGTGACACTAAAGACACAACCATTTTCTAGTTTAGTGGTGGTCGTCAAGGTGATATGACACAAAGACATTAAACTTATTGGCAATCAATCAACTTCTAACATAATCACCTCTTGACTTAATTCTTGAACTCGTTATGATAGTCCACATTATCGTTATATTTGCTTAATGTGCATGCGTAAAATATCGTTATCGTCATGTTTGGCAGGTGGGTTGACCATCCACCCCCTAAGGGATCCCGACGTGTTATGGCGGAGGCCATTATTGGTGGCTTGGCTTTCCCTCGATATGAACCAAGAGGAACCTATATGGCCGGTTAATCTTAGCGGAGAAGTCTAGCATAGATGGCTGAGGGGGGGCAAAGGGGGTATAGGAGTTACACCACGCCGCACTCCCTACCCTTCGCGGTCGAGATGTGGTTAGCGCTGAAGCCTTCAAACACTAGATCCATCGCGTGGTCTCTGAAGTACTGGTACCTCCGAGCTCTCGCCTTCTGAGCTCCATGGCCTTCAGGTGGCAGATTCGGGGGGTTCTATTACCCATGTGGGATTGGAGGCCGAAAAGAAAGGCGAGTCCGTATTCCGGCGCCTGCCAGGAGAGAGAGGGAAAGTAAGTGTCCTTTCCCGAGATAGGTAGCTTAGGACTGGTGGGGTCGTGGATGTGTGAGAAAGAGTTCCCGTGGATTACTTACAGAATAGGTTAAACAAAATTAAGTTTACATATAAATTTAGCATTTCCTAAGATTATAATTTCGCAACTAACTCCCTAATATTAATTAAAGAAATAAACATGCTTTCGAATTATAAAACAATAAAATTTTAATTATAAAGAATACATATTTTAATAAGGATTACAGTAGTGTGTTAGAGTGGCTGGGTGTGTGAGTGCGCGCGTGCGTGGGGCAGTGTGTGTTAACTAATGTGTAAAACAATTATAATAATATACTAGTCTTAATTCTGCTATACTAATCTCGGATACTTTAATAATTTTTAAGATTTTGCTCATAAGAGAGCCGTGAATGATTAGTTATATATAGATTTTACAGATATATATTATAGCAAAGGTTATTATAGCAAATTAGTAAAATACGAGAAATTAGTAAAATACGAGAAATTAGTAAAATAAAATACCTTTTTATTACCATGCTAACGTTACCTTTCTGTAGAAATAGTCACAGCAGAACATAGGCTTCTTCCATAAGGTGGATTTGCCACTATCGATTGGCGATTGAAGCGCCAGACACCTCGCACCTTAGACGCAGCTGCCCGTCAGAGGTCTGCTTAATATTGATTTGGTAATTTTCGAGATCCTTTAGTCCCCTTTACGACACCCCCAGGAAGATAGAAGGGAAGGGGTGGCAGTATCTTACGTCTAGATTATCATAGACTAAGATTGGTAAGTGTTTACTTTTCGTATAAATATTGTACCTAATTAGACAATGCTCATAATTCGTGCTCTTCATACGGATCTAGCCTTTACTTCGGGGGTAACAAACGCCGGCTCATCAGTCATTATTCAGACATGGCTGCCCGATCGACGCTTTAAATCTAGCTTTAATAATATCCTGCTACGATAATTGAAAACCTTTGTATAGTGAATAGTGAATCAGATATACTCGTCTCCAGTAACATATTAAACTTGTTCGGATAATGCAGATTCATTTGTTTCTTTCATTCGAATGGACTTCTGTCACAGATATGGTGTAAATTAAACACTATACCTATCTATGACAGAACGTTAAATATATCTTGAGATAATGTTTAATGACACGACTCTGTTCGAAAATGTGTAAAAAATATCGTAGGTATCACACGTGCACCAACACACACATACCCGACGTTATTCCGACAGACACACGGAAATGCTGGTGCCTCGTGTAATACACAGTGGGAGCAGAACGGGGTTAGCATTTGGAAAACCTCCGAACGGAGAACGCCTTGTAGAGACTGGCTGTTTTTAGAACCCGTGGCTAAATCCACGGTGTAGGTGACAAATCACCCACGGAACTTTAGAACCAAGAGAAACCTTTTTAAATGTGGTAGAGCCAAGTGGCGGCCTTTAATGCAGCTCGAATGGATCGGCTGGACCGGGATAGTACCACGGCCTCACAGAATACCAACGTGAAGTAGAGACATCTTGTGCTTCTGCGTTTTGTTCGGTGAGTGAGGTTACCGTAACTCCACTCTCCCTTTCCCTCCTACCGCCTTCCTTTAAGGCTGGCAACGCACCTGCAGCTCCTCTCCCAATTGTTAAAAGGCGGTCGAAGAATATCATTATAGTCGATACTAATGTAGCTAGTGTTAACAATGCGTTCGAAGTCACGCTCCCCGTCAACACACACAACACACACATACTAACAGCGTATCGCGTACAGCTCCCCTTACCGCGTTAGTCTGCGAACGCGGGGTCCCAAGTACATGACCCACACGAGATTTACTCATGTACAAGGTCGTTTCTAAAATTCGAGCCATTCCACCCTTATCGATGGTGACTCAATCTGAGGTCTCGTACATTCTTAAGAGGCCCAACCCAAGAGGGGTTGCCGCGAGCCCACCTCTAGTTGTCGGATGTGTCCTACTTTAAGAGTGCAGCACAGCAGCACCCAGTGTCGTTGCTCTTTGATACTTTTTACTTACAGTCTTCTGCTGGCGAGTTTTTTCTGCCGTGGGGCTTTTAGTCGTTCCGGTACTTAATGCTGTTCTCGGCAAAACCGGACACTCCATTCAGCGACGAGCATCTGAAACAAAAAAAAATTGCTCTTCTGGTGTTGCAGATAGATGTACGTGGGCGTTGGTATTCACTTACCATCAGGGGCGCCGCTTCATCGTTTGCTCCCTTTCGATAAAAAAAAACTGCATGACCAGCCCGACGCAGCGGGCCTATGCTCGACATCAGGTTTAAATAGGCAGAGGAAGAAGAACGATAATGTTTCATTGGTTGATATGAAAACGAAAGTAACAAAATTATGATGATACAAAATGATACTTTATTAATACAATAATCTCAGACAGCATAATCTAATTAAATAAATAAGGCACGTAAAACTGAATCAATTTAATGTTAGTTTAGTTTAATCTATCCTTTTTTTGTGAAAGTACGAGTAATATTTATTATAATCCTAGGCACCTCTAGCGGTGACTCTGTAGTTTATATATATATATTATGTTGAATAAAACAATTTACAGTAATAAAGTATGCAAATACATTGAAATTTCTACATGCACGGATATAATCCGCAAGCGCCGCGACCAACGACACGTGATGGCGGGATGCAGTGCGTGTGTAATAATAAATCAGCGGTTTTCAAACTTTCAGTATAATAACGTAAATAAAAGTATCATATTGTCAAACAGAAACAACAAAAAATAAATTAAAAAATACACACATACTACTTCTGCTAACCGGGGAAAAATATGATTATTAACCAAGTTAAAAATAAAACTAGGCAGAAAATACGCGGAGCTCAATACAAGCGAAAGCACATGGTTAAGTGTAATTATTGAAGGCTATCGGAAAAGAGCGTGCAAACATAGTCCACCAACACCGAGAACGCTATATGTCAGCAATATAAACAAAGAAAACGTACTATAAAATTAAATTAATAGACTGCATATTTAAATCTTCCTGTTATACTGTTACAGAATGTTTGAATATGATAGCGTACAACACCACAAATAATAAATACATTATAAACTTACTATAAAACTATTCTTATATGTCAACAAAATATTTTTTTTTATGTTAATATAATTTATAGTAATTGACCAATAAATAATTTTTTCTGTATGTAAAAAAATAAGTACGTCACAAAATAAATATTCAAATTACTGTTTTATCATTTCACACCTGTTACCTCCGTGGAGTAGGCCAATATAACGAATTTCCATTTGGCAAGTCTCCTGGAAACTCGACTCCACACATCCTCTTCAGGAAGGCGATTATTGTATATACTCTCGAAAATTCCTGCTCTGATGTGTTCTTATTAATACACTAAGCTCGTCACGGCCTGTAACATAAAAAATATTCCTAAATAATGAAAAAAAAATTTGGTACTATCACTAATAGGACCTGTGTGTAAAGAGTTTTTGTACGATAAGCATATTGTATTAAAATGATAAAATTAACGAAGAAGAGTCTATTTTCGGTAGTAAAATGTTGACGATGATAATCTATAATAGAATGAGTTTTAAGAGTGGAAGAGACAAGCGGCGGCTTTGCTGCTGCTCGAATGGGCCGGCTCGACTAGGTTGGTACCACGGCCGCACAGAATACGAACGTGAAGTAGAGGCATCTTGTGCTTCTGCGTTTCGATCAGTGAGTGAGGTAACCGGAGGCCCACTCGCCCTCCCCACCCCCTCCTCATCCTCCCTCCCATCTCCCAAATACCCTTAAACGCCGGGAACGCACCTGCAGCACCTCTGGTATTGTAGATGTCCGTGGGCGACGGTAATCACTTACTATCAGGGGAACCGCTTGCTCGTTTGCCGTCTTTCTAATTAATAAAAAAAATTGTCACCAGTTTAAGAACCAGTGACTTAGACTATTATTATACATCTCGCGCGAGAATCGAACTGATGCGAGTCGGACTGGCGCGCACTCTTCCGTTACATGAAAACTACTAATAGCGACACGTAACTAAATTCAAAAGCGAAACGAATTTATCATTAAATCAATTGATTTTAGACGCCGCCGTACGAGTTGCGGGATTCATAAAATGGAACGTAGGGGAGCATTTTCGTGTACATGTTTAATAAAAAAAATTGTCACCAGTTTAAGAACCAGTGACTATTATTATACATCTCGCGCGAGAATCGAACTGATGCGAGTCGGACTGGCGCGCACTCTTCCGTTACATGAAAACTACTAATACCGACACGTAACTAAATTCAAAAGCGAAACGAATTTATCATTAAATCAATTGATTTTAGACGCCGCCGTACGAGTTGCGGGATTCATAAAATGGAACGTAGGGGAGCATTTTCGTGTACATGTTTAATAAAAAAAATTATGTAACTCACATTGGCTAATACTTAATTATTTCCAGCGGTAACAATTATCAAATCAAAAATTTTTCTTTATCAAAACTTTGCTGTAAAGTCTATACTTATCGTGTAACTACAAACAACAGTACGTAGTTTTAAAAAATAATAGAAATGATGGCATTCTCATCATTTATCATTTAGCATTCATTCTATTTACCTATACCCTTACTCCTACTCTTTATCGCCGAGCATGTGATGAATAATATTTAAGCCCTATGCCCCGCTCCCTAGTTACCTGGAATTTACCAAGTTTCAAATTAGTAGACAAAACGAAAAAATTCCAAATATACCGTTTTTTAAGTATTTAGGTAGGAAGAAGTTTTAGGCAGGAACGTTTGAATAAATGCGCAGATAGCTTACCTTACGTTGGTAACCTATAAATAGTCCACTGCAGCACATACCCTCTCATTCTAAGGAGAACTTACGCAACAAGCGGATTGGCGACCGGAGTGCTAGACATCTCGCACCTTAGACGATTCTGCACGCCAACGATCTGCTTAATTTCGGCCAGGTATTGTTCGAGATGGTTATACCTCGATTTATCGGTAGCTATTGCGATTTTAAGGCTTAATCGCTTCTTACGACAACAAAACATACCATATGGCCAGAAGAGAACTAACGAAAAATTAAAATTGTAGGATTTGCCATCTCTCACAGTTTTGAGCAAACAAATTAGTGAGCGCTGTACTGGTACCCTTACCGCTCCCCATCACTAATTGGAGGTTAGTGTACGGCTTAGGCCATTTCGAAAGGATATTCGGTCGGCAGAGCCAGTTTAATAGCAAAATGCAAGGGTAGGTGAAGTTAGCATTTCTAGAAATATTTACAAATTAATATACAAAAAAAAAACATCAAAATAATCTCTTTCTACAAATTTCACTCTCACCCGCACGCCGTGCACACTGCTAGCTAACAAACGATGCTCTCACAACCCCATGACCAATTAAACAAACCCACAGAGGCAGCATCACTAGTTTCAGGGTACCGGCTGTGCTCTTACCAGCCCGCTTGCCCAGCACGATAAGAAGGGGCAAACATTTAAAGAAATGTACACCGGCTTTTGGTAGCGCTTTCTCGGAGAGACTTATATTCAGACGTATACTTATATAGTCTGATGATGAAGAAGAAGAAATAAATAAGCTTTCTCTACCGTGTACCCAACACACACTCAACACAAGAAACAACGTAATAGGTGGTCATCGCCTTAGATATCAAGCCAATAATACAAATCGTACATAAGTTTCGAGGAATTCACTGACACGTGTCCTCCAGGTAGGGGATCGTACTCGGGTCTCCTGACTCGGAGGCAGCCGAGTAGTCAGGGAGTCAGACTACTCGGCTATTGTGGCTATAGAAATAAATGTGTATGCACATACTATGTATTAAAAATATAACTGTCACCCACCGTTTGAAGAAAACGATCGTATATTACTATATACGTAAACCTCAATTTATTTTAGTATACCCTAATAATAAATCTGAAACTTTTAACCATATCGTTTCATTTCATTTTAACAAAGGAGTCTTTAAAAAAAATCGCAGGTCAACAGGCCAGGCCGTAACCGAGAACTTACCTAACGATGGTTATTGTCCACTACAACTTTGACCAAACACATATTTGCCGGCGTTGTATATAAAAGCTATTCTGTTCACTATCTATACGAAGGTCGTAACGGCAAAAACTTCCCGCGTTCTATTTATTTCGATGACATGCCTTGTGTGGAAAGTCTAAAGATGTTGGTATAATTTGAGTCTATGTTACACTGATAGAAAATCTTTTAAATGACACTGACAAAGAACATTTTAATACGCTAACAAAAACTGTTATTTAATTTTTTTAAACGTTACTCTCTTCTGTAGAATTTTCTCATGAGTCGTAGAGGCGATAAATAAACTACATATGGACGAACAGTTATACCCGGAACTGTTCCGTCCCGGACACTTAGCTAAATGCTAAAGTCACTGTGTTGTGCCAAATTCAAGTCTGTAATATTTTCTGTATTCTGTTTTTGTATTTAGAACCCACTTGATTTCATGAACTTAAAGCTGGAGTCTGATTCGACGCTAACGTTTATTGTACGTTAAAATGATAGTATGATATGTCATTACTTAACCAGGTGGTAGCAGTGCTCTGTTTAGGAGCAGCCTGGATAGCTAGCACCCTCTTACCTATGTTTGCCACTAATCAGTAGAGCTACTACTGTTGTGCTGTATGATGTTTATAGAGAGCCAGTATAATTACAGTCTGTGAGGCATTCCGTCTTAATCCTCATCGGTGACAACGGATCTGTAAGCTTCTTTGATTGAAGTTGTTATCAGGTGTCCGAGAGCTGCAGTGGCCATGAATCAACAGATAAGCTGTTAGCGCGTTTGTTACACTGTTATAAAAAAAGTTGGTAAATTTTAGCTGTTTATTTTGTTTCGTAAATCGTACATCACAAAGTGGGGTCGACATTTTGTGTGCAAGGATTTCCTTTCACAATAAAGAACAGTAAACACGAGTCATGTAGGGGACATGACTCGTATGTTCTTCCGCTTTGCACCGGAGACGTCCAATCTTACCGTAGTTCTACACACCAACCGACAGCTGAACATGTTCAAAAAATGTTCGTGATTTAAATATATTAATATCTATCTACATTTCGGTTTATATTCTGATTCTTCTTAATTTTCAACAGATTCTAAACTACGTATTGCTGGATTATATCGCCAGGGTTGGTTGGTGGCTTAGCGATTGCTGTCTAGTACAGCACCTAATAGGCTGCTGTTAGTTATCAGTTAGAAGAATTTAGCTATAAGCCATAAGAGTTTTCTAGTATTTCCCGACATATTGTCTTAGACATATTTCCTTACGTAGCGATATCAAGGCATTGTTATAATAAAATCCGAGCATGATTTGATAGAAATGTTCAGAATACTACGAATATGTAACGAACGATAACGTTAGTTAAATCATATAAATCAGAAATAATTAACAACAATTAACAAAATAAATTTTAGCACTAATATCGAAATCTGTTATAAATGTGTGACTATTACTATTTAGAATAAATTACATTAAAAAAACTAACACCGTCTAAGACACTATCTCCATCACTTAGTTGTGAAATAAGATATTTGATTTAACAAGTTTTATGACAAATAAAACTTATTACAAATTCATAGAATGCAGACAGTCCCTATTCGAGAATATATTTACTTAGTATCTCCCTGAATTTACTTTTAACTTAAGCTAACAACTGTGTAAATTGAGTCGCCCGTTTTATGCCCAATAAAATAAAAATAAAACTTATTTAAATTTTAAAATTTTCTTTCCTGTAATTATTTTACGTATTCTGAGAATTGACATGACATTTAGTACGAAAAATAAAGATTAGGAGAAGCCTACGGCCAACGGTGAAATATTAAGAGACTGTTGAAGAAAAAGATTTATGACAAACCTTTTGAGATATCCCTATGCAATTCCACACTGGTAACTTAGCAGTTGGTTGTAAAAAATATAGATAGATTGATAGACAGACAAAGTTATTTCAACATCAGAAATATATTGTAAAACCTTTACGCAATAAATCTGAGGATGCGTAAAGAGCACGGTTGCATCAATAATGATTGACTGGAATTCGAACCTAGAACCCATGTATCAACAGGCAGCAGGCAGAGATGCTGACCAGTGAGCCAATTGATAGTGAGAATAGCCATGTTCCAGTAAACCTTATTCAAGGTACACTACGAAAGTACTTCTAGAGAGAAAAAAACAGAGAAAAATACAAGACACGTTTTTTTTCTGAGATTATTTAACACGACTTGTAAAAATATAACACTATCAATAGAATCATATCAGGAATAAGATTCTGTTGATAGTGTAACTGTATAAAACTCTTACAGCATTCTTAATTTTATAACAGGCTTCACAAATAAAGCCTGAAAGGCTAACCAAATCTTGAATTTTTATTTTTTTGTTTTTAAAGGTGCTTTAAAAAAGTCAACCTTCTTAAATTAGCAGCAGTCAAACATAGATGGTAATGAACCATCTAAATTCGGCTGGGTTGCGTCAATTGATTGCAGCGGTAAACAGAACAGTAAAATCAGTTGTCACTTACTTTTATTGCATCTGGCAACACTTACTTTCCTCTATCGATGCCGCGGAACATAATTTTAAGCTGTTGTAAATTATCATCTACTACTAAACATATAAAACCTTGTTTCATGATTGGATCGCTAACACATAAAATTTTACTTATTTGATAAAATAAATACTGAAGTAGCAATGCAATATACACTTATCAAAATCTTGCAATTAATTAAAATGTTAACGTATTTTTGTAGCGTGACAACGGTCCTTTGACTTAAAGTTTTAATAGCGTTGTGATATAATAAACACACGGTACTTACATCGTACATATACTGACATAAATTAAAATTAAGTTCTTGTTTTCATTCAAATATATATTTCAATCTTAAACGTATCCAGTCATAGGTATATAGAATTATAAACTATTCCAGGAACGTGAAAATACGTACCTAAAAAATATTATTGAGAAGTACTCTATAAAAATACGACAAACCATATTTTGGAAAAAAACTACCTTTACGGGAACAGTTTCAGGAAGTATCGAGTTTGAATACGATTGAGACGATGTAATGCACGATTTATTATCCGAAAACATTTAGTAATTATTTAATATTTGATTACATGAGATTGGGTAAAATTGTTTAGTGAAGTCTTTAATTTATTTTAGAAAGGATAGAAAATTAAATTTATTTAATTCGACTTCATTTGATACTATATGTATATAGTATCAAATGAAGTCCCAATCCGCGTATGTTCAACTTATTAATGTTACACATATAAACTTTCCACATAAAATACTCTAAACCATGGTGAAACCGCATTTAAATCCAATAATAAGCTTAACAAACGCTCATTACGATATTGTTTCATATTATTCATTAGTAAGAAGTTGTGATTTCTATCCATTCTAAAATAAATTAAAGAGAACACGAAACAATTTTACCCAATCGCACATAATCAACATATCAAGTTGAAATTACGGTGCTAAGTAATGAGTGTGTCGCTTCTTAAGAGACGAGTCGCCAAGTCACGTGTCTCTGCGAAATCGACATGCTATCATGGGAACCTCGTTTCTGGCCCGGGCCCAACAGCCGATTCTCAATTGCCCCCGTTCATACGTCACGATGAATCCAACGTTCACACGGCAATCTGTTCAGCAATATTTAATAATTCTGTGTGTGGTGTTAAATATTCTTCCATTGCGATGCTATTTTGGGAGCGAACGGAAATGTACGTTCTCATTCCGTCTCATTCCGTAAACGGCCTTTTGATTTTTTAACAAAATAAAAATGTAGAGCTTTTGTAATTGACAAACTAAATAAACTACTGCAATAATCATTTCATGTTTCTGGTTGCTAAAAAAGGTCTACAGTAACCATGCAATATTATTATGTACTCCCGTAAAACCAACTAAATAACCAAATTAAATAAGTAGCTAACAGCGCCAACCAAGATTATTAGGGTCCCGAAATGTAATCAATTCATTTGTAAACAGTTGGGGAACGTAGCTCATTGTGTCATTTTAGACAATTATAATTAAAAATTAAATTAAGCACTTATGTATTCAATTTATTTTAAAACCTGCCAGAGTTGTTATTTTACATTGCTATTCTATTATTTTACGGGGTACTTCGCGTGGGGTATATAAGTTTATATCATGCTTAAATTCAAAAAATTAACATAACTCTTGAAATAGGAATATTTACATATTTTATATAAAATTATCATTTATATAGCAACTTTTGTCCGGCGATTTCAATAAAAAAAAATACGTAATATTTAAAGCTTTTTTTGTTACAAAAAAGATCTCCAGTCGTTTATTCTGCAGCACGAATGCTAGTTTATCAAAAAAAAACTTACAAAACTTCTAACAAATGTTTAAGTTTATACATGCCTACTAATATACTGTTAAAATAAATTATTCGTCGAAAATAAGCAATGCACAAATTTAACATATTAAATATAACAAAACACATTATAAACATAACACATATCTTGCATTTCAAAGCAGTTGTGTATTACAGATTGGTACCACGTGGTTGCATGCTTTTATATTAGTATAATTAGACGGCTCGGTGGCATAGTGGCTAAACGTTTAGCTGCAGAGTTGTGGGTCGCGGGTTCGCACGGGACTAGTGTTTGTATGGCCTACAAAAAATTGTTCCCGGTCTGGGTGTTTGTCCATGTGCAATTAATGTATCTTAACTGCCTCCGCGACTCAGGAGAAATTCTTACAGTGGAAGGTTAATGTTTATTAAAAAAAATGACAGACTAAATTTTGTTTTCGTTTTATATTGTAATACGCAGTACGAATCGATTTAGTTTCATAGAGCAGTGACATGGGCTTGACCACCGGTCCCGGCACCACTAAAATTGTTGATAGCAATTTTAAGTGCTGTATTTACAACGTGATCGGCGGTGATGGAAAACATCGTGAGGAAACCTGCATGTCTGAGAAATAATAAAAAAACACACACAGATGTTTGAGAAGAAGGCACTTACAGGCTGCTACTTTACTTTACTTTTTATGCAGTGCGAGTTTTACGCAATAGCTGTCCCTTTAAGCAGAACTTCTACGATATGATCTTACTAAACACTTAAAAAAACAGAACCTTTTAAGAAAAAAATATTTCCAGGTATGTTTTGTGAACTTAAGGCAAACCACCCTTTCAAAGCAATTTCCATTTATTTGCACCCTTTTTTTTTTTTCACGTATCTGTACAAGACTTTTAAAAATAAATGGCATATATAATCACAAGTTCAAATAACTTAATTTCATAACAGCACTTGCAAAATCATTATAAATAAATATAGACCTTATAAGGGTTTGACAGAGATGATTGTTAACAGGAAAAAAAGGGGCATTTTCTTACGCCACACGGTAAATACACCGAAATTGCGAAATATTCCTTATAATTATAGTTTAGCAAAAATAAAATATGATTATGTATGTGCACGTCGCTAAAACACTTATTCGAAGACAATCCTTCATTACATAAGTTCTTACAAAAGCGAGCGTGTACTGCATAGAATAAGACCTTATAAGTACTGTTACCTATATAAAAGATCTCAAAACTCTTTATTTTTTATTCTTAGCGTATTGTTTATGGACAACAATCATTAATCAAGTTTCTTAACAAGGTAGAGGTTGAGTTGATTTTTAATTAACGTTTATATCAATCAACGGACCTCAGTTACCAACAATTTACCAAAATTATCAAAGTACTTTCATTGTATGAATACAAAATATACCAATGTCTTTTGTTTGCTTTTGTTTTAGTTTTTTGTCCGTTTATTATATAGTATATAAAGTCTTCTAGTTTTGTTGTTAAACTAGCTGTACCCTGCTGTTTCACCCGCGTTAAATCTGGATTATACTTGCTTCATTCACATGATGAGTACAGGACCAAGGTTTACGATTAATGCTCCTTCATCAATAAAGGGACTATCTAACCTAAAAAGAAGTCTTGGAATCGGATTGGTATTTCCTGAGATTAAATCGTTCAAACATACAAACTCTTTAGATTTATTACTGAGGTATAGATAAAACCTTGTTGTATGTGGATTACGTTTTAAATTATAATTTATTATAGTAACAAATTACAAACATTTAAGCTGTTATAAAACAGTTAAATTCAACAATTCAGGATGTAAACACCAATGCAATTATACTGGGACACATAAAGTAAACCAAGCGGGGATTATTCGTAAACAAATACGTACAATAAACATAAACGCATCTAAAATCTTCCATGTTAGACAATATTTTACGACTAACCTTCAGCAGAATGCCGTTTAAGTAAGAAATACGAAATCCTGAATTGCAATTTTACTTTAGTATCGCTTTTATTTCCACTATAAAGTGCTGATTTGCCTAATCCCCCAATCTCTCGCTTGTATCTTAAAGCTAAACACGTAAAACGTTTAGTAGAGCTACAATCCCACAATAATTATATTAAGAACTACAAACAGCAATAAATATAACTTCATACAAACTAAATAAGACGATCACCATCTTGATTCGCTGCTAAGCACGTGAAAGATATATCACATTAAGTTAGCAATAGATAATACACGTAATATATCTACATAAGTTTACTTTTTGTAATGATGTAGTAGACGATAAGCAATGTGTAACATAACGAACAATATAAAATGCATATATACTCTTCACGAAAGAACCTAAGTCTGGACGACCTTGCTCATAGGATGGGTTCTATGACCGAAGCCAATATTTCCTCAAGACAAATAATCGGATTTCGGATTTGAATTTAATAGGAATGAACTTGTGTCACTGGTATCACATCTGAATCTAATACTTTTTTTTAAACATTTTTATTATATTATATTCTCAGCATATTTATATCCAGTGAATCTCACCACGCTAGGTAGTGTACACAGTAGGCCGTTACTAAAACTTGGGTGCCGTCTCTCGTTTTTGTAAGGCCCAGGACTGCAGTTGTGCAATTTGATTTCAGCAAATTTGGATAGATTTTCCCCTATGAGTTGGTTCCTTCATCAGATGTAGACTACAAGATTTTTCTGGCATTACCCGTTGACTCAAAACTCACGGGAGAAGATATTATTTAACGTAACCACTACGGCACATTGTAAGTACATTTCATTACATAGATTTATTTTTTATTATCTGTGCAGCGTTCAATCATTTTATTCGCTAAGATTTCAATCTTTAAAAATAATTTGTCACATCAAGCGTAAAATTAGTGGTTGTAACATGGACACTGATTCATCACTGGCGCTCAATAGGCACTCACTAAGCAGTACTAATTAGACGTCCGCGATGATTGATTGTGATCAGTACCTACTCAAGATTCACTACCGTTTACAATTATGCACTAAGTAAGGCTACGGCCATACTTTAAGCGAGTGAATTGTACGAAATATATGGTCAGCGAGCAAGCAACAGTCGGAATGGCTTTAGTCTGTATTGTTAGTTTTTATGCAAATAGATATATCAAACTACGCTCTCCGTAGGTAGCAAGTGACTACTAATAAATACATTAGAGAGCAAAAAGGTCTTTAAGACCGGATAAGAAAAAGATTGTGTTTGATGGAAAATAAGTTAACGAATATATCGTATATTCAGGATGACGTGGTAGAGCCAAGCGGCGGCTTTTGCTGCAGATCGAATGGGCCGGCTCGACCGGATTGGTACCACGCCCGCGCAGAATATCGATTTGAAGTATAGGCACCTTGTATTTCTGCGTTTCGTTCGGTGAGTGAGGTAACCGGAAGCTCACAGCTGAGTATGAGCAAACCTTTTAAGAAGCACATGCTGGCTATGGCTGGCGCTTTCTAGGAGAACCCCATGTTTAGCAGTGGGCTTTAATAGGCTAAATAAGAAAAAGAGGAATTTGTATATTAATATTTTTTGATACAATATAAAATTTCATATCCAAATTATCAAAAAGCTTCACACTCGACTTGTAAATAAAAAATGTTGCGTTGACCGAATGCTTGTATTATGATTGATGACTAAAACCATTTCAATGTTTTCAATCATATTTCCTTAGCTGTTGTAATTTTTCCTTCCGAAATAACTAATTCAAAGTTTTTGCGTTCTCACTAAACATTGATATTGTATCTAAACGTGAAATAAATTCCGTATCGTAGTGCTAATTAATGACTAGTCAAATAGGTAGATCTCTTTTACGACTTTAGCTCGCATTTAGACTAATCATCTCAAAAAGAAAATATTGCCAAAAAAATATAGAAAGTAAAGAGCAATTTAAAATTTCCTCCTCTCATTTTGCGTTGCGTTAAACGTAATCTGACGAGATGGATTTCATATGACGTCGAAACAACCATTCTCGGTGAACATGTGGTAAATCAGTAGATAAAATTATAATTAACAATTGTATTAGTGCCGACGACGAGTATTGAAACCTGGAATTAATTTAAGA
Organism: Bhutanitis thaidina; assembly: GCA_029286595.1. NCBI lineage: Eukaryota > Metazoa > Arthropoda > Insecta > Lepidoptera > Papilionidae > Bhutanitis > Bhutanitis thaidina. Next base: position 5,681,760 of record JAGSMS010000013.1, read on the forward strand.
CAAGGACCCTGCCCTCGTGCTATCACGATACACAATTTTATTGTATATACTCACACCAGTAGACCATAGGGTATTGACAGAGATTACAAATTTCCATTCGACACAAGTCAGCGTAGCCAAACGGGCCTTTGCACCTTTCCCCTCTTGCGAAACTCATGGGAAGGGGGTAGCAGATTCTTCTGCCACTATTCTACAAAACAATTAAATTATCCCAACATGGATATTAAATTTTAATCAACAACACTACCTACACTGTGGTATGGTGTAAGCTGAATTTTTTACTACATTTTAGTCACACCCCGAAAAAATTCAAAGCAAAAAATTGTGCTTCTAAAAGATATCATGCTCATCCACTTGATAACACTGTCGTTAAAGTCCGTCAATTAGATAATTCTGTACCATCAGTTTGCTCGCACTCGAGTGCGAATACTGACACTCGAGAATCTAAAGATTTTTAAAGTATCTTTAACTACATACGCCGCTGTGACATTAACGTGCAGCCGAGCATCGACCGAACGCTCTCAATTCAACATTATATCGTCGATAAACTTTATGGACCTATTTCATTTTATTGAAATTTTAAGAAGCCCTGCGACGATGACGCCGGGTATCAGATAACAGTGTATCGTAATTAGATGGCATCGATGCAAAAACAAAGTAAAAATTTGCTAAAAAATAGTAATGCGTGGTTCTAAAACACAATTAACAATACGCCCCACTAAACATTTAATGCAGTTTAATGTAAAATTTAATGTGTGCTTGATGATCTACGATCTGCCACCGCCTCTCTTCCTGTGAAAGGCTCGACATCCGAAATGTTGTAAAGTAATCCTTATCTCGCGTACCTCTATGGGTGACAGGGAGGAGTCCATACTCGTATATTTATTCAAAAACAATTTTCACCTTAAACATTTTCAAATGAATAGTGTTAATTAAGTGAAATGGGAAAATTATTGTTATTTAGGCAGGGCATTGATTTTTAGTTTCGTGCTATAAACTAATGATTACGGTAATACCCTAATGAAACACATCAATTTGGAAAATAATTGACACTCTTATAAATATGTTGAAACACAGGTTTTAGTGTAATTCTACATCATATAACCATGAGTGTCACTAGTACTGATACGAGTCATAACAAGAGAATTTCAATTGTTATGCAAAAAGTTAATACACGTGAAGTCCTTCTGGTCAATTTTGACACTGACAAATCGAAGGAATAACATACTTAATAAAATAAAAATATTTAATATGCATCGTGACATTTGTTTTTGCACCAAGCCACTGGTTTGCTTATAACTAGATGTTGGAGTCCATTTTTAAGCTTGACGCTTGTCTCACGGAATAGGCATTCCATAACTGTACATATTTAGTAACATCTTATACAAAGTTTATTCTAACGATAATTAAGTAAGAAATTCGACAATACAAGTATGTGTGTCCGTGACAGAGAGAGAGGAAGAGTATTTTGATTTGTATGTTTTTAACCAATACATATAGTTGTTATTTATTTAATAATCTTTTAGCCATTCAGTTAATGATAATTTTGCAATCGTGATAGGTTTTAAAGAAATACTTATTAATTACTATTTTATAACATTGATAATAAACAACTGAGCGTTTTGAATAGTGGATACTCCCAAAATTTTATTTGTGGGAACTATTGCAACATAGTATCTTCTACTACATCTTTTGCGTTCATAGCTCGACTCTAATAATATGGCCTTGAGGTTTTTTAATATAGTAAACATAGTGTTTTTAATGTAGTCTTTTATAGTCAGTAATTGTTAAAGTTAAATGTCGACTATACAAAAGAAGCTCTATATTTAACTTCCCTAAGTTAAATGTATATATGAAAAGAAGTAAGTAACCACTTACGAGAATCCCAAGTGGTTAGTTTGACAACATTATTCCTGTCGCATTGTCTAACAATATTATTACAAATTGTTTATTCTTATATTTCGTAGTACGTGACATATTATGTAGATACAACATTCCGACACCGTGCCAGACCAGTGTTCTTAAATTGAGTTGTTTGACGACTTCCACTAAAAAGGACGGTTGCTAGAACATAATTTTATCAAAAAAAACTTACAGTTTTGAAGCAGCTCTTTAATGTTTTAAGTTGTTGTTGTTTTACGTTCTAGGATCGCTTAAGTTGATCAAGAATCAGCCTATGGACTAGACTATGAATTTCCATAGTTATAAGTCTAACATACGAGGCTCCAGATTTATTCGTTAATTTTCAATTTAATTTTACAATATATAATTTTCACGGCATTGGGTATAAGGGTTTCAACCAAAAATATCAAGCTGTGCTTAATTTCGAAATGTACGGGTATGTCTAAAGTGTCGTAGCAATTGCTCGACAGCTTCTTAGAATATCGTTCAATAAATTGATTATTCTCTTATACTGAAGATTTCTTGGTTGTATTTCGTATTTGAATTTAATTTTATCACTTTACACATTCAAGAGCACTTGCGTCATAATTATGTTTAAATATTTTTTATTTCACGTAAAAACATTGGGCATGCTACTTTGAAAATTACTCCACATTGTGCATAATACAGGTCTTAAGTTTGCTCTTACTATCGCATTGTTTTATATCATTTGGTAGCTTATTGTATAATTGTACTCTTACAATATTGTTTTATTTCCGTAATTAGTTGACAAAATGCACAAGTTTTATATCGTTTTTATTTTTTTCATTATGTGTGTTAACTGTTATGTAATTGTAAGAAATTAAATAAATATATTTAATTGAAATATATTTTGACAATATGACAGTTACGCTGTACTAATGTTTATAGTAAGAGGTGTGAAATCTGGTATCTGTTTATTTTTAGCTTAATATTTTTTGTAGTGTTATTATTGTAAGGTTAAACTTGACCCATTAATTAACGTCTAGATTGCCGTGAGCATTTCCATACGTGACATTTTACGAAGGGCTTGTGAAGTCATTTATTTTTACCACTACAACTTATTACTTTTTAGTACAGTCTCTAAACATTTTTTAAAACTATAAAGATTCCTGGAATAATGATCTAGTGTTAGTTTTCAGTCACATGACCAAGTCTCCCGCTGCTGTCATTATGCTCGATTTAGGGCGAAAGCCATAGTGTTATCCAAATTTTTTTTTTTGCTAAGTATATGTTTAAGCTGTTATACAATTTTTTTTTAAATAGTTAGCAATACTGAGAAGGGTCTGTGGTTATTGAGATCAGTTCTAATACTGGATTTATTAATAGGAAAAATACCAGGTATTAATACCGTTTATCAACTTCTCTACAATCAGACTCTTTTAAAATTTGTATTAACTGACCAAACTTTTTTTATTATTAAGGCTACCGACAATGTTTCGTCTGAAGTACATAGTGTGAGTTCATTTACCGTAGTTTCATCTGTGTAATTGTATTCATATAATAGAAATTTACCTTTTTTTGTATGATACTGGTTTCATATTTTGTTTTTTTTTATGAAATAGGTGGCAAGCAAGCAATAGGTTTTTTTTAAACGAGCGTACGGCTCACCTGATGGTAAGTGATCACCGACGCCCACGAACATCCACAACACCAGAGGAGCTACAGATGCGCTGCCGGCCTTTAAGGAAGGAATAAGCTCTTTTCTTGAAGGTCCCTAAGTCGTAACTGTTCGGAAATACTGCTGGCGACAGCTGATTCCACAAAGTCGAAGTGCGTGGCAGAAAACTTCGATTAAAACGCACTGTGGTGGAATGTCAACCATCTAGGTGGTATCGATGGAACTTCGAATTCTGTCGCGATGTACGATGGTGAAACTCAGCAGCTGGGATCAATCCGAACAGTTCCTCAGAACATTCCCCGTGGTAAATTTAGTAAAAAATGCAAAGAGAAGCAACATCTCTTCGCAAGGCCAAAGGATCAAGCCGATCAGAGAGAGCTTGGTCGCCGACAATTCGAGCCGCTCGACGTTGGATGCGGTCAAATGGAAGGAGTTGGTACTGGGGTGCCCCTGCCCAGAGATGAGAACAGTATTCCATGTGGGGCCGAACTTGCGCCTTATAAAGTTGCAAACGGTGGACCGGCATGAAATACTGTCCCGCTCTACAGAGCACACCAAGCTTTTTGGAGGCCAATTTGACCTTTCCCTCCAAGTGACCACGGAACTGAACGTCGCTCGATATGTCAACGCCAAGGATTCTGATACTGGCTGAGGCAATAAGGGAATGTTCTCAAAAGAGGAGAAACGACAAAGGGATTCTTTTAGCGGTGAACGCGCAAACCTGTGTCTTTTGGGGTTGAATAGGACCAAATTACGTCGACCCCAATCCGAGACTTTGAATAACAAGGTCTCGACTTCAGACACAAGTTTGTTCCGGCACTCGTCGACGTGTTCCCGAGAAATATTCGCACGGCCTGTATATAGGGCATCACCCGTGATGTCGTCTGCATAGCAATGAATGCTACTGATTTGTACCATGTCGTTGATATGCAGAAGGAACAGAGTGGGAGATAGCACACAGCCTTGTGGAATACCAGCATTCACAGGTTTGGGGTCCGAGCATGCACCGTCGACAACAACCTTGATGCTCCGATCCGTGAGGAAGCTGGTGACCCAGTTGCACAATCTCTCAGGAACCCCGTAAGATGAAAGCTTTGAAAGAAGCGCTTTATGCCAAACCCTTTCTAATGCTTTCGCTACGTCCAGACTAACCGCCAAAGCCTCCCCCTTAGACTCAACTGCTTCTGCCCATCGGTGAGTCAGGTAAACTAGAAGATCACCGGCTGATCGTCCGCGACGGAAACCGTACTGACGGTCACTGATCAGCTGGTGTTCCTCCAGGTACCTCAGGAGCTGGGTGTGGATGAGTAACTCCATTATTTTAGATAACAAGGGGGTGATGGCAATAGGCCTGTAGTTGGACGGATCAGAGCGGTCGCCTTTTTTGGGTATTGGATGCACAAATGCTGTCTTCCAAGATTCCGGGACGACGCCTGAAGAGTAGGAGTGCCGGAAAAGACGCGTGAGAACCGGTGCCAACTCAGGGGCACACATCTTCAGCACAATTGGAGGGATTCCGTCCGGCCCACTCGACTTATGAATGTCCAGGGAGCGGAGTGCCTTTCGCACTGAGAAACTGAAGAAACTGAATTTCCGGCATGGAGCACTTACACCACGGGATGGTAGGTGGAGAGTTTCCCCGGTCATCAAGAGTCGAGTTGGATGCAAAAAGAGAGCCCAAGAGATCGGCTTTCTCTTTTGCAGTATGGGCCAGCGAATCATCCTCCTTGTGTAGAGATGGGAGAGATGGCTGACAGAAATTCCCCTGGACAGCCTTGGCGAGAGACCAGAATGCGTGGGATCCCGATGGGAGGCGAACTAGTCTCTCGCCAATTCTGCCTATATGCTTTAACTTTGCCGCAGCGATAACTCTTTTGAAGGACCTGGAGGCAGAGTTGTACTCGTTTTTAAGAGCACTGGTTTTTGCATCCCGAGACGCCGATGCATCGGCCCAGGCCTGGTAGCACTTCCGCTTTCGGCGTGACGCTATTTTGCAGTTGCGACCAAACCAAGGCTGGGATTTACCTCCGACTCACTGCAGAGAACGGAATAAAAAGTTCCATTCCCTGAAGTACCACATCGGTGACAGAATCTGCAACGACGTTGGGATCATCCAGCGAGAAGCAAACCTGCCCCCATGGGTAGGAAGCAAAGAAAGACCGCATTCCATCCCAATCTGCCGACCTATAGTGCCACACACGGCGGAAGCCCGCAGATCGCGTTCGGGATCGGCGCGCGATAGGCACTACACTCCGGATCAGACAGTGGTCCGACGAACCAAGAGGGGCATCGACTGAGACCAAATATCCGTCCGGGTGTGAGGTCAGCAAAAGGTCCAACAGGGAAGGTGTATGACCTTCCACGTCCGGGATCCGCGTCGGCGAGGTTACCAGTTGTGTCAGGCCATATGCTAATGCAAAGTTGTGAACAGATCTCCCCGCATGATCGGTTATGCGAGAACCGAGCCAATCGGTGTGGTGGGCATTAAAATCGCCGAGAATCACGATCTCTGCGGATGGGATCTGTTGTAGCACGGAATCTGTAGCCATTTGGATGTGGTCGATGAGTCGGTCAGTTACGGTATTACCGCTATGGGACCTGTAAAGGCACGCATAGACGCGCGGATGGTCGTCGCTGTCGATGCGCAGCCAAAGGGTAGATAGGTCCAAACCTTCAAGACTACCGAGGCGTCGAGAACAGATATCATCTCTGACGTATACGCAAACTCCGGCACGGGGCACAAAGGAGTGTTCCAGTTTGTACCCCGGGTAATGGAGATAAGAGGTATCAGCCGGAGACGATATCTGAGTCTCTGTAAGAAAAGCAAGGCCGGCTTCGCCGTTTCAAGATGGTAATGAACGGCGCTAAGGTTCGAGTGGAGTTCCTGATATTGCAGAAATCCACGGTGAGCGCGGTAGGGGATGCCATAGTTTCCTTGCTGCGTTTGCCTCGAGTAGGAAAGAAAGAGAGCGGAATATTGCCCCCCCCCAGAATACGCGGGGCAGACTGAGCATCCACGATTAGGTAGCGTAGGAAAGCCTGAACGTGGATGCTCAGTGAGGGATTCTCCAGAACCGTAGGTACTGGTACCCTCCTGGGGTAGCTCAAAATTATATACCGCTACCATATTTGGGGAGGGGGGAGGGGGGAGAGGGCCTCCGGTTACCTCACTCACCGCACGAAACGCAGAAGCACAAGATGCCTCTACTTCACGCCGGTATTCTGCAAGGCCGTGGTATTTATCCGGACGAGCCGGCCCATTCCTGCAGCAGCTAAAGCCGCCGCTTGGCTCTGCCACGTTAGGAGTTGCTAACTGTGCATCGATAAACGATTAAAACAAATTAAATTCCTCTCAAATTACGTTACCTTCCATAATGATGACTCCAGAATCCATCTTTAGCTTAGGTGGAACACAACTTCTTTTTCACAGCTAAAGTAGCAGCCTGTAAGTGCCCACTGCTGGGCAAAGGCCTCCTTCTCAAATACCAGTATCACAGAGGGTTTAGGAGCCGGGAAGGGCCCGCCACGCAGCTCCAGTGCGGGTTGGCGGGCTTCACATATCCTCGAAATAATATTTTTGTTATTTCTCAGACATGCAGGTTTCCTCACGATGTTTTCACTGCTGAGCAAGTAGTAAATACAACAATTTTAGTGGTGCCGGCACCAGGGATCGAACCCAGGTCACTCGCGCTCTATGAAACTAAAGTGAGCGCCCTGACTACTAGGCTGCCACGGCTCTTTCACAGCTAATTTACTAGCAATATTTTAAGGCGATCCATTACTTTAGGAGTTCGTGTCAAATGTCTCCCATATTAGGTAATTCCTTCGAATTCACGGGTTTAGAGCCATAGGTTATTTGGAACTAGTTTATAGCTTTTATTTTTTAATTGTTGCCATGCATTTCTACAGTCCCTACCAGTCAACCAATGGTGAGGTGAAATTGTATCGTAGGCTCAACAAATAACTTAGAAAAAACAAAAAAAAACTCTGAACCGTAAAATAATAAGTAGAACTTATATTGATCCTTACTAGATAAATTACAAATAAATATCCGTAAAACTAATGAAACGTTCAAGATCACTTACATACATACCTAAATACCTACATTCATTTATACATTAATTCGTACTAACAAAATAATAGATGCTTTTGTCAGCAGCGATAATAAAATTAACAATACCTTATTACTTTCTGCCGTTTTGAAGTTATTTCTCTTTAATATAACATTCAAACCACTATTATTATTTGCTTCTATGTATAATATTTTCTACATAATTTACAAAAAACTTCCAATTTATAGTTGTGTATTGAGCAAACTGAACGGTCCGTTGATATACAAGAGTCAATCCCAAGAGTAGACAAATATTTGTGCACCTGTGAGTAGTGAGCCGAACTAACTGTCCCCAAGACGCTCTTAAGTCACAAATACATCATTAGATACGCCTGATGAAATCTATTTGAAGTCCTTTCAGAGTAAAGGATCTACCAACATGTAATATTGAAGACCTCGAGCAGCGTTTAAAGTATATTACTGCACAGTTGTTCGTGTTGGATTCGGATCCCTGATACAATAATTGTGACCATACAAATTGAAAGCGTTGATCAACGCGGGATGAGTATTGTTTTGCAAAACTAAAATAAAGTAGTAGCCTATATGAATCACGTGTGTTTTGCCCAGCAATGGCCTCCTCTCATTTAAGCGATTTCCGCTCCATCATTGCGGGTTGGCAGGCTTCACATATCCTCGAAATAATATTTTATTATTTCTCAGACATGCAGGTTTCCTCACGATGTTTTCACTGCTGAGCAAGTAGTAAATACAACAATTTTAGTGGTGCCGGCACCAGGGATCGAACCCAGGTCACTCGCGCTCTATGAAACTAAAGTGAGCGCCCTGACTACTAGGCTGCCACGGCTCTTTCACAGCTAATTTACTAGCAATATTTTAAGGCGATCCATTACTTTAGGAGTTCGTGTCAAATGTCTCCCATATTAGGTAATTCCTTCGAATTCACGGGTTTAGAGCCATAGGTTATTTGGAACTAGTTTATAGCTTTTATTTTTTAATTGTTGCCATGCATTTCTACAGTCCCTACCAGTCAACCAATGGTGAGGTGAAATTGTATCGTAGGCTCAACAAATAACTTAGAAAAAACAAAAAAAAACTCTGAACCGTAAAATAATAAGTAGAACTTATATTGATCCTTACTAGATAAATTACAAATAAATATCCGTAAAACTAATGAAACGTTCAAGATCACTTACATACATACCTAAATACCTACATTCATTTATACATTAATTCGTACTAACAAAATAATAGATGCTTTTGTCAGCAGCGATAATAAAATTAACAATATCATGTAACATCCTTCAAAAATCACATATATCGTCTTCAAAAATGCTCCCGAGCCAAACCTTTAGAAGAGTACTTATATCATGAGCTGTGTAGCCTAAACAGTGAAGGAGTTACAGTGAACTAGGTGAAGTGAGAGGGAATACAAATCTTATTATTAGAAGATGATTTTGGAACCCTATCATTGGATAAAGAGAGATACGGAAGTTTATCCCTCGGATCAGAATGGCAATGTTAATAAAGTAATTTATTGATTGATCTCGGAATCGCAATAAGTAATTGACTTAAAAGTTGATGAAATAGTAACCGAAAAATTATACAAACGGGCAGCTTAATACACTATCAATTTTATACACCAACACTCGAAGTACAAATGAATTATAAAATTTCAATAAAATTAACTACACCATCGTCAAGATGGTGGCAATAATTTTGATAAACTTTTAAGTCAATAGTTACAACATTATGTTCATTCAGTTAAACATAGAAAACTCAAATACAATATAAATAAGCTCTCTTGACCGTATACCCAATACCACGGTGTTCAGAAGTGTACTGGGTTCGAATTCAGAAAATTAACAATACCATATTACT